>OY728147.1:1487710387-1489072702 GCA_963277665.1 Viscum album
TTGGAATTAACTCAATTATAACCAATGCATGATGTGTGTGTATAAGAATAAAAACTAGGTTAGAAACTCCCAGGGGTTATGTTTGGGTTAAATAAAATTTCATTTATACTCAATATGAAGGATGTTAATTGATAATGACCATGGATAACCTAGGAAAAACCTAACTTGTTAGAAGTTGATAATAATGTTTCATGTTTTACACATCATACAAATTATGATTCAGGATTAGATGATTACACATTACTATTTATCACACAAAGATTTTGGTTTTAGTTAATGGTCAGAACCAAGAGAAATCATGTTAATGTAGAATGAGATGTATGATGTAATTATTGTCCTCCTGAAAAAAATAATATGGGAGATGAAATTTTAAATCCTATGACAATTAATAAAAATTAAAATCATTATATTATTAACAACCTGAACATAGGTTAGTTTCTAAATGAACTAAATTTCATAAAAATGGAGTTTCATGATGATTAGATAGGAATAATGATTTAACTATCCATATATAGAGAATGTTAAAATAAGAACATAGGGAAATGTGTAAAATGAATGTGATGATGAAATATATGAGGAAAATAAAGACATTGATAAATTAATTTCCAAGTAAGTTGAAGAGTTCAATGGACGGAAATAAATTACATCCAAAGCTACCATTTATATTTTAACTTATTCTATGTGGGGAACCGGTGAATTATTAGAATCAATACCCTAATACAAGATATAACTCTAAGACTATGGAAGGTAATATTCTATTTAAATAATTCATGTGGAATAATTAAAGTGTTTATGTTTTAGTGTTTTGGAATTATATATATTCAATGATTAATTAGGTAAATTATTGTTATAAGAATCATGAAACATCTACCGATTGTTCCATAGTATTTTTTCATAAATATTTTTCAAGGATATGTTGAGAGGTATTTATATCCTTGAAAAATTTTATTATGGTATGGTTAAATTTTTGGAAACCAAATTAATTATAGATATAGAAAATTTTAGATATCTTTCTGAGCCTGAGATAATAATTTTTTCTTGAGATAAAGAGTTAACATATATTAATTGAATAATTTAGATTGTATTGTTTACCATGAAATTGATTATTTATGTAATGATAAAGTGATTTATGTAATTTGTGATGAATTTTATTATAATTTATTATTTATGGAATATATTTATTATTTAAGGATTTTATTCGGTGAATAAGGCTATAATTATTTTTTTGGGAGTATATATCTTTTTACTAAGGTTTTATGATGATTTAGGTTATGAAAATATTTTAGGAGAGTATATCAACAAGGTATTCACATGACTAGTGTGTGACATTAAAATCTAATTTATATAATTGGGAGATAAATGTTAAAATTTATTATGGAAATAAATATGTGATAAAATATTTTGGATTTTTGGTATTATTTTTTATCCAATATATTTTGGAAGAGTATTAAAGACTCTATATTAAAGGAAAGGTATAAATTGAACTATGGGTGTCATTGTTGTGGTTATGGAGATTAATGTATTATTTCTTCATTATAATATTTATTAATATTATATAATGTGCAATAATCATTTTGGTTTTTCTAAATAACTCATAACAAAGATAAATAATTTTCATTCTTTTATGGATCATTTAGTTCATTCAAAATTATTTTTAGTACATCAAAAAATAAATAATTCAACATGAATATTCATTTCATTGAGTAAGAGATTAGATGAAAGTAGAAATTGACCGAATCACAACCAAATGATGAAGTTATTCTTATAAAATAGAATAAAATCATGTAAATATAATCTACCAAATTAAAATGTGAAATAATTCATCAAATCTATGAAAAAGAGTCTTAAAGAATAAATTTGTTTTTCATTATATAGAATGTTATGTAGAGTTTTTGGTCATTTTTAGTCCAAACAAATTCGGTGTTTGATGATCATTAACTTTATCATCACCATGTCCTCTATAAAAAATTATTATTCTTTCATAATTATCTCTCACCCCTATGTCCATTTTTTTACTTCCTATTTATGTCATCCTTATCTAGGAACATAGTTATGTGTTATTTATGGTAAAATCTATGTTTCCTAATTGTAATTTTCAATGAATGTATTACTGTCTCTTAGTATAAGGTGAGTTTTCAAAAATGATATGATCAAATATTGAGCATTTGATTATGGATTTAAAAATTTCAAGGATTTTTTTATGGTTAGATAATGTAACACCCTAACATGATAAGATAATTTTTTGATTCAAATAAAAAATAATAGTTGGATAGCGTTCTTTACAGGAAACCCTGAGTCTATATGAATTGGGGCATAATAATACTCTATAACGTTGCCATTAAACGATAACGTATTTATAATAATAAAATAATTATGAATAATATGTCTTATTTTATTAAATAATTAAAATACCCTGATTAATTTGTAATAACTAGGTTCCTAATTTTCATTAATGTCAATTTCTTCTTAACGAATATGTTTTCATGAAAAAAGGTTGAAATTGAATTTTCTAAATTTATATTATAAATAATTGATAAGATGTTTAGAAATTTTATTTGAAGAAATGTATATCATGTTTTAAATTATCATATAAATATTATCTTAGGGTTAAATTTTATATTATTTCAAAAAATATTTTTTTTCAATAAAAGGTGAATATAATGATATTTTTTAAAAAACAATATTTTATTTTAATGTAAAATTCACATTATATTTTTAATTTTATATTCAATTAATATATTTCTCTTTTAATAATAAATAATCTAATTGATTACATATTAATCATCATTATACTTTATGTTTGTTTAAGTTTAATTATAATTTTAAAAACACATTTTTTTATATTTTTTTATATATATAGAATTGTTTTTTATAATAAAGTATATAATTTTACATCGACAAATTTTTTTTTAAAAAATATTATATATCGAGTAATATTTTTTACATTCATTTTATGGGTTTTAAAAATAATTGAATGGAATTAAATAATGATTTATTCTTAAAAATGATTTTTTCTAAAATGGTTTTACGTTACAGTTCCTATGTTTATTTAAAATTTAATTATTTTACGTATAGATATAGAATTTTATGAAATGGATTCCATATTAGTAATAATAATAAATAATATAATTTAAAAGGGTCAAGTTATTTTTTTATATTGAATAGTAAAAACCCAAACACATTGTTACCACTGTCATGGTTAAAACGAGTTTACCCCAGGGGATTAAACTAATAGATTTTGGTAGTATTGGCACAAAAACCTGTATAATTATTATTTATTGAATTTTTCACAAACCAATATTATCAAAAAACATATCCCTTATCCATTGGTACCAAATTTCCCATGGATGAGACTGTATATTATTAATAACTTTTAAAAATTTGATGTGTGTCCCTCACCCACTTATAAAAGGGAACCCCTCCACCTATCTTATTCATTCAATTTGAGACTTATAGTTAGAAAAATCCCTACCAAAAAACCATATTGTATCCCTCACCTTCATCCTAGAGATTCTTGGCTTAGGTTTTAAAATGAAGGAGGTCTATCAATGAATAGGTGTAAATAAAAACCAAACTCTATCAATTTTATATTTTATGAAACCTTTTATAAACATGTTCTATACATAAAGAAATTAATTAAGTATAATAAATAAAATTATATGTTGTTATATATATTTAAAAAACATTTTCCAATAATTTTCCATCAAATAAGAAATAAAATTATCACACATGCATACGTGTAGAGAACTGCTTCCATATAGTGATATAATTAATTCCCCATAAAAATATTTCATGGGTGATTATAATAATGGGTTTAATAGTCATACATTAAATTTATATAATAATTAGTATTCTAATATTATATGATACTATATATGTTATTAACATCAGATCCAATTGGTAAATGATACTCTCACTCGTGCATTTGTGTTGACCACTACTACGACAAAGCGATGTGATATTTTATCATTCACTATTTATATTGATTGTATACGAGATCTATATAATGATAAGAATTGATATTTATGATATAAAAATTATTATAGATATTTTAATTATAATTTATCTTTCCTTCATTGTATCTATTGAAAAGTTGAAACATCACTCTTATGTACAAATGGATTACCACCTCCATGAAGTGATGTAATTAATATTTTATCACAAAATAATATGAATGGTTTAATATATATATATAGTGAATATATATAAAATATATATCATGAATAATATTTAGTATATGGACGAACCATGATAAAAGTGAACGGACTAGAACTGCCAAACCGAAACATATATAAAAACGAAGTAGTTGACAACTGAAATGATGAATTTAATATATAATTTATTAATAAAATGGTGATCAAATGATATAAGTGGAAAATATATGACATTAATTTTATTATTATTATTATTATTCGATATAATTATAATAATTCTATGGTAATTTATAGGAGGATAGATCTTTTATTAATCATGTTGGATATAAGGTAAGTGGTCATCACCTCAAATTTTTTTGTGGAGAAATGTTTGATGCTATGCACTTAATTTTGTCAATGAGTTTTATATACTAATAATTTGACATGATATATCATAAATTTTTATTTTATCATGTTATTTAATGTTACAACTAAAATTATTTCATTCAAGGTTGTTTTATATGAATTTTACTAATGTAGAACAGATTTATTTACCTCATTTTAAAATTAATGAGACATATATAATGATGTGAAGCATTATTAATTTTAAGTGGAGTGATTATTATTTTTTAATTTTTTTAATATATATATCACATTCATGTGGTTTTAATAGCCATAACATATTATTCCTTTCATGTCATTCGTTTTAAAAGATAACAATGTCTTATGGGTTGTTCATCTTAATTTATATTGACTAAGGTGTCATTTAAAGTTATACATAAATATATTATTTATAAGGTGAATATAGTTGAAAATATTTTTTTATTATAATAAATGATATAATTAATTTGATTTATAGATACATATAAATTTCATGCTTATAATTAATTTTGATTCAATAATTACTCAAGTAATTTGTGGTATGTCATAAAATATCATTATTATAAGGATTATTTATGCCTAATTTTTTAATGATAAAATTATATTATATATCTCTTGAAAATAATTTTTCATTTATTCAAAAAAATTTGTTTCTACATCTTAGATTTTTTGGTTTTTTCCTCTCTTTAAGTACATAAGAGATCGAAAGCATGTCATTAATGAAAACTGACCATGTACTTCCCTTAAATCATGAATATTATCTTTGATGGCCATATTAACATTAAAAAAATTTCAAGGATGTTATTAATATTCCTAAATAATAAAATCTCCAATTTATCTATCAAGTATATTGGAATATTCCAAGGAATATATTTGAAGTTATGCTCGAAGACGATGCATGATTATGAGGCATGTTGAGCCTGAATATAATGCTATAAAAATATTTGATATATTTTATATCACACCCCCAGAATTTTCCAAAAGAAGATGAATAACTTCAAAATAAAGTTTAATAGTAGAAATATAAGACCACCGTGTAATCTGAAACAAGTGTTATACCCTTGTTGTGGACTGATGTTGGTGAGTGTATGACATTTAGATGAAGCAGTTGTTGGGAGGTATGTTTATTTAAAATAAATTAATAAATAAATTATTTTTTATTAAATGAACTAATTAAATCTTCTATAAATACCCTCTTATAATGGTTTTTATGAGTTAAATGCATAATCCTCTCTATATCTATGAGTATGAGGAGGGAATTCTTTGTTTTCAGATTGACATAAATTGATGAATGATGATTAGATCATGGATAATCATGAGACGAACAAAGAATGTAGTGGGAGTATCACCTTAATCACTAGAGGATGCATTATTCACTAAAGATCGATCAATAATTGAGGAATGACTCATAAATTTTGGTTTCCCCCCATTTTGTTTAAATATTTGAAGCATGATTTTTTTGATTCAATGATTCTATATACTTCAAAAGAGCACCGTAGATGAATTAAAACTATTTGATTCCATTTATTCATTTTATTCCATGTTTTTATGATAGATATTCCTAATATATGATCAATTTTCATGAAAGAATGATGGATGATCAGAGGTGGTTTGGGTTCAGATCGATGATCCCCATTTTATCGGTTGACACGTAATGATGACATGCAATGCAATGGGATCAGTTCCATGTAGAGGGTATGCATGGGATCTAAAGGAAGGGGTTACTCAGCATGGATACGATGGTGACCTGTCACATACCGGACCTAGTCGCCATCCATGCTGGCATCGGGCCCAGTCCATGATAAGTCCTGAAAGGTGTTATCGATCCCCATGAACTAGAAAAAGGTCCTGAGAATCGTGAATAAATTTTTGGGAATTATTTACCAGAATATATAATCATAAAACATAAAATAATGCCTAATAAAATGAATCTGAATTTTTGAAACCACCCCATCCTTTAAAAAAATTCATAATTGAATTACATAATTTAAAACCAAAAACCAAAATGACCAGAAACAAAAGGAGAAGTAGGTCTACCAAAAAACCACCACACAGCAAGGGGGAATCACCCTCAAGCTATACCCATGACACCGCAACAAGAGATCTCTATAATCTCGAACCCCCATATCCAAAAAAATTTACCATACTTGTATATAACATTACCAAGTATACATAAACCCAAAGGTGTAAGTAGGGTGTGAGAATAATCCAAATATAATTACACCCAAAATATTCCATGTGATAAACATTTTAAGAACAAAATGTCGCATCTTTTTACAAAAAAAATGATTGTTAAAATTTATAAAAGATGCAGCTTGAAATGAAAATAGTTTTCAAGAGGGAAACATTAAAGAATTAACACTTAAAAATAAAACACACATTATACCAAATTTACCAACCAAACCTACCGTATATCTATGGCAGGTACAATATATCCAAATAGAACTAGTTATGGGAACACCCCTACATACTAGCTAGTTTTGGGGCTCTAGGAACATTGTATCTCATTGTAAAAGTAACAATAACGAATGAAATTCTAGTATACAATCCACTAGGAGGGGAAAACCAACTAAACTAGTTTTCCCCATACAACATCATAGATTAGATAGGGTCATTATCATCAAACATTCTATGTGAAAAATGGAAGAGACCACTATCAGATCACTATCATACTAATCATACTCCACCCACCCAGATACTTGGGTTTCCCTTGTTTTTATCAATCAAGTTCCACATGTCATAACATACCATTTTCCCATGAAAATTCAATTTTATAATCATGAACACACCAAAAATCCCTCACACAAGACACATAATACCCTTTTCACATTAAAATTAATTTTAACATCATACAAATACCAAAACATCCCACAAACTTTCCTTACACCTTTCTCACAATTTAATAAATTTCCTCACCAATTTATAAAACACTGTCAAAATGTTTGACATCACAAATCATCATAATCTCTTTCAAAAAAACATTTTCAGAACCTGAACTCACTAAAACAGTTCCCACATATATTTTTTATCCTTGGTGTAACTAAATAAACCATTTAATGTTTTCATAAAACAATTTCAAGAATTAAAACAAGGATTTTCACCCAAAATACATTAAAAACCTCTTTCAAGTAAATATGCACCCCAATAACACAAAAAAAAACAGAATTTTCATCCCTATAAACATTTAATAAACCTCTTTAACATATTATAAAATTCTCTCAAATTATACCACATGAGTTACAAATGAAAAAACATAATTTCAAGAAAAATGCAGCTTTAAAATCAAACGCTTAACCAATTCTATCAAAAATCATATTTACACCACATAACATTAGTAGGAAACATGCTAGGATGGTCAAGAAAGATAAATAACTCACTAAATAATTCATAAACATGGAATAAACTACCTCAAATGTAAAAAATTCAAAATCATTGAGGGAAACTTCAACCGCACCACCACCACACCAAAAGGGAATGAAAACGAACACTAATCCATAATACTGAACCAATAAAAAACATTAGACACTAGGGATGAAGCCCAAGCTTCTCAAAATTTATTACCACAAGAAAAAGGAATGAAATCCTAAAGGGAAGGAAGAAAATCAAAGAGAGAATCACTTAGATGAAGAACCTTGAAGTTTCACCACCAAAACCCCTTAAAAATGGGCTCTTAAAGACCGTGAAATATCTTGGGAGACTTCTATGGTTGTACAACATGAATGAGGGAAGGAAAGGGAGAAATATGGTTAAGATCAGAAGGGTAAAATTGGAATAACAAAAAAAAATCAATGACTAGGAGACTGTGCCAGATTTGTTCGCATGGTTTACTAAACCATGTGCCGAAACCGTGTGGAATGTTCTGGCCCCCACAAAACAAGTAAATTTTCTTCAATATTCCATGGGGATCATGGGATATCAAAGAGGGAAATGATAGAACAAGAATATAATCAGTTAATTCCCCAAAAAATTGACCCTATCACAACTAGTTCCTGAGAAAACGACCAAGAACTTGACCTGAACCAAAACGAAGGGAAAACTAAAACCCGGGTGTGACAACTCTCCCCACCACAATGTTATTTATCCCTAGAAATCCAAAAAAAGGATAAATTCAAATAAAAAACCTAATAATATTTCCATGTTTAAATTGTGTTCCCAACTAATGCTGAATTAAAAGAAAACCAGGACACTACCAGCAAGAAAAGAGGTGTATGAGTTTACTTTGGAGAACATGATTGAATTCCCTACTAAGTGTCACCCACCCCAGAAGGCTAAAACACCTCTAGATTAGAAAGAAATTAAATGTATACCTTCCACAACCAAAAATTTCACAAATTAAATGAGGTATCTAAACAAAATAAAACAAAATCCCATGAAAAAACACCTTAAACAGTAACAGACAAAGCTCAAGAAATTTACCTGAAACAAGCAATGAATTTGAATGAGGTCACCATAGTCTAACCTCAAAAAACCATTGATAATGATCTAATCCCAATGTTTACTTAAGAAGAAAGTTGGTGGTTATGTAGCTCTGAATGAGACTACCTACCGCTAATCCAACACTAAGGACAAAACCAAGTTACTCATACAGGGTGACCTGAATAGACTCTCTACCATACAAACAAACTCACCCCAAGACTGAACCAAAACAGTAATAGGGGGAGGTCTGAATGGACTCCACACTATAAGAGACAACTGAATTTCCTTAGACAGAACAAGGACACCAATAGGGGGAGTGAACAAACACCCCACTATAAGGGGTAGACTACCATTAGACATATTCCAAAAGAACTTACTTAAGTGACATGGTGGGTCTCCCCACTAAAAGAACCAAACACCTTAATGAGCTAGAATGGGATGAAACAAAAAATATCCCCTAAGTCCCAATCCTTACTCCAAGGGTGGTCGATCAATGAAACATCAAACTAGAAGAGACCGAATGTGGTTCACCACTCCCATAGTCTTAAGCATCCTCAAATGAGTCCAACCAATACCATGATTGAAAATATCATACATGGTTATTCATTAATGAACAACCATATGGAGAGTTTCACCCACAAGTGTTCATAAACATGGGTTTGAAGAAACCAAATCACATTGACTCCCTATAACCAAGGGGAGACTCTTCTATCGACTCAGATCCAAACCTTGAGAAATATGGTCCCCACATCCCTTTCTACACGTGAGACCACTTGAAACAGAACCCCAAAATCAGAGCCTCAAACTTTTTCTACCTCCCGTATGATAGACTGAAGTTAAACCATGATCCCTTACACCCCTAGGGTTTCTTGACTATGCACCATCTTCACTCCGAGACCTACAACTGTAGCTCAAATAATTGAAGCATATCTAGTATCCTAGTTTGGTACTAAAACCCCATAAGAAAAACTTATTCTTTTAGTTCCACAAGAAACCATATCACCTCTCAGACAAAACCACTAGGAAATAACACAATCTAAAACCATCTTTACCCTCATATGGAACCTTATCTAAGATATGGGCCTCAAAGATTCATACACATTTCCCCACTCACCCAAAATAAGAAATATTAAAGGAATAAACAAAAGAAAGGTACATTCATTCCGGAAAGATAATTTTAGGAATTCTCAGAAGAATAGATTATTTTATTTAAGAAGTCCTAAAAAAGTTTCGTTATAACGAACTTTGTCCATAAAATTAATCACAACACAAAAAAACATCACTGAACATGACCCCAACAAGTGAAATAGACAATACCAAGTGTAGAACCTTGAACAGAGTTCTATGTTACATGAGATTACCACAAGAAACCATAACAACCTTGAATGATCAGATTTATCCAAACTTGTGGCCTAACATTAACCCTTTCATCGAAGAGACTGAAGAACGATGCAGAGGTCCTTTAAGACAACATCTATCACCAAAAACCCCAGACCACTTTTACATAACTCATTGGAATTCCCCTTCACTATTTTTAAATAAAACCTATAGACCAAACAATATCGGACATCACGTTTTAAGATTCAAGAATATAAAGAAATGATGAATCCTTTCAAATACTTACATATCCATTATTCTAAAATAAGATGATCTATGTAATCCGAAAAAGAAGAAAGATAAAATAAATCCTGAAACGAGATAAGATAGTCCATACTTTTATCAACTGAAGGACTTTCCAATGATGAATCACCTATGGCCGCACCTAAGTTGTGCATTAACTCTTCATGGGGGAATAAATTAGCCAAAAAAAAGACCCAAGTATCCAACTAAGATGGTCTATTGGTCAAAAAATACCACAACTAGAGATGAACACAAGAGGGGAACAACCGTAAAGGAATCCCAATACACTTCTCATAAAATATCACTAACCAAAAATTCCCCCAACTTACCAAGGAATAAAAAACCCAAAACATCTTTCAAATTAGAGGGGTTCTCAAAATCAAAATATCACACAAAAAAATCAAAAAATATCAAAAAACACACCATCCATACACCAGTTTTGACAACATTAAATTATCCTTAAAAATAATTTATTTGAAAGTAAACAGGGTCGATGGTCAGTGCATTCAGTAATGGTATCCCATGATCCCCACACATGCATGTTTCTTTGAAACACTCGGCACCCTCCTCATATTCTTCCCGGAAATCATCTGGTTGTGCCATTAACCATCTATCTTCCCATGTAAACCCATACATGTGGGAACCCTTGAGGATACCAAAGACAAAAAACTAACAATTTCCTATTATCAAAATCAAATTATTCGACCCCCAGTTTCTCTTTTTTTCCAAACCACTAACCATAAAATAAAAAACCAATTCAAATATTTCAATTTCTTTCCAGGAAAATACTAATCATTCAGATAAAAAATCACTTTGAAATATTACACATTAATTTCCAAACATTTATCCCCATATCAAAACACTTAGGATTTCATTACTAACTCTATTTCATCAATCACATTTAATTAATAACACAACTATTCTCATTTTAAAATAAGGTTCCAAATATTCATAAAACATTTCAAATTATCACTAGTTACCAAATAGAAATCCATTTCCAAGATCCACACATAAATTCCAAAACACTCCATCCCATTCAAAACACCTTTAAATATTTTAATAACTTATATTTGAAATAGATTTTAAAAAACCACCTTAAAATAAATCATGTTTTCCAAAAAAAATATCCATGAGAAATCAAAAATTAATTTCTATCCTTTTTTATGTCAATCAATTTAAATTTTTCTAGATAATCATGTCATAAAAAATCAAATTTCTTAAAACTATGTCATTTTTTACTTTAAAACCATGTCTTGATAATTAAAAAATAAGGGCTTTTTAAAATGATTACCAAAACTCAAAGGGACACAAGAATCTTCTCAAAAGAAGGAAACTAGTATCGGTGGGTGACTTAGATATAAGGTTAGTGGACATACGCTAGTCACACCACTATTCTATAGAGTGTTTAAGGACAATATCCCAGGCTCCACAAGTCCTTCCAGTTCCTACGAGATCACTAGGAATATTAACCAAACTCTCATTTAATTTCACAAACAATGAGAAACCACAAGGAATACAAGACTTAGATGGAACCTGACTTCCCCTAGTAACTCTGGTCTCTAAATGAGGTGTTCTATCTTGGAACCTTACTAGTAAATAGAACATCATGTTACGACAATCCTAGCTCTATCCTATCTAGGCTCTTTTCCCAAAATGAACATGACCCAAAAAGTGCGAACCTTCCTTTGATACCATTTTGTCATGAACCAGATCAGGTCTCCCTCAAAATCAGCACCCAACCCTTTACATGTAAATGAACTAAGGGAGTTCCCAATCCCCATGGGATATCACATGTTTCCAGGTATCATGAATAATGTTTGGGAACAATTTACCCAAACTTATAATCATAAAAAATCATTAAAAGTCTAATAAAACAAATTAGAATTTTTAAAACCAAACAATCCTTTAAAAAATTTATGAATTGAATTACATAACATAAAACCAAAACCCAAAAGGAACACAAAAAAATGGATTATAAATTCTACAAATAAACACCCCATGGAAAAGGTAATCTCTCTCAATTAGTTCCCACGACACCGCACTAAGAGACCACTAGAAACCCACACTGCCATCTCCAAAAACATTTCTCATACGTACGTAAAAAATTACCAATTACAATAACAACCAAAGGTGTAAGTTAGATGTAATACTAATACCTATATAATTCCACCCAAAATATTCTATGTGCTAATCATTTTAAGACAATAAGCTTTTGTGTTTTTAAAAACAAGAAATGATAGTAACAATTTATTAAAGATGCATCTTTAAATGAAAATTGTTTTCACGAGAAAAACTTTAAAGAATAAACAATTCTAAATAGAAGAGACATGTTTCCAAACATAACAACCAAACCACCCATATATAGATGTTATGTACAATATAGCCAAAGAGAACTAGTCATTGGTACACCCTTAGGCACTATCTAGTTATGGGGCTATAGGAATATCGAATATCGGTGTAAAAGTAACCATAACCAATAACATTCTCATAAACGATCTACTAAGAGGGGAAAACCCAATGGCCTAGTGGTACCCAAACATCATCATAGTTTTGTTAGTGTTTTTATCATCAAACACTCTATGTAAAAAATGGATGATACCACTACCAGATCACTAATATACTAGTTCTAGTCCTCCCTCTTAGATAGTCGGGTCTCCCTATTAGTGTTCAATCATGTTCCAAATGCAATAACATACCATTTTAACATGATAATTTCATTTCTAAATAATAAAAACACCAAAAAGCGCACAAAAATGTTAAATAACAACCATTTCACTTTAAAATTCGTTTTAACATCATACACGTACCAAAACAGTCCACAAACATGTCACACACCTTTCTCATAATTTAATATATCACGAAAACAATTTATAAAACATTTTCAAAACTTTTGAAATCACAAATCGTCACTTTATCTTTAAAAAACACATTTTAAGAACATAGACACACCAAAACAGTACCCAAACATTTTTTTCACCCTTTCTATGACTCAATATCCCATTTAAAATTTTCATAAAACAATTCCACGAAGTAAAACAAGGATTTGCACCCAAAATCCATTCCAAAATCCTCTTTAAAGACCAAATACACCCCAATACCACACCAAAATATAATTGGAATCCCTATCCATATTTAGTAATCTACTTTAGTATATTATAAAACATTATCAAATAATAACACATGAGTTACACATGAAAAACAAACAATTTCAAGAAAAATAAAACTTTAAAATCAGATGATTAACACATTCTATCAAAAATAATTTTTTCACCACACACAATTATTAAGAACTCATGAATAGAAGTTCATTAAAGAAAAATAAATCATCATAGAATTCATACACATTGATTCACCTTCCTTAAAGGTTTACAACCCCAAATATTTGTGCAAAACTTCAACCACCCCACTACCACTCCACAAGGTAATGAAAACATACCCAAATACCACATATTGAACCAAGAAACAGAAAATTATACCATAAGGATGAATCCCTATCTGGTAGAAATTTAGAACCACAAGAAGTTGGGAAGAAACCCTAAAGGGTAGGAGGGAAAGCAATGAGAGAATAACTTAGTTGAAGAACCTGAATTTTCACCACCAAAACCCCCTTAAAATGGGTTCATAAAGAGATTTAGGTAGCTTGAGAGTCTTCCATGGCTATAAGGCCTTAATAGAGGAAAAAGCGGTGCACTAGGGTTAAAACCAAAAGGAAAAATTGGAATAACATAAAAATATTAAATGACCTAGAAACCGTGCAACCTATTTTGGACACCCAAATATTGTCCATTTTTTCCAAAATTCAATGGAATTAAAGGGGGAGCATATGGGTAAAATATAGGCCATGAATAGAAGGATTTAATGACCCAAAAACATGACCTCTTCCCGACTGGTTCATGAGAAAATGACCATGAACATTACCCAAACTAGAACAAAGGAAAAACTAAAAACCTGAGTTTGACATTACCAAGCTATGGTCTCCAATACGGTTGTTAGACATGGTCCACATGGCATGTGTTATTATTATTTTTAATAATTAGAACAATATCTAAAAAAATGTTTGTCTTTTGAAAAATTAAATGGTTTCAGTGTAAGAGAGTAATTTTTTTTATTCTAAGGGAATTATATATGGAAGATTTTATTTAATAATAATAATAATAAAGATATAATAATAATAATAATAACTAATGTTGGTTTAATATAAAATAAATTAAAAAGGTATATCCGCATGTACGATGTGGGTTCACTCCATGTGTATAATCGAAAAGTGAGATTCAATAACTGTAGTATTTATACTATTTATCAAAATATGAATATGAAATGAAATTAAATCAAATTAAAACGAATATAAATCCTTGGATGTTAGTTGGGAACATGAGGGTCACACTATTTACGCAAAAGGAAGGTAGGGTAGGGTGTGTGTGCGACCTCTTATATAGTTACAAGATTAATAATAATAATACAAATATAATAATAATAATATTTTTAATAATATATTTTTTATTTCTAGAGATTAATTTGGATGTAACTTCATCGTGAAGTATTTGAATGATGACCCATCAGCAACATTGTGGCCCTAACTTTGAGACAATCATTTGAAGTCCAATATTGGATAATTAATTCAGTACTGTGGTTTAGGTCCTTGAATCTCCCAATAATAAGAATAATAATAATATTATTATTTTTATTATTATTGTTTGTGTTTCTTTAGAATCTATATTTGATGTGTATTTTTTTTACGGTGTTATAATAATGAACAATATATGACATTGTGTCCGTGATATTGAGGCTGATGTTTTGAGAGTGGTATCAGTTTCATAATTCTAACTCGAGGCATGGGACCATGAAACCAAATTCTATTATGATGTATTGAAAATTTTTTTTAGTGGGTGTGAGATATGGGCCAGTGAATAGCCTATCTCAAATGTTTTTCCATGAGGATCAAAACTAGTTGATCCCCTTGTATATTCATTACCATTTCAAAATGACATATCTGTGGTTTGATGTTTTATCCCCTTAGACCAGTGACGAGCAACATTCATTCATCATGATTTTGTACATGACACATCATGCAGCACTCTTACATTTTATGTAGTACTACATGTCCAGCATGTCAGGTGTTCATGAGGACATAACCCGGAAGAGTAGTGGGTTTACACACAATGATGGACCTTTACACACAATTTACTTCTTGATAAACAACTACCAGTACTATATTCATTATTTTAAATTATATATTTTTTTACATGAGTATCATATCCCAAGTTTTATTTTATATTGAATATGATTGTGGCTTTTTATATTATCTTTATAGAGTCATTGCAAGATGTTACGAGCTTGAATCTTGTTTAAGTGATGCCTGATGATGGTAGGGATTGTGTAGATCATCAAAGAGTAGTACCCCATGATGAACCATGGTGTGAGTTATCAATATACATTTTCAGTGTTAATCCATTTACACACTAGGATGTGGGTCCTATAACTATCTTATGTGTTGTACCCCCATGCAGACTAGGGTGTGGGTCCTTCATCTACATACCAATTGGTACCCGCAAATATACTAGGGCATGGGTCCTCTATCTACTGAGTGGTACCCCAAGATAAATGGGGCCTGGGTCCTTTAATATTTGAGGTGTACACCATAATATATTAGGGTGTGGGTTATGTTTCTACTTAGTGGTAACCTATATAACACACTGGGTTTTGGGTTTTATACTTGAAGATTATGCCCCCTCAACTATTTGGGATAATGGTGAGGTGTGATTCATCTAAAAGTTTACATATATGGATAGACACACGAGTTTCTATGAATCAACGAATAAATCTTGGAACTATTTGTAGGATCATTGTTCTTAACATTGGTTATGGAGATAGAGTTCCCTTTTATTTCTCATTTTGGATTCTTGTTGAGCATATATAGGTTTTTAATTGTGGTTTTATCTCATATATTGATTTACATACCTTAATTGTGATGAGATTTATACTTTTATTGTGTCTTATATTGACCCATATTCAATTTTTAGAGTATCCTAATGGGTTTTTATATACTCACCCCTTCATGGAGTTTTCCCACACATGTCATGTCTTTTATAGAAAATGGACATTTTAGTGGTTATTTTAGAGAAGCATAGAGATACATGGGTGAATTTTACCATGTATGGTGGTTGGGGATTATAGATCTAAAGCTATAATCTCTCAGCATTTATTTACCATTTTTTTGTATTTTGGGATATATTTTCTGCTTTGGTGTCCATTTTTACCCTTTACTTTTTATATCACACTGTCATTCACATTTGTATTCCCGATATGTTATTACATGCATGGTTTTTTTCACTAGATGTTACAGTATTATATTATTATTCCTCTACAATTATTCATGGAGATGGTTGACTGTGTGTGTATAGGTACATTATGAAAAGACCTCCCATTATAGTTAGGCTTTTTGGAACTTGTCACCACCCCCACATTATGGAGGTGGGTGATAAGTGTATTTCATGCATATAATTTATAGTGTTTTAATGTATTGATTTTTTATTTAAATTAATAATAATTACAATAAAGGAATAACATGATTTATTTATTTATTTCATAGATGTAAAAATATATTTTTGAAAACCAAAAAAAATGGATGGATATATAAACTAAAATCTCGCAGAACGACATTGGTTTTTTGAATATAAAGTGGATCTAGAAAACTAGAGTAAGACTATTTCATGTCATGTAATGTAGTTATATGTTATAAAATTTTCAAAATAAATTATTCATGAATGAAAATCCATGAATCCATAAACTTTTTGAAAATCCATTACATGTCCTGTAACTACACTACAAGATGTGAGAATTTTCAAGGCACGTTTTTGAAGAAAATTATGCAGAGATTCACAATGCCTAAGGATCCAAGGATTACACATCATGTAATTCCACTAAATTTTGTGATGAATGTGGGATATAGGAAGTTAATTGTGTATTCATCCAAAATTGATGAGATTTACCTATAAATTTTCCACTCTACCGCTCCTTTCTAATAGTATGGGACTAGAGGAGCTGGTGGGATGCCAAAAAATGACTAATAAGTGCATAGTGATTATTCAGAGCCCTTTTTCACTACTATTCTTTGTCACCATTACTCTTATGTCACCCATTATACTTGTTCCCATCATGCCTATAATGTGCGAGTAGTTAATTTAGTGATGGGGGATGTGATTGTACTGATTTTTCTTTTCGAGATTTTATTAATTTATTATTCATGTTTTGGATTTATGCAAATCATTTATCATTTCCAATTCAACTTATTTTCATATTTCATGAAAATTTCGACATATTGAGAATTATTATTAGGTTAAACCAATTTATTGTCCTATTTTATGTATGATCATTAGGAAATCTAGTTTAGTTAGTTTTAAATATGATTTTGGATCACTTAGCCTTTTATTTTCTTCTAGTAGAAGATCATTCCAAAGGTGCAATCATATGATTAGTGTAGGCTACCTAGACCCATGATTCCTAATAACCCAATTCCAAGACCAAAGCTAAATAAATCAATCATTAATTGAATCCCTAGAATAGGAACATGAAAATCACTGAACTTGGAATGCCTTATCTCTTTATTCACACCCAATATTTTCTTCATATCCTATCATTTCTTCAAACAATTGAACAATTGAAATTTTATTTTTTTAATTAATTTAAAACCTATGATCCATCCCCATGGGTTTAAAAAATTTACATTCCAAATACTACATTATTATTTAGGTTATATGAGTTTTATAAATAATTAAATTTATGTAGCCCTGTAGGAATTAACGATGACCAATGGGCTCTCAACGAGCATGAGGTAGTTGTGGATCAACCTTCCATCATCTTGGTAGGATATAGTTTTTCCGGTCCGAATTGATCTATAGAAGATATGTTCATTCATTGGGATGGATTTCAGAGTTTTCCCTTATAAGGATTTGGTTGGGACTTTGGGGAACAATGTCAAAGGGTCTCGACTACAGATTTCATTTTAGGAAACCCAGTGTTTGTGTGGTGGATAACATATCTCTACACTAGGATTCAGACTACCTTATTGTAGACTCAATATAACAAGTCATATGTTTCATGGATTAATGGTATATGTATCCTGTATGATTGAGTCATTTGATTTTCTATCTTCAATTAGCTACCCAAATATGCTCTTTGACCATGGTACGTCTTGATAACATTCCCAATGAAACCGTGATTATTACAAGATATTATTTCTAGACAGTGTCATGATGATGACTGATTGAGTGATAATTCCTTAGTTTATGGAACACCCATGAGGTGTTATCTCTAGGTGGGCACTAATCAGTGCTAACACCTGTTTATTAGTTCATGGATCCTTCAATGGATTTGGTATATGATCATCCATGTGTTGAGCAGTTGATAAATATAAAAGGATCGGATGATGCTATACTCAATATAGTCATGTTAAAAGAGTTCATGTAATAGAGACCACTAAGGGTTTTCAATAAGACAAACCATCATGTAGTAGGTGTTTTCCCTGAGGTAGTGTTCTAGGTTTTACAACTTATGTTGACCACAACCAATTATATGGTTGCATCGGTGACCAATTTTCTCCATGGAGTAGCTATTGACTCTAGAGGTAATGATATATGATAAAACTATATTAAGTGCACATCATTGGATTTATAGATAAGGATCACCAAAGAATCATGGTGATACAGAACACATTTTTAGGAGGTATATGATTGGATTTATCCTCTCATGTGAATGTATCTCTTGGATTGGACCCCTCCTGAAGGTGGTACTTGAGGAAAAACTTATCACGGGTAATGTGTGGAATCAATAGATCCCTATATTGGAAATATTCAATGTAGATGCAGACATGCATGGAAGAGGGACACATCCAACAACAAGGAACATTATTGTGACGCATCATAAAACTGTTCTGGAATGTTAGTTCCATCCCAAAGAGGATAGATTCGTGGTGTGGTGGATTAGTTCCTTTGACTTGTGTGGTTGAGGTCCTTCTAGTTTGTTGGCGTCAGATCATGCCCTGGTTCACGTGAACATATTGGACATGGAATATATAGCTTCTAGCTATAGGAGCATCTGACTTAGTAGAATCAAGTGAGACTTAGGGTACCAATTTTTATATCTATTTATGTAGATATAGTTAAAGAATAGAGTCGTAAGACATAAAGTTGTATCCCTAGTTTGAGACCTAGAAATACTAGTCTAGTACTTCTTCTCGAAACCCTTATGTTAGAGGCTCCTTTAGAGAGGATCAGTGATCACCATTTCTACTGATGGTCTGAATTGACTCTACGAGGAGAGAGTGGAGGAGAGATAACCTCACACAAAATATTTCTATAGTGGATTCAAGACCCTAAGATATTTTCCTCGGTATGTTTCTTTTTTCTACCTTCCATGGTCAAAATATTTATACTAGTGGGTGAAGCGGCGCTTCAGGTTTGGGGGATGGATTTCACCCCTTTGATAAGGAACATTTCTTGAGCAATGAAAGATAGGCTCATTCAAAAGTTGTTATAGTCACTTCCATATTAGTTAGACAATATGAACCGTATATAAAGAGATGGAAAGATCATTCAATTTCTTGATATGGTGGTGGAGTATAAGGGAAACCATATCGAGGTGGTGCTGGGTTTACCTCACCCTCTAGAGTTTGTTTTTTGTGTGGACATGTATTCAGGATGCCTTTATATCTATGGTAGAATATGATTTGAATATGTGATATATGGTGGTGTGGTTGTATGAGTATTTCAAAAAAAAGGATTCATAAGACACAGTATATTCTCTTGGGTGTCCCTATGTTGTTCTTCTATGTGGAGGATGATATCATGAGGTAAATTTTGGATTGAAATCACCCAGTACAGGTGACTATCTCAAAAGAGTATCCACCCTTGACAATCAATGACCATTTCTCTGAAATTAAGGATGTGATGTGGATCTCAAAGTTTTACCTTAGGAAGTGTTATGAACAGCTCATAGTTTAAGAGGTGGATGTATCATGTGTGGCTTCCTAGAGTTTCATCAGTTTCTATGAGTTTCAGGAATACCATTTTGGAATGTTATGTTTCCCTGTAGAGTTCACAAGAATTCCTATTCAAATCGTGAACCTATCTTGGGTAGTTCATGACATTCTATTCCAATGGTACCCTCATTTCCTCGATATGAGAGTTGGAGCACATGAGAAACAAGAGGTTTGTGCTAGATATGTTATGAGAGTCTTGTTTGTATGAAAGATCGCATGGAGTCTATTCTAGATTTGTAGGTCTACTTATAAGGAAACATATTTATTAGGAATGTATTTTATATATAATACTCTGTAAATCATATGTATTTTGATGATTAAAAAACATGTTTTTTGATTTACTGATGAAATTAAATAAATTAAATTTTAGTAAATTAACATCCATTGAAACATTTATTTCTGATTTATATTCAAGGAAATTGATCTACGAGAAATATTTAGTGAAGTGTTGGAACACATATTTATCATTTCAAAGAATATTTATTCATACAGTACATTTTTATGTGTTGTATATGGAATAAACCCAACATTTGGGAAAACAAGTTTGGATCATATACCATACATTGTCAGGAAATTATGGATAAGGAACCCTATGATTGAAATCAAACCTACGTTTGAGGAAAGAAACATATGATACATCAACAGTACTTTTATAATCAACCTTATATTGTCAAACATATGTTTTTTGTTTTTTAATCACATGAAGGATCCCTATTTTTGAATATTCAAAAAGAGTTTTTTTAAATTATTGATATTCTCCGTGATTTCTGTATTGACCTTGAGCGATGTAAAGAGCTATTTAAATCTATTTTATGAGCAATTCAAAGTCTCATAATGATTGATTTAAAGAATCATATTTAATGAAGTAAGTCATTCCAATTTCTAATGTATGTTATGAAACTACTGAATGGATTAAATTTGAAATATTGCAATCCATTAGATGATTATTGTGGTTCTACTCAACTAAAAAGAAGTTGTTTATTCTCTATATTTGTAAAGAGTATTTTTTACATATACAGATGAAATAAAACTATGTATTTAATGTGAATATCATTTGAATATAGAACAATTACAAATATGAAGTGACTATATAATTTTATGAAGAGGGCAAACTTTGATGATATACATATTTCAACCAGATACCGCTATATAACTCTAACTATTCATTTGTTAGTATTAGTAATGAATATCTTCTATAACCAAGATCACTTCAAAATCTCCTCAGTTGAAGAAATTCATCATTGATGAATAAGATCCATATTCTGTAAGTTTCCATTAAAAATGTGATATAAAACCTATCAGAATAATTAAATAAAACTCTTTATTTATTGGAGCCTCATCTGCTCGAACTCAGTTGTGGAATAATGTCATCTTCTAAGACTAACCTGTAGAGAAATAAATTCCCTGTAAAACAACCAGAAGGATCTTTTTAGCCTTATTGTAATGGTTTTTTCTTCCTCCACTTACTTGTTAAGGTATTATTATAAGAGAAACTTTTCTAGTAAAAATCACCAAGCATGTCGAGAGAGCATTGGTGGAGTAGACTAGGGGATCTTTGTGCCCCAAACCTCTATAAAAAAAGTTCTGTTCTTATTTACTATTTATTACCTCCTAAAATCATATAAAAAAGATAATGTTGACCATACTTATTAATTTCAAGTAATATAAAAATAATGAACCTCTCTAGATTATGAAAAAGAATCAATTCACCCACCTTTTTTGCGTCTTTGGATTATTATGAAAAAAAATGGTATTGAAGGATAACGTGTGTGATAAATCTCTAGAAAGATAAAAAATATAAGGTATATACAAATAATATTTCAATGGGTGATCCTAAATAATTTAGGTCTATGATTTATGCTCCGTATTTCAATTTAGTTAACTATAGATTCTAGAAATCATAAATCATCATCTATCTGAATAATCATGGATTTTTAGTATAAATGAATAAAATCACTCCCTATGTAATTCCTAAGAAACTAGAAACATGGGATATTACAAAATAATATGAGAATAAAATCACCTCAAAGGAAATGAATGCGATTATATGGGGACCCAGTCATGATGAATTATATAGAGTTTCTCAATGTAATACGACTAAAATTTTGTAGACAATTTGTTTTCATATGAAGGCACTGATAATGTTTGAGAGCTAAGGTACACTAATAAAAAAATAATGTTTGACACCTTCATAATGTATGATGGTGAATTAATCACCCAAATTAATTGAATATTGATATAAATATTCAATGATTTGCTGATTTGGGAGATCCTATTACTCAATCTGATTATTCAATAAAAGTACTTAGAGTAATAACCTAAAATGTACTGGGATATCAACTGTAATTCGACAATCATCATCGATTAAAAGTTTGAAAATGAAAGAATTGATTAGAACCCTGATGATGTATGAAGTATAGATGCAAGATAAAGGTGAAGATCATAAGATAAGGAAAATGGAAAACATTTACCTTAATTTTACATAAATAATCCTGGAAGAAAAATAAAAAAAGATGTCAAAATATCAAAAGATTCATACTACTCAGATTATGACATCGAACAGTAATAATTAGCCAGAAAATTTTGAAACTTCTACAATAGGAAAAGAGGCTTCTTAAAATCAATCAAGAAATATGATAATTTAAATAAAGAAGTAAGTCTATATGAGTATCATGAAATGGGTCATATTAGAACTAATTTAAACTTGTTAATAGAAGAACAAATAAATAAGGAAAATAAAAAACATAGAAGAAATGATTAAGAGAATAATAAAAAAAGGGAAATGAAAGATATATGGGGTGTTCTTGAGTAATCAAGTAGCCCTTACAATAAATATTTAATAAAATAGAAAAAAATATTAAATACAATATGTTATATACTGCTAATGAAGAAAATTTGGTGCATACTTATTAGTATTCTATATTTGATTCTGATAGTTTCTCAAATATAAAATTTGAAGCATATATCTCGATGCTTGAAGAGAAATATAATTATCTTATAAAAAATAATAAATTATTTAAAAATATTAACAATGCTATTGTAAGTGAAAGAGTCACAATTCTAAAACCACATCAAGAAATAATAGAATAATTCAATTCAACTACATCAATTGTATTGTTCATATATCGAATTAAAGGATGAAAGGATGAAGTATTATCTTATAATACTCATACTATTATTTTAACCAAATATGAAATTACTCTGAATGAAGTACTTGAAAAGAATGTTACTAAATGAAAAATAAAAATATGGAATAAGAATGAATGGTGAAAAATCAGAATTAAAAAATTATTTTATGGCGATTACTAAAATACTATTTTCTACTACTAAGGAATAAATTGACATTTTTCATATAATAATTACTCAATAAATCCTCTAATTAGTGAAATTAAAAATAATTTTATTTCAAATAATGCATCTAAATCTAGTAAAATGATTTTTTGGAAAATAAGGAAACTATGGATTCCCAGATAACAACTTTTTGATAAAACTGATCCAAAGAAAATATGAGTTAAAAAATATACATGTTTTTCAATTATTTTGTAAGTAAAAGAGCCTAGGAAAAAAAAATATGGTATATGGACATTGAATACTAAATAAATATGAGTTGATAATCTTTTAACTTACACACAATCACAAAATGGAAGGAAGACTACACACCATTAGAGACAATTAAAAATGAATAATAATTGGAGTTGAATTAACTAGAGATACAATGCCAATCTCAGTAAAAAATTAATACATGTACAAGGATTAAATCACAACCTGATAAGTATTTCAAAACTTTGTGATGATGGATTTTATGTTGATTTCTATAAAAATTGTGGTTTAGTTTCCAATGATAAACTGCTTAAATTTAGAGCATGTAGAACTAATAATGCTAATATATTAGATCCTAATTCCTTATGAGGACAATAATTAAATTATTTAGCTATTTAGAAAAAACGAGTCATGGACCAGGCATAGAATACATGGAAATTTAAATAAATTTACTTTATATAAATATGACAATGTTAGATTTTGTAACACATGAATAATATGAAAACAACAAAATATTCTTTCACAAAAATTAAAAATGTTTCTACATTTACCAAATTAGAACATATCAATATTGATTTGTTTAGACTATTAAGAGTATCCTGTTTGGTTGGAAAATTATATGTTTATGTTTTAATTGATGATTATTCAAGATTTATATGGGCTTTAATTTCTAGAACATAAAATTTAATTATTCATTATTTTTGAATTTTTTTAAAAATTGTCTCAAAATGAGAATGATTTTAAAATAATTTCATTAAGAAGTGATCATGGTGGATAATTTGAGAATTAATAATTTTACATTTTTTCTAAAATTCGGTTATTAAAAACACATTCTCTACACCAAGAACACCTAAAAAGGAACTTTTGAAATATGAAATAGAACTATTCAAGGAATTATAATCTATGTTAAATAAATATAGCCTTACTCACTGTTTCTAGGTAGAAGCTGTGAACACATATTGACATATCATGTATATAGTTTAAGAACTATTATTATGAATAAACCCAATTAACATTGTAATAACATAAAACCAAATATAAAGTTTATTAATGTGTTTATCTGCATGTTATATATCTTGAATTATAAGGAAACCCATGGTAAATTTGATCAAAAACATTATGAAAGAATATTTCTAGGATATTATGTTACTTCAAAAGCTTATCGAATCTATAAAAAAGGCGAGGAATTTTGAAGAATCTGTTTATGTGAATTTTTATGAATGTTATCCTTTAAATAATAGGAAAACCAAAAAGATAAATTTAATGAATGTTTAAACAATACGAGACATGAATCACCTAAGAATAATTTTGAAAGTAAGATAAATGAAATTCAATATTTCCTCGAAGAACATGAGATAAAAGAATATAAAAGTGTCTTACCTAGATAGTCTAAAACCTTAAAGGGCCAGCCTTTGGAAATTTTTATAAGAGGCCTATACATAGGAGTAAGAACTAGAAAAAATGTAGGAAACTTAGAAGAATTTTTTTCCCTTCTATCACAATTAGAGTGGAAGACTATTGAAGAAGATATAAATGATGAAAGTTGGTTTTATCTATACAAGAATAGATAATTCAATTCAGTATAAATATTTTTCTGGAAGTAGTTAATAGAAAACCCGATTATCTAGTGATTGGAACTAAATGGGTTTTTAGAAATAAACAAGATAATCATGGAACCATTTCAAAAAAAATCAAGATAAGTAGAAAAAGGTTGGAACCAGAAATAAGGGATAGATTATGATGAAAACTTTTCATCTTTTTCTAGATTAGAGGAAATTAGAATCAAACTATCTTATGCATCTTATACGAATTTGAAATTATATCAGATGGATGTCAAATCTAGATTTCCAAATGTATTTATTAATGGGGGAATTTTATATTAAACAAAAACTAGGTTTAAAAAACTATCATAAACAAAATTAAGCTTTTAAACATACCAAATCACTTTATGACCTCAAATAGGCACCGAAATCTTATTATGAATGATTAAGATCAGTTAAATTGGAAAATATATTTTTAGTTGGATTAGCATATCCTACTCTCTTTAAGAAAACAGTTTTCTCTAATATATTATTTAAAAAAATTTATGTTGATGATGTTATCTTCACATCAACAAGTAAAAATCATTATAATGATATTTAAAATCTTATACAAAAAGAAATTTAAAGGAGTGTTATGGGAGAATTGAATTTATTTTTAAAATATAAAATTTATCAAAAGGATTGTTGATACATTTTAAATCAATGTAAATACATTATTGATTTATTGAAAAAAATTGGATTAGAAAATTTTAATACTTATACAACACCCATGTATACTAATGTAAAAATTGATTTGGATAAAGCTAGAAAATAGGTTGAAGAAATGTTATACAGATATATGATTGGAAGTTTACTGTATAATACTGATATCAGACTAGACATATTGTTTTCTATGTGTATATGTGCCAGATTTTAGTCTAACCCAAAATAATTTCATCTTGCAACTTTAAAATTATTTTTTAGATATTTGAACAATTTTTAAATTTGGTCATTACCCAAAAAATCTTAATTTAATTTAATTATTTATCGATATGCTGATATTGGAGGTTGTATATTTGAATGAAAAATCACATCATGAAACTGTCACTTTTTTGGAAAATATTTAGTTTTATGGTCATGTAAGAAACAATATTCAATTTCTTTATAAACAACCGAGAAAGAATATATAAATGTTTCCTATTTTTGTGCACATGTATTGTGGATGAAATGATCCTTACTACACTTTGGTTGTAATTTTAATAATAAACCCATTTTATGTGATAATACAAGTGAAATTGATATTTTAGAAAATTCTATTAGCCATTATTGAACCATGAATATTGATATAAGCCATCATTTTCTAATTGATTATGTTTTTGAAAATGATATAACTTTATAATTTTTAAAGACTAAATATCAACTTATTTATATTTTTACTAAACTACTTCCCATGATAATTTGTTATTTTACAATGGAGAGTTTTGAATATTAAATTTTAAATAAATGTGTAATTAATTAATTTTGTTAAACTATGTATTAAGTATTAGTATTTATTTAATTATGTTCATTATTAATTCATTTAAATAAAAACTAGAATTTATTTTGTGTTTTTTAAAAGCTGAATCACTTCAAAATAAATACTAATAATGACTACACTGTATAATTGGATCGATCAATTAGAACCGTGTCACCCAAAATTGTCAGAAAAACCCTTTTTTTATCTATTTCTATTACTACCCTTCAACTTAAAAAAATTTCAAATTCTGGAGCTCTCATCTTCCATCGAAATTCTAGAATACGACACCCTTCAGACCTTCAAATTCTCAAAAATATAAAAATCATAAAAAGGCAGATGATGCTGAACCAAGTGACTTAAAAATATAATTAGTCCTCTTTAAGAAGATTATTCAAGTAAAATAATTCGATTTTCATTGGCTGTATCAGAAATTTATTTTTATTAAGCAAGGTCTTTCATTTTATGGTATGGAATTTCTATTCAATGAATATAATATATAATTTATTTTTTAATTTTAATTCATGTAGTTCTCTAAGAATGTCCAGTATAGTGTTGGGGAAATTGAGGATACCATTACCTCTCAGGTAGATGATAAGGAAATCTAGATCTTCGTAGTAGAATTATAAACATCTTAAAATTTCCTCATGTAGGAGTGTTAGATTTTAATCATCAATTGATTTGAAATAAATATCATAAGTCAAGAGATATAATGACGTTTCTCTTTTTCTTGACCCAAATTCAGAATATTTTGTTAAGGATATTGATAATGATCATAAGGAACTGCTCAAGATCATCCACTATTACATCCACCCTATAGTTCCTGAATTAGAAAATATTATCTATTCTGACCTATATTTAATTATTTTGTTCATAAGTGAAATTAAGTTAATTTTTATATATAAATAGATATTTTAGACAATTCTTTAAATGTAAAGCAGAAATGTACCTCTATCCGTATGATCAAATTATTTCTATTCTTCTATTGTGAAGAAATAAGATTCACCATATAGATGTTTGTACAATACTTTATTGCAATAAATATTATAAATTCTTGTAATATATGAATTATTGGATTCTTTTGGAGTACAATTAAAGTGAAACTGGTACTGGTTGGCATGGATGACTGATAAGAATCTTTCCTATTTCTTAGGGGTAGGAAGGAAAACCTTTTGGATTGGTTCATCAATATATGGAATATGTTGGAGAAAATGTCAAATAAAAATTGTTTCCCAACAAAAAAAGGATACATTGATATAATAATGGTGATCACGATGAGGTATAAGCTAAAGAAATAGTAGAATATTTACAAGTAACATGGATGAGGAATAGAGAACAACCTGCACACGAGATCCAAAAAGTTGAAACTATTGGTCCTAGAGATTAATATCCAACACTACATTTACGAGTAATAGTTCCTCTTGAGGAACAACAAGCTGAATGACATGTACAATATAAGTACGGTGAAACCACACAAGGAGATAAACAAGGTAATCCTAGAATAGATATATTCAATTAACCTACTCTAATTAGTGATCTTGTTCAAACCTCAGTAGCTGAAACCATTGAATTTGTTGATAATTACACTATTTTGTCTGTCGAAGTATCTTTAGTCTTAAAAAATTATATATTTGGAGGGATAACATAAGTTCTGGACAATATTTCTTCTACATCTAATGTGAATAATACAATTAACTCCCTATCTATAGAAGATAAATCTCCTAAATGGAGACATTAAGAAGTATACCCATCTAATTCTCTGAATAATCAGATCAAATATCTGGTAGACCATTTTTATAGAATGAAGGGGGAGTATACAAAATTAAAGCATGAGTAGTAAACAAAAAGAAAAAATTTGGATGATTTTAGACATTCAACTATTTCAAGAGAAGAATTTAAAGCTGTATAGGCTTAACTACCCAATAAAATAAATAATACTATTTCTAGAAGTGATTTCAATGTATTTCAATGAAAAATGTTAGAATAGTTTGGAAAACTGAAATCTGAATTGATCTGAGAAACAGAGTTTAGGGATTTAAAATGGTATTTTTGAATTCAGTTTGAATCCATAGGGAGAAGTGTCAGTCAATCAAGAGCACCATCTTCTGCACCACCAGCATATCCAAACTTAATTATAAGATTTTAAAAAAATTATTTTTTAATATATGATATAAATAGCATAATTCATTTAATTTAGTGTAACAATGCACCTCTAAATGTTCTATTGGGTAATTAGAGAAATCTTATCAAATATTTGACCTCATGTGATCCAAGAATTTCGTTTCTTCTCAATAAGATAAGTTCCCAACTTAAAACATTTCTACAGATTGGTGGAATTCTACATGAAATTTTAAATATCAATCTTATTTAGAGTTTCAAAGTGGTTAAGGACACAAGAACATTGATAAAAAATGGGTGATATCTTTTAAAAATGTTTATAGAGAGAAATGGAATATTTAAAGGAATCTCTTCATAATATACAATATTCAATAAGGAATTACATATCTATAGACCCACTCCTTTCAACCATGAAAAGACCTTATTTTTTTACTTTATTTCATATAAAAAATTTCTCTCGTAATCATGGAAATTTTTTTAAATGAAAATATTTATATTCATCATTAATATTTATATTTATTAATATTACTATTTACTTTACATATGTTTGTTTCTACTACGAGAACAAATATCAATTTATCTTACATATAATATAACATTTCATTTAAAGTATTGTTCTATTTTTAATGAGTTTTAATCTATTTTCTTACAATATTTATCATTTCACAAGGGGGGGTTTGGGAAAGCACCACATTCATAATTCTATTTCTTACTTCATAGTAATATTACTATGAAAAATTAATAGAAAACTATTATATTTTTAAAAAGTTATTATTTATGTTTACAATTTGTATATTTTCGTTTAATTATAATGGGTTTTGTGATCATAAAAAAATAAAATTGTTTTCCATTTATTTTCTATACAATAATATATAAATCTTATATATTTTGATGCAAAAAATACCATTTATTTTTTCTGATGAAATTAAATTATGAAAATTTTAAGAAATTAATATTTTTTGAAATATTTATTTTGGAATGATATTCAAGTATATTTATACACAATAAATATTTTATGAAGTCTTGGAACATGTTTTTAAAATATTTTGAAATAATTTTAAATATTATTCATACCATACATTTATAATCATAACACTATGAATGAACCCTATTTTTTGGAAAAAACATGTGTGGATCATATACCCAATATTGTTAGTAAAGTATGGATATGGAACCATAAGTTTGAAAACAACCCTAAATTTGAGGAAAAAAATGTATAGTACATCAACCATGTTTTTTTATAAACTCTAATTTGTCCACATTATGTTTTTCGTATTTTCATTACATGAAGAAACCCTACATTTTACTATTCAATGACAATGTTTTTAAATTCTTGATATTATATAAGATTTATAAAATTGTATTGATAGATGAAAATATATGATCAATGATATTTTTCAACCAATTTAAATGCTCATAACGTTCAATTTAAAGACTCATATTTAACAGAGTAAATCATTCTTATTTTGAAGGGAAGTTATGACTCTATTGAATGATTTGAATTTGAAAGATTATGATCTATCAAGTGATTATTATGGATCTACATAACATAAATGACGTTTTGTTATATATTTTTTCCCATAGTTTTTTTTCTTACACATGTGATATACAACTACATATTTATTGTGGATATATTTTGAATATAGAAATGCGGCAAAGATCAAGAGACTCTACTATTTTCAGAAGAGGCTACACTTTGAAGATATAAAAATTTAAACCACATATTGATGGGTACCAACTTCTATTCATTTGTTTATATTAGTATTGAATATATTTCACTGCCCTAATCTCTTCAAATATTCCCTTGATTAATGAAATTCATATATGAAGAAGAATGTCTATTTTCTGTTAGTTGATTCTACAATATTTATCTAGAACATGTCAAAACAGTCAAATAATACTCTTATGATTTATTGTATTATGGGATTCTTGGACTCAGTCATGGAATATTTTTAGCTTATATGACTAAGATATAGAGAAACCATTTCCCTGTATAAGAACCATAAGGCTCTGTTTGGACATTTCTTAAAGGTTTCAACTATCCACACTCAGTTTTGAAGGTCCTATGATAAGAGGAAATTGTCTTATGAGAAGAAAAAGAGATCATAGAGATAAAATTGTTGGGGTGGAAAATGGGATATTTTTCACAAAAATACTATATATATATATATATATATTCTACTTTTATATTTATCCACTGCTCAAATAATTTCCAAAATGGAACACTTCACATCATCATAGATCACAGAGAATGTTAAAAACATGAATCTGTCATGATTATTGAAAAAACACAATTTACCCTCCTCTTATGTATATTTATAGTAATGCGAATTAATAGTATTCTCAAACATGGTAGTTAATGTGGACCATGTAGAGGTTGAGGTGTCATGATCATGAGGGACAAATTTGGCATGGTCATGGCAGCAGATGAATAGAGTGAGGTTTTCTATCTACTATTGTTGAGCAAGGTGATAGAGTGATTCAACTATTTACAATTAGACTAGGTGATTGGTTTTATACACATGTCATCGAAAATTTGGTATATGAACGACTTATTTTATGATACTGAACTAGGCAAGACATGTCGTGAGAGTATAGTTTTCTTTTTCAAGGAACAAATGGCGTTGAGAACTGATAGAGGAAACCCCTTCTGGTGTTTGTGTTTTCAATGTGGAAATGTGTTTTTTTCATCATGAGAAACCATCGGGGGAGCTAGTGGGAGGGGGAGACCCATTTGATATCTCAACACCTCCACCATTTATTATAGTTATTTATTTTGTTGGAAGAAATACATTGAAAAAGGGAATAATTTGGAGACTTTGATTTTTCTATGTATAGATTTGGAATAGTTTTAGGAATATTATAATAAGATATGTAGTTAAAAGGAGTGTGATTATGAGGAATTATGAGCCCAAAATTTATTTTATAAAAGTTTAAATTATATTTCATATATTGAGAAATATTTTTAAAAAAAAATTTAATAACTCCCAAATAGATTCTCAGACAGGAAATTTGAGACAATTCTTGAATCTGAAACGTGGAGATTGACTTAGGTGTGGCATAAAGCTAGACGGTGCATGATGTGTGGATGAGGAATCCATTGGTTGGTATGTTTAATTAAAATAAATAAATAAATAAATAAATTATAAATTTTTATTATTGAACTACCTTATTGAATCCTCTATAAATACCCTCTTAGTATGGTTTTTTCATGGGTTAGCTACATGAACATTTCTAGATCTAAGAGGGGAGTACAGTTCTATTTGGTGGAGGATCTACATCAAGTGATGAATTATGAACATATCAAGAATAATCATGTGGTGAATCAAAAAATCAATGAGATAATAAACTTCATTTCTAGAGGATACTTTCTTCACTATTGATCAATCCATAATTGAGGTAGGACTCTTCAATTTTGGTTTCCACCCCTTTTGATTGAAACGTTGATGCATGTATTTTTATTTACTTTTGATTATGTGATAGTATGTTTTTTCCTGAGTAACATAGATGAATTAAAATTATTCAATTAATTTTATTTTTTGTTCAATATTCTTACCATGGATATTCTCGATCTGTGATCATTTTAAAAGAATGTTAGGTAATCTAGGTTTTCACTTTTGTTATTTTACCTATCCCCAATATTCTTAACATGTTACACAGTTGGTATATGGGGTAACAATTTAACATTGACGGGGTAGGTTTGAGAACGATCGAACCCCCATAATTGTGATGATCATGCGAACAACAAGCATGATGGTGATTTATGAATAGATTGGATCGATACCACTAGTGTGGGTTCGTAATCGAGGACGCAATCAAGGTGTGATGAGAATAGTGGTTGATCAAAGGTGGTTTGTGATCACAAAGATGATACCTATTTTCTGAGATGATGAAAGATATGGAATTGCAGTGCAGTTAGATAGGTTCCAAGTGGAGTCCATATGTATGGTCTGATAGTGGAGGTTTCTCTGCATGGACATGATGATGGATGGAAATATATCTATGATGAGGTGGTGATATGTGGTCTATGTAATGGGTGTTATTATTATTTTATATAATAATATTAATATTTAGACAAATAGAGTGTACGTTTAACAAAATTTAATGGTCTTAATTTAATAAAATAAAATAAATTATTATTTGCAGATAATTTAATTTTTAATAGATTAATTTTATTGATACTAATATTAATAATTATATTATTAATATTATTAATGTTTGTTTAATAAAAGATAAATTTAAAGGGATATAATCTTATGTGATGTTGGTGTGCACCATGTGTGGAGTGGAAACGGATGACTCAACATCTCTTTTATTTATAATATTAACAAAAATATGAATATGAAAGGAAATTAAAAGAAACAAAAAAAAATGAAAAATCCATAGAGACAGGTTGGGTTCTTGTGGGTTGTACTGTGAACATGAAATGAGGGGGGGTGTGCATCATCACCCATATTTATATGTTTAAATGTTAAAAATATAATAATGATAATAATAATAATAATAATAACAATTAATATTTTTTCCGACCCTAATGTGTGCATAAATTCTCCATGAGGTATTTGATTAATGAACCTTTAGAGACAACATGACCTTAAATTTTAGTTTATCATTTTAAGAACAATGATGGATATTAAATTCTGGATCATGTAATGGGCCCATAAAGAACCCAATAAAAACAATAATAATAATAATAATAATAATCATAGTAAAAATAATAATAATATTAATGTTATAGAATCTATATCTGACGTAACATCTTCATATAGTGTCTGAATGATGAACCATCTATAGAATTACAACCAAGATATTGAGGTGGATATTTTGAGCCAACACCAATTTGTCAATTAATAATTTTATCCTGAGCCCATGAAATACTATTCAAGCATGATATAGTGAAATTCATTATTCCCTAGGTGTTCGATTTGGGAAAGTGATTAGAGTATGTAAACTATTTTCCCATGAGGATCACAATAGTGTGATCTAATTGGATATTCATGGATATTTTCAATGACTTATAAATAACTAATGTTTTATCCCATCATACCAAAAATTATACTCAAGTTTTCACCATGATTTTTTGGCCGAGACATGTTGTGTAGTTACTTACACACCATATAGTACAACATGGAATGAAATCCATATATTGGTGATAGCACAACAAGGAAAAGGATTGGGGACACACATAATGTGGACCCCATTACAGTCCACGTAGTTCTTGAAAAACATCTTCCTCTCCTATCATATTTTGGGTGAATCATATTTTGAAATGGGGGTGGTCTATACTGAGTGTTTTCCCATGTATAACATGATGGTGTACTTAATAGTGGCTTTTGAGATATGATGCATAATGTTATAGGAGTGTTTTTTTCTTTTAGAGATGCTCGAAGATGACATTGATTAGGCATGATCATTAGAGAGTGGTACCCTCAGGTAGACTAGGGAAGGATTCATCTCTTTACCTACTTAGTGGTACCCCCTTTGGAATTAGGGAATGGATCCTATATCCATCTTTTGAGTAGTCCCCCCTTGCAGACTAGGATGTGGTTCCACTATCTCCCTCTTGAGTGGTACCCCTTGAAGGATAAGTGTGTGTGTCCACCGTCTACTTATTGGTACCCCCTGATGGACTAGGGTGTGAATCCTCAATCTAATAAGTGGTACCCACCTCTTTTACTTGGGATTGGGTCCTCTACTATTGATTTTTACCCTTGATAGACTAGGTCTTAGGTCCTTTATATACTAAGTGGTACCCACCTTTACACACTAGTCCTTGGTCCTCTACATGGAGATTGTTCCCACTAACTATGTGACATAGTGGTGAGGATTAGGTTATACACATGGTTAATTCATTGGGAAAACATAAATGATGATTGGAATTGATGAAATGCACCTGGAACTATTGACATAATAACTGTTCTTCTTATGGGATATGGAGGTGAAGATCCCCTTTATCTATCATTTGGGTTTCTTGTTGAGAATATTTGATATTTTCCTTATGGCTATTTTCTCGTATACAGATTGGCATACCTTCATTATGAACTACTTTAATAATTTCTTCTTTCACCACCTCTTTAGTTTTTAGGATGTTCTATAGGGTATGTATATACTAACACGCGCATCAGCTTTTCCTACACATTCCATTTCTTATATAGATGAATAACTTGTTAGTGGTGATTGTATAGGAGTATAGAGATAATATGGTGCATTTGAAAATGTATGATGGTTGGGGCATGGATATCTATTCATGGAATCTCACTACATTTCATTCCATGATTTTTTCATGTTGGGACATCTTTTCTTGTTGGGAATTTATTTTTCAAATTTTATTTTCAGTTGATGCTATTATATTCTTTTTTATTCCATAAAGGTTATTACATACAAGGTGTTTACTCTATATGTTGTATTATTATATTATTATTTTAATACACTTCTGCATGAATATGGTTTAGTGAGTGTATATAGATATATTTAAAAAGGGCATTCTATTTTAGTTATGAATTTTGAATCTTGTCACTAGCCCCTGGCCTATAGAGGATAGATTGGGGTAGGAGAAGCTCAGCCTTCTTCTAGAGAGGCAAGAAATGATGGGTTAGGATGTGACATAAATGATTATTTAAATTAATTTTATTCTATATTGTCCATTCATCACCATCTTTTGAAATAATTTATCATATATTTTTAAAAAAATGGTAATTTTGAACTTTATAGGAAACCTGAAATAAGGTTTTGTTAAAAAATAAACCACAAGAACAGATTTCCATACCCTCATGAATAATCTTTTTCATTGAGGATTCCATTATAATTTTCCTTTTTATATTTTCAGTGAAAATTTCTACCATTATATTATGGAAATTTTTAGAATTTAAATATGTTATTTCAAAATGAAAGGGTATTTTCCCCATGAAGTGTTTCAGTGATATTTTTAAACGTGGTTTAATCTATAACATCAACCTTTAATGTTTATTATGATTTATTGGGGATGTTATCCAATGTTAGTGTAACACCCCGCCCCTACCTCATTGAATTGAGGAGGCGGTGAGGGTTACTTGGCCTTAAGTGACGTTCCCAAGCCACCAAAGGCTGGAAATAAATGCCGAGGGATTTGAGAACAAATTGGGGAATGATTTTCCCTAAATACAAAACCAACCAAACCATCCACTATCAAAAACTATATGATGTGTGTCAATTAAACAACGAAACATGCATTCCCAAAAGACAACCAAGTTTTACCACAATACAACCCAAAACCAACACAACTAGACATGTCTACACCACATCAGAGTACAAGCGGAAACCAACAACCAAATCTACGAGCCATGACACCCCCAAAACTCCAAACCAAGCTCCAAGCTCCAAGATCCACCAAGACATCACGATGCACCACTAAAGGAGGGAGATGCCTTAACTTTTCCCACATCACGGTACACAACATCTGCAAAGACACCAACATACCAAATCAGGGGGTGAGTACTAAAACTCAGTATGATTTCTCCAAATGACTTCCCTACACACGCCACTTGGATAAAACCATTAATAAATTTATAGAAAGCAATTTATATAAAATAATCACAAGTGAAACCATTACCAGAATCCAAACACACCCTTACCAAGCCATCACACCCAAACCAAGAAACTAAGGGAAAGCCAACCAAACATGCCACAATCCGTTTAATCATTTACACACTAGCACAAAATTTCCAACTTGAAAAGAAATGCACAACAAACAACCAAAATGGTGGGACTTCTGCCCAAACCGTTCACCAATTCACACCAAAGCAACTAAAATGATGGGACTTCCACCCTACCCGTTCACCCATTCGCAACTAGTGGTCTTTCCCAACCACTACCCATATGGTGGTTATTCCGACCACTATCCATCACCTTTTATATTGAGATATACCTCTAACTTCCACACAACATTTAAACCAATCACAACCAAGAATATAACCCATCAAGGTCACAACATCATGGAATCAACCAATTCCATTGTGAGTCAATCCCCTTCAATAAATCACCCATTTATTGAAAATCATTTTCCATGCCAACCAACCTTTAAATAACACAACATCATTATTGAAAACCATTTCCTTATACCACTTTCACAAATCAACCATAGCATCCCATTTTAAAATCTCCATTTTAAAATCCACAACAAAAAGCATTTCACCATCAAAACCCCATTTCCCCCAAAAATCCCCAAATGGATTTCCAACCAATTTCACATAACAAATCACAATTAATTTTCTACACAACAATTAATTGTAACAAAGAACCACTAGTTCTAACCCAGTGGAGTTGAGAGAGAAGCCAACTACCTTTAGGGTTCTTGAGTAATCGACACACAAGCACCCGCACCTCAAATCCGGTGAACACACCACCAAAACCACTCTAGATCCCTTTACCTAACATAAAAAATCCATAAAAAATCAGAAAAGGCAACCAAAACCTTATATCTACACACTAAAAGTGTATATGTAGAAAGCCAAGAAACATAGGGATGTAGATCTAGAGAAAAACACAAAGAAACCCAGAGGGGAGACTTACCTGGGAGAAACCACCTTGAAACTGCCAAGAAACCACTTAAAATCCTTCTAAACCGAGTAAGAGAGCCCCTCCAACACCTTAGAACACGAAATTTTGAGTGAGACTCAAGTGGGAGTGAGATTGGAGTGTTTTAGGTCAAGACCGAGCGATCCTGAACTTGAAAACACCAAATTAAAGTGGCCGCACTGTTAGCCCGCACGGTTTGGCAAACCATGCGCTAACTGTGCACATGCTACTGCCCTGAGATCAAGGGTCTGCATGGTTTCCTTGCACGGTTTGGAAAACCGTGCACAAGCTGTGCGAAGCCTACTGTATCCCCCTGCATGGTTTCCCGGAGAATCCGCACGGTTTCCACTAACCATGCTCAAACCGTGCACCCACAGAGAAGCCTTCAAACTCACCCAAAACCATTCCAAACTCTCCCAACATCTTCCCAACTCATCCCATGCACTTTTAACACATAAAAATGCATAAAAAGAGGCAACATACCTCAAACTGGTGGTACTACATTCTCCCCACCATTGGACTTTCTGTCCTCGAAATGTATTGAACCCGCCCTTTGCCGAAAGAGCTCAGGCCACAACTCGACCATCTCTTTCTCCCGCTCCCATGTCTCCTCTGGAATCTGACCATGCTGCCAAAAAACATTAAAAAAACCAATGATTTTACCACGTAATACTTTCTATTGCCTATCCACAACCCACACCGGCACATGCACCAAAAAAGCATCCGGTTCTAGTTCAACATTATCCCATCGAATCACATGGTCATGATCCCGTTGATATTTTTTTAACTGTGACACATGAAACACATTGTGAACCACACTGAACCTAGTTAGAAAAGCCAAATGATATGCCACCTTACCAACCCATTCAAGAATATAAAAATGTCCAATATACCTTGGAGATAACTTTCCCTGCTTCACAAATTGATGATGTCCCAACCAAGGAGAGATCCTCAAGAAAACACGATCACTCGCCTCGAACGACAATGGTCATCGACGATGATCCGCATACTATTTTTGAAGACTCTGAGACGTCTCCATTCTCTTCCTGATCAACTTGATCTTCTCCGTAGTTTCTAAGACAAGGCTCGGTCCATCCATCAAGGACTCACCTGTTTCCACCCAACAAAGTGGAGAACAACATGACCGCCCATACACCGCTTCAAACGGAGCCACATGTATGGATGACTGATAACTGTTATTGTATGATAACTCCACCAATGACAAGTGCTCCTCCCATGAGCCACCAAAATCCATGACATAAGCCCACAACATATCCTCCAGAGTTTGTATCATCCGCTCGGATTGACCATCTGTCTGATGGTGATACGCCATACTCATGGTCAACATAGTTCCAAGGGATGGCTGTAAGGATTTCCAAAAACAAGATGTAAACCTTGGATATCTATCAGATATGATAGAAACTGGAACACCATGCCTCTTTACCACCTCCCAGATACAGATTTTGGATAAATCCTACACCAGATGAGATTTACGAATCGGGATGAAATGGGCCAACTTCATTAGCCGATCCACTATCACCCAAATGGTATCATGCTTTTGGACCGTTCTTGGGAGACCTCGAAAAAATCCATCACTATTTTCTCCCACTTCCAAACAGAGATTGGTAAAGACTTCTACATTCCTGCTGGCCTCTGATGTTCTGTCTTGACCTGCGGTCAAGTCAAGCATCTCAAAACGAACTCATCCACTCTTCTTTTCATACCAGCCCACCAGAACTGCACTTTCAATTCTTTATACATTTTCTAAATTAGAGGATGAACAGTCCACCTGGAATGATGATATGCCCTGAGAAGATCCTGCTGATAATCAACTGGTACAACCGTCCGATTTTGAAAACACAAAACTGAATCTCCATTCCGTTTCCAACCCTTAATGGTCTCCCCACCATTGAGTCTCGACCTCATGGTCACACACTCAGAATCGGATATCTGGGCCTTTCTAACTAGGCCAACCAAGTCAGGAATCAAAAAACCAGAAAAAGACCACTCTATCGCCCTGGTCCTCACATTCCAACCGCATATCGGCGATAACTGACATCAACTGCCATTGGTCCGATGCCTGTTTCACCATATGAGCATCTGATTTTCTACTTAATGGATATTCCACCAAATTTCTCTTACCTGGTGTGTACATTAAGTCAAAATCAAACATCTGGAGATATTCCATCCATCTTCTTTGCCTCAAGTTCAAATCCCTTTGTGTTAAAATGTGCTTCAAGCTCTTATGATCTGTATATACCATGAATTTCTCACCGAAGAGATAATGACGCCACACTTTCTAGTCATGGACCACTACTTCCAATTCCAAATAATGAGTTTGGTAGTTCTTCTCATGCACCCTCAACTGTCGTGAGTCATACGCAACCACATGATTCCCTTGCATGAGAACGCACCCCAACCCTGATCCTGATGCATCACAATACACCACGTACCCTTTTACTGGTTCTGGGAAGACCAAGATTGGTGCTGATGTAAGGTGACCCTTTAGCTGTTCGAAACACTACTGACACTATTCATTCCATTGGAATGGAACATTCTTTCTTGTCAAAGCTGTCATCGATGAAGCCTAACGTGAAAATTCATGAACAAAATGCCGATAATACCAAGCTAGACCAAGGAATATCCGTATCTCAAACACATTATTTGGCGGTTTCCATGAGATAACAGCCTCTATCTTTTCTAGATCCACTGAAACACCTCTTTCAGAAATCACATGGCCAAGAAATCGAACTTCCTATATCCAAATGTCAAACTTTGAAAATTTGGAATACAACCGATGATCCCTCAAGATCCCCAACACTATCGCCAAGTTTTACTCATGCTCCACCCTTGTCTTTGAATACACCCGAATATCGTCTACAAAAACCACCACAATTGAATACAGATATCTCTGAAATAATGAATTCATAAATTCTATAAACACCATTGGCACATTCGTTATACCAAAAGGCATAACCACATATTCATAATGGTCATATCTGCTTCTGAAATCTTTTTTAGGAATATCATCCTTCCTTACCCGTAATGGATGATATACCGACCATAGGTTGATATTACAGAACCACTATGATCCCCTCAACAGGTTGAACAAATCATCAATTTGTGGAAGTGGATGTATGTTCTTTATCGTAACTTGGTTAAGTCTACAATAATCAACAAAAAATCTCAAAGTTCCATCCACCTTTTTCACAAACAACACTGTCGCTGCCCACGAGGATGTTCTAGGTCGGATAAACCCTTTGTTTTCTATGTCTTCCAACTGGGCTTTCAATTCTAGAAATTTAGTGGGTGCCATCCGGTAAGACAGAAGTGGGATGGGACTGGTCCCCAGAAGGAGATCAATCTTAAACACCACTTCTCTTATGGATAGTAACATAAAAAATTATTTAGGAAAAACATCCATGAACTGGTCCACCACTGCCGGAAGAACACTCTACTCAAAACCGTCTACCGATTCCAATGACAAAACCGCCAATTGGTATGATATTGTGCCCACTACTGGTGCCAACAAACCTGTTACACCCTACATTTTATTCCTCTCTCCTCTAAAGAGATGTCTCACGCCATCTTGTGTCATAAAAGCCACTGTCCGCGCATTACATTCGATGTGGGCCTTAAACACCACCAGCCAATCCATTCCCAGGATTACATCACACCCATCCATCTCAAGCACTGAGAAATTACACATTATCTTAACCTAGTCTACAACGATACAACATGCTCTACACAAGAAGGCTTGACACTCTCTTTGAACCAAAAGAGTTTGAAGTTTCAAAACCAAAGGCATCATTTCTACCGTTAAACCCATAAAATCAACCACACGTCCAGTAATAGAGTTCCCACCCTGGGAATAAGTGTCCCTACTCCACTTGAACCAAGCGTTAGAGTTCCCACTATTTCCCATGGGTACCATCATGATTTCTCTGCCCGGGGCTCCCAACAGATCCCACTGAGCCACCGATGCTCGATTCACGAACGCTATGTAATCACCAATACAGAGCACTGTTTTCTTTGCACAGATCTATTTCCTTAACCACGATTCAAAGAACCTTGCCTTCAATGACATGCTACCCGCCACCTCAGGTGAAAACCACACTAATCTCATAAACTTAGCTCCATACTCCATCACATACATATGCTCTTGCTTCAGAGTGAAGAAATTAGTTGTGCACTGAATTCTAAACGTATGTGGGTATAATTGTTTATTAAACAATTCATCAAAGTATTCCTACATCATACCATGGTCCTTCCTCACTTGGACCTCCAAATCCCACCACTGAAGAGCAATATCCTCTAGCTTATACGTCTCTAGCTTTACTTTCATCTCTACCGGTGTCCGCAAGAATTCGAAAATTCTGTTCATTCTGGACAGCCACGCCTCTTCTCTTTCTGTGTCCGAATCATCCCTAAAGATGGGTGGATTATGCTTCTTAAAATGAACCGCATGATACACATGCCTTGGTTCATCCACTTTATTTCCACGTTCCATAGCTTGGAAATATTGCGATATACTTTTCACTAACTGCTGGTTCACCTGGGGATCAGGTGCAACCACATTCTCATCGGCAACTTCCAGTTGGTCTCTACGATGCCTACCCGGTGCAATTACTATAAACAGAAAACAAACAACCATGAGTCTCACTTCTGTAGACATCAAGAATTCCCATTTCACATCACATTACACAACAATATCACAATGATGCTTTCCACCTTTCCACCTTGTCCATGTTTCACCATTTTGGAAAATCATATCATTTTCAAAATAGAAAATTTATTGAGATTAGAATTTCACACATTTTAAAAACCATTTCTCAATTTAGCCCATAAATCATTATTCCTAATGAAATATAAATCCTAGAGGGAAGTCATTTATACCATGCATATCTTGCTCATCTCATGGGATACACCCACAACAATGAGATATCCAATGCCTATAAGTGTCTCCAAAACACTTATGTACCCAACTCCCTGATAACATGAATTTCAACATAAAAGGGTTAGCTATGTCCTTTTATGATATACAATCCAAGTTCTGACATTCCTACACCTTGCTACCATCCCGGCTCAAGGAATATACCACAACTAATGTCAACACCAAAACCAAGAATCAACTCCAATGGAACGAACAAGCAGATACCATTTGTAACACTCCTCCACTACCTCATTGGCTTGAGGAGGCAGTGAGGGTTACTTGGCCTTAAGCGACGTTCCCAAGGCAGCAAAGGCTGGAAATAAATGCCGAGGGATTCGAGAACAAATTGGGGAATGATTTTACCTTTAGAAAAAACCAACCAAACCATCCACTATTAAACACTATATGATGTGTGTCAATTAAACATCCCAACAAGCAATCCCAAAAGACAACCAAGTTGTACCACAATAAAACCCAAAACCAACACAACCATACATGTCTACACCACATCAGAGTACAAGCGGAAACCAACAACCAACTCTACGTGCCATGACACCCCCACAGATCTACACCAAGATCTATGCTCCAGGCTCCCCCAAGACATCATGATGCACCACTAAAGGAGGGAGATGCCATACCTTTTCCCGTGTCATGGTACACGACATCAGCAAAGACACCAACGTTCCAAAACAGGGGGTGAGTACTAAAACTATGTAGGATTCACCCAAATGACTTCCCTACACATGACACTAGGATAAAACCATTAGCACATTTATATAAGGTAGTATATATAAAATAGTCACAAGTGCAACCATTACCAGAATCCAAACACGCCCTTACCAAGCCATAACACCCAAACCAAGGAACCAAGGGAAATCCAACCAAACATGCCACATGCCATTTAATCATTTACACATTAGCACAAAAATTTCCAACTTACAAAGAAATGCACAAAAACAACCAAAATGGTGGGACTTCCGCCCAAACCATTCACCCATTCACACAAATGCAACTAAAATGGTGGGAATTCCGCCCAACCCATTCACCCATTCGCAACTAGCGATACTTCCCAACCACTAACCATATGGTGGTTCTTCCGACCACTATTGATTACCTTTTATAGTGAGACTTCCAGCCCACTTCCACACACCATTTCAACCAACCACAACCCAGCATATAACCCATCAAGGTCACCACATCATGCAATCAACCAATTCCATTGCATGTCAATCCACATCAATAAATCACCCATTTATTGAAAATCATTTCCATTCCAAAAAACCTTTTAATAAAAAAATATCATTATTGAAAACAATTTCCAACAACCATTTTCACAAATCAACTGTAGAATCCCATTTTAAAATCTCTATTTTAAAATCCACAACAAAAAGCATTTCACCATCAAAACCCCCCTTTCCCCAAAAATCACCAAATGGATTTCCAACCAATTTCTCATAACAAATCACAATTAATTTTGAGGACAAAAATTAATTATAACAAAGAACCACTAGTTCTAACCCAGTGGAGTCGAGAGAGAAGCCACCTACCTTTAGGGTTCCTGAGAAATCGACCCACAAGCACCCGCACCTCAAATCCAGAAAACGCACCCCCGAAACCTCTCTATATCCCTTTCCCTAACATACACAAGCCTTAAAAGCATCATCCAAGGCAACCGAAACCCTATATCTACACACAAAAAGTGTAGATCTAGAAAACCAAGAATGATAGGGATGTAGATCATGAGTAAAACCCAAGGAAACCAAGTGAAGAGACTTACCCTGGAGAAACCACCTTCAAACAGCCAAGAAACATCTTCAAAATCCTTCCAAACCGAGTGGAAGAGCCCCTCCAACCCCCTCCAACCCAAAATCTTGAGCGAGGCTCGACTGGGAGAAATAATGGAGTGTTTTAGGCCAAGTATGAGGGAGCCCAAACTTAAAAACACCAACTTTAAGTGGCCGCACGGTTAGCCTGTACTGTTTGGAAAACCATGCACTAACCATGCACATGCTACTGCCACGAGATCAAGGGTCCACATGGTTTCCTTGAATGGTTTGGGAAACCATGTGCAGGCCGTGCGAAGCCTATTGTCTCCCCCTGCACAGTTTCCTAGAGAATCCACACAGTTTCCCCTAACCGTGCTCAAACCGTGCACCCATAGAAAAGCCTTCAAAATCATCCAAAACCATTCCAAACTCTCCCAATATCTTCCCAAATCATCCCATGCACTTTTAACACCTAGAAAGTAATAAAAAAGGCCACATACCTCAAACCGGGGGCACTACATTTAGAATATTTATTATTTCTCTAGATGTCTTTTGATAATGATGGTAAAATATTTTCGAAAACCATTTATATTTATATAGATTGTGTTTTGATGTAATGATGAATGTTTTCATCGTTTTGTAGAATACATATGAATGAATTAGGATTATGTGATAGGTAGTTATTTTATAAACATGGGATGTGTGGTTACATTATAATACAAGTACATGTGGGATTGGTATATATCTATTAATAATTGTGTAATAATGATAAATTTTATAAATATCTATGAGATGAGGGAGTTAAAAATATTTAATAGATGAAATAGTTAATAAAATACAAAGTTATATTGGAGTTTAATAGATGAATGATAATCATAATAGAATATTGAAAATGACTGGGCATGAATTTACATTTTGGTCAATTTTCTATAATGATTGTCTTGGGAGTGATCTTTGACTAAGGATGTTGTTTTATTTGATTATATGATGGAAAATAACATATGTTTTATACTAATATTACATTCACATCATTCATGATTTTTTATTAACTATTCAAGTCACTAATGGATAATATATTATGATTGATAATCATTTATTCCATGATTCAGGTTTGAGATCTATGAAATGTTAGGAATGATTTTCAATTGTTAAGATCAAGTTTTCATTCCCTAATGATTATCTTATACCAACCTATGATAAATGAGTGACATTAATTATATTTACACATATTAAGAAACTAGGATCACAATTTAGTATGTTTTCCTTCCGCATGTTTTTAGTAATGGTTTCAATTATGATATATCTAGGAAGAGGTCTAGTTGTGAAATTGTTAATGTTAAATGATATCGATATTTTATCTACCAATTGTTTATGTATATACTTTTCCAATGAAACTAAACATTTTTTATTCTAGAATAGATCATAATGTTATGTAATGAATATTCATATATTAGGATATATTATTTACGTATGAATTCTTGTGGCCTTTATATACAAGTACTCAATAATTATTTCAAAATTCATCCCATGGTCCTCTTTTGATATAAAATAAAATAGCATGCCATTCAAAAATACTACAACAAATAAGTTAATGTATTTATTTGGAAAGAATGATCCATAAGGAAAATAAAAATTGAAGAATCATTAGTAAACCTAAAAATATTTACTAAGAACACATAATTAAAAGTCTACTAAATATTGTCCTAGATATTTCAAAGCCCTTACAATTAGCTGGTGATATCCCATCCATAAATGAGTTCTAAAAAACAATTTAGATCTATTTATCTGATCTAATATATAATTGATTTGAAGTTATAGAAATTTATTAATCACCGTTACTTTATTAAAATTTTGGTAGTTGATATATATTTATATGGTATTACCGTCCCTCAAAAAAGATATACAAAGAACATGCCAAGGTGATTTTTTAGGTTAAATAATATCATTTACCACCAAATGAGACCATCATATATCTATCAGTAATAGTTTTTTATTACACCCTGAGATATAATGAGAATTATAACAGAAACATCCATAGTGATAATCCATTAGAGAATCCCACATCAATGTTAAGTGAAATCTATGAGAAGTCTTCGTGAATCACATCCACGAAATCATTCACCACTGATGAAAACTGATATAAATCTTTTTAATTTACCAATTTATAAATAAAACCATTTAGAAAAAAATTTAAATCCCTTAGGCCTTTACTAATTTTTCTTATATTATTTTTAAGAAAATACAACTCCCATATAAAAGTGAAAACACAATTATAGTGTTATGTAAAAAAACAACCACTCGTAATAGTCAATATGGGAATTGAAACTCATCATACATTCTACCTCAATTATAAAATAATACATGATATTCTATAGAACTATAAAGCCCTATATTATTTCCATATCAATAATAATAATAGAAAAATATGGATAATTAAATCCCAATTTTATCCTTTCCATAAGAGGCATATCACTCTTCTAGGAATATGAAACTAAATCAGCATACAAATTTAGTTGGTCCACCACTCAAATTGTTATGATTGAATGAGATGGGAACTTATAAAAAATTTTGAGATCCATAATAGAATAGATATAGAAAGTGTAACAAATTATCATAGTTCTAACCTCAAACTCGTCCACCACATGCTCCTCTACAAATAGATTTCCAAATCCCATTTAATATTATCCCTACTATGTATTACAACAAGTAATCACCTTTAATCATTCTCTAGTATTATTTATATTCTCCATGAGAATTCTTAATACCTATATCTGGATTGAACCTCAAACACTATAACATTAATGTGTATATTTTAACAACATATTAACCAACTTAATAATCACATATCGATAAAATTACCTTGGCCTACTAGGATAGTCGACTTAATGTATTCCATATTGATGCCCTGGTAACCCCAAGCTTCTCCCTACCTCTAGTAGATCCTATGATAATACATTTCATTAGGATACCTCCAATATATGAATAAAATCAATTCCACTTCTACCCTATAGATAAATTCTAAACTCCCTAAATCTAGGGAATGAAAGTATCCACATGTTTAATATATATCAAATTTTAATTATCCATAAACACTACATTCACCATTATCATATAAGTAGGAAAATAATAAAAAGTCACCAATATGTTGAATATTATGATAAATATATATCTTAATTATTCTTAACTTGAGATTATAATATGGATCAACTCTAATGAAAAACACTCAAACATTGTAATGTGAGAAACATACAAAGGCACCGTCATGTAATATTTTTTCATTAATATGAACTCAATGTCATTCCACAAATTCAGTGCATCTAGAGAGAAATATGAATGGAATGTATTTTGTAGTCCATTTTATGTCAGATATATATCCATCATCACTTAAATATACATCTCCCACCATATATAGGATCCTCCCTTGAGATTGAAATTACATAATTCTATACTCAATATCACAATGGTGTGGAGAAAATAAAATAATTAGATGATCATCTATAACCGATATTAAACTTCATATAATTTACTATCATGCCTAAAGATGAGTGTATTTTTATTAGGGAACATGTAGCTTGACCTCAATAATTATTCCTTCATGATCCACCCACTTAAAAATACTAGATCACTTAATCAAATGTGATTAAGAGTTTTGAAATGCTTTTTACGTTCCTAGCTCTATGTTTTCATGAATTCTCACCTATATTATTTATATCCAACCCTGACAAAAAAAAAACTATATAGAGGACTATTTATAGAACAACAACAATGAGGAGAAAATTATACAAGGATATATGAAAAAAGTACATATTCTAAACCAATAAAACCCAGAAGACAAGTTCTCAACTCTGGTTATAATGGCATTTTTCAACGTTATAATTGGTCCTTCACATAAGGATATGAAACATACGATAAAAAAATACACAAAAGTCTTCTAATATTAAAATACTATAAAAAACGTTTTGAATCAACTTTAAATTTAAATTTTGATATGAATCTATTTTAAAAAACTTGACGCACATATATATATCTGTATTGAAAATTCTTACCATTATACATAAATACCACACTCATGAGAAGACCTGAACATTTTGTACATATATATTCCATATTTTTAGATAAATATACACTGTATATCATTATGAACCATTCTTATACTATAATGGCCTAGTTTCATTGAATACTTGGATTTATAAGCAATACAAATAGAAAATTTATAAACCATATCCCAACTAATTCTTCATAACCAGAACCCTTAATAGGATTATGATACAAAAAAATTCATCATATCATAGATAAATGAAAACATTATAAAGGGTGAAATCAAATTCATTGTAAGGAATAACAAGAGAGATATCAGTAATCATTTTAGCATAACGTGAGAATAAGAGTATGCCAACCTGATCATTACAATTGAAATTAATAAAATAAATTATTATGTCATTTTCATGATTGGTGGCCAAAATACTAGTAGTATCAAAGACATAAATCATAAAGGAATAAGAAATAATGTTCTAAAAATGTGTGAAATTGGTATAAAATCATTTCATAAAGGAATTGAATATTGTGCATCCTAATCATAATAATATAAATCTTATGTATTGGTTTCCCACAAAGACACTCATCACATGTTAGAATTTGTTTAGAGAAGAATGTTCCTACTTTATACATGTTGTAATCATAATCATCCAGGGAAATAATTGAGATTTTATTATTGGACCATATCCCCAATGAAGCTTTGGAAATAATAATGGATGCTATTTTAAATAGAAACACCATTAAAATATCACTGGAATATTTTCTTGACAAAAAAAAATTTTCATATTCAAAATTGTTTTTTAAAAATTTAAAATTTATAAAATATCAAGGATAACATCTTATTTGAAAGGAATCTTAGAAACAAGCATAGTATGCTTTATAAAATATATAATTCATAATGACGGGAAAACTATCCCTTGTAGTGTAAGTTCAGACAATGATTACATTCACATTTTTTTATTAAAAGTAAAATGAAATCAATCATAAAAAGGAAATAAGATTCATATTAATTTTTTAAAGAAATTTAAACATGATTATAAATTACTTTATACAATAAATATTTAATAGTAAAAACATTATTGAAAACATTTTGAATAATACATGGATATGAATTTTTTTTCAAAAACTAAAAAGTCAATATAAAATTATTTCAACTCCTAGAAAAGAAAAACATTTTATATCATAAAATTACTTGAGGATATGAAATGAAATAATATATTAGATATATATAACACATAATTTCATCATAAAATAATTAATAATAAAAATCATTTTAAAAACCTCGATTATAATTTAAAACCCTTACATTAAGTCTATATTACTTAATATGATATCTAAAATAATGACTGATTAATTAGCAATAAATGTAGTTATATATGTAAACTATATTATTACCAAAATTACCATATGTGTCCCACTTATAACATTTCAACTCCAATTAGTTAATGATTCAATATTAAAATAATCTTTCCTAGGTGTTAATTGTTTCTTTTTCGTGATTGTTTTGGTTCATCAGTTCCAATACATGTACATTGATCATGGTTATAACATAATAATAATGTTAATAATGTTGTAAATAACATATATATTTAATACATACATATTAATAACCATATATGAAATATAGGTATATAAAAATTAATTACACCGTTTATAGAGACAGAGGTCCTCAAATATGCATTGACATTATTTTCATTTTTTAACAAGAACAAAGAGATATAAATAAAAATATTTTTTTGGAAATAATTAAAATTATATCATTAATATAATATTTATTTATTAAATCCATCATTATATCACTCAATGTGGGTCAGTTATGGAGAATGAATCATATGGAAACATTATAGGGTAGTCCACAATTATGCTCGAGTTATAATTTCATTTACCATTTTATAGAATGGTGGTGGGAAATGTTTATTATATTATAATAATAGATAAATAGATTGATCATATTGTATAAATCATTTTATGATGGATAAAATAGGTTTATATTATAATAACCCAGCTAATGATAGAATATATCATTTTAATATCTATCAGTAGTCCAGAATTATGGGGTTATATTAATATTAAGAATTTATTTAAAGGATTATTTTTCAAATTATAGAAATTTAATTTGAATAAGTTAATTTAATTTTTTAAATTTTCATGTAAAAATTAACTTCATTATAATTATTGAGGATTATTTGAAAACATTATTCTTTTAAGGAATATTGAAAGATATAGATTTTTAATGAAAGCTATGTTGTATTTTCATGGTAAAATTATGTTTCTGAATAATTTTAAATTTTCATAATAAATTTTTATTTAGAATAATAAAATTATGGGGTTTTATATGGATTTTATTCTTTAATAACATATATAAGCATTTTATATTAAAAATGGATTTATCCGAGAAACTGTTTCTCATTGCGTTTTGTTGGTTGAATTTTAAATTAAAATTTCAAAATTCATAATTTTTAATTTTCAAAAATGGGTTCCATATTTTTAATAAGTGGGTATAAATTTATAATTTATTTCCATTTTATTTTTTGGACTAAATGAATAGTAACATTAGTAATTTGTATTACCATGGTAAAAGGTAAATTGGGTAATTTAGGTTAAAAATAAATTGATAAAAACCATTTAAGGAGTTAAAAAATTACCTAACTTTTATTGGATTAGTATATATGGAACATAGTCAACCTAGGGTCTAATATATGACTTTTTGGCCCAATTTTATGATATTATGACTTTTTTAGTATTTTATTTAATGAAAAGTCAAACCTGTCACATACTTTTTTTATTAAGTGTAATACTTCTAGTGAGGTGTTATAAAGAGGATATGTTTGACTATAAATAGTCCTTGAAATTATAAAATTTATATTTTCAACATTTTAATGGGATTTTCCCAAAAATTTAAGGCTACATACTTCTGTCGTTTGGGCATGTAATGGGTTCTCCCTAACCCCCTCTAAAATAGATATAGATTCCAAGCATGTAATGGGTTCTCCCTAACCCCCTTCAAAAGGGATATCTATTTTATTTTTATTTTTTAATATAGAGGATGATCCCCAACCTCTTTAATAATCATATTAATTAATTTTTTAATTTTTGTTAAAAAAATAATTTCCTTAAATGCACTAAAAATGTTGATGAACTAATTTTCTAATTAATTTAAAAATCAAACCAATTATATGAAAAATATTATAATGTGTATAATTTGAGATAAATAATGTAATAAATAATTTTATTTATTATTTTTACATATTTGGGATATTTTAAAATAATTTATTTAAATTTTAATTAATATTTTGATATTATTATTGTCAAAGTAACAAATAGTTCTTAAAATTTTTATATTGTATATTTTTAGTAAATAATATTTTATTTAATGATATAAAATTAATAAAAATAATTTATTCTTATAGGTGATTAGGGTAAGGTTTAAAATATCAATTATAATCCATTGGTGAGTATTATTTCATTTTATATTACCTATATTAACCCTCAAAGAGTAAAAATATATGTTGTTGTTTTAATAGTTAAAGGGGTTAAATAAGGGATAAAAGAAAATGATAGGGTTATAAATATAGTAAGGACGCTTATAATTTATATTTTATGAAGTTATTTTGAACTACCCTCATCTTATTTCAAAATAAATCACTTTTAATTCATTTTTAATTAAAAAATAATTTATATTATGTTTGTATTTTTAGGAATTATTGGAGAGACCCCTCACTCTCTTATAAATAGGAACAACTTATTCTCATTTTTTTACAATTTCAAACCAATGTGATTCAAAAATTACCTTCCTGAATAAAATATTATATTATATAAAATAATTATATAGGTCTCAATTTAGGCATAACACCATCCTTGGTGGTGTTATGGTGTTAATCAAAGGAGGTTTTCTAAAGAAGATGTATTGTTTTATTTTGTATGATTTGGTTTGTTTCATCTAAAAATCCCTAAACACTTCTTCAAACATAATAAAATAAAAATCTATTATTCACATTATATAGAGATATTATTTTATTTTTGTAATTTATTACATCAATATCCAATTCCATCATATTGAAAAATAATTATCCTTCATGTGTACAAAGCACTACTGTGTCGCGACAGATGAAATCGGTGTTCCAACACCATCTCTTATCGATTGATTATAATGATGGAATTAATGTTTATATATTATATTAATTACATATTTATCATTATAAAAATTCAATATATTCTTTACAATCTGACCTTTCCATGAAAAAAAATTGATAACATCATTATTTTGTATGTATCGACTACCACATCCACAAAGAGATGTGATTCATTTTCCACAAAGACATCACATGAATTAGATATATAGTCATATTTAACTAAATAATATGATATTTATGATATTATAACAATTACGTAGATATAAAATAATACTTACCTTCATTCCATAATGATCAATGAATAGTGGGAGTGTTACTCGTTTGTATGTATGGCCTACCATCTCCGTGATTATAACATAGTTAATTTTTAAAAACCAGCATTCATGGGTTGATCTAAATGTATAATTGATGTATAAAAGTAATAATTATGTTATTATTATAATTCTAGATATTATTTAATGATCAACCAGTTTACCATAGTCAATTTACCGAAGTCATTTTGGACTTCTAAAATGAATATTTTCAAAAACATCTGATGTGAACATAAATAATTATGTAATTGTTATTACATGAAAATAAGTGATATAGAAGGAATAAAAAACCTGATTTTTTTCTCATGAAATAAGTATATTATTTAAGAAGATAAACAATGTATGTGTTGTGTCAGGCTATAGGTTTGAGAATTTTTTTATAAAACCTCTTTTAAAGTTCATCTTTCAACCTTTTTTACAAAAGCCTAAAGGAATGTAGATTTTAAATTATACATAATTATAAAATTTTCCTTAAAACATAATAGTTAAATTATTTTATAATTTGGTTATATGCTTCTATGGTTATTTTTAAATAAAAATTTATTCATTATTTCATACTATTTTATTAGATCTTTAAATTTATTTTAAAAAAAATCTTAATTTATTATCCAAATGTTTTTTATTTGGTATTAAAGGAGTTTCTATAACAGTTTTATATTGAAAAGGTTCATGATTAATTTTATTTATCCATGATATTGTACTTGAGAATTATAGATTATGAGTGATCCTGATTTAACTTATTCCAAAGGTTGAGCGCCATTATAACTCACGGGTGAGACCGAAACAACTTATACGATAGGTTGAGCCCCATTATAGCTCATGGATGAATGCAATATAGAAAATAAAAATGTCTTATCTCTATTATAGATCACTATTGATCCTGATATAACATATATGAAGGGTGATACCTACTATGATATTAGAATGCATTGAAAATGATTGTGTTCTCCGGATAATTTTATTGAATTCCAGCCATATGGTTATTCTAATTTCTGGGGGTTTGAAAGGGTTTTATGCCTGTGATTATCTCATATTCCAATTTTTTTTATTTCCTTTCAATGGGGTTTTATGATTTTTTTGAGGAATAAGTTTCGGTATATTTTTCACGAGGAAATGTTTTATTTCATATGCTCAAAAAACATTGAAGATAAAAGTTTACATTACATGGGTTTTTATGTTTTTAACTGGGATACTAGATTTCGAATTTTTTATGTCCCATACTGATATTTTGTGCTAATCCCATATTTTTAAAATTACTTATTTATAATTTTTTTGTATGGGTAAATGAAAAAGTGAAGTTATGTATATTTTGGTAAATATTTTTCATAAAAATAAATCTTGGTTTTTTAAAAGGTTCATATTTTGAAATAATAGATATTTAGTAAAATATTATAATTTTCAATATCTGAGTAGTTATCTAATATTTATGACTTAATTCTATAAAATAATATCCTAAAAAATCGTTAACATAGTAAGAAAGTGAATTCTTGTTCAAATAAATGATAAATTATAATGTATAAGTGTGGGTCCTTAAAATTTGTATGCGAGGTCTATTTTGATAACTTTAGTGGTTATGATAATGATAATAGTATTACATAATTTTTTTAATTATTATTTATATTCGAATGAACTCTAATTTGAGGATTACTTAGTGGCATCGACTAAACTATGTATTTTTAGAATAGTTTTTCAAAAATAAAATAGAGAGGCTGTAGTAGGAAGGAACCAAGAGGAAAATGTCCTTCCAAATTAGCAACATGGAATTATTGGAATAAAAAATGAGCAGCTTGTTGTAGTAATGGTTTAGTTGAAACAATATATAAATGAGTGTGGCATACAGGCTAGGGAGAATTTGGACCTACTAGAGAGTAATGTGACATCAGTCGAGTATTTTATGAGAGAACCTCTCCCATCATTCAGTGGATCATATAACCTTGTGGTTGATAATGGATGGGTTAATGCTCTAGAAAATATATTTGATGTCATGGGATTTTTGGAACATCAAAAGGCTTCTATTTTCATTAATCACATTAAAGGTGAAGCTTGTTGATGATAGTATTTGGTTATGTAAACCTGAGATAAATATGTTCACAATACTTTGGAATGTTACACATTTTTGAATCGTTTTCATGAAAAATATCTACCTCTAGAAGATCATTTTAGGGTCGAGAAAAAATTAATGAAACTGATGAAAAGGGATGAATATTAAGTGTAATATTATGACTTAAATTATATAATGTTGACCGGGTACATACCTAGTTTTATTCAGAAAATTTATGGTAAATATAATAGATATTACTCGGTAACAAAACTAAGATTACAAATATATTTGTCGAAATGAGAGTACCAAATTTATTATAATGTTTCTCTTTTTGAAACGAATATTGAGATTGAGTTTTCAAAAACTTATGTTCCACAAGATAACATAAATAAGAAACTATCAAGGTTATGGGAAATGGAAAGGAAATAAATTGGGAAGTCTGGATGTAATCCCCAATCAAATTCCTTTTGAGGTAAATTACATTTTAAGGAATTCATGTTTGGACATGGAAAGTGTTTCTAGTTTGGTAAAATTGGTCTCATAGTTCATAACTATAAAAAAAGTGTCTTGAACAACCCAATAATGATATAACATATATAAATTCAACGTTGTTATTTTTTAGATTTAATAAATTATGATATTATGCTAACATATGTCCAAATTTTCTTAATCATAGTAGAAGTCATCAAAATCAGAATCAAAGAGTATTGGAATATAGAAACCTAGACATTTCATACATAGATATTACATGATTTTTATGAATATTTATTACATTATACAAACATTCACTTGATGACCGTAATAGTTTAGTGTCATTTGAAGCATACAAAAATTAAATTTCCCTATAGGTAAATCATATAATCTCCCACTATGATCTTCATAACTGGCACCCTTATAAGTAAAATAATACACAATTAATTTAATCATAACTTAGGGAAATTTCAAATAAGAAATGGTGATATCATATGCTTAATAAAAGTGAAAATGGAGATAAATAATCATTAGATGAACATATGGGTATGAGAACACGAGAATAACAACGATAACTTACATATCTACAACCATAATATTGAGTCCTTGAATTAAGAAACATGTGCCATGACAAAAGAACAATAGGACAAGACATATAATTCTTTTCATAAACATATGTATATAAAATCATTTCCACCATAGTTATGACTCACTTATAAGGAAATCATATTGGGATGGGTTCACTCCCCAAAACATCATAGTAGTTAAGGTTCACTACCAAGACTATAATAATAGTAAATGTCCCTTAATGAATTAGGTTCACTCCCCATGCCTTGACTTTCTATCTCATGAGATATAAATCCATACCCAATTCATTGGAGGGGGGTATAGGTCTCATCCATCTCATAATAATATACATATTTATGTCCTCTACAATATTAAAAAACATTAAAGATATCATAACCCAAGAAATAAAATGGTATCCATAAAAAATCATCATATCATAACTTACTGAAAAGATATGGGTTTGACAGTAATTTCACAAAAGTATAGCCCAGGGAAAAATAATCACATTTTATAAGAATTTTATCATGGTATAACCCATGGGAGTGAAATCTGTTTAATAAAAATATTTACATTGTAAAAAATTAGAGAAATGATAGGAATATAATCCATAGTTAATATCTAATGTAAAACATAAGTTATATCTAAATGTGTCATTAAATATGGAAAATAATTTTGAATTATTATTTAAAACTTTTGTTGAGGAAAATAATTTTTCAACGAAAATAACTTTTTAAAACATAAAAAATTTTAAAAATATTTTTCCCTGAAAATAACATTTAAAATATATAAATCCTTCTTTAATAATAATTTAATCATTTCCTAAGGATTATAACCTTTTCACATTGATTTTTTTAAAACGTAAAACACTTTGAAAAATATCTTCTAATTGAAATCAATATTTTAAAAAGGTGGTAGTGTGCCATACAAATGAATGATGATTTCATAACCCATTTTATAAATGTGATGATGGATTTAGGTCATTAATATAACATAAAAAATATTTCTCTATGGAATATCCAAATTTTTTTATAAAATCATTGTATAATAATAATTTAATGGGTTGGAGGATTAAATAAAACAAAAATTCTTATTGATGAACGTTTTCTCTTCTTTTGGTGTCGTATATAGGTTTGCATGAAAATCCTTCCTAGAAGGTATTTATATAAAAATAAGGATTTTGGGATGATATTATGAAACTTTGAAATTGATTTTGGTAGTTAGTTTTTGAAAAATGGGGATTAATGTGTTAAGAAGTGAGGATAGGGTAGGCGATTTTATAAGTGAGTTGAGTTCCACACTTGTAATTATTTTTGAATTTATTTAGGGGTACAATATTTTTCGGTGAAAAAGTGTCTCAAATAATAGACCATTATTGATACTATATGTTATAAAGTCTAAATATGGAATCAAAATATATTTTAGATAAGTGAATAGTACATTTTAACTCTTATCTGTTAGTTTAAACCCCCAAAGAACCCATTTTAAACTTAATTGGGATTAATAATTTCTTATGTTTTTACTATTCATTTAGGTCAAAAATTAATTTGAACTTATTTTATTATATAAATAAATCTAATTAAACATATATAATTAATTTTTCTAATTTCCATTGACATACTTTGTGAAATTTGAATTTAAATTAATCTCATAGAGACGAAGGGAAAGTGGGACTCTAAAGAGAAAGTGTTCAAAATGTTGCATTATTTTTATATTGAAATTAAACAGGATATTGAGTCCAATGACCTAAATTGGAATAATTAATATATAATTGAACTAGTTTTATTGTAATAAAAATTTAAAATACAATATAACATCAAAAAAAAAATTAAGCGAAATGGAAATTTTGAATTAAAATTCAGTATTTTACTCTATTAATGAAAAAAATGAAACATTCTAGAATAATCCCAAAAGTAAAACCTATGATAATTTTTACATGATGATTTGAAAAATTAAATTCATTTTATTAAATAATTATTTAAAATTGTAAATGTTTTATTTTTTCAATGTTTATAAAAATAAATAATGAATCATTTTTTGAGAAAATTGAATTTTCATGACATATAAAGACTAAAAAATTAATCACTTATTTTAAAAATATTTTTCCAATATATAAAAGCATTAAAATTAATATTTTTATTATTTTTATTTATATTATTATCATTATGTTTAAAATCTAGGTTATAATGTTCATGTTTAAATAACTATATTAATTTTATACAATGGTTTTATTAAAACTTTGTGTTGTGTGTGACAAAAGTTAACCAAGTGTTGCATATAACACACGATTTACTTGATGTTTCATATAATACAAGAAATTAATGAAATATAATTTATTTGAGAAATAATAATCAATAAAAACTCATGTTTTTACATATAAAAACCATACCATAATACTATAGTTGTTGTTTAGGTATATGGTGAAGTGGTGAAAGGACTAGGGAGATCAATATCTTTTGAAGATTGATCATAAGATCAATGTACTAATTCCCCCTATTTTGATGTTTTATGTAATTAAAACACTTTGGGGTACATTGTTTTGAGTTTTAATTAATATTATAGGTATATTTAATCCTAAAGTTTAAGATATAAAAAATGATATTCGTGAAAAAATTCCTTTCATTTTGGTGGAATTATGTTTAAAGGTAGCCTTTATGGTTTATCTGATCTATAATTTTGAAGCAATTATTGGTTATTACTATTTGAGAACATATTTGTTTTATTAAAATTTGAGTTGGTGATCAATGATATTTTATAACAATCATAATATTTTCGTAAGCTTATATGTTACTATTTGATTTTATTTGATAAATTAAGGATGAATTTTTTATTAGAAGCATATGTGATTTTATTGTGTCATATGATGAATCATGTTTTTTATAAAAATTACTATCATATCTGAAATACTATTAGATTTGGGAAATTATATTTTTCATATGAGACATTTTGATTAATGGATGTCATTTTGATAGATAAATGATAAATTCATCTAGAATGATTATGTGATCAAATCTGTCTGATTTTTGGGTTTCAATATTAGCCTAGAATATTTTTTATTATGTTTATGTACAATTTTTTTGTTGAATGATATATTATAAAAATTAATATTTACTATTTATTTTTGAAGATTAAGGTAGGTTGTCTTCATGTAATGTTTTATTCATTTTTTCCAATTATCTTATCTTATACCAAACAATTATGTTTTGGTTGATTACCATAGAAAAGAGGAACATATTGATATTCTTTTATGGGTTTTGATCCATTGAAGATAATTATACTACTTCAGACCCGAAGAAAATAATTCAACATGAATACTCATAATTTGGAGAAAAATAAAATATTGTAGTGGGAATTTATGAAAAAATGAAATTCATCTTTTCAATTATGAATATTTCGTTATGTTCCTAGAATAGAAAGTAAAATATTTTTTCAACATTAGGAAAAATATTTTTGAAACAAAAACAATATCTATTTACTTTTCATACCATGAAATCAATTGTCTTTTAACCCATCAAATATTTATATCTTTGTGATGATTAACTTTATCCGGGTCATATTCTATATCACTCTCTCCTGATCCTTGTGTGTTTGTTTTCTTTTCCATATCCATGTTTCCACTTCCCACTTATGTTCTCCTACTTGGAAACCTAGTATGTGTAACTCATGATATTCTTTGTGTTTAACTTTTTTTATCTTATAAATTTGATGTTTTGACAATCCATTTTATTATGTGGTATTTTTAAAAAGATAAGTCAAAAATTTAACCCTAGTTAACTATCTAAAGTTAAAATTTTTAAGGATTCAATATCTAATAGGTAAGGAATGTAACTACCCAAATAATGATTGACTAAATCAAATATATATTTCTCAGTATGTCAGAATTATGCAGTTATATATATTATAATATTTTATTTGAAATATTGATGTTCAAATTATAAAAATTTAATTTTATGAAAATAATTTATTGTATATGTTTTTCATGTCATAATTAGGGTATGATTAATTTTTCAAAATTTTCAAAAAATATTAATGTTTCAAGTAATAGTGAAAAATAATTTTTTTATAAATATATATATTAATTTTACTATTTAATGTTATGTTTTGGATTATTACTAAAACAAAATTATTTCATTTTTAATGAAAATAATACAATTATTATTCTTAAATAGATTTTAAATTTTAATTTATTATAAAATATTTTATATATAAATGGGATTTTTTTCAAGAAACTGTTATTCTTTTCCTTTTACTGGTTTAACTAAATTTTAATTTTGAAAATTCTTTGTTTTATCTATTTAAAAATAGAATTAATATTCATAATAAATTGGCATAAATTTATTAAGTAGGCCCATTTTATTTTTGGACAACATTAATAGTAACCTTGGTACTTTTTGTTACCATGATAATGGGTAAATCATGTAATTTATATCAAAAACAAGTTGATAAGTTCCAATAAACGACCCAAACACTTACCTAAATATTATTATATGAGTATATATAGACCATAGGAATCAAAGTGTATAATTTATAACCATATTGGGTCACTTAGATGATATTATTACATTAATTAAACTTTAAATAATGAAAATTTGAACACGTGACACTTATTTTTAAGAAGTGTAATATTTTTTTTCTGGTGACTTATAGAGGATATATTTGAAAATAAGTAATTTTTTTTAATATAAACAATTTAACTTAATCATGTTAATTTAATTTTTATTTTTATTAAGTAAATAATTTTCTTAATTTCTTGTAAAACACAGATGTAGTAATTATTTAATAAATGGGCAAATCAAATAAATGCCATTAATATTTTTAACGTAAATAGAATTTGGGATAAATAATGTAATAAAGTAATTTTATACATTACTGTGACTTTCTAAAGATACTTTAAATTTTTTTTTAATTTTATGTGATATTATAAGTTTATTAAAGTCAATGTAATGAATAGTTCTTAAAGTTGACCATATGGATATCTTATAATAAACAATATTTCATTAAATGAAATAAAATTACTAAAAATAAAAAATTTAGATACATGATTAGGATAAGGTTTAAAATACCAACCATAATCCATTTGTGAATCATTTTTAATTTTATTTTATGTATATTAACCCTCAAAGATTAAAAAATAATACTATCATGGAAAAAGTTAAATGGGTTATAGAAGGGTTAAAAAAACCACAATTGTATAAATAAAGTTATTTTTATGCATAAAAACATCCTTAGTGGACTTTAGTTGCATATCATAGTAGGTTTTTAAAAGAAGAGTTAATGTTTTTTATCAACATGTTTTAATTTTCTAACAAATTATACATCAATAAAACATTATTAAACCATGATAGTATAATAAATACTATAGAAAGAATAAAATTATATGTTATTATGTTAATATGATGGCCAATATCAATATTTACATCCATGAAATGGGAAATTAATTCATTGTTCCTATATATGAAGGACTACTACTTCGTGAACTGATATAATTAATGTTCCATCACTATCTCTCATGGATTGATCATAATGATGGAAGTTATGATTATATATTATATTAATAACATATTTATAATTCATAAAATATAATATATCATTTATTTTAATATATTTATATTCACATAAAAATGATAATCTCATTCGCATGTACGTGTGTACTACCACCTCCATGAAGCAATGTGATTCATTTTTCATTACAACATCAGATGAAGGATATATATAAGTACACATAAAGCATAAATATGAAATTTACAATACTATGATCATTATTTAAAGATAACATAATATTCACCTTCTTTCAATATTGATTAATGAAAAATGGAAATGTTACTCATGCATACATATGACCTACCATCTCCGTGATTGTAACAAAATTCATTTTTCATATCGATAATTAATGGTTGGATTTAAAATTATAGTTGATATATAAAAGAGATAATTATATAATTATTATTATTATGGATATTATCAAATTATTAATAGTTTTACCATTGTCAGGTTATAGAAATCATTTTAGGCTTCAGAACCGAGTATTCTCAAAATATACGATATTAAATTAAATAATTAAGTAATTGTTATAACATGGTAATAAGTGAAATAAATGATATAATAAATACGAAAAATTTCATTAATTTCATTATATAATTAACATAATTTTATCCTTAAGTATGATAAATAACATATTTGTCATGTAAGACTCAAGGTAAAGGACATTATCTTAAAACCACCATATTAAACTTTCTCTTTCAGCTGTTTTTACGAAAGTATATTTTTATAAATATTTTTAATATATACGACATGATCATATTTTACACCACTATAATGATTTAGTTGTTTGATTTTTCCATTATAATTTTCATTGGTTCTTTTCATGTTAAATTGATTCTTTATTATGTGTAAGTAGTATTGATGTTAAAAGTGATTTGTATAATAAAAAGGCATTTTGATATTAAATTTTTTTTATTTGGGTTTAAAAGAGTTTTTAAAAGTTTTTTTTGTTGAATATTCAAAAGGATAAAATGTTTTATTCATGATAACGTACTTGAGAATTATATATCATGGGCTAGTCTAGTATAACTTATACATTTTGATGTGCCCCATTATTGCACACAAGTGAGACCGATACAACTTATATTAAGGTTTGAACACAATTATATCTTAGAAGTAAGAATAATACAACCTATACAATAGGAGAGAACCATTATAGATCTCTAATGAATTGTGTAATTGTTATGTTCTCTAGATAATAAAATTGGGATTCATCTATATTTGTTTTCCAATTGAAAGGTTTCTAGAAGGGTTTTATGAATGAGATGTTTCATGTTAGAAAAAAGGTAATAATTTTATTTCTATGATTTTTAAATTTTATTTGATAATTTTTTTTTCATTAACACTTTTTTATTTAATAATATTAATGATCATTGAATATAAATGTGAATATTATATGGGGTTTCATGTTTTTCATTGGACTAACATATATAATTTTTATGTAGTATAATCAGCTCTTGTTCTCATCCCATGTTTAAAAAATTCATAGATTTCAAAGATGGTAAAATGATATATAGAATTCATGTTTAATGTTTTTATGATTTTTCATGAAAATAAATCATGTTTTTCAAAAGTTTCCTATTGTGAAAAAATTGATAATGCTTAAAATGGTCTAAATTTAATATATGGGTTGTTGTGATAGTTTTTTGATATAATTATATAAATATATTAACCTAAAATATCATTTTGACTAAAAGAAAGTTAATTACAGTTAATATATTCTATAATGTGTAATTTATATGTTCATATCCATACATAGATATGGTGAATGAAAACAAATAAAATTTAAAGTGCTCAGTTAATATTTGTACATCTTCTTTGAGATACAACCTTTAGGATACATCATAAGAATATCAAGGATGATATTATGAGAATATCAAGGTATCTAGTATGATGGTAATGAATAAATAATGGTATTATTTTAGGGATTAACTATGATAAATTAATGAATAGGGGTAGATATGTGGTCCCCTTTATAAGTGATATAGAGGGCACACATGGTGTTACTTAAAATATTTAAATATAATTAATTTCATTCTCTTGTATAATGATTCCAAATAAATAAAAATTCTATGTTATGATAAAATATTTTGTGAATAACTTCATAAAATTATAATTATATATGATTATTTTACAATCATTCTCCTATAACATAGTTTATAACTAATAAATCCAATTTTAACATTAACTATGGTAACCATTATTTTTTGTTTTTAGTAATAATTATGATAAAAATGAATATTTAATCCCTAATAAATTCTTCCATTTTAATTATAAATATGGAATAAATTTTATTAAATTAAAATTCTATATATATTAGAATTTATTTATAGAATAAATTCTTAAAAATAATAAAATATTAATTTTTTTACAAAAGTATTTGAAAAAATAAAACTAATTATACATTCATTCCATGACTAGGAAAAACAATCAAATGAATAAAACAAATTTAATTAAATTTATTATATATGAGTATGAGAAATAAAATTAATTTTTAATTATATGTTTAATTTATTATGAAATAAACAAAGTCTAAAAATAAAAATTATTTTATAAAAAATAACCCTTTTATCAATGAAATATGTCTTCTTCATTCCAAACCCTTAGGTAACTAATGAATGGATTTTTATTCATAATTTGTTTTATAAATTTCATCAAATTAAAATTTCAATACACTTAAAAATACCCTTTTTAATAATAATATATATCATATAGGAAACTAAATTTCTTCAAAATATAGGTCTATTAATCAATTTGCGATTTTATTAAAAATCAAATGATTATTCATTAGTTATTAATCAATAAAGTGGAGTTTTATAGAAAATTCCATTATGTATTCCATATATTTTCTAATCATATTCACACATATCATTCAAATATCTTTGTCATCAAGTAAGAATAGATTATCTTTCCATTTCGAGTTATGTTTGTGGGTAAATAATTTTATTGAATACTTAATAATTATTTCAAATAAAAAACATTTAAAATAAAGAGGTGTTATATTCTTCCACCCATAAAAATATTTTTCTGTTCATATTTCCATAATTATAACAAAAAATAATGAAGATATTTATACTTCATCATATCCGTAGTTTAATATGAAACTTTCTTAAATTTATGAATCCTCCTATGAACTACAACAACATGAGTAATCATGTTATGTAGATCATTATCTCTATGATCCACGATTTATAATTATTATTTTTTATAAAAAATATCAAGGTCCAATGGTATAGCCTCATTGTTCATCAAAAGTGAAACATTATGTATAAGTATCCTCTAGAGAGATACATGGACCACATCATGAACTTGAGATAATATCAGAGGAAGCTCCAAGAGATAAAAAACCATCATGATTTTATCAAGAATATCAAAAAGGTAGGATATATCTAGGCCTAGAGTTCACTTTTTTAAAATATCCTAATTTTATTCCGTGGATAAATTCATTAAAAATACTTCACACCGACACTTAATTCTTGATCTCATTAACTATTGTCTATATTCCACTTCTGTTGATTATGGGCTTCTTTTATGTGCTACTGAATAACTCTATCAGTAAATACCATTTACTAAACTTTCACATATCAAAAAAATTCCTTTCATTAAATTTATCATATCACATTAGAGTTTTTTACTTCCTTACCTAAAGGTTTTTATAAGTATCCATCTAAATTCTATAGTGAATGTTATTTTGATAAGAGGAATTGATAAGGGGAAGGTGTTGATCTGAAATACCTTTGAAAACTAGCGAATGAGATTATAACATATATTTTAGGGTCTGAATGGTCATATTATACTCAACAAATTATGATAGATGATATGTAGTATTGAAAGATAACTATGTATGCAGACCTTTATAAATAATACTCACGAACATTAAGGTAAAGCAAAAATTTATATTACATAAAATAGAATATGACTATCCATGTAACCACACCACTTCCTTAATGTATATCTAAGAAATATCTACAACAGGGGAATAATTCCTAATATAAATGAAATATGCTCACTTTTCAGGATGGTTCACTACAATCAACAAAAATTTATATCCTTTATATTATTTATGGAGTTTGATGATAAAATTGAAAGTGGAGTTTTCCCAATTCCATTATAGTACGTGTAAGGGTTGTAAAATCACCTTTGAAATTTAGATCTCAACAAAATCTTGTTGAAATACCATGAACTAAGATACATACACTTCATTCTTGCTCATCTGGATTTTATAATACACACACTCATTTCTATAACATTCTTATTCTATCATAAGTAAGTGAAATCTCATGATCAGTTCATACGCCTTTCTATAGCTCAAAATATTCATTCTATACCACTTTAATATTCACATGGAAAGATAGTTGGGCACACATTTTTTAAAAATGATAATTCTCCTCTTACTTAAATATAAAAGTTAAATACTATGAAAATAAAAAACATTGGATCTTCTGGGATCCATAACATATATATACTAGAATGATCTATTTGACTCAAAGAATTGACCACCTAGTTCTCTTTCCTATTGTAGTATTATATTAATCATTCGTGATCTTTATACAACACCGACCATATTATCTTGCGCTTATTCAACTCATTATGGGTTAATATATACTTTAATATTTTATGATTATTATATACATCCTGCATTTCCTATTAAGGATAATATCTCCATATCATTAATTTATATATTAATGCAGTTAACTCTAAATCATGAAATATGTAACATTTCTCTTGAACATTAAATTTCTGTGATGTGGAAACTACCACTATATGATTATGAATTTGAATACATCCCACTATCCTCGTTGATAAATCACTATAGATCAATAACCCATCTCAACAATATAATAGTTTGAGTACAGGTGCACTAACCAACATTTTTATTGCACCATAAAATTTTACTCACATTCATCTTTAAAATGGAAATTGAAACTATGGTAAGTTAACATATTTTGTGGATTAGATAACCATGATAAAGTTCTCATAATGTTTCAATAATACCCATTAAATCAATGAATACTATGGATTTTAGTCATAGTAGATAGTATGGGACAATATTTAAAAACTTTTTTCTATGATGGATCTAACAATATACACTCAAATTAGATTCTGTGACCAAAAAATGAAAAACATTAGCTAAAATTTACCCCCATAAAACTTTTCATACATATACTACTTTTATAGGGGCTTTAGTGAAATCCTCAAGTGATCTTCATATTCTTCTATGCTCTTGGAATATATATAAATATCATAAAAAATTATGAAAAATCGACCATGGTAATATATAAATACTATATTAAATAAATCTATGAATTTAAAAAGGGAATTAATGAGAAAAAATGAAATCACTATAAATTCTTATTGTCCATCTGTTATATGGAAGTATCTCTTATGTATGTCTATAATTATGAACACCAAGTGATATTATCCAAAGTCAAGATCATCCAGGATATAATATTGTCCCCCCCCCCAAATTTATCAATAAAACCATAAATACAAGGAAAGTTGTACTTATTATTGATTATTATCTTTTCTTTTTACCAATAATAAATGTTAAGTAAAAAAAATCAATCTATTTTCATTTGAAAAGGATAGTTTCTCCCCATTGAGATTCTTGTGGATAAATGGATTCAATATAAATATTTTCATGGCATTTCATCATCAATTATGGAAACATAATCTTGGCCCATCAATATGAATTTGTTAAGTATGCGTATCCCTAGGTATGTGTTCTATTGAATAAAATCTTTAAAATTATATGGAGGTATAGGAATATATTCCAAAAATATATAAAAATATCTCATACAATTGGACTATCATCGCAGTCGAGTCTCCCCTAACCATTTATCTTAAAACCATATTTTTAATAGAAATCATGACCTATACAATAGATTTTATTTCCATAGTAATTTTATAATAATCCTAACCCATATATAAAATAATATATAGGTTTGGAAAATCAAATATAACTTCCCTTCCTCTATAATTATTAATCTATTTATATAATGAAATACAATTTATTCTCAAAAAAATATCAAATTCAGCTAAATGGAGAATAATAATATTTCCAAGAAGCAGATTCCTAGAAACATCAATTGGAAAATAATTGTACAATTGAGCTGTGATAATCATAACATTATGTTGTTTCACTAATAATTCATTATATAATCATTCAGATGGTAAAGTGATAGCCTTAAATAATAAATCATATATAATAGGGTGAGTAGATGAAGAATAAAATAAGACATTAGTAGTTCTTGAGTGGATTTTAACTATACGTTTGAAAAATTCATTATCATACTCCAAATAAGAAATATATTTTACCTTAAATTTACTTCTTTATCGTATCCTAAGAAGTTACTATCATCAATAATTTTCATTAATACTCTGATTCAAGAAATAGTTTTCAGAATTCCTATTCTCCTTGAATCTGGAACACCATAGGGTAAGTGGTACATCATGTTGAAAATTTTACCCATTTGTTAAATTCCCACCATCACATCAACATTTTCATTACCCATGACCATCCACTGTACAAAAAAATAATTCCTTAACCCCTTTATGAAAAATTATGATAAGAATTATTCCAAACACAATGGTGTAGAGGAAGTCTATAATTATTCCCAATATATTTATTATTATCATAATTCCTTTTGAGTTACATCTGTTATTAATTATAAAAACAATGAGAATGATATATAACATTGATACATATTTCTCACTTGAGAGCATATCAAATAATTTCTTCACATTTATGGACGTCACTTTTTTCTTACTCCCATAGAATACATCATTTTAATCATCTAAATAATTAACCAATAATCCTTCTTATTTAGTGATAATAAAAAAATTATAACAAAATAACACATGTAAAATTTTCCTCATACTTACTAATGGATTTACCATCATTTTTCTCCAGAACCTTTAACTATTTAAAAATTTTTGTATGAAGAGTATAAATAATATAATTATTAAAAATTAACATTCTATAATCATACAACTAAATATAGTCAATTTATTCCCATTACTCTAGTTTTTTACAAGATTCCACCACTGATATTCCTTACCTTAAAAATGAGCTAAAAATGCTTTTAAGATAAAAGCATATGAAAATGGAAAATATAATTTCAATGGTTCTAATCCATTTAACCAAAATACGTTTATTAGAAAGACAACTAAAAATCTAGATGATACCATATTGATTAATAAATAGAACATTGTTCCCTCCATTTATCATTTGGTAGCCTAGATTGATTCATGGAATGTGATTAATTAAGAAGTATAGAAACAAAATATTTCATTATTTCTCCCAGAGAATTCATCTTATTGTGAGGAAAATTTCTAAATCATAACTCATATTCATTATTATAATGATTACTTCTTTTTAAATCCATTCACTACACAAAAAATAATAATTTGAGTAGAATTAATAATAGTGAGAAGTCACATAATCATGAAAAATAATTTATAGAGTGTCAAAATATTGAAATCTTTTTTTATGTATCAATCATTCTGATTATCTATGATGATCCATGGGTGTCATCTACCCAAATCTATAATAATGGATCTTAATTAAAATTTTAATTAAATCAAACATATCCCCTATGAGTTTTATCTAGTTGTACAGTCTTACAATAACTCATCGTGTAGTGGTTTCAAACTCATTAATACAAAATTTAGACCTTTCATAGAATCTTACACTTTCCATTATATTAATAGGAATGTATTTTACAAGAAAAACATACTATTTTCTTTACTATAACATATTTTGTTTTTCAAAAAATTGGATTATCCTATTGGTTCTTAATAATTTTTACTACTCTTAGTATCAAAAAATAACTATTCATTTCTTTAATACAATAAATAGTTAAAAATAATTTTTATATAGATATAATATTTTTTATTACATGAGTTTTCATTACATATCATTATGATCCAATCCAAATATATTAAGGTATAGTATCATTATATACATCGATACATAAAATGTTGATCCAAAAAATATCACATCATCTCCCTCATTGTTCTTCATAATTAGTTACCTTATTAAAAATATCATACATAATATATTTCTCCTTATCTCAAGGGAAAATAAACATAACAAAGGGTGTTATTGAATCCTATGAAAGGTTAAAAAATTGTGATATAAATGATTATTTAATCATAACATGAGGATAAGGTAATGAGAATATGATTTTATTATTTTACATCCATACATAAAAATTCGTAAATCATACACATGAATTCTAGAAAAATCATGGTAGTTCATAAGACATGAATAATAAATGGGTTAATTATCACAATACATGATAGCATAATATTGGTATACGATCATGATAGAAAATTGTGGAATAAGTTGTGGAATAATCACAATCAAAAAATTATTACGTGAAAGCTACCCACCATGAATGTCATCACATTTTATTCTTATGACACCTAACTGTTTACATTCATTGTTATTTGGATAACCTCTAATGTACCCTATTTTTATAAAAGAGAAAAACATTGTACACTATATTAGGATTTTGATGAACTCTTATGAAGCCTCGAGGATAATAAATCATTAATTTTAACCTAATTAAATGAAGGGATATAATGGACCCTCTCGTATTATTATTAATATCCACTTATAAGTACTCCACAAGTTTATAGAGAACATTATAATTTCAACATAATTTAACTAATGTATATGAAAATGTATTTAAAAATATATCTTTATCAAAATCAAAAACCATCTACAAAATAATAATGATGGAATCCTAGGATCAAATCCACAATGAATAATAAGTTTCATAAATAGATGTTTCTATAGTTGAAAATACTTTCCAACAATCATATGAATATTTTATTATGAAAAAAAATTCAATTTTGTAATCAATTCATTAAGTAAAAAAATTAAAAATATTTAGGAAAATCATTTATTTTAAATGGAACATGAAACATGTAAAATATGCTTCAATGAAAATATAATCCATGTTAGTGGGAAATGAAGTTTACGATGTGTATGTTGAAAAAAGACTCATTTCCCATTTTTAGAAAAAATTCAAAAGTACGTCATTTGGAAAATGGAAATAAGATTATAATTAATTATTTTATATAAATTAATATATTGATAAAAAAGACATTATACAGAAATTATGGATTAGTAAAACATTATTTAAAATATTAAAAAAATATGGGTATGGAAGAAACCTATTATCGACCGAAGATAAAAATAAAGTTGATTTCCATAAAACATTTTTTTGTATTTTCAAAGGGAAACATGTAATAAAAATAAACAACTAGAGTAGAATAAAATAAAACATGTTTTTTTGATATATTTCATAAAATCCCATCAAAAAAATCTAAATAATATAATATCCTTATAAAAATTTATATTTTAACCTAAAATGTGATTTCGAATGTGATTGAGTAATGTAATTTGGTATTTCGTTTAATTAATTGTTAAATTAATTATTGAGATATTTGGATTGTAAAATCAGGATAGTTAATTGAGGAATTAAGTATGGAGATATGTGATTTTCTATTTGGGAATAATTAATTGTTGAATTAATTATTGATATATGGGATTGTGAATTTTGGAATAATTTCTTGAAATAATATTCACATGAGATGACCAAGGGGTCTATGATGATGTGAAGAATGATAGGAATATATTAGGTTTGGGATTATATGAGTTGGAAGGCTCAAAATATATCAATAATAGAATAGATGAGGTCATATTTTATAATTAAGGGAGAGAATACATAATAAAATACATAAATGATTTTAATATATATAATGTTCTTCTCAAGAATAATGAATCCAAATGGAAAATTATTCAATGTTATTAATTTATATTATATATATATCCTCATAAAAATATAATTATTCTTATTATATTGAAATAACACACTAATCTTTAAGTTTAACCTCCCTACCTAGTAAATCTATTTAAATTATAACCATGGTAACACAATATTGTTTTAGTTAGAACTCATTAAAATGAAAAATGAATGTGAGCATGATTACCATATATATAAATGATTATTATAATATTTAATCAATTTTATCAAAATCAATTTATACAATTGTTAGGAATTAATTTATAAGTAAAATTGAAAAATTAATTGAAATACCTTTTGATGAAAAATATATTTTTATGCATAAAATTGAATTTAAATTCTATACATTCCTTGTAATATATATATATATATAATTAATTTTAAAACAAATTTTCAATATTAAATTTATAAATTTCAGTTTGAATATTAATCAATAATGATTTCTTAAATTTATTATGATAAAAATAAATTATATATATAATCATTTTAAAAAAACAACCCATTTTTACATTAAAGGATTTAATATTCATTCTAAAAATTTATATAACTAATGTTTGGATGTTAATTCATAAATTATAAATACACTTTATTGAATTAAATTTTAAAATTATTTAATATAAATTTTTGGGATAATAATTCATAGCATGTTGAAAATTACATTTCATTGAAAATTTGATCTTTTAATCAATAAATGATTTTACTAAAAATTAAATGATTATTTTATAAGACTTAATCAATACATTGGAGTTGAATAATAAATTTATTACTATAGTACATATTATTTTTATATAATTCATAATCATAAATAAAAATTCTTGGTTATAAGGGTATACTGTATCACAATTTCATTTTAAATAATTATTCCATATAAATAAATGTATTAAATAATTTATGTTTATTTGAAACAAAAAACATATAAAATCATAGTGTATAAAAACCCAACCAATCTTACCATTTTTTAACACACATGTATTAACAAAATAGACCAATATCATATAAGTGTCGATTCTGATTACTTATCTTACCAAAAATACATTATAAATCATGTCTCTCTAAAAAGAGGTTAGCAATATATTTTAATAAGTATCTATTGAATTTGGAGCTCTAAATTGTTTATTCCATTCAAAATACAAATATTTATCTTTTAATACCCATATCAAATACTACATTTTCATGACCTTAACCAAAGATCCTGAATATCATGGTCAGTCCAGGACATCCACATGGATTTAAATATAATCTTTTTTCCAATGGCCGGAAACCAGTGGTTAGAAATAAAAAATATCATTGGGGAAATAATCTACTAAAAAATTATCCAACTATATAATATATGAATATAATTTCATTTAAAAACCAAAACTAACATTAAAACACCAATTTAATATTAAATAATAGTAGAGAGTACATGGGAAAATAAACAGAATCATGTCCAAACATAACACAACAACATAGGAAATGTCATCCATAAATGTGAATGGTTTTAATCCTAAAACATATATACCAAAACCAAAACTTATACCATACATCCAATCTCCAAGTATCCATCCCCCAAAAAACAAATAATCATTTACCTTAACTAAAACATGTTACAATTCAGATGGGAACATACCATGATATTTTTATAGGGGTGAGTAAGGATACCCGATATGATTTCCCAATATCATTCACATGTAATACATTGAATTATGAATTAAAATAATCTTAACCAACCCCATTGAATTCAATTTAGCACATTTAAAAAAAATTACTATAATTCTCATTAATCGTAGTACTATATAGAAATAACGTTACTAATTATTTTATAAAAAGATAACATATCTTAATTCTAGTAAACTATAAAAACCTAAAATATTTAATATAGATAAATTTTAAAATTATCAATGAATAAAAATATTACATAATTTAATTCATAGGATCATATTACACACTAATTTATTAATTGCTCCCACCTCGGTAGTTTTTGAATTTCAGGATCACTCTACCACATATCACACACAAGCATGGAACTAATCATTCTTCCTTTAAAACCAAACCTTTCATCAATACATTACACTTCCCAATCACTTATTGAACTAAAAAAGTTTGATGAAAAAAAATTTACCTTCAAACAATTCATCAAAGTGTGATCCTAAATTTTAATTTTTAAGACACATTATATTTATTTAAAAAAAATATTCCCCAAAAAAGATATTGAGGTGTTATTAGAAAAAAACTAATTTCATGGATAAAAACATAATTTTCAACTCGTGTAATTATAGGAATACACTTACTTTAAAGTTAATTTTAAATAATAATTTGATAATAACATAATATTTGTAAATAAATCAAAATAACATGAGAAAAATAGAGAATAAAAATATCATAAGAAATTAATAAGATCCACTGATCTCATGTGACGTTCAACTAATGATCTCGAAGCACCAAATCTAATATCCCCAAAAAATGAAATCCTTATACCCTTTCGATCAAATCCAAGGATAATTATTTTTTCTTTCATGATTTAAATCCCAAATCCAAAAACCTATATATAATAAAAATGGATTGATGTATCTAATAAATAAGAAATAAATTATATTGAAAGAGATAAATCAAATCACATGAAAGATAAAACAAGGAATCTAGTTGTGATAAAAATGATTGTAGAGGAAATAATGTCATTCATAAAATGATAATCTAGAATTCACCCTTAATGTACCCTACGGTCATCCAAATTAAATTTAGGGTGATTAATAGGGATGATAACTGAATACTAAATATTTTAAAATCCATCTCATAAAATTCAAACCCAACTACATGGTTAGGTGGAACAATTATCCAATAACATGAAAAAAATAGGTTGAAGGCTACTTTACACCCAACAAGATTCCTATAGAAACAAGGGAACGTAGACCGATTGTGATTTGGTTCTACCTCCCTCAGTGATCTATAAGATTATATTGAACATTACGCATACCACATATCTAGTGAGTGCAGTGTTAACAACATTTATATAAATTAGGGAATAAATAAAAAATAACCCTTATTCATAATGGGAGGAATTACCATTAATATATAGATGTTATAGGAAACCTATGATAATTTTACCTAATGATTAATGGGGAGAAATGTTAAATATATTTATAAATTATAAAATTATAGGGATATTTTTATTAAGGAGTTTATGATATGAAATATAGAATAAATACTATCTATGGTTATGTATTGAAAAACAATATGTTGATTATGATAGATATTTCTATAGAAAAGAGGTATTTAATTGATTTATAGATCCATTAATAAGTGTTTTTAGATAGATGAGCTTGATGGTATGGATAATGAGTGTAAAGATCTTTCTTTATCATAAATTTTCACCATCATGAATTGGTTATACACTTAGAGTGATGGATGAGTTCGTTTATTTATTTTTTTTTTCAAATGTTTAATTTTTATATGAAATTTTTTTATTTCTATTAATACAAAAGAAAATAATTTTAGATCAAGGGTTATTTTTATTTAAAATTTTCAAAAAGTTTGAACAAATAACTTTTTTTTCATATTGTGAATTTATGCCATGTTAATTTTTAATGTGTTATATTAGAGATATTGTGGGGTTAGAAAATACTTCTAAAGGTGTTATAATGGTTTGATATTTTATGAATTATATTTATTAAAGGTGGAATAAATCTTTGTTTCGGGAATTACATTACACCACAAAGATATAATTGACTCAAAAATTATATTATGACAACTGGGGTTATTTCCCCATTGATCAGAATCCTGGGTGGCCCATTATATTCTACCCAACATCTGATATCCAAATACTTATAGGATCATACCAATTCTTGTATTGTGGTGTTAAAAACCCACAAACACACCCTCAAAATCACATCTATGTTCTAATTCCCCTCCAAATTATAATGCTACATAAATCGGGATGAAATAGAATAAAAGGTAGGGCACAACGAATCCTACAAGCTTCATTATTAGGACTTATCACCCATAAATATGTTAGAGGATTATGATATATGGTCCATAAAACCTAAACAATATATCCCTATTATCATGCTCTCCAACCTATGGGAGAAAAATTACAACCTATTCGTTTCGTTTTCTATATTCAAAAATAACTCATTCAAGAACTCTAGATAGAAATAATCCAACATAACAATAGTCTCCTTCCATTCCTTATGACACAACATCATTCTTCAATACTGGACTCCCATCAATTGGCAAACTACTAAGGGAACAGATTAATCATATGAGGCTTGAATAAAGAAGAATGTTATCCCTAACTCTTCCATAAAGTACTCTATCTCAAGGTCAAAGATACTACTGTATTAATTTTCTAGCATTTGACACTGAATTCCAACCTACATCTACTACCACCAGTCATCTTCTTGATTTGGATCAACCAACTAATATCCAACAAGGTCTACCTACAAAACCATATTTGGTTTATGACTAACTGGTATCTCAATAATGAAATATTGGACACCTTTTTTTAGTAGTAATGTGTTTATTTACATCATTTTATTATCTTAATTTTTCATTTCTAGAACAAACTTATTCAAATAAAAACACAAGAAATTATTATTCTTGTATATCTTTTGGGTATCTACCCCATAAGTAGTGGCACTTTATTAAGTAATATTATATATCTTATAGTCCTTACATTAAATCATATGGGTCCCTAAAATACTTTTTTCAAGATAGAATCCATTAATATGGACCCAAATGATGTTCGACTAACATTATTTCCCTACTAACCCCTACAATCCTTACCAGTTTCTAACTAAAAACTCTAAAATTTATTTTAAGAAAATAAAATTAACACTAATCTATTACATCCCCAATTGATTGGTTCCCCTTTTCGGTCGGAATTTATGAAAAGGAGTGACCACCAAGTCCCCCCTATAGGCCCTAGGTTTGAGACTAGCCCTGAGGGTATAAAACACTTAAAGGGAGGCCATACCCTCAATATCCCTATATAATAAAAAAAAAATTCAACCAATCCCCCATGTTACAAAAAAATAAACCCAAATACCTTATAAAAATACCCCATTTACATGAATATAAAATAGATAAAATTGTATCATAAGATAAATCAATACCAAAAGAATGTAAAATTATGTTGAAGAAATGAAAAAAATTCAAGATCTGATATAGTGTTATCCAGATCAATCATCAATACCCTCATAGAATGATGAAAAACTATTTTTACATATGTAGGATGAGAATAAAATTTATATTCATATTTATGATACTCAATATATCTTCTAAAAAATTGAATAGTGAAAAATAATTCCAAGATGAACAAATAACAGTATTGACATAAACCTGCATATGCCAAATTTCCCCACTGGCCTTACAATGGATCCCTGCCAAATAATGTATCCAGGGATAGAAATTAATATCATAAAAATGTAGGTAAAGGATCCTCAAAACCACTCTCTAATAAATTTTCCCCTCTCACCCAATGATAATATTACATTTTCTCATATACCTTTCAAATCCACCAATGATTATAACAACCATATATCATATCTCATAGCAGAAAACTGGTGTGTGTACATGTGAGACTAACCACATATTTAATCTCGAGTAATTAATTTCATATATCATATTAAGTAACTAGGGTAGTTTGTTATCATGAATATGTTGGTCATTAGACATGTGCCCCCATCCTACCCTAAATGACCCCTAGAACATATCTCATCCTCCACCATCAGTATCACTCGAAGATATTATTGATGAGATTGGGTGAAATAGGTGGTTTCCAACCATATATATCCTTCCTTTAAAAGATTTTAGTGGAAAAAATATGATAGTATTTAAGTGTCAGTTTGGTTACTCAATCTCAGTGGTCTGTGTAGAAAATTGAGAAAATAATTCATGTATTTTTTAGTTTCAAACAAGCCCATGCCTCTGGGTTCACACAAATAAATCCATAATAAACAATTTCAGGTCACTAATGATATAAAATTACCAATAATTTCCTAAAATATAGAATAACCAAACATAATTATTACATAAGTATACAAAAACAGAGTTCCATGTCACATTATTTTATTTAAAGGATCTTCATATAATCTTTATTAATTTAGTTTTTGTTTAAATTTATAGTAATTATTTATACATATATTACCAAATTTATATATGTTATAATTATACTAATTATAATGAACCATTATAATGATACAACAATTTCTAACTAGAATATCACAACCAAGGCCACCGATCAATAGAAAACCAACCCCACTAAGCCACACAACAATACGGACACCAAACCACACACAAAAAAATCTATTAAAAAACACACTACAAGACAAAGAGAAGAAGGAAATTCAATTTAGTATTTAAATTTACCTGAATTATTTATTTACCAACATAAATAGAATTTAAAAATAGACCTAAAAGTATAAGGTATGATAGCATAATAACAATGTAGAATGAGACAACATTAGAAACATCAAGAAAACTGGTAAGCACATGAGCTCACCATAATTTCGTTTCAATACAATTATTGTTGTTTATTATATATATTTTGAAAATACATATTACTCAACCAATGAAATGTAAAGTAAGTAAAATACAGTTTATTAACATAAAAAAGAGACAACTCAAATACTATACCTCAATAGAAGCATTAGGATTTGATTCACAAAGAAAAAGAATGATAAGATGAACTTCTAGGCCAAAACCATACAATGGAACCTCAAATCAATCTGAAACATAGTAATTTAATTTCAAAATAAAAACTCAAAACCCACAAAATCCAATTAACCTATTCTCTATCAGGTCCTATAAGAAATAAAATGGATCTTAATTAGAATAAGATGATAACATCAGTTTAAATCACCTGCATGGTATCTTTAGAAGTTGAGGGTGAATAAAAAATAAAAGAGACTATTATAGCCCAAAAGTTTTACTATAAATCACATGACGTTTGAGAAAATTTGAGGGATACTGAGGGAGATCAGAGGGATAATATAATTTATAGACACTATGTAAATCATGTCATTCATGGTGTGAATGGACAGAAAAAGTTGTAAACCTGTTTCGGTTCATATTATCTGGAGAACAAGTTACTAGATCAAAAAACCATGAGAAATTTATCACCATGAGTATATATATTCACATAATGAAACAATCAAAGTCATAACCTCTATAAACATAATCATGGACATTCAAAACATAAAACTAATTTCACATCATTATTTTGACCAATCCGATATTCTAGAACATTCCATGAAGGAACATTGGGAAACACTACATTTAATGAAAAAGTAATATATATCCTGAATCACCACTTCCAATAGAATATTTTACCCAAAATACCCTACTCATTAAACACATCCCAAGGATCCTGACACTCAAAAAAAACAATGTAACAATCCCAAATTCTCTGGTCCATTACAATAATACTCATCTATAGTAAAATTTTCTCAAATAATTATAGACTATTTCTTAATGTTTTTTAAAGTGTTGTCATATCATTGAATTATAGGAAATAAATAGATCTTAAAATGACGAGTGTTTTTATCTTTATATGAAAATATAAGGAATAATACAAAAAATTCATAAATATCACATCAATATCTAGATCTCCAGAACATCCATGCTCTAATATCAATATGCCCCCCTTTTATTACCCTAAAAATTTCAATTATATTAAAATAGAAGTTTTTATAAAAAATAATCTATTAAATTTAAAAGAAAAAAATGTTATATAAGAAAAATATATATAACATCCTTGTTTCTTACATTAAAAAATACCTTTATACTATTTATTGACACATTAAAGCCTAAATAAGTTGAAAATATCTTTCATAATTACCTTTTCAAAACTCAATATATTAAACTAAAACTCCCCCTTCATACTTTAAAAATAATTTTCTTTAAAATATTTATGTAACTCATGCCTCTATGATTGATGGGTTAATCATATATAAAATGGTACATGGTTCATTTTCAAACACAAAATTTTTTACAACTATTATATTTAACTAGTGACATAAGGAGAATTTTATAATTATATTTAAGAAAATTATATTTTAATATTTTTATTACAATAATTCCATATATCATCCATAACAACCATTATCTAATACTCTATATAATGAAACATCACGATAAGAAAATATATATTATAGGACAACTATTTTATTAATATGAATTTATTTCTTATTAATATTATTTATTAAATTTTTAATATATTAAAATTAATATATCAAATCGGGAATTAACGCAAAAACAATACAAGCCAATGCATCCCAAATCATCCCAAAGCATAGGTAACATCACGCTAAGGATCACACGAGGTCAGGATTTCTTGAAAACAAATAACTAACATAAAATTTTCATAAATCATCCCCCTAGATATATGAATTTAGTATAGAGAGAACATGAACACCCTAGAAAGTGAGCCTCAGAATATATCTAATAAGTCCCTATAAAAAGACCTAGGGACTTGAATAATACCCCATCAAAACCCCCCAAAATGGATGCATTCAATCTATAATCCTTTCAACTAATTACCAAATAACTCACATGTTCTAAATTGTTTAAAATAAATTCATTAATCTATTTCCTCATATCACTATTTATAGTCCATTTCATAAAACCATTTCATAAAACATAGAAAAACACATTTCATTTACCAAAACAAAGGGAAAACCATATTTTATCAAAATTCTATTACCAAAATAGGAAAATTACATCAATAAATATTTCCAATTCATTTTATAAGTAAATTTAAAAGCATAGAGAAACAAAATTCATTAACACAATCTTATGATAGAACCACCCTTCTCAAAACCCAAGTTGCATATTCCATATTGGGATCCACCAAAAAGAAGAATAAAAAAATATAATGAAGGATCTAGAATAAATATAAACATAATATAATTTATTTTATTTAATATAATGGTTTCGAAAGAACCGTAAAAATATATTGATATTCAAAACACACCCGAAACACCACAAACAAAAATAATTGGCCCTTAGAACAAGATCTAAGAATGAATCTAGAATATAATATAGAAGAATCATCACCACAGATCAAAAAATCTATTTGATTAATAAAATGGAGTAACCATGAAAAAATTAAAAAGATATAATGAAATGATTAATCACCCATAGAAATGAAATAAAACATTAACCGTAATTAGTCATCGAACAAAATGATCTATAAGGTTTGAAGGTCTCCAAAGATGTCATAGAGGAGGTCTAGGTAAAGAGAATGAAGGAATATGGACAAATGATAAATAAAATCACTCTTAAAGGACCCTAAAATCTATTAATGAAACATTTATAACATGTATACATAGAATTAGGTTAACTGATTAAGTATGGGAGAATAAAAGTTTCCCTCACATAAACTTATAGACATGAAACAAGTTTCACACATATCACATATCACTATAGACATGAAAGATAAGACCCTAAATATCATTATGAACATGTAATTAGTTTCACGTATAACTTTTTTAGTATGTGATATGGTTTTTGAATAAAATTTTGAACATGTAATGAGGTTCTTGGATAAGATTGTGAACATGTAATCAAGTTCATACATAACATATATATTGATGATTTTTCCACCATTATCCAATGAATTAGAGGGATATATATGTCCCACCCATGAGATAATTAAGTCTTATGCATTTGTTCCACAAATTGCTAATAAATAATCATATCATAACCCAAGAAATGTAATGGGTATCATAAAAGATTCATCATAACATGACTGGGGTTAAATATATAGGTTTCAAAATCATTTCATCATAGAATAACCATTGAAAATAATGGCGTTTCATATGCATTTTAACATGGTATAGACCATGGAAGGGCAATGGGTTTCATAAACAACATGTCATTTTAAAAATAAGTTATCCAATGAATGAATAATAAATTATTCCTTGGATCATATCACTAGTAAATTATAAATTATATCAATGGATTTTATCATAGATGGAGAAGGATTTTGAAACATCACGTGGAGGGTTTTTAATGAAAATAACCATGCCATGAAATTTTTTAAGGCATAAAACATATTAAAGACAATTTTTCATTGAAAAAAACATTGAAAACACTTTATGTAAGCTTCATAAATGATTTGAAACATTTAATTATAAAAAAATATGTCCACATTTTAAAAAACTATTTTTAAATAATAATTTATTTGGAAAGATTTTTTCATTGAAAATATACAAGAAAAAAAATAAATGAATATTTTAGAAACATTTTAAAAACTTTTTAAAACATAAAAAAAATTAAATTAAATTTCCATGAAAATTAAATTAAAAGATAATTTACAAATTTTTTATTTTTTTGAAAAAATTGTTTTGAATAAAATAGATCTTCTACCGAAGAGAGAAATGTTGTCAAACTTTCTGAAAAATAATTCTTTAATTATCTTAATTATAAAATATTAGAAAAATGGTACCATTAAATGAGGATAATAAGAATAAAAATGGAAAATAAATTCATTTTAATTTTTGAGAGATGGATTTTATGATTCCATCTATGGAATCACAATGAAAACTAATCCCGATAAATGATTATATTATGAAAATTAACACTTACCACTATGGAAACATTTAATCATAATCCCAATGATAGAATAAAATGAAATTAAGTGTAAAATATAATTAAAATAAGTATATTCATGATATAAAATTTCAAAAGGTATTTATATACACGTCTTAAAATAATATTGGCCAATAACATAATAAGTGTCTCAATGATGGAAAAATGGGACCAAATTCTCTTACCAGTTTGGTATATTTGAAACTATAACACAATGAAATATAAATCCTTAAATTTTTAAGTAAATAAAAATAATTTTAAGTATAATAATCAAAATGTACATTCATGGGCATTTTATGAACCACATAAAATAAATATGTTTTTAATATTATATGTGTATCAATGACCTAAAAAGTGAGTTACAAATCCATTAGTAGTTGAGTTACTTTATAATCATGAGCCCCATGAAAGAATAAAAAAATTGAAACTTTTAATATCATGAAATAAATGATATAAAATGTCATAGAGAAGTATATACACTACACACAATTAATTAGTGTGGAATATGGAATAGGTATCATAGAAATAAAATTGAGACTAGAAATATCCTTACCATATGTCTTGACATCCATCACACACATTCAAACATCATATATAGAAAAGATCATTTTACTATACATATACCAGATAATTGTATTTTTTTTATATAATACCATATATGATTTTTATGATCTTACATTGCATTTTTCTTAATAATTACAAGTTAATGTTACGTTTAAGGTAATAACCGCTTTTTTCATATAAATTTTGATTTTTAATTTTTGTCCATATTACTTTGACAATGATTTAATAATATACAGAATTTTCTCCATGATATAAATATCAAAGATATTTTGTATATATGTATTTATAATAATATATAAACGATATTAATAGAAAATTAGATACACGATTCACAGAGATGGTATGAGATACATAAAATGAATGTTGTTTCCATTTTTCTTATCATATTAAAAGAAAAAATATTAATATATATATATATAAATGTTATCATTAAAATATAATTTTTATATTGTATATATCACATATTTATATTAATACCATCCTCAATAAATTCCATGTAATGTGTGAATGAATCACTTCACTTTGCGAGGTAGTAGTCTGTCATACACACGAATGATGTTATCATATTCCAAAAAAATGAATTCATTAAGGTATGTGTCATAGAATAGTTAAATAATCATAATAATATCATAAAAAATATATATATGACATATGAACTATTAATCCATCAATATACCGATCCTTGAAAGTTGGTAATTGAAGAATGAATGACATCAGTTTGCAAAGCGGCACCCCATTATACACATGAACGATGATTTCATATCCCATTTGATAGAAGTGTGTCAAGATTTAGGTTGTTCAATTATCATAAAATCATCTACATATATTTATTGTAATTTGGTAATTATATGAAAAAAATAATTGTGTTTAGAATAAATAAATAAACATTTGTTGATGAGCATTATCTATTTTATGGGTATCCGTTTTTGGTATATACTGAAAGAATTCCATGGTTGGATTTATGCCAAACTTAAGGATTATATGTGGAGTGTAGGGATGTTGTGATTTTATTTGGGTATTATTTTTATTATAAAAATGGTTTTTAGGTGTCAATAAGTGATGGGGGGGTGAGTGCCCTTTTATAGTGGAGGAGTGAAATTATTATAAATACCAAAATGTAAACACTATTGGGAGGTATTTCTTACATCATGTGGATTCAATAATGAACCATTTATTATAATATATGGGATATGGTCTAAATATGTACATGCAATGGGGTCTGGACTAGAGTATATTCCATTTTATCCTAGAAGTTTAAAATTTTGTCCCATTGGAAATACATTTTCTCTTAATCACCATGATTAATTTCAACTATTTTAAGTAATAATTTTTATGAAGAATTCAATTTGACATATTATAATTTATAAATTATTCTGAATTAAGAAAAAGGTAATCCAATTTTTCAAATTACATTGATATAAGTGATAGAATTTATTTTAAAAGTAATCCCATAGATGCGATAAGAAAAATGGTTTTTAATGAGAAGAGTACAATAGTTTGAAATGATTTTCTATACAATTTCAACGTAAAATTGATTAAAATTCCATAAATTAGATTAATATATGAATAATTAATCTAAATATACTTTAAAAACAATTAAAAATATTATTTTACATAAACAATAATTCAAAAAAAAGTAGATTTCAATTAAAATTCATTATTTGTCACTATTCGTAAAAAATGAAACTTCTCAAAAAAAATCAACCCTAAAATATTATTTATCTCCCAATTTAACAACTAAAGTTTATTTTTTAAAATTAAATTTATAAAAGTATCAAAATTAAATTTTAAAATTAGTTCACCCTTAAAATAAGGCGAAATAACCTTCAGAGAAATATTGTTTTTATGCCTAAAATTGGATTCTTTTATTTTGTACCTATTAAATATCTTGGATGAAATTAACTTTTTTAATAATAAATAAATGTCCTGAAAATTATTAATCAAATGTGGTTTTGTTAATTTATTTAGACAAAACATCTTTGTACACAGAAAAAATAATTTTTTAGAAATTTAATTTCATTATTTATAAATGATTATTACCTTTCTTTCTAATTAATTGGTTTCCAAATAATTAATTTTATTAACCTAAATAATCTATTTTTTCAAACTTTTGTTCAATTTTACACCATATATTCCAATGGATAGGTGGAAAATGTAATAATATTTCAATAATATTATGAAAAGTATATTGTAGTTCGGTAAAACATGGTCTTGTGTGTAACACAAGATATCAATGAAAGTCATTATTGTGTGTAATTATAGATGAATTAGTGTATTTTGTAATGAAATATAAGCTTGGTGTTGTGTGTAACACAATATAAACATGGTGTTTCCAGTAAATAATTCTTAACATGGTGCAACACGCAATGTATCTATCAAATAATTTCAATTTATTTAAAAAAATAGTTTAAAAAACCAAGGGTTTTATAAGGTGGGCCTTGGATGTGGTGTTAGATCAAGATAATCATTAGATTTTGAACTAAGGAGGTTCTAAATGTGAATATATTTGTTTGTGTTAGAGGTAGTGAAGAGTTTAAGGTGACACGATCAAGATTCATGGTCAATGGAGGTTTTATGCTAAAACCTCATCGAGAAATGAGTGTGGACTATAATAGTGTTTGTTTTGATGATTTCAAAATTCCTACACATGTGATGGAATCTTTTATAATTAAAGTATTAATGCTTAAAAAAATAAAGTTGGGAATTTCCAAAATAAGTTAGGCTGGGATGGTTCATCTTGTCTCGATAAAATGAATGAATATGGTGAGTTGTAAGCCACATCTTGGGGATGTATTAAAATTATATGTGCATTCGAGAATGAAAGATAACTTTTATGGGTGAAAAGTTTCCATATTTTGTATAGAGATGGTGGATGAAAATATATTTCATGAAGTTTTTATAGAAACCATGGTGGCCAATGTTGGTTGGTGATCTCACGGATATTTGGGAATCATGCGTTAGGAAATTCATCTAGATTGTCGTAAATTTTGATTTGGGGTTCTATTGGTTCTTTTTAGATGATATAGGTTCCAAAAATTGGAGGGTGGTGGTTTCAAGGTAAAGTTTATTATGGGGATAACCATAGGGAGTAAGTGTTTATTTCTTTACATAACCAGTATTTCGAATTGGGAAGGACTGGAAAAAATCCATCTAAGTGGTTGGTATAGAAATGGAAATTAGTTAGGGGATTTTGACCGTTTGAGTTCCTTGAGATGAAGTTTCATCTTGGGTAGTGTTATGGGTTTTTCGGTATGGAATGATATCATTAGACCTTGAGTTGTGGAATAAGGAAGACCAATGATTTTTTTGGTCAATCATGTGTTTCTTTGGGTGATTCCATGTTTTGGTCGTCATCAAGTTTGGAAAGTAGGATATATTGGTAAACTAATATGCTAGTATTTTTTTCCTTGTCAATAGAGTTGTATTTAAGGGGGACTAGTTGGCACTCCCAAGTAATTAATGCTTCTTATGATATTTTTTTGTGAGGTTTTTTAGTTAAATTACCCAAGAATTTCTCATTTGGGTTCATGTTAGTAATTGAGGACTTGAATCATATGTGTCCTTGGAGGAGAATCTTTTTTGTATTGTGGATATTAGGGAATTTTTTTACAAGGTATGGTAGTATTGTTGGTCTAAGTGTTATGGAAACATAGTAATGTCCAAGAGAGAACATGGGTGATGGAGATAGATGTGATGGTCTAGTAAACTTATCTTTTTTACCATAAATACTAAATAATGCATAGAGGTGTAGATTGAGGATGATCATTTATAAGTTCAAGAGGTTTCAAAATCCGAATAGATTATATAGGTTCTTCATTGTTTAAATTTTAGTTTAACACCATTAAAATTTTTAGTTAAATGTTTTGTCATGAACCTGCCCGAGTTTAACCCAAACTGGTCTCCCATGACAGCCCGCAACATGTCCCAAGAGGTATTCCTGATCCTACTAGGATGGAAACCATATCCAAGGGCTTCTGTAGAGTGACAAGGGAACTATTTCTCCCACACATATACAACTAAAGAATCAGTGGAAAGAAATGGATTTCCCAATACACATTAATATAAAAGTTTATTTGAACATTAGTTGCACATGGAAGTGAAAGTAAAACTGCTACAAAAAATTAAAGTAACCAAACCTGATAACTAACAATCTCCAAGTGACCCTGTTGTTCACTCTCTTACACAATGATCATACGTCTCCCAAGGAAATCAAACTCTAGCCTAAACCTACACAAGGCATAAAAAATTAAGAATACTCTTCGTGTGAGTATTAAAAACCAGTAGGTTAACCCGATATTCTATGCCCAATGAAATTTCTTTAAAATAAAAGAAACATAAATTTTAAATTTGAAATAAAATATATAAAATTATTTTTTACAAACATGGTCCTATGCTAAAATCATTATAAAATAAAATGGTTTCATGTTTTTATAACCATGAAATTCTAGTAACCAACTTCAAATACATGAAACTTCAAAATAAAAATTGTTTTCTATAGGGATAATTAATTGAATGTGAAAATTTAAATAAACCACACATGCTACTGAATTTTTGAACCAACCACACCTTATGGATGTAGGGAGTAAAAAATATCCAATGAGCAGAAGTCACGGGAACAACCCTAGGCACTAGTTAGTTGTGGGCCCTAGGTACCACATATATCAGTGTAAAAGTAACCATTAAAAATATCTGTTCTCATTCATGATCCACTATAATTGAAAAAATTCCCACAACATAATGTTCCCAAACATCATCATCATAGTTTAGTTAGTGTTTTCATCATCAAACATGCTACGTGAAATAGAGACTAAACCACTCTGGATAACTAGAATACTAGTACATATTCACCCACCTTGGTACTCGAGTTTCCCTTTAGCTCTAAATTAGGTTCCACACATTATCAAATACACTTTTCACATGAAAATTTAAGTCCCAAATCATACACACATAAACATCCAGCAAAAATTCTTCATATTTCTTTCACTGATCAGTAAACCACTAAAAATTTTCATAAAACAATTTCAAGAAGTATTACGAGGATTTACACATAAAATGCATTAAAAATTCTATTTTATGGCCAAAAACCAAATTTTACCATAACAAAACAGATTTTTATCCCCAATACCATTTAATAAATCAAGTTCATTGATAATAAAATGGCTCCAAATTATAGTACATGATGTACCAATGAAAACCGTTTTCACCAGAAAAACGCCAAAAGGGTCTTTATAAATTACTCACAAAATGAAATATTTATAAAAAAACCAATTACACTATACATAAATTGGTTTCAACAAAACATGGGAAGCAATATTCCATTTACTTAAACCCATCAAAAACTCAGGTTACAAATTCCAAACCCATCCATTTCTATAAAGGTGTTAAATGGTCCATATAATGAGAACACATGCCAAAACACCCTAAAAAATGATAATAAATTCATTATAAAACCAAAAAACATATTATTTCCCACATAAGGAAACCAAAAACATTTATTCACAAGTGTCCAATATTTTTCAAAATCCAAAAAAACATTTTATTTCACCTTGAGCACACAAAAGCCAACCGAGCACTTTATTGAAAACGAGGCATGCCACAATTATGAAAACAAACTCTATTTAAAAATGAAAATGTTATAAAACTAAAATTTCATGTCAAACATTTATTTAAATCTATAAATCTGGTTCTAAACATTATATGTTAGTTGTGAAAGCAAATGGAGAATTTAAACAAACACTTAGTATGCACACTTTAACCAAAACAACACAGTTTTTATAAAACAAGGCATAAAATACCCTTATTACACAAAAAATTATTAAAAAAAGAGTGAAAAGAATACCTATCAAACATATAATGTGAATACATAAATAAATATACTAATATTGAAATATAAAGGCCATTCATGGGAGAACCTATCTCAAAACCAAGGTGGAAAGGAACCAAACAACCGATAGAACCTTCTGAGGTTTTATAAACACTAAACCTATGAATAACAGACCCAAACGAGAACCCCCTACCAAAAAATCATATAAATCTATATATTTCATGACTAATGGAGATGATATATCCAATAAAAATAACAATGGGGAGGTGGAAGGAGGAGAAAGGTGAAGGAAACACATCCTTATAACTAGAGAACTCTTTACCATACCTTATATCCACACCATTGGCGGAGATGTAATGGTGTGGAAGTAAATGGAGAGGATCAATAGGTTTGGAAGAACTAGGTATAATAGATTTTAGGGAAAAGAGTAAAAGATGAATTATTTATGAAAGAAACAAATTACCTTTTCAATTTTGGATGATTTGACAAACCTTGAATAATTTCACTCTAATACCAAATGAAGATGAGGTCAAAAGAGAGAAAATGTAACATGGTAGTTCTAGGATTTGTGTGCTCAAGTGAGGTGTAGAATAACTTAAAAATATTAAACAAGGAATAATATATAAAAGAAACAAAATATTTTTTTACAACTCGAAATGGGCTTATGGGATTGCCCATATATAAACAAATAACCCAAATCCACAATGATTATGAGATCCTATGGTGTACAAATGGATATGGTGGATTTAATTGGTCTAGGGAGGCCAATTTGGAAGTGTAATGGGAGAAATTTTAAAAAGTAAAGGATTTATAAATGAAACCAAATTGGTTTTTAAATTTCAAAATGGGCTCATGGATTGGACCAAATCCTAATGTAACCACCATTTTCTCTAAAAACCCCACAAAATCTTTGAGGAACCCATGATGGGATGATTAGTCATAGATATAACTTCAAAAAAACACATCCATCTAACCCAAAAAACAAGAAAATAATCGGGATTTCCAATGATATCGATCAAAACAAAGACATGAAAAACCGGGTGTGACGATTCTCCACACCATTCAATCATTCTTCCCTGAGAATAATATAACACATTCCAGCTGATTGATCAACTCCAAAAGAATCCTAAAAAAATCCAACCTCTTAATCCATGGATATTTTACCCACAAAAATATAATTTAAGCATCTTTCTAGAGATGAAATAACAACTCACAACCAATTCACAAGAATCAATGGAAGGATCAAGCCACTCATCCACAACCAATCCAAGACTATATTATTGGGCCTTCCCCAAATGGTCCCAATAAATAACCTAAACTAAAGAACATCATGAAAGAAAACACTTTCATGGGAGGCCAAAACAGAATCTTCACCGCTAATAACAATCCCACAACGACTAAACAATATTTCCACATGATCTAGAATTGGGCCTCTCCCACAGAGGCCAACCAAAAATTCCTTACAATGGACTACCTTCCCAAGATAATAAAAACATATAAAGATAATTTAAAATTCTCAATGATGAATGGAGGGGGCAAGAAAATATCCAAAACATCTCACACGGGCCAAAAAACACCACCACATTAGGATGGGAGGGAAGGGGCCCAATGATTGGACCGTTGAAACCAATGATGAAAACAGACCACCACTCTTCACTTATGAATGGATAAAATCCAAGACATCACGTAATTCACATTGGTGGTCTAGACAAGAACACTGTCCATAATCTCACATCCATGATGGTATAACCATATACACCTCATGAGGGGAAATTCCATGACACCCTTTGTGGGAAAAAGAAATTCACAATGACGATAAACCACAATAGAAATGCCCAAACCACCTCACAGAAATGGTGGAGGCACAAACATAACCAAACACCCCCACCAATATGATTCATAACTACATTCCAACTTCAATTTCAGACATATGGTTGGAGTACTGATGGTTGAAGCATCCATTGCCTCACAGTCAGGAGTTAAGGATCACAACACCTCAGGAAACTCACTAGCTCAAACAAAACACCTTTACCCAAATATTGATTTGGAAGATTCACATCACCATTCTCTCTCACTCTGAATGAGGAGTATAATGAACAAGGAATAACCCATAGTCCATCAATATCTCCAAGCACAACTACCAAACTAAGAGAATCACTATATCAATAAGGTGATTTAATATGAGTCCAAACGACTCTCTACAACAACAAATGAGACAAGAATCATTCAAATTGGTGGATTTAACCCTTGAAACGAATCCTTAGGCTGATCAAATAGAAATCATGCAAACAGAGAAACATCCATGGCCACATCACAACATCCTACACATCTTGTGAAACCCACTGAAGGTTACTCAAAAACCGAGGCACCAACAAGACACCATCTAAAGTCACAACTAGAGTATTACTTAAATATCCCAAGGGAGCATACCAAATGAACAAAACTTCTAAGACATAGAAAAAACCTGACACATAACCATCATTTTATATCCCAATTACCCAATTTTCAGTTCAAAAAACATCCGAAAAACAAACAAACATGGTGGATTAACACATTCACCAATGGTGTTTCATCAAGTCTCACTCACATACACATTTCCATTCCACCTCAGGAACCCAACCACAATTACATACCATCCATCCATCTAGATATCCATAAAACCATGCATGTGAGCACCCATGAAAACAAAAAAGGCTAAACCAAAACAACATCATTCGAAAAACATCATGTACCTTCCAAAGTCACACTAACCACCACATCAAAAATACTTTTCACATTTCACAAAACAAAACACACATAATTAAGAACCATTTATATAAAAACCTAACCATTTTTATTTTTAACAACTTTCAAAACAACCCAGACTCTCCAAACAACCCTTTCCCATTTTAAAAAAAAATTGTATGATCTTTTTTCATAATCTGATGTTTATAGAGACCAATAAACTTTCTAAGAAAGCACCATCCAATCAAAACCAATTTACAAAACCAATTCATCCAATTCAAACACTTTTCAATATCCCAAAACACCCACATTTAAAAAAAAAAGTTTGAGAATCACCTTAAAATGATCCACACTTTCAAAAAAATTTATTTCAACAAACCACATTTTTATATTAGGGAAAATCCAAACCCGTTAAATAATTTTCACATTATTCCCATCATTTATTTCAAAAATTGAAACATTAAAAACCCTTTATTATATAAAATTTTAAAAACCAATTTCCAAAATTCTCATATGAGGATTTTCAACATAATTTTTTAATTCAGGAAAGGTATTAGAGACCCAAAAAAGGGAACCAGTATTAGTGGGTGACTTGACAGTAAGGTTGGATGCCACATTACAAAAACACCCTTAACACAGAGAGCCTTTTAGGTCCATTCCTTAGCCAAATTGTTTTTTCCTGGGCTAGTGAGATCATGGAAAACATTATTCCATCTCCCCTTGTCACATACCAACACAAAAAAGTCAACAAGAACCAAGGTCACTAATAAAAAAGGGCATCCCATGGAAACCCAAGGATTAGAATGTGAAAAAGTGTACAATGCTCTTCCTGTACTTACCGCATCATTTCTCAAAAATCATACTCCATATACCTTTACATCCCCCCAAATAACAAGGTCACTATAAAAAAGCATTGTTTGCTAAGAGATGGCCTGCCCTAATATAGTTGTTTCATGAACTAGCCTGAGTCAGGCCTGAACAGGTTACCTAGGCCTACCCATGACAAGTACCAAGAGACATTACCGATCCTCTTGAGACAGAAATAAGCACCAAAGTAATATGTATTGTGAAAATGGAATGATTTATCTATTATATAAATAATTAGACAACTATTGGAAAGAAACCAAAAGCCTAATACACATTTATATAAAAGTTGAATTGACCATTGTTGGCACATGGAATTGAAATTACTACTGAACCAAAAAAATCAACCCGCAAATCCCTACAACTAACTGTCTCCATGTGACCCCAATTTTCACTCTCCAATACAACAATCAAACATAGATTAAGGAAATTGAACTCGATCTGAATCCAACATAGGCCCTTAAAATACAAGAAGTCAATAAACGTGAGTATTAAAACTCAGTAGGATAGCCAGATATTCTATCCCAAATACACTTCCTCAAAAATAAAATAATCATAATCTCCATTTTTTGAAATAAAATATTTAAAATTATGTTTTAAAAATATGGTTTCATGCTATAATTATTATTAAATAAAATGGTTGCATGTTTTCATAACCAGTAGTAACCAATTTCAATGATATTAAACTTCAAAACAAAAACAGTTTTCAAGAGGGATTCTTTAAATAATGTACACTATTAATTAAAAGACACATGATGATAAATTTTTGAACCAACCCCACCGTATTTCGATGGTGAGTATAAAATATCCAATGATCACAAGTCACGAGAACACCCCTAGGCACTCATTCGTTGGGGGCCCCTGGTACCTCGTATCTCAGTGTAAAAGTAACCATAAATAAATATATGACATCATGCATGATCCCCTAGTTGGGAAAAAATAACCAGATTCTGGTGGTCCCTAACATCATCATCATAGTATAGTTTGTGTTTTCATCATCAAACTGGAAATGTGAAACATGTACCAAAGAACTCCAGATCACTAGCATACTAGTACACATCCGTCCACCAAGATAATCGAGTTTCCCTTTAGTGATCAATCAGGTTACATATATTATCAAATACACTTTGCAACTAAAAATTTAATTTCCAAATCATATGCATAGAAACAGCCTGCAAACATGCTTCACATTTTTTTCATGGATCTATAAACCACATAAAATTTTCATAAAACAATTTCAAGAATTATAATGAGGATTTCCACATAAAATCCAATAAAAATGATATTTAAAATCAAAAAACCCACAATTACTATATAGAACTAGATTAGGGACCCCCAAAAACATTTATTAAATCAATTTCAGGGACCATAAAATGGATTCAAATGATACAACCTGAAGTACACATGAAAAACATTTTAACAAGAAAAATGAAAAATGATCCTTTAAGCAATTTTTCACAAAAACAACAATTATCAAAATAAACAATTCCATAATTCATAAATTGGTGAAAAAAATAAATTTGAAGAAATATAACATTTACTTAAACCCATAAAAAACTCGGTTTACACATTCAATAATCTATCCATTTCTATAAAGGTTCCAATTATGTCATTTACTGAGAACACATGAAAAAACACCCAAAAAATTTATAATCACATCATTATAAAACACAAAACCATATTGGAAACCATATAAGTAACCCAAAAACATTTATTCACATGATTAAAATATTTTTCGTATGCTAATATAATCATTTTATATCTCGTTGAGCACACAAAACAAACTCGGCACTTTCCCGAAAACGAGGCATGCAACAATCAATCAAACAAACTCAATTTAAAAATATAAATGTTATAAAACCAAAATTTCGTGAAAAATAATTAATTAAATAGATAAACCAGGTTCTAAACATTATATGTTAGGTGTTAATTCAAATTTATCATTTAAACAAACATATACTATGCACACTTTAATCAAAACAATAATATTTTCACAAAACAAGGCATAAACTACCCATATTGAACACTAAAAAATAAATAAAAATGGGGAAACATAATACCTAGCAAAAAAATAAGGTGAAAAAATAAAGAAACATATGAGACATTAATTATAATGGTAGTTCATGGGAGAACCTACCTCAAAACCAGGGCAGAAAATAAACACACACCCGATAACACCTTTTGAGAGTTTATGAACACAAAAACTATGAATATCAGAACCAAACGAAAAAAAACCCCATAAATATCATATTATAACATAAAAATTGGACTTTCATGACCAATAAAGAAGATAGAGAAAATAAAAATTGGAAGGAGGGGGAGGAAGGAGGAGAAAGGAGAAGAGAACTCACTTTGATGACTAGAGAACTCTTCATCTTCCCTTAAATACACAACTTTAGATGATAGGTACTGGATTGGAACTAAATTTGGAGTATAAATAGGTATTAAGAAACTATTTAAAGAATATTTGGGGGAAAAGGGTAAAAATTAATTATTTAGGAATGAAACAAATTTTCTTTTCAAATCTGAAAGATTTGAGAAACCTTGAGGATGTTCTCTCTAATCCTTGATGACTATGAGGTCGAAAGAGGGAAATTGGGACTTAGGGGATTCTAGTAGGGATTAGGGTCTATATTTATAGGTCTAATAAAATAAAATATTAAAAATTTAATTATATATAAAATAATTGTTTTTAAAAGAATAAATGTCCTCATCGGCTGGCCCAATACCTGAATAATTAACACAAACCCACCTGGATTATTAATTACCAAGGGGTAAAAATGGATATGGTCGTTTTTATAGGCCATGGAAGGATAATTTGTATGTTTAATGGGTGAGAAGTTTTAATAATTAAGGAGTAATAAAAGAAAAAAAATTGTTTTTAAATCTGGAAATGGGCTCACAGTTTTGCCCACATTTTGATGTAACAACCCTTTTCTCAAAACCCCAAAACAAGCTATGGGGAAACCATGATAGAATTATTATAAATAGATGACTCTTAAAAACTCAACATTAAACCCACCAAAACCCCATGAAAATGATTGGTGTTTCCAATGAACCATATCAAAACCAAGGCATGGAAAACATGGTGTGACATGTTTTCTGAGAATATGTGGATATTGGGGGTTTTTTCAGGGGTTCCATATGTGAAATGGGAAGAAAAGAGCCCATCCATTATAGGTATAATACTGGGAAACTGGTTAGTTATAACCATCCACTCCAACCATGCACCATATAGTGGGGTGGCTCATAATTGGAAAACCACACATATTCTGGTACCAAACAGTTCTGTCTTGGATAGGGATGTCTCACCCTAACTCTACAATGTCTATCAAACTGTGTAAGATTCCTAGAAAACCGTTCATCTTTTGATCCTCTTTGAGAAATGGATTTTTATGGTTGTCACACGGGTGGAAAACTATATGGTCAAACCATGTGGGACATTAAAAATAAGGGATATTGTTATTTCTTACATTGGAATTTATGAAACCTCACTTAAATTTCTCCCACATTCTTTCTAAAACATCCTTACTAATGAAAATAACAATAAAAAGGATACAAGTTATGGTTCTCCCTTGATTCTAAGATGTTTTGAGTGTTGTTGGGAGCATATCATAGATTAGGGTGAGTCTAACACTCATGTTTCTATAGTTTTTTAGAATAGGTCTTTAGGAGTCATTATTCTCTTTACCATTCTCCACAGGGGATTTAAAGGGTGTTTGAGTGAAAATCACATGATACGTTTATGTGAGTGTTTTCTATGATGTTTGGGGAAGTGTTCCTCAAGTTATATTCCATATTATTGTTATTGGTTATGTGTTTTTGTTTTCAGTCCTAGTTCAGTTATAATGTGCTTTTTCACATGATAAGAAATGGTTAATTGTATAAGTAAATGATGTGTTAGATACCTCACTCCCCCCATTGGATTTGATTAGGATGAGAAGACTAAGATTATGGACAACCTTGGGGTGAACCGGTTAACCGAACATTAAATAATAGGTTGTTGAATTGTAAATTGTGGTGTTTATGATATTAAACATATTGTAAAGGTGATTAACCCAATAACATGGAAAGATGGAATTCTTGGATTAAATTGAATAGTTAATCAATTGATGATGGTAAAATTGATGTTTGTGATAATTGGTTAATGGGTATTGGTCCCATGTTTAAATGTATTGGAAGAGTTGATTAGTTGTGGTAATGTATTAAATTCTAAAATGCGATGATGTTGGAAATTGAGAACATGATGAAGGTAAATAACCACTAGATTTTTTTAAATGGGCATAACTAAAACATTTTATTTCCATTAATGAATTGGTTAATGTTTATTATTCTATGTGATCATGATATATGGAACTGTGAAGTGGCAAGATTCCTCACCATCATAGGCAAGCCAGACTGATGCTCCAGGAACCCATGTATATAGTAGTTATTCAAGGAATGGAATGATTCCCCTAAAACCAAGGTTATGTACATGGTGTTTCATTTCAGGGTTGGGATGGTCAGACATGGTATTCCGAATAATAGTCAGATTCATTGAATGGGGATCCATGTTTACCAACTTGGGTGCCTTTTTATATGTGGTTGGGATGGTCAAATATATAATTGTGAATCTTGGTCAGATTCGTGGACTGAGGCTCCATGTTTTATGACTTTTGACTTCTTGAGACATGGCTCAGATGACTAGCATGGGCCGAAGTATGTTTGATGAACATTGTTAAAACATGGAACAAAGAAAAGAAGTTAATTGATAAAATAAATGTAAAATGTTGTAAAATGTTGTATTTTTATATTCTATTTTTAAATATACATAAAAATACACTATATTATAATTTATGATTTTTAGACACCATTAGTGGTGGACTATAGAGTGGTACTCACACACTGCTTGGGCCGCCAACTGTTACGTGAATAGGCTTCATAGTTACAGGTCTGGATAAGGGAAATAACCCATTTATAGAGGGTTGATTTGGGCTCTAGGATGTGCTTGGTTGAAATTAATGGACTTGGTTTCAGGATATGTTTTTGGGATTCATTATAATGAATTTTTATTGGGTTTACATTTTCACATGTCACTGTATGATATGAGATGAAATAGTTACTTTCGGTTGTAGGCATGTAGCTAGTTTTGGGGAATTATTTTTCTAAGGCATGAATATGTTTTATTTTTATTATTTTGTTTCTTATTTTACATACTATGGATTACTCTAATAATGAGAGTATAGTCTCCCCACATGTTATCTCAGACTCTCGATGCTAGTTTGTAGCCTCTACCACATAGGGTGGTATTCTTGAGGTCATATAGTTGACCAGAAAAGGGCACTAGTTTAGGAGATCCTAGGCCAGGGAATGATAACGAATCTCTCCCATGACATCATATTTCTCACACAACATAACATTCTGTTTCCATCACAATGTGACGACATCAAATATCCCAGAGACAACATTGACCATAATTTATTTTTAAAAATAAATCTTTGAATGGTTTTATTTAAATTAATGAAAACATTTACTAGTATCTTATCATCACATTTTACTAACTATTCATACTTATACATGATTATAATTAACATTCAGAATCTTAGTCCCCTTATAATATTTTAAAATTTTAATCTTCTCCTTCCTTTATTATATATACTTATGCAATGAGATGAATTTTATATGTAATATATATTTACCTTCATGTGTCATGGTGAATCCCATAAATCTTCCACATTATTATGCAATATAACTTAGTCAAATTTATGTATATCCTGTGTGCCTAACACATTTTCTAATTTCTATCAACATGTCAAAATTAGTTGTATATTTCCCCTTGTCTACACATATACATTCATTGTGTTTCCCAATTCTCAATATATATATTTTTGATGACAATACCATATGAAAAAACGTTACCCATACATAATATATTCCTCTTCTATTATCAATATTCCTCTCTTAGGTAACATTAAAATAGTATACATATTCATAAAAATATACTTACACATCAATTCCTATATTAATTTTCACCCAATGGTATACAACATCCATATCTCTTTAGAAAGGATCATAACATTCTATAATCTCATTAGGTCATGTCAAAACATTATAAATCAGATAAAATAAACTAAATGTTTTGGGAATATTTTAAAATATTTCAAGAAAACATAAAAATTATTTACAAATTAGCAGACAATAGAAACACATCATTTTGTAATTCAATAAAACTAGACTACCAAATTTAATCCATCTTTAAATTCAATATTTTTAAAACATTATCTAGTTTAAATTTAACATTATTGAAGAAACCATAAATATAAATAATTTTCGGATGGATTCGTAATAAATATTCTGATTTTGGTATTAAACCTTATTGCTTTATTCTATAAAAAATCACATCCAACATCTCTCATATCCTCTAGCATCCATCTTAACCTAAAAAATTTTTCATCTAAAATCATTTTTAATGTAATTTGAAACATATTCTCGTTATTATGATCAGAATCCATAGAACTTCTATATCATTCATATAATTTATATCTTATAAATATTCAAAAATTTATTATTTGGGTGTGAATAAATTTATATTATAATTAATTATAGAAACATCAAAAATAACTTTCCCACTGTTAGGGGAGTACTTTCTTTGACATAATCAATAGCATACTTCATCAAATAAAAATACCATATATTTATTTTGATATCAATTTATATATTAAAAAAATTAAACAAAAAAATAAATTTTCTTTATCCATATTCAATTGGGGTCATCAATCTACCATTTTTGTATTCTTTTCAATACCCAGTTCATGTATAATGTCAAAATCCCCCTATTGGTATAAATTAAATTTCGATAACATATGAGAAAGAATTACCCTATTAAATAATTCTTTATATTCCATATTCTTCCTTCATATTAAACACATTCCTCTTGAGATATGTGTGAAATCACATTTCAATTAAAATTGACTCATAAAATACTTAACTGTATGTAAATGTGAGTAATTTTTAGTTTATAAAATTTGGTGAATAACCATGAGATTGATATTATTAATGGGACAGTCTAACATGTGATCCTATAATAATTTTATTTTTATAGGGTATTTTCAATAATTATTACACATAAAATCCTTCATCATATTTAAAAACTTATTTAAAAACATTCAAGTGAAAGGATTTCTATCCCCTATTATTCATAACATTATGTCATAGTAAATAAATAAATATATAATCTAAAAAAATATTGTAAAGTGATAATCATAAATAAGACATTAACATTTTCTATAAATTTTATATTTTGACATTAAATAATGAATTTGAGTTAAATTCTTCACATTCTTAGAAACTCTTCAATGGATACATTAAAACATTTTTTATCATGACTCAAATTTATAAAAGTGAAATAAAATCACCAATTATGGATAACACATGGTATGTTTCAGGGATTCATTGAGAAATATATGATAGAGAACACATGTTATCTTATAAAAAACAAATCTCATATATTTTCCTCACACATAATGAATCGCCTTTAATTCCTAAAATATAATAAAAAAAATTATATTTGATTAAGGTGGGAATACATTTATTTTTATTGGGACAAACATGGTTGAGAGTTTCCTCTCAATAAAGACCCTCCTTTTATTATAGATCTACAAATGGTGGAAATATTTACACATGTTTTCTTGAATTTTAAAACACAATTATATATATGATAAATTACCATATTTCTTTTTTTAATAGTCTTCTTATATGGGATATCTTATATAACACGATCTATAGATGAACACAGAACGTATGGTCATTACTTCATATTATTTTGCATCAGTACTTAATCTATTAATATTTTTAATCAATATTTTTATTTATGTACATCATTATTAATTCTCCCACATTGTACCTCATGGGATTCAAATGTATATATTTCTATATCTCATTAAATTATATTTCTTCATTTAAATTTTCTCAACAGCATTTAACATTTTAAATTTATACTACTTTCTGATGCTTTCCTCACAATCTTCTTTGATGAATAGGGGTATGTATTAATTCCATTATTTAAATATTTATATATATATAATCTTATAGGTTTTGACTTATAAGTGATTCAATTTATTATTAAGAACAATTAACTTTTTTTATATCATCTATAGTTTTCATGAAATAATAAAATATATTTTCAGTGGACTTATTTTTTGATCTTTCATTAACATAATTCTTCATGTTAAGACTGCTACACCTCTTCACAGAGATATGTGTTTTAATTTTATTTTAGATACCAATTAATTAATTCCAATTCCACCAAACTTATTTTTTATACACCTAATTATATGATCTACCTCTAATGGTTCTAGAACACACATAATAACCTAAGAATTTGCATCTTCTTACATATTTGTTTTCTAATTTTGAAAATATATCTTCTGTTTTGATGAAATTTAATTCTTATTTTAATTTATTCATTTAATAAAATGTATTTTAAAATAGTCACTAAAAACCAATGTCATATTATTGAAGTTTTAATGGAATGTTTCACCCTATATTAGTATACTTTTTTTATAGAACACTCAAATTTTTATGAAAAATATTTTTTCCTTTTGCACAAGGATGAATAAATTGTATGTTTTTCTTTTGGATGGTCTCCACATCAGTTTGGGATCATTATACCTGAACATCCAACGTTTTTTTAAAAATATTACTTCATCATATTCATAGTATTTTACTCTTTATGATAATGATATTGTTTCTTACTATACTTTTTTGTTATAGTAAATTTGGGAACATGGTCTTTCAATATTTTATTCAATTATGGAATTATTTATGCCAGATTTTTAATTTCATCCATTAAGATATTTTCCAACTCATCTTCATTTCTAATTTACTTAATAATATGTCTTAATATTTTCCTTAGTATAGTGCTTATCATAAGAGATCTTAAAATACTATCATTCAACATCTTTGCAAACTAACTAACTTAGACATCCTAATCTGAGATGAATATTTCCTCATCACTAGTTCAAATAGATTCATAATTTTTATATTGATTTATGAAGGTTATGTGTTTTTACTACTTTTTATATATTCTAAATAACTATATTATTTTGAGTCATCATATTCTCCCTCTTTCCTCATTAAATTTTATCGAAACCTTCTATAGAACTTCTATTTTTAAATAGCATATTTGTTGGATTTTATCTATATATTTTTATGAAAAAATTCTTATTTCTCATCATGTTCATCTATTACAGTTTTCATTTTTGGAAAATTAAATACAGAACATCCATTTATACCATGACTAAATCTATTTTTGTGAAACAAAACATGATATACTCAACTTCCACATATATATTTTTTTTGAAATAAAAGGTATAATTATATTATTCTCTATAAATAATTTATCAATATGATAATATTATGAGAATAAAACATCTATTAGTCCATTGATCATGAAAATATTCAGGGATTTGAAATTGATCTTCTCTTTGACAACATAATTGAGTACAATGGATTTTCTCATTGCATAAGAAAAAATAATATATTTTTATTCATCATGTGATTATTCATATCCATCCTATATGTTAGGAATTGTTTAATTATTTCTACTAATAAATATACTCATTATATTCTTGATAATTGTTGAATTATCCTATATTTTTAAAATCCTTTGATATTTCTGAAAATTTAATTACCATTGTGATGTGATCATTAATGTTCTCATTATCATCCATTATAATATCTTCACAGTTTTCCCATAGAAGTTTTAGTTTGGTATATTTGACTATGAAACTACTCTAAAAATTAATCTCAATAATATATATAATTTCTTTCTCTATTTTTAATTACATATATTTTTATAAATCCGATATGACATTAACATCAAAATTACATGCCTTTATTTTACATCAATCAATAAATTATGATCTCTACAAATGTAAAAAGTGAGTCATTATAAACATTGTAAATAATATTAGAGCAAAATCCTAAAATATTTAAGCCTTGATAGAGAATAAAAGGTATTACACTATTCTTTGAACAATGATAATTTTTTCATTAAATAATTATACATCTGTGCAATTGAGAGAATGTAAATTTTCGATATTTAATTTTAGTATCAATTATATCATTCTTAGGGAACATGGATTTTAGTAATTCCATTTATAGTGCATTTATATTGGTTGATATGTCAATAAATTAGGGTGGGGTGTGGGGTGAATCCAAAATAATAACTTTTACATTTTATTCATTAAATTTATTAATATGACCAGTTGATGTTTTAATAAGCTCTACCTTTACTCTATCATCCTTACACAATATAATAAATTAATTAATTTCAAGTGACAATAGATTTTTACAAGGACTGGTCCAAATATTTCTATATATTCCTAACTCTATTTTGATTGAGATTGAGATGACAATATTACCTAAATTTAGTCAGTGAATTTATTGTATATCATCTAGGGAACATATATCATCTCTGAACATGTTATTTTTATTGTACACCTCCAATTTGAATTCCCTAAACTAATTTTCTTATATTGCCTCCTACTTATGTATAAAAACAAATTCCAAAATTTTATCAAACAATAACGTCTTTTAAGACTATGATATTTGATAATTTTTATAATTAATTTTTATTCACATATTGTTCTATATGAAACACCATTTTTGTATAATTTGTGTTATTAAAGTACTATTATTTAATATGATATTTATTTCTTAGACATTAAAATTGAGGGAATACAAAGGATTAAATAAATTATTAAAATATATATACAATAAAGGTGTAGTACCCCCAGTTTGAGGTATGTGGCCTCTGTTTATGCATTTTTATGTGTTTAAAGTGCATGGGATGAGTTGGGAAGAGGTTCAGAGAGTTTGGAATGGTTTTGGTTGGGTTTGGAGGCTTTTAAAGGGGTTCATGGTTTGATCACGGTTAGTGGAGACCATGGGGATTATCCAGGAAACCATGTAAGCGAGACAATAAGATTCTCACGGCCTACTCACGGCTTTCCAAACCATGTGAGGAAACCGTGCGGACCCTAGCTATTGAGGCAGTAGCATGCGTACGGTTAGCGCATAGTTTGCCAAACCGTGTGGGCTAACCGTGCGACCACTTAAAAATTGGGTTATAAGTTCCGGGCTCCCTCGAGCTTAACCTATTTCACTCCAAACTTCCTACCACTCATGGATCATTCGGGTTAATTGGTTCTCAGGGGGTGGAGGAGATTTCCCACTCATTTTGGAAGCATTTTGAAGAGGGTTCTTGGTGTTTTGAATGTGATTGCTCCCAGGTAAGTCTGCTCTCATGGTTTCTTTGTGTTTTCCTCAAGATCTGTTATTCCCTCTTTCTTGGTTTTCTTGATCTACACTTTTTGTGTGTAGATATAGGGTTTTTATTTCCTTCGATGATGATTTTAAGGCTTTAAAATGTTTGGGAAGAGGATCTAGAGAGGTTTCGGTGGTTCTTTCGACGGATTTGAGGAGTGGTTGTTTGTGGGTCGATTCCTCAGGAAACCTAATGGTAGGTGGATTCTCTCTCGACACCACTTGGTTGGAGCTAGTGGGTTTTGGTTACAATTAATATGGTTGGATTGAAATTAATTGTGTTTTGATGTGCAAAGTTGGTTGAAAATCCATTTGGGGATTTTTGGGAAAAAGGGGTTTTATTGTGAAATACTTTTGTTGTGGATTTTAAAATGGAGATTTTAAAATGAGATGATATGGTTGATTTGTGAAAATGATTGAAGGAAATGATTTCAAATAAAGAGGTTGTTTTATTGAAATGTTGTTTGGCATGAAAAATTATTTTCAATAAATGGGTGATTTATTTAAGTGGATTGATATGAAATGGAATGGGTTGATTGCATGATGTTGTGACCATGTTGGGTTATATTCTTGGTTTGGATAGATTGGAATATTGTGTGGAAGTGGCGAGAAGTGCCACTATAAAATGGGGATGGATAGTGGATGGAAGGTCCACCATCAATGGTAAGTGGAGGGGAAGTGCCACTAAAGTGTTAATGGGTGAATGGATTGGACAGAAGCTCCACCGTTTGGTTGTTGGTTGTTTTGTTGTGGATTGCTTTGCAAGATGGAAATTATGGTGTGAATTTGAAAAGATTAAATGACTTGTGGCATGTTTGGTTGGATTTCCCTGGTTTGTTTGGTTTTTGTGTGATGGCTTGGTAAGGGCATGTTGGGATTATGAAAATGGTTGCACTTGTGATTTATTTTATACAAACTGTTTTATATAAATATGATTACAGTTTTATCCTAGTGGTGGGTGTTGGGAAGTAATTTGGGAAAATTTTACTGAGTTTTAGTACTCACCCCCTACTTTGGCACATTGGTGTCTTTGGAGATGTCGTGTACCGTGACATGGGAAAAGGTAAGGAATCACCCTCCTTTAGTGGAGCATTGTGATCCCTTGGTAGAGCTTAGAGCATGGATCTTGGTGTGGAGCTGTGGTGGTGTCATGGATTGGGGGGTTTGGTTGATTAGTTTCCGCATTGTACTCTAATGTTGTGTGGACATGTCTGGCTGTATTGGTTTTGAGTTGTATTGTGGAACAACTTGGTTGTCTTTTGGGAATTCATGGTTGGGTAATTTATTTTACATGCATTATATACTGGCTATTAGTGGATGGATTGGTTGGTTTTGTAGTAATGGAATATCATTCCCAAACTTGATCTTGAAGCCCTCGACATTTATTTCCGACCTTTGGCATCTTGGGAATGTCGTTTAAGGCCAAGTAGCCCTCACCGCCTCCTCAAGCCAATGATGTAGGGGTGGGGTGTTACAAGTGGTATCAATTTGTTCTGTCCTTTGGAGTTGATTCTTGGATTTGGTGTTGACATTCGTTGCGGTTCATTCATTGATTCGGGATGGTAGCAAGGCATATGAATGTCGGAACATGGAATGTATAGCATAAAAGGATGTAGCTACACATCTATGCTGAAATTATTGTTACCAGGGAGTTTGGTACATAAGTGTTTTGGAGACACTTATAGGCATTGGATATCTCATTATTGTGGGTGTAGCCACTGAGATGAGCATGACATGCATGGTAGAAATGACTTCCCACTGGGATGAAAATTTCATTGGGCATAATGATTTATGGGCTGAATTGAGAAATGGTTTTGCAAATGTGTCAGATTGTAATGTGAATAAATATGTTATTTTGAAAATGGATTGGTTTTCAAAAATGGTGAAACATGGCCAGTGTGGAAAATGTGAACTTGTGGAAAGACTTGTGAGATAGTGTTGTGTAATGTGATTTTAAATGGGATTTCGTGATGTCTATGGAAGTGAGACTCGTGGTTTTTTGTTTTATGTTTATAGAAATAGCTCCGGGTAGGCGTCGTAGAGACCAACCAGTGGAAGCTGCTGAGAATGTGGTAGCACCTGAGCCACAGGTGAACCAGTAGCTAGTGAAAAGCATAGTGCAAGATTTCCAATCTGTGGAAAGTGGGAAGAAAGTGGATAAACCAAGGCATGTAGATCATGCAGTTCAGTTTAAAAAGAATAATCCACTCATCTTCAGGGGTGATTCAGAGCCGAAGAGGGCAGAAGCATGGTTGAATATATTGAACAAGATCTTTGAGATCTTTGGAACACTAGTTGAGTTAAAATTGAAGTTGGCCACACATATGTTGCATGATCTTTCCCTTCAGTGGTGGGAGTTGGTAGTCCAAGCGGGGATGGACTGGGGTATGATGTGGGAAGGCTTGAAGAATTGTTTAATAAACAATTCTACCCACATACATTCATAATTCAGCGTACGACTGATTTCTTCAGTTTGAAGCAAGATCTAATGTTAGTGACGGATTATGCAACTAAGTTTGTGAACGTAGTGAGGTTTTCACCAAAGGTGGCGGGTAGCATGTCGTTGAATTCAAGGATCTTTGAAGTGGTATTAAGGGAAGAAATCCGTTCAAAGATAGCAGTGCTGTGTGTAGATGATTACACAGATATGTTGAATAGAGCCTCGATGGATGAGCGGGATTTGTTGGGAACTCCGGGCGGAGGAAGGATGGTGGTACCCATGGGGAATAGTGTGAAATCTGACGCTGGGATCAAGAGAAGGAGGTAAAATTATTCCTAGAGTGGGAATATTTCATATAATCCGATGATAAGATCGGTAAATCTTCCTCCGATGCCCTAGAGAAAGACGAGATATTTTTAGTGTGGTTCTATGAGCCACATCAAGCGCGATTGTACGACACAACCTCAAGCATGTCATAATTGTAAGTATATGGGGCATCTGCAGCGTTATTTTTGGAATTATCCAAGGTCGGGTGTGTGTGACACTCCTCAGGGATCACAGACATCATATGCTTCCACTGGATGGGGACAACATCGCACCCCTCGTCAGTAGAGTAAAGTGGGACATGGTGATTCTCGGAATACCACGACGCCTCAGTAGGGAAATAAACAGAAGAGTGTGGAAGGAAAACATGTTTTTGGAGCTGAGAAGGTTGTGGTGGATGATCAGTTGAGACCATCCATGGTACTAGGTACTATTCTTGTAAATTCCACCTTGATTCAAGTGTTTTTTGATATGGGTTCTTCACACTCTTTTATAGCTTAACGTGTGGTTGATTTGATGGGTTTAAGGGTAGAAATGATTCCCTCGGTTTTAAAACTTCAAAATACTATTGTTCGAAGAGAGTGCTAAGACTTATTGTGTAGAGAATGTTGTATCATTGTGGGCGAGGTTGAGCTAATGTAGAATTTCTCAATTCTTGAGATGGATGGGTATGATGTAATGCTGGGAATGGATTGGATGGTGGATTTTAAGGCCCCCATCGACTGCGATACCTGGGCAGTGGCTTCTACAACACACGATGGTGTTAGAAATCTCTTTAGATGAGAGAGGTATTAAAGGCAGGGTGAAATAGGTTTGTTGGCACTAGCAGTGGGTGCATTTTCATATCAGTTGGCGGTGTTGTCATTTGAATTGGTAATGGGTGTTGAGCATAGTGTTCTTCCAACAGTGGTAGATTAGTTCATGAACGTTTTTCCTGAAGAATTATTTGGGTTACCTCCCATAAGAGAAGTGGATTTTACGATTGATCTCCTTCTGGGGACCATTCCTATCTCACTTCCATATTATCAGATGAAACCAGCTGAATTGCGGGAATTGAAAGTCTAGTTGGAAGAGTTAGAAAACAAAGGGTTTATCCGGCCTAGTACGTCTCTGTGGGCAGCGCCGGTGTTGTTTGTGAAAAAGGAGGATGAAACTTTGAGGCTATGTGTTGATTATCGTAGACTTAACCAAGTTATGTTAAAGAATACATATACACTCCCACGAATTGATGATTTGTTCGACCAGTTGAGGGGATCCCAGTGGTTCTCAAAGATCGACCTGAGGTCGAGATATCATCAATTACGGGTGAGGAAGGATGATATTCCTAAAATAGTTTTCTGAAGTAGATATAACCATTATGAATATGTGGTTATGCCCTTTGGTCTAACGAATGCGCCAATAGTGTTTATGGCATTGATGAATCAGATATTTCAGAGATACATGGATTCCTATGTGGTGGTGTTTATAGACAATATTCTGGTGTATTCAAAGATAAGGGTGGAGCATGAGCAGCACTTGGAGACAGTGTTAGGGATCTTGAGAGGTCATCGACTATATGCCAAATTGTTAAAGTGTGAATTTTGGATATAGTAAGTTCGTTTTCATGGCCATGTGATTTCTGAAAGAGGTGTTTCAGTGGATCTGGAAAAGATAGAGGTTGTTATCTCATGGAAACCACCAAAGAATGTGTTTGAGATACAAAGTTTTCTTGGTCTAGCTGGGTATTATCAGTGTTTTGTTCATGATTTTTCATGTTTGGCTTCGCTAATGATAGCCTTAAAAATAATGAATGTTCCATTCCAGTGGAATGAACAGTGTCAGTAGTGTTTTGAAGAGCTAAAGGGTCGCCTTACATCAATACCAATCTTGGTTCTTCCAGAACCAGGAAAAGGGTACGTGGTGTATTGTGATGCATCGAGATTAGGGGTGTGGTGAGTTCTCATGAAAGAAAATCATGTGGTTGCGTATTGCTCACGACAATTGAGAGTGCATGAGAAGAACTACCCAACTCATGATTTGGAGTTGGCAACAGTTGTCCATGCTTTGAAAGTATGGCGTCATTATCTCTTCGGTGAGAAATTCATGGTATATACAGATCATAAGAGCTTGAAGCACATTTTCTCACAAAGGGATTTTAAATTGAGGCAAATGATATGGATTGAAATTCTATAGATGTTTGACATTGACTTGATGTACACACCAGTTAAGGTAAATTCAGTGGCAGATGCATTAAGTTGAAAATCATATGCTCAGGTGGTAAAACAGGCATCAGACCAGTGGCGGTTGATGTTGGTTATAGCTGATATGTGGTTGGAATGTGAAGAACAGGGTGATAGAGCGGTATTATTGTCAGTTTTGTGGATTCCTGAATTGGTTGGGTTGGTTAAAGGGGCACATATATCCAATTATGAGTGTGTGACCATGGGGTCGATACTCAATGGTGGGGAGACAATTGAGGGATGGAAACTGAAGGGAGATTTAGTTTTGTGTTTTCAGAATCGGATGGTTTTACCATTTTCTTTTCAGGAGGATATTATTAGGGTGTATCATCATTCTAGGTTGGCTGTTCATCCTGGAATTCAGAAAATGTTTAAAGCACTGAAGACACAATTTTGGTGGGATTGAATGAAAAAAAGTGTAGCTGAGTTTGTTTTGAGATGCTTGACTTGTCATCAAGTCATGATAGAGCATCAGAGGCCAGATGGATTATTGTAGTCTTTACCAGTACCTATTTGGAAGTGGGAGAAGATAGAGATGGATTTTGTCATAGGTCTCCCAAGAACGGTCAGAAACCACGATGCCATTTGGGTGATAGTGGATCGGCTAACGAAGTCGGCCCATTTCATCCAGATTCGTGAATCTCATACGGTGGAGGATCTAACCAAGATCTATATCCCGGAGGTGGTAAAGAGGCATCATGTTCTAGTTTTGATTGTATCAGATAGAGATCTTAGGTTTACATCTCATTTCTGGTAACCCTTACAACAATCCCTTGGAACTAAGTTGACCATGTGTACGACATATCACCCTCAGACGGATGGTCAATCCTAGAGAATGATACAAACACTGGAGGATATGTTACGGGCTTGTGTTATGGATTTTTGTGTCTCGTGGGAGGAGTACTTGTCATTGGTTGAGATTTCATACAATAACAGTTATTAGGCATCCATATAGATGGCTCTGTTTGAAGCGTTGTATGGGAAACCGTGTCGTTCTACACTGTGTTGGGTGGAAACGGGTGAGTCCTTAATGGTTGGACCGAGCATTGTCTAGGAGACTACGGAGAAAATCATGTTGATCAGGAAGAGAATGGAGATGGCTCACAATCGTCAGAAATCGTATGCGGATCATCGTCGATGGTTTTTGTCATTCAAGGTGAGTTATCATGTTTTCTTGAGGATCTCTCCTAGGTATGGACATCGTCGGTTTGGAATGTAGGGAAAGTTATCTCCATGTTATATTGTGTCTTTTGAGATTCTTGAGCGGGTTGGTGAGGTGGCTTGTCTTTTTTCTTTTCCACCTAGGTTTAGTGCGGTGCACAATGTGTTTCATGTGTCGCAGTTGAAACAGTATCATCCAGATCGTGACCATGTGATTTGATGGGATCATGTTGAGCTAGAACCAGATGCTTCGATGGTGCACGTGCTAGTGTGGGTTGTGGATAGGCAAGGGACAGTCTTGCAAGGTAAAATCATCAGTTTAGTTCTTGTTTTCTGGAAGCGTGGTCAGATTCAAGTGGAGACTTTGCTGCAGGAGAAAGAAATGGTCAAGTAGTGGCCTGAGCTATTTCGGCAAAGGGCGAGTTCACTACTTTTCGAGGACGGAATGTCCAATGGTGGGGAGAATTTAGTACCACCATTTTGAGGTATGTGGCCTCTGTTTATGCTTTTATATGTGTTTAAAGTGCATGGTATGAGTTTGGAAGAGGTTTAGAGAGTTTGGAATGGTTTTGGATGATTTTGAAGGCTTTTAAATGGGTGAACGATTAGTGAAAACAGTGCAGATTCTCCAAGAAATCATTCAAGGGAGATATTAGGTTTCGCATGGCTTGCGTACGATTTTCCAAAAAGTGCAAGGAAACCGTGCGGAAACTATCTCTCTAGGCAGTAGCATGCGCATGATTAGTGCACAGTTTGCAAAACCGTGCGGGTAACCGTGCGACCACTTAAAAATAGGGTTATAAGTTCCGGGATCCCTTAGGCTTAACCTATTTCACTCCAAACATCCTCCCACTTCTGGCTCACTCGGGTTCTTCAGTTCTCAGGGGGTGGAGGAGCTTTCCCACTCATTTTGGAGCATTTTGAAGAGGATTCTTGGTGTTTTGAAGGTGATTGCTCCCAGGTAAGTCTTATCTCTTGGTTTCTTTGTGTTTTCCTCTAGATATGCTCTTCCCCCATTCTTGGTTTTCTATATCTACACTTATTGTGTGTATATCTGGGGTTGTGGTTTCCTTGGATGATTATTTGAATTCTTGATAATGTTAGAGAAGGAGATCTAGAGAGGTTTTGGTGGTGCGTTCGCCGGATTTGAGGCGTTGTTATTCGTGGGTCGATTCCTTGGGAACCCTAAAGGTAGGTGGATTCCCTCTCGACTCCACTTGGTCGGAGCTACTGATTTTTGGTTACAATTAATTTGTTTTTATTGAAATTAACTGTGTTTTGATGTGCACGGTTGGTTGAAAATCCATTTGGGGATTTTTGGGAAAAAGGGGGTTTTATGGTGAAATGCTTTGGTTGTAGATTTTAAAATTGAGATTTTAATATGGGATGCTATGGTTGATTTTTGAAAATGATTGATGCAAATTGTTTTCAATAAAGGGGTTGTTTTATTGAAATTTTTTTGGCATAGAAAACAATTTTCAATAAATGGGTGATTTATTGAAGTGGATTGATATGCAATAAAATTGGTTGATTGCATGATTTTGTGACCATGGTGGGTTATATGCTTGGTTTGGATTGTTTGGAATGTTGTGTGGAAGTGGTGAGATGTACCACTATAAAAAGGGGATGGTTAGTGGATGGAAGAATCACCATCAATGGTAAGTGGATGGGAAGTGCCACTAATGTGTGAATGGTTGAACATGTTGGATGGAAGCTCCACTATTTGGTTGTTGGTTGTTTTGTTGTGCATTGCTTTGAAAGATGGAAATTATGGCATGAATGTGAAATGATGAAATGACTTGGGTCATGTTTGGTTGGATTTCCCTAGTTTTCTTGGTTTGGGTGTGATGGGTTGGCAAGGGCATGTTGAGATTATGAAAATGGTTGCACTTGTGATTTATTTTATATAAATTGTTCTATATAAATGTGCTAACGATTTTATCCTAGTTGTGTGTATAGGGAAGTAATTTGGGGAAATCCTAATGAGTTTTAGTACTCACCCCCTACTTTGGAATGTTGGTGTCTTTGCAGATGTCGTATACTGTGATCTGCGCAAAGGTAAGACATCAACCTCCTTTAGTGGAGCATTGTGATCCCTTGGTGGAGCTTAGAGCAGAGAACTTGGTGTGGAGTTGTGGCGGTGTCATGGCTTGTGGGGTTTGGCTGATTAGTTTCCACATTTTACTCTGATTTTTTTGGACATGTCTGGTTTTATTGGTTTTGAGTTGTGTTTTGAAACAACTTGGTTGCATTTTGGGAATGCACGGTTGAGTAATTTATTTGACATGAATCATATAGTAGCTGTTAGTGGATGGATTGGTTGGTTTTTTTAGTAAGGTAAAATCGTTCCCCAACTTGATCTTGAATCCCTCGACATTTATTTCCAGTCTTTGGCGTCTTGGGAACATCACTTAAGGCCATGTATCCCTCACCACCTCCTCAAGCCAATGAGGTCGAGGCGGGGTGTTAGAGAAGGTATATAAATTTAATTTTTTAGTAACAAATTATACAAAAATGAAAATAAGAATCGTTTTAAAATAAAAAGATTTTTTTGGAAATTTTTTTTCTCCACACAAATGCATCAAAATTGAAAAAATTAAATAAATTATTTTTTCTCAAGGATTTTAGTGAAATGTATATACTATATATTTAATAAAATTTTTACATTCATCTTTTGTGTTTTCTAGATATGAGATAAGAGTAAATTCAATTTTATGTTTAAATTATTAATTTTTTAAAAACCTTTTTGTCGCATTTTGTACACTTACTTTAAAATTCATTTTTGAAACATTATTTTTGAAAAAAACCCGGAATTTTGGAATATTAATTCCAAAATTATATTGGAGTGATTGTTAAATAATTTTATGATTTTGGTCGGCGACCATTGATAAATAAATGATTTTATTCACAGTTTTCTTTTTATTCAATGCATTTAAAATAGATTTTTTTGATATTATTATAAATTTAAAATTATATCATTTATATATTTATTAATCCATTTTTGGTCTCCATAATCCCTTTAATCATGAATTTTGATATAATTTTTTTTAAACCACTAAAAAGTTTCTATTTGGTTGAACGATTTTTGGTCACATATGCAGGTTTAATTTTAAGAAAAATTTCCACATTGGTTAATTGATTTAAAATAATGGATTCCATATATGGAATATGAATAATTTATATTATATAATAGTTTCAAATTATTTTTTTCCAAAATGAAAAGTAAAAAAGTGTAAACATTAATTACCGTGATTAAGGTTAAAAATGATTTTCTAGGGGTTACACTATAAATATATGGGGAATCATTAACCATAAAATTATCCAACACCGATTTTATGTCCATATTTATAATTTATAAAATATTACATTCTAGAAATACTCATATTTGTGCCTTTTTTCTTATTAAATACATGTGTACACTTTATTCATTTCAAAAAATCATTTTCCATCCTCTCCAAACTTATAAAAGGCCACCCCCTATCCTCTCTTTTTTCACACTTTTAAAACAATTTATTTCCAACAATACCTTCACAAATATGATTCCAAAATATATCCCCTCATCTAAGGGGTATTATTTTTATTACTAATCCATCCAATGAAGACATGAGGTGTAAAACTAATGTGGTTCTCAGAAGAGGAGGTACAGTCCCTAAACATACATTTTCATTTTATTTATTCATATAACACCTTAAAATATTTATAAAATATGATGATATAATCTAAAAAATATCTATAATATATTGATTTGTTCTTATGTCAAGGAAATGACATATATCCATAATTCCAAAACTATATTGGGATTAATTTCTGAAAATATTTAGAAAATATAACATTTGTAGGGAATAATGACAATACTTGTATTAATTAAAAAACACATTTTTATTCATAAAATTTACATGATACATTTTGTTTTGATATGTTTTAAAAATAAAATTAGTTCTATAATATATTTATTAATCCAAGTATTTTCATATGAATAATCTTTATATTGAATTTTGATATTAGAAGTATTTTATGACTTAAAAAATTTTGTCTTTGTAAAACCAAATTTTCCTTGCATTTGGAGTTTAATATTTAAATATATTTTGAAAATATTGGTAACTTAATATGGAAAATTAGATTCCAAATTTTTAAATATAATAATTTATATTATATAATAAGGTAAAATTATTTGCTGGAAAAAATTAATATTAAAAAGAGTAAAAAATAATTACTATGGCAAAGGTTAAAACCATTTTACAGGTGTTAAAAAAAATATATATATATTGTAAAATGAAAACAAAAAATTATCAAAACCCATATTGGCCATATTTTTACTTTATAACATCTATGGTTTGATAATTACGAATTATGGAGCCCTGTTATATAAGAAAACATATGTATGTTTTGTTCATTTTAGAAATGTGTGTGTACTCTATACCACTTATAAAAGGCCACCACCTGTCCTTTATTATTCATAAATAAAAAACCATTTGTTTTGGAAAATTCATAAATAAATATCTTAATTTCATACCTCTCCACATCATAGTGTATGTTTTTTTTGGAATACCTTTTATCAGGAATTTTGGTGTATTACTAATGAGGTTCTGTGTAAAAGTGGTATAGTTGTTAAATTCTTTTCTTCATATTAATTCTGTAATGGTCCGAACCTCTCTGGTCCATTCCTTTGAAAAAATCTGGTTTTTGAGTTGTTCTAGGAGGTCAAGGTGACTTATCACCAACACATTCCAAAATTTCCAATTCGGTGAATAGTTCTAATGGTACCCTTTTGTGAACATTGTAATCAGTGGCCTTAGGTGAACAGTGAAACAGTGACCTTATGTGAACAGTGTCATCGGTTGCCTTAGGTGAGCAGTGCAATGGTGACCTTAAGTGAACAGTGTCATCAGGAACCTTAGCTGAATAGTTCAATGGTAACCTTAGGTGAACAGTGTCATCGCTAGCCTTAGGTGAACAGTGCAATGGTGACCTTACGTGAACAATGTCTTTGGAAACCTTATCCGAATAGTACAATGATGAGGTTCTAGTTGTGACCTCTTTTCTTTTATAAATTTTGAGTCCATGAACAGTGTTTCCAAAACAGTGAGGTTCCAACGGTGACCTCTTTCATTTTCAAATTTTTAAGTTACGAAATAGTGTTTCTAGAACAGTGAGGTTCCAAAGGTAACCTCTTTCCTTTTTCAAATTTTCTGTTAATGAATAGTGTTTCTAGAATGGTGACGTTCCAATAGTGACCTCTTTCTTTTTCCAAATTTTGATTTCGTGAAGAGTGTTTCCTGAATGGTGAGGTTCCAACTACGACCTCTTTCCATTACCAAATTATAAGTTCAAGAAAAGTGTTTCCATAATGGTGAGGTTCCAATGATGACCTCTTTCCTTTTCCAAATTTTGAGTTTATGAACATTTTTCCAGAATGATGAGGTTCCAATGGTGACCTCTTTCCTTTGCCAAATTCCATGTTCATGAACAGTGTTTCCAGAATAGTGAGGTTCCAATAGTGACCTCTTCCCTTTTCAAAATTATGAGTTCATGAACAATGCTTTCAGAATGGTGAGGTTCCAACAATGACCTCTTTCCTTTTCCACATTTTGAGTTCATGAACAGAGTTATCAGAATAGTGAGGTTCCAACGGTAAGGTTTCAATGGTAAGGTTCATGAACAATGTTTTTCCTTTTCCGAATTTTAATTTCGTGGAAATTTTTTCCAACTCCCTAGAGTTTCACCCCTTTAATGTTTCTTTTGATGTTAAATGCATTTAAAGACTTGTTTTAAGGACTTTAAGGCCAATTCAATGGTCATAACTCTTATATTAATTTCCCCATGGCTCGGGATGCTTTAACTTGGTCAAACCGAGTGGGTCAATGTGATCCTCTTTTAATGGATAATACAGTGTATCTTAACCCACTGCTCTATTAAATCTTTTGACAAAATTATATATCATCCTCCTTGGTTCCTTAGTTTTCTCGGCTACAAAGTGCTTGAACCTTTCATTCAATCTTGTATGAGTTTCTCAATCAAAATTTCCTCCGTGGATTGGTTCCACTCCGTTTTAATGAAACTAAGTAGTATCGATCAATCATAGATATAAGGTATGATCTATCATCATTCTTTTGGGTTCATCCCTATCTGTTTCACCATTCCCTTTTTATATAATTCTATCTCCATGTTCCTAATGGGATTTTCTTGGGTGTTGATGGTGTGGTGTTGTCTCTGTATCCTCTGGTGGATACAATTATCAAGGAGGTGGAAATCGTTATGCATTGTGTGGATCATTCTGGTATAAATATCATCAAGAGCCATTTGATGTAGGGGATTTATTGCTTCTATTTTCTTTTACATACAACTATATAGTTAGCATGTTTTATCCCACTAGAGTACAATGTAATTGAAATAATGAATATTTGAACTGGACAAATAATTTTATATCAATCGGATGTTATTGCCTCTTAATTTTCTAGATAGTGTGATATCTATGCTTTCTTTTATTTTATTTTCTTTCCTGACAGAAATTGGTAAATAACATAAAGCTGGAATTAATTGATAATTTTTTGGATAGTGATAAAGAGTCATGTGAATGAATCACATTGTTATTATTGTAATTTGATGTAAATCATATTGATGCAGTAATAATGTTTAATCAAATTTTGATAGCTTACCATTTAGGTTTCCCAAAGTTAGAACATACGATTATAAATCAGTTAACCCTAGATGGATTAATGAACTGGTTGTTTGATAAAAGATCATTCCTTATAGGGTTTTGGGTTACCCTCTTGGTCATATAAGGGACATGATCCCAATTGGTATGATGTTTTTTTCTCACTTCTTGTGTAGTGATGTGAGCCTAGATGGATGTTGTGATATGTGGGGGTAGGGGGGCCTACTGGTTGTGGCAGCAGTTGACTCCTAGAGTGGCGAGATGCATCATCTTATGCATGTGGGTGTCAGGGCGGACACCAGTGATGTTGAAATGGGATAGATGTGAATGTTCAGATTATTACTAATTATCATTGGTTGTTTATATTCTTTAAATTCTCCACTACTCAAGGCAGCTGGTCTTGCTTATACTTTTTTCAAAAGGGGAGAAGACACACAGATTATGCCATGTTCTTTAATTGTTTATCTTCTCAAGGGAGGATGGGTCAACTCTCTTGCTATATGTGGAAAAGACGCGATGAATAGTTCACCTACCCACTGTGTTTCTCGCTCTTGTGTTTAGTAGCATAAAATGTTTTTAGAATGCATGGGAATATAGGAAGTAATACTGTAAATAAATAATTGAATAAATGATGTTATCCCATGGGGTGGGAGCTCGCTAGGGTGTAATGCTGAGGTTGTAATTTGAAGGAACAATGGACTTTGGTTGTGATGGTAATGAAATATACTGTAGGAATTTTAATGGTTAATTAATGTTTAAAGAATTAATTAACATAAAGTGAAACTAATAAAAATGTAATGAAGTAATGTAATAAAGATCTTTAAATCATTGTGTGATTATAGGACACCTCGTCTTAGAAGTGGAATCCGGGTGTTCGAGAGGCATTAGCTACAGTTGAGTCTAAGAATAGGTTATTCCCATAGTGTGGTTGTGAGCTACAATATATTCTATACTTTTTGTGTTTCTATACGCTGCTCCACCCCATCAGTTAGGTAAACTGACACCCCAGGTATTTTGAGCCCTGGGGGGGGGGGTGTTTTCCCTAACATTCCAGTGGGAGGATGGATGGCTAACTACCCCCTTTGGCCCCACTCAATTCTCTTGGTATTTACTTGTGAAGGTAGGCACAATGGTCTGTTTTCCCCTTATATGCATGTAGAGAGTTGTAACGGATTATGGTTATTCACACACATATATTTTTGATATAGTTTTCTATGGACTACTATAGGTATAACATGTATAGGTTGTGATGGATTGAGGATCCTTACTCGGTGTATGAGTTTTAATGGCTTGAGGTATAATACACGGTGTATGATACATGTTATGCGAGATGTGGTGGCTTTAGGAACCTACCTGGTACTCTTCTTACGTGGTCATGGTGGTTTTGATGCATGAGGTGCATGTTGTGGAGCTTCACCCAGGTGTCTACGGGCAAGCCTTTTTGGAGAGAGATTCATAGGACGTGTGACGTTGGGGCAAAGCGGAAAACCAGTGTGGAAGTAGTAGCGGGGTACCCTTGTGATTCATTATTATATTATATACTCATGTATGCGTTACTTGGTGTGTGCAGCCATGGTGAGGAAGGTGACTTAGTATATTTTTTTAGGTGATGAGTTAGTTTCACTTGTTGTTCACCGTGGTTTAGAATTCCTTCATTATTTTTAAACAAGAGGATCTCTAGAGGATCCTACTGAGTATACTGTTATACTCACCCTATGATTATATAAACTGTTTTTAGGTCACTTGGATCAGGTTGGAGATCAAGATGGTTTCTACGAGCTTGGTGTTGCAGGAGCTATTTGGGATTCGTGGTCGCTAATATTTTTACTTTCTTTTTGCCACTTGATGGTTTTCCCTTTAGGTTGTAGTAATTTTCCATGAAATTACATATGTGTACTTGGTTTTTCATTTATATTGATGTCTAAGTTGGAGTTGGTTGGTGTATATCTTATCTCTCTCTTCCACATGTGTTTTCTTAGAGGGTAATGGCTACCATTTGGGTGTTTACTATGCCCTCGATTCTAGTCTCCAACACAGGGCCTACTAGAGGTGGGACTCAGGGGTCATTATCTCCTTTTTCGCATTTCCAAACCAGGAGGGGTACACTTTGTGGGGAGGGGGTGATGATAGTGCGGTATTAGTGGTCTAGTTGAGAGATAAGATGGAGTTTGGAGTTAGACACATGTGAGGTTGCATGGGTTGGTAGGGAAATAATGTCTTTCATGTTTAGGTAGTGATGCAAACAGTGGAGACTGGCTGAGACATAGGAATTTAGGACCCCCTATGATCTGATATATGGACCATTAAGTTTTCAATGGCTACTAAACATGGTGATACTAGTTTCAGGGTAGAGAACTAGAAAAGGATCATGCATCATTCTTCTTTGTGCCTGTGTTTGAATGTGTAGACCTTGGGATATGGTAACTTAAAATGAATAAAAGAAAACAATTAATTAATTAATGCTAAGTCTTCCATATTCTAGGTTTAGGATATATAACTATTTGATTTTTTTCAGCTATCGCTCTATGTCGACTTCCTCAACAGGATTGTATAGAGGATGTCTAGTAGGTTGTGCCAGCAGATAGACACTGGGTAGAGTTTCACAACGAAGAAACATAGAGGTGGAAAATCCAAGAGTTTCACCACCATAGTCTGCTAAAGTATTAGGGCTCTGTTTCAGATGCAGTCACAAAAGACTGGTTGGAGGAGGTTTATATAGGCTTCAGTTTGATCTGTGCTGGGAAGGATCACATGGTTTCCATGGTTGTGATGATGGTGCATGGAGCAGCAAGACAGTGGTGGTTCTTGTTCCCCGGGGAACATGAGGAGTCAGTGATCTCATGGGAGGAGTTCCGAGACAAGTTTAGAGTCGATATTCGTTCATCAACCATGATGGTGTCTAGTCTCTAGGAGCTTCTTACCATTAGACATGGGAAATATAGTGTTCAAGAGTTTGGAATCTGTTTCAGGAACCATTTAAGACATGCTTAGGACCTATTTCTAAATGAGGAGGCCTGAGTGAGGCATTTTGAGGAGGCTTTGCATCTACAGATACAACGCTAGGTCACCCCACTTATGCTGAAGACATAACTTGAGGTGATGGAGAGGGAAAAGGTTTTCGAGAAGACTTTGGCCAGAATCAGATCATCACAAGAGGGGATTCATCCTGATTCCTTATGAATCAGAGCTGTGGTCTGGGGTTCTCGGTTTTCATGGCATAAGAGTTTCCGTTAGGCTGGGGGTAGGTACCAACCCTTGACATCTCGTTTCTCCAGGGGAAGTAGCTCTCAGGCCTATTCCATGGGATCACATAATTTTTTTTCTTATGGTGGTCGAGGTCATAAGTAGCGAGAGTTCCTTACCTTTCAAAGCAGTCATCGTGCACCAGTTGTTCTACTAGAGGTTCCTCCGTTGAGGCAGATCCAGCCGAGGTAGTAGCAGCAGGTTGGACCCACTTTTGATTAGCATAGGGTAGATGTGGCAGGCAGAGGAAAACCACGTGATTCTCCTTGTCCTTAGAGAGAAACCATGGTGGTGGTCATCCTCAGGGTCAGGGAGGCCATGTAGGAGGTCGTGGACAACTTCTTGATTTAGCATTTCCAATGCCAGTCGAGCCATACGTCGTTCAAGGTACCCTTTTGTTGTTTTCTACCTTGGTGAATGCCTTGTTTTATTCATGAGTGACACACTCTTTCATATCACCTACCCTTGTCCATGCTTTGGGACTTGAGGTAGAGAGGCTTCCAGTGGCCTTGGAGTTGACTACGCTAGTTGGAGGTCGACCTGACTTGTTTTAGGTATATAGAGACTATGAGCTAGTGTTGGGGTGACACTACTCTTGGGGAAATTTTCTATGTTTACTAATACAACCATATGATGTCATCCTCAGTATGGATTGGTTGTATTTAGTGCAGGCTATCCTGGATTGCTTTAGGATACTGGTTGTGTTCTTTGATGTGCTTGGAGAGTTAGTGGTGTTCGTTGGCGAGCGAGACCCTCAGATGGGTCAGAGGAATTTTATGTTCTCATCATCCATGATGGTTGAGCTGATTCTTAGTTCTTTAGAGGTTCGTCAATTGAAATTTATTAGGGTCATAGAAGAGTACCCTAATGTCTTTCCAAAAGAGGTTGTGGAATCACCCCCTCGACGAGAGATCAAGTTTGGGATCGAGATACAACCAGGAGCATCTCTGATCTCTATGTTTTCATATATGATTTCCCCTTATGAGTTTCAAGAGCTATTTATATAGATTTATAGTCTGTAATAATGCAGTTTTGTTCGGTCGAGTGTGTCACTGTGGGGCGTACCGGATTTGTTCATGAAGAAGGCTGATGACAGTTTGCGGTTGTGAGTCGATTATCATCGCATAAACAAAGGGACAGTGAAGAATCGCTATTGTATTCAATGGATGGATGATTTATTCATTCAACTAAATGGTGAAAGTTGGTTCTTAAAGATCGATTTGCAGTCAGGAAATCATCAAATGCAGGTGAAGGATGAGGATATCCTAAATACTTCCTTCCATTGTCGTCGTGGGCTTTATGAGTTCGATGTAATGTTGTTCGGCATAAAAAATTCTCCAGTTGTGTTCATGGGTTTGATGAACACTATGTTTCATGATATCCTAGACATGTTCCTGGTGGTTTTCATCGATGACATCCTTGTGTACTACACATCTTAGGAGGAGCATACAGATAATCTACATGCCATTTTGGGACTTCTTTTCAACATTAGTTGTTTGGGAAGTTGTCGAAGTGTGAGTTTTGGGCTCGATAAGTCCGTTTCATGGGGCACGTTGTTTCCCAGCCGGGAGTAGCAATGGATCCATCAAATATAGAGGCAGTTGAGTATTGGGAAGCCCCCAAGATAGTGTATGAGGTGCGAAGTTTCTTTGGTTTCACAGGCTTCTACAGGAGGTTTGTAGCTGATTTCTCTCAAGTTGCGACTCCTCTGATAGCATAGACCAGGAAGGATCAATCATTCCATTGGACTGATCAGTGTAAGGAAGATTTCATGTATCTAAAAGGGAAGTGATTAAGTGCTCCAATTATCTATCATCCAGCTGAGGGAGTTCAATTTGATGTTTTCTACGATGCTTCACATCTAGGGTAAGGTTGTGTTCTGATGCAACAAAGAGCAGTTGTTCATTATGGGTCTCAGTAGTTAAATCCCAATGAACATAATTATTCCACCCATGATCTTGAGTTAGTAACCATGGTTTCTTATCTTTAGTTATAGAGACATCACCTCATTGGTGAGTTCATTGTGGTTTTCACCGATCACAAGAGCCTGGGGTATTTTTTCTCCCCACATTACTTGAACTTACAACATCATCAGTGGATGTCGTTCTTATAGAAATACAACTTTGAAATATCATATACACCTAGAAAAGGGAATTTTCTAGCTGATGTGTTGAGTGGGAAGTCACAAAGTGATGCGGTGCATGAATTTGGTGACTCTTATAGACTAATGGAAGAACTACTAGAATTAAATATTGATATGGTAGAAGTTGGGGGCATATGATCTCCTTTTCAGATGATGGTGCAGTTATCTCTGGTGCAGCAGGTGGAAGAGTCCCAGTTGTGGGATCTTGAGGTGGAGGTCTAAAGAGACTAGTCATTTGTGGTGACGCCCCTAATGGTAGGATAGAGGATGAACAACACTGAGAGTTGTATCATGGAAGTATTTTTTCCCTTTGGCAATGCGCGAGATGGTTCATAGAAAGTTCCATAGTTTACCTTTAGTAGTTCATCCTGGAGTGACAATGATGTACCAAGCCTCGAGGAGTCAGTGTTGGTGGCCTGGGCTAAAGCATGAGGTTACGGAGTTTGTGTCTCGATTGTTGGTCTTCCAGAAGGTGAAGGCCAAACATCGTGTTCCTGGGGGTCTTCTCCAGCCGTTAGGTATTTCTCTGTGGAAGTAGGAGGACAACTCAATGGACGTTGTTACTGGTTTACCTCAATCTGAGAGATGACATGACGCTTTTTGGTGGTAGTGGATTGTTTAAAAAAATCATCCCACAAAATAGAAATCAAGGAGTCAAGAACAATGGATTTTTTGTCAAGGTAGTATTTGGAGGAGGTTTTGAGACTTCATGGAGTCCCAAGGATGATCATTTCTGATCAAGATCCTAGTTTCACCTCCAGTGTGTAGAGAGGTCTCTAGAAATATTTTGATTCTCAACTATTCTTTAGAACTGAATTCCATCCTCATAAGGACAGTTAGATAGAGAGGACCATCCAGACTCTTGAAGACATGTTACGCTCTTATGTCTGGGATTTTGGAGGTTCATGGATGAGGCACTTACCTTCAATGGATTTCAATTACAAAAATAGTTTTCATTCCATCATTAGTATGGAGCTGTTTGAAGACCTGTATGGATGGACATTCCATTCCCTGTTGTGCTGGAGTGGGGTCGGAGAGTTAGAAATTCTTAGACCAGAACTAGTACAGAATACAACAGAGATGGTTCAGGTGATTTGTGAGAGGATAAAGACAGCGCCTGATCATAAAAAATCATATGTCGCACAATGGAGGAGACCCATAGAGTTTGATTATAGGGATCACATATTTCTGAAGGTGACTCCCCATCATGGGTAGTGAAGGTTTGGTTGTATGAGTAAGCTTTGTCCATGGTTTGTTGGGAATTTTGAGGTGTTAGCTCTTTTTGGAGTCGTGGCGTATCGAGTAGCACTTCCCCCGCAGATGATCCCGATACATGATGTTTTCCATGTATCACATCTCCTTCATTATCTTCATGATGACTCTCATGTCATCGATTGGGGAGAGATAGATATTGATGATGATGTGACCTTTGAGGAGCGACCTGTGGAGATCCAAGACCGCTAAGAAATGGTGTTGCAAGGGTGTTCTATCCCCTTGGTTCGTGTCTTCTGGTGACACGGTGTCATGGAGGAGAGTACCTTGGAACGTGAGTCACAGATACATGCTCAGTACAAAAATTTGTTCGATGTTTAACTCTTTTCATGTAATAATGTCCTTTTTTATGGTTGTAGAACATTCTAGTTCATGAGATGGCTTTCTTTGATTGATTCTTGTGGTTTTCTCTCTTTTGAGAGGTATCTCGATGGGTGGTTGTTTAGACTTCTTTTATAATTTCTTTTACGTTGGTTTTCAATTCTCAAGGACAAGAATTTTTTAAGAGGTATCTAATGTAATTTCCCAGAGCTCTCGAGTCAGTTCCTTGGTGAAAATATAGTGTTTGATGTGTTTTGGGAGGTCATGGTGTCTTATCCCCAACACGTTTTAAAATTTCCAATTCGGTGAATAGTTCCAATTGTAACCTTATGTGAACAGTGTCATCGGTAGCCTTAGGTGAATAGTGCAATGGTGACTTTATGTGAGTAGTGTCATCAGTAGCCTTAGGTGAACAGTGCAACAGTGATCTTATGTGAATAGTGTCATCGGTAGCCTTAGGTGAACAGTGCAATGGTAACCTTATGTGAACAGTTTCATTTATAGTCTTAGGTGAACAATGCAACTGGGACCTTATATGAACAGTGTCATAGATAGCCTTATATGAACAGTGCAATGGTGAGGTTCCAATGGTGAGGTTCCCATGGTGAGGTTCTAATGGTGACCTCTTTCCCTTTCCAAATTTTGAGTTCATGAACAGTGTTTCCAGAATATTAAGGTTCCAATATTGACCTCTTCCTTTCCCCAATTTTGAGTTTATGAACAGTGTTTCTAGAACGGTGAGGTTCCAACGGTGACCTCATTCCTTTGCCAAATTTTGAGTTCATGACCAGTGTTCAAGAATGGTGAGGTACCAACAGTGACCTCTTTCCTTTGCCAAATTTGGAGTTCATGAATAGTGTTTCCAAAATGGTGAGGTTCCAATGGTGACCTATTTCCTATGCCAAAATATGAGTTCATGAATAGTGTTTCCAGAACGGTGAGGTTCCAATGGTGACATCTTTCCTTTTCCAAATTTTGAGTTCATGAATAGTGTTTCCAGAATGGTGAGGTTCAAAAGGCTTCCTCTTTCCTTTTCCAAAATTTGAGTTCATGAATAGTGTTTCCAGAATGGTGAGGTTCCAATGGTGACAACTTTCCATTGCAAAATTTTTACTTCATTAACAGTGTTTCCAGAATGGTGAGGTTCCAACTGTGACCTCTTTCTTTTTCCAAATTTGGAGTTCATTAATCGTGTTTCCAGAACAGTGAGGTTCCAATGGTGAGGTTTCAATAGTAAGGTTCATTAATAGTGTTTTTCATTTGCCAAATTTCATGTTCTTGAACAGTGTTTCCAACATCCAACAGTTTCTCTCCTTAAATGTTTCCTTTGAAGTAAAATGTATTTAAATCCTTGTTTTAAGGACTCTAAGGATGATTCAAAGGTTATAAATTCTATATTAATTTCCCTACGGCTCATGATGCTTTTACTTGGTCATATCGCATAGGTCAATGCAATCCTATTTTAATGGAAAATCCAGTGTATCATAAACCACTGCATCGTAAAATCTTCTAATGGGATGATATATCTTACTCCTGAGTTCTTCCTCCTTGTTGTCTTCTATGAAATGCTCGAACCTTTCATTCCATCCTGTAGGAGTTTCTCAATCAACCTTTCCTCCTTGGACTGGTTCCACTCAATTTTGATTCAACCAAGCAGTATCGATCTATATTCGATATAAGGTATGACATGTCGTCATTATTTTGGGTTGATCTCTTTCTGTTTCTCCTTTACCTTTTTATGTAATTCTATCTCCATGTTCTTAATAGGCTTTTCTTGGGTGTTAACCAGTTTGGTGGTGTCTCTGCATCCTTGGGTGGATACAGTTGTCATAGCGGGAGGAAACCATAACCCGTTGTGTGGTTTATTCTTGTATAAAGAATGTCAAGAACTGTTTGAGGTAGGGGATTCATTACTTATCTTTTCTTTTATGATAAATTATATAGTTTGCATGTTTTATCTCACTGGATCACAATGAAACTGACATAATAAATATTTGAACCAGATAAATAATTTTATATTGATCATATGTTATGGTCTATTTATTATCTAGATAGTGTGATATCTATGATTTCTTTGTTTAGATTTTCATTCTTGAGGGAAATTGGTAAAGAACGTAATGAACGAAATAATTGATAATTTTTTGGATAATGATAATGAGGCATGAGAATGAATTTGATTGTTGTTGTAGTTGTAATTTCATGTTAATCAAATTTATGCAATAAGCATGTTTAATCAATTTGTGATAGCTTACAGTTTAGGTTTTCCAAAGTTAGAACCTAAAAATAACAAATCTATTAATCTAAGTAGGGTTAACGAACCGGTTGATTGATAAAAGGTAAGTCCTTATAGGGTTCTGAGTTACCCTCTTCTCATTTAAGGTCCAAGAGCCAAATTGGTACGATGTTTTCATTCCTGCTGCTTATGTTGTGATGTGAGCCTGGATGGCTATTGTGATATATGGGGGTAGGGAAGCCTACTGGTTTTGGATAAAGTTGATGCATAGAGTGGCGAGTTGCATCGGTTTTTGCATGGGGGTGTTGGAGAGGACACCATGGATGATGTAATGGGTTGGATGTGAATGTTTGGATTCTTTCTGATTCTCATTGGTTGTTTATCTGCATTACATTACCCACTTATCAAGGGAGTTGTTCTTGCTTAACCGTTTTCTTAAAGGGGTGAAGATGTGCAGGGTATTCCGTGTGCTTTCCATGTTTAGCTTGTCAATGTAGGATGGGTCTACGCTCTTGGTAAAGGTGGAAAAGACTCGACGAGTAGTTCATCTACTCTCCATGTTGATCCCCCTTGTGTTTAGTAGCATAGAATGTTTTCTATAATTCCAAAGAATACATGAAAGTAATGCTGTAAATACATAATTGAATAAATTTTGTTAACCCATGGGGTGGATTTTTTTGGGAACAATGATGAGGTTGTAATTTGAAGGAACCATGGACTTTGGCAGCGATGATAATGAAATATACTATGGAAATTATAATTATCAATTAAATTTTAAAGAATTAATTAATGAAAAGTGAAACTAATAAAAACAGAATGATGTAATGCAATAAATATCTTTAAATGGTTATGTGCTTATATGATACCTAGTCTTAGAAGTGGACGTCGGCAGTTCGAGAGGCATTAGCTGTAGTTGAGCCTAATACAAGGTTATGCCAATAATATTATTGTGAGCTATGGTATATTCTGTACTTTTTTTTGTTTTTATACGCTACTCCACCCCATTAGTTAGGGCAACTGACACACCCGGGTTTTTTAGCCCAGGGGGGTTTTTCCCCCAATATTTTAGTGGGAGGACGAATGGCTGACTACCCCCATTGGCCCTGCTCTATTCTCTTGGTTGTTACTTGTTCTGGTGGGCACATTGATTAGTTTTCCCCAAATATGTGTGTAGATGGATGTAATGGCTTCTGGTTATTCCGAAAAATATATTATAAATATAGTTTCCTATGGACTACTATAGTTATAATGTTTATAGGCTATGATGGCTTGAGGGTCCTTACTCAGTGTATGGGTTGTAATGGCTTGAGGCAGAATACCCGACGTATGATACACATTATGCAAGCTGTGGTGGCTCCCAAAAAACTAACTAGTTCCATTGATTTTTTGGATGTGGTGTTTTTGTTTCATGAGGTGCATGTTATCATGATTTTCCATGGTGTCCGCAGCGAATCCTTTTTGGAGATAGATTCTTAGGATATGCAACGTTGGGTCGAAGCGGCAAACCAGTGGGGAAGTAGTAGAGAGGTACCCTTGATATTATTTATTATATTATATACTCATGTATGAATTACATGGTGGGGGTATCCATGGTAAGGAAAGGAACATAGTATAATTGTTTAGGTGATGAGTTAGTTCACTTGTTGTTCACTATGATTTAGCATGCTTTCTTTAGTTTTTTCATGAGAGGCTCTAGGGAGGATCCTACTGAGTATACTATTATACTCACCCTATGTATATATAAACTATTTTTCTGGTCACATGGAGTAGCTTGGTTATCACGAAGGTTCCTACTATATTGGGGTTTCAGGAGCTGTTCAGGATTCATGGTCGCTGTTGTTTTTACTTTCTTTTGGGTACTTTCATTTTTCCCATATTGATTGTAGCAGTTTGTCTTGACATTACATACCTGTACTTGGGTTTTCATTTATATTGTTGTCTGAGTTGGAGTTGTCGGGTGCCTATCTTATATCTCTCTTATGCATGTGTTATCTTAGAGGTTAATTCCTCCCATCTATGTGTTTACTATGCCCTCGGTGCTAGTCTCCAACCCGGGGCCTACTGGATGCAGGACTCGGGGGTCATTATCTCACTTTTAACATTGTCGGCCTAGGAGGGGTACACTTTGGGGGGAGGGGGTCATGAAAAATTATTCCTCTAACTCCTTCAAATAATAGTCAAACATTTATATAAAATATAGAAATTTTATCCAATATTATAATTTCTTATTATTTTATGTGAAAAAACTATATCCATATCACATGCCATCAAATTGGAAATGAATCCATCGATCATGTGTTCAGCAGTGTATCACCTCACAAACCGATGTTATTCATTTTACAACACCAAATATCACATCTAAAATTAATGGTATATTAAATTATTAAATAATAAATTTATGATATTATTATGATTATGTAATTATTATTCACACTTATATTCTAACATTGAAACTCGTTGGGCAACAATAACATCACTCATGAAAACAACGGACTACCGCCTCACAAAATGATGTGATATATTTAACATTGATGGTAATATGGGTATATTATATTAATATAAAATAAATTATTAACATAATTTTACTTTTTAATTTAAATATCACCCATAACATCTTACTATAAATTTTTTTCAGGGATACGATAACATCACTCGTGTGAACGATAGATTACAACCTCGTGGATCGATGTGATTAATTTTTTCACTAATAATTTTCAATGATGGTTATAAAGATATATTTAATAGTACATGTGATATATCACATAATAATTACTATTTAACTTTTTATTATAATTTTATTTTATTTTGATTCATCAATTAATAAATGGAAACATTGTTCATTCATACGTATGACCTTCCATCTCCATGAATGATGAACTTCATTTTATATCTCTAACTTTTATTAATTACACTAAATAAATATATAATAAATATATATGATATTTATACCATGGTTAAATGTTTGGGTATAATGTAGCCCTGATCAATGAAAAAGGATCTAAAATAGAAAATCAAAACATTCTTGAAAAATAATGCAGTTATTAACCAATATGTGATTTTAAAAATGAATTATTAATAAACATGTAATGAGGAAATAATTAAATCATATATGTTTTTAAATATATATATGGTTATGGAATAGTTTCATAATTAAAATATATTTATAATATAATAGGATCAAATTAGTATAAAGGAATTTAATACATAAGGTAAGGGATTGGTAGCATATCTTTTATTCTAGGGTGATGTTTGGAATCATCACATATTTTTCATCTATGTGGTGTATATAAAACAAATTTTATAGGTTATATAATTAAAATAATAACATTAAATGTTTAATTTTATGTTATGATTTTTTTTGATCTTATGATTCAAAATTTTACTACAGTGGTAAGAGATTTTGTTTTATTTTTTTCTTCATTGGGAAATACCATATATTGTACAACTATATCATAATAAGAGGTTTATACACAACCCATTTGAAATTTAAAAAAATTATTTTATATATTATAATTATATTATATGTTTCATTTAATTTTACTCATTCATGGTTATTACTTTTCAAGGTTACCCATGTGTTAATTGCATTATGATAAAATATTGGCATTTATTAGGATTGTTTATTTTTATTCTTCTAAAAAAGAAATATTTGGAATAATATCTTATGAAACATATTACTTTTCTTATCCTCCTGTTATTTATGGGAAATATTTATTTACCATTCATTTTCTACAATTAATGGACTGAAAAACACAATACTGTTTTTTGGAAAATATTATTTATTTCCATCTTCAAGTGAGAACCCTTTTTATTCCATATACATGTTTTTGAAAAATGATTTAAAAGCTGATTATCCATTTTTAGAGGAATTATTTAAAAAAATTAGACATGTTTGAAATTTTTAAAAATTTATCAAAAAAAAATCTCCATGCCTTTTTCTAAAAAGGTATCATTTATATTTTAATAAAAATGTGATAAGAATCATTTTTTTAGTATTCATGACATGAATGTAATTTTTTATCATCAACAATAGTCATTTTTTAAAAGATAATATAATATGTTTTTAGTTTTATTTTCATAAGAATGTATTCGGGGAATTCTTTCTATTTTAAAAAAGTAAAATTTAAAGAGAAAATTATATTTTACACAAGGAATTTTTTAAATGATATTTTTATATTTATTTATATGTTTACAATGTTATTTTCAGAGAAAAATATTTTGAAAATGGTATATGTTTTGAAATGTTTTTCCATATTTGAAAGGATATTTTCCTCATGAAAATTTCCCAGTGGTATTTTCAAAATTATTTTCCATCTAAGATGATATAATTTGATGCATCTTTTTCTTTATAGAGGACATGACCTAATGATACCATTATTATTATATATATAAATGTTTTATTATTATTATGGGATGATATTTAAAAAACAATTTTTCTCTTCCATGGGTAATTCAATGAAAAAATTATTATTAAAACCAATTATTTTTTCAAATTTTATGTTATGATGAAAAGATGAAACAATTATGAAACATGTTTCTTTTCCTTTAGTAGTGTTGTGATGAAATATTTATGAAACCCTTATTTATGGGTTTTTATTTGATTAATTTTTTATAATCTTGTGGAACACGTATGTATGATTTTCATTATGTGAAGAGTTGGAAAGGAATATATTTGCAATGGATTTGGTAAATTTTATTATCTCGTGAGATAAAGACAATTATAATGGGATGTGGTAATAGTTTATTAGGGGAAATTTTCCACTATGATAGTATTGGGAGTGAAACTTTATTACTATGATGGTTTCTGGAGTGAACTGATTACACTTTGTTATATATGGAAATGACCATTGATTAATATAGAAATGAATTTTTAGTCTTAAGTGTATAATATAATTCAATGTATTATATCAATTTTATGCTCTCACATACCATGTTTATGGATTTCATTATTATTATTTTATTGTGAACTGGTACCATTTATTACATGAATCAAGATTTTGATATTTGATATTAGTGGTATGGTTTTCAAATTTTATGGTTATGTTCTCATAACCTTATTATCACATTATGTTTACATAATTCCCTTGATTTCCATTATTGAAAATATGAGCACACCGATTCTTATATATATTTTCCACAAGTTTTGATGATAGGTATCACCTAGGATATGTCTAAGAAATATGTTAGTTATGAGGAACTAAGTAGGATATGATTTAGAACTCTAATAAAATAGTTTTTGTATCATTCCATGATTACAAAAAGAACTATACCTTTACGATCCTCATGCACGAGTTTGTGTAATGTAATAAATATTCATTTAAACAAATGTAACACACACACATAGATATATATATATATATATATAATTCGGTGAAATACTACTTCTCTTCTTTGGATGACACAACATCAATAAAATATGATCTTCTTCCTAATTATTAGTCCTTCAACCATATATCTAAATTCCTGTAAATTTTCCTTCATGATATCCTTATTCTGTATGAATCATGTATTTAAATAATTCATAGAATCTGTATCATAAGTCTTCAATTGATTCATACGGATCAATATATAGAAATAATAATATTATGCCTTCTTCCTCAAAATTATTCTTTTTGTTCTATGATAAAAATATACCTTATGTTAAGTAATTGATTCTACCACCTCCAGTCATTTAATTTTTACTTAATGAATTGTTTTTTCACTATATAATTTCAACAAAATTCACACATTGGTGCAAAGTTAATTATTTTTTAAGGAATTATTTTATTAACACACAACATCTTCATCTTCTCATTTATTTATATTTATATTCCATCCTATATATTTTTTTAATCTTAATTCAAAATTAATATGAATTATTAAAATTCATTTAAAATAGATATTATATGACTATATAAACTAAATTTAATGCTCTTGTGATATCCAATTTTTGTTACATATTTCTCTCTCATTTAACTATCATGAAGAATCAGTATTCAACCATGAAATGTTTAAATTTTTCTTTTCCTTATAGATAAATGTGTCAAAGGTTATGACTACTTCATGAGCATGGAAATAATTATCTTATTCTTTAAAATTAACTATGATATAGACTTATTTTTTAAGGAATTGAAACATCTCAAATTTAATAAACATCCTCTACTTAATATTCATACACACTCGCATTCATCACCAAAATAAGTCCTATGTTTTTTTCTTCACCATGCACCTTGTTTCATCATTTACATCATGTCATGATTATTTCAAATATAACATAATAAAATTATTTATGTCTTATTCCCTATAATTACCTTGTAATTGATATATTTTAATTTTCATTCCATCTTTTCTCGGTATCCCATTCTCACATTTAGTACTTGTTTCTCATATTTAATGTGTTGAAGGACCCAAATATATCTCAATATACCTCTATAATATTCCAATATTATACTAGTACCTTATATTGTAATAATATGGAATCATTTATATTTAATTTTCATATCTGTTGTCTATAAATTCATGTATCTCAGTGATTTGCATGTGTATGATATATAATTTTACATATGTGTTGAGTCACTTTTTTGCAAATCATTTTGTGTACAACACATTCCAAAATTTATATAAAACATTAAAAACTAATTTTATTTTTTCCCTTGTGTACACATATGAATTCAATCACATTTAATATTATAATTCTAAATTTTATAGATCACTTTTATAGATTCCTCATATATACACATATATATGTAGTTCCTTTTAAATTTATTCTTTTATTCTCAATGAGAATTTATATATACATGTTATATTATTAGAGATACCCTTAGAAATCAATTAATTTTTCCATATTCACCTAAAATAATAATTTTGTATATTTTCTATAATGGGACAATCACATCATCAAATATCCTTAGGGTAACCCCGACTAATCTAAATAAACATTAAATAATTCAAATTATTTTTGAAATTATCTATAATATATCAAAACATATTCAACATTTTCTCTATTGGAATACATCATATTAACATGAATAATAGAGTTATTAAATGAAATCAACTACTATGTTAAATCTATATTCAAATTAATCTTTATCAAAAATCATATAGTGGTTATTTTATATAAAATAAAATATCCATAATTCAGGATAACTCATGGATGGATTTTCAAATCATTATCCAACATAACTCTTCAGAAATGTATTACAATTATATAAATAATAAAAATTCTCTTATGTTAACCATTATAGAATCTAACATAACCTAATTCAATACACATATTTTATCCATATTTTAATTCTCATTTGATACATATTGTTGATAGTTCTCTCTATAGATATAAAAATATTCCTTTATTCAATTTATGTGATTATCAATAATCATCATACATGCGTGTTATTATTATTAATATATTATTATTTCCATTTCATGAAGTGGTAGTTATATCACATTCTGATTTTCATGTGAAGTACATTCTTTAACATCATCTTGCTCTTACACTTTCATCAAACATTATGATAAATTTATTTTCCATCCAACTAGTATATTTGTAACAAATCGTATAACAAATTAATATTTATTCATCACTATAAAATTGGTATCTTTAGATACATATGATAAATATGTGGTAATTATTTGATTCACTCTTTTCAATTTAAAACCATAGTTCTAGATGTAGTAATTCTATTTTATATAAGAGTCTCACATGAGGTGTTTTTGAATAGGTCAACATAATTTTATGATTTAATTATGGAATTATCTTACATTAATGGATATGTTATGATTTATAATGAATAATTGAAATAATTTTATTATATATTATATCTTACAATATATTAGGAATGAATAATGTTATTATTGTATAATGTACATCCTTTTAACTGTTACCCCATATTTGTGTTATTAAATTCATATATATGACATTGTTTTCAAAAAATATAATTTATCATTATAATTTTGTGGTTTCATATACTATATTTTGAATTATAAATATATTTTTATTTAAAGTAATGCGTATTGGTATGTTTTTTGTACATTATTGAGTTTCAATGATATATATTTTTAATCAAGTATGGTGACATTCTACACAACCTATTCCCTCCAACAAATTATGAAATTTTATATCCATAAGACTGGTTATATTGTTTTAATACTTTTGAAACCTTATTTGAGTGTTGAATTATGGTGTTTATAGATTACACTATTTTCTTTATCTATTTTAGCATCATTTAGGACATTATTATCATGTTTTTAGGAACCAATGTTCAACCAATCCATTAATTCCTTTCTCTAATAACCTAACTAATATCCTTATATGTAATCAGAAAAAAAAAATCACAAGACATTGTGTTTTTTATTATTTCCCCGAAACTGTATAATCTAATAAGAATATGTTAATTGTTTTTCCAATTGCAGAAGAGGTGATACTACCCACTTTCTTCATTTTTTTTAAGAAATGTGAAATACTAATCCTATAGACACTCCATCTTATAGATGTACTATAGTGGAAATACCACCCAATGTAGTCATTAATTGTTTTTAGGAAATGTGAAATGAGGATCCCATGGACACTCCGTCTTATTCAAAGAAAAATGAGATAAACACATAACCAATGTGGTTGAATTATTATCTTCCATTATACATCACATAAGAACATTACCTCTATAAGAGTACAATTAAACACCATTATTATATTATTACACTTCTTCTCTAATGACCTTTTATTGCAGGGAAACAAAAATTTATTTCCATTCATATCCTATGGAATTTAACTAGGTTTGATCAATAATAATAAAACTTTTGATTCTACGTAGTCCCATTAAGATTCTATTTATGGATTTGGAAGTGTTTAGAGGAGGACCGAGGTTAGTGGAGGTTCGAGGTATACCCTAACTATAGAATGTGTTTAAATATGCAAATGTTGAATTCATGATGTGAATTTGTTATTTAAGATAAATATTTATTTTTATTCCTAACATATTTTTGGTCACGATGTTTTGTACATAATGAATTCATTATGTGAATTTGGGATTCACAACATGAATTAAATCGGACTAATGATCCATGAATTTTAGTCAATTTTTTATCTATAAGGAAATACCTACATTAATCAATTTCAAAGCATAAATTTCTTGTCCACATAATAACTAACATCATGAATATGTAATTCACAACCTGAATTAGGTGAGTTAGAGCCTAATTATATATATGGTGTCTTGTCCAAATTTTTTCCTCCCACTATGATTACTCTTAGTTTTTGGGTGCAACCTATAATTTTATAGAGGATATACATTCCCTATCCTCATAACTTTATTAATGTATGTAAAAGGTTAGTTTTTTTGCAATTCAAGGTGAGTTATTCCATTTTACCCCATGTTTCCTTTAATTTTTATTTATTTTTGGATTTATAGAATTTTTTCTGTTTGAGTTCTTGAAGTGCATTGAGAGAATTATAATGATCCCCTAGTAGGATACATAAGGATTAGAGGTTTTCATCATGTGTTTGTGGTTTTTAGATTTTACCATTAGTCATATTTTACATAGTTAGTTGGAAATATCCACTGGGTTAGGGGGTCATAATTATCTCCCTATTTATATTATTAAGTTGTTATTTCATGTTTTTCATCCCATTTTGTAGATAATAAGGTTTCTATTTATAATTAAAATGAATTGGAAAATCTGAATTTAATGGGTATGTGTATAAATTTAATTATTAACTTATTTGATGGTTTGGTTGATTAGATTACACATTTCTGTTAACTTCAATTTAAAAAGTAGATTTTGGGAGTCATTATTATGATATAATTGATATGTAGGTAAGACCATTCAAATGTAAATTGTTTTATACAAGACTGAGTAAAAGTTTAAGAAAGTATATATTGATAATGAATTGGTTTCCTATATAAATCTACTTTATGTGATAATATAAATTCTAAAAATTGAAGGGATGTAATGTGACCCCATTTAACCAATTTTGCGTGGAATCTAGGATGTGATGTATTTTTTGGTTGTGCTTGTTTTTTTCCTATGTGACATGGGTGGTTGAGTTATGATGGTGATGAGTATTAGCTGTGATGTGGGTGGTTGTGCAATAGTGAATATGAGTTGTGGTTTTTATGTGTGGGAATTGTTTTATGATATGAATGTTTTTATATAATGTGGTTGTTCTAGATTTCTATTTATCACTGAAATATGTTATCAATGAAGAATAAAATGATATTGGATAGTAAATTAATATTTATTTGTTTGAATTCATCATTTGGTAACAGGATTAATTAATCAAAAAAAAAAGAAATAAGTTTTTGGTATATATAAATATGAAATGAAATTTAATAATATGTTGGATTTATCGAATATTCATAAATCTATAAAATGAAGAAAAATGTAATAGAAATTTCATTGATGTGGATTTGTGTGTTCGATGTGTGTTATGGTGCATTTAGTTATAGATGTAGTTCTAGCAGTTGTTTGTCAGTGAGTTTGTTGTGTTTTGGAGAATTATAATATAATTTTTGTGAACCCATAGTCTGGGAATTATGTGATTTCTTTTAATCATGTATTTTTTCGTTATTTCTATGTGCACTCCACCTGTGTTTGGGAACCTTACCAATTTCCCAATGTTTTTGGTTTGAGGTTTTTTCCCAAAAATCAGTGCTGGTGGTTATATGGATGGTCAAAAGCCATCACTTAATCACTATTACTTTAGCGGTGATGATATGTGTTAATAATATAGATTACATAGAAGTTAGGAGGATTTGATAAGTATTGGGTTTCATCTATGGTAGGAGGAAGGAACAAAAGAATGTGCTTCATGTTCATGACACCCTACCAACCACTGATAAGGTGATATGTGATGTTATTCCCCTAGTGTCTTTGGGTGAGATGTAGTGTGTTGGACTAATTGTATTTAGGAGAGATGTGATATGATGAAGAATAATTCATTCATGGGATGCAATACCTTGAGTGGATGGGATATTTAGGGCTGATTCCCAACCCTTGATAGAGATGGATGGATTTATGATGTGATATCTATGGAAGGGAAGAGCGCAAGACATTTTTTATTGGGGTATATTAGGGGAAAATTAGTGGGTAAATGGTAGAGGGGTTCATTTGTTATGATTTTAAAAATAAATGACTATATTGGGTGTGTGGTTTGGTGAAAAGGGACTGGTCACACATGGTTTAATTAGTTTACCTATTTTGAGATTAGTAGTTAAAATTTTTATTCATTGGTTTGTTGGTATAATCATTTGACATATGCATTAGAGACCTTGGGTAGGATCTTACTCAGTATACATATTATTCCCACTATATATATAATAGATTTGAGGGTTCTAGGATGAATTTTGGGAATGAGAAGGACATTAGTAGATTAGGATATGGATTTATTATTGCATCACTACTTTAGGACATGGCATTAGGTGGTTTAGAGGAGAGTTTTATTTTATATGTTTGAAAATGTTCATACATTTTGGGATAGTTCTGGGTTCAATTTTAATTTGTTCTATATTTTTACAGTAATTTGATCATGTATCCCAATACTATATTATTTTTATATAGTTTAATAACTCCCATATGTGATATTTTTATACCCCCTTTGTTTTTCACCAACCCAAGGACTACTAGAGGTGGAAATTAGAAGTCATTTTAACTACTATGATATTTCTAGCCTAGGAGGGGTACATCCAGAGGGATTGGGCGATGATAGAGTAGTGTCTGAGGGAGGATTAAGGATATAATGGAGTTTGGGGTTAGGAAAAATTAATATTAATTGGGTTAGTTATGAAAAGGTTCTAGTTATCAATGGTACATGACATGGTCCCAGGACACTATCAAGGTCATATGATTTTAGGTCCTCCATAATCTGAATCAATAAATATGAGTTTATTGAATGGTCAAGTGAGGTGGACTAATTTTCAAGGTAGATTCCAAGGAGAGGTGCATAAATCCTGATTGATTTTATTATTTGATGAAAATGGTGATTGGGAAATGTTTATTGAATAAATGAATTAATCAACTAAACCCTGATAAAATTTCTTATTACCGGGCATAATATTACTCCTTGATTTTTTGGAATTGTTTCTGGTAAACATCAATGTGTACCTTGCGTAGTTGAGTGTAACAAATCAAGAATTAGTGAAATAATTTTTATCAAATCAATTTAATAGTTTTTATATTTTTTATTACATGAAATATTGATTTCATCATTTGTTAAATCGAATAATTATTTTATCTTCCATTACACAGAACACTGACTTTGGATTTAATTACATATAACACTGAGTTTGGTTTGCATTACACACAACACTGAGTTTAAATGGAACATGACATATTATTAAATAATTATTATTTAATATTATAATTATTACCAAGAAACTGGAATGGTGGGAATTAATAGGATTAAATGAATTATAATTTTATTTACACATTTAATAAATGTATTTCTTTTGGGAAGAGTTAATTTTAAAATAAAGTAAATTTTTGTTGGAATAACTATTTTAATGCAAAAAAACATCTTTCACTTAAATATATTAATCAAAAAACATTTGGTGAACGAATTCAATGAAATTTATATAGTTTTTATTAAATAAAATAATAATCATTAATCTTTTGTGTTTTGTATAAAATATATAAGAATAAATATGATTTAATTCTTAAAAATATTAGTTTTATAAATATAGTTTTTTCGCCTTTTGAACTCTTATTTTAAAACAATTTTTTGAATGTTTTAGAAAATTTAAATGATATTATATACATAAATTTTTAAATAATTATATCAAAATTATCACAGGGATCTTTTTTGAGAATTTTTTGAAAAGTTTAATTTTCTTACGAGTGGTGAAAAATATTTAATTTTAATTGAAAAGTTATATATCATTTAAATTAATTATAAATTTAAAATATGATTTAAAATTATTGTAAAGTATAATTAGAAAAAATATACAACTATTAAGTAAATTTAGTCTATTGTAATCAATTATGTTTTGAAATTGGATATATAGTCTTTGTAAAATGATGAACATTTTCTCTTTAATGACTCACATTTTCTTGACGTATTTAAGGACAATGTTAACATAAAATTTTATAGTTTTTTGAATAAAATATAGGAAAATTGATTCCATATTTTTAATCAGAATAATTTTTACTATCTAACAAGTTCAAATTAAATTTTCATCAAAATGAGTAGTAAAAATAAGAAAACTTATTTAACGCGGTTAAGGTAAAATGCGTCTATAGGGGAGTTAAACTAAAAATATAAGGTGAAAGATGAACCAGATAAATTAAAACTATAAATTTATTTACATATTTGGACTTTATACCTTCTATTATATATAATACTCAATTCTGGATCCTTTTGGAATTTGAAAAACGTCTGTACACATTTTTATTTTAAAAAAATTTCAACTTTGCCACTCACCTGACTTACAAAAGGCTATCCTTTCTATTATTCTATTAACAACAAAAACAATTTTTTTTATAGAAGATTATTCCTAAAATTAATTCCAATAATCAATACTATTATCCTATAAGCCTTAATTTTGATAGAAATCCATCTAAATATGGTTTTTGGTTCAAACTTAATGAGGATACCTAAGAAGGTGTTGTTGTTCATCAAACAAGCAGTTTTTTTCTATGTATTCCACAACCTATTTCAATTATTATTATGATATGATGATATAAAATCCTCAGTATCACAAATATATTTTTATTCTTTCATTTTATGATAATTACCTAAAACCATTTCTACTTCAATCAAATGGGTAACCAAATCATCATTCATGTTTACGACATATTACTCCTCACGATCTGATGTTATTCCTTTTTCTGTTACCAAATCTAATAGTTGGGAATAATAATGGATTAATTGTTTATATATGGTATTTAGTATATCATTATGATTCGGTAATTATTATCTCCCATATACCTTCTTTTTCTCCCTATTGTGGGAATATGTTAATGATATTCGTGTTTACAGTGGACTAGCGCCTCAAGAAGCGAAGTGATTCATTCATGATTTAAATGGAAGGTAATAAGAAAGTTTTTAATAAAAATATGTTATATATATGAAATAAAAAATATTTTTTTATGATATTATATCATTTACCTTTCATTTTTTTAATAAATTGAGAAAACATGACCGATATTCATACTCTTTTATAACAAACTGTCTCCATGAATGATGTATTTTATTTTCTATATTTTTCATTAATAGATTAATATAAAATAATTTATAATGAATATTTATTTTATTTATGTCATGGAAAAAATTATCAATATTATGGAACCATGAAAAATGTTAGAGGAACAAATATGACAAAAAAATACGTACAGAAAAAAAAGTTCTTATTAGACTAAAAATAACGTTAAATTGGAATTTACAATAAACATGTTATAAAAGGTCATAAGAATATCATATGTGGTATTATATATATTAATATTATTATTTAATAGAGATATATTATACTTATATTTAATATATATAAGCTTTTATTGTGTTTTCCAGAATGCATGACTTAAGGTAAGGGATTTCTAATGTCTCTTTTATTTTTGGAAGACTCATGAAAATTTAGTTGTCCGTTATTTTTTGTAGTGTATATATACTACCCATTTGACTAGTTAAATCATGAATACCATTATTTTAATGATATTTTTTGTTTCATTTTATTTTCTTATTTATTTTGTCTTACAATTCAACGGATTACTAATGTATTTGTGGATTTATGTCTAGCATTTATTTTCTTTGAGAAAAATACCACATTCACAATATTTTCTTTTATGTGTTGTATAAAATGACCATGAAGGTATTTTTTGATTACTATACAAATTTTTTTTGTTATTTAATTATAAATTTTAGGATTTATATTTAATGGGTTTTACTATTCAAAATTTACATAGTTGGTTAGGGTGTTTTGCTCAATTTGTTTTCATTAAAACATTTGATTATGATTTACCCATAACATATTTTATAATGCATATATAAATACCCTATGACATATAATATCACTGATTTAATTATTATAAGGATATTTTATGTTTAATTCAATGATATTAAATCATGGGTCTTGAAATGAAATGTTCCCAAAATGGTAGGACTTTTATTTTACAATCTCATCGTTTATCATTATTTTTATGAGTATGATTCCTATGATGACATACTATGATAAATATATCAATAAACTCATTTAATTTTATTCAAATATAGCCATTTAATGATAATAAATGTAATATATTCATTTACATTTCTTTGTATACTCTTGATTTAAAAAATATAGTTTTTATGAAAAATCATATTTTTAATCAGAAATATATTTTTCTTGCAAAACCATTTTATCTAAAAATAGAATTATAAATTTATTAACATATATTATTCATTATAATTCCAATGGATCCACTTACACATTTCCTTATCCCTACATTCCACTCCTTCAAGTTATTCCAGTCCCATGAAAATCTTCTCCATTATATCTTCCGCTTCAATGAAACCCTATTCACCGTTGAATCTGTTTTCTTCTCCCTCAAATGCAGTACACTTTTTGAGCTCTCCCAATCACACCAACATTTATTTTTCTCTCTATACCTATGAATCATATATTGCGGTGTCACAAAACATACCATGTTCATAATTGGCGATGTTATATAATAAATTGATTGTATTGTGAGATTTGTGTTTCAATCTTTTTAAAATTTTATTGATGTATCAACTAAGTGTTTTTTTCTAGTATAAGAAAATATTTATGAACATTCATAGAAAATAACCTCAATGATAAATCCCTGTGGTAACTCTATCAATAATAAAAATACTATAATTTCATATACTTTTAGTCAACCAATGGTCAATGTTATTTTTATGCCATTAAATTCAAAGTTGGACTATTTTTTTCTAATGTTTTTTAATTTATTCTTCAATAAATCTTTTTAATACTTTAGATTATTCTAGGTAGATTTACGTACTATTCATAATTTAAATTAAATTTAAATTGACATTCAATTTATTCAATTTCATGTTTCAGAAATATGAAATGTACAAAGTGTCATATACTTCAGTTTAGCTATATTATATAAAATATTTAATATATAGGATTAAAATAAATTAATAATACTTCTCTAATATATTTTTTTAGCACTGATATTTATTTTTTTAATAATAAATTTAATTTGTAATTTACTACAAATATATTACTTGGACGTAGGTGGCACTGTACACTTCCGTACTTATTGTTCTAACTTGTTTTGGTTCTATGATTGAATTAAGTGATGTAGCACCCAAAAATAATCAAGGGTTTAGTTGTGCTACTCATTTGAAAAAAAACAAGTCATAAAAATTATAAAATCCACCTGAGTACTTAAAGAACCTATTTTTCATTTATTGTTATAAAGATGCTAGATAATTCCACAATAATATATATTACTCTTACTAAAGTGCATGGATCCAATACACATGTAATATCCTAATTATACCATTTCCCCTTAATTTTTTCTATTACCCAATTATCCCCTCTTTCTATCGAGATCCACTTCTCCCATCCTCATCTCCCTCTCCTCTACAGCTGCTCCCACACTCCCCTGCTCCCTCGCCGACCTCTCCATCTCACTCTCCATGTCCTCATCCCTTTCTCCCTCACTAACCTCTCCATATCACTCTCCCTAAATCATATATGATTGTATATTATAGACTATTTAGTGGTCTGGTGCTCTACTAATATGTATAGTGGCACTAGGATTGATTCCTCGGTGATTGTACAAATTTTAGAGTTGATTGTTTCTGATTTTTCTTTTTAATGGGGGGGGGGGGGGGGTTGTTTGTAGAGATTAATTAAATTTATTGATGTGTGATGTTTTATTTAATAATTTGATAAATATTGGGGTGTTTTCATTATTGGTCATTTAAGCATATGACACCCTTTAATAGTTCTTTATATTTCATTAAATTATCACCCACTTCACAATATGATTTTGATCATAATTCCTATATTTTAAGGCTTTAATCCAATAAATAAGTTATCTAGGATTCTAATATCAATAAAAACATGTTTAGGTTAGTGTATTTATGGTTGAAAAAATCCATTTAATATTCATGTTAAATAAAGTATGTCATTAATCCATGGGATTAGTATGTTTAACATACACAACGTTAACATAAAGAATATTAAATGAGAAAACGATCTCAATCACTTAAAATCAAAAAATTACGACTCAACCCAAAGGTCTATTTACTCCACCATTGGGATGGTTAGTATTATGGTAATATGAAATTATGGTGATGAATTATAAATATAATAAAATGAACATTATTAGAAAAGAGTTGTGCGCTGAACAGACACATGAATGATAAAGAGAATTACAATGCACTTTTGATTGAATGAGAATGTGAATGAAGGGATTGGTATTTAACTAGATTTATGAAAATGTAAGATCATTAATATGAAACTATGTACATTATATGAGAACATGAGATTATTAAGAATAATTTATTAGTATTTAATCAAAATTACAACAAAACACTTACAATATAACAAATGAATATGAATGGAAAAGAACACGAAAACTAAGAGCAGAGGAATGGTATATCAGGTATAAACATGAGTTTGGTTGGTCCTCCTAGGCACTTTAAAAGGAAATAGATGTACCAATATACCCACTTATTCTCTGAAATTACAACCCCTTTCACAGAGAAGAGGTGGATGTATTTTTATCCCAAGGTGGTGGAATGTTTTCATTCCCAATATTTCCCTCTAATTGGCTATTTTTTTGACAATTTAGAAATTCCAAATATGGGAAAATATAATAAATAAATTCTGAATATATAGATGTTAATAGAACACCCCCAAAATTATATGACCATTTGAATATTGGAACCAATGTTATGTTTATTTTTATACACAATGTTTTAGTACCCATTTTAATACATAATTTTGTGAAGACCATAATTTTAATGGGCTTTTGAAAAGGAAGATTCCATAAAATCAAAACCATTTATTCAAAAAAATCTGTCCGGATATATATATGTGATTTCAAACTATAGAATCTCAGCTCAATTAGATGTATATGGGAGAAAAGTCAAGGATTGTGTTATTTTTTTAATTTATGGATAGAATTGTGGTTGGATGTCAAAACATCATTTGGGTCCCTTTTTGTGTTGTTGGAACTTACAATATCTACCCGTGTTTATTTTTGGTATTCATGAATATAAATAAGAGTTTCATAAAAATTGATCTTTGGGATTGATCCCATAAATTATATCTTCATGGTTGTTCCAGTTTCTTTGATAGGTTCTTAGGGCCTCCCTATGTGGTCCAATTGACCCTCCAAATGTCTGATTTTGCCAAAGAGACAGATGTAATATTAATAGGAAAATTAATTAGGTATGACAAAAAAATATGAATGGCAGAATTTGGATATTTAGTTTAATAGTTATAATTAAAATACTAAACTTAATAAAATTTGGGAAAATAAAAATAATACTAAACAATTATATTTAATATTAAAACATGAGTATTTCACACTAATTGTGGAATTTTCATAAAAAATCAGTAATGGTATTAAATATAAAGTTCCTAATAAATTAATAACAGAAAATCCCCCACAATTAGTTTTGTTAATTTCTTCATGTACCACAAATATAAAATCATTAATAAAATATTTTCACTTTCCAACAAATATAAATATTCATTTTTCACCAATAAGTGGGTTCTAGACTAGTTTACTTATCCATAAATAATTAGACAAATTTTTTATATATAAATAATGTAAAAAAATTAATTCTTAATAATCAAAATCATATTTATAAAATGTGGGCACACATAACTCAGTCCTCACATGATGATGAATTTATTGTAGAGGTTCATTCAATAACCAACCAACATTGAAAATCGTAGAGTTGGTAAGAGCTCTGATCTTCCATTACATATCATAAAGTGATTGATAATCAAGAGTTCATTTTAGAGGTCTCTAGTGGCCATGGGATCAAAGGAATATGATGGAAAAAAGATATAAAAATAGTGGTAAACCACCATCATAGAAAAATAAATGCACACTATTTTTTAAAATGTAAAATAGAATGAAATTAAAACAAATTTTTAAGAAGGTATAAATTTGTGAAGGAAATAATTGGATGAAATAAAATTAAAAGAAAATGAAATGATTAAATATTTACAAAACATAAAACATCTCCCAAAAAATATAAAAGGATGACATAAGTGTTCTTATTTTATTTTATTTCTAGTTTTTTTTAAATTTTATCCTGAAACCATTATCAAAATCATATCCCAACCCATGTTTGTTATCATTATGAAAATAATTGAAATAATTATAACAAGATCAAAGGATTATGGGGGTTATTTTTGACCCACACAAGGCACAACCCATTTTTTTTATTGAAACTTTTTCAATATCATTTGTTCAAGATTTCATAAACATATACAAATTACCAAATATATCTAAATGGGAAACTATCCCACACAATTAAATTAATTCATTCCCTCATGATTTTGATAACATGTTTAAAATCACAAAAAGGATACGTAAAATGAAATCCATTTTTGCCAATCCTAAATTTCAATATATTATGAAATGAAAATCCACATATATGTTTGGTTGGATAGGGTTTGGTTATTGTAATGTGGCAATATACAAAATTATTTTATAAGATAAAATGGGAATTCAAAAGTCGGATTAATGTAAGGTTAATGGGAGGCTATTTGGCTATTGTGATTCTCATGTGGTTTATGATATTCCTCTATCTTATTAATGACCACCAAGGTATAAAATTTATATTGAAGTTCAAAAAACTCAATATAAAAAATCGGGGGTGAAAAACACACAAAATGAAAAGATGTCCATTAGTGACCTTTTCATGAAAGATGACATTATTCCCCATGGGCTGGGGAAGAATCATTTTCCTAATAAAAAATTGTTCATTAATAATTTATCAGTTCTTGACCCAAAATTCATTGTTCAAATTTATGATGAAAATTAAAAAATTAGGTAAAAAAATAAAGATTTTGGAATCTACAAAATGTATAAAAAATATAAAAATTTAATGGTGACGAATTAAGACTTTATTTTTTATTTCATTCTTTTTCAGTTATTAGTATTTTTTAGTTTCTTTCTAAATACACATTCAAACCGAAGATGAATATAAAAAAGGAATTCATGAAGAAAGTGGTAAAAAAAGTGATAGAGAGATGAATAAGATGAAAGAGAGGGAGGGAGAGAGAGATAGTGTAAAGAGATATAAATATCGTGTTAAAGGGAAATAAGTGCCACTAATTGAGATTTGGTGGGTCCCTGTCTCAATCTAGTGGTATGTTAGTGGATGTTGATGTAGTTCTAGGGGAATATATCCTATTTTTTGCTGTTATGTAAAATTTCAAATAACTATAAAAGGAAAATAATTATTCATTATATGATAATATAAAAGGAAATTAAAAGATCCAAAAATTAAAAGAAAAATTGGGTTTCCTCCCAAGGAGGGGTGCATTTATGTTTTCTATAGTTGGGAAGTTACAGTGGGATACCTGTAATATAATGGTGGAAACCATATTTTCTCCACTCTAGTGTGATTCTAGAATAACATCTCACTTAGGATTCCTGATTGTTTATTGGATCATTCATTACGTTCCTTTTTTGTTGTTATAGTAATTTAATGGAGTTTGAAAGGGAATGTGGGTATCCTCCCATTGTTATTAAACTCAAGGAAAGATGTTATCCCAAAATTGATGGGGTTTTTTGCAAGGAAATTTAGGAAGTTTCTTCAATTATGATGGTATATTTATGTAATGTTAAAATAACATGAAAGCTGAGTATGAGGTACTAATTGATTTTAACACATTTCTATGATCACTTTCTAAAGTGGAGTAACAAATATCCAAGGGGAAATGAGATTGAATATTATATTCTAGATTATTATTATCAATTTTGGTTTGCGAAGAATGTTAAATTTAAACCTCACTAGTGATTAATTTATTAATGAGGTAAAAATCTCAAATAACCACACAACTATTGGGATAAGATACAAAGATTGGTTTAGGATTGACCCCATATATAATATAATTTTTAGAAACATGGATAATAAATAATGAATGAAGGATAATATGATTTGAATCAATGAATGGGAATGCAACTTCATTTTCCTCATTATCACCCAAGTTGGATTAGTGGATATCATAGGTGATATGGGATTCCAAATAGTTTTCATGATCTTTTAGATCGATGGAATTTACATGTGAAATGTCAACATGTTCTTTTCTAATTAAGACATGGTTAATGAGGGTATAGAATTAAAAATATTATAGTAATGAAAATGATGGATTGATGTTTAAAAGACTTCAAAAGATACTTTCATAATCATTGACAGGGAATACAAATTTATTGTCTGATGGGTATCACATAGCTTGAAAAATACTAAACTTGACTAATTGGCCACAAAATAACATAGATAAGATTCCAACATTGACATCAATATTGGTTATATATGTCATGGGGAATGGTATCCTATAATCATATGTGGTTGACAAGACTTTGTCTCACATTCCATGCAAAGGGAACAAAAATTAGTTGGGAAGATATTGTCCTTGACTTCGAAAAGGACATCATCAATTATTTCCTCCGGACTAGTTGTGCTTCGATTGGATAACTGGATGAAAACACTCATTGGGTGCAAGGGACCTTGACCAAGGATTTAGAAAATGGTTTTTAGAATGGAATGTTTTGAGGATCCTAGGACTATGAGTGCATCATCAATTTTGGAACTCCCTATTTAGAATTGAATTGTAATGGTCCCTGGACATTTGTAAATTATGAGAATATATTGTTTCGTCGAAACATTTTTAATGTTTCTAACCGGTCTCTTACGGGTGGAAAATTCCTTAAGAAACATTTCATACGTGGGATTTTTTTGGATGGAATATAATAGTGGAATTTTAACAAAAACACATCTAAACATGTCAGGAATTTTAGAATCAGGATCGATGGTATTCTTCTAATTAGAGTCAACTTGGGGAAACTTTATTAGGTTTTTTTGAGAAATGGAAGAAGGTGAGGGTGTTTCCTCATGATCAATTTTTTTTACATCAGTTTTTTTATTTTTACATATCAAAATTTAATGGGGATTTGGGATTCACTATGAGGAATATAAATTTCATTTCCTCATCTATATGAAATTGAATTTAAATTACCCTTGCGATAGCTAAATGGTTTAGTTGAAAGGTGGGAAGAATTATATTGTTTCTACTGGTTGAAGTGGTATACAAGATGAAAAATTTGGGTTTCAATGTTTTTATGGCTAGAATGAGTCAAGTATGAATAATAATCCATAACACTTTTCTAGGGAAACTAAGAAGAAGACGTATTCCCCAAATAGGGATTACCTTAATTTAGGTTCTTGGGAAAGTGCTTGTATTGTGTTATGATTTCCTTGATTTGGGTACTTGGGAAATTGATTGTATTGGGTTGAGAATTAGTTTCCGTTGGACTTTTGGAGCCAATGTTTTGGCCATTATACTAAACAATATTTTTTATTCAATTTTAATGAATTTATTTTTCAATGGCCATAATGTGAATGGAGTATCGATGATGAATATTCCCTCAAATAAGAACCATTTCAACAAATTTTTTCCCATATATATATATATATATATATTATTCCAAAACAAAAAATCTCATCTTAATTGGATAACTAGATTTTGAGAAAAGTCATGGATAATGTGTTTTATAATTATTGAATAGAATGGTGGGATAGACATCAAGGAATCAGTTGAGCCACTTTTTTTGGTGTAGGGACTTCAAATGTTTAACCATGATTATTTTGGATATTCATGAATAAAATCTTGAGTCTTATAAAATTTGGTCTTCTATATTGATCCTGAAAATTATATCTTCATGGACGGTGTAGTTTCTTTGATAGATTGTTTAGGCCTTATAGTGGGGTCCAATTGACCCTTGAAATGGAGGATTTGACCCACAATCTTATTGAATGATTTTTATGAAATTGAATTAGGAACCCTAGAAAATATAATATAACAATTGGTTTAAGTAGGTTGATAGTTCTAATTAAAATATAAAACTGACCCAAATCAGGATTAATTAAAATAATGCTCAAAAATCATATTTAATATAACAGGTGATTATTTCACACCAATTATGAACTCTTCATAGAAAATCTATAAATGAAGTAAAAAATAATGTTATCAATAATTTTATAACATCACTCCCGATTTATAACGAACCTCCTAGTGAAAATATCTATCTCTCACTTTAAATCTTCGTCTCCGCCTTCCTGCCACCTGAGTCCACCATCCTTCTACCCAACTATGCCTTTTTTTGCTTCTTTCCTCCTCCTTATACTCTACCTTCTGTCAATATTCATCCATCATATAGATTCCTGCCTCCACATATATATCCACTTATGACCTATTAGTCCTATATCTTGAATCGAAAGTGAGGGAACACCATTTTCTTCATCAAGAAATCGCCAACCAAAATAGGATACCAAGGTCACACATATCAGTTCTTGAACAAGATCTCAAACCTAGGGGATGATGCCTCAGCTTATTTTTTGGATCCAAACTCTAGTTACACAATTTACTTTTATTCATGATTTCATACTCGATAATCATCTTGGTTGTGATACTATCACCATTTTGGATCATATTTTTTCTTAAATCTTCCATTCATGTAGCCAAAATGAGTTCTATAAATTGTATTCATACATCACTCAAGAAGACAAAAACATGAGCCAGAAATTTTTAATAATTTTTTTATATTTTTCAACATTTATTTATCAAAAACTATAATATATATCTTTATATTTGTTAATAATATTGTTTCTATTTGAAAATTAATTTATTTTAATGTACGTGTATGTAAATATGACAGATTGATTTCATAACTTATACGTATTATTTATGTAAATGTTTAGGTTTGTATATTTTTTTTGTTAACTATATATATCATGTCTATACATTTACATGTTTTAATATTTGGTTTACCTTATATATATGATGAATTTAAATATATCGGTTCACACTTATTAACAATATTAAAAATTATATAATGTAATTTTATCCTGTAGGTTGCTGATTCAGAGATGTTGAAATGTTGTTCATTAACTTTATATTATGTTTTCCTCATTCCAATTATACAGTGTCTTCCGAATCTATTTGAGTTGTAATGAAATACTTATTGTTATATCTTTATATAATTTTATTACAATAGATTCAGATATTTATTTATTCTTATTTTTTACATATAGATTCATATTCTAATTATTGGTTTATATATATATATGTATTTGTTAACTAGAATATATCAGTTCATATTTTTTACTAATTTTTTTATTTTTAAAAATGGTTTCTTCTAATGTACATGTATAAAAATATTCATGTTTGAATACTTTCTATAATTTATATTGATGAGGAAATGAAATATATAAATTCATCTTTGTTAACTATATTTCATTTTTTTAAATTTCACTCTCTTTTAATGTACATGTATAAAAATATGAATGTTTGAATATTTTTTTACTTATAGTTATTAGGTTAGTTAGTATTGTTGTCAAAATATTTTTTAACTCATATGTATTGGGAAATAATTTTTAATAAAATAATTTCTTTACCTAGTACTAATTTAAAGTTGGATAAATTATTGATGACACATAAAATGAAAATAATTTAGAATATGGAAAATATTATGCAAATAATTCATATTATATTTGTTTCAAACTAGGGTTGGATTACATTTTTGGTGATTTGAAATGAGTTACATTTTATGTAATAATTACTAAAATCCATCACACATGCCTGTATCAAATATTGTTTTTTATTTATTAAAATTATTCCTAAATTCCACAATCATAGCATTTTTAATTCCACCACAATACCAATGTTTTATTCTTATAAATTAGTTATATTCAATCTAGTTCCTAGATTTTCAATCCTTATGAATTTTTTGGATGTGTATAGATCTAGTATCCAAACTATTTTATCACTATTTGACATTTGATCACATTAATAAATTATTTTCTTATTATTTTTTAGACAATATGATGTTATAATATTACAATATTATGGAAGATTCGAAACATTTATGGTTGTCTTAATGAATCATGTAAATCATGTATGAAAATTCCACAAATTTTTAATGAGAAGTATGGTTTATAAAAAATGTGTCCCCAAAAAAGAAAAAAAGTAAGAGTTTCCCTTATATTAATCTATAAATACAATTACACATCGATATTATTGAATTTTGGAAAAACATAAAGTCTTCTAGACTAATGAAACTTTTCTTATTTAATTCTAGATTTATGGTGTATTTTCTAGTAATAGAATTGAAATTTCAGTAGTACCTTTTGATAATCCTGTAATGAAAATTGTATATCATATTGTCTCTGAACTAATAGTTAACTTCATTCAAGTAATATTTTTTTAAGTTAGATTAATAATAAACTCTTATTGGATGATATTTTTTTAAAAAAAATAAATTTTTTCATGAATCATGTTCATGAATTTTGGTTGCCACTTGAACTAAATATTATAATGTTAAACTATGGTTTGTATTTGGAAATTACTAATTAAAACATTTGGAATCATTATCATCCTTATGAAATAACCCCTTAAATTTCTAATTCATTTTAATTAATTTATCATAAATCTCACTATTTCAAAAATCATTTGAAAATTCTCTAAGGTAATGCAGTAACTTTTCCCAAATTGATATAATTATCAATGTGGTAAAAAAATTCATGCTTCATTTTATAGTAAACTTAAAAAAAATATTTTTAGGATACTTCAATGAATTTTCATCTAGAAGCTGAGATCACAAACTCATCTTCCTCGACTAGAATAACTTTGTAACCGTATTACAATTAGGATCTATATTATTGGGATGAGTTCTAAAAATCATTCAATCTAAAAAAATAAATTTATATTTGACATAATTCTGTTTATATATTCTCATACATAATATTTTACTTATTCATAATATTTTTCAGAGTCCTCCATCATTTTCATGCATCAATTCCATTCCATTCCTTCATATTTTTATTCATTTCTGTATTTATTCTTTGCAGAATTTATATAAATTATTTGAGGTCCTAATAAGCACATATTTTCTAAAGATGTTATTTTTAAAAATTCTTGTCAAATAACTATAACAAAATTAAAATATGGTTATGAATAATTACATGATTAATTGATATATTTTACTCTATGTTACATTTATATTCATTTAATTTATGGTCCATAAATTTATTTTTCAAAAGTATTTTTATTCAACTAACATTATTTATTGATCAATTTTTACACACCCTATTTAATATTAGTTTGAATTAGATAATTCTACACACTAAACATATTAATTTCATGAATCAAATATTTTTATACTCAATAAATGTATATACTAATATAATATCTTAATTATGAACATTTTCTTTCAAATTCTATAAATACTTAAAATATAATCCTAATATGCTCCTAATAAATAACTAAATTTATTTTTTAGTGTTGTAATTGGAATTTCTCAGTGATGGTTTATATAAATTTAATATAAATTTAAAACACATAACTAATAAATAATTTTAAGTTTTTGGTTTGGTTTAGGTTTGGGAAAGAGGTACTATACCTTATAATAAAAATATAGTAAATTAATAAATATTTATTATATATATAGAAACTGTTTATTTTTATTTATTTTGGTCACCAAAGTTAATAGTTATTTAAAATACATGGTACATTTACTCAAACTTGAAAAAAACAAGAAAATGAATTACTAAATTTGTTGTTATTAGAAGCATTCCACTTTGAATTAGAACATGATATTTAAAATAACTAGTTCTAAAAGGCCCTATGGATGTTGTCATAGAGGATTAGATGACTAAATTGTAATTATTCCCTATAGCCTTTGTTTAATATTTTAGGATTGAATCTATTGTATGTTAATCCTCACAGTATAATTAAATTGAATTTATACCTATTGAAATATTCTTGTAATCGAAAACATCTATCGATGATTTTTTTGTATGTAAGGGAATTTATAAACCTGATAAGGAAACCCCTGGAAGTAGTCCTACGATGCTTGTTAAAAATTTTAGAAAAAAAACTATCATATATAATAGAATTTATTGTATTGAGATGAACATGATATATTTAAAGTGTTTTCCATTGTAAAAATTTAATGTATATAGTTTTTATGATTTATATCATGCTCCATGTGTTTTTGGGTTTATGTTTCATTGAGTTCATAGTTTCCTTACAAAAATTAAATCTTCTTTTGGATTTGACATTTTAAAGATCCAGTTTTTGATAAATAAGACCATGTTTCACAAATATGGCAGTCTATTCCTTTAATTATTTTGACTATGGAAAATATTTCCATTTTCATATAGTATGTAAGAGGATGGTTACTTGAGAAAATTTGTAAATCTATATGATTTAGTGAAGGTTAGTATTTAAATAATTCTTTTCCTTTAGAAATTAATTTGAATTTTCTATTATAGAAATTGATTTTTACTCAAATATCTAATATTTCTTCTAAAGAAATACCATATTCCTTTTATAGTGAAGGTATCTTTTTTATTATCTTATTTCTATTATTTTCTATATCCATCAAATAGTAAGAAACACATAATAGAGTACAAATTTTTATATATGTTATTTTCGTATTCAGATTATTTAAATTTAGATTTCTTTAAATTGTTTTTAGAAAAAATTCAATAGGGATTTAATTTTGTAGAAATATTTATTGGATGGATTCCCTACACCATGCTAGAAAATCAATAATATCGGTTACTGTATGGTATCCTTTCATATTTTCTCATTGAACATTAACTTATTTTCCAGCATTCCATTTTTAACACCTTCCTTTATTTTTTCATTTTTCTCTGTCTAATCCCTCTTGAATTATTTATTCCCTAAATGTGAATTTTTCACTCTATAATATATTACTCCAAAGGTGTTGTGATGAAGGGAGAATTATGGAATTTTTTCATGTTTATATTATATTTTTATCAGATTAAATTCAATGATTATCTGCATGAAATTTTTAGACTTATATTTTTTTAGGTTATAGGTTCTGTGGACTCAAAACCTGTAAAACACTATATAACAATTAGTGTCTATTTCTGAATAATTTACTGTCTTCTTTGGATGTTACAAATTTTCTGAAGTTCTTTTATCATTTAATGTCATATGTTGGGGTTGAGATATTATAATTTTTTAATCTTAGTTTCCCTTTTATTATATAATTTGAATTTATTTAGTGATTTAGTTGAGTTTCTAGAGATTTTGGAATGTTTCAACAGGTTTTTGAGGCATTCTAGAGGGTGTCAGGTTATCTCAACATTAAGCGACACCATGAAAATCCTCTTGATAGCCATACAGATTCTCCAAACTAGGCTAATTCAAATTCATTATCCATGTATTTTCTTATATAAATAATTTTTGATACATCATTTTAGAACATTTCCACCAAATATTAATGAAGTCTATGGCCCAAATTTACAATGCATTCATTCAATTTAAATAGGTGTTATCATAGTAAAAAATATAAATATCTTTAAATCAAGCCATATCCACGAATTTATTACATTTAACATTAGAATAAATGGATTCCTTTTAATTCGAAGATACCCTTTACTTATCTGATCATCAATTCCACTTCTGATATTGAATAATTAGTGGTTCTGTATAATTTTTAGTAGTTTCCCAATTTTAATATATGATTCTTCATAATCTGTCATCATGTATTTTTATTTTTCTATAATATTAATTTTTCAAATGCAGTTATCTTCCAAAAAAGTTTCAACATTTAGTTTGAAAATGGTGTTACGATCTTATATATTTTTAAAATTATCATAATCATGTAATTTCTAAAATCACTCTTGTTATCTTATTATTAGGATTTTTTAAAAACCTTATTTAGTTTAATAATCTAATGTTTCATTCCTTAGTAGGTACACATGATAAATATTTAGATTTTAATTATTTCAAGATTCAAGGCTCTTACAACTATAGATTACGGTTGAGAATATTAAAAATACACAATTTCTCTATTTCGTACATTCTTTATGAACAATGTAAGCATACAAATATAAAAAATGATATGCTTTACCATTGTAGATGTACCAATACATTTAACAGATTCCAAACTATAGTCATTTGTTTTTAATTATTTCCTATTTTATATTTTTTTGCAATTACTACAGTGATATGTTTCTTATCATTGAAAAGGTACTACCCATATTAAAATTAATGAAATCAAATCTAATTTAACATATTTCTGAGTGATGTGATTTTTTTACTGATTCTAAGATTGAATTATCTATGATGATCTAGGCTGATGTGATTGGCCAAATAACTTCTCCATTGTACAAGTTCTTGTAGTGTTAAAAATGGTGGCTTTTGGGGATGAAATAAAATGGAATTTTTAAAAGGTAAATTCATTAAATATTTACACATCCATTTAACAGTTTCACAAACCTTTTACTTCCTTAATAATTTTATTGTTTCCTAGCATTATTTCAAATGAAATGAAATGAAAATATTTGAATGTTACTAATTTGTAAAATTTATTTACTACATTCTATCAATGTTCAATTAAATTCAATACTATATTAATGTGGAACTTAATTTTTTCTGCACATTATTCATTTGTGGTTCAATACAGTCAACTCCAGTATAAAAAAACAGTTTTTATATATTGGTTGTATTATATATTTATTAGAATTTATGTGATTCTGTAGATTCCATTTTCATTTTTTTCACTATTTATATTTATTAGTCAATTTCATGTTATATTTAAGTGAAAAAAACATGAACATATAAAATGTAAATAAAATATTTATTACATTTTCAATTTGTTCCATACTAAATGTTTCATTTCTAAAAGAAAATATTTGAGTTATATTAATTTATTTTAAAAAATAAAATGTCAATGCATATTATATGTTATCAAATAATGAAATTTTTATTTTATTTCTAGGTTTAATTTCTCTATGAATTTCACAATGATGATTCATCTAAATGTGGATAATTCTACTAGAAAATGAATTGTGTATTTCTTCTATTCTATGTTCTCATCAGAAAAAATATCAAAACAGATATAAACTGATATTTAAATTATGTTTTATTTTAGAAAAATATCTAAATTGGATTTTGAGGTTAAATTATCTATAAAAATTATTGAAAATTCTATTCATTATAATTTTTAAGTTTTTTAATTAGTTTCAATCATGAGGAACCTTTATATCATATTTATGAAATAAGTCGACAAAGTTGTCTGTTCAACTTATATAATATATATCTAAAGAACCCAAAATGTGTACACACTATGCTCTTAGTATGGATATATTTTTTAACTTTCAACATTCTCAATACATACTTTATTTTAACTACATAACTTATTCCTCACCTATTAAAAAAATATAATAAAATTTACATTAGGAAAATATCTTGTGAGACAATTTATTGAAAATTAATATTGTAAAAAATAAATTTTTATGATGTCCCATATAGTTGACAGGATCCAATACTAGTTATTTAAAGAATTTAAGAAATAATCCTTTTCTAATTTTTTAAAATTTTCCAAAACAAATTCAAGGAATATTTATGTTGTTTTAAAAATATTAAGAGTATTAATTTTACCTGAAATTTGAATGTAATAATTGTTTTAATGTATATAGTATGTACAAAATTTCCCTCCAATATATACATTATTTTATTTGAAGGATACTTTTTAAGTTAAAACATTATTTTGAATTAAAATTATTCTTAAAATGTTTTATTTTTTAAAATATCTTTTTTCATTGAAGACAAGATATTTTCCTCAATAAATGCTTCAAATGACGTTAAATATTCACTTATATGTTTTCTTTAAAAGTATTTTCATCATGTTTTACCAATTTTCAAATTTAAAAAATATGATTCTGAAGGTAAATTTATCTTCCTCAACAAAAGATCCATGTGATCTACCATTCAAAATAAATATCTATTTAAGATGATATCCCTGGATGTAAATTATGTTTTTTTGGTGATATAAACTAAGGTAACATTTATTTTTATTTATTTGAATGTTTTATTATGAATATACATTTATAAAACCCATTTTTCCCATAAGATATGCCATTACAAAATTATTTTGAAACCGAAATTATTTCCAGGGGTTATACTATGATGAAATGATAAATTGATTATAATACCTTTCTCTTTTCAATAGGTTATGAAATGATAAAATGTTTGTAAAACCCATTTAATTTCATGGGTTATGATATAATGATTTTTATGATCTTTTGGAACAAATGTATATGATTTTCATTATGATATTGGTGGTACACATATCTCCCTTCAATGAAGTGGGTAACAATAAATGATCTATGAGATCAGAGGGTGCATAGGTTGTGAGCATAATACCAAAGCCGGTACACTGATGGTTAGACAAAGCCTAACATGTTATGAATTTATTGGTGGTATTCTTGACATAAGATTTTCTTTGATCATGTATATTCCACAAATATATGTATTATGCCTATGTTATGATCTCATGGATCATGTTATTTGATTCTATTATGATTCATGTCTAATAAACTACTAATTATTATCCCATGACTCACAATTATGATCATTTATATGCAGGGTATGGTTTTAAATTTTTTTTCTCCTGATATCATGACCTTATGTTCATGTCATTATTATGTATCTCCCTTATTTAGCCTTATTGAGAATCTATTATCTCCATTTCTTGAATTTACCTTCCCAATGGTCACGAAGAAATATTTTTAGTTGGGTATATCTATAAAGAGTACATAATGGGAATATATTTATTGGGGATATTGATGATATTTCATTAATTAAGAATATTGTGTTCCAATTTACGAAAGCCAATAAAATATTTTGGTCCTCAGGAATGTATTTTTGTAATATATTTAATATTCCTTAAAAATAAATAATAACTTTTTTTGAGAAGCCTGGTTCCCTAGAGATGGTATCAAAGGATTGGTTAGGTTAACATTTGGAATATAAGATGAGAAAACATTGGTTAGATCCCCAGTTATATTTATAAAGATATATCTTGGGATGTTTTTACGGATAAGTGTAATAATGAGTAATAGTATATAAATATGTGATGAAAAGTTGGGAATAGATAGTGTAAGTAGATATCAAGAATTTACACACATGTATTGATAGTATTATGGGATATGGCTCTCACAAAGAGGTACATAGGGTTAATAACTATGAGGAGGGTGCATTGAGATAGAATCTATAACCTCCAAGTGCATGAAAATAGGCCTTGATACACACCTTGTTTGACACTACTAGGTTGTATGTTTGGGATATTCACCACCTCTTTACAAACCATCATAAATGATTTAAATAGACGATTACTATTAATGTCCTAGGATATATCTATGTTCACATATATTAAAATATTTCCATGATTTATGCATAATATAAGTTATTTTCATGATTATTTGGATACCCATTATGAGTAGTGTTTCTCAGACTATGTTTTTTGGATTTAGTCAACGGAGAAACTAGAAGAAACTGGGTTTAAATTGAATGAAAAAGACAATTTTCTAATGATTAGCCAAATAGTATTATGAATGGATTGACATATATTTTTATTATTCCTAATCATTTATCATAGAACAAAAATTAATAACATTCACCTTTACAGACTCTCATACTCTCCCATGAAGATATTGATAGGGTGCAAAGAGTTTTTATGTAAAGGAGAATATGGATGATGGAAGATTGAGTTTCCTATATGTTAATAATGTATGAAGAATCACTCATGAGAATGCCTTAGATAAATGAGAATCTTTTAATGGGTGTGTGAAAGAAGGACATAAAAAAGATACTATAAAGGGAAAATGAAATTTTCAGATAACACAATGGATGGGAATGTTGGTATCCTTATGTTATTATTAATTGATATTTTTTTTATTTTTGAAGGTATGATAATTATGAAAATATATGTCCTAGGGGAAGATATCATAAAGATAATATGCAATATTGTATGTGTAACTGTTATACTGCTGATAATGATGAGACCGTGAATGACATCTGAAAGGTATGGGCTATTCTAACAATATTTTTTATGTTAAGAATAATAATAATGTTTAAATTGATGTTGTTGAATCATTAGAAATAATTCATATTTCATATTATAGGAATTTTTTATTAATGAATAATATGATTAAGCCTTGTTAATTTTTTATGAATAAAGTAAAATGATTAAAGTCCAAATGTCATTGAACCATGAATTTCATTATATAAATCAGGAATTATATAAGGGATTTTTGTAGAATATTTTTATTAAGGACATGCAGGAATATGATTAATAGTTCTGATGACAAAGAAAAGTGTCTTAATGGAATTTTGAAGTTTTATGAAAAATACATGATTAAGAGATGATAATAATGTTGGTATAAAGAGATGATGAATATGAATAACTAAATTGGATAATAATTAGTACCTTATAATAAATCAATGATTTTTTTGACAAAGTGAATTATGGTATCATTTATGGAGTTTATGAAATATTTTTGATTTATGGAATATATCAAATAATCATTGATTCATGATTGTAATGAATAACCATGAATGTTTTAAATAATTCTTCATAGTAATCAACGTAATTACCATGTTATAAGGGAATACATGATGACATTATTTACAATTTTGGTATGAGATAATTAAGAGTTACTTTACGATATATGTGGTATTAATGTTCAATCTATTTTGATAAATTTAGTGAACTTATTTATGTATATTTAATTTTAGAAGGTTTATAAGTTTAACCATTAATGGAATGAGTTTAGATCAATTTATCCATATCAGATAACCTGTTCTATCCTTTTTCCAATAGAAAGAAAGAAATAATAATCATTTAATAAAGGATCCTATAACATGTTATTGATTTATTAAATAAAAAAGTTAATATTCATTTTTTGGAGTATGTGATGATGTATAAATTGATCAATAAAAATCTAAAATATGGAAAATTTATTATTAGAAAAAGTGAAGATATGTGCTTGGTATATCAGTCCCTACATTATTCTTAACCATATCGGGATCGAATCCTATTCATTGGCAGTTCCACTGAACCTCATTTAGGTTCATGACGTGTTCCATGTATATCTCTTGAGTAAGTACATACATGATCCATAATTAGTAACTCACTTTGAGGTCAAACTATTAGGGAACTATATTTATTATGAGGAACAACCAGTAGAGATTCTAAATTGAATAGAAAAATTTCTAAAATCGAAACCACTCACCCGGACAATGATTTATGCCAGAACACACAATTTTTTTGAGATTCATTGGAACTAGAAAACATAATGATGAAAAATTGTCATTGTTTATTAATTAAAAAGTAACTAATTTTAATGGTGGAATTAATTTTATGGGGAGTAGAATGAAACAACCCACGATGTTCTAAAATATATATTTCTTCAATTTATTTTTATATATTTTTTATTTCCCATTACATGAAATATCGAGTTTATATTTCTTTACATGCAACACCGTGTTCAAAAAAATGTGACATATTATTAATGTATTATTATTTAATATTATAGTTTTCAGATAGCCATTAGAATGGTGGGAATAAATAATATTAAATAAATTATGAAACTATATGGTTTATACATGTATATAAAATTAATCTATTGGTGTAAAATTACTTTTAAAATAATGGAAATCATTTTATGATTTTGTTAATGAAAAATAACATGTTTTACATGATCAAATTAAAAACTATTTTTTTGTGAATTATTTTAACAAAATTTATTTATTATATACTTAATCAATATTTTAACATTCATCTTATTATATTTATATACAAGAGATAATAATAAATACAATTTTTTGCATAAAAACATTATTTTTCTAAAAAAAAGTTTTCTCAAAATTTTTGAACTTACTTAAAAAATAAGTTTTAAAAATTTTTAGAATATAATTTAGTAAAAAAAAAAATTTTAAATAATTATTATAAAATTATCCTAGTGTAATGTTTTGAGAATTTTATGAAAAATTTAATTTTCTGAGGAATTGTGAAAAATATGAAATTTTAATTAAAAACAGTATTTTGATTTAATCTTTTTCTAAAGAAAGTTTATAATTTTAATTTATTTTAATGTAACATTATTTAATTATATATATTTTAATCTTATTTAGTTCATTAGAATAAATTCTATATTGAAATTGGATATAAATACATTTTAAAATATTGAACATTTTCACATTAAAAACCCACTTTCTCATCACATATGTGTGATTAATTTAAAATTTCAATTTTCAACGTATGTGAGTGGAATTTTGAAAAATTGATGAAATATTTTTAATAACCATATTTTTTATTATCATTTAGGTTGAACTTATTTTTTGACCAAAAGGAAATATAGAAACCGACAATATTATTTGGCGAAGATATGGTATAAATGGGTTTATAGGGGTTTAATCTATAATGATATGGGTTGAAAATGTCCCAAATTTTTTAAAAAATAATAGTATGGACATATTTAAACCCTATCAGTTTTATTTTAAAAAAAACCTTTTTCACATTTATTCATTATAAAAACATGGTGATTTTTTTTTATTTTCATAAAATTACGTGTGCCGCTCACCTCAATTATAAAAGAACAATGCTTCTCATATTCTATTCTCAACCTAAAAATATTGACCAATAACTACCCAAAAATCTTTCCAAATTCCTTCATATAACCCTATAGCCCTTAATTTGGAAAATAAGGATACCTAGGAGGGTTTTTGGTGTAACCCTAAGGAGGATATCTAAAGAAGAGGTAACGTTCATCAATGGGCGTTACATATTTTCTATTTTCTTAAACTGATTAAATTATTATAATAACATAATGATATAATAACCTTATTATCATCCCTATAAATATATTATTTATATTAATATCATTTCCTACAAATATATCCACTTCTGTCAAATAGGTTACAAAATCATCATTCATGTGTGTGGTAGATTACCGACTCACAAACCGATGTCAATCATTTTTTCCATCACCACATCACATGGTTGGAAATAATGATGTATTTATTTTTTATTTAAGATACTAATTATATTTTTTTATTCTTTAATTATTATATAATAATTAATTTCATGCTTTTTGATTTCTAGGAATATTATAACGTCACTCATGTGTATGACAGACTAATTCCTCGCTAAGCGATATGATTCATTCATGATTTACATGAAATGTATTAAGGATTAATTTAATTTAAATATGTGATATTTATGACATAAAAATTAATGTATACTGATAATATATCATTTAACATTATTTTAATTAATTTGTTGGGAAAATGGAAACAACGTTCACGTGTAGATACAACCAGCTGTCTCAATAAATAATGTTTTTAATTTTTAATAACTATCTTTTATAGATTAATATAAACACATATAAAATGAATATATAGGATAATAATATCATGTTTAAGATTGTAGATATTTTGGAAACCACGATCTATGTAACCAAACCAAAAATAAAAAGTCAAATATATATAAACAAATGGTTATTACGTAAAACATAACATTAACACGGAATTTCTAATAAATGGGTAATAAAATGTTATAAAGAGATTTAATATGGTATGATATATATATAAATATTATTCATTAATTTATGTATGAAAAAACTTATATTTACTATATAGGTGGTTTGAACATGTTCGATTGTAGTTAATCCTAAAGGTAAAAGATTTCTAGTCACTCTATTATTTTAGATAGACATATACACATTCATGACTTGTTTATTATTCATGATATATATATAATTACCCTTTGGCATGTTATATCATGAATATACTTATTTTCACAATATTTAATGATTTATTAGATGTTATTATTTATTGGGGAATACATACCAAAATTTTACTCTAACAACCAATGTAATGATAGAATACTTTTTACATCTATTAGTATTTATTAAAAAGATATTAAAAAATAAGGACAATATTTTCAATAATGTATATGATAATTGTAGTTTTATGTAAAAGAACATTAATTTTTCTAAAAAATAGTTTTTCCACCTTTTCATGGAACACTTGATTTTAATATAGTTTGTTTCTATATTATAAATTATTTTTGACAAAATAAACTTATTCTTTGAAAGAGTAAAACCAAAATTTATACTGGTTAAATTTTTGGTATTTCACTAATAAATTTCATATTTTAATTAATAATGAAAAATGAAGTATTTTCATTCCAAAATAAATTTTCATCTAAATTTTTACACAATTATATTATAATTTTAATTGGTTTTAAAGTATAATTAGATTAATTTATTTATCATTTAATTCAATTTAGGTCATTGGAATCAATTTAACCTTGAAATTTGGTATAAAAACTATGTTAACTTCTTGATATTTTACATTAAAAATCTGTTTTCTCATTCTACAAAGTAGATTAATTTTAAAATAATTTTATCCACTTATGTTGTTTGAATTTTTAAAAATAAAAATACAACATTCCAATAAATATGACATTTATTATGTTATAAGGTCAACATAATTTTTTTAAATTGTGAATAGTAAATTTAATACATATTTTTATTACCACGGTTAAGGGTTAATAGGGTAGATAAAGGCTAAAATAATAATATAAATCATATAAAATCACCCTAACACTTGCCCAAAATTCATTTGATGAGTGTTTTTAAACCTAAATCAACCTTTTGTTAATGTTATAGACTTTTATTTGCACATTGGTGTGGGAACAAAATTTATAATAATATATTCAAAGAGAAGGAAAATATTATCACACCCTTCTTTTTAAAAAGTAATGTATTTTCAATACAGGGTTATACAAGGGATCTATTCAGGTATAAATTCTATTCAGAAATATAATAATATTACCTACATCATGGTCAATTATTTATTATTTTTAGGTAGTAAATAATTATATTATGTACAAATAAAATCATAATATAATAATTTATTCATCAATGGAAGAATCCAATAATTGATATAAAAAATGATAAAATAAAAAAACATGATATAATTGATTCCATCCACTAAATTTATAGATTACATTGAAATTTTATGGTTGGGTAAATGGATATTGTTCAAAGATATCATGTTGTAATGATATTTTTTTAAAATTCAAGAAATGAATAGTGTCAAAGTTTATACTAATTATATTTTTAAATATAAAATAATATATTAAATGAAATTAAAATTATAAAACTTTATTATTCAAACACTTAGTTGGGAAAAGTAAAATAATTACATAAATGACTCATTTATTGGTCTTTTGGCATGTTATTGTAATTAATGTTACACTGAAAGTGTAGATTAAAAGATATCATGGTTAGAGTTAAAATCATTTAAAAAAAGATAAGGATTAAAAAATAATAAAAACATGTAAAATTTATATTGGATGATTATATTTAGACACATCATAATACTATAATTGTAACAAACTTATTTGGATCAATTTTTAAAAGAATATCTATTTATATTTATTTATTAATTTGATTATTTCTAAGAGTTCCTCTCCCATCTCTTATAAAAGGACACCAATTCATAACATTTCTTCACACCCCAATGCCAATTTGGTTTATTCAGGATCTTCCCAAATACCTTTATAGAATCCCTACCCACATTATAAAGGCCTTACTTTATATATGACACACAAAATATTGGTGTTATAGTGTTAAAACATTGATATTATCTAAATGAAAAGATGATTATGATTGTATGTGACGTGTAAGACTCATTGTAGTAGACTTTATTTTTAAACACTCATTTACTATTTTTTTAATAAAATTCAAATTGAATTTTTATATTAAAATTATATAGAATGAATGAATTTTCAAACTTTTTTTTATTTAATGTGATTGTCTTTACTTTACATGTTTATAATATTATTTTCAAATTATGTGATTTTTTTTTTGGGAGGATTTGGAAAAATTAGAAGTTATTCCAAAGTGGAAAATTAATGTTAATTTTATGCATGATTTATTTGTTGTGATTATGTTTTGGTTCTTGGGAATTATTTATGAGATTCGGTGGTTCTGTGATAAACTAAGAGAGAGTGAGGCTATTAAAACTCTCTAATACATTGGTTAATGAGACAATGTTAAATAGTAGGGTTTCTATAAACAAATTTAGGGAATATACTGTGATGGGTATTCCAAAGATAACAATGAAGGTTACTCCCTATGTAGTTGTTAAATTTACAATGTATGAATGATATGGATTCCAAAAGTTACTATTATTATTTATGATTTATATTCAGTTTTACTTGAATCTTTTTATTTCATGATGTAGGTTAAAGTGATTAATTTTTATGGGTGAAAAGTTTCATTTATTTAAAATGTTTTCATGAGTTCAAAATATTCATGGAATAATAGTTTCTTTACTAATTTTATGTATCGAACTAATCATTTATGGTCATCCTTAGTTTTAATTTTTTTTCACAGGATATACGGATGGATAAGAGAAAGCAGGAAGTCAAGTCGAATGTTCGATGATTTTTCATGAAAAAGAAATAATTTATTATTTTAAATGTTTTATATATTTGATGAAATGGATACTATTTTAATGTTATACACTTTTTCTGGATATAGAATATTATGCATGATTTATGAAATAATTTTCTAAAAATCTAAACCTAGAAATATCTTAATGTGAATGAATATAAATTCTTAACATAACTCAGGATTATGTAATGTTCAAGTTTGGGGCCTTATAGCTAGTATCAACGATAGGTTTAGATAACTATAGTTGTTTGGATATTTTTAAGAGAATATTCATTAAATATATTTACTCTATTATCATGTTCTAATGATTTACAATCTGAAGATTACTATGTTTCTTCATTTATGATATGGCTGTTCAAAATGGTTTTCCGTAGAGGAAATAGAGAAACTATGATGGGAAGCTATTTAGAGGAAAATAACCTTCCAAATTAGAAACCCAAGATGGTCCGAATCAGAATTTAATAGTTTTTTTAGTGATGGATTAGTAAACTCAGGCTATAAATAGTAGTGGTATCCACGCATGAGATTAGCCAGATCAACCTCAAAGGAATATATTGGTAGTGGAACATTTCATGAGGCAACATCATTCATCATTTTGAGGATCATCAAACAAAACGATAGCTGAAGTGTGGGTTTAATTCCAAGAATGGATTTTCGAAATCAAGGGGAATTCATTTAATTAAATGGTTAGTCTTGAGGTTTACTGTTTTGAAGGTGAAGATGATTAATAGTGGTTGGTGGTTAAGAAAATCAAGTAAAGTGAGAAGATTTATGCTATTGAGTTGGATGAATTAAAAATATTTTGCATGAGAAGTAATTTACTAAGGTAGTTCAACATTGGATTGAACACAATTTTTGGAATTGATGGAAGATGAGGATCAAATTGCTTCTTATGAGGAAAAATTGATGTTCCAAAGGGTTGAATAACACCTGTGGGTGAATTATTTGTTCACATTTATAAGTTTTAATTATTTTCAAAACATAACCCATGAAACCTATTAATATTTATATAATAATCAAATTTTAGTAAATAATCATTCATAAAATTGTTGGAAAGCAAGAAAATCACACAATATTTACATGGTCCGACCATAGTGTGAGATCCAACATCTTTTCCATAGACACTCACTTGGTTTTATGAAAATGCACTATTAACAAGAATTGAATAAAAAATGTGAAAAATATCATTAGACACATATTATATATGGATAGGAATTATTACACTAGCTCCCATTAGTTTAAAATGTTTTCTTATAAAAAAATTTATTCAAACAAAATAATAAAGGCATTTTTAAATCTTCTCTACAATTTCTCAGTTAGAATCCTTAGTCTGAGTTGGATGGATCCAATTTTTTCTCAATACAATAATGCTTTATTAGATTTATTGAATATGATAATTTTGGATCCAATTTCTTGAATAGGATAATTCTGAAACTAATTTCCTAAATACTATAATGCTGGATCATATTCTCTCTAAAAATTGATGATGGATCTAATTTTTTGAATACGATGAACTCACTCTCAATATGAAAATAGAAACCGTGATATAATTCTCAATCAAATACTTCTTCCTTTATATGGGTACATTCAGTTTTAATTATATAGTTATCTACCTTTTTCTTATGTGTTAATGTTATAAATAGATGACTGATATGAAGAAGTCTTTATTGACCACCAATAAAAAAACAATGTCGGGAAACATGGAAACTTTCCCTTATTCTTAATATATCAAAATATCTACAAATATCTCACCTTTAAAACATCAACATTTATGTTTTCATAACCCATTATATTTCTATGATATTTACAAAAAATAAAATTCATGTTTGGCTAATTCACTTCTTTATACCCTTCTCAGCTCATTACAATTTGTTACTTTCTCAACTTCATTACGATATTTTTTTTCTCATCTCATTATGATATTTTTATTTCTCATTACATTTTAATAATTTTCATTCTTAACTCATTATTATATATTTATTTCTAAAATTCATTATGATCTGTTTCTTTCTTAGCCTATTATTATATTTTTATAGGATGGGATACAATTGTTAGTATCCGTGCACTTTTTATTTGGTATTGATTAATCTGGGTATGGTCATTTTCCTCTTGAGTCTGATTACAATCATCCTAAGTATGATTTTTTTTTCTTTAGATGAATGAACAGAAGCTATAGTAACTGATGCAGATCGGCATCAACATGATGTTAATCAAATTACGATGGGATTCTTATTTATATGAACTTCCCATTACGATTAAATTATCATTACAACAAAATTCCCATCATGATGGAATTATCATTATGAAAAAATTCCACACTCGAAAATTTTTAATTTTGGAAAACCACTCCACCATTTTGTCAAAATCTTTTATCAGGAATTTTTCAGGATTTTTGATAACCTTTTGAGCAGTAAAGAGTCATATTATTTAATTAAAAGATGTACGAAATCATTTGATCTCTGGACATCACTTTCTTTATTCAAAACGCTTCAATAACTTCATTATGTATATGTTCCTTTTGAAAACAATTTTTTTTCAATGTCATGCCAATGGAATTGAATATTATAAAGTGTATGATCAATAACATCATCTTCCTAATTTCTTCTATTTTTATTGTAGCCCGATAAAAAAATATGGGTCTTTAAAATAACCTCATTACGATGGACTCCGTCAGATTCTTAGAAAACAAAAAACATTCTTTAACAAAGAGAGTTAGTTGTCAGAAAATACAAAACCTTATTAATAAAAACACCAAAAGTGTTCTTCAATATCCCCATTGGATTTATTTGAAAACCCTCAATAACAACTTTTCTAACTCTAAATTTTTTTTAGAAATCAACTTTTGTAAAAAACTCAAGCTTTTTGACTTTTAAGAAACAATAGCCTTTTTCAAAAGAGGGTTTATTGACACAACACATTCTGGGTAAAGTATTTTTTTGAATGAATAACATCCTTTAATGGAAAGTAAATTATGGAAACATATAAAGGTAAACTACCCCACATTTCTTTTCACACATTCTTTTTTACCTCCCATATTATTTATTTTCACAATTTCTTTTTCTATCAATTCTATATTTCTATTTTCCATTATATGATAACCATAACTTCATATTCCTAAAATAAAGATAAGTAAAAACATTTTTTGAAGTAAAAATTAGTTTCCTTTTCCCCCCTTTGAAAACATTATCCAAATCACACTAGGGGTTTCTTCTTTATGATATTAAGGAATACATGGTAGGAGGACGAACATAAAGTTGCATCGTCAATTCCACAATCATTTCTTTCAAAATTTCTTTTGTAAAGAAATCAGTAATATGATACATTATAGAAATTTATTATAGAAAAACATATCTAGCATCAAATTTCTCATTTATAATGTTACCCTCTATATCAATGTGTTTTTATCTTGAATGTTGGAAAATAATATTATAAATATAAATTGAACCCTCATTATCACAAAGTATCATTAATGGTTTAGAAAATTTTAATTCCAAATCTTACTGTTGAACCTTCAACCATGAAATTTGAGTACTATCTTGAGTGGCTGAGACATATTCGAATTCTTATTTTATCAAATTCAATGAACTCTATTTATTACTATTCCAACTCATAAAACATTCACCCAAGAAATATTTTCCACATGACGTTGATTTTCTAGCATTATAATCTACCTGACAATCGACATAAGTATAACCATGAAACATCATCTCATTATTTTTTTATGAAAACCCATGTGAAGTTTCTCGTTTGACATATCTCGGCATTATATTTTCTTACACCATATGTGATTATTTTTGATTACATTGGTACTTGGAAAACAATGTTTTAATATAAACAATATTAGGTATTGAGGTTGTTAGGTAAATACAACTTCCAATTATATTTCTAAAGTATTTCGGATTTACAATTATTCTAGATTAAACATTACTCAACTGTGTGCTCACTGAAATAGGAGTTAGAAACTATTAGGATTCTTCCATCCTGAACATTTTTAATAATTCCATTTTATACTTTTCCTGAGATAGGCAATTGTATTTCTATTTTTGTTGTACTCATAAGACAAAGAAGAAACTTAAATATCCTAACATATATATTTCATAATTATTCTTCATTTCCTTAAAATATGTTTTATAAGAATATTATATATCCTTATAAAAAATCATATCATCCACATAAACAATTAATATTAGAGTTCTGGAGTCAAAACATTTCACGTATATTTTTCTATCCTCTTTTCTTTAGAAAAGATCAATATTATCAAAAAAATTGTCACACATAGAACACCATACACATGGAGATTTTTTAGTGAATACAATTCAATTTTAAATTTACAAAAAAAAAAATTCATCCGCATTATGTTGTAATCCATATGGGTTTTTAACTTAAATTTCTTTTTCAATATCACCATTTAAGAAATATGACTTTACATCCCTCTCATAAACATTGTAATTCAGATGAGCAGCCACTATAATAAACATTTGAATAGATTCTATCCTTGTAGCAAGGGAAAATGTTTCTTCAAAATCCAAACCTTCCACTTGTGCATATCCTTTACAAACATGTATTTAATTTTTTCTTGAAACATCTTCATGATAATGCAATTTGATTATATATACCAATTTTACTCAGATTAAAGTTTTATTTGATGGTCTTGTAACAAGATCCTGTGTTTCTTTATTCTCAATATGATTTAGGTACTAATTCATATAATACAATAAAACTTTATGTTTAAGAGCCTTTGAAACAAAATATTAATAATCTTTTGAAATAAGTGATGTTTGATTTTATAATCTCAATATCCGTCTGGTATAAACTAGACCCTTCTGATTCCCAATTAATTTTTTTGATTCAACAGATTTTTCTAAGGTAGGAAATAAAAAAATTTATCTCCCAACTTCACTTTCCTCACCATGTCACTCATCTGATTATAGATAGGGAATTTTTGTATAATATTAACTGCTATTGGAATTCAGTGATATATCATCCTTCGCATTCTCAAGAACTTTTGTTAATGATTTTTGATTTTTAACTACCTTCATATCATATGAGTAAACCAACTTTCATAAACATTTGTTCCAACATTTGTAACTTATTTCATTAAGTGAATGATGCTAAAAGTTCCTTCCTCATATTTCTCATCAAACATTCCCAAATCTTGATTTTTGATTTTGAGAAAATTTAAACTTCTAAAGACTTTGAAGTATTTCCATGAAGGTTTTTTGTTATACCACATTGAATAAGGAGTCATGTTAGTTACTAATCTCAAGAAGAATCTATTTTGATGATGTATAAAAGTACAAAAAACATCACTCTAATAGAATTTTGAAAGTTTGTTTTCAAATAACATACTTATTTTTATTTAAACCAAGCTTCCATTCATTCTTTCTGCTACTCCATTATGTTTTGGAATGTAAGGAGATCTATACTATTTTTTGATACCATTGTTTCTCAGATAAGTTTTAATGGTATTTTTTGTAAATTCAATACCTGTATCTGTACTCAAATTCTTTATGGAAACCCCCATTTCTTTCTCAATATCAATTCCTAAGAATTTAAACATTTAAATAGCCACAAATAATGCTTCATAAATATGATGTTTTTCATCTTTGAGAAATCATCAATAAAATTGATACAATATTTATATATTTTATTGCATTAATGTCTCATTGGTCCCATTAAGTTGGAATGAATAAGATCAAGTGGTCTAGTAGATATATCTCAATTCTCTTATAACATTGTTTAGTCATATTTCATTTCTGGAAAGCAATAAAAACATCTTCATGTATTGTTTTCATTTTTATAAAATTGGAAGCATCAACAAAGTTATAAATTTTATTCATTTTCTTCTACCATGGGTGGCCAAGTCTTGGGTGCCACAATTGATTTCATCTCTAGTACTCAAGTAACTTGAGTTATTAAATTCTTATATTTGAAAAATATTCCCACTAGTTATTTCTCCAATTATAATAAAAATTATATATTTCACACTTTTGATGATAAAAAAATCATTTTCTGTCATCAAAATGCGTACTTACACTGAGTAGCTTATTTTTTATTCCACCAACAAATCAACATTCATTAGATTTCAAATTTCCTACATCAATATCAACCATTCCAATTCCGTTGGTTTTTAATGAATTGTCATTCCCAAAGGTATCTTCTCCCCAATAATGACTATCAACATGATTCAAAATTTTTATATCACCTGTAATATGTAATGATAAAAATACTAATAAGAATCCGTGGTTTTTTTCTTTTACTTTGTTTCAAAGATATTTGAACAAAAAATATCTTTCCTCAACTTTAAACTTTTTATCTTCTATTTAATTTCTATTATAAGAAACTTGTTCTAGAATGAGTGTCATGCATATTTCATCATGATGACAAGATTGATCAAATATTCTACAAAAATCGTGTTAACTTTCAAATTTATTTCTTATTGGCATGTTTCTAACACCTCGATAATCAACTTTTTCAACTTTTTGTAACTCCAGAATGTTTCTCATTCTACTTTCACTATTTATTCCATTTTTATCAGTCCTTATTCTAGGTAAGAATAATTTATGAAAAATTTATAATCCATGTTCCCATAGATTCTATAAAACAAACAAAAAACCATAAAATATTTATTATCTATTGAAATAAGATCATTCTCTATTGAATCTAATTTAAGTTTGGTTACTTCCATCAGCTCTGGCATACTCAGGACTTGCACCATCATTTATTTTTAGTGAGTATTCTCTTTTTGTATATTGGATAGGTTTCTGATATCCCTTTTAAAACCAAGATCACCCAATAAATTTTTCAGAACCTAAAATGTTGAAAGAATCAGTTGACACATTATTTTTGGTATGATATGATTTCACCTAATTCTAATATTGATATTTGTAAAAAAAGTAAAAGTTTCATGTTTTCCTTATAAATTCCTGATAAAGTTTTCATTAATCTTCCTGAAGGAAAATTCAAACTAAATAATTTTTGTTTATACTTTTCAAATTATAATTCTTTATCATCCAAATTCTTACAATGATCTTCAATCATCTATCACTTTTAAACAATTCTGTGTTTGTAATATAAAATCTCCTCGATGTATTGATCCTCATTCTTGATAAAATATTTTACTCCTTCAATGAATTATTCATAATATTTCTTTATCATTCTGGTTCCACTTATTCCATCGAGGCCTTTCATTAGAAACATCTCAACATTCGACAAATTTCTTCTAAGGGAAATTTGTAGAAAAATGTCTAATTCATCCACACTCAAAACATTTGATAGAATGTTTTCCTACATAATTTCCTCTTCCTCTAAGATATTTTTTTAATATATGAGATGCGATTTTTTCATTCAACTCATCATCCTCTTTATATTCTTGGTTACAAGGATCAGCTTCTTCAACATCATTGATTTTCATCTTTTTCATAGCTTCAAAATCCATTTCATCTTTCAACTTCATTTGAAACATTTGAGATTTAATAATTTCATAAGAAATAAGAAAGTTATGTAATTCAATAGGAGAAAAATCATCCTTATCTTCTAAATAAGAAATTTTAGAATCAAATAGGTCTGGAAAGTTTCTCATAAGTTTCTTCACAATTATAGAATCATCCAAGACATCTTCAAATCCTCTGATGTTGCAAAAAAATTCATTTACTAAAGTGAATCATTCATAAATTATTTATTCATCTCTAATTATGATGTCTTCATACCTATTACGCCATATTTTTATAATTTCACCCTTAACTTTTGTACCACCTTCGAAAACACTTTCCATATTATCCCACATACCATTTTATTCTTTGAGACCCATCAAATTATGACATAAATTTTCCAATAAAGATATAAGTATTTCATTTCTAGCCTATATAGAACCTTATATATTTCTAATATCAACATAATTCATAAGATAATACTTCTAAATTGGTGTAAAAACAATAGGAGTTACATCAAAAACATCCAGGCCAAGAGACAAGAGAAAAGGAATCATCCAATTTTTCCATCCATGATATTGTTTTCCATCGAATATAGAAATTATTCCACTATTTATAGAATTTATATTTTCCCTGATAAGGATTCAAAACGGGAACTTCCATCTAAAACTAATTTATGTTACAAAGGATCAAATAACAACTATGACGGGTTGGTTGGATCTGATGTTCACTTTTATATGTTTTAATTCTTTTCTAATCTTGACCCCTAAAACCTATTATGATATATATAATTATAAATTTTTAGTAAATACTCCTAAATGAAATCGTAGGAATAAAAGTAAATCCCAAAATATATAAAAGATTTAGCCTCAGTTTGGGAACCTACATCCTTTACATAGCCACTCTTGTGGGTCTATGGAAATATACCATTAACAAGAAATGAATAAAACTTATTCCAACTCCTATTAGACACCATTCATATCTCAATAGGAATTATAACACTAACTCCCATAATTTTATAATGTTTTCATATAAAAAATTTTATCCAATAAAAAAGAATAAATACTTTGTTGAATCGTCTCTACAATTGTTGAGTCTGAATCATCAGTCTGATTTAGGTGGATCTGATTTTAGATCAATAAAATGATACTGGATTTGATTTCTTGAATATGATAATATTGGATCTAATCTTCTGAATATTATAATTCTAGATCTGATTTCCCAAATATGATAATTTTGGATTTTATTCTATCAAAACAATGATGTTGGATCCTATTTCCTAAATACAATGAACTCACTCAGAATTTTAGAAACTCAATCTCTAGTACAGTGATGAATTAAATATTATTTCAATTAGAATAAGACATTCACTTTTAAATTTTCCAATGCTCTTATTTTTTCACATGTGTGAACTTTTCAGATGGACTAATGATATGAGGAAGTATTTATAGGTGACTAAAAAAAGGCAGTAAACAAGGAAACTTTCCCCTCTTCTTCAAATATGAAAATCCTTGAAAATATCACACATTTAAAAAATCATATTTTATTCCTTCAATACTTATTATATTTCTTTGAGATTTAAGAAAAATTAGAATTCATGTTTTAAATCTTCACTTCATTTAACATTTCTCAACTCACTGTGATTTGTTTCTTTCTCATCTTCAATATGATAAGATTATTTATCTGCTCAATTTGATATTTTTCTTTCATAGCCAATTATGATATGTTTCTTTCTCAGCTTATTAAGATCCATTTCTTTCATATCTTCATTAATTTTTTTTATTTCTCACCCCATTATGATATATTTATTGTCCTAGATATGATTGTTTGTATCACTTTATCATTCCTTCTGGTACTGATCATTTTGTGTACAATCATTTTCCTCCTGATTCTGAGTGTGATCATCCTTGGTATATAATATTTTTCGTTCTTCCGATGGATGATAAGATGGTATAATAACTAATTCTGATCATACTAAATATTATTTAAATTCCATTATGAAGGAATTCTCATTTTTATGAAATTCTCATTATGATTAACTTCTCATTATGATAGAAATATCTTTACGATAAAATTCACCACTCCGTAATAGTGAATTTATTCAAATCTCTATAGTATTTATTCAAAATCTTTTATCTTGAATGTTTTCATAATTTGCGAGTACTTCTTGATCATAAAATAATTGTCCGATATTAAATAGAAAGTATGAAAAAATTCTAACTCCTAACTTAACTTTCTCATTTAATACCTATTTAGAAACATCATTCCTTCTCTGATTCTTTTATATTAAATTATTTTCAATGTCATGATGATAGACCTAAATATGATAAAAGGTTTGATCAACCACATCATATTCCTAACTTATTCATTATTCATTGCATCTCAATATGAAGACCTGGGTTTGAAAAATAACCTATTTTGGACGGACTAGGTCCAAATCTTGTAAAGAAAAAAAATTATATTACAAACAGAGTTAGTTGTTAACAAAAAAACGTTTTTTAAAAAAACATCACCAAGGATCTTCAAAAAATCACTCGAATGCAAGGTATTATCCCAATTTCATACGGGATCATGATAGTGAAATCAATCAATTTTACTAAGGATCAAATCCAATGTATCAAAGGGTGTTGACTTATCATGAGTGAAAATGATACAAAAAACTTGTAAGATGTGAGGAGATGATGGAAATGGGGTTTTATAATGATCATTATTTCTTTGAAAACCAGATGAATAAGTGGTCAATGTAGAAGGGGAAAGGGAATAATTCATCAAAAAATTATGATAAAAAAAATTATGTTTATAGTTTGTGGATGTTGTTTTAAAAAACACACTAGAGAATAAATTATGAATTCTATTAAGATCTTTGGGTGTTGTAAAATGATACATTAAGATCAAAACTATAATAAGAATGGAAATGGTATTGTTATGAAAAAAATATAATTTACAATAATTAAAATGTTTTATGTGTAATCATATGGGTCATTATGCAAACAAGTATCTGATGAAGAACTCAATTAATTTGATGAAACTATACTATATGGAGAAAGGAGTGGTGAAATCCATTACAACTACTACATCATATCTTGGGACATAAAATGATGTGGTATCAAGTACATTATTTGTTTTTTCAGATTATGCCAATGTGTTGGTTGATTTGAGGTCTACAAAATCTTTCATTTCTGATAAATATTCTGGTAAATCGAAAATTCCACCTCAATAAATAAATCTAGGACATATGGTAAAAATACATGGGGAAAACATTAAGGAAAAAAAATTAAAATATTCTTCCTATCATTGACTATGGAGATAATTTACCTAAAAACTTTATTGGGTTTCCTATAGTAGATTATGAAGTTATTCGTGCATGGATTGACTTTTTTTTTGTCAAGAAATGATAAATTATAGATATAAAGAAGTTTATTTTCAGAATGTGTTTTAGTTTGTGTAATAGAATGAATCCATCCCTTTATTAACATATCAGGAAGCCTAGTAACTGTTAAAATATTGAAATGAATCTTATATTTCAAATTTTATAAAAAACAAAGGAACTATTACGATCAATGATGTGATGATGATAAATCCGTATCTTAATATTTGTCTCGATGAGTTGTCTGAGTTGAAACCTAATCGGTGAGTTGAATTTACTATTGAATTTGTTCTTGATGCTAATATAATTTTTAAATCCCATTATGAGATGGCTCAAATAGAAATATTAGTACCAAAGAATCAATTACATGAGTTATTTGATAATGTTTTCATCTGACTAGAACATCACCTTGGTGTACTCCATTCTTGTAAGATAAAAATAATGAATGTTCCATGAGATATTTCATTGATTATAGTGACATAAATAACATAAATGTTATGAAAAAGTATCTTTTACCGCATATTGATGAATTTTTTTGTCAGATGTAGGGAGCACAATATTTTTCAACGGTGGATTTGAGGCAAGGGTAACATTAGTTGGAAGTAAATTAAGCAGATATTTCGGAGATTGCATTTCAGACTAGATATGGGAATTATGAATTTTTACTTATGGTTTTTTTTGTTAATTAATTTACGTTATGTATTCAAAGACATTATGAATAAAATACTTAATTAGGACTTGGATAATTTTTTGGTTCTATTTATAGATAATATTTTGGTATATATTGAAAGTAAATAAGAACAAGAAAGACTTATTAGGGTTGTCTTTTAAAGCATAAAAGAAAATAAACTGTTTGGAAAATTACATATGTGTGAGTTTTGGTTTCAAAAAATTTATTTACTTAGATACATTGTTTATAAAGTTGACATAACTATTGATCCAAATAAAACAAAAGTTTTCAAAGAATTTCCATGGACAACAAATATAACCAAGATTCATGGTTTTCATGGTTTAGTAGGCTATTACGAAATATTTGTTGAAAACATTGCATGGTTTTCTAGACCACTGACTAAGTTAACTCAAAAAGTAATTAAGTTCATCTGAAAAAATAATGTTATTATTGTTTTCAATAATTGAATTGAATATTGTTGTATTCTCATGTTCTTGACCTACCATCTTGAAATGATGAATTTTGAATCTACAGTGTTGCTTCCTTGAAAGGGCATGGTTGTGTTTTAATGAAGAATGATTAGGTAATTTCGTATTGTTCACATCATTTGGAACCTCATGAGTTAAATTACCAAACACAAGATTTGGAAATAGATAAGGTTATTTTAGAATTAATAAATTAAAGGAATCATTTGCATGGATTAAAGTTCAAAATATATATTTATCACAAAAATTTTTAAGTATATATTCACACAAAAATTATTGTAAATTTTATATAGAAGATGGTTGAAACTAATAAAAGAAAATGATGGCACAATTTATTACCATCCTAGAAATGTAAAAAATGGTACTAATGATTTGTTCCATAAAATTAATGCTATATTAACCATGTTACATTCGGAATGTGAAACTTTGGTTAATTATTTGATGAATTTTTTCCTGGAAGTTGTTGGGGTAATAAATTCATCTATTTTGTATCAGGTGTTAGTTCAATCATATCTATCAAAAAAATTTAGAAAGCATAGAAGAAATACCTAGAGTTGAAAAAAGATAGAATTGGATCAAAATGATGGTGTTTGTTCCCTATAAACCAACTACATTGTAATTTATGATAAACCTGTATTCACTGGATGAATATTTACAAACTCCTTATCACATTAAGACTTTTCTTATATATGACATAGTATGTGTTAATGTCCTATGAATAGCTATCTCACTAAAGGGTCATAGTAGATCCCTGTAATAATGAGAACTCAAAAGTGCCATGACACAATTGAAAATATGTTCTATGGCTGGATGATATAATTCTAAGGGACTCAAATGATATAGGCTATCTAGGGTGGGGACTAATGAAACATTTAAGCACCTTCTCATAGAGTTCTCCCTTGGTAATATCCAAGAGGATAATATGAGAACAAGACTCGCCAGTTGGAAATCCACATTTATAATTTTCATTGGTGGTTCGTATCTGTAGACGTGTGTATTAGTCCTTAGTAGTTAATATTTTTATTAATGTGTATTTTGACTCACACACTTAGATGTATTGATGAAAACCATGATGATGGATCTTCACGGGGAGGTAGATATGTTGTGTGCGCCAAGAGTAATACTGCATTAATGAATAATGATATAAAGGGTATTTCACTTATATGGAAGTATACATTTTAGGCCGGCTACTGGAAATGATATATCCTAACTAAATCTATGGTCATGGTGTTCTCTAGGAACGTTCATTTCCTAGAAGTCAAAGAGTGAGAAATCGAGCACATGGGTTGAATGCACTAGAATGTAACCCTCTTGATTTGATATATCGAGACAAAGGGGTTAAATTACAATGTAAGAATTCGTATGAGGTAACATATCATTGTGACATAAACTCATTTATCTTGGTTTCCTTGACCCGTAGATAGATAGTAATCTTGGACTTTAGGAAAGTATGCCTAATGGGAATGAGAAAGAGTCCTAATGGGTCTCACACTACGTGTTACTAGAATCTCTGTTAAAAAATTTATTTTTTTAACAAGTTGAATAAATATTAATCTTAGTGGTGGATTAATAATTACACTTGTATGACTGAGAACATTTTTTTCATAACATATTCAAGAGAATATATTGTAAAGGAAATATTTATTTATTGGTGAATAAGTTAGTTATATTTATATAATAAAAAATAGTCATTATTCAAGTCCCGATAAATATTGAGGAGGATTGGTGGACCATGTTATGGATCCAGTGAGAAATAATGTTTAAATATAACATTAATGTTAAGATCATGTCATGGAAATAATAGTATTGCTATTATTATTGGACATGGGGTTTTCACATGGAATAATAAATTAAGTAACATCATTTGTGAAAATTATTTATTATTACCCAGTGAATTAAATTCATTAAGCACATGACATGGAAATAATAAGATTTTTATTATTTTTTACCTGGGTTTTTTAAAATTGAATAATAAAGTATGTAATGACACGAGTGATAATTAATTACTATTACACATTTAATTAAATTTCTCATTATTTTTTTTATTATTTATATAAAAAAACGAGTTATTCCACTGACTATCCAATAATTATATGCACACCATCCTTGGATTAATACTATTGAGCCCAGATAACTCTTAACATTCTATGAACTCTCTCAAGAACAAGTGAGATCCTCCTCTACAGGATCAACGAGAATGCCTTTGTAATCAATTATCATGGAGATTGAAGGAAGACATTATAAGTTCAAGGATCTTTCACACAAGTACCCATAGACTCATTCAGCAATGTCTTGATATACAAGGATCCCATGTGGATCAACACTAGATGATTCCTATACCTCGATTCTACATCACAACAAATACACACCTCAGACTCCTGGTCAGACGCGTAAATGAAAAAATAATCACATTGGAGGTGATTCTATAATTTAATTAAATTTATGATAAACAAAATATTTCAATCCTCTTTTCTCAGTTCTGGGATATCTCCATTGTCTTTTATCGTTTATTAAATTCTATAGATACTGGCCTTCATTATTGTATTGATAATAGATTAATTATTTGTTATGACAATTATCAATGTTGTGGACACACCCATCCGACATTAACATTATGCCAAGAACCAACAAGTGGTACTAAAGTGGTCATATTTTCATTTATAATTACTTAAATAATTCATTGATGATTTACACTTTTATAATTTACTTTATTAATTCATTTTTAATTATCCTTGTAATCTACATTTTTAGATCCATCTCTCCCTTATCATTTATAATTGATTTAATAGAAACAAATAATTTTTTGATTAAAATTAAATCGAGGATCTCACCAGGAGCCGTTGGCAATTCTATGTAGATAACAATAGAGTACATGCCGTGTAGAAGGATCTATATGTTGTTTATACATGTTTAATGTAATAGGAGTAATTTTTAAATTACTTTTTCAGAGTTCATTAATGAATCATGGTGTCGTTAATTATTACCCCATATATTGACCAGAACATATTCGTACACTGTCAGCAATACTACATACCATGTGTCCTAGTAGACACAACGTGTTGTCCCATCGGGTTAGGGTCATGTCGGGTATCCCATACACGACATGCCCGGATGGTGACCATGTAACACTGATTCCACACGGCATGTGGCCAAGTGGAAATACTGTGTTCTACTATGATTTCTAAAGTACGCCTCAAATGATGTTTCCCTAGGCATGTATTTCTAATGGACAGTGAGGAGGGTACACGCGGTGTACTTATGTATGCACATCATGTACTATTTCCCTAATGTTCAAATATCTTCACATCATGTATGAGTTTTATTGCAATTATTATTCTACGTCCATGATACATGTCACAAATAACAATGTTTATATAGGTATAAATACAAGATGGGTTGTTTTAGATTGGTATTTTCAAGGTTGATACAAAGTTACAAGTTATGTAAAGGGTTATGGATGAGAATCACAAGGAAGTGTAAAAAAGGATTAAGATTAAAAGGATTGATTAAATGGAGATACTGATTAATCAATTCGAGAGTAATTTATCTTAATAATAATGATTAAATAATTTAATAACATTTTTGTTAAATGTGTAATTCATTACATGTATGTGGATGATCATGAGCAAGAACAGACCATTGTATGTGATTGGTTCACGTTAAATTAATTTATTAAATTAATATTGTTGGTATATGTGCCTTCTCCTCAATAATATGCTAGGAAAGTGTGCCCATATATTCTTTTATGTAAAACCCCTTTTACCAATCACATGCATGTGAGTTAAAAAAATATGTAATGGATGGATCTCCCATGAAATTGGAGGTGGTTCAAGTTAGGAACCATGATGAAACCAATTCAAGGAGATACAAATTTGGACTGGTGGAAAGCTATATACATGAACCTTAAAATTGTTCAAGGTGTTTCTCCCACAGTTTAAGGATAGTTTATTAACCACTAGAAAATCTAAAGAATAGTAAAGCTCATTATCATACCCTTGTGTTATTTCTATCAGTTGTTTGGTAATTCATTATGGATTTTTGATGCGGTCACATTATTATTGAACTAAGAAGCATACAAGATGGAACGGAAATAAAAAATGGCTTATGCGTACATATTATATATTCACGGTTAATCTCTTAAATATATCCCACTTAACATTAAAAATAATGTGAAAAGATAATAAGTGTAAAATTCCTCATAAATGATAAAATCTCTCAATAAAATATTATGTCAGTATAGCCTACCATTACATCGGTTAGATTAAAACCACAGTTCAAAGTGATTGACCAACCATAGTTGGGGTGCTTCCAATTATTAGGGAATTCTAATTTGATGTTTTGGGTTGACATAACTATGTTTTCATCAAGGGTTGACCGCCCTATAAGTACATGGGGTAACTGAGAGGAAAAGGTAGAGGAAATCAAAAATTAAGGATTTTTGGATTGGGGGGTCGACTCAACAGATAAAGAAGCCAGAAATTAATGCAGTTGGAATTTGGAATGCCAACCTAAAATCTTTTAAGTTGGTTTTCATGCCCTAGTTGGGGTAATGCGAAGGGAAATATGGATCCTTGTTGTAATAATGTTCAAGCACCAAGATAGTCCAATGCTAATGATGAGGGAAATTGGGTTTCGACAAAATAGTGGGAGACTAATAAATATTAATTTATTTATATGTCAATATTTATCCAAATAAATTACTAAAACAATATTCATCTCAATTTATAAAAATATTAATCAAAATGACATCAAACATATCATTACAATCCATACTCAATATGGAAAACCATCTCACTGACCCTAATTTCCATGATTGGAAAAGGAACCTTTAGGTTATCCTTCGCCATGAGAGGAATCTTTATGTACTATAAGATCCTTCACCAGTTGCACCTGGAAATGAGGCTAGTGATGAGAAAATATTAATGTATGAAAAAAATATGAATGATGATATGGATGTTCAGTTCCTCATGCTCTCATCCATGACAAATTATCTCTTGAAGAATTTTTAGGAAATGGATGCTTATAGAATGATGTATCACATTCAAGATCTCTATCAAGAGAAGGAGAGACAAGAGAGTTACGAGATCTCCAACAATTTGTTCACTACTAATCGTGGAGATTCTGTGTCAGTTGGACCACATGTAGTCAATAGTATTGGCTACATTGATCATCTGAACATCATAGTGATTAAATTCACAGATGAGTTAGGTACAAATCTTATACTCTCATCACTTTAAAATACCTTCTCCAGTTTTATTTTGAATTATAATATGAGGAATAATGAGAAGATTATATGGGAGATTCTTACCATGATTCTTCAAGTTGATAAGGAAATAGGGGAAGAAAAACCAACATTCCTTATAGTGAATAGGAAAAGGAATGTCAAGAAAAAGGGGGATAAGATTTATGAACAGTCAAAATCCTCCGAGCACTGTCTGAACAAGAAAAATAAGATCCATAGGTAGAGAAATTAAAAGGAGGAAGTATGATTTTCAGGTGGTAAGTAAAGACATTGGAAGAGGAACTCCACCCCTTGACAAGGGGAAGCCAAATTTGTGATTATAATCAAGTGAAATCTTTCCATTTATAAAAACTGTGTATTAGATATAGATTTTGGGATCAAATCTGTATTTAAATTCACTAACCAAGTAGATTATTGAAAATTAATAGGGGTGGTGGATTTGTGAGCTTCAAATGGTGTGAGGATGGATGCTCTTTCCATTGGTGACTACCAACTCACATTGCAGACGAGAATGTTTTTGGTTTTACATGGATTTTATTATGTACCTAGTGTAACCAAGAACCTAATTTTAGTATTGAGTTTAGATATAGAGGGAATTATTTTCATGTTCGTAAATAAATGTTTATAGTTTTATAAAGACAACTTATGTTATGTATGGACCATTTAAATAATACGCATTATGTTTTAAATTACAAGAACCAACTGTTCCCAATTGATAATGAACCAAGTTAACATGACTCACATAATAGTCACTTGTGGCATCACCACGTTAGTCATGTAAATGAGAAGTGCATGACAATGCAATTTCAAGATGGTTATTTAGACTCGTTTGAGCTAAAACCACTTGATAGATGTCACAAATGTTTACAAAATAAAATGACCAAACCAAAATTTTGGTAATATGGTGAGAGGGGAACATAACGTATAGGATTGGTACACACTGATGTTTTTAGACTAATTCTAGTAGAAGCTATAGATTGATATTCTTACATCATTACCATTACTGATAACATGTGTTGATATGGCCATGTATACTTAAAGACGTATAAGTTCGGGTCCTTTGAGAAATTCTAGGTGTTCAAGAATGAAGTTGTGAATCAACTTGGTAAGAATATAAATAAGTGTTGACCAGACCATGGTGTAGAAAATCTTAACCAAGAGTTCAATGAACTTTTAGGGGAGTCTGTCATTTTCTCTCAACTCAATACACCTGATACTCTACATTGGAATGGTTGTAGTCAAATGAGGAATTGTACCTTATTGGACACTGTAAGTTCAATGATGAGTCATGATGATCTTTCATTATCATTTTGGAGATATGAATTGCAAACTTTATCATACACATTAAACCAAGTTCCAACTAAGGGACAAATGGGATTCCCTTAGAGATATGGAGTGAAAAGAAATCCAGTTTGCCACATAAATGTTTATGTGGATGTGAAGAATTTTATAAGGTTTTCTCAGGAAACAAACTAGCACCATGGGGAATGATGTGTATTTTTATTGGGTATCCCAATGAAATAATGGGATACTACCTATACAACCCCTCAGACAATAATTTGACTATTGGATGACATGTTGTCTTTCTTGGGAGGGATCACATCATCAAAAGAGATAGTGGGAGTAAGATTGACTTTGATGAAGTTGATGCTCAAGATACTCAGGAGTTGGTACAGGAAAAAGTTCCATAGGTCCTCATGTAAGATGTAGTTCCCGAAACACAGGTAATTTGTAGGAGTACAAGAGAGGAAAGGGAACTAGAGAGATATGGTTTCATTGTAACTGAGGATGGTGAATAATTATCACTGGACAATGATGAACCTCTCTCCTATAAGGGAGAAATAGAGAGTTCAAAAGAATAAATGTAGAAAGAATCAATGAATACTAAGATGGATTACATGTATCAGAACCAAGTTTGGGTTCTAGTCAATGCTCTAGTTGATTTTAATCTTATTGGGTGTACATGGATTTTTTAAAGAAACTGGACATGAAAGGTAATATTAGTACCTATAATGAAAGCCCAGTGGATAATGGTTTTAAATATAATTAAGCAATTTACTATGGTAAAACCTTTTCACCGGTTTCCTTGTTTAAATCAAAAAGATTCATAATTGTCACAACAACATTCTAGGACTATGATATTTGGTAGATGGATGTAAAAACTGCATTCCTTAATGGGAAATTTTTAGATGATGTCAATATGACACATCCAGAAGAGTTTACGACTCCAGGTGATGCTAAAAGGGTATTCAAGTTGCATAGATCCATTTATGGATTAAATAAAGCATCCAGATCATGGAAAATTTGATTTGAAGATGCCATAATAGAATTTGGTTTCATTAAGAATAAATGTGATCCATGTGCTTACAAGAGGTTTAATGGGAATGTTGTTGTTATCCTATTAGTGTATGTTGACTACATATTGTGTATTGGAAATGAATTACCAGTCTTGATGTCAGTCAAAAACTGGTTGAATGAGTTCTTCTCCATGAAGTACATAAGTGATGAATCATACATTCTAGGGATCAAGATCATCCATGATAGATCCATGAGGCTTCTTGGACTATGTGAAAGTACATACATTGACCAGATACTGAATAAATTTAGTATAGAACAATCCAAGATAGGATTTTATTATACTGAAACATGGTATACATATCTCCTAGAAAATTTGTCGCCAGACAAAACATGAGAATGATTGGAAGAGTAAGATTCAATACAATACAACAATTTGATCTATCATGTATTCCAGGTTATATAATAGGAATGATATTGCCTATGCATTGAGAATTATAGGCATATATCAAACTGATATACGAGAACAACATTGGAATGATATCAACTATGTCATTTCGTGTCTGAGAATAAAAAAGAATATGTTGTTGTTCTATGGAAGAGATGAGGATATTGTCATCAGAGGGTATGCTGATTCTGGTTTTTCAGACAGATCAGAATGATATGAAGTCAAAAACAGGATATGTTTTCTATCTCAACGGAGGAGTTGTGAGCTGGGAGAGTTCATGGGAGCCAGTATTCATTGGTTCTATAGTAGAGTCCAAATATATAGTGGATTCTGATGCATCCAAGTAATCCGTCTGGATTATAAACTTTTTCTAATAGCATGATTTGATGCATAGCAGTAAAGATATAATTAAATTGTATTGTGATAATACTACAGTGGGGAACTTGAAAAAGATCCAATTCACATAAACACGGAATGAACATACTCTGAAAGTGTCACCTCTCGAGAGATTTCTATCAAAGAGGTGATGTTTTAGTGAGATGAGAGTTCATTGAAGGGAACATGGTAGAGCCCTTGACTAAAGGTCTATCTCAGAAGAATCTTGAATATCTTGTGAAATACAGTGGATTGAAGGTTGTTAGTAGTTGGATCTAGATAAAGTGGGAGTCTGTTAGACTTGGTTCCCTAGAAACCAACTTATTTTTACTTTATGATAAACTTTTATTCATTATATGATTATTTTTAAACTTCATATCACATCATGATTGTTCTTCTATGCGACATAGTATGTGATAATTTCTTATGAATAGATGTCTCACTAAAATTTCATAGAGAATCCCTACTATTATGAGAAATTGAACGTTCTATGACACTATTTTTGAATATATGTTCTATAGGATGATATCATTTAAAGGGACACAAATGATACATGCTATCCGGGGTGGGGACTCAAGAAACATTGAAGCACTTTCTCATTTTGTGCACCCTTGGTAATATCCTGGATGATATTATGAGAGCAAGACCCACCAATAGAAAATCCACATTCATAATTGTCATTGGAAGATACTATATATGGATGCGTGTATTTATCCTTAGACTTTAAGATTATTATTAATTGGTATTATGGCTCAAAAACATAGATTTATTGATGAAAACCATGATGGAAAATGTTCACAGCGAGGTAAGATTTGATGGGTCTATCAAGAGTAATAGTGTATTAATGAATAATGCGAGAAAGGATTTGACACTTCAATGAAAGTAGACATCTTGTGACCTTTTATGGAAATTATATAGCCTTATTAAATCCATTTCCATGGTGTTTTCTAGGAATTTTGAATTCCTAGAAGTCAAAGAATGAGAAATCAAGCATAGGGGTTGATGGTACTTACATGAAACCCACTCGATTTGAGATATTGGGACAGAGGGATTATATTACACATCAATAATTCATACGAGGTGACATATTATTGTGACATAACCTTCTTTCTCTAGGGTGTCTTATCCTGTTTATAAACAGCAATCTTGGAATTTCGGAAACCCCGCCCAATACCAATGAGAAAGTGGTCTAGAGGGTCACACACTAAGTGTGTAATGTAACTCAGTTAAATAATTTATTTATCTAACATGTTGAATAAATATTATTCTCAGGTTTTCATTAATAATTATTCAAGTATACATGATCTCATTTATTTTGTCGCTAGTTATTCGAGATAATATATTACAAATAAAATATTTATTTATTAGTGAATAATGTAGTTATATTTATTGAATAAATAAAAAGGCATTATTAATGGAAGTGAAAATTTTGAGGAGGATTGGAGGATGATGTTTTGGGTATAGTGAGAAAAAATATTAAATATTATTTGTTTAAATAATATTTAAATATAACGTTCATTTTAAGAACATGTCATTGAAATAACAGCTTTTCTGTTATTATTTGACCTGAGGTTTTCACAAGGAATAATAAATTATGTAATGACACCGATGATTATTATTTATTATTACATGTTGAATTAAATCCATTAAGCATAATTCATAAAAATAGTAACATTTCTATTATTATTTGACATAGGGTTTTCACATGGAATAATAAATTTAGATATAGAACCTCTGTTGATTATTTATTATTACCTAGTGAATTAACTTCCCCATTATGTTATTATTTCTATATAAGACAAGGGTTTATTCCACCATATAACCTATAATTGTGTGCATAACATCCTTGGAGAAAGATCTCAATCTTGGAGACCCATCCCTCTCCAATAATGCTCTCATAAAGAAGAGAGATCCTCGTTTACAGGATTAAAGAGAACCCTTGGAAGTGATTCCAAAAGAGATCGAAGGTGGATATCGCACGAACAAGGATCTTCAATGATAGAGCCACTAGAATCCTTCAGAGATGTACGAGGATATGTGGAGATTATATGGATCATCTCTAGAGGATTCCTATCCTTGTATTCTACATCACAACCAAGCTGCATATCACACCGGTGTCAGATGCATAAAAGATGAAAGAATCACCATGGAGGTAATTCTATAATTAAATTAAATTAATTATAAAAAATATGTTGATAATATATTCATGCTTTTAGGTTCTCTCATTTTTCTTTTATATTTGATTAAATTATATGGATAGTGACATCAATCGTTATATTGATCCCAGATTAATCTTCGATTATGAAACTTTTCATGGTTGGGGACACGCCCATCCTGCACTTCTGTTGTGTCCAGAACCTACAAAAAAGTATATGTTTTAAAATTTTAACATTAATAATGATTTTATTTTTAGATTTTGGAAGAGATTATGTGGGACTTGAGATTCATAGTTAATGAAAGAGTTGTAATATGAATCACAGAGTTATCCATTTTCCATTTTTAGTTCATCCTGGAAACACTAAGATGTACAAAGAACATTGAGAGTACTACTGGTTAGATGGAATGAAAATAGAAATTACTGACGTTACTGCGAATTGTATGAATTTTAAAAAGGTTAAATTAGAGAAATAGTTATAGAAAATGATGCTTCAAGCATTTCTAGTTACATAGTGGAAATGAGAAAATATATCAGTAGACTTCATAGTGGGATTACCAAAAACATTTTGACATAACAAAGAGATTCGGTTTATTATTGATCAATTGACTAAATATGTTCATAATTTCTGATTCAAGTTACTCTATCTATAGATAAAATCTATCAATTGTATATTAAAGATATATTCAGGTGACAAAGAGTAACTCTCTCCATTGTATCATAATGGGACCCCAGGTTCACTTATAAATTTTTTAAAGTCCTTCAAAAGTCATTAGTACTGAATTAATTTTTTGTATATCTTTTCAACATCAAAAAAATGGTCAGTAATAATGGAAACTTCCAACCTTGAAGGACATTCTAAATGATTGATAAATGGGTCACCAGTTATGTAGGGATCAAAATCTTTCTTTGGTTGGTTTTTTATATAATAATTGATTTTATTCTAATAAACAAATGGAACCATTTCAAGATTTATATTGAAAGTAGGGTCGAACTATATCTTTTTGGGATGATATTAAGGAAAGGAAGTTGATGGGTCCAGATTTGGTATGGGAAATGATAAAGAAAGTTTAGTTGATTCAACAACACTTGACAATAGCTTATACTACAAAAAAAAATTATGCGGATAACTAATGAAGGGTATTCCTTTTGAGGTAGGTGATCAGGTCATTCTTAATGTTTCTCCATGGAAATGTGTGATACATTTCGGTTAGAAGAGAAAAAGGAGTCCACCACTCATTAGAACCTCTAAAATCCCAGATAAATGTGGACCAGGTTCTTACAAAGTTTCTTTTCCTCTGCGATTATCCCAGGTTAAAAATATTTTTTATGTTTCAATGTTAAGAAAGTATATGTTGGATCTATCTCATGTTTCGAGTCTAGAAGTAGTTCAGTTGAAAGATTATATTTATTATAAGGAACAACCCGTTCTTGTTCTTGACCTTATAGAGTTGGTTATTTGGAATAAGGTGATTCATCGAGTTAAAAATTTGGTGGAAATTTCATATGGTCGATGAGATAACATTGGAATATGAAAATTATATGAGGAAAATATATCCCCACATAATTAATAAGTGAATAATATATTGAGGATTTTATCCAAAAGGGGAAAGAATGTAACAACACAGGTAATTATATAATAATAAATTTTCATATTAATTAATATTTACTAATTAGATATTAATTAAAATATACAATAATTTCAAAAATGTTTACAATAAAACTAGTTTTATTGTTCCAAAACATTATTTTTCTAAAAATCTGTTATATCACATTTTGATGACACACTTGATTTAAATATAATTTTGGAAACTATTATGAATTATATTTTTGAAAATAAACTTCTTATTTTTATGTGTAATAAAAAAATTTACTTTGGTTGAATTTTTGGTATTATTTTTGATAAATTCTATATTTTAATAAATAGCTAAAAATACTTCATTTTAATTCAAGACTATTATTTATTATAATTTATTTATATAGAATGAGTATACTTTTAATTGGTTTAAATGTATAATTTTATTATGTATTTATCATTTAATCCAATTTAGGTAATTGGAATCAATTTAACACTAAAAATGCATATAAAAACTATGTGATCATTAAAACATTTTACATTAAAACCGGTTTTCTCAATCCATTAAGTTGATTAATTTTAAATTAATTTTATCCACTTTTGTGTTTTTAATTTATTAAAAATGAACATAAATGGTTTTAATAATTAAGAAATTTATGATCTAATAGGGTCAACTTAATTTTTCTAAATTAAGAATATGTACTTAAGTAAATATTTTTGTTACCACAGTTAAGGGTAAATCAAGTAATTAATGGTAAAAATTATATTATGACTAAAATAAAATCACCATAAAACTTGTCCTAATTTCATTTAATTAGTGTTTTTTATAAAAAATAATCTTTGGGTCTCTATTATACCCTTTATAATTCACTTGGGTGCAATAATAACCTATATAATAATATATTAAAAAATTAGTAAAATTTTGTGACATCCCTTTTTAACAAGTTTGGTATTTTTAATATGGGGTTGTATAGTGGATATCCTAGACTATAAATATTATTTAGAAATATCAACTGATTATCTAAATCATGGAAAATTTATTTCTAAATTTATATGGAATAAATATCTAAATAAAATGGGTACACTATTATGATATAGTAATTGCTTCATTAATGGAAGAATAAAATTAATGATATTAAAAATGATAAAGTAAAAATAATTTTATATAATTGATTCCATCAACTAATTTTATAGATCAAATTTACTTGTCGGGGATTTTTATTGGTTTTTTGGAATATATCATGTTATGAAATTTTTTTCAAATGTTATGCAATGAATAGTGTCAAAATTAACTCTAATGAATTTTTTAATATAAAACCTTTTATTAAAAGATATTTAATTTATAAAAATTTATGATTAGTCCAACTAGATGGGATAAATATTATAATTTCATAAAAGACTCATTTATTTTTATTTTATCATGTTATAGTAATTAAATTTACCCTCAAAGTGTAAATTACATGATATCATTGTTGGAGTTCAAATTTTTGAAATGAAAATGATAAGGATTAAAAAATAATAAAAACTGGTATAATTTCCGGTGGATGATTTTATTTTTACCCATAGTCATCCTATTTTATAAATAAACTACTTTAGACCCATTTTTAAAAGAAAATTAATTTATATTAAATTATTAGATTGAATATATCAAAGAGTTTTAATCCCCTCTCTAATAAAAAAAGGAACTACTCCTTAACATCTCTACAGAAATATATATTTTTCTTTAGGAAAATATCTATCGAGTTACTTTCCTAGAACCCCTAAGAATAATTTAGAGGCCTTAGATAATGAAAAACACTCACCTTATAGCTGTTAAGTTGTAAACCATTTGATATCTTCTGAAGGCAAGGTATTGTTTTTTATGTGTTTTTTTAATTTCTTATTACAATTCTAGGAAAACATATTAAACCATGAAAAAAATAAAAATAAAAAATATACTGAGAATTTATCATGTAAATATCATCACCTAAATCTTTCTCCAATTTCCTCAAATGGGAAAATTATTATTCATTCTTGTGTATGGCAAACGACCACCTCATGAACAAAAATAATTCATTTTATGTCACCATATCTCAAGAGTGATTATAATCATGGAAATAATATTTACATATTATATTAATGAAATATATATAATTATTAAAAAATAATATATCAATTATTTTGTTACTGGTCCATTCACTTAAAAAGGATAACGGCATACACGCATACGTGTGAAATACCACCTCAATAAAGGTTGTGATTAGTGCGTTTTCACCACATCACATAGATGATAAATATCAGTATATTAATTTTATATGAATAATATTATTATCAATATGTAATGATAAAATTATAATTTCCTACTTTCTATAAAGATCATAGAAAAATGGAAACATTACTCATCCGTACGTAAGACATACCGTCTATATGATTATAATGTTGTTCATTTTTTCATAACTATAGATAAATGGATGATTTAAATGTAAAATTTATGTATAAAAGTGATTATTATTTCATTAATATTAATCTTGATATTGTATAATTATGATAATTTAAACTATAAACAATATTTCAATGACATTTTGGACTCGAGTACCAAATATCGACAAAGTGAACAATGTGAACATAAATAATTACATAATTTTTATAACATGATAATAAGTCACCTAAAATGAATAATAAACCCTAAAAAGGTTCTTAATAAAGTAAATAATTTTTCAAATAATATTATAATGTAATTTAAATATTTTACAAGATCAGTCAGACTCAAGTTAGAAGAATTTATTTTAAAAGACTCATTTAATGTTATTTTAACAAAAGTAAAAGGGAATGTTTTTTAACTAATATGACATAAATATAGTTTCCTTATTTTATTTAAATTTAAATTTTTTATGTTTTATTTACAATTTCATCATTTTATTTTCAAATAATTTGATTTTATTTTTGAGTGTGTGGATTTGTTAAAATGAAAAGTGATTTCAAATATGGAATGTTATTATTATTTTATGAATGATTTTAGTGTTGTCCTTATGTTTTGGTTATTGGGAATTTTTTAAGATATTGGGTAGTTCTATGATAAAACAAGGGTTTTTTATCCGGATATCTCTTATTCATTAGGTAATGAGACAGAGTTAAATGGTAGGGTTTCTCTTAATAGATTTTTGTAATATTCCGTGATGGGTATTCCAAATGTATCCATGATGGTTAATCCCCATGTAGTTATGAAAGCTAAAATGAAAGAATTATATTGATATCAAAAGTTAAATATATGATTTATTATTTCTATAGAGTATTACTGTAATATATTTATTTCATTAGGTAAGCTAAAATATTGTTTTTATGGGTGAAAAGTATGTTTTAATGAAAATATTTTGATGAGATTAAAATATTCAAGAAATAATATTTTATTTGTTTATTTTATGTCTCTTACTGAGATCTTGTTCTCATCATAAGGTTTAAAAAATTTGCATAGGAAATAAGGATGGGAAAGATAATGTAAGAAGTCAAGTTGATGTACTGAATATTTTTCATGAAAAGGAAATCATCTTTTTTAAAAGTATTATATTTTTGTAGAAATGAATAATTATTTAATAGTATCCAGTTTTTATGAATGCTATATATAAACTATGTTCTATTTCTCTGAAAATATATACCTGAAAAGATCCACAAAGTGAATGAATGTAAATTCTTTAATTACCCTAATATTATGTAATTTTTCATGATGCATCTTTATATTTGGTATCAAAAGGACAATTTAAATAACATTATGGGTTAGGATATTGTTAATATAATATTCATAATATAATTTTATGTTATTTTTTAGAATAAATGACATGTAATTTAAATATTATCGTGTTATTTAATCTATGATATGGTTGTTCTGAATTATTTTACATAGAGGATACAGGGAAGGAGTGCTGGGAAGGAATCTGGAAGAAAATCCATCCAAAACCGCGACATGAGATAGTTGGAATTGGAACTGAATAGTTTGTTACAGTGATGGATTAGTTGACTCAGGATATAAATGGAATTTGAATACATTTAATATATATTCATGATAAACTATAAAAGAACATATCCACTGTGAAAAATTTCATGATGCAACATCATCCATCACTAAGAGGATCAACTGAAACTGCACTTATTGATGGGTGAATTAAATCATCATAAAATATTTGAGATGTCATGGGGTGTTTACATAATATAATGGTTAGTGTTTTTGTTTACCATTTGGAAGGGTAAGATGATCACTGGTCGAGTATTGTTAAGAATATTCGGGGAAGAAAGGATATTGATACTCTTGAGTGGGATGAATTAAAAAATATTTTTCTTGAGATATATTTTCCTAAGGTGGTTCAAATTATGATGGGAAATAAAATATTGGAATTGAGTAATGATGTGGATTAAAAGGCTACATTAGAAGAAAAAATCATTTGAATTTCAAGGTACTCTCTAAATTCCATCTGAGATTATGATAGTACAGTCAATAATTTTTACTCAGTATGAATGCCAATTTATAGAAGGGAATTATTATCTCAGGAGATCAAAAGTTACAAAATTTTTATTTTATGAGATAATAAGGTGGAAATTGAGTCTTATAATAATATTAAGTTCATTGAAAACCAACCAAAAATGAGTTTAAGGTTACAAGTTAGAGGGCAGAATTCATTATAGAATTATAATGGTAATAAAATTAAAATTATAGTTTTTTAAAAATTGTGGTAAAAAACACATAGAAGAATGCCTTCTAAATTCCAGTAAGTGCTTCTAATGTGGTAAAATGGGAAATAAGGCTCATAAAAGAAATAAAAAATTTAGTGGTAGTGGTAAGAAAAAATATGATATACAATGGGTAAAATGTTTTATGTACAACGATATGGGTCATTTAGAATATGAGTGTCTGATGATGAACTTGAATGATTGTATGTAGCTAGGCTCTAAGGAGAAATGGGTGGTTCAATACTTTGAAACTACTTCATCAGATATTGGGCTAACAAATGAATTGGTATTGGGTAAATTGATTGTTTATTAATATTATCCCAACGTTTCATTCAATTTGGGGTCTAAAAATAATTTCATTTTTGACATATATTATTGAAAATTGAAAATCAAACCTAAAAAATGAATCCATAACTTATGGAAAAAACAATGAGAGTAAATATTAATGAAATAAAATTATATGAATATTACTATATTTTTCTGTGGAAATAATATACTTGAAAACATTGTTTTTTTCCTTAGTAGAGTATAAAGATATTATGGGTGTGGATTGGTCTTTTGTTTACCATTCCAAGATATAATATAGAGCTAATGATGTTTCTTTTTATAAATATTTTTATTTTTTATATGTGAATGAACAAATTCCATTGATAAGATATTAGGATGTTGATAAACTATTAAAATATGGAGTTAAATGTAATCATATACATATTATTGATTACAAGATAATTTCTCATATTAATTATATGCTACTGGTAAATGTATATCTTCATGTTTTTCCTAATTATTTTCCAGGTATTATACATGATCAAGAAGTTCAATATCCTTATTTACATATTTTTTAATTCTAATCAAATTTGTAACCCCCTTATTTAATTCCTCAAATGGATCATTTAGAGTTAAAGAAGAAATTTCATGAGTTATTAGATAATGGTTTCCTCTAACCGAGAACATCATGTTTGGGTGAACCTATATTGTTTATTAAAAATGGCGATGCTTCCATGAGGTTCATATTTGATTATAGACCCTTGAATAACATCACTATTAAGAACAATTATCCTTTACCACATATCTATGATTTGTTTTATCAACTCCAGAGAGAATAATATTTTTCTAATGTTGTTCTGAGGTCAGGGTACCATAAGATGAATTTAATGGAAGAAAATATTTTGAAGACTATGTTTTAGACTAGATATGGGCATTATGAATGTCTAGTTATGTTGTTTGGGTTAACTAGTGAACTTTATATATTCATGGAACTTATGAATAGAATATTTCATGCATTATTTCATATGTTTTTGGTTATTTTTATAAATGAAATTTTGGAATATTCTAAAAGTAAATAATAACATGAAAGAAATATTAAGGTTTTTTTCAAACAATTAAATTAGTGAAATTGTATCATAAATTCAAAAAGATTGAATTTTGGATGCAATAAATTTCTTTCCTTAGTAACATTATTGGTAAAGGCGTATAAATAATGTTCCAATAAAAAATGGTGAGGATGAATAGACAAGACCCACAATTATAACCAAGATTAATAGTTTCCTTGGTTTAGTAGGCTATTAACTGATGTTTATTGAAGACATTTTATGGTTATCTTTCCCACTTAATTAGTAAACATGAAAATGTGTTATGATAATTTGGAAAAAATAGTGCGATGATTATTTTTAGTAATTGAAAAGAAGATTGGTAAATGATCCAGTTCTGTCCCTGCCTTCCACATGTGATGAATCTATAATCTATAGTGATGTTTCTTTTAAAGGACATGGTTGTGTACAAATTTATAATTATTGGGTAATTTCTTATGCTTCACGTCAATTTATAACTCATAATTTAAATAACCCTTCACAAGATTTGGAATGAGTTATTTTTTCTTATTCATTAAAAATTTGGAGGCAAACCTTTTTATGGAGTATCATTCAAAATATGTAATAATAAAAAATGTTTAATGTAAATATTTATATAGAAATAATATAACATAAGATATATAATATATCTGCCACAAATCAGGGATTAATATTTCCTAATTCATTACCATCTTGGAAAATAAAATATAGTGGGTGATTCTTTGTGCTAGAAATGTAATTCTAGGTTAACCATGATAGATTTGGAACATGAACCTTGGGTTAATGATTTGATTAATTTTTTTCGAAGTTCTTGGTGTAGGATATTCCTCTATTTTGTTTTATGTGTTAGTTAAATCTTCACTATGAGACCAAATTAATAAAGGATAGAAGGAAGTCAATGAGTAGAAAAGAAAGTAGGAATTGGTTTAAAAGGGTACGTATCCTGAAATTAACATTAATAATGATTATATTTTCAGATTTGGGTAGTGATTATTTGTGACATGTGATTCTTAGTTGAAGAAAGAGTTGTTATGTGAAGCTCAAAGTTCTTAATTTTTAGTTCATCATGGAAGCACTATGATGTAATGATACCTTCAATAGTATTACTTTTGGTATGGAATGAAAAGAGATAACTCTGACTTTACTATGATGTTTTTGACTTGTAAAAAGGTTAGAGAAGAGTGGAAATTACTAAATTGGATGATTCAACCTTTTCTAATTCCAAATTTGAAATGGGAAAATATATAAATTGATTTCCTAGTTGGATTTCTGAATACTTCTCAATGTAATAGTGTGATCTTTGTTATTGTTGATCAATTGACTAAATAAAATATTTATTTCTCATATTCAAGACACTCTATCCATAGCTAAACTTTTTTAATGGTATTATAATGAGATATTTAGGTTAAAAAGAGTTCCTATATCCATTTTACTAGATAATGGGTTTACTTATAACATTCGGAAAGGCCCTAAGAAGTTGTTGGGTATTGAATTAAATTTTTATACAGATTTTAATACTCCAATAGTTGGGGAGCCAGAATGGAAATTCAAACCATGAAGGACATGCTATATGCATACTAAATGGATTACTAGGGAAGTTGGGATCCACATAGTTATTTGGTTGAGTTTGATTATAATAAAATATTGCATTCCATTTTACATATATCACCATTTGAGGGATTATATGAAAAGCGGTGTCAAACTCTACATTTTTGCAATGATGTTAGAGAAAATAATCTGATGAGACAAGAGTTGGTAGAGAAAATTTCATAGAATGTTTAGTTTATTTAGTGGCTCATGAGAATAGCTTAGAGTATGATAAAAGTAAAGCAGATAGTCAGAAAAAGGATATTTACTTCAAGGTAGGTGATCACGTCTTTATCAATGTTTCTCCTTGGAAAAGTGTCATGCATTTCGGTATGAAAAGGGAAACTAAGTATATAATTCCTTGGAACGTATGAAATCCCTAGGAATGTTGGCTTGTTTACCTACTGAGTGGATCTAGATATGAATTTACCCAAGGAACAATTTTTTTAGGTTTTAATTTTATGAAAGTATATACGACATCCATATCATGTTTTGAGTCTAGATGTAGTTCAGTTCAAAGAGAATATTTCTTATAAAGAGCAACTATTTTAGGTTCTTGACATTCAAGAGAAGGTGTTGTGGAATAAGTTTATTTATTAGGTTAAGGTTTTTTTGAAAAAAAAATATGGCTGAATATACAATAGGATAATTTGAAAATGATATGAGGTAATGAAATCACCGCTTATTTATTTTGTCTATAAAATTATGAGGACACAACTTCAAAAAGGTGGGAGGAATTTAAGAACCTAGGTAATGATATAATAAGTATTTTTTATATTTATTAATATTTATTAATTTTATATTAATCAAATTATAATATATATCTAATAACATATATGATAAATCATATTTTATGGTTAAAAATGATATTTTTCAATGAAGTAGTTTTACTGACTTTTTATGGTGCACATGATTTAAATCCTCTTTTTTTCATTGTTATTAATTATATTTGACAAAATAAAGTTCATCTTTGAGATAATTATATCAAACTTTACTTTGGTTGATTTTTTTTATTTTTCTGATAAATTTCATACATTAGTGAATTGTGAAAAATATTGTATTTTAATTAGAATATAATTTTTTATCTCATTTATTTATATAGATAGATTATCCTTTAAAATGGGTTTAAAGTATAATTATATAAATTCTTTATTAGTTAATCATATATAGGTTTTTGGAACTAGTTTCACAATGAAATTGGATTTAAAAATCATAAGAGATTTTAAACTTTTTACTTTTAAAACATCCTTTCTCATTCTGTTAATAGGATTACTTTTAAATTAACTTTATCCACTTATTGGTTTTGAATTTTGAAAAATGGAACTACAATATTGTAATAATTATAAAATATATGATATAATAAGACCAATATTATTTTTTCTAAATTATGAATAGTAACTTTGGTAATTATTTTTAATACCATTGATAATGGTAAATCAGGTAATAAATGTAAAAATATTATTATAAGTAATATAAATTTACCACAAAACTTGTATTGATTACATTGGATGAGTGTTTTTCAACAAAAAAGCATCCTTGTGTATATGTTATCCAGTTTTAAAGCCACTTGGGTGTGTTAAAAACATTTATAATGTTATAGTTGAAGAGAAGACTAATTTTTTTCATATACTTGATTTATCAGGTAATGTATTTTTAATATGGGGTTATACATGGGTTCTCTTCGACAATAAATATTATTTATAATTATAAAAATATTACCTAAATCATGGTAATTTTTTTATAATAAATTGAGAATAAATAATTCTATTAAATGGTGACACAATGATGATGATGTAATTGCATAATTAGTAGAATAATCAAATAAATTATATTAATAATGTTAAAAATAAATATAATTTTATGTAACTGATTTAATCCATGAATTTATGGGGTGAATTTATAAATTTATAGATGTGATAATGGAGTTTTTTAAAGATATTATATCATTATCCCTAATTTAAAAATATCCTATACCAATGGTTTGAAACCATTAGTATAGGTACCTAAACCGTTGTTTTAGCATATACCAATGGTTTGGATGAACATTGGTTGATTTGGAATTGGGATAGACCTATCTCACTGGTTTGGGGAAACCCACTAAGATAAACCTATCCAAATAGTTTTAATGCCATTATTATAGATCTATCCTAATGGTTTTGGTAAAACCGTTGGGTTAGGTTTATCCCAACAGTTTCCCGCAAACTACTTGTATATATAAATATAAAATAAAATTCAAAATATAGGTTTGAACCCCCGACATGAACATTATATATCAAATAATTTACCTCTATCCTAAAATTATTATTGTGAATATATTTGGATATATATATTTATAAGTAATTTATATATTTATATATTTGATGTTATTTGAAAATTGAATTCATAAAAAAGGGTACCTATCGGAATGATTTTGATAACCATTGGGGTATGTACCCTTGTAAAAATGGTTTATCCCAATGGTTTTCCATAGCCGTTGGGATACCCATACCCTATCCCAATGGTTTTGAAAAACCATTGGGATTGTTGTCATAAAAAATGGTCTGTCCCAAATTTATTCAAACAACCATTAGGATAGATAAGTGTTTTAAAAAATGGTTTATCTGAACAGTTTTTAGAAAACTATTGGGATAGCCTTACCCAATCCCAAAAATTTTCACATAACCGTTAGGATAGGGATAATTTATTGGATCTATCTCAATGGTTTTACAAAACCATTGGGATAGCCTTATATTTAATTATCTATCCTAATGGGTTTTAAAAACCAGTGGTATATGGGTTTTGGTGTAGGTAGGATTTCCCATAGTGTATGATATTTGTTAAAAAGTTATAAATGAATAGTTTAAAAATTAAGACTAATGTTATTTTTAAATGTAAAATATTTAACCAAATGATACAAAATTTATAAAAATATATTAGTTAGTCAAATATTTTGGATAATTCGTATCATTTCATAATAAACTCATTTATTAGTCATTTGAAAAGTTAGGTAATAAAAGTCAACCTCAAATTGTAAATTACATGATATTACCGTAAGAGTTGAAAGGGTTTGAAACAAAAAAGAACGGATTGAAAAATAATCAAAACTTTGATAATTGTAATTGTTTGATTGGATTTCATCCCATCATCATCCTATCATTAAAATGAATCTATTTGGACCCATTTTGAATAAAAACACAAATTATATTAATTTATTAATTTGAATTTTTTCTCGAGTGCCCCTACCCTCCCTTATAAATGGGAAAAACCTCTTAATAGATATTCATACACAAACACATTTTTAATTCATAAAATATCAAACTACATACTCCCATAACTACCCAATTTCTAATGGCATTACAATAGGTAGAACACCCACCTTATAGGCTTTAATGTGTAAACCAAATGAGTTTTTCTAAAGGAAAGCTATCATTTTTAAGTGTTTTTGTATTATTTCTTGTTTCACTTCATTAAAATATTCTTCAACCATGATCAAAAAATAATTATATTATCCTAAATATACAAAGATGATATTTTTCGATATCATCACCTAAATCTATCTCCAATTTCATCAAATGGGAAATTAATTATTTGTTTATGTGTATGGTGGAATACCACCTCGCAAACAAAAAATAATTCCTTTTCCATCACTGTCTCTCAAGACTAGTTATAATGAGGGAATTAATTTTTATATATGATATTAATGACATATTTATCATTATGAAAATATTATATACCAACTATATTGTTACATTTCAATGAACATAAAAATGATAAAATCATTTCTGCGTACGTATGAACTATCGCCACCACAAAGAGATGTGATTTGTTTTACTTCCCCACATCACATGGATGATATATATAAGTATATTAAGATTTTACTAATGAAATTATGATCAACCTATAATGATAAAATTATAATTACCTTCATTCTATATTGATCATTGTAAAATGGAAATGTTACTCATGTGTACAGACGACCTACCGTCCCCATGATTCTAACATTTTTAATTTTTCATAACCATAAATAAATCGTTTTATTTAAAATTATATTTGATGCATAAAAGTGATTATCATGTCATTAATATTATTCTTTAGATGTTGTAATTATGATGATTTATACTATAAAAATTATATAAATCTGAATTTATACTCGAGTACCGAATATCGACAAAATGCCTGATTTAATTTTTGAACATATTGTGTTTTTTCAATAATATCTAATTAAAAAATATTAATAAATTTGAAAAATAATTATTCTATCATTAACTGGTATGTTACATTCTTCCCCCTTTTAGAAATTGTATCCTCTAAATTTTATTCATTAACAAAATAAGTGGGGATATCTTTCTTTCATTTCATTTTAAGATTACCATGTTACCTCTTCACCGTATGTGTTTTCCACAAAATGTTATCTTAATGAATCACCTTATTCCAAAAAACCTTCTCTTGATGGTCAAAAACATAAATCAATTGTTCATTATAATAAATATTTTCTTTTAACTGAACTAATTCTTGACTAAAAATATGAGATGGATCTGGCATACAAATTCCTTACATTGAAACATAAAAAAATGTGTTCCGAGGATAAAATTAGAGGTAAAGACCCTCGATAGGCAAATGATTAAACTTTTTCTAAGATTTTATAGGGTCCAACAAACTATGAACTCTGTTTCCCCTTCTTACCAAAACACATCACACTTTTCAATATTATAACAATGATAAAGACATGATCACATAACTCAAAATAAATATTCTTCCTCCAGTTATCCGCATATATTTTCTAATAATTCTAAGATATTATCATGTGTCACTGAATCATGTATACATTCTCTACCATTTCCTCTACAAAATCTAGTCCCATAAAATTCTTATCATCAAAATAATCCCTAAATGTTCGAGTTTGTCACAGCTTTCCATAACATGTCTCAAATGGTGACATCTGTAGACTAGAATGAAAACTATTGTAATAAGAAAACTCAATCGAAGAATGATATAGATCAAAACGTACCAGTTAATCCATTATGGGAGAAAACTGCATGTCTTCAATGGATTGAATTAACAATTTTGAATTTCAATCCATTTGAGGATGAAAATATGTACTAAAATTAAATTCAGTACCCATCAACATATGAATGGATTTTAGATGTTAGAATTGAACATAGGATCACAATATAAAAAAATTGAGAGAAGAAATCCATGTAACATGACTACCTCCTTATGATATAGCTGAGAAAATTGATATTGATATAGTGTGTCTCAAATTATAAGAAAATGAATATCGTTAGTAAATTGATCAACAATAACCCATATAATATTATTAGCTTGAGAAGTCATCGGTAATACCACTATAAATTCCATAGATATTTTTTCCCATTTCAACTATAGAATTGGGAAAGGTTGTAGTATCCCATTTGGAAACATACACTTTGCATTAACCTATAGAAAAGTCAAATGATTTATAATAATTACAGAAATTTAACTTTTCATTCCCACCCACCAGTATTACTCTCTATGGTATCTGTAGTGCTTCATAGAAACTGAAAATAGAGATCTATGTACTTCACATAACAAATATTTCATCAATTATGAATCAGAACAAACACATAATCTCTTCTAAAATCTAAAAAAACAATCTTTTTTAATGTTAAATTCAATAAACATATACTTTTGAACCAATTAAACCTTTTTTTCCAACTCACGATCTTTCATATGTCCTTTCTCAATTCAACATGATAACGACGATTTCATTAACACCTGAAAAAATACCAAGGAGTTTTCAATACAATCAACTTCCTAAAAAAAATTCAACAAATCATTATCCAAAGGGTCATGTGTAATGTTTTGGAATATTCATATAATACTTTTTTAAGTTATATGGAATTATTTCGAGACTATACGCTTTAACGACACTTGATTCTGAGGCCCGGTGAGTCCAGAATAGACTATTGATCATTTTTTAGTTCATATAAGTAAATGTGCGAGCAGTTTTTTCTAAAATTTAAACCAGTGCATGGATAAAAAATATGGGTGCCTGAGGAACTTAGAATGGTGCGAAATTCCTAGAAAGGACATATCTTCTACCGAAGATGGGCGACCATAAAAGATAGTATATGGGATTTTTGGAAATTAATAATATAGATTAAAACATTATTTTATTTAATTTTCTCACCATAGAGTGGTGGCACGGTAGCAATGTGGTGCGGTGTCGAGTTGACGACTATCCCCATTAATGAGACTCCTTAACATAATTAAAACAGACATGCTATTTCATTAATGAATTATTGTATTGACGTGGAGACACAACGTAATAGATTCACTATGAAACATTTATCTATTAATTAAATAACATGATGGGGAATCAAAAAGGGAATTCCTCTAGCGAACCTACAGAAAAAATCATCTCCAATTATGAAAAACAAATGCCATAGAATCTCTAGAAACATTAACACAGATGAAAGAATGCTACCAGAGGATGATGAATGCACACTACTTCAAAATAAACATGGATCCTTGATGGAGGATCACTTCAATGATGAACACCATTTTAATAGGGGTTTTGTGTTTTATGTTTCTCCCATTTTTGTTCTAGACAATTAATGTGGATCATCCAGTGAACTGGTTGATCTGCAAATCACTTGTTCATACAGGAGGGTATATCTCTTGGCATTTTATGTCAGGATTACATGATTAAATAATGATTGAAAATCAAATCATTATTCCATGTTTTCTGAACCTCTAATATGGAGGGCATATGCCTACACGAACAAGTCCCAATCCCCTCTTCCACGTGCGATTTATGAATTCTTCCATACTATATATTTGAAGTGGAAAAAAGGGGGATTTGAATCCATTTTATGGAAGATGGAATCCCCCAGAGTTCGTTAGTGCATGCATTGCGAAGAAAGGACCATCACAATGGACCTGGTGGTCCACGGAGGAACCCATTGGTGCACCACGAAGGCACACCATGACAGTGTGCCATGATGGTGCGCCAAAATATGTGATGTGTCTGGATTATGTAGCTGTAGTGTGGAAAGAGCCTCCATCCTCCATGATGGTGGCTGTCAGTGGGCAGAGGCACCCACCCGGCTGCGTCGGGTTACCACGGATGCGGTAAAGGCCACCATCGATTGATCTTAGTGGAGTATACGGCCCCGCGGATGACCCATGGGGCCGGGGGATATGGAAATGTCTTCTAGACCATCCTTCACAAATGGAGAAAACCCACCCCATTGGGTCAGAATGGGTTTTATTCGAGTCGGGTCGGCAGACTCAGGCCTGGTTGGTGGACCCTGTGTTTGGTCAGGTCGGTCCGACCGAACCTGAACCCAACCTGCCCCTTTTTTGAAAAAATTTCCTATATCTTCCAAACATGCATCAAATTGACGATCTGTTTATGGCATCTAAACCCTCTTCAGAAAGAATTTATTTTGGAATACTATATGATCGATTTCATGGATGTCGAAACTTGAAGAATGACGCGAGGAGCGGTTCTCCACAAATGAAGTTCACTACATGTGGAAACCCTAGAGTTGGTTGAGACCAAAATACTACTGACTAGAGACCCCATGTGGATCAATGACAACAGCTTAGTGGGGGGTGTCTTCTAAGTGACCTAGTAGGCCCATTGTGTGGAGTGGTTCTGTTCGACCTAGAAAACCCATGGTAATCGACCGAAGGAATACCTTATTAGGAAAAAGGTGGGAATCATCTTTTGTGTGACACGACATGCCCATGGTGGGGAGAGGCTTCTATGTGACCCAGCATTCGAACGACACTCATCAGGGAATGTACAACAATAATCCAACTTCAGTGGAAATTAGCTTCATTGTGACCCGAAAATCCCACTGTACTCGTTGTCGTGAAGTTCTCCCACAGACGAAGGTGTTCGATGATATGAATGTTGGTATTAATTTCCTACTCTATATTACACATGCTTTGAGATATCTTGTGTCGTGACCATTTTTTTATCTTTCTAAATAACTTACATTCTGTATTACTTTGTGTTCATTCATTATTGGTTTGAGGTCCCTACTAAGAATATTGTTTCTAACCCCTAAATATAATTCGCTCGTACTTATTGTGTCTGGTGTAGATGAAAGCTGCCAGGATGGAGGAATTGGTGGCCCTGTACTCAGTGGTCCTTGAAGAGGAAAGTTAGGCGGGTCCTAATTCTATAGCTTCTAGTAGCTACCCATTACTTACCCATCAGGTGGGGTTTTTCAGCGGAATGTTTACAGAGATTACATGTACTTTCCTATTTTCATTTTATCTTTTGTTGGGTTTTTATTATGGACATTTGGCCTAAAATTTTTAATTTTACCTCATGGTCGTTTAGTGGAATGCATGTTTACTTTTCCATCTTTGGTACGTGGTTTTGTGTGCGTGCGTAATGGTACTCAGGAAAATGCATCCTAGATGCAGGTTGAAACCTTCAGTGCTAATTTCCAACCACCGGCCCTCGAGAGGTGGTGTTGAGGTATTTCATGGAATGGGCCCCAAGGGATGGGTCTTGAAAAATTTGTATAAGAGGTAGTCTACAAGTAACCAGGTTATGAATCACGTGGGGCAGGTAGGGAAAACTGCTTGTGACTTTCCTACTCGGTACTTAGACAATCAGTAGATGGTTAGGAGACCACTAAGGCAGAGGTAGAGGTTTGAGAAAGGAGGTCCTTAGGGTGGTATATTTGGTAGGGGAGTAGTCCGAGTGGCAGGTGGTGGATGATGGTTTGAGGTGCTACCACCACCACCCCTAGGTGGTCGGCCATGAGATCAAGGAGTCAGCCGATAAGGATGAGGCCAGCTTCATGTGACAAAGGCCTATGACCACAACGATCCAGATATTATTAGAGGTATGATCTGTGTCTTATCCACCATATAAGTAGTTCTTATAAACATAGGTTCCAGTCACAAATTCTTTGACAGAATCCTTGTTCGAGACTTGGAGATTTTAGTGGATTCATTGGCTCGATCCTTATGATTAGAGAGTCCTACAAGATGGGATTTGATGATTACACACTGGTGTCGGTATTTTGAGCCTACTCTAGGATTCTAGATCTTTGGCTGGGATATACTAGTAGCGGCATCGAGGCCTTATGACGTCATCCTGGGTATAGAATGGTTATCTACAGTCCTTGCTTAGGTAAACTATATTTGGTGTAAGTTGTGGTGTTTTTGTGAGGATGGGACTATGTTTTCCTTCACTAATGAGAAGGGAATGTTTACCGAACATGACAGACTTTCTCGAAGGAGGTTGCATCAAATCACTCTCTAATTGGATAGCCTGACCATCAGTGTAGTGGACGATAGGAGTCCAAGCATTCTTCTAATGGTTGATGAGTGTGAGGATGTTTTTTCTGAGGATGTTCTGTGACTACCCATTCATAGAAAGGTAGACTTTGGCATCAACATATACCTGAGTTACAAAACCAATATCCACACCAGCATATCAGATGGCTCATGTGGAGCTTCGTGAATTGAGGGTAGAGATGGAGGACTTTCACGAGAGGGTCTTCGTGAGGCCTAGTGTTTCACCATGGGTAGCCCCAGGGTTGTTTTCTAAGATGGAAGATGGGAGTTTGAGGTTATGTGTGGACATTCGGTGCCTGAAATAGGTGATGGTGAAGAACACGTATCCACTACTGAGGATTTATCACCACTTTGACAAGCTGAAGGGAGCGTTTCACACCCCAATATTTTAATTTTTTTATTTTAATATTTTTTAGCTTTGGGTAGTGTTTTAAAGGTTCGGGTTGAGTGCATGGTTAATTATTTTGACATTTGATGTTTTTGGTGGGTTTCAGATTGGTTCACGGGCACCATATGGTTAGTAGTAACCATACGGTCGGCCCAGATGTCCCTGTGGTTACCCATTACTTAAAATACCAAAACATTATACGAATGAAATAAATTAAATGTTTAAGATATAATAATAATTACATTTTTGTGCAGATAAACATGTTTTTTAATTACAATCACTAATGATCTTATTATCATAAAATGGTTATAAATATAAATATTATTTGGTTGCAATTGATTTTGCTATTATCTAAAAGAAAATAAATAAAATCATGATTATCATTATGATGATGATGATGATTATTATTATTATTATCATTAAAAAATTTAATGGCATTGTTATGATTATATAATTTTTAAAATTATTATAAATAGTGTCATTAAAATTTTGTTATTATTATAGTTATTTGAATTTTTATAATTATTATCAATATTATTATTATTAACATTTTTTTATTTGTTATTGTTATTAATTTTTAAGGGTTTTAATCATCACCCTTTTTTTCAATCACACTCATCCCTCTTCTTTATTCCCTACACACCTCCCTCTCTCCATGCTCCCCCTCTCTCCCGTTTATTCCATTTATTTTTCTATCCCTCTCTCCAATCACCCAACTCCTCTTTTTTTTCATCCATCACGCCACCCCCCTTTTTTGTCTCATGCGCCCCCTCTCTCCACTCACCCCTCATTCCCCCTTTATTTGTATTCTTTTTTATTCCTATCTCCACTCAACCCTCTCCAATCACAACCCCTCCTTTCATTACCCATAAAAAGACAATTTATCCCCATTAATACATTTCTTTTTTTATTCCCTCTCTCCAATCACTTTATTCTCTCACACACCCAACAATTAATTCATTCATTTTTTTAATTCCCTCTCTCTAGTAACCCATCTCCCTTTATTCTCTCACACATCACCTATTTTTTTATCTCATGAACTCACCCCTCTTCCCCCCTTCCCTCACACACCCCTCTTCCTCTTCCCCCCTTCATACATGCACTCCTCCCCTCCAACAATTCTTCCTGCGACCGCTCATCCTTCCAGCAATACCTTTTGGTAAGTTATCTTCCCATATTCTTATCACATCACTCAATTTCTATGGTTTCTATGTGGGGGTTTCTAGTTTTCTGAACCCTAAATGTTAGGTTTAATATGTATCTCAGGTTTCCTTTGGATTTAAGGTGTGCATTTTGTCCATGGGGTGTCATTCTTCCTCTAGTTGAAGTCTCATTCCAATCACACACAGTTTCGGTAGGTGTTCCCAAGTTTTTCTTTTAAAAGTATTTCCTTCGATACTTTAGGTATTAAATAAATTTATAAAATATTTTCACAGCTCAGTGACACCCTTAATTAAATTATTATAGCAATTTGGAATTTATTTGATTTGTTAAAAATAGGTTTTAAATGAGTTTTAGTGTAAATTCCATAGTTTTATGATACCTATAAAGCTTGATTGAATTTCTTATGTTTATTTAAGAAGGAAATGGTCCCTTATGAAATGTATCAATGTTATTATGTTTCAATGAAATTTTTTATTAATGAACATCACTTGGTTGTGTTATGACATAGTTATTGTTTTAAAACACATTTGTAAATGTTTAATGAATTCAATGTTTTATTTGGCGTTCCTTTAAAATAATGTGGGCAAGTGGTGATTTTTTGGGAAAGGCTTTAAAATATTTTCTTGGTTTGTGTTTTATTTCAATATAGGATTTCGGGTGTGTATGGTTTGCTGTTGGTATAGAATACTAAACTTGTTAAAATGTGTTGGAATGGGTTTAATGTTTTTTATGGATATTTTTTGTTCTTTAAATAATGTATCTGGCCAGTTTGGCTTTTAAGGTAAGTGGTGTTTTCTTGGAAGTTTATTTTTCTAAATGGATTTTAGTTTTGAAATAGTGTTTTCCTCCTTGAGTGGTATCAAGAGTATTTTAAATGTGGTTTTGTAATGTTTTTCTTTAAGTGTTTTGGAAATCATGGTTTATAATGTGTTCATTAAGGTTTGGTAATTCAGTTTGAAACATGTTTTTGTGTGGGTTGGAAAAGGGTAAAATAATTTTTGATAATTGTGAAGTGTTTGAATGTGTGTTTAGAACTTGAGAGCACATTTAACTTTGTAAATGTAAGAGTGGTGTTTGCAAGATATTTCGAATAAATGTGTGTTCCCGGTTGAAAACCATAAACGGTTTTTAAAATTGGTTTCGATATGAACATGATGTGATGGCCCATTTAGAACTTTTTTTAATGTGAATTATTGAACACGTAAATGAGGTTCTACTGTCTAGTGTAAGACTTTATGGGTGAATGTATAGGAAGCGCCCGTGTTTGAGGAAGGAAAGTGCGGTGAGACGAGTCACGCATGTGAGGGCCTTCATACCTACATAGTATTATTATACCAACGATGGGTTCTTGGGCATCTTATATATTATCGAGTGACCGTTGCTAAGCATCCCTGATTAGACGGGTTGGTTCCCCCTTTTAAATAGAGAGGCTAGGTGTGATTTACAGTGGATTTTGTCATGAGGGTGATCTGTGGGTTATAGACTATGCGACTTCACCATACACCGATAGGTGGTTCGGAAATGAGTGCATCCAGGGGATTTCTAGGGATGTTCAGGATCACTCACGGTTAAACTTTTATTGCTTTCTTATTTTCTATTACACTGGTCAATTTTTAGCTCGTATTGCTTGTTTATTTTTCTACTACACTGATTTATTTTTAGTATGTATTATTTACCTATCTCCCTTTTACACAACCCTGATATCACTTATTTGGTTTTATTTATAAAATGATAAACTATTTTTGAAATAATATATGGCGTGAGTTGGTAATCATTGTGGGAAAGAGGTGTTATTTTTTTAAACGGGAAAAAATTGTTATTATAATTGTTTTTCAAAAATTTTGTCATCAAACAACATTGAGTAAGGAAACACTTGGATTCAGTGGTTTACTTTTGGTATCCCTACTGAGTATTTTTTTTTCACGCCTATCCTTTACCATTTTAGTTGTAGGTTCAGATGTTGTTCATGCTATTTCTTAGTGGCTGCTCATGTGGGAGTATTTTTGTGCTTTTGGTTAGAGGTGACCATGGGTTCACATGGAGATCATTGTAGCGGGGTCATGTTTCCAATTTTGTTCTTTCTAGTGATACTTTGTATCAGGATCGATTCTTTGTTTATTTGAGTTTTAGTTGTTGTTTTATTTCATGCTCTGTTTGTTGTATTTTTTTTAATCTCTTACTGGTTTTATCTATTGGGATAGAATCATTCCCTCATGTATATTTTGATGCCCGACACTGGTTGACAACCCATGGGGAACGGGAATGCCCTTCATTCCATATCGCGGACTGCATCGTGTTACCGGTTCAGGGTCGACCTGGGTTGGTTCCTAACAAAATGGTATCAAAGGTTGTTCTTGTTAGTTGTGGTGTCCAGTAGATGGAGATTAGAACTTTCAAGACTCGAGAGGTAGGTGCGGGAAAGGTTCCATGAACCCTTGCTCATTCTGAACCTTCCGTTACCAGGTGTAGTCAAGGATTTGAGTCTTTTGTCATTGTTTTTGGATTGAGGGATGATAACGGAGGCAAGACAATGTCATTTCGTGACATCACATGGAGTATTGACCCATGTGGAGTCCGAGTGAATGGTTTAAGTTCCTCCTAGTTGTTGACACTTAATTGGGGCATGTCTCGCTACCATGTCACTGGGTTAGGTGTAACTTCTAGTTCCTCATTCTGGTGGTTCTTTGTATGTTGTACTCCATTTGGTTCTAGTTGGTGAAAGAGTGCTTTTGGAAATTGATGTGGATTTCCTTTTTAAATGATTTTTTTCTCTAAAATGATTTTAAATTGGAAAAGGGAGTTTTAATATTGGAATCATTTTAGTAAATGTTTTGGTTTCAATGAGGAAATCATGTTTCCCTTGGTACTCTCTATGGAAGATTACATGTGTGTGGGTGTATACGGTAAGTTAGTGTGGGAAATTTTTTATTGGTCATGTGGATGGAAATGGATGGACACACATGTGATGGTCCATTGGATTCCTTGGGTGAATTTTAATATATATAAAGGTTTTGGAAATTTGTTTTTCCTTGAGTGGATTTTTGGCTTGTGAAAAGTGGTTTTGGCATTTGAAATATGATCATGGGATATGGAAATTCTGAAATTTAAATGAAAATGGTGATTTTGGAAGAGGTTTTTTGTTGTGTTTATATTTAATTAGATTATGGTCCAGTTTTCTTGTCTTGGGGTGTTTATTTTTATTGTGTTTTGGCATGAGGAAGGTTTTGGTTTTGTGTCTGTGGGGTTTTTCGGATTATTCCACCCAGAAAGGTCCCTAGTGTTGCTGATGAGTCATGTCCAGGTTTCAGTTCTTTTCAGTGTCATATCCCTTTGAGGTGTTGGAGGTCTGGTAGAAGTGGTTAAATGACTTGAGGGAAGTGTAGTGTGTCTTTGGGTGTTTGGGAACTCCCTAGGTCATTAATGTTCATGTCTTTTTGGGTTTGTTTAAGTGTTATGTTTGGGACTAGAAGAGGTTGGTTGTCTTATCATCATTAGAGTTTGGCGATTAGTTGGTGATTTTTGGTTTTTTAAGGTTCTCTATCTAGAAAAGAGTGTGTGTATAAGGATCCTTCCCTAAGAGGTTATCGTCGTTGATCCCTGGCACCTAGTTTTTCAGGATGCCTATGGATGTGCCATCCGTTTGGTTGGTTTGGGCATTCCAAGACATCGGGTCGCATCCCTACTAAGTCATATCATCGTTTTGGTCATTTGGGTCACCCGGGGAAGTTCTATTGGAAGATCAGTTTTAGGAATTATTTCTAATCAGGGGATTATAATGTTTGACTATAAGGCATTAGATGCTTCAGTCATTAGAGCCCCAACCTCATGTCTCGGGGTGAAGCTCGCACACAGTCAACACATCAAATGCATGTGAGACATTTACTTGGTTCTTTATCGTTCATCTTGGAGTAGAGAAATATAGGGATACCGTTTTCTTGTTTTCCTACTATTGTAAGTTCATTTTTTGTAGTGATAGTGCGATGAACTTATCATTTCGTTATCATCGTATTTTCATTCTTCTGAATGTGACATCTAGAATTTTTGGTTTTTCATTAAATTGTTTTTGTCCCTTGTGTGGGTTGGTCCTAGTTTTATTAGTGACTGTTTGGAGATGTGATGTGTTGGATAGTTTTTTATTGGTGTGGGTAATTCATAGTTCTAGTGGTGGTGGTATGGGGAATTCCTTATTTTGGTGCCCTGGTATATCGATTGTCCTTTTATTGGTTTTCTGTTTTAAGTCTTAGCGGTCCTGTTCGACTCATGTGGAGAAGTCAGTAGGTTCGGTTGGGAGTTCCCATGTTGCACCCCAGGTTGGGGTGTTTATGTTCAAATTCTTACGTTAGGGGAATTCTTGTGGTGGGAAGAACCCTATCGTATTCTCGCTTTGTTTTGTGCTATGGTTTCTCTTTGAGTCGGTCGGGTGTAACTTGTAGGGTGAATAGTCAGCTCGAGGCTTATTTTTCCCCAATAGTTTTGGTCGGTCATTGACCTATGTTTTGGTTGTCTTTCAGCTGGGTGACATTCTGGCGGTAGAATGTTTTGTGGTGGGGAGAATTGTCACACCCCAATCTTTTAATTTTATTATTTTAATATTTCTTGGCTTTAGTTAGTCTTTTCATGGTGCAGGTTGAGTTCATGGTTAATTGTTTTTACATCTGATGTTTTTGGTGGGTTTCGGATCGGTGCACGGGAACCACACAGTTGGAGGTAACCGTGCAGTCGACCCAGATTCCCCAGTGGTTACCCATTACTTAAAATACTAAAACATTATTATAATGAAACAAATTAAATGTTTAAGATATAATAATAATAACATTTTTGTGTAGATAAAAATGTTTTTTATTAAAATCTTTAATGATCTTATTATCATTAAAACGGTTATAAATATAATTATTATTTGGTTGATATTAATTTTGTTATTATCTAAAAGAAAATAAATAAGATCATGACTATCATTATGATTATTTTTATTGTTATTATTTTTAATTTCACTAAAAAATTATGGCATTACTATGATTATATAATTTTTAAAATTATTATGTATATATTCATTAAAATGTAGTTATTATTATAGTTATTTAAATTGTTATAATTATTATCATTATTATTATTATTAAAAAAAATTATTTGTTATTGTTATTAATATTTTATGGGTTTTAATCATCACCCTTTTTTTATCCATCACACTCACCCCTCTTCTTTATTCTCCACACACCTCCCTCTCTCCATGCTCCCCCTCTCTCCCGTTTATTCCCTTTCTTTTTTTATCCCTATCTCCAATCACCCACCTCCTCTTTTTTTCATCCATCACACCACCCCCTTTTTTTATCTCACGCGCCCCCTCTCTCCACTCACCCCTATTTCCCCCTTTATTTCTATTATTTTTTTCCTCTCTATACTCACCTCTCTCCAATCACACCCCCTCCTTTCATTACCCATAATGCACCAATTTATCCCCATTAATTCATTTCTTTTTTATTCCTTATCTCCAATAACCTTATTCTCTCACACACCCCACCATTAATTCATTCCTTTTTTTAATTCCCTCTCTCTAATAACACATCTACCCTTATTATCTCATGAATCACCTTTTTTATCGCAAGCACTCACCCCACTCCCCCTACCATCACAGACCCCTCTTCCTCTTACCCCCTTTCATACACACACTTCTACACTCCAACAATTCTTCCAGTGGCTGCTCATCCTTCCAGGGGTTCCTTTCAGTAAGTTCTCTTCCCATATTTTCTCTCATCACTCAATTTCTAGGGTTTTCATGTGGGGGTTTCTTTTTGGCCAAACCCTAAATGTTAGGGTTAATATGTATCTCGGGTTTCAATTGGATTTAGGGTGTGCGTTTTGTCTGCGGGGCATCGTTCTTTCTCCCGTTGAAGTCCCATTCCAATCGCATACAGTTTCGGTAGGTGTTTCCATGTTTTTCATTCTTAATGTCTTTCCTTTGATGCTTGAAATTTTAAATAAATTTATAAAATAGTTCCGTAGCTCTATGAAACCCTTCATTAATTTATTATATCAATTTTGAATTTATTTGATTTGTTAATAATAGATTTTAAATGATTTTTAGTGTAAATTTCATAGTTTTATGATACCTAAAAATCTTGTGTGAATTGATTATGCTTATTTAAGAAGGAAATGGTCCCTTGTGAAATGTATCAACATTTTTATGTTGCAACAACATTGATTATTAATGAACTTGGATTGGTTGTTTTATGACATATTTATTGTGTTAAAACACTTTTTTAAAGGTTTAATGAATTCAATCTATTATTTGGCGTTCCTTTGAAATAATGTGGGTAAGTGGTGATTTTTGGGGAAAGGATTTGAAATGTTTTCTTGGTGTATGTTTGATTTCAAAAGATGATTTCGGTTGAGTATGGTTTGATTTTGGTATAGTATACTTAACATGTTAAAATGTGTTGTAAAGGGTTTAATGTTTTTATGTATTGTTTTATGTACTATAAGTAATGTTGGTGGATAGTTCGGGTTTTAAAGTAATTGGTGTTTTCATGGAAGTATAGTTTTCTAAATGGATTTTCATTTTCAAATAAAGTTGTCCCCCTGGAGTGGTTTCAAGAGTATTTTAAATGTGGTTTTGTAATGTGTTTATTTAAGTTTTTTGGAAGTCTTTGTTTATAATGTGTTCATTAAGGTTTGGTAATTCGGGTTGAAACATGTTTTGGTGTGGGTCGGAAAAGGGTAAAATCATGTTTGATAATTGTGAAGGGTTTGAATGTGTGTTTAGAACTTGTGATCCCATTTGGCCTTGTAAATGTATGAGTGGTGTTTGCTAGATATTTTGAATAAATGACTGTGCTCGGTTGGAAACCTTAAACTAGTTTTTTTAAATGGTTTCGATATGAACCTGATGTGATGGCCCGTTTGGCACTTTGTTTATTGTGAATTATTGAACACATATATGAGGTGCTCCTGTCTAGTGTAACCCTTTATTGGTGATTGTATAGGAAGCGTCTGTGTTTGAGGAAGTTATGTTCGGTGAGATGAGTCACGTGTGCGAGGGTCTTCCTACCTATACAGTATTATTATAACATGCATGGGTTCAAGGGAATCTTATAGTTTATCGAGTGACGGTTTCCCACCAGCCCCGATTAGACTGGTCGGTGCCACATGGTAGATAGAGAGGCCAGGTGGGATTTTCTGCTGAATTTGTCATGAGGGAGATCATTGGGTTATAGACTATAGGGCTTCACCATACGCTGACAGGTTGTTCTAAACCGAGTGAATCCAGGGGTTGTCTGGGGATGTTCAGGATTTCCCATGGTTACATATTGTATTTCTTGCTTATTTTCAGTTACAGGGGTTTATTTTCAGCTCGTATTTATTTTTTATTTTTCTGCTACACTAATTTATTTTCATCATGTGTTATTTACCTGTCTCTCTTTTGCACAACCCTGATATCACTTGTTTTCTTTTATTTATAAAATGATAAACTATTTTTGAAATAATATATTGTGTGATTTGGTCCTCATTATGGGAAAGAGGTGTTATTTTTTAATGGGAAAACCTTATTTTTATAATTGTACTTCCAAACTTGTGTCATCAGACAACTTTGGGTAAGAAAACACTTGGATTCAGTAGTTTACTTTTGGAATCCCTACTGAGCATTTTTGTGCTCACGCCTATCCTTTACCATTTCAGTTGCAGGTTTAGATGTTGTTCAGGCATTTTCTTAATGGATACCCATGTGGGAGTAGTTTTGGTCTTTTGGTTATAGGTTTCCAAGGGGTCACATGGAGATCGTCGTAGCGGGGTCTTATTTCCAATTTTTTTCTTTTAAGTGAGACTTTTCATATGGATTGGTTATTTGTTTATTTGAGTTTTAGTTGTCATTTTGATGCATGATCTGTTTTTTCTATTTATTTATCTTGTCCTGGTTTTATCTCTTGGTCTTAAATAATTCCCTCATGTATACTTTGATGCCTAACACTGGTTGCCAGCCTGTGGGGATCGGGAACACCCTTCGGGCCATGTTGCGGACCAGCTCAGGTGACCGGTTTAGGGTCGACACAGGTTGGTTTGTGACAGAGCGAGGTGGTTCTCAAAGATAGACCTCAGGTCATGCTATAATCAGCTTCTGGTACGTGATGAGGACAAAATGAAGATAGAATTTTGATGCTAGATTGTCCACGATGTGTTCTTGGTGATGCTCTTCAGTGGGACCAGTGCACCATCAGTGTGTTGGGAATCATGTATAGGATCTTCCAGCCTTACCTCGATCATTTCATGGTAGACATAATTGAAGACATCTTAGTGTACTTGGCGTCAGATGACGACAACACTACACACCAATAGATAATCCTGGATTTGCTCAGAGAGCACCAGATTTATGGTATGCTCTCAAATTTCTAGTTTTGGCTTCAAGAGGTCCACTTTCGAGGACACGTCATCTCAGAGAGTAGAGTTGGAGTAGATCTGGTGATGTTAGAGGTAGTTCTGGCCTAGGAGCCACCCTAGAGCGTGATTGAGGTGCACCATATTTGGGGGTTTTTGGATACTACCAGAGGTTTTTGGACGAATTTTCTAGAGTAGCATCATCATTATCATATTTGAAAAAGAAGGTAAATCCCTTTGTGTGGACGGATAAGTGACTATAGAGTGCCTTGGAGTTGAGGTGGAGACTAAAGAGTTCTGCTATATTGAGACTACCAAAAGAGGGTGTTTGGTATATAGTCTTGTACGAAGCATTATGTACCAGAATGGGTTGTATCCTAATTCCTGAGTGAGTAGTGATCACCTAGGACTCACGAAAATTGAGGTATCCTTTGATGCATACTACGACCGATGACCTAGAGTTAGTAGAAATGGTCTTTTCATTTAATATGTGGGAGAACTTCTTGATGTGTGAACAGTTTACCATCTACTCTGACCACAAGTGTCTCAGGTATATCTTCTCACATACGGATTTTAACTTGAGAAAATGGTGATTCCTGTATTTCCACATGGACTATTAATTTGAGATATTTTATACCCCTAATAAGGGGAACATGGTGACAGACACGCTCAGTAGGAGGTCTTTCCTACAACTACTGAATAAGGAAACAAATAAGTTAGCCACGATGTTGATATCCTTGGTGGATGTTGATGGAGAAGTTTACCTTAAGTGGATGACTATCACTCCTACACTCTTACAGCGATCCAGGGTGGCACCACTTGTGGATATCGACTGTGAGGCCCGACTTGAAAATTTATCCTTAGGAAAATATCCTGATGGATTATTTATAGGTGGAGTGAACATCATCCTTTTTAAATGGTCCACCATGGTACCCGTGAATTTGTGGGAGGAGGTGTTGAGGGAGTTCCATACATCCACTTTGGCAGTACATCCGGGTGTGTAAATGATTTACCTGGACTGCCGACGTCAGTACTAGTGGCTAGGGATGACGAAAGCAGTGGCAGAGTTCGTTTCATGGTGTGTCACATTTCTACAAGTGATGGCTGAGCATTATGTTCTAGTAGGCTTGTCCCAACCACTCAAGGTACTAAAGTGGAACTGAGATGGTATCTCAATGGACTTCGTGATGAAGTTACCATGCATGTCTAAGGGCCACGGTTCTATCTTGGTCATCATTGAATGACTCACCAAGTCGACTCACTTCCTAACCATTTGATTGCATGTATTTGTTGATGGCTTGTGATGCATCTATGTCCTAGAGATAATGCAGCTTCTTAGGGTTCCTTTGATGATGATAATATACTGTGACACTATTTTTATATCTCTGTCGTGGAAGGGATTGCAGGAGGTTTTCGAGACTCAGCTACGCTTGACCACATCATTTTTCCCTTAGTTAGATGGACAGAAAGATCAGACCATATAGAACATGGAGGACATGGTTCATTATTTCATTATTGATTTTTTTAATTGGGAAGACCATCTTCCAATGGTGGAGTTTTCCTATAATAATATCAATCAATCCACCATTTACATGTTTCTGTTTGAGGCCTTGTATGGGTGGCCATGCAGATCACCTATATTCTAGAGACCCAGAGGAGTTAGCACTAATGGGTCCAAATTTGGTATAGTCTACCATTTAGAAGTTTAAAATCATCTAGGAGTGGATGAGAACTGCATAGAGTAGGCATAAATCATATCATTACAGGAGTTGAAGACCCTTGGAGTTCGAGGATGGATACCATATCTTGCTTTGGGTCTCACCCAAATGGGGTTTGCGGAGATTTGGTTGGGGAATAAAGATATCTATGAGGATCATCGAAACCTTCAAGATCCTTAGAAGAGTTGGAGAGCTGGTGTACCTCTTGGACCATCCCCCACAGGTGCATTGTGGGCACAATATTATTTTTCAGGTGTCGCAGTTGAGGAGGTACTTTCATGATCCATCTCACATTCCCGACTGGGGTTAGCTGGACATTAACGATTGTGAGACGTTTTGTGGAGTTATCGATAGAGGTAGAGGATTTACAGAAGTGAGTTCTTCATGGATATTTTATTTCTCTGGTGTACGTTCAGTGGAAGCACATGAATCATTATGAGAGCACATGGGTGCGGGAGGCTCAGATTTTTGCTCAGTAACCCCATTTGTTTGTTTAGTCTTGTTTTCAATTACAAGGACATGAATCCCAAAGGGGGGGGGTGCAATGTAATCACCTGGTATTTTTTGTAATTATTATAATTTATATATAATTATTTTGAGTCCGGAAACTTTGATTCCACTTGATTCCAATTCCCAGTGAACTCGAAAGTGAATATTAAACATTTTTTACTTCATTTAAGTAAACACACGAGAATGATTTTCTAAATTTTAAACCATTTCTTAGATAAAAAATATTAGGGCACCGTTGAACTCAGAAAATCAAGATTTACCTAGAAAGTACATAACTTTGACTGTTGAGGGTCAACTAGAAAATATATTTTTTAAAATTTTCAGAAAGTAATAAAATAAATTAATAAGTTAATTTTTTTCTAAACTGTGAGCAGTGGAACGCTATAACTACGGTGCGACGACGAGGTGGCGATGATCCCCTTCAATGATACTCTTTCATAGAAGTGAAATAGAAATGCTATTACATTAATAAAATAATGTAATGACATGGCAATGAAGCATAACAGAAACGCTACTATGTGTTTACCTATTACTGAGATAACACATTGGGGAATCAAACAATGAATTCCTCTAGTGATCCTACAACAAAAATCATCTCTAATTAATAATGAAGGATGCTGATGAATCGATAGAGATGTCACCGCACCTTGTTGAATGGGACTGGAGGATGAAGAACGACGATGAAAACCAATGGAACTTGAATCCTCGTGGATGGATCACAACAGCGACAAACACCATTGAGGTAGTGGTTGTTTTGTTTTATGAATACCCTTTCTTTTTTCTAAACAAAAAATGTGGATTAACATATGAACAGAATGATCCGTGTATCACTTGTTCTTATAGGAGGGTATTTATCTTAACGTTTTGAGCCGGGATTACTTTATTAAATTGTGATTTAAAATCAAATCATTATTCCATGTTTTCAAAACCTCTAACATGGAGGGAATATGGAATCCCCAAGAGGCCATATGAGTAAGAAACATGAAAAAAGGATCACCGTAGAATACCTCGTGGTCTGTGGAAGAACCCATCAGCACGCTGGTGCCGGTGGTGGCCTGCAGCGGTGGTCGTTGGATGGAGGTGGTACACCATGATGGCGCACTGGACGATGCACCACAACCATCTCGGGTCGTGGTGGTGTAACTAGAGCCACCAACCTCCGTGCTTCCAGTTGGTGGAGGAAGGACGTGGACACCCGGTTGTGTCGGTGCACCGCGGATGACGCACCTTACATCATCTCACATGGAAAAGGTCACAAACGATTGAGCGTGGTGGAGGATGTGACCCCACGGATGACTTACAAGGTAGGGGATGTAGAGGTGGCTTCTAGCCACGTCCTGGAATGGTGGAAAGGGCATGGTGAGGGCCACCTCAGTGGGCTGGTCCTGCCACATTAGGTTGGGATGGATCTGGGTCAGGTCGGTCTAACCCGGTCAGAGTGGACTTGAACCCAACTAACCCCTATTTGGAAAAACACCAATATCTTTCATCCCAGGAGTCTGATTAAAAGGATGTTTACGGCATTGGAACCCTCAGAATGAGGTGGATCTTTTGGAATTATCTATAGAGTATTACATGGAAGTTTTATCTCAATGAATTACTTGAGGAATGGTTCTCCTGAAATCAAGCGCAATACATGTGCAAAACCTATGGCTGGATAACACATAAATACTTCTCACTAGTCACCCAGTGTGGATCAACAACAATGGTCCAGTGGGATATGGCTTCTGTGTGACTTGATAGGCCCATAGTGGTGAGTGGATTTGTGTGACACAGAAGACCCATAATACTTGATAGGAGGATTACCTTAGTATGGACCTGGTGGGAAGCGACTTCTATGTGACCTAACATGACCATGATGGAGAGAAGATTTTGTGTGACCCAACATACCCATGATACTCATCAGGGATGAGTACCACAACTGCTAAAGGTTAGTGGGAAACAGCTTCTGTGTGACCTAGTAGGCCCACTGTACACATTGTGGAGGAGTTCTCCAACATCCCAAGGTGTTCAATGTTATAACTAGTGGACTTACATTCTTGCTATATATTATACCTATTGTGAGTTGTCTTGTGTCGTGATCATGCTTTAGGATCTTTCATCATGGTTTCCTTTATGAATTTATTTGTGGTATTTCCTTATTGGTTTGGGGTCCCTAATAAGTATATTTTTACTAACCCCTACACGGGCTTCGCCCGCACTTGTTGTATCCCATACAGATGACCACTGCCTTGACAGAGGACATGGTAGTATAAGACTTGGTGGGGGCCTAGTGAGACCAGGTAGAAATGGTGTACTTCTATGAATTCTTGCATGTACTCTTCACTTACCGATCATGTGATGTTTTTCATTAGACAACGTAAAAAGTTTACTTGTACATTCCTCTTTTTAGTTAATCTTTTTTTGGGTTTGTATTCTGGCCTAGTTGACCTACAATTTTTACTTTTACTCCGTGGTTGTTTAGTGGCATGAATGTTTACTTTCCAATATTTGGGGTGTTTTTTTGTCTGTATGCATATAGGTATTTAGGAAAATGCTTCCCATTTACTGGTTGACACCTTCGACACTAGTCACCAACCCCCAGCCTTTGGGAGGTGGGCTTGGGGTATGTCACCGCATAGGCCTAAGGGGATAGGTTGTGACATCATGTTCTAAATGAAACATGGTTAATATAGCAAGAATCTTCTTTCTAACACCATATTTTCATTTCTAGGATGGTAATTAATTGTGAAATCATAATAAAGTTTTAGTTTTTATCCATCAGATCTATCTCTTCTTCCATTATTTCTATATGAATATGTAAATCAACATTTTTTGATCAGTATGTATTTCACACATTACTCAATAAAAATTTTGTGCACAAATTTTTTATGCTAAAATAAGACCAGTTAATTCCAAATCAGGTGTATGGTAATTTAACTCATGTTGTTTTAAATAATATAAATCATAAGAAAATACCTGACCATTCTGTATTAAGACACTACTAAGCCCTTTCAAAGAAGAATCAGTGTAGATAAAAAATTCACCATTTATGGAAGGCAGGTCTAGAACTAGAGCATTCACCAATCTCCCTTTCTATTCCTGAAATCAATCATCACATTCTTTTTATCCAGATGAACTTAAAAACGCTTCATGTTAACATAGTCTCTGGGATTTATAATCTTGCAATTTTTTTTAAAAAAAACTTGTGGTAATACCCAGTGAAACCAAGAAAACTACAAATTTTGTAAATATTTGTGGTTATTAGACATTTCTCAATAACTATTGTTTTATAAGGACCAATAGTTATGAAATATTTATAAACTATGTGACCATATAAAAAATTTTGTTTCAACTAAAATTCACACATTATGAATTTCAAATATAGTTTATTTTTCTTCTAACATATTGAATAAACTCTAATATGTCTTTCATGTTCCCCTTTACTATTATAATATACAAAAATTTGTTTAATGAACTCAACCAAAAACATATCCAAGATATCATGAAATATTTTATTTATAAAGTCCATGAATACAATGGGTTTATTTTTTAACCCAAATAGAATCAATAAAAATTATTAAAGACTATATATAGTTTGAAACACATTCTTCAAAATATCCTCTCCCATTACCTTCAATAGATGTTACCCCGAACATAGATCAACCTTTGAAAAATAATTTGGTCCTTAGTGCTGATAAAAAAATCATCAATATGAGGTAAAGGATACTCTTTCTTAATAGTCATGTTATTCAAGGATCTATAATCAAATGAATGTCTCATGGAACAATCCTTGTTTTTAAATAACAAGATAGGAGAACCCCAAGATGATGTTGTAGGTCGGATGAATCCTTTATCTAAAAACTCTGGTAATTGCTTCATCAACTCTAAATTTTTCTTTGCATCCATTAAATAATGGGGTTTAGAAATTGTATTAGCATCAAGAACTAAGTTAATAGTAAATTACCCTTCCTCATCTGGTATAATACCTGAAAAATCATTAGAACAAACTTCAGGATAACCATTAAACACTGGGACATCATTAGTCTGAACTATTCCATTATTTTCAAAAAAAGATGTGATAGATAACATTCATTTTCATCTTTTAATAGTTTATTTATTGGGGTATATTATTGCACACAAAATGAAACTCTTTCGGAAAAAAACTTGTTTCACTCAACATTCTATCTTGGAAAGGTAGATAGAAAACCCATCCATACACAAATTAATTTCATACTCTACTGGAGGAAAAATAAAAATATTTTAAGCTAAATTATTTCTATAGAAAAAGACAATAATATTTTGGTAATTTATTTTCTCCTTAATTTTTTCTCCAGGTGTTTTTATCATAATTTATGGATTCGTTTCTTGAGATGGAATTTACAATTTACATGAAAATTTATCAAAATTTAAAGGATGTATAGACCCCAACTCAAACAACACATTGGAATTATATGAATAAACCAAAATTATGCCTCATAACACTTTATTTGATGGTTCATCAACTGTTGAAGTAGTTGCAAAGTATTTCACCACACCTTTCTGCTTATAGTCCGACTGGCTCTAATCATTGAGATCTATTTGGGACACCCGTTTTCATAATAACCCATATCATTTCACTTAAAAATTTATACTAACAATAAATTAAATTTTTTCTTACCACTAGATTTATATTTCTCATTTCATTTACTAGACTTATGTCCCATTTTACCACATTAGAAGAACTTATAATATTTCAAAATGTATTCTTTAATGTGTTTCCTACCACAATTTTTACAAACTGTGAACTTAAATTTCATACCATCAGTCATTAATGTTTAATTATTCCATTCTACCTGGAACCTCAACCTATTTATCTAAAAAAACTTTTTCCACCTTATCCACACATCTAAAAAGTTTTTCATTACATTTGAACTCAAGATAATCCAATGACTATCGATAATTTGGAATTAACAGTGACTAAAATGATTGATTTCAATGTCAATATCCTTGATGAAATTTAGAGCATACCTTTGTAGAAAAGTAAATGTTTCTTTTTATGTATCCAAATCCTAATATTGCATCAATTCGATAAATTTTTTTTCCATCCCATGTCGAACCACCATAGGAAAATATTTCAGAATAAAATTATTTTTTAATAAATCCCACTCAAGAGAATCAATCTCCTCACATTCCTTGATACTATTAACCATCGACCACCACTGAACAACTGCACTTTGAAAATGGTAAACATCAAGACTGTCCCTTTGATTATGTAAACACCTCATGACATTGAAAATATTTTCTATGGATTTAATCCACTATTCTTCTAGTATAGGGAATGATGGAGGGTGTAATCTCATGAAATGATCCACTACTGATAGGTTCATTTATGGTTGATCACACTAATTTCATGTATAGATACCATCTCCATTTATAAAATGATTAAAATTATCCATTATTAAACCCAACTATTTAGTTCTCATTTTGACTACCTCAGTTTGCTGATTTTTTAGATTTTTTTTATTCGTGATGCCTTCCCAACTTAAATGGCATATTTTCTCTACGGAGAACCATTCCGAACAACAATATCATATATGAATTGACATTTTAATCATAAAATTGTATATCATTTCAACTCAATAATAATGTAAAAATATTTTATTAATATTTTATTTACAATATCGTAACCTCTAAAGTTATCTAAACTAACCATTGAAACCAACTATAAGGCCCTGACCTTAAACATTACATAATATTTGAGTTAAGTAAACAAGTTATATTCACTCAAATTAAGGATATAGTCTGGTTTGGAGTTTAGAGAATTAGGTCCTAAATTATAAATAATATTCCACATTCTTATAAACTATATACTATTAATACATTATCAATTTCTTCTAAAATATTATACATTTAAAATAAAACATGATTACTTTTTCATAAAAAGTTCTCGAACCCTCAACATGACTTCCTCATTTCTATTAACCATCTTTATTATATATGAAATAATTTTTAAAACCTTTTATGATAACAAGACATTATTAAGGGACATAAAATAAGGAAAGAAACTATTAGTCCATGAATTTATCAAACTCATGAAAACTTTTTCACAAAATCACACATGTCACCCATAAAACATAATCTCTTTAGATTGCCTCTTGATAAAAAATATTCATTAAATAATCCATAGAAATAATTTATCATGAAGGTAAATTGGGTTATCCATATCATTATTACATCGTAACATTCATGTCTACATAGGGAGTTACCTTCATGGTTATATTTGGAATACCTATCAAGGTATATTACCTAAATCTCTTAGCAGAAACCCTACCTTTTAACTATATTTAATTACCCAATTAATTGGATAGATATGGTGGGATCAAAATCCGTCAATTTATAATAGAATCACCAAATCTCATAAAAAACAAAAAATCAAAAACAAAATCACAACACATAAATCATGCATAATAGAATAATAACTTTCCCACTTTGGAATCACTTTTCATTTTTCTAAAGTCACAAAATAAAAATGGATAACACATCATTTTAAAATAAAATTGTAATAATGTAAAGGAAAAATAAATAAATTTACATGAAATAAAAGTGGGAAAATCAATTTATGTTGTATATGTTAAAAAATTTTCCCTTTGACTTTTATTAAAATAACATCAATCTAGTGTTTGAAAATAAAGTCCCTTACCTAGAGTCCAGCTCGCCATGTACAATAATTATATTCTAGAATAATAAAATTTGGTTAATTATTTACTTACATTATAACCTTTTTAAATTATTTAATACTTTTATACGACTTATTATCATGTTATAGAAATTACTTAATTATTTAAGTTCATATAGGGCACTTTGTTGATATTTGACACTCGAGTCTGATATAACCTTGAAATAATGTTTATAGTTTAAATTTATATAATTAAGACATATATATAATAAAATAAATGACATTATAATAACTATTATATTTCAGTTATACTTTTAATGGAAAAAATTTATTTGTGGTTAAGAAAAGTGGTCAACGTTATAACCATGGAGACAGTAGGTCGTACGTACGCATGACTAGCATTTCAATTTTTCAATGATCATTATAGAAACAATATAATTATTATTTAATAATTCTATAATGATAATTATTTTATTAATATATAATTAATATAATTACATATATATAATCTTTGTTATGTGGTTAAGAAAAACAAATCACATCTCTTTTTAAAGGTGATTGTTCACACATATGTACGAACAAATTTATCATTTTTCTGTTCACGAAAAGATTAGTAAATAATTGTTATATTATTACTTAATAATGATAAATATTTTATTAATATGACATATAAAAATTAATTCCATCATTATAACTAGTCTTGAAAGATGGTGTTGGAAAATGAATTATTTTTGTTCGTGATGTGGTAGTCTGACGTACAAACGAACGAATAATTCATTACCCATTTGATAAAATTCGAGATGGATTATGATAATTAAATTAACATAATAAAATATCAGTTTATTTAGGATTATTTAGTTAATATTTCATCATTTATTTATAATATTTGAAGGAAGTGGAAGAAGAAATATGACATAAACACCTAAAAACAAGATATTTCCTTCAAATATTCTCATTTGGTTAACACCATGGAAACTCTAAGGTGAGTATACCTCCAAAAAAATGACCCTATAATGTGGGGAGGGATTAAAGTAATTTAATTACTAATATATTGACAAAACAAAATTGGTTTCTATGTGTGAAGAAATTTCTAGAAGTTGTTCCCCTTTATAAGAGAGTGGAGGGGCACTCTTGAAAATCATCAAAGTAAAAGATTAATATTTATTAAATTTTTATTCCAAATTTTACCAAAGAGGGAAATTTAAATGATATTAATTTAAGGGGTTGAAATACAATTATACAAAAAAAATATAGCTTTTGATTATTTTTTAATCCTTATCTTTTTGATTTATACCCTTTTAACACTTACCATAATATCATGAAATTTACAATTTCTGGATAACATTAATTAATATAACATTTCAAATGACCCATAAATGATTAATTAATTAAATTATAAGGCATATAATAAATATTACAATAAATCATAGTTTTTTTATAAATTCAATATCATTTAATAAATGATTTTTTATTGAAAAATATCATTAGTGTTAATTTTGACAGTATTGGTTTCTTTACTTTTAAAACAATATAATCAAAAATTGGTATTATACAAAAAATCCATTAACATAGCTATAAAATGTAAAATTCATCCATAAATTTTATTTATGGAATTACGTATTTCAAATTATATTTATTTTAACATTTTTAATAGCATTCATTTGATTATTTAATTAATGAAGCATTTACTACATCATTTATGTGTCACTATATTATTTAATTATTCATTCACTAAAAAATTATATATAAGTAACCATGATGTAAGTAATATTATTTTATTTTCAAATAATATATTTTTTTGAAAATATCCTATGTATGAACCATATTAAATATAAATTACTTTTTAGAAACACGGTTATGACATAATTTTTCTTCTCTTTGAATATAATATTATAAATGTCTTTTTCAAATGCAAGATTATTCTAATGGGAATAACTTCTACTCAATAATGAATTTGGAATTAAAATACTCATAAAATGATTGTAGGGCAATTTTTAGGGTGACTGTATATTTATTGTAAAATTATTTTAACTTTAATTATTCAATTTACCCTTAATCGGGGCAAATACTATAATTACTGAAGTTACTATTCTTATTTTCCAAAAATTAACTTGATCATTTTAGGTCATAATTTTAATAATAATTACGAACATGTATGTATGTTTTAAAAATAAAAAATATAAACTTGTATGAAACTAATTTAAAATTAATCACAATGACAGATTGGGAAAGCATAAATGCAACTTAGATAAACGTATGACATACCATCTCTGTAATTATGATGTTGTTAATTTTTCATTTCCATAAATAAATGATTGGATTTAAAATTATATTCTATGCATAAAATTTATTAATATTTAATGAATATTATTTTATATATGATCTAATCATGATAATTTATACTATAGACATCATTTCAAAGTCATTTTGGACTTGAGCACTGAATATCACAAAAGTACCTGATGTGATGATAAATAATTAAGTAATATTTGTAAAATGATAATGAGTAATGTAAAAGGAATAATTAATTTTATAAATTTTCTCTAGTAATTAAACAATTATCAAAACCTAATTATTTAGAAAGATAAATATTGTACATGACGAGTCAGACTCAAGGTAAGGGACATTATTTTAGAACACTTATTTGATGTTATTTTAGAAAAATTCAATGGGAATGTTTTTTTGACATATAAAACTAAATGAATTCTAATGTATTAAATTCACTACAATTTTCTCTGAGTTTTTTTACAAGTTTGAAATTTTATTTTCAAATAACGTGTTTTCATTTTATATTGTGTGGCTTTGTAAAAATGAAATGCGATTTCGAAGTGGGAAAGTTATTATTTGTTAATGCATTATTTTTTTTGTTGTAATTATGTTTTGGTTCTTGTGAATTTTTAATGAGTTATTGTGGTTTTGTGATAAATATATGGTGGGTTATCCCATTATATCTCTCCAACAGATTGTGTAATGAGACATAGTTAAACAGTTGGGGTTATTTGAAGAGATTTAGGGAATATACTATGATTGGAATTAAAAATGTAACCATGAAGGATACTCCCAATATATCCATGAAGATACAATTAATAATGATATGGATGCACAAGAAACCTATATGAGTTATGATTTATATGTGGTTTTATAGGAATATTTTTATTTCATGAGTTAAGCCAAAAAGATTCTGTTTTATGTGTGGAATGTATGATTTTGTTAAATTTTTTTCATCAGCTAAAAATAAACATGAACTAATTGTTATTTTCCTTATTGTATGTCGCTTAATATTATTTTTTTCTCAATGGTAATGAATGTAAATTCATTATCTAAATCAAGATTATTTAATGTTTAAGGGTGGGGCATTATAGTTGGTATCAAAGGATGGTTTAGATAATTTTAGGGATAAGATATTGTTAATGTAATATTCATTAATTATTTTTTAATTAATTTTTTAGTTGAAATGATATAAAATTTTAATATTACCATGAAACTTTATCTATTATATGGTGGTTTATAGTGGTTTTCCTCATATAAAATTGGGTATCTATTCTGGTAAAATATCTTGAGGAAAGAAACCTTCGAAATCGGCAACATGAGATGTTTGGAATTAGAACTGAACAGTGTTTTTCATTGATGGATCAAATGAATTAGGAAATAAATGGTGGTGATGTCCATGCATGAGATCATCCAAATAAAAAAAGGCACATGTTGGTATTGGATCATTTCTTGAGGAAATATACTCCATCATTTAGAGGATAATCTAACCCCCAAGCGACAAGAAGTGTGGATTAAATCCCTAGAAATGATATTATGTGTCTTGGAATGTTCATATAATCCAAATATTAGAATTTTTTTTACCATTTTGATGGTGAAGATTATTAGTAGTAGTCCATGGTTAAGAATATCAAAGAATGTGAAGAGATTGTTGCTCTTGAGTGGGTTGAATTCAAAAATATTTTTATTCAAAAATATTTTCCTAAGGAAGAATGTATTACGATGGAAAGGAACATCATAGAATTAAGGAATAATGAGGATTCAGTGGATGCATATAAAGAAAAATTCAGTCGACTGGAAAGGTACAATCCACATTTCATCCATGAATATTGTAGTAAAATCAATAAATTTTACTTGGGATTCAAGGCACTGTATTTAAGAACATTGGATTCTACTTAATTTAAAAGATACAAAAAACATGTTCGATATGCATAGAATATGGAAATAGATATTTCTGATGATCATGAGTTCTTTAAATACCATAAGAAAAATAGGTCTATATGACAAAAAGGGAATAATTCATTATAAAATTATTATGGTAATAAAATTGAGTTTACATTTCGTGAAAATTGTGGTAAAACCCCACTAGATAATTACTTCTGAATTCTAGAAAGTGATTCTGATGTGGTAAAATTGGACATAAGTATCATAACATCAATGATGAATATAATTGTAGTGGTAAAACAAAAAAAATATTTTCAATTAGTAATTTTTTTTAAGTGAAATGACATGGCTCATTATGAAAACTAGTGTCTGAAGAAGAACATGAATGATTTGAAGCAGACGGACTATAAGTAGAAAGGTGTAGTAAAATTCATTACAACTACTCTGTATGATGTTAGTTTATCAAATGAAGTTGTATCAGGTACATTTTTATTCATATTATGCTAATGTGTTGTTTTATTCGGAGTCTACAAAATCAATCATTTCTGATAAATTTTATGGTGAATTTTAAATTACTCCCCAAGAAATGAATACAAAACATACAGTAAAAACACATGGTGGAAACATTAAGAACAATGAAAATCATAATAATATTTTTATATTATTCTATGGAAATAATTTACCTATAAACCTTGTTGTTTTTTCTCTATTATACTATGAAGTTATTATGGGCATGGATTAGCTATATGTTTACCATAACTTGATTGAGTGCATAGAAAAAGAAGTTTCTTTTGAGAAAGGGTTATTTAGTTTAAAAGAGTGAACCGAAGCCACTGATAACATATCAGGAAGCTAAGAGAATATTAAAATATAGAATCAAATTTTTTTATCCATATATTTTTGGAAACAAATGAATAGTTTAGATTAATAATGTGTTTGTGGTAATTGGGTATCATTATGTTTTTTGTTATGAGTTTCCTTATATTACACAAGATCATGAGGTTGAATTTATTGTTGACTTAGTTATTGATTATAAGGAAATTTATAAACCCCCATATCTAATAACTCAAATAGAACATTTTCTGTTGAATAAAAAATTTCTAGAGTTATTAGAAAAAGGTTTCATATGATATCAAAAATCTCTTTAGGGTGCACCTGTATTGTTTTTTAAAAAATATGGTTCCATGAGGCTTTGAATTGATTTTAGAGCCTTAAGTAACATCACTCTTAAAAAAAAGTATATTTTACCTCACATCGATAATTTTTTTGATCACATCCTAAGTGCACAATATTTTTAGAAGTTTGATATGTGGTCGGGTTACCATCAGTTTAATGTAGAGGAAGTTGTTGTTCTGAAGACTGTGTTTTAGACTAGATATGGGTATTATGTATTAGTAGTTAGGACATTTGGGTAAACAAATACACCTTCTATATTCACTAAACTTATTAATATAATATTTTCTAAGTTAATTGATAAGTATTTGGTTGTGTTTATTGATGAAATTTTGGTATATTATAAAAGTAAATAGGAATATAAAATGCATCTTATGATTGTTTTCAAACCATAATATAAAATAAAATATATGATAAATTCATCAACTATAAATTTTCGTTGAAATAAATTCATTCCATTGTCACATTTTTCATTAAGATGACATAACTATTGATCATGCAAAAAACATCTCATGGTAACAATGTGATCATAGTTATTATTGATCTATTGACTAAATATGATCATTTCCTTCATATTCATGAAAATCTGTCTCTAGATAATATATCTCAATTTGACCATAATAGATAGTCTGGTTACATGGAATTATACTTTCCATTGTATCATATCATGACATCAGGTTCACATTTATCATTTTTAAAGGCCGTTATATGTTTTTTTGTACGAAATTAAATTTCTAAACATTTTTTTATCCACAAATAGATCGGTAGTCCTAAAAAAAAATTCATACCTTGTAGGTCATTATATTTGCTTGCTCAATGAATTACCAGGGAATTTTGGATCAACATATTTTTTTGGTTGAGTTTCCTTATTATAAAATTTTTCCTTCCAGTAAAAATATAGAACCATTTTTGGAAATATGTAGAAATCGGAGTTGAACTCCATGTTTTTGTGATGATGATGGGGAAAGAAAGGTGATGGGTCTAGAGTTGGTTAAGGAAATGGTAGAGAATGTTTAGTTGATTTATTAAAACATGAGAACAACTCAGATTAGTCCAAAAAGTTATATATATATATATATAACCAAATGAAGGGTCTTTATTTTGAGGCAGGTGATCATGTCTTTAAAAAAATTTCTCCATGGAAAAGTGAGATGTGTTTTGGTAAGAAGAGGAAAATAATTCCATGGTTCATTAGACCTAATGAAATCCTATACTGAGTTGTATTAGTTTCATACTAACTATATTTTCCCTCTACGTTTATCCTAGGTACATAATTTTTTCCACATTTAAATGTTATAAATGTATATGTTGGATCCATATCATGTTTTGACTCCAAAAGTAGTTTAATTGAAAGAGAATATTCTATATGAGGAAAACCTAGTTAAATTTCATGACTATTGAGTGGATATGTATAAGAATATAGTGATTCATTATGTTAATGTTTTGTTGAAAAAACCATGTGGATGAAAAAGCAACTGTAGAATCTAAAAATGCTATGAGGGAACGATGTCCCCACATTATTAATAAGTGAAGAAAATTGTGAGGACATAATTTCCAAAAGGGGGGAAGAATGTAACAACCAAGGTAATGATATAATAAGTAATCCTCATATCTATTAAGATTATATTAGTTATATAATAATTATAGGTGGCAATATGTTCAATAATGTATATGATAAAACTAGTTTTATGGTTAAAAACATTAATTTTCTAAAAATAAGTTTTTCTGCCTTTTCATGGTGCACTTGATTTAAATATTTTTTTTTTCACTATTATAAATTCTATTTGATAATATAATATTACTTAAAAGTGTAATATCAAAATTTACTTTCATTGATTTTTTGGTAATTTTTTAATAAATTTAATATCTTAAAAGATAGTCAAAACAAATGCATTTTAATTCGAAACTTATTTTTTATCATATTTATTAACAATGATATATTATACTTTTAATTGGAATTAATGTATATTTTAATTAGGTTATTACCATTTAATCCAATTTTGGTAATTGGAATCAATTTCACATTGAAATTTGATTTAAAATCTAAGTCATCATTTGAATGTTTTTTAAAATCCATTTGTCATTCTGTCAATGGGATTAATTTTTAATTTATTTCAGCCACTTATATGTTTTTGATTTTGAAAAATGGAAATTAATAGTTTAAATAAGTATAAAATTTATTATCTAATAGGATTATCTTAATTTTTGTAAATTATGAATAGTAACATTATTAATTATTTTTATTACCATGGTTAAGGGTAAATCAGGTAATTGAATGTAATAATAATATTATAAATAATACAAAAACAATATAAAAACTTATCCTAATTTCATTGGATTAGTTTTTTTACCAAAATAATCATTGGGAAAAATTTATACCCTTTTTATGCCACTTGTGAGTGAGTAATATATTTATAATATTACATATAAAGAGAAGACAAATTTTTGCACACTCTAGTTTTTAACAAGTTATTTATTTTCAATATGTTGTAATACATGGGATATCATCGACATAAATATTTTTTAGGAATATAAAAATAATATCGACATCATGGAAATTTAATTATAATTTTTTTAGTAAATAATAAAATAAAATGGTGACACAATGATGATTTAGTAATTGATTCATAAATTGAAGAGTCCAATAAATGATATTAGAAATCAAAAAATAAATATAATTTGATATAATTTATTACATTGATAAATTTTATGGATGTATTTTATATTATTGTGATGTGTTAATGGACTTTTTTATGATATCATGTTTTTATGATATGTTTTAAGAACTAAAGAAATTAATTGTGTCAAAATTAACACTAATAATGTTTTTTAAAAATAAAATCCTTTATTAACTGTTATAGTATTTATAAATATTTATGATTTATCCAAATATTTGGTATAGTATTGGAATTTCAATAATGACTCATATATTGGTCTTTTGTCCTGTTATAGTAATTAAATCTACCCTCAAAATGTAAATTACATGATATCATGGTAAGAGTTAAAAGGCTTAAAAAAGGATAAGGATTATAAAATAATAAACATTTGTCTAAATTTAATCAGATGGTTGTATTTCAACCCATACACATAATATATTTAAAATAAAATTATTTTTACCCATTTTTAATTGAAAATTAATTTGTATTAATTTATTACTTTGAATATTTCCACGGGCGCCCCTCCCCTCTCTTATAAAAGGGAACTACTTATTATAATTTCATCACACTATGACACCTATTCATCTTGTCCATAATATAAAAAACTGCATTCATAGAATCCCTCACCATATTTTATAGGACTTAAATAATGTGTAACACTCACCTTAGTGGTGTAAAGGTGTTATCAAATGAAGATTTTTTGAAGGAAAGTTATCATTTTTTTACTGTTTTTGTATCATTTCTTATTCCACTTCATTCAAATATTATTCAACCATGATAAATTAATAAGTAATGTAACATCAAAAAAATAATATTTTATTATTTTAATACCATAACATAAATCAATCTCTAATTTCATGAAATTGGAAATGAATTATTTTGTATTTTGTATGGAAGAATACCTCCTAGTGAACAAAAATAACTCAATTTAAATCGCCGTCTATCAAAAAGGTTATAATGATGGAAGTAATGTTTATATATATATATATGATAATAATTACATAATTATAATTATTATATATTAATATTTCAATTATGTTCTTAGGATTTCATGCACATAAAAATGATAACGTCCTTCGTGTGTATGTGTGAACTATCACCTCCACGAAGCGAAGCGATTCATTTTTATTCATCATTGTACATTGAAGATGTATATAATTATATTAATATTATATTAATTATATAATGATAATTTTGAAATTATTAAATTATAATTACCTTATTTTCATAATGATCATTGAAAAAATGAAATGTTACTCATGTATACGTATAACCTATAGTCTCAATGATTATAATGTTGTTCATTTTCCATAACCTTCAATACAAGGATTGATTGAAATGTATAATTTATTTATAAAATTTATTATTATGTCATTAATATTATTCTATATATGAGGTAATTATAAATATTTAGACTATATACACCATTTAAAATTCATTTTGTACTGGAGTACTGAATATCGATAAAGTGCCCAATGTGAACATAAATAATTAATTTTTATAACATTAAATTATTTTATATAAAAGGATTAAAAAAATTTAAAATGGTTCTCATTTAGGTAAATAATAATCCAAATTTTGTTATTCAGGATGATAAATAATTTACGTGATTAGTCACACACACAGAAATAAACTTTATTTGAAAACACTAATGTAATGACATTTTTACAAAAGTCCAAGGAAAAGTTGTTTTAACTTATACCAAATAAATTGATTTTACTGATTTTATTTTGATTTAATTTTATGATTTTTCCTTTACATTTTTACAATATTATTTTCAAATAATATTTTTTCATTTTTGAGGGAATGACTTTGAAAAATGAAATGTGATTTTAAAGTGGGAAAGTTATTATTATTTTATGCATGATTTATCTGATGTGTGTATGTTTTTGATATTGGTAATTTGTTTATGAGATCTGGTGTTTCCATGATAAACATAGATTAGGTGATCTATTTATAATTCCTCTATGCATTGTTCAATGATAAGGAGTTAAACAATAGGGGTTCTCCTAAGAGATTTAGGAAATATATCATCATGGGTAATCCAAAATTAACCATGCAGGTTATTCCCTATGTATTTGTGAAAGCTAAAATGTAAGAATTATATATATTACAAAAGTTACCTTAATGATTTACGATTTCTATATATTTAAACTGGATTATTTTTATTTCATGAGTTATGATAATGTGATTATGTTTTATGGGTGAAATGTATGATTTTGTGAAAATGTTTTCATGAGTTTAGAATATTCATAAACTAATTGTTTCATTCTTTTATGTCCCTTACAGAGATTTTGTGGTCATTAAAACTTTTAATTTTCTTTCATTGTGTATAAGGATGGGTATTATAAATGAGCTAGTGAAGTTTAATTTTTGAATATTTTTCACTAAAATGAAATCTCGTTTTCTTTGAAATGGTTTATATTTTAGAATAAGTGGATAATCTTTTATTAGTATTCAAATTATATGAATGTAGAATATTAGGTATGATTTATGACCAAATTATAAAAAACTATTAACTTGAAAAGTTTATAAATTCGAATTTATTATAATTATTTACTTTACTGAAGATTATGTAATGTTTATAGCTGGGCCATATAATTAAAAACGTGTTAATGGATTTCTATTTTACTATTATTTTGTATAAGAATAATGAAATATTTAAAACATGTTTCTTTTATGTTGTTTATATAATGGCCAAAAATTTATTTTATGGTTATTTTATGTAAATTTATTCTTATATAGTTATCAAATTTCATATCTCTCTTTCATGGGGATTACTGTTCAAAATTTACAATATCTTTAAGGGATTTTTGTATCAATTTTCCATTTTTGAGACATATGATTATGTTATATATCTATATTATTGTACGAGGTGTATTTATAGACCCTTTGAAATATAATACCATGAATTTATATATCCCCATGATTTTTATGTTTCATTCATTTATATTCATTAATGGGGATTACGTTTTAATGTTACCAATGTGGTATGAGTTTTATGTTGTAATCTCTTCATTTTTCATGATTGGTTTTTATTATTATTATAATGGTATAATATTATTATATCATGAGAATAAATTTTTTCCCTTAATTTTCCAATCTTTATATAATCCAGAGTTTGAAAATATTGTTTTTAAGAAAAATCATCTTTTTAGTCGAAAACCCATTTTTCTTCCAAAACCATGTGTTCTGAAAACAATTCCAAAATTATTTAATCTTATTTTAATGATCTATTAAATACAGTTTTCCCATATGTTAACTTTTACATAATTCATTGATTTTAATCATTTGTATGATTTCCAAACAATTCCAATTTGGATTTTACCAGAAATGTAAATGGAATCTAATTTTCAATTTTTACGACATTAATAGAATTTATCATTGTCATATATATATTTTTATTTTAGGATTCCATTATAATTTTTATGATTATTTAAAGAGAAATTTATTTTCAAAATGTTTTATGTTTTAAAATGTTTTTTTGAAACAAAAATGATATTTTCTTGAAGAATGGATATAAATGATTATAGATCATTGTTTATATGTTTTCCGAATAATGATTTCCAATTAGTTAAGGAATTTTTAGTCAAAAAAGTGATTTTAAAATATAATTTATCATCCCCAATAAACATTCAACGTGACCTATCTTTTAAAGTCATTCTATATCAATGATGACATACATTTATGTGACATATGCTTTGTTAGGTATATAAACCCTGAACACTTTCATATTCTCCCTATGAATGGTTTGTGGTGAAAATATGTTTATGGAACATGTTTAACTACCATAAGTTATACCATGAAAAAATTCATCTCAAAACCACTTTATTTACCTCTTATATGGAATTGTTAAATTATGAAATGATAATAATACCCATCAATTTTCTAGAGGTTATAATATTATCAATTTTTTATGAAATCCATTTTAGTTCATGAGTTATTATAAGATTAATATTTTATTACCTTATGTAATAAAGGTGTAAGATATAAATTATGGGATAGGTGGGACCTATACATCTCTAAAATTCATTTCAAAATTCAAAATGTTCTATGATATTAGAGGGTATAAAGGTGGTTATCTGAATCACGAAAATCAATGTACATGGTTGTTTATACCAAGCTCAAAAAAATTGTTTTAGGAGTAGTAATCCCAATCCTAAAGATTATAAAGGGGTGGTTAGCCCAATTATTACATGTAATTAATGTCTTGGTGGGTATCCATGATCTAAAATATTATTTTATTATATATATGCCACAAATATATGGCTTAAGGCAATGTTATGCTCTCATGGTTCATATTCTTTGATTCCATTATGATTCATATCATATTAACTAACCATATTTACGCCATGATTCAAGATTATGTTATTTGATATGTAGGGTTTGGTTTTCAAATTTTATGATGTTCTTATAAATTTATTCTTATGTTATGCATACATATCTCTCTCATTTAGCCAAATAGGGAATCTAATCTCACCCTTTATTATGTTTCCTTTCCCTAAGTTATGAAGAAATATTTTAAGTAAGTTCAATCTTTAATGATAACTTAATTAGAATATCATTATGGGAGATAATGAATATTTTTAGATAATAATTTAGATTCATTTCTAAATATACAAATCCACTAATATATAATGGGTAAGAGGAGCCTGTTTTTTAATGTAACTAGTTTTCATCTAAAAATATGTAATTCCTTTTTTTGATAAGAATGGGACCCTATATTGAGTTTCTTTGGGTTGATATAGTTGATCACCCAATCAAAGACATGATTGATTAGGATGAGTCAAGGTAGAGTGATTTTCATGTCTTCTAGTGTAAAAGTTAAAATATGAATGATGGGAGTGTCTCTAATGTAGAGATGGTGCGATAGTTAGAGGATATCAAGAACACTTTTGGTCAGATTCGATATTTGTCTAGGTTCTTTGAATTATTGTATCTTAGTTAGTGGATGAGAGCTGAAGGTTAGTGGTAGATATTGTATCTTACTGACCTTATAGATATAGATGTGTTGTGGGAATACATGAAAAAGGAGTTCCATTATAAATTCCTGAAATTGATGAAAATGTAGTGACGTGTTAGGTGTTTATCCCCCTTTAAGAAGGTATCATGAGTGTAGTTGACCTTGTGATCAGGTTAAACTTCATTATAAACTTCATCCTAGAAGAATTCCCAAATGAGGAGACCATATAATGACATCAAGGGGAGGCACTAGGCATAGATATTAATCATGTGGTCAAATAAATTATGATTTCTATATACCTCATTGAGTATACAAAATTTGAGGTGTTCAAGTGGATATTTTCTTAGGGTTGTGATCCTTTATAGGTTATACAACATTGCTTCTCAAGGTGTAGATGACTAGGTAAAGAGGAATGGATGTTTAATAATTATGGTTTTTGATGAGTGGGTAAATGGAAAAGGATGCTAATTTCTAACACTGTTAGGGTGGTTGGATTTTGATATTATAAGGAGGGATTTACATTATAATAATTTATTTTTGGGGGAAATTTACTCTTCCTGGGTCTGTTTTTGACCACTCGTAGTGAAGAAAGATAAATGTTAATTAATGGACCGTTTTAGAAGGAGAATCAGTTGTCTATGAGGTAATATTAATAGTAGGTACCACATATGCTTGTATAAAAACTGATGGAAGATGGTGTTGTTTGGGAAAAGCCTCATTATAATCTCTTTCTACATATTCCTCAGACAAATCATAGTCATAATGGCCAATATATGAAATAAAGAGGATGTGGTTGTGGTCATATACCCACATTAGAGCTACTGATGCCAATAGGGTCAGTTGTTGTAAAATTTACAACTTTTTTATCATCTACTATTTATTTAATTATTTGATTCTAGAGCCTCATAGTCCTCTATAGTTTCTAAATTGGTTCATTCCTTGTGACTGGATGTGGAGAGAATTCTAGTGATCCTTTTGTGATCTATTTTAGTTTAAGGTTAGAATACATTTTCGGTTTTTTTCATGGATATACACATGATATAGGGAATCACCAATCAGTGGGAGAATTATACTACTGTTATATAAAACGATATGATGATATAAATGACCTTGAGTGGATTTGTTCTATACACATAATCATTGACTATTTTCATAGGATAGTTTCTTTTTTTTATTTGGAGTGATAATGATTGGAATTCATTGGTGAGAGAGTTTAACAGTTAGGTTATGTGATGGTATATCTACTTCTATCCCAGTTGACAGAGTTTCTAGTGGAAGCTCCAAAAGAGAATATTTCTAGTGCAATGGAGATGTTCGCATTTTTTTTTAGATGAGGTTTTGACACTACCTATCCCCTTGAGAATTAGAGTTTTAGATTGAGTTATAACTAATAACGTTTCTGATCTCAATGAATTCCTATAAAATGAAACCCACAGAGCTACATGATATGAAGTTGCAGGTGGATAATCTAATTCATTGGTTTTTTATCCCACCTAGTTTATCTCCTTGGGGGTGCTCTAGCATTATAAAATAATATGTAAGATGGTAGGATAATGTTATGCATAGACTGAAATAAGCTAAAATAGATAATGGGAAAGAATCATTACCATATTCCAAGGATCAAATAATCTTTTTGACTTGGTAAAAGGGTCTAGTTGGTTTTTCAAGGTTGACATGACGTCAAGATAACTTCATATGAATTTTAATTATAAGGATATCTGGAAGACTAACTTTAGGGAAAATTATGGGATCATTGAGCACATGAAAATCTCATTTATTTTCATTAACACATCATCCATGTCAATTGGGTTCATAAAATCAATCATCCATGAGTTACTATACTGGTCTGTCATCATGATTAGAAATGAAATCTTGAGCCTCTCTAAGTCATATGAGAATCATTCCAAACATCTTAGAGATGCATTACATGTGCTTTGATACCACCAGATTTATGTAATGATATCGAAGTTCATGTTTTGGATGATATAGGTAAATTTATTAGGTACGTGGTGTCTCATCAGCGTGTGGCCATTTACCCATCAAAGATTGAGGCAATAATTTCATAGGAACCACCCAAGAACATGGTAGAAGATCACATTTTTATTTTCATGACTACTTTTAATTATAGTATATTGTCTAATTTCTATAGGGATAAATCTTGTAAGATATTTTTAACTTATAAGGACTAGATCTATTTGTATACTGATCAGTTCTACGTAGTATTTGGTTATATGAAGGAGAATTTCATCAGTAATCTAGTGCTTCTGTTTGAAGAGAAGGGTATTATTTTTGATGTTTTCATTGATGCTTCCCATATATGCATTGGATGAATATTGATAAAATAGAAAATAGTGATATCTTATTCATCTATAATTTTAATTCCCCATGAGTGCAACTGTGAGACCCTTTATTGGAAGTTAACAAAAGATGTGTTTTCACTGAAGCTGTGGAGACATTTTGACATCAATGAAAGATTTATTGTTTACCCATGGCATATGATAATAAAATTTATCTTTTCAAATAATTATTTGAATCTACAATTGTGAATATGTATGTATTTTCATAATGATAATACATTTTATATTTATTACATCTTGAAAAAATGGAATGTTATTGAATATGCATTGGGTCGTACCTCAAGAAAAGATATGGTTCACGTGTCTTCGAATATTTGGAATGTGATGGTTGATTTTTCAATTAACCATATTGATATGGGGGATATAAATGGATCGATATTTATTCTTAGTAGTATTATGGAGACATACTTGATGTGGTTTGTGGAGGAGTCTCAATTTGGGGACTTAGAGGCAATGGTGGTGCATGTTTTTATTGTCCATAGTGATGCTCCTGAGTGTTTTTTGTAGGATGGTTATAACTATATGTTTATTCAAGATAGGTTGTATGATAAATCAACAATTCTTTTGGATGTTCTCAATGAGTTTCTTAGAACACATTTAGTGGCACATCTCTAGGTGAACAAGATGTATCTTTGATTGATGATGTAGATTTGGTGGCTTCTGATGAAATGTCATGTGGCCTAGATTGTGGGAGTGTGTCTTTTTTTTAAATAGGTAATTATTGTAAACTATTTTACTAGAGGATTATTTCTTCCCTTTCATGTTACTATGTGAAAAAGGGAGGAAATGTATATGGATTTCCTCACTAGTTTACCATAGTCATGGGTTGTATGTGACATATTTAAGTAAATTTTAGAATAACTAATGTAGTTGGATCATTTTTTGGTAATCTATGAGTTTAGTGTCATGGTTGTCATAGAAATGGTGTATACAGATAAAATGGTTAGGATTCAAGGATTAATAAGTTTCATTATATATTTTCAAGATTCTAGTTTTAAATTACGGCTCTAGAGAGTATTATTTCATGACATTGTCTCCCAGTATCTCCTTAGCAGTGATTTACACACTGATATGGATAGAAATATGAGAGGGACCATCATGATACTAGAATATATGTTGATAGATTTCATCATAGATTATTAATGATAGTTTTTAAATTATCTTCCTATAGTTTATTTATCCAATAATAATAGCTATTACTCACACATTTTCAGTCCTATTTTTTAGTCATCTTAAGGCAGACTATGTCATATTGGATAATGGATGGAGAGTTAGCAGTTCTTGGTTATGATGTTCTAAAAAGAATAATTGATAATATCTAATTGGTTTGAGAGATTATGAGGGTGTTGTATGATATTTAGAGTTCTTATGTAGATATTATGTGGAGGACCCTTCAATTTTTTTGAGGCGACTTTTCTTAAGGGTTTCCCCTCTTGGGAGAAAATAGTGGATTAGAAGGGGTAATAAGGTTTCTATCAAATTCATGGGGCATGTATAGTTTTTGGTGTATGTTTCCAAGGTGGAGAATTGGTTGTAACTCCCACCATGGATAAACAGGACCCACAATGTCTTCTACAAATTAAATCTTCATTGGTATTATCAAAATTACTCCCATATAATTGACTAGGTATAGTTTTATATCAATCATGTCATAATGATCATTGAGAGACTAGTAAAGGTCCACAATATTAGGGGGGAGGTGATGTAAGGATGATCCATCCTTTTTGGTCACATTCTATGGAGGAATTGTTCCGTGGAGGAGAAAACATTGGAGCAGTAGATGAAAATACAATCCCAAAGCCCTCAGTTGTTTTGTATTTTCATTCACTATTTTTCAGTGATGATTTAAGTTTGGATCCATTATTGATTTATGAGATGTTTCTTTTTACCTTTTTTGGATGTGTTTTATGGTTGAAATTATATATAGTGGGGAACCCCTCATTCTAATATAGACATGTTTTGTTTAAAAAATATTTTCAAACCAAGTTGGGGAGTTAGTACAACCCAATGTGGTCATAAATGCATAGAATTTATGTACTATAATGTGTTACACAATATTTCTTTCTTCTAATGTACTCAATGAAGCAAGGTTTTCCTTTTTGTTATTCAAGAAATCAAATATCTCACCAATAAATATTTATCATCCATATATGGAATTTATATATGTATAATTTTTTTCCCATTCTATATCTATATATCCTTACAATTTCCTTTAAAAATTATTTTTTCTCAACATGGCATAGTATAAAGTACCATTGATATACCTTAAGATTCTTTTGGATGTCATCATAAGATATTCTCTAGGATTACTGAAAAAACCTATAACTATATAAACAGTAAATGTTATATGTAGGCTTTATCTGGTTAATTAAAGTTGACTACAAAAATATTTTCATAAATTCTCTATGATTTATAGAATTTGAAGTTTCATCATTAATCAACATTTTCCAAAAAAATACAGGTGTAATGATTTGTTTAGAATAATACATGATAAAAATATTCAATAAAACTTTGTATAATTCTATTAAAATATATAAATTTATCCATAATTTTTAGTAATATGAAACCCTAGAAAATTATTCATCACTATTAACATAGAAATCTCTAAGAAATTTTTCATTTACCCAGAAAAAATCATCATATAGTTACTCTTTATCAACAAAAAACTATAATATATATATATATATATTGAAAATTAGAGAGTCTATGGATTATTATTTCACATATAGGTTACTATCGACATTTCCCTTTTAAAATTGAATCAATCGTGAGAGGATATATAACTTTGTGTACTAGGATTTGGGAGCTTATTTCGAGACATACAAAGTCTTATTAGGTCTGTAATCAATAATAACCTATATATCTAGAATAAATCCTTTAAGATGTTCAATAAAAACCAATTTTTCTATATCTCTATTAAATAATACTGATATTATATCTATATAATAAAAGTTTCATTTTTTTATCATGCATTAGAAGAAATATTCTGATTGTATCCCACCATTCCAATGGCGAATAACATTATTCAAAATTAATTTATTATATATATATGTAGATTATAATAACTAATGCAACCTTATTTATTATAAATCACATTTTTCATTAATTTTATCCTAAAAACCACTTGGTACTAGTCACATTTTTATTTTTATGTCCCAGAAGAAGATCCCAATTATGGTTCTTCACATTCTGATTGTAAAGACCTGTAAAATTCAAGGGAAATTTTTTCTTAATTTTCTTTGGGATTTTACAAGAACACAGTTTATGACGGCACCTGATTCTGAGGCCCGGGGTGCACGGAATATGTTCTGAAGTTTAGCTCGGGTACATTCAGTGAACAAACGAGCGGGTTTTCCTAACTTTTGAACCATTGCTCGGAATCGAAATCCGAGGGCCCCAATGAAACCACAGTGCCGGTAATTTCTTAGGAACACATTTTCGGGAGTTTCGTTTGCTCGAGTGTGGTTATTTAAAAAAAAGGGTTAACTAATGAATAAAATAAAAGATGTGCAACAATTTTTATTTTATGTTCTAAGTAGTTTAAACCAACTTATGGAAGTTGAGGTGGGACCCACTATATCCTAACCCCTCTTGATAGGATACTCGTGAGGTGGGCCCCACACGAGCCCCACCTTTTAAACTTCCTCAAACCCCCATTATTTTTTTAACACACCCGCACCCCCCATTTTAAATACCAAGCCAACTCTCTTAATTAATGAATTAAAACATGTTATTCAATGTAATCAATACTTGATTTCATTTTGAATTTCTAATTGAATATTTGCTTGAGTGTGTTAGTTAAATAAGACAAAGTCTTATTTCTTTAAGGGTTATTTCATTGTGCGAGAATGTTGGAGAGGAATCGCTCAAGCCTGGTAATCTTTATCTTCCTCCTTGAAGAACGCGAAGAACACACCGTCACCGATGAAGAACACTGACCTCCGATGAAGGACGACGAATAACGCTGATTCCACAGAGATCGACGATGTGATGGCATGTACCGTGACGCCGATAGTCCTCTTCTCCATGACACCGTGTACAGAGACGCAGTGTATCGAGATGCCGTGTACCGCGACGCCGACAATCCTCCTTCCGCGACGCCGTCTTCCGCAACGTCTCTTTCACGCGACCAACCTCGTTCGATGACTTCATCGAGGTAGGGGGTTTGATTTTATTCACGAATATTGTTTGCTGTCCAAACCTCTATTTTTCTCTTTAGTCGCTTGATATCGGATTAATGGGAGGAGGTCGGACCACACGAACACGGCCGACCCTCCTCCCCCTTTGATGTTGTGTTTGTCGCGGCACGATTAAAGGTAGCGCGGTGCAATGACACAACGCCGAAAGAAAGAAGAAGCATGGTGTCATCGTGCCTTGCTGTTGAGGCCAAAAAAAGCCACGGCGCCATCGCGCAGCACCAGAGATCCACGAAGAGGCTGTGGCGGGAGCGGGGTCGCGGCGCCGTCGCGCCGCGCCGGTCGGACAAGGCCACGGCTCAAAGATGCAGCGGTGCAAGGCGGGGCGGCCGGAACCGCTGGCCGCCGGCACCATAGAGGGGTGGGATCGCGGGGTCCCTAGGCAGTAGCACCGGCTGGCCGGACCGGGCCTGCAGTTTAGGAAGGAAGACCGGGGGTTGTAACCCCTGGCTGGCAAAGGAGCGGCCCCACGTGGGGCCGCGGTTTCAATCAAGGGTGGAAGCCCCCCCCCCCCCTCATTCTGCTCGGCTAGGCCAGCGCCGAGCTGCCACACCGGGCCGCGCCGGCTGGGCTGGGCCACACCGGATGAGCCAGGCCACACCCACCGGGCCGGGCCGTGCCCTAATGGGCTGGACCTGGACCCGGTTCAGGCAGACCCTGGGGGTCTCAGGCCGGGTCGGTCTGGGCCCAAAACCCCCTAAAACCGGATAAGTTCGTTATTTTACCCATATCTTGGGATACAGACCTCCTATCGATGCACCGTCAGTGGCGATGCGATCCTTGGATCTAGACGGTCGTTTAGGTATATTACACTCAAGGTTTCGGAGAACATTGGGGATGACCGGTTTGGTTTGAACGTGAAACCAACCAGGCCCTCATAGCGGAAACACATATAGCTTGAGCTCCGGACGTCTGATTGACGTGTCGTCAACTTTGTTTAATTCCTCTTAGTGAGACAGACTTTTTGGCTTACTCTGCTCGAGGTTTGGATGCAGTTGGAGTGTTTTCATGTTGGTTTTGACTTAAAAACGAACCGGGCCCCTGGAACGAAAAAGCCAATAACTCTCAGACCGGGTGTCCGATTGAAGAGCCATCTGTCATGTTGAGTTCCTCTTGTCGAGATGGAACCTTGGGATAAATCAACTCCAGACTACGTGTCAGTTGATGTATCTAACCCCTTGGCTCATGGATCAGACCCTCTTGGAATCGAGCATGCTGTGTGCGGGAACCCTAGAGCTGGCTGCGACTTCGACGATGATGATTACTGCACTGAAATCCTCCATGGGTTCTGGCAGCGACAACGACTGCACTGAAATCCTCTGTGGGTTCGGCTGCGATGATGACTTCCCTTAAATCCTCTATGGGTTCTGCAGGGATGAATACTGCACTGAAATCCTCTGTGGGTTCAACAATGATGATGACCGCACTGAAATCCTCCGTGGGTTCGGCAGCGATGAAGACTACACTGAAATCCTCCGTGGGTTCGGCAGTGATGAACATCGTACTAAAATCCTCCATGGGTTCGATAACAATGACTACTGTTCTTGTATCCTACGTGGGTCTGGTAGTGTTTGACTCTGTTCATGCTATCCTACGTGGGTCTGGCAGAGTAGCTGGTCTGTATCATATGTGGGTCTGACAGCTTAGCTGGTTTAGTATCCTACGTGGGTCCCATCTTAGATGAATCAGTGGCTATATCTGATCATCTCTATCACCTTACGAAAAAGTATACCTGTGTGAGCTGAGTCTTGACTTTCAATCAATATCTTCGATATGATTGACCTGCTTTCCTATGTGTATTTGGTTATGTTATCCTATGTGGATTGGGTTGTACTATCCTGTGTGGATGTGATCTAACTTGGGCTCGGATGTTGGAGCTGAACTGGAATTGATGACTTAGGTATATGTATGGACATATACCTAAGTAGTGTTGGTTGTTATTTCGTGATTGTATCTTTCCATTATGGATTATACTTTTTGTATTCTGGGAGACCTTTAGGGGTCTCAGGGTCCCTATTGAGTAGCGTATACTCACCCCTGCATGGGCTATGCCCCCACTACATTGTGTTGGATGCAGATGATGGACAACGCTGATCGTGGTTGAGGTTTGTGGAGAAAGTTGGTACCTGGAGGTGGACCACTGGGCGGGACGTACACGGAGCAGACGGCTGGACCCAAGGAGCTAAAGAGGCTATCTGTACCCACCATTCAAGTGGGACTTCCAGTGGATGACTCGACATTGCTACTTTTCTTTCGGTTGCTTTACTTCTTTCTAGCTGTACCATACATTCAGTTTGGGTTTGTATTCTGGCCCATTTACTTTCCCCACTTACTATTGTACCCAGTTTTACATAGTGATTACTTATACTTTCTTACTCTGTGGTGTTTGTTTACTTTATAAAGACAATGTCATCCCCTTTTTGTCGGGATTTACGCCTTGGTGCTAATCGCCAACCCCTGGCCAATGAGAGGCGGGCTTGGGGTAGTCACGTCACGGGTCCCGAGGACGAGTCATAAAAAATTGGTATCAGAGGAGTTTAGTTCTACCACCGAACTCAGGACTCTGATCTTTCTTCTATGTAAAGCAATAGTGTTAAGGGTATTGAGAGTGGTTATCAGTCCAGGGAGTCTAGTGTTGGTGTGACGACCAATGTATCCATACACCAGGACCATGATTTCTGATTTCCGACTCAATGCACGAAAACATTGATTGAATGTGTGTTTCAATAGTTTTCTTTGTGATTACTCTGTGTCAGCTCAGTAGGTATACTATTTGACCATGGTGCACCTATTTCTTTTCAGGATGGCCCCATGACGGTAGCCAGCTAGGGTTCTGAACTTTGTGCGAGACGACAACCCACCGAGCGATAAGGCCTCGGGGAGGGCCCTTTTTCAGTGGAGGCATCGGCGGTACCTCTACCCGCCGAGCCACCGATGCTACCAGCCCCAACCGCTGGGAGTGCATGTCGCCTTAGTGCACTGCATGAGTTTCAGCATCAGAGACCGCCCAAGTTCCGTGGGGAGACGGACCCTTAGGTAGCTGAGGATTGGGTGGAGGCGGTTGTGCTAGTTTTCAGGTCAGTGGGGACACCGACTAACCTCATGGCGATCCTTGTAGCGAGCCTCCTGCACGCGGCAGCAGGGAGATGGTGGAGCTTGATGCTCCAGGTGCACAATGAGGAATCTCTCCTCTGGATGGACTTTGAGAGCCTCTTTCTCTCGGAGTTCTTCCCAACCACCCACAATGCGGTGCGCATCCAGGACCTTCTACAACTGCGGCAGGGCAGCATGACGGTCGTCCCGTACTCAACGAGATTTACCGATATCTCACGCTATTCAACAGACATGGTACAAGACCCATTCTTCCGGGCCCGGACCTTCAAGGAGGGACTGAGGCATGAGATCATGGTATCGATGATATCCCTCAGCATTCTGACACAGGTAGGAGTACTGGAGCGAGCTCTTCTCATAGGGAGCTTTCTTTCTGAGCCTACGCCAGCAACAAGACCTACCGCAGGGCAGCATGTAGCAGAGTCGTCTGCAGCTGGCAGTCGACGGATGTCACAGGGGTCCAGGAGGATAGGACCATCAAGCAGATGACCTCAGGGCACTAGCTCAGAGGTGCGGGGCACACGGCGCAGAGCCAGCCTTCCGAGGAGCAGGCAGTGCTACACATGCGGCGGGCAGGGCCACATGGCTCGTGACTACCCGACCCGTCATGCAGAGCAGCAGTAGACGGTTGAGGGGCCACCCAGGCAGAGGCCAGGGGTCGACCGTGGCGGTCCGCCGAGAGCAGGTGGACAATTCAGGGGAGCTGGCCGAGCAGCAGGCGGTGTGAGAGGTTTTGAGGCTTTACCACCACCACAACCAGGAGGCCCACCCCGACCCCAGGGAGCTGGCGGGCAGAGACAGGCTCTGCATCAGGCAGCGGAGGCCTAAGACCACGGCGCACCATAAATGATTTGAGGTACTATTTATGTCATGACCCGTCCTCGGGGCCCGTGCTGTGACTACCCCAAGCCTGCCTTCCATAGGCCTGGGGCTGGCGACTAGCACCAAGGCGTAAATCCTAGTAAAAAGGGAAGGCATTGCCATTGAAAAGTAAACAAGCACCACAGAGTAAGCAAGCGGAAAAGTAAACACTAAGTAAAAACTGTAACAAGCTGTGCTGAAAGTAAAATGGGTCAGAAATACAAGGCCAACTGTAAAGTAAAACTGAAGGGAAAAACAACAACTGAAAAGAAAAGTCGCAGCGTCGAGCCGTCCTCTGGAAGTCCCACCTGAAGGGTGGGTACAGATAGCCTCCACTGCTCCTTGGGTCCCCCTGACCGCTCCGAGTACGTCCCGCCTAGTGGTCCACCTCCAGGTACCGTCCTGCTCCGCACACCTCCACCACGATCAGCGCTGTCCGTCGTCTGCAACCAACACAACGAAGTGCGGGCATAGCCTGTGCAGGGTTGAGTATAAGCTACTCAGTAGGGACCCCCGAGACCCCCCGAAGGTCTCCCGAAATCCACAAAGGATAAACCACAACGGAAAGATACAATCACGAAATAACAACTGACACTGCTTAGGTATATGCCCATACATATACCTGAGTCATCAATCCCCGTTCGGCTCCAACGTCCGAGCCCAAGCACAACCCAATCCACACAGGAAGGAAAATGTATACCCACACAGTATAGATCAACACAATCCACAAAGGAGAGTAAACAGTAAATCCATACATGATAGTTCAACACAATTTACAAAGGAGAGTAAATAGGATTTAGCTCACACAGGTATACTTCGTCGAAAAGGTGAAAGGGATGATCAGATATAGATACTGAATCATCAAAACTGGGACCCACTTGGATACAAGACCAGTTGTCTTCATTGATTCATCTATGCTGGGACCCACATAGGATACAAGACCATCACTAAATCATCTAAGATGGGACCCACATAGGATATGAGACCAGCACGGCTGGGACCCACATAGGATACAAAACCAGCACAGCTAGGACCCACATAGGATACAAGACTAGCTGTCTTCATTGATTCATCTATACTAGGACCTACATAGGATACAAGACCAGTATTGAATCATCTAAGCTGTGACCCACATAGGATACAAAACCAGCACAGCTAGGACCCACATAGGATACAAGACCAGCTGTCTTCATTGATTCATCTATACTGGGACCCACATAGGATACAAGACCAGTATTGAATCATTTAAGCTGGGACCCACATAGGATACAAAACCAGCACAGTTAGGACCCACATAGGATACAAGATCAGTTGTCTTCATTGATTCATCTATACTGGGACCCACATAGGATAAAGACCAGTATTGAATCATTTAAACTGGGACCCACATAGGATACAAAACCAGCACAGCTAGGACCCACATAGGATCTGTAGCACTGATCCCCGTTGGATCGCTGAGTGCTGTAGTCGTCACCATCGAATCCACTCAGGATCTCTGTACAGTCGTCGTCGTCACAGTAGCAGTCGCAGCCAACACTAGGGTTCCCGCACACCGCAAGCTCTTTCGGGTGGGTCCGCTCCACGAGCCGAGAGGCTGATACATCAACTGACATAAGGTCCAGAGTTGATGTATCCAAAAGTTCCGTATTGTCAACAGGAACTCAACGTCGCAGACGGCGCGTCAATCGAACGCCCGGTCTGAGAGTTATTGGCTTTTTCGTCCCAGGGGCCCGGTTGGTTTTTAAGGCAAAACCAACCCGACCGTACTCCACCTGCATCCAAACCTCGGACAGAGTATTCCAAAAGATCCGTCTCACTTAGAGGAATCCACCAAAGCTGACGACACGTCAATCGGGCGTCCGTAGCTCAAGATATGAGCGTTTCCGCTCCGAGGGCCCGGTTGGATTCGTGTACGAACCAACCCGGCCGAACCCAAAGTATTCCGAAACCTTGAGTGCGATATACCGAAACTACCGTCTCGATCCAAGGATCGCGTTTCCACTGACGGCGCGTTGTTCGGAGGCCCGTAGCTCATGTTATGGGCAAAAGACCGAAAATGGTCCGAAGACGGGGGGTCCGGGCCCGGGCTGACCCGGCCCAACCCCCCCTGGGTCGGCCGAACCGGGTCGACCCGACCCGGTCCAACCCGGCCGGCTCGGTCTGGAAGCTCGGCCCGGCCCGGTGGCGCGGCCTGGGTGCTGCGTGTGCGCCGTACGCGGGGGCAAAGCCCCCCCTTTGTTTCAAAAGGGTGGCGCGGCATTATGTCGCGCCTTTGAATAAAACGCCCCCCTCCACGTGGGGGGGGGGTGCCTCTACAAAATCAGGGAATTTAATCCCCGGTATTTAAGGATCACGTCCAGCCTTAGGCCGGCCGTTTTTATCACACGCGGGACCCGCGAGTCCCGCCTCCTTTGCAAACCGGTGGCCGGCATGGCCGACCGCCTTCCACCACTTCGTCGCGGCTCTCCTGATCTCTGGCGGCCGGCGAGGCCATAGGGCCGCGGCTCTTCCATATCCACCGGCGGCCGGTTTTCCAGCCGCCCCTTCAAGCTCTGTCGTGGCTCAAGCCGCGACCCTTGTTCGATTGCCACAGCGCGACAGCGCCGCGCCCCTCCGCCATAGATCGCTCCGACCGCTGCCTCCCTCGGGTTTTCCGGAGCGGTGCGTCGGCGCCGCGCCCCACCACCGCAGCCCGCTCCGGCCGTGGTCCTCGTGATTTCCGCACGGTGCAACAGCACCGCGCCGCCTTCGCCTTAACAACAACGAAGATCAACGAAAGGTGGGATGGAGGATCGACCGTGTTTGTGCAGTCCGATCTCCTTCCATTATTACGATATCAAGCGGTCCAAGCGAATGAAATAAAACTTAATAACAGATGAGCACAATTTTATATCAATAAAACCAATCTAACCCCTACCTCGTTCAGTGTCACACGCACGTTCTTCGCGGAATTGATCGCCACAGAAGGAGGCGATCATCGCGTCGCGGAAGGCGTCACGTCGTCACGGAAGAGCGTCGCGTCGTCGCAGAAAACGGTGTGCGTCGACGAACTCCGAGGTTCAAGAAAAACAGATTTAATTTTGATAATTAAATAGATCTTGAGTTAAAAACCACAAAGGAATTTATAGAATCGAAAACACTAACCTCAACGGATGATTGAAGAATTTTGTCGCGGAGGAAGGAACGTCGCCGAAGAACGTTGCAGGAGAGGAAACATTGGCGTCGCGGCACACGACGTCGCGTCGTCGATTTCTGCGGGTTCGGCGTTCTTCGTCGGAGGCCGGCGTTCTTCGCGTTCTTCACGTTCTTCGCGTAGGAGGATGAAGAATTCTTAGAGGTTCTTCAAAGGTTTAACACATCATTTCAAACGAGGGTGTGTTGTCCTTATTTTATTAACATGCCAACAAAACGAAAACGTGTTAAGAAACGAATGAAATTAATTCATAGAATTAATTTCAACGAATAAACTGCCCATTTAATTCAACGAATAAAAACCGCCCAATTAAATGGTGCGTTAAGAATTTAAGAAAACGCGTCAGTTGACTTTCATAATGACGAGTTTTCGCGGGTGCGTTACTTAACGGAAAAGAAACGGCGGGGCTCATGCAGGCTCCACCCCACAAATATCTTACCAAGAGGGTAGGATATTTCTGGATAGCACCCTATCCGTATCGACTCAGCTTAAGCTGCTTTAAGTGGTTTCAAGTGGCTTCCAAGCGGCTTAAGTGAAATAAAATAAAGTTTGTCATACAATTTATTTTATTTCTTAACTTTAAGCCCAAAAATTAAAAACCACACCCGAGCAAACGCAACTCCGGAAGAGGCGTTTCTAAGAAATTACCGGTGCTACGATTCCATCGGTGCCCTCAGAATTCGATTCCAGGCACCGGTTCAAAAGTTAAAAAACCCCGCTCGTCCGTTCACTGAACATACCTGATCCAAACTTCGGAAAATGATTCCGGGCACACCGGGCCTCAGAATCAGGTGCCGTCAGAAACTGCGTTCTTGTAAAATTCCAAAGAAAATTAAGAAAAAAAAATTCCTTGAAATTTACGGGTCTTTACATTACTCCCACCACAGGGCTTTACGTCCCCATTAAACTTTACTACAAACTTAGGGATACAAAGGCGGTACTGAGCACGCATCTGAGCCTCCCGCTCCCAAGTGCTCTCCTGGAGGTTCTCGAGCTGCCATCTGAAGCACACTAGAGGAATCGATCGTCCACGTAGGACCCGCTCCTGTCAATCCTCGATCTCCACTGGGACCTCTGCAAAAGTCGCCCCATCATCAAAGACCAGCTCTCCATGGTCAAAGATTTGCGTCAGGTCGTGCACGTATCTCCTTAGCTGAGATACGTGGAAGACGTCATGCACCCGGTGTAACTGAGGTGGTAGATCCAGGCGATAATCCACCTCGCCAATCCGACTGAGGACCTGGAAAGGTCCGATGAAGCGTGGAGACAACTTGCCGCCTTGGCCAAATCTCCATAATCCACGTCGAGGTGAGACACGCAAGAAGATGTGTTCTCCATCCTCGAACTCTAGTGGCCTCCGCCTCTTGTCAGCATAAGACTTCTACCGGCTCTGAGCTGTACTCATCTGCTCCTGGATGACCTGGACCATCTCCGATCCCACAAGAACTGCTAAGATTTATTCTTTTCCGATAAGAGAAATTTGGTCTCATCCCCTGGATGAACCACTTCCTTTAGCTAATACAGTCAATCCCGACATGGATGTTACTAATACAAACCAAGGATGACGTCGTAAGGCCTCGAAGCTACTAATAAGAGATCCAACCATTACTCTCGCCTCCAAGGGTTGAGTAACACTATCGGCATCAGTGTGTGGTAACTGAGTCTCCTCCAGTAGATTTCTCACAACTGAGGGTCAAGTCAACAGTCTAACTGGAACCCCTTAGTAACAACATAAAAGAGGATATGAATGAAAACATCACAAAGGTAAGCATATTTTACTATTGCAGCTCATAATACAAAGACACTACACAACAACAACAAGGAACTAGAAGTACAAAGGATGTATCCACTAGTTCCACTCTTGTCCATATGCTCCCAGAGCTCCATGATCGAAGGCCTCGACTGCCTGAAGCTGAGCTCCCGCATGTCCACCTACTCCCTGCGGTCGGGGTGGACCTCCTGGTGGTGGTGGTGGGAACACCTCGAAGTGTCGCCCACCATCTGCTACTCGGCCAACTCCTCTGCCTCATCCGCCTGCACCCTGCGGACCACCGTGGCCGAACCTCTGTCTGGGAGGTCCCTCTACCACCTGTTGCTCATCTGTAAGACGAGTCGGGCAGTCTCGAGCCATGTGACCTCGCCCACTGCATGCGTATCAATGATTTCCCCTCGTGTATCTAGCTCTCCTTCGGGTGCCCCGCACAACCGAATCTTCATCCTGAGACTGCCCATCTGATGGTTTGGCCCGTTTGAATCTCTTCGTCACCTGTCTACTGCCAGCTGTAGAAGACCCTGCTACGGGCCGTCCTACGGGGGGCCCTGTCATTGGAGCCTGCTCGGCAAGAAAACTCTCCACTAGAAGGGCTCTCTCCAACACCTCTTCCTGAGTCGGAATGTTGAGGGAGATCATCGAAGCCCTGATCTCATGCCTCAGTCCCTGCTCGAAGGTCCAGGCCCGGAAGAACGGGTCCCGTACCATATCTGTGGAGTAGCACGAGAGATCAGTAAATCTCGCCGAGTACTGGGCCACTGTCAAGATGCCCTGTCGCAGCTGAAGAAGCTCCTGAATGCGCACCGCATGGAGGGTGGCTAGGACGAACTCTGAGCGGAAGAGGCTCTCGAAGTCCGTCCAGAGAAGAGATGACTCGTCGTGCACTTGGAGCATCAATCTCCACCATCGGCCCGCTGCTGGGTGCAGTAGGCTCACCGCAAGGATCACCATGAGGTCTGCTGGTGTCCTCACTAGCCTGAAAACTCGCACCACTGCCTCGAGCCAGTCCTCGGCTGCCTGGGGGTCCGTCTCCCCACAGAACCTGGGCGGTCGCTGACGCTGAAACTCGTGCAGCGCGCTAAGGCGACGTGCATCGTCAGTGGCTGGGGCTGGTAGCATCGGTGGGTCGGCGGGTAAAGTTACCGCTGGTTCCTCTGCTGACAAGGAGCCCTGCACCGAGGCCTCGTCGCTCGGTGGGCTGTCATCACGCTCCACTATCGGAACCCTAGCTGGCTGCCATCGTGGAGCCATCCTGAAAAGAAGCAGGTGCGCCACGGTCAGAACTGTATACCTGGTGAGCTGACACAAGTAATCACAAAGAAAACTTGAACACACATGCAATCAGTGTTTTCGTGCATTAAGTCGGAAATCAGAAGTCAGGTTCCTGGTGTACGGATACGTCGGCCGCCGCACCAACACTGGACTCCATGGACTGATAACCACACCCAATACGCGGAACACTATTGCTTCACATAGAAGAAAGATCAGAGTCTGCGGTAGAACCGACCACCTCTGATACCAATTTGTCACAACCCGTCCTCGGGGCCCGTGCCGTGACTACCCCAAGCCCGCCTTCCATAGGCCAGGGGCTAGAGACTAGCACCAAGGCGTAAATCCCTGTAAAAAGGTAAGGCATTGCCTTTGAAAAGTAAACAAGAACCACAGAGTAAGCAAGCGGAAAATTAAAAACTAAGTAAAAACGGTAACAAGCTGTGCTGAAAGTAAAAGGGGCCAGAAATACAAGCCCAACTATAAAGTACAACTGAAGGGAAAAACAACAACTGAAAAGAAAAGCCGCAGCGTCGAGCCTTCCTATGGAAGTCCCACCTCAAGGGTGGGTACAGATAGCCTCCACTTCTCCTCGGGTCCACCTGACCGCTCCGAGTACGTCTCGCCCAGTGGTCCACCTCCAGGTACCGTCCTGCTCCGCACGCCTCCAGCAAAATCAGCGATGTCCATCATCTGCAACCAATACAACGAAGTGCGGGCATAGCCCGTGTAGGGGTGAGTATAAGCTACTCAGTAGGGACCCCGCGAGACCCCCCGAAGGTCTCCCGAAATCCACAAAGGATAAACCACAACGGAAAGATAAAATCACGAAATAACAACCGACACTACTTAGGTATATGCCCATACATATACCTAAGTCATCAATCCCCATTCGGCTCCAACGTCCGAGCCCAAGCACAACCCAGTCCACACAGGAAAACAAACGTATACCCACACAGGATAGCTTAACACAATCCACAAAGGAGAGTAAACAGTAAATCCACATAGGATAGTTCAACACAATCCACAAAGGAGAGTAAACAGGATTCAGCTCACACAGGTATACTTCATCGAAAAGGTGAAAGGGATGATCAGATATAGATACTGAATCATCTAAGCTGGGACCCACTAGGATACAAGACCAGCTGTCTTCATTGAATCATCTATGCTGGGACCCACATAGGATACAAGACCAGCACTGAATCACCTAAGCTGGGACCCTCATAGGATACGAGACCAGCACGTCTGGGACCCACATAGGATACGAAACCAGCACAGTTAGGACCCACATAGGATACAAGACCAGCTGTCTTCATTGATTCATCTATACTGGGACCCACATAGGATACAAGACCAGTATTGAATCATCTGAGCTGGGACCCACATAGGATACAAAACAAGCACTGCTAGGACCCACATAGGATACAAGACCAGTTGTCTTCATTGATTCATCTATACTGGGACCCACATAGGATACAAGACCAGTATTGAATCATTTAAGCTGGGACGCACATATGATACAAAACCAGCACAGCTAGGACCCACATAGGATACAAGACCAGTTGTCTTCATTGATTCATCTATACTAGGACCCACATAGGATACAAGACCAGTATTGAATCATTTAAGCTAGGACCCACATAGGATACAAAACCAGCACAGCTAGGACCCACATAGGATACAAGACCAGCTGTCTTCATTGATTCATCTATACTGGGACCCACATAGGATACAGGACCAGTATTGAATCATTTAAGCTGGGACCCACATAGGATACAAAACCAGCACAGCTAGGACCCACATAGGATCTGTTGCACTGATCCCCGTTGGATCGCTGAGTGCAGTAGTCGTCACCGTCGAATCCACTGAGGATCTCTGTACAGTCGTCGTCGTCATAGTAGCAATCGCAGCCAGCACTAGGGTTCCCACACACAGCAAGCTCGTTCAGGAGGGTCCGCTCCACGAGCCAAGAGGCTGATACATCAACTGACACAAGGTCCAGAGTTTATGTATCCAAAAGATTCGTATTGTCAACAGGAACTCAACGTCGCAGACGGCGCGTCAATCGGACGCCCGGTCTGAGAGTTATTGGCTTTTTCGTCCTAGGGGCCCGGTTGATTTTTAAGGCAAAACCAACCCGACCATACTCCACCTGCATCCAAACCTCAGTCGGAGTATTCCAAAAGATCCGTCTCACTTAGATGAATCCACCAAAGCTGACGGCACGTCAATCGGACGTCCGTAGCTCACGATATAAGCGTTTCCGCTCCGAGGGCCCCGTTGGTTTCGTGTGCGAACCAACCCGGCCGAACCCAAAGTATTCCGAAACCTTGAGTGCTATATATCGAAACGACCGTCTCGATCCAAGGATCTCGTTTCCACTGACAGTGCGTCGTTCAGAGGCCCGTAGCTCATGTTACGAGCAAAAAACCGAAAATGGTCCGAAGACGGGGGGTCTGGGCCCGGGCCGACCCGGGCCGACCCCCCCCTGGGTCGGTCGAACCGGGTCGACCCGACCCAGTCGAACCCGGCCGGCTCGGTCCGGCAGCTCGGCCCGGCCTGGCGGCGCGGCCTGGGTGTCGCGTGTGCGCCGTGCGCGGGGGAAAAGCCCCCCTTTGTTTCAAAAGGGAGGCGCGACATTATGTCGCGCCTTTGAATAAAACTCCCCCCTCCATGTGGGGGGGGGGGGGCGCCTCTACAAAACCGGGGAATTCAATCCCCTGTATTTAAGGATCATGGCCGGCCTTAGGCCGTCCGTTTTTATCACACGCGGGACCCGCGGGTATAGCCTCCTTTGCAAACCGGCGGCCGGCACGACCGGCCGCCTTCCACCAATTCGCCGCGGCCCGATGGCCGCGGCTCTCCTGATCTCCGGCAGCCGGCGAGGCAGGCCGCCTCCGGCTGCTCCGCCGCGGCCGTAGGGCCACGGCTCTTCCTTATCCGCCGGCGGCCGGTTTTCCAGCCGCCCCTTCTAGCTCTGCCGCGACTCAAGCCGAGCCCCTTGTTCGATTGGCATGACGCGACGGCGCCGCGCCCCTCCGCCATAGATCGCTCCAACCACTGCCTCCCTCGGGTTCTCCGGCATGGTGCGTCGGCGCCGCGCCCCACCACCACGGCCTGCTCCGGTCGTGGTCCTCGTGATTTCCGCGCGGTGCAACGACACCGCGCCGCCTTCGCCTTAACAACAACGAAGATCAACGAAAGGTGGGAAGGAGGATCGACCGTGTTTGTGCGGTCCGATCTCCTTCCATTATTACGATATCAAGCGGTCCAAACGAATGAAATAAAACTTAATGACAGACGAGCAAAATTTTATATCAATAAAACCAAACTAACCCCTACCTCGTCAAGTGTCGCACGAGCGTTCTTCGCGGAATTGATCACCGCGGAAGGAGGTGATCGTCGCGTCGCGGAAGGCGTCACGTCGTCGCGGAAGAGCATCGCGTCATCGCGGAAAACGGTGTGCGTCGACGAACTCCAAGGTTCAAGAAAAACAGATTTAATTTTGATAATTAAATCCATCTTGAGTTAAAAACCACAAAGGAATTTAAAGAATCGAAAACTCTAACCTCAACGAATGATCGAAGAATTTTGTCGCGGAGGAAGGAACGTCGCCGAAGAACGTTGCAGGAGAGGAAATGTGGGTGTCACGTCACACGGCATCGCATCGTCGATTTCCGCGGGTTCAGCGTTTTTCGTCGGAGGCCGGCGTTCTTTGCGTTCTTCGCGTTCTTCGCGTAGGAGGATGAAGAATTCTTAGAGGTTCTTCAAAGGTTTAACACATCATTTCAAAGGAGGGTGTGTTGGCCTTATTTTATTAACATGCCAACAAAACGAAAACATGTTAAGAAACGAATGAAATTAATTCATAGAATTAATTTCAACGAATAAACCGCCCATTTAATTCAATGAATAAAAACCTCCCAATTAAATGGTGCGTTAAGAATTTAAGAAAACGCGTCAGTTGACTTTCATAATGACGGGTTTTCGCGGGTGCATTACTTAGCGGAAAAGAAACGGTGGGGCTCGTGCGGGCCCCACCCCACAAATATCCTACCAAGAGGGTAGGATATTTCTGGATAGCACCCTATCCGTATCGACTCAGCTTAAGTTGCTTTAAGTGGTTTCAAGTGGCTTCCAAGCGGCTTAAATGAAATAAAATAATGTTTGTCGTACAATTTATTTTATTTCTTAACTTTAAGCCCAAAAATTAAAAACCACACCCAAGCAAACGCAACTCCGGAAGAGGCGTTTCTAAGCAATTACCAGTGCTGCGATTCAATCGGTGCCCTCAAGATTTGATTCTGGGCACCGGTTCAAAAGTTAGAAAAACCCGCTCGTCTGTTCACTGAACGTACCCGAGCCAAACTTCAGAAAACGATTCCAGGCACATCGGTCCTCAGAATCAGGTTCCGTCAGAAACTGTGTTCTTGTAAAATTCCAAAGAAAATTAAGAAAAAACAAATTTTCCGTGAAATTTACGGGTCTTTACAATCTATGTCTACTCCACCCTTGCTTCAGTTCTTATAGACATAAGAGCGAGTCATTCTTTTATTGTCGCTGCACTTGTTCGGAAGTCTGAGATTCCGACAGTGCCGTTGGATCGATCCTTATGGCTATAGACTCCTACGAGAGAAGACTCGATGATTACGCATTGGTGCTGGTAGTGTGAGATTACTCTAGGAGGCGAGAGCTTCGGCAGAGATCTTCTTGTAGTGGCGTCGAGGCCTTACGACATCATCTTGGGCATGGATTGGTTATCCACAGTATATGCTTAGATCGATTGTATTACGTGCAAGGTGCGGTGTGTTCGCACCGATGGGAGTAAGTTCACCTTCACCGGGGAGAAGGGAGCCTTTGCAGTGCAGGATGGACTCACGCAGAGGGGAGGAAATCCCATCACTCATTAGTTTACTAGCCTCATCCTAGGATCAGTTGATGTGCAGCGTCCTAGTTTTCCTGTAGTGGTGGATCAGTATGCGGACGTTTTCCCTGACGACATTCCAGGACTACGTCCTCATAGATAGGTAGGCTTTTATATTGACATGTACCCCGGGACAGCCCCGATATCCACTACAGCATATCAGATGTCCCCCGCTGAGCTTCGAGAGCTACGAGTACAGTTAGAGGACTTGCAGGGCAAGGGATTCATCTGACCCAGTGTTTCACCCTGGGCTTCCCCGATATTGTTCTCCAAGAAGGCGGACGGGACCATGCGATTATGTGTCGACGATCGTCCCCTGATCCAGGTTACCGTGACGAACATGTATCTGCTACCGAGGATTGGCGACCTCTTAGATCAGCTCAAGGGAGCACAATGGTTCTCAAAGATTGACCTCAGGTCGGGCTATCATCAGCTCAGAGTTCGAGACGAGGACGTGCAGAAGATGACCTTCAGATGTCGGTATGGCCACTATGTGTTCTTGGTTATTCCTTCCGGCATAACCAACACTCCACCAGTGTTCATAGGTCTCATGAACAAGATCTTCCATCCATACCTCGATCGATTTTTCATGGTCTTCATCGAAGACATTTTGATATACTCGACCACTGAAGAGGATCATGCCTACCACTTTCAGGTTTTACTGGACACACTCAGAGAGCACCAGCTTTATGGTAAGCTCTCGAAGTGTCATTTCTGGTTACGTGAGAACCACTTCTTGGGACAGGTCATCTCTGAGGTGGGAGTTGTGGTGGATCCTGCGAAGATCAAGGCAGTGCTAGCTTGGGAGCCACCCAGGAGCGTGATGGTGGTCTAGAGTTTCTTTGCTCTAGATGGGTACTACCGGAGATTTGTGCTAGACTTTTCTAGAGTTTCCGCACCACTCTCATCTTTGAGGAAGAAGGGGAAACTCTTCGTGTGGTCAGACAGATGTCCGCAGAGCTTCCAGGATATGAGACAGAGATTGACCAGCGCACGTATATTGAGGCTACCAGAGGAGGGAGTGGGGTATGTAGTCTACTGCGATGCATCAGGGACCATACATGGATGTGTCCTGATGCAGGAGTGGGTAGTGATCGCCTATAGATCACGTTAGTTGAGGCAGCATGAGAAGAACTACACAACCCATGACCTGGAGTTAGCAGTAGTGGTATTCGCTCTGAAGATGTGGCGACACTACCTGATGGGCGAGCACTTTACAGTTTACTCTGACCACTAGAGTCTCAGGTACATCTTCTCACAAAAGGACCTGAATCTGAGACATCGATGATGGATAAAGTTCCTCCAGGACTATGACTTTGAGATAGTCTATACTACTGGAAATGGGAACGTAGTAGCCGATGCTCTGAGAAGGAGGACGGGCATTCAGCTACTCGGGGAGGCGATGGAGCAGCTACCCGCTTTGCAGATATCCTTCGTGGATAGAGATAGAGCAGCCTTTCTTCAGTCACTCATAGTCACTCCTCCACTACTGCAGCAGGTCAGAGAGGCACAGTGTGGGGACGCTGACTGTGAGACGCGACGTGTGTAGATATCCTCAGGACAGGCACCTTATGGATTCCTTGTAGGAGGAGAGCACGCCATCCTTTTTAGAGGAGGTACCATGGTACCAGTTACTTTATAGGAGGAGGTGATGAGAGTGTTTTACACTTCCCCTTTAGCGGTACATCCAGGAGTGGCGAAGATGTACCAAGATCTCAGACAACATCACTGGTGGCCGTGTATGAAGAAGGTTGTGGCAGAGTTTGTTTCTCGATGCCTCACATGCCAGCTGGTGAAGGCAGAGAACCAGGTACCAGCAGGCTTGGTACAACCCTTGGAGGTCCTAGAGTGTTAGTGGGATGGGAAATCTATGAATTTTGTGACTGGACATCCACGCACTTCCAGAGGTCACGACTCCATTTGGTTGATTATCGACCGAATCACCAAGTCAGCCAACTTCTTACCCATCAGAGATCAGGGCTCATTAGAGAGATTGGGACGCCTGTACATTCATGAGATCATACGGCTTCATGGTGTGCCGTCATCTGTCGTCTTCGATCGAGATGCTCGATTTACTTCTCGGCTTTGGAAGGGGTTTCAGGAGGCATTCGGGACGCAGCTACGGCTGAGCACCGCCTTTCACTCTCAGATGGATGGTCAGACGGAGAGGACCATTTAGACTCTTGAGGACATGCTCCATGCATGTGTCCTTGACTTTGGTCGCAGCTGGGAGGACCACCTACCCTTGGTGGAGTTCGCGTTCAACAATAACTACCACTCCACCATCAGGATGACACCATACGAGGCATTGTACGGCCGACCTTGCAGATCACCTCTGTGCTAGACAGACCCTGGGGAGTAGGCACTTGTGGGACCAGAGATAGTCCAGGCCACGATAGAGAAGGTCCAGGTCATCCAGGAGCAGATGAGGACATCCCAGAGACGACAGAAGTCTTCTGCTGACAGGAGGCGGAGACCACTAGAGTTCGAGGATGGAGACCACATCTTCTTGCGGGTCTCACCTCGATGTGGATTACGGAGATTTGGCCGGGGCCGCAAGTTATCTTCGCACTTCATCGGACCATTCCAGGTCCTCAGTAGGATAGGCGAGGTGGCTTACCGCCTGGCTCTACCACCTCAGTGGCACCGGGTGCACGACGTCTTCCACGTATCTCAGCTGAGGAGACATGTGCATGATCCGACGCATATCATCGACCATTGGGAGTTGTACATTGATGATGGGGCGACATTTTCGGAGGTCCCAATGGATATCGAGGATCAATAGGAGCGGGTCCTACGTGGGCGGTCGGTTCTTTTAGTGCACATCAGATTGCAGCACGAGAACCTCTAGGAGAGCACTTGGGAGCGGGAGGCTCAGATGCTTGCTCAATACCCTCATTTGGTCTCCTAGTTTGTGATGTATCATTACAGGGATGTAAAGCCCTGAGGTGGGAGTAATGTAAAGACATTTAAAATTCAAGGGAAATTTTTTCTTAATTTTTTTTCGGATTTTACAAGAACCCAATTCCTGACGGCACCTGATTCCGAGGCCCGGTGTGCCCGGAATCATGTTCCGAAGTTTAGCTCAGGTACGTTCAGTGAACGAACGAGCGGGTTTTCCTAACATTTGAAAAATTTCTCAGAATCGAAATCCGAGGGCACCAATGAAACCGAAGCACTGGTAATTTCTTAGGAACAGCTTTTCTGGAGTTGCGTTTTCTCGGGTGTGGTTATTTAAAAAAAGGGTTAACTAATGAATAAAATAAAAGTTGTGCAACAATTTTTATTTTATGTTCTATGTAGTTTAAACCTACTTATGGAAGTTGAGGTAGGACCCACTATATCCAAACCCCTCTTGATAGGATATTAGTGAGGTGGGCCCCACACAAGCCCCACCCTTTTAACTTCCTCATACCCCAATTATTTTTGTAACACACCCGCACCCCCTTATTAAATTCCAAGTCAACACTTTTAATTAATGAATTGAATTAAGTTATTCAATGTAATCAATTATTGAATTCATTTTGAATTTAGAATTGAATGTTGGCTAGTGTGTGTTAATTAAATAATACAAAGTCTTATTTCTTTAAGGGTTATTTTGTTGTGCGAGAAGGTTGGAGAGGAATTGCTCAAGCCTGGGAATCTTCATCTTCCTCCTTGATGAAAGCGGAGAACACACCGTCACCGACGAAGAATGCTGACCTCCGACGAAGGACGACGAATAACGCTGATTCTTTGGAGATCGACGACGCACCGTCGTGTACCGCGACGCCGTGTACCATGACGCCGTGTACCGCGACGCCGTTGATCCTCCTTCCTTGACATCGTCTTCCGCTGCGTCTCTATCCCACGACAAACCTCGTTTGACGACTTCATCGAGGTAGGGGGTTTGATTTAATTCACCAATATTCTTTGCCGTCCAAACGTCTATTTTTTTCTTTAGCTGCTTGATATCGGATTAACGGGAGGAGTTCAGACTGCATGAACACGTCCGACTCTCCTCCCCCTTTGATGTTGTGTTTGTTGCGGCACGATTAAAGGCAGTGCGGTGCAACGACACCGCGCAGAAACAAAGAAGAACCTCGATGTCGTCGCGCCACGCCGTTGAGTCCGAACAAAGCCGCGGCGCCGTCATGCCGCGCCGGAGAACAATGAAGAGGCTGCGGCCGGAGTGGGGTCGCGGCGGAGGGGCGCGACGCCGTCGCGCCGTGCCGGTCGGACAAGGCCGTGGCTCAAAGACACTGTGGTGCAAGGTGGGGTGGCCCGAACCGCCAGCTGCCAGTACCTCGGAGGGGCGGGACCATGGGGTCCCATGGAAGCAGCACTGGCTGGCTGGACCGGGCTTTCCGTTTTGGAAGGAAGACCCGGGGTCGTAACCCCGGGCTGGAAAAGTAGCGGCCCCATGTGGGGCCACGGTTTCAATCAAAGGAGGTATCCCCCCTTCTTCTCGGCTCGGCCAGCGCCGAGATGGCCACACCGGGCAGCGCCCGCGCTAGGCCAACCGGCCGCGCACGCCGGACTGGCCGCACTGGGCCGGGCCGCCTCGGCCGGGTCGGGCCGCGCCGGTGGGGCCAGACCGCAGCGGAGGGGCCAGGTCGGGCCACGCTCTAATGGGCTGAACCCAGACCCGGTTTGGGTCAACCCGGTTCGGGCCGACCCAGGGGGTCTTGTGCCGGGTCGGTCTCGGGCCCAAAACCCCCTAAAACCGGATAGGTTCGTTCTTTTGCCCATATTTTGGGATATTGACCTCTGATCGATGCACAGTCAGTTGCGATGCGATCCTTGGATCGAGACGGTTGTTTTGGTATATTACACTCAAGGTTTATGAGAACTTATGTACGTCCGGGTTGGTTCGAACACGAAACCAGCCGGGCCCTCGGAGCGGAAACACTTATAACTTGAGCTCTGGACGTCCGATTGACGTGCCGTAGACTTTGTTGGATTCCTCTTAGTGAGGCGGACCTTTTGAATTACTCTTCCCATGGTTTGTATGCAGTTAGAGTGCGGTCAGGTTGGTTTTGACTAAAAAACCAATCGGGCCCCTCAAACAAAAAAGCAAATAACTCTCACACCGGGCGTCCAATTGACGCGCCGTCTGTCACGTTGAGTTCCTCTTGTTGAGACGGAACCTTGGGATACATCAACTCCATACTACGTGTCAGTTAATGTATCGACCACCTTGGATCGTGGAGAGGACCCTCTCGGAATTGAGCATGTTGTGTGTGGGAACCCTAGAGCTGGCTGCGACTGCGACGACGATGATGACTGCACTGAAATCCTCCGTGGGTTCGGCAACGACGACGACTGCACTAAAATCCTCCATGGGTTTGGAAGCAATGAAGACTGCACTGAAATACTCTTTGGGTTCAGTAGCGATGAAGACTGCACTGAAATCCTCCGTGGGTTCGACAGCGATGAAGACTGCACTGAAATCCTCAGTGGGTTCGGCGGCGATGAAGACGACACTGAAATCCTCTGTGGGTTCAGCAGCGATGAAGACCATACTGAAATCCTCTGTGGGTTCGACGGCGATGACTACTGTTCTTTTATCCTACGTGGGTCTGGCATTTTTTGACTATGTTCTTGCTATCCTACTTGGGTCTGGCAGAGTAGCAGGTCTGTATCCTATGTGAGTCCGATAGCTTAGCTGGTTTAATATCCTACGTGGGTCCCAGCTTAGAGGAATTAGTGGCTATATCAGATCATCTCTATCACCTTACGAAGAAGTATACCTGTGTGGGCTGAGTCTTGAATTTAAATCAATATCTTCGATATGATTGACTTTCATTACTATGTGGATTGGGTTGTGTTATCCTGTGTGGATTCGGTTGTACTATCCTGTGTGGACGTGATCGAAATTGGGCTCGGATATTGGAGTCGAACTTGAATTGATGACTTAGGTATATGTATGGGTAGATATCTAAGTAGTGTTGGTTGTTACTTCGTGATTGTATATTTTATTTTGTAGATTATCCTTTGTGGATTCTAGGAGACCTTCGGGGGTCTCGGGGTCCCTACTGAGTAGCATATACTCACCCCTGCATAGGCTATGCCCGTACTACGTTGTGTTGGATGCAGACGACGTACATCGCTGATCGTGGTTGAGGTTTGTGGAGCAAGTCAGTACCTAGAGGTGGACCACTGGGTGTGACGTACACGGAGCGGACGGCTGGACCTGAGGAGCTGAAGAGGCTATCTGTACCCACCCTTCAGGTGAGACTTCCAGTGGATGGCTGGACATTGCAGCTTTACATTCAGTTGCAATACTTCTTTCCAGTTGTACCTTACATTCAGTTTGGGTTTGTATTCTGGCCCATTTACTTTTCGAACATACTATTGTACCCAGTTTAACTTAGTGATTACTTCTACTAGTTTACTCTGTGGTGTTTGTTTACTTTATAAAGGCAATGCCTTCCCCTTTTTTTCAGGATTTACGGCTTGGTGCTAGTCGCCAGCCCCTGGCCAATGGGAGGCGGGCTTGGGGTAGTCACAGCACGGGTCCTGAGGACGGGTCGTGACACTGATCCATTAATGCATCCATGGAATTAATCTATTTTTCTTGATAATATTAATTTTCTACTAACTTTGTCCCAACTAGTGAAATTATAGATGTTTTATTTTCAAGACGTAATATTCTTCTTATTTAAATAATATATTATTTATTATCAATTATTCTTTTTAAATAAACATGATTTTTTCGTCTCTTGTTACCTAGGTTTTTCTTCTCAGAAATCTCCTCGTAGTGCTAATTTTTTCCGACTTTTTCATCATTATATTTTCATAATATCTTTTTGTTATTATTCATTGAAATATTAATAAATTTCATCATATTACATAATAAATATATCTTGATTCTGAATCACTTTTTCATTAAAAGATCAATGAAATTTATTTAGTATGTTTTTAGTTTTTATAATCTCTACCGTTTGATAGATATTCCACGAGAATTACTCATTAATGTTTCTCTTAAAATGTTAAAAATATCTCTTCATATTTACAGATCAATTAATTCAAAACACATTATAGTATTTCACTATTGTATTTTTTTGAAACCCACACCTCATAAGATGTAAAACATTTATCTCATCTTAATAACAACATATTTTTATGTGTAAAGTAGTAGAAATATATTCCATAAAAATAATTTATAGAGATTATTCCCAAAAATTCTACTTCTTCACAACTAAATAATACTTTTTTTCCTCTCATGTCTTCTTTTTTTGGGAGTGTATCATCTAATATATTGATATTCGATTCTTTTTTCAGGAAATGTTTCCATATAATCTCTTGTATACATCATGATATTATCATTTCAAAACTTATTTATGTAAACACTCAACTCCTTTTCATCCATCATTATATATATTTCCAACATATCAATTTCCTCATATTTGAATTTTATGAAAAAAAATATTCTTCTTGGTGTAATAATAAAGAAATGTTCTAAAATAAAAATCACCATAAGAAAAAAATATAATGGCTCTATGCAAGTTAGTGTGAATTAACTCATGTTTCCATGTATGTTGAATATTCACACCACTATGAGTAGATTCATCCATTTTACCTTTTTGGTATGTTTGGAATATATCTTCTTCATAATTCTTAAACTATTTCCGAACTCTCATGACCTCTTGTTTTGATATTTTACTAAAATTTTATTTTCCAATATGGACAATCATTCTATTCTATATATCATTATCATCATTAGAACAAATATTGTTTGTATTTTTTGGGATACCAATTTGTAACAAATTACCACTTGTTCTTTCACCATGGGTAATAAGACATCATATTTTATACTTATGATTAAATATTAAATTTTATTGAAAAAATTTCATTCCCACTAAAAAATATTTATCACACTTTAGATAATGTATTTATTCCCTTCCATGTACAAAAAATATATCCCATCAGGTTTAATTTATTAAATCTTAATATATCCACCATGTTTTATTCTCAATAATATATCATTTTTAAATATCATTGAAAATTCATAAAGTTCTTCCATATTATTGAATATTTTTGTGACACATAACATGTGTAATTAATATACGCTCTCATGAATCCATGATTTCCCTTTATTTCTTTCTTTCAATACCACTTAAATAATAAGTTATTTTTGTCATAGATCTAACTTTTTAATTCCATTAAAATTTTCATTGAAGTAGATTTTAGGATCATGCTTTCATAATTTGTTTAAAATAGGAACCTTGTAGGTAACATCTTCTACATATATTATTTATACACTCAAATTTATATTATATATATAGATTTTGTACTTTGCTACTCATATATTGGTTATATTGAGAATATTTTTTAGATTTATTAGAATTAATTCCCACATGCCCCTTACTTCTCTCTAGTATAAACATATTACTACATGAATAGGATTTGTTCCAAAAAAATAAAATTCACTTTAGGAACCCACTAAATCAGGGTCATCCTTATTAATATAAATGTTGTCAAAAAATTATTGTTGAACAACTATTTGTTTTTTTTGTTTCTTCCTTGAGAATGATATTCTTCTTGACACAATACTTCTTTACATTTAAATAGATCAAATTTTATAAACACTCTAATTATCCCATACATGTAAAAATTTGGAACATGAAATAGTTTTAATAGTAATAATAGTATCATTTTTTGTTATAGAATACAAATATTTAACCATTTATTTTGAAATTAGATTCACAGCTACTAAATTTATCTCATATTTTTCTTACACACATTATTGAAGTCATCACTCATCTTTGTGAGATATTTTTCATCTTTAAGAAATTTTGAATATATCATTATAAACACTTCTTATATAATTATGAGTATCTCTTCATTGTATTTCACTATTTTGAATTGATCAGTATCATCAAGGTTATTATTTTTTATTTCATTAATATACTCAAATTGACTCTTGATAACCTCTTCTTTGGCTTCAATTTTCTATTATTTTTCATTAATAAATGACATTGAATCCTTCTTTATATTTTTATTTTACTCAATACACACTTCTAATTAAAATTAAATTATATGTTCTATATATGTTATATCACATTCTTCTTATACACAACATGAGAATACTTTATGTTTTTTCATATAATCCATGATATTGGTGACCGTATAAACAATGTTTTCATCATATTTTCTACACAAGAAGGGTTCATGTCCTTTTTTTATATAGCAGACTGTTATTTTTATTCATGTAAACTTATTCTTGATATCAATATATTTGGATACTTTTGTAGATTTTATACCACATTTATTAGTTTGAGGTTTCTCATCGTCTTCAACATCCTCATACCAAATTTTATTCTTCTTAGGAGAGTTTATGTCAAACTATCTAATTCCACCACACATGAAGAATTTGAGTGTGCATTTTCATTTTTAATTTCAATATCATTTTTTGAAGTATCTTGGCATAATAAATATTACCCTCTTATGTTCTTTATTGTCGTATCATATTTAATTTATCTTTTATCTTAAACTTATTCATCATTTATCTTCTGTTTTATCATGAATTCAAAAACCATTTCTAATATAACATTAATTTTCTATAAAAATGACTCTCATTTCATAGGAAATTAATTTTTTTTAATTCATCATCGGTTAGATACTCTTTATCTTCTAATGTTGAAATTTTAGGATCAATGTTGTGTAGATTGTTTCTCGTCGTCTCTTTTAAAAGTTACCGAGTCTCAAGAAATTTTCTAAGAATCCCCATAGATTATTAGAATTATAATAATCCCTTCTAAATTAATAATCAATGGTTTCTTTTATATCCATATTTATATCATCAAAATTGGTTCTCTATACATTGAGTTTGGGTTATTCATCTTTTTCTTATCATCATTAGTTCTTTAATATTTATCATAGATTTATTTGGAAAATTTTAACCCATTTCTTTTATGAAAACCTTGTGTAATAGAGAACCAATAAGTTATTATTTTCCTTTTTCATCAGAATTATAACTTACCATAAAAAATAATTTGATAATTTCCATTAATGAGTGCATATAACACTATTTTTGAATCATTCCCTTATATTCTAAGAGATAAAACATGTAGGGACATCATGAAATTAATGATATGATTGTTTTTGATATTTAAAATGGTAAACTAATCATAGATTTTATATTATAAATCTCTATATAAATAAGGAAAAGACATACAAAACATGGATTCTCTGATACCACATGAAATTACCTAGTAATGGGAGCACCACTGGTTAGGTGTGATATATTAGTGGGGTTAATATTTTTAAAAAATTTTACATTAAAATTAAACTCTACATATAAGTAATGTACTATATCTATATTAAATAAAATCATCCTTACCTAAATGAATTATAATTCCAAAACAGATAAGTCACATGACAGTTTTATAAGGATTGACCCTAGTGTGGGTACCTACTACTTGATGTGTATGATTTCAATCCCAATCCATTGATCATCAAAAAATAATTTATCTCCAATTACAAGTGAATAAAATAGGTATCATTAAGTAACTTTGTGTTTCTTATAACATAAAAAAGAATACCATTAGAGTTACATGATTCTATTATTTATAATGTGATCTATACATTTTTAGTAAGATCGCTTGAGGATCTGGGTTTCTCGACAACTATTGATAATATTTTTCATTGAAACATTAAGAGTATAAAGTATTATATACTCATTTAATCCAAAAATTCAACTTGAGATTCCCCTAATGAAAATATTACATTAGATATATTTCTTAAAAGAGTATAATTAGTTTCACAGTCCACTTATCGACCTTCTTCTCGCACATGAATCACGGAATTCTAATGATTTTGCAATTTTTTCAACTCCATATTCAAATTTGGCTTCAATATCTATTTTTTAAAATTTGTATCAATCTAAAATATAAGAAATTATATCTCCATCATGAATATATCTCCTTATTAAAACATAATCAGAAACTATATATTAGATTTTATTCCAAAATTTATTATAACCCGACATTCTAGAAAATTCACAAAACTAAATGGTATAATGATATCCCTTAAAAAAATCCTTAAACATATATTCACAAAGATGAATTACTATAATCATTTAATATTACAATATTCATATGGTCATATATTTAATATAATTATAGAATTAAGTTTTCCTACATTTCTTTTAATTTCATTCGATAAATAAAATGATCTTTTTACAATAATTCAGCTATGGTCACTATCGAAAATATTTCATAAAAATATCCTTTTTGAATATTATAGAAATACATTTTATATTAACATATTTTATCACCATATTTAATATATTTTCAATATGAACAAGTTTATTCACTATAAAATAGATGCTGATATCTCATAAATTTAATAATTCAAAATGAAGATAACTATGTTGGAATCCTAGTTTTATTTTTAAGTGAATAATTACCTTACGATCTGCACAACATCATCACACTTAAAATTGAAAATCTTATTTAGAAACTTATCAATTAACAATATTGTTTTTGGTTAATTAATTATCATTTTTTTATTATAAAAATGTGAACTAGTTTTTCATGTAATTAAAATCACAAAATCTTAAAATTATTAAATCATGATTCATTTTATGATATTTTAGTTAATGAATTTTGGCTCCAAAATCTGTAGATATATTTTTTCAGAATGTTTAATTTTTCATATCTCAAATAGTTAAGACATTATAATACTCAAATATTTCTCTAATAGATAGAATCTCATGGGATTTAACATGAGTCTTATAATGTTAGTGAGTTTTTTTCCTTTCAATATGCTTAATTTATATGTACATATTGGATACATTTAATTAGGGATTATTAATTTTTTATTCATTAAAGAACTTGGTCTGGGTTTTTTTTCATAAGAGTTATGAATTTTGGACATAGAGAAATAAATTCTAAAAAAATAGAATAATAGGCTTTGAACTTCTTTTATATCCAACACGATGTGTAAAACACATGTTAGCATTACTGTAAAGTCTTAGACCAACACAGGAAATCCTCACATTATGTGATGCTCTTACATGACACACACATAAAATAAACATAATGTAGTCTCCAAAATAAAAATCCCATTAAAAGTGAATAACTTACACAACATGAATAATATACCCAATGTGAACAATTTTAGATTCCTCCTAGTTAAATATTTAATCCCAAAGATCCTGTAAATTCAATATTTTCAAAGGAGATTTTGAATCAAAATTACACTAAACATAAAGCATAAACATCATTAAAAAGTTGAGATATAAAGACACTTAATGAAAATAAATTATGTGAATCCCTTAAATATCATGTATATTTATGTTTATCTATATTTCGGTAGTGATTTTGTGCTCTAGATCCATCAGAAGACCTAGGATTTATCTCATTTTCTTCTTTAATTTTCTTCTATTTTTCATTCCAACTCAGTTTAAATTCATTATTTTAATTTTTTTTGTCACATAATTCTGATTCTATAATTGTTATATATCTATTCTACATTAGTTTTGATTCTTATTTCATTTCAAAACATATTTTCATTAAAAATTTCTATTATTTTTCTATGCTTTCTATTTCATCATTTTTTCTATATTATGAGTATGTTATATATTGGATTTATATATTTTACATTTAAAACATGATTATTTCATATTATGTAATGTGGATTTCTTATTTCTTAATTATTTCATGATTTGTTTATCATGTCTTATCTTACTTTACTTTTGATCATTACTATCATGTGCTGCTATTATGATCAGGGTTAGGGGTCATGAGTAGGTGTTTTTATGAAGAAAATTAATCCATTAGTTAAACATTGGTAACACTATTAGTATTAGTTAGGTTTAAAATAATTTTTAATCTAATTATCTCATTAGGTCTTGAGAATGGAAGGGAAATTGAACAAACCCAACCTTATTATAGTTCACAAATCTACGAGCATTAGCATATGGAACATTCTTCAAATATGATAACAGTAATTAATATGGAATTTTGGATATAAAAAACCAAGGGATAAGTGCAGCATAAGAGGATCCAATTGGTTGGTCAAAAACTAATTTTTGGCCTTTTCCAGACTAAAAAACATTGATTTAAGAGTATTCCAAGTCTGATTTAGGATTACCTTATGTCAAGAGCCCTGATATTAACATTGATCCATTCTTAGATATTTGAATCAGATCCGAAATACCTAGTTTTAGATACCCCCAATAATGAAGAGTTAACATGATTAATCATTTCCAAGCATTATATTCGAATGATTGTTTCAAACCAGTGATCTTTTTAGGTAAGTCCCCACAATTCCATTTTACTATTCCCTAGTATTAAGTGTAGATTTGTTTTAAAATGTTTAATCCGATAAATATCCACATTAATTAAATCTCACGTGTTTGTGCATCAAATTTTGGCACCGTTTATATGGATTAATATTTCCTATGAACAGTAGCCTTCATATTTTTCCATGGATTACCCCAACCTCCCCCTTTCTTCTTTTCCCTTATCATTTTCATTAATCATTTTTCAACTTTTGGAACAACTATGTCTTATCAATCAATTTTTATCAACAAGTGCATGGACCAAGGAAACTTGAATCACTCAAGGATAATTGATGAAAAAGTAGTACTTATTTTTTACCCTTAGATTAATAGAAAAAATATTATGCGCGTCTTATTCGAAATGGTTGAGAGAATCAATCTTGTACCCTAAAACCATAATTTTTCCCAATATGTGCCGCCAGATAAGCAGGTTCAGAGAACAATAATATAACATTTCACTATTATTCACTATGGATTTCCACCCATAAGTGGTGCTACACCCATCATTGGGTTCCCTCTTATTCAGGTACACACATTAGATGTTATACCTAGACTAATCCACATGATCCGTAACGTGGTACACTTCAGTATGAGATAATGTGAATATCCCCAAAAGTATATTTCCAATATTTTATAAGTTTGGGATGCCATTTTCAACCAGGGTGTGTCATATAATTCAATTATAATCTCTATATTATTGTTCTCCTCATGCGAATTAGAAAAGGATTTCCTAAAAAAACAGTTGAGTCGATCATATTTTGGGTTCATATTGCAAAACAAATCTCAAAAAGTACATACCTCTAATAAAGACATGGAAACTCTAACATTGAATTCAAAACATTGCTCAGGTGGGTGGATAATTGTCTTGGGAGGCATGTGATAGATTTAAAATGATCATCAAAAAGACTCCTCATCAATGGAATGATGTTTGGCTATAAATTCAAGAAATTCTATTTGGGATTCCTACCAGATTCATGAACTGTAGTAGAAATCATTGATGATAGAGGACTAATGCTTATGAAACTTTAATATGGATTATCCACTCTTGATTAACTCTCCCATAATCTAGTCATCAGAAAATAGATCAAGCAATACCTCTATATAGAATATACTAACTAGAGAGGAGTACCCACCTCACAACACAAGTATAAGCCTTGACAAAGATGTTGGAGTTTTTATAGTTAATCACTACAACACCCCCCCCCCCACAAACCTACCCCAATAATGGATATTCAATCCTATAAAATGTGCAAAGTTCAACATTATATTCAATACTAAAAGGAACTAATATAGGAAACCCAATACAAAGATTGTAATTATGCCATTTACAATAAAAAAATTTGTATCCCTTGTAATATGAACATTAAAACTATCAGTAGCAACCAGATCAGAAGCCCTTGTAACAAAATCATGGTTATTTTTACAATATTAGTGGATAGGTTCCACTAAGGAATCATGGACCACCTTCATACACAAAAGAATATCAAGATCTATTATCACAAATATATTTCCAGCAACATTTTCTTAGAACTAAATATTTTCTACTACCTCAGTTGTATGAGTATCAACGAACTTCACTAAGACTACCAAAATAGTCCCAACCTCTATATTCCAATCACAGAAACCTCCAAACTTAATTTATGAATAAATCATACCAAAGGATGAAAACAAATAATCAAAAATAAAAAAACCACAAAGGTTCCACTACACAACCTAGAGCATCAAATTATTTAGTTCCCTATGAAATTATTTTATAGGCTACCATGAACTTTTCCTAGTAACACTAACGCTCATCCAAGAGAGTAGACTAATGCTAGATTAATTACCGGTGGAAAGATGATGTATTTCCATTAACCACATAGAGTTAAGGAAAACATGTAAAGAGAACCAGATAATGCTTTTTCAGAGACACATCAAGAGGTAGATTAAATTGAGAAATCTCCAAAAATTGAACAACCTAATAAGAAATATGTTTATGTAGGACCACCAAAAATAATCCACATATCTCATTTCCTAAAATAATGAAATAGTCGAAAAATTATTGGAAATATAAAAAAATTTTAGAGATGTTTAAATAGTTACATATGAACATTCCATTTATAGAAAAAATTTCCCATGTTCCCACATATAAAATATTAGTTAAGAAATTATTTCCTTGAAAAAATAAAATATATGACATGGGATTTATATACAAAAAATAAAAAATGCTCCACTATTTTCCATAAAATTCTACATCCAAAAATGTGAAACCCCATAAGTTTATAAATTTTATGCGCTATATGAAAATTTAATTCTAAAAAACACTTAAGTGATCTAATGGTAAATATAAATCTCATCCCCATGAGTGTTTATAAGATGTTAGGTATTGGAAAAATATAACTATTTAGGGTGTAACTCTAATTTTCTATCTTCACCATAAATTATATTCATGGGTTTCTTGAAAGGATCTTAGTAAAATCCAAAAATTTATTTTCATCAATGATTTTATCATCCTGGAAATTGAAGAAGAAGTAGAAAATTCACTAACTCAAGGAATTTCATTAGTAATAACTATGAAGAAATTATGAATTCTAACTAATAGATATTGATATTCAGGATTTTTGAATAACGTGATGTGTTTTAATTGGTGAAGAATGTTAATAAAGGTGGCAAGCCATTGAGTTGTCAGACCATCTCTATTGATGGTAATATTGATGATCATGTGACAAATAAATATGGAAATAAGAAATTAACATTTATTTAAAAGAGATATATTTTTTATAAGAAAAAACATTTCACTATACCGATGATGATGAAGTTCATCCCACCTTTTTCCCTCTGTTTTCAAGAATCATTCTACATAGGATGTCTCCTCACAATTGATATCATTTGAATCAAAGAATCTTTACCTCTAGAAAATAATAAAATAACCAAATGAGAGTCATTTTAAGGTAGGTTAAATTCCTTATAATCATTTAGTTTAATATTTGAGAAGGTTTGGTGTCACTAAAATCTTAAAATATGGCCTCTCTAAAAAAGGGGCACAAAATGAGAATACACATCGTGTAATCCTTACACGGCGTGTAAGTGTCGACTGAAAATTGTTTTTTAATTTTCATTATTTTAACATCGTTATGAATAACCATAAAAGTAATTCATGTATATATTTATGTGTTTATAACCCTAAGTTCTTGAACATAACCCCCTTCCCCATTCTCCACCTATGTGACTCCTCCCCACCCAATGTCACACATCTTCTTCCCTCTCTGCTGGTCCTTCCTACTATCCTCTTCCCCTCACCACTTCAACTCATCCCCTTCCTCCTTCTCACTGCTGACACTTTTTTATATCCCAAATTAAGATAGTTCTCACCCCAGCTACCAAATACATGACTTAGTATGATGAAATTCATTCAGCACCTAATAGGTGGATGGATGTACCTTTTCCATCGCCCAAAGTTCCATCCTCCTCAACATCTACATCTACCTCTTCCTCTACATCATTTTTATGGGTTATAATCATCTTAATATGGTTTTTGGGGCCCTACATACCCTATCATTCATTCTTAACTCTATTTCAAAAAGCTCAAGCACCAGGTTCAGTTAGTCTATCTCTTATCCAATATAATGTGGAATAACAAGACGATGGACCTTATAGTGTATAAGAAGATCTGTATCGACCAGAAGTTCCATGACATCATTGAACAAATACACCTATCATTCATCACCTAGGTGCATGAGGAGACATTCAAAAATAATTTCCTTCAGTTCCTAGTCACTATTGAGCGTTCCATATATTCTTTCTAATTCATATTCAGTGGTAATCCATGGGACCTAAGCCTTGAACAATTCAGTATCATCCTTGGAATCTACTCTAATTTTTTTTCATCCTCTATCTTCCGAAAATTATAGCTCAATCCTAACAATGAATATGATGTAGAAATTAGGGCCAGGATCACCATAGATCCATGGATCCCCTATGATCCTCACATAATGAAGAGCACTCAAATCTATAGTGATGCTCTTCAGATTCTCCAATGCGCATTTGTTCATGCCTAGTTAGTCAGATGGGATACTCACAGGTCTATAATCCAAATTGAGTTAATTATTCTTGAATCATCCATGGAAGTCTGAGTTATCATCATGGCAAGGTAGTTAGGTGAATTCTTCTAGACCCATGTGAGGACGACTCAATGTACATTTATGGGTTTCTATTTTATAACCCATATTGCTGGGAATCTCAGTGCCTTCAATGTTTCCAAATATATCACCTCCCATGTCCCTTCAGATGGAGTAATACTCCTTTTTCTCTATAGTATGGGGACACTACGGACGTCAAGTAACATCTATATGTTGGAATTTTGGATATCTTGACGATTTTGGTGAGGCTCCTTACTAGTATGTATCGGAACCCACCTCACCTACCCCTTACCTAGCCCCACCAATGATAAACCTTCTACCACCTCCACCACTTCCCCTTCACCTATTTCTCCCACTTACGCCAGTCACCATACCACATCAAGACCTAGTCCTCCTCCTCCATTTGACCTATGACCAACTATACATTTTTTATGGAGAACCAACAATAGGCCAAATCCATTTTGTAAAATTTCTGATAATCTACTTTTGGAAAAGGGGTAACCTCACAACCTAAACCACCATCATCTAATCACATTCAAAAATTAAAAATTTAAATTTAATGATTCAAAATCGGGCATATACCGAGTGAGAAATAAAGAAACATTGACATGCACTAGAACCCAAGCATAGAAGACCTCGATTCGAGCATCCCTATCATGTAATTGCCCCCAGTAAGCACCTCCTATACCAGAAAGGACTTACTCTAGAAACAAGACATGTCAGATGAATGAAGAACTTTGAACACTATAATCTTCGTCATTGAAAACCCCACTAAACAACATAACCATCAAAACCAAAATGCCACCATTTACAGCACTAGAATAACATCTGATGAAGACAGGAACACATCCCACCGTAGATCCAATCCACTAACATAGAACATATAACTCAACATCGTAGAAAATTCCCACGGCCCATCACCGAAGGAAAAAAATGAAACAATAATAAATGAATAGCATGAGAAACCCGAAGACAATGCCATGAAAACAGTACTAGAGCCGAAAGTCAGAATCTGTCTTGAACCGCGACGACCGCTTGAGATCACTTACTAGTGCTTTCTGCAAACAACCCCTCAAGACCAATAGATAGTATAGTAGAAAGCTGAGGCTAGGGAGGATTGGATGCGGTTGAGACCTCAACCACGAGAAAAAACCAAGCCATAAAGAAAACCAAATCAGGATTCATGATACTCAAACACACGATTCTTTATACCCAGCAATAAAAAAATGAGGAAATCTATAGAAATAAATGAAGGCAGAGTGGACTCGCTTTCTAGGACGTCGATGTGAGATTACCTCACATGCCAAAGCTTACCTCATAACATCTCCGTAGACCAACTAGGAGAGCATCCAAGGAGCCGAACACTAGAGTAGCGAGAATTGGACCGGGCCCCAATAGAGAAGAATAGAAACTTATCCACAATAGATCCACCATCCCAACCAATGATGTTACTTCCATGAAAATACCACACCTCAAACAAAAATAAAAGAGAACTTCCGATATGTAATAATCAGGATGAGACCGGAAGGAAGGAGGAAATGGGGGAGACGAAGCCGAAGGAATGGCGTGCCAGCCTCCCCCCACTGAGGCACCATTGAGAAACCCAAGCAGATGGTGTCGAGGGAGAGCTTCCGCTCAAAGGCCCCCACGACCATGTATTTCATTTATTACTACCTGGAGAACCACCAATAGATTTACCTTCATCATGGAATTTCATCTGATGCACCATTATATTCAACCATCCCTACTCTTTCATCAGCCTCTTTATCCACCTCATAACCTCCCTCTACATTCCACACTCTATCATCCACTGCCACCCTAAACACTACCCCTGTCAACCTCCCCCCTCGGCTAATAGATCCTAATTCCCAGAAAAAGTATCTTGCGGAGTGGGCCGCTGAGGCAAGCACCTCTCTATTCCATCTCTATATCATGTTACCTTCATCGATCCAGCTACTAAACACTCAACCTCCATACGTATCGACACATCACCACCTACATCTTTGATTAAGACCACTACCATCTTCAAAAAACCTTACATGTTGATTGGTCTTCCAGACCCATCCTCTAATGATTAAAATAATAGGGAGGTCTAGTTGTAGGAAGTTACTTTCAGGATGAGACTACTAATGTGGACCTTGAAGAAATTGAGTTTACTTCCTAGTTCTATTCAAGTCCCTCCTTGTTTTGTACATTTTTTGTGTGTCATTTGGTGTACAACTTGTATTCCATTTTCTATGTTATTTCATTTCATATATATATATATACATATATGGATGAGATATATGTTTTTTAATCACTTATTACTAAAAAATTTTAATTTTAGTATTTCATTACATTATCCATGTCTATTTCATTTGTCTCTTATATGGTTATTTGCACGCCTATCCTGCCACTATATACCCACCTACATCAGAAGTCTAAGCATTTAGTTGATGTTTAGTTCCAATATGATGATGTATCACATGAGATCCATTCCCAATAGGTATCCCCACCACAATGAGCATGGATTCCATTCATACCACATGAGATTCAGGCTATAAATGCTTTTAATTTGGTTAATCCCACAAAAAACCCCTGTTAGCTCAATGGCACAACTAATGGTTCCTGTAGGCGGTAATGGACCTCAGAGGATATGGTTGACAAGGTATGATCCCTTTGTCCATTCATTAATCTGATGATGTTTTTTTATCTCATTATGGTTGGAAACCCATATTTTTTTCTTTTATTTTAGTCTTTTTATAACGATTATTTTTTCCTTTTTAGAAATTGTGTTCATAGGTCACCATAGACATTAATATACTTCATTAATACATTTATCATAGTTTATTTTCATTATTAAAAAATATGTGAACCACCCATTATTCTTCTCTAGTATTTATTTAAACCAATGGACTAATGTTTTATCTATTTTTGTCATTTGTATCTGACAATTATTATAGGTATCCCAAATTTAAAATCACAATCCAACAAGTTTCCCCAGGGAAAGACATTCACTATTGGGATCTATAGATTCACTAAGTTCAATTTCAATGGTCCATTTCATTTTTATCTATGGGTTACTTTCTATCTCTCTCATGATTCATTTCCTAAAAATGTGGATACTATATCATTTTATGTTCAGGGGCATCTTTTCTTCTTTGTATAATTTATACACGTGGAATATGTTATATTTTCACTTAGCTATGTGACATTTTTCATTAAAATCATGCTTTAAACCCAAAAACACATTACATCCATGTAAATAAAATAAAAAGTTATGTTAGAAAATGTTTAAACTCATTTTTGACTTCTGTCTATAATTTTCAGAAAGATTAATGAGTTTATTAATTTAATTAAAATTAATGATTCTTATAATTTCTTTTGATTAAATTATTACTAGATTTAATACCCATATTTATTACCAATTTATTTACCCATATTCTAGAGAGGATTCTAGACCATTATTTCATATAATTTTTTGAAAAAATCCCTTGAGAGATAAATGGTGTGTGTAAACCTTCATAACATTAATTGAGATCTTATTGAGGCAATTATTGAAAAACAATCTTGTAAGTTTATTGTGGAAATATTTTTTAGACACTTTCTATTAAGACCGAATTTTACAAATTCCCTTAATTATCCCATGGTGTCTCTGAATAAACTTGTATGGATTGATTTATTTCAATCCCATTATCTCTGTCTAACTAGTTCTTGTTACAATGACTTATTATCCTTTGAACAAGTGTGGGGGTATTTTCCCCACTGCTGGACATGGGATAATAATATTGAGGGAAACTATGGTGAGACTTTTCATGAGATATATGATGTGTTCCATGATTTCCTTTAGAATTTTCAATGCATATCTTGTTCCTTTGAAAAAAAAATATAATGTAATAGAAAATGATACTTGGTTGTGTGATAGAAAGGTTAAAAATTAACTTTCTAAAATGATTAATCCTATGATGGATCATTTGTGGTTAGGAGATGGATGAAAGACCTGGACTATTTATGATTTTTTAAATATATATGTATATATCTAATAAAAGAATATGGTATAGTCTTAATAGATACCATTCATTATCATGGACTTGGATTTGTCTGTAGAGTATAGACACATTATTTCAAGGAAGAGTCACTTAATTTTTCTATTTAAAAATATCATAAATTATAATATAGAAGTTACCCTCCTATTTAGATTTATTTTTATCACTTCACCACCCTCCCTAACCCTCATAGTCAATTGAACTCTATTGTTGATGCCCTCCTGATTGATTTTGTATTTGTCACAACAAATTGGAGGTGTTAGAACCAATGAATTGTTATGGTAAGAAACATGTATTAAAGGTATGGGGATGAATCTTGTTATATATTACCTTGATTCATGAGAGAAATTTTATTGTGATGTAAATTGAAAATTTTGTATACTATTTAAGGTACATTAATGAAATAATAATTAATGTTATAAAGAATCTAAATAATGAATTATACTATGATGTATGTATGATTTTCTCTACAGTATTGATTCTTGATGACTTTCTTTTTTTCTTACATGGAGTTTTGTTTTCCTAGTTGAAATGAATGTTTCCTATGTCAAAACATTTCTACATCGAATCCCTTTTGAAATGAATTTTTCTTCCGAGAAATAAATTGTTCATGTGGGGGGAATTAGATAGGATTAGTTTATAAAAAAATGGATATATTTAATTATATATATTTAATTTTAAATTCTATAATGCATTGGTTTTTTGTTTTATTTCACAAGAATTAAGAAATATTAACAAATATTATGTAATGCGGAAAAATTGAAAAAGCTGCATTAAATGTCTTGTACGTCATACATGATGCGAATTACTCATTAACATAATGAATTTAGATAATTAGATCAACATGTGAAGAAATATTATGAAAATAAACTCTCATATAACATGTACATTCAATACACATAAAGTAGATTTGAAAATTTGAATCCCACTGAATGTGAATAGTATAAACATCCTAGAGAGTATACCCAATGTGAAAAGTTCCAGGTTCCAGCAATGTAAATATTTAATCCCATTGATCCCATGAGATTCAATATTTTTCAAGGAGATTGTGAATCTAGAGTACATAGTGCGTAAATCCTACATGTCCTAAAAATTATGATGCATATATCCACTTATAGAAAATTCATGATGTGAATTCCTTATACATCGTGTATATTTCACCCAATTTTTATTTTGGTAGTGCCACCATCTTCTATATCCGTTAATGGTAAAAAAAAATCTCATTTTTTTCGAATATTTTCATCTATTTTTCCTTCAAAATTAATTGAAACTCATTCCATTCAATTTTTTCAAATCCTTCTGAGTTGTTAATATTTCTACATCCATTCTACAACTATTGTGATTCCTAATTTGATTTCATGCTCTCCTTCAATACCAATTAACCATATTCAATGGATCTTGTTGTTACTTAATTTTTCCTTTATTAAGAGTAATTATATTATTGTTTTTACATTTATTTTTATTTTTTTGACATAATTCTTGCATTTTCTCAGTTGTGGAATTCCTGTTTCAGAATCATTTCTTGATTATGTTTAGAATGTCCTATATTGATTTGTATTTGATCATTACTATCAAGCATAGATAATTCTCTTAGGTTTAGGGGTCAAGAATGTGTGTGTTTATATACCAAATAATTTCATAAGTTAAACCTTGGTAAACCTATAACTAGTAATTAGGGTAAAAATAATTGTTTATCACATTCTCTTACAAATCCTTTACCATGGAATATTCAATTGAATGAAGATAAAATAGTAGAATTTGGGTAGTAAATGACCATTATACTATAATTATTTCTACAATATATATAAGGTTGGTTCATCTAGGTTTTTACTTATACTCCGAAAAAGGGATCGTTTCATCATAAGAAGATCCAATTGTTTTGACAAAAACGAATTGGTAAAATATTCATCACTTCAAACCAAATGTCATAACACTATTCTAAGATAAATGTTGGATTATCTTCTATAAGGAGCCCAAAAATTGACTCTGAAACCATCTTAGTTATCTAAAATAAATAAAAACTGCATTTTTTTATAAAAAACCCCAATATTTAATATTGAACGTGAAAAAACCATTCCAAGTGTTATTTTTTAATAGTCATTTTTCTACCAGTTCTATCTATGGGTTTATCCCAACACTACCATTGTACTATATCCTAGTATTACATGTAGTTCATGACTACAAATTTCTAATATGATCAATTATTTCATGAATTAAATTATGCATTATGGTGCATTGGCTTATCCAAATTTTCAAAAAATATATTATGTTTCATAAAATTTTAAAAGTATTATGATGTCGCTATTAAAGTATAACTTTTAAGAATATTAAAAACTAAAATTTGTTATATGAAATCCTTATATCCATAATAATTATCACAGTGTATTAATAAATTCCCAATTATTTTACAACTATTCAATACAATTATATTGAATTCTAAAATTTATTATGAAAAAAACATTCTTTTTTTCATCTGCAGCCCATGTAATAATAATTATTATAAAATTTAAATTTCTTATGATTCTCATTGAAGTCCAATTATCCAACCCAATGTCTTGTTTTTTAATACAAATTTCTTATTTATTTAATGACTTATAATTTTTTAAGCCTCAATGATAGAATTATTTATTTCATTAAATAAAGTCAAAATATTTTCAAATCTCCACCAATCATCTCTAAAACATTATCAAATAATCTGAAGAGCATATATTCAATATCCAATGATTTTAAAACATGTTTTAAAATGAATAAAATTAATCAAAATTTTCATATGGGAATTTAGTTTATGTTTTCATTTTTAAAGTAAAATTTTAGATTAAAAAAATGTGTCATATTTTAAAAAACTAAGAAAAATAAATCAAATTCCCTCAGATATACATGATACATTTGGATCACGATGAATGATTTAACTTTGAATTATTGGAATTAATTTCACATTAATCAAAATTTCTATGTTGTAATATGAATTAAATTATTCTTTTTCAATTTTAAAATGACATTTAATATAATTCCAAATATGTGTCACATTCCTAAAACTAATAAAAAATTATCATATTGGAATGATACTATGAGAAAGTGATCCATGGTTAAGTAATGACCCAAACCCCAGTATCCCAAATCTAGCGCATCACTTTGTTACATTAGAATGGATACAATTTTCAACTCCCAAAAGACCAATCAGTTTATCATTTTTTGAATCCATATTACCTATAAAAACCATACTTCAAATTTTAAAACATAATTTTCTATATAGAAAATACTTTTAGAACATAATTATTCTCTAGATTAACTATGCTTATCATTAATAATACATTTCTTAGAATCCAATGAAAAATAAGACATAATAAAGGGGGGAGCTCAGATTCATAGTAGGGGTAATCATACAACACAAGGTATTATGAATAATAATGATAAACATTAAGGTAAGGTATATAACTAATACAAAATCCATTTAAAAATAACAATGAGAATAATATGGAAATAATTAATGAAAGTAATATAATTCTATATAAACAATCACATGGTTTTTTTAATAATAGAATAATCCCATGGAACATGAATACATTATCATATAATGAGCGAATTCATAATTACAAACATCTTAAACATACCATCATGGTATAGGCCAAGACACAATACATAAAAAGTTAAGGAATTTTCTAAAACCCTATATAGTTTGTCTCAAGAGACATACCGATGCATCGAGGGGATATAGATATCCCCACCCATCACTTACTATGTCTAATGCATTTCTCAAATGAAATTGTTTGAAAACAAACAACATAAACATTTTTTTTAAAAAACTAGCATATCAAATATGAATACATTAACTATAACCCCTAGATGATTTCAAAATAGTACAACCATAATCAAACCGATCACAAAACTATCCATAAACTATTTTATACTGTATCATATGATATCAATATAAATTAATCATAAAATCCAAAAAAAAATATATGAAAGAAAATAATCTAATAAAATCGTTAAAACATATTTAGATAAATATTATTTTTCTACATTGAAATCATTTATTAAAAAAAATCATTTGTAAAAACGCATTTTATTTGGTAGGAACCTTGTAGAATTTTAAAGGAAGCTTCAAAAAGTTATGTTGTAATGATGGAAAAAAATAACTTGTGACGCATAATTTGAAAAATCATAAAGTACCTCATTTGGAAAATAACAAAAAGAATCCTTTCAAAATGTATAAAAAAATATATATGTGTAAAAATACATAATTTTGTTTAGGATAATAGTAAATAATTTGGATAATATAACTAAGAAAAATGGACATGGATGATAAATATTCCCTAATACACCCTTATATATAAACTATCCTGAATAATAATGGGATTGTGAAATTAACCCCTCCATTGTACTTTAATTTAGTTAAATGCGATTTCAACTATTGTATATCGGTTTAAATCATGTTAATAGTTTATACTAGAACCGTATCAGTACTTATGAGATCATATATGATCTTATTATATCATTTTTTTAACAATAATTCATTATTACCCATGTTTCAGGTGTTAACTATTTCATTTTACTATGTAGGTTTTGTTATGTGAGTCATTTTTATTATGAATATGATATATTTATTTTATCACCAGACTGATATTAAGATCATAGATATTACATTTACTCATTATAAACATTTTTTATCATTCTTGAATGGTTAACATGGAAAATTAATTACATCGTGTCGTGGAGACATTATTTCGTACGTACTTACGAGCAATGGTATCATTCCCATAATGGTGAAAGGGCAAGGAATTGGATGGTATCTTAATTATATAGAATGAATATCATTTATTACTTATTATGTATATCCATACTATCCATTATTATACTAACCCAAATAAAGTGGTGATGAAAAACAAATTACACCATAAAGTGGAGATTGTAAGTTTAATGTACCCACACGTGGTCATTACATTTTTCATAGGATGGATAAAATGTGAGATATTGTTTTAAAATAATCATAATAAAATATTAAAATATATATAATAATGGATTTAATACTTTAGATTAGAAACAATACGTCAATAGGAATTAGAATAATAAATGACCATGAATGAGTTGGTAAAAACGATTACCTTTTCTTTAATAGACTTCCTTTTTATTTCATATTAAGGAATATATGCCTAGACTTTTTGTAATAATAAGATGTCCATAATATTGATAACAATTTTTAAGGATAAATATTCAGTATTGGTCGATCTATAAGGCTCCAAGTGGTGTAATGAAGTGAGGGAGGAGGTTCACTTTTATAATTGAGTGGAGGGTCACTTTTGGAAACTCTAAAAATATTAAATTAATGTAAATTTATTTTAAAACTAAAATGGATTGAAAGTAAGTTATTTATAATATTATGTGTGCATGATTTGAAATAATCTAAAGGAATATTTTTTTTTACATTTTTAGGTCACATTCTTACCCTTGTCTTTTGGGTTTAACCCTTATTTAAACCCTTTAACTCTTATCTTGAAAACATGTGTTTTATTCTTTCAAGTTTAATATAGTTCCGATAAAATGGTAAATGAACCTAAAATGAGTAGTGGATGAAAATTTTAATTTTATTTCAATATTTTTATCCACATTTATATTTTCATTATATTTATATCAATTAAAAAAATATTATTTTTTTAATATAAAATTAATGTCAATTTCGATACTATGAAATACATGAATTTTTTGGAACATCATAATAACATGATATATTCGAAATAAAAACATTAATACTTCCATAATATGTTTATTTCATCAATAAAAATTTTTTATGACATGAATTATATTAAGTCATATTTAATTTAATATGTTTTATATCAATTTTTGGATATTTCCATTAATTAAACAGTAATTCCACCATCATTTTATAAGCCTTTAATATAATTCATAATTTTTAAAAAATTAAAAAGTAATTTCTCAGGATGAATATAAACATTTTATCACTTTATTTAATATTTATAGTAAGATTTATCTTTTTTATGACCCTATATTAAATATGATATTTTTATTAAAAATATGAGTATGACATCATTAACTTCTCTTTATACAAGTTATAATAAATGTTCTATACACAAATAATGGCTTAAAAAGGTTATAATATCAGAACATGGATAAATTTTGTATTCAACTACTTATCTAATTTTATTTTGTCAATTTTTATTTTACTTTTAAAATATTTATAATATTATATTTACTTGTAATTACTCTATTTACCTTTAACTTTGTTAATTTTCTAAAGTTACTATTCATAATACAAAAAAATAAAAGAAACATATTTATATAATTTTGACCCACTGATTCTAAATATGGAATCAATTTTTTAAAATACAAAACAAAGAAGATGGATTAATTAATTTAAAATTAATTTTTTTGACGGAATGAAAAAATGGGATTTTAAAGTGAAATTATCTAAATATTAAAATGTATTTAGATAAAAATTCAATTTAAAATTGATTACAATGAACTAAATTGGATTAAATGAAAAAAATAATCTCATTATAATTTTATAAAATTTAATATAAGTGAACACTATAAATTATTTATTTGAAAATCAATTTATAATTAGAATGCAATATTTTATCACTATTCATCAAAACCTAAAACGTATTAGAAAAATGAAAAAAATTCAACCAAAGAAAATTTTTATATTTTACATTCAAATAGAGAGTTTATTTTTTTAAAATATAATTTATAAAAGGTTCAAAAAGTAGATTTAAAATGTGTTTTCCATCAAATGGTGATGAACGTGTCTTAGGAAAAATAAGCCTTTTGAAGCGTAAAAATGGATTTATTCTTATCTTGTGCCTATAAAATCTATTGTACGAATATAAAATTTATTAATTGTATGTTGTTTTAAATAATATTCACTCATTTTATTTTCACATCTATGATATAGTAGTCACTTATTAATAGACCATGATGTGTTTGAACTCGTTTTTGTGTGCAATGGAAGCTATTAAATTTTTTGAAAAAGAATTCATACCATAAAATATTTTGTTGTTTTAGTTAATTTTTTATTTATAAAAATTAAACAGAAATAAAACAAATAGATGTTTTTTATGTTATTACTAAAATTACTTTTTTAAATTTGAAAGTGACATTTCTGTTTAACCTTCATTCCACATGCTTAAAACCAATCAAACATGATCATATTATTGTGATTTAATATGAAAATAACATATTTTTAACATGTGAGAAATAACCATACAATAATCTGATGTGTGGTGTGGACAATATGACTAAAATTATGTGTTTTCAATTTATAAGTGACATTTTAGTTCAAAATTTTTTTCACATTGTAAAAATGAATAAAATATATTCTAATTATCCTAATACTTTAGTAAAATAATTTATTATATGTTTTTGACCACTGTAAATTAGAATCGACTCATTTGAACAAGAGATGTGGTTTATATGACGACATTTGTGTGTTTTAAATTTAAAATCACATATATTTAGTGTCAAAATATGTTCAATAGATTCAAAATATAAAAAACAAGCTTTTATTATCATGATACATTAGAAAAAAGATAAATGATTCATTTTATACATGTAGGAATTAATCATACATAAATTTGTTACATATTGTGTTCTGTATGTTTATAAAATTATGTTTTCAATTTAAATGTGAGATTTCAGTTATAAATGTTTTTCATGGTTTCAAAACTAATTATAAATTATAATATATTCATAATATTATAGGGAAAAAGATGTTTATTTTTTATTACATATAAGAATTAACCAAGCATCAATCTAATTCTTGGTGTGGTTTTATTACTAAAAGTATATGTTTCCATTTTAAAATTGAAATTTTAGTTCAAAACATTCATAATGTAGTCAAATCATATAAAACATATGGAATTATAACCATACATTATAATAATTATTTATTTTTATTTTATCAAATTTATGGTTTAACTTCTTTTCAATCCAACATGTGGTCATAGTGGTATGTCTAAAAATGTGTGTTTCAATTTAGGAATGAAATATTTGTTTAGTTCAAAACATAAACAACCGTCTCAATATCAATAAAACACACCTGGATTGATAATATGATTTAAATCAATGATCCAAGATTCAATTTTTTTTTATTTTAATTTATCTCAGATTATTTCAACACACGTTGTGGCTTATATGACTGAATGTGTATATTTTCATTTTAAATATAACATCAAAACACATGTCACAAAATAAAATCAATGAAAACAAACACAATTTAATAAGATTCTTTAGAAAAAAGATTGATGATTCATTTTTTACATTTTGGAATAAACCGTATATAAATTCAACATGTTTTGTGGAAAATATGACAATAAGTTCATATTTCCAATTGAAAAGTGGGGTTTTTTTAAAACATACATCATAAATTCATAACCAATAAAAAACAATCCTACAGTCCTGATAATTTATGAAAAGGATTAATGTTTCATTTTTTACTTGTAGAAATTGACCTTAGGGCAATAATACTTTCATATAGGATGATGTGATAGAATGTGCAAGTTACCAATTTAAAAATGTTATATATTTAGCTCAAATTTAGAATTACATTGTAAAAATGAGAAAAAAATTCATATATATCCATGAAAATTCAAGAAAATGATTCATTATTATTTTTATATATAGGGATCAAAAACATATTAACTCAACATATGGTGTATTAAACATGACTAAAAAATTAGTTTTTCAATTTAAAAGTAACATTTTAGTTCCAAACATTCATTACATGAACAAAAAAAATCAAAAAAATATAATTCATAGTGTGGGTGGCGTAACTAAATGTGCGTACTATCAATTTAAAAGAGATATTTTAGTTATTTTTTTACATACTAAAAACTGATAAAACATGCTTTGATTTTTAGGATAATTTCGAAAAATGAATAATGATTCATTTATAAATAAATCTCATATCAATTGGAAATTTAGAGTAGATAGTATAAATGAAAGTACATGCTTTTAATTGAAAATTGATATATTTATCAACTCAAAACATTCATCAAATACTCAAAATAAATCAGAAATTATTAGATTACCATTATACTATAGAACAATGTTCCATGATTAAATTTTTTATATAAGTAAAATTCATGTCAATCCAATGAATTATATGGTTGGTATGACTAAAAGATCATGTTATAAATTTGAAATGTGCAGTTTAGTTCTAAACACATGTCAAATACTGAATACAAGGTAAACATACCTAGATAGTTTTTACAATTTATGAAAATGATATATGATTCATTCAAGATATGAAAAAATTCAATTATACTTGCAGTGCGGTTGGTACGATGGAAAGTTCGTGTTTCCAATATGAAAGTGACACTTTAGTTCAAACCATGCATGACATAGTTAAAAACAATCGAACACGCACAATTTTTCATGACACTTTGGTAAAAAAAATTAATGATTATTTTAAGATATGTAGAAATTAAACGTACATCATTGATACATGTGGAACGACTGGTATGACTAAATATGTTAATTTTAAATTTATAAAATTATATATATTTTTGTTCAAAATGTTTGTCAAATAGTCAAAATAAATAATTCACTCTTTAATTTCCATGATAAATTAAGAAAATGATCAGTTATTCACTTTTTTAATGTATTAATTAACAACAGAATAGTTCATCATACGATGTGTTCAATATTACCAAATTTTTTTTTCAATTTAGAAGTGAGATTTTAGTTTAAACCATGAATCACATAATCAAAACCAATCAAACATGCTCAAATTGTCTTGATACTTCAGTAAAGTTATTTGCTATAAATGTTTTATATAAAGTAATTAATTCCACATCAATATGATACAAATGAGTTTTTTTTGACTAAAAGTGTTTGTTCTCAATTTAATGTGAGATTATAGTTTTAAATGCGCATATGTAGTTAAAACAAAGAAAACATACCTGAATTATTATGATTAATAATGTTAGTTGTCTATGATTCATTTTTTAAATATTGGAAAAAACAACTCATAAATTTGATTCATAGTATAGCTTGAATGAATAAAAAATATTTTTTTAATTTAAAAGTTAAATAGTATCTAAAAACATTAATCACAGACTCAAAGCATAGAAAATGTACTCAAGTTGACAATAATTTGGAGGTGAAATTATTTATAATTTATTTTTTTTATTTATAAGAATTAAAAAAATGTAATTCCTATATATGTTGTGTCTTGTGTGATAGAAATTTAGTGTTGTAGTTTTAAATTGATATATATTTTCTATAAAATCATTCTTCACGTAGTCAAAACTGAGAAAACACGCTTGGATACTCATAATACATTACACAAATGATCAGTCAATCCATATTTACATGTTAAAATTAAGGTAATATTCTACGTGTTGTCACTAATATGAAAAAAAAAGTAATTTTTCAACAAAAAAGTATGATTTTATTCCAATACATTTGTTACATAGTCAAAAGTGATCAAATTTACCGATATTATTATGATGCATTAGTAACATCATTATGTATTAATTTGTGATGTTTTATAATTAACTATTTTTTGATCTAATACATATTTTTCTTGATTAGAATAATAATTCATGTTTTCAATTTAAAAGTGTTATTTTAGTTCAAAACATGAATCATGGAGTGGGAAAAAATAAAACATTCATATATTATCATGATTATTTATGAAAATGATTAATAATTCATTTGTAACATGTAATAATTTATGGAATATAAATCCAGGACACATTTTCTCTAATATAACTGAGTGTGTTTGTTTCCAATTTAAAATATAATATTTAGTTCAAAATAGGTGTCACTTACACAAAAATATTTACATGAACTCGGACTGTCACGATACTTTATGAAAATGATCTATAATTATATTTTGATGATTAATAATTAACCTCAAGTCATTCTAACATGAAGTTGGTTTATATGACTAAAATCTTGTGTTTTTATATTAAAAGTTATATTTTAGTTCAAAATGTATGTCACATACTTGAAACTATGATAATACACTCTGATTTCCATATTAATCTTCTATATATTAAATTTATGTATTATGTTATCATTTTTATTGATGTATTATGTTTTACCATTTATGTTATTTTTTTATTCATGCATTATATTATCATAATTATATGTTATTTTTTCAATACATATTATTATAAATATAAGAGTTGTTTTTCAAGGATGGTATATGTTTCTTTATGGGGTTGGGTTGATCTATAGAGAAGAGATCCTATGATTTGGATTCTTTTTTAGTTGGTTGTAAATTGTAATTGTTCATAATTAAATGTATATATTAATGTAATTATAATTTATTGGAAAGTTTCAATGTAAATTTATATATATTCAAATGGTACAGTGAAAATATATTATTTATTTTATGAAAATATTTTAATTACTAAAATAAATATTTTTTATTCTTTACTAGTCACCTACAATAGTGTGTTTATCATATAGAATCGTATTATAGTATTTGAGAAAAACATGTATCAATGCTAGTATTTATGTTTTTGGGGTTTATTAAATGTAGTCTATCCCAAGCTCAAAAATTTATTTAAAATGTTGCTTCAGAAAAAAAATCAAAATGTGAAGAAAAGGGCCTTGGAATAATCTAAGTGACGGTTTTTAATTTACAATTTATAATTCAATTATATAAATAAGAGTTACCTTTTCAATCCATTCATTTTTTATTATGGAATCATTTGAGTAGTCTTGTTATAACACCATTGTGATGAAGGATCCATGGGTATAATACCTTTAATAGTATTCACTCATACACTAAAAACCATGTAATATCATCATCATATTTCTTTATGCTAGAATGGAAGAATTGATCTGCTTGTGTTGATCACCATTAATCACAATAAGAATCACGTCCAGTTTGGATGGATTCTTCTAGTTATCTCATAGACTTGAGGGGGGTATGAGGATCAATTCACTCAATTATTGAGTCTATTCGATAGAATGTTCTCTATATGGATTCAATTTCTTATATTGAGATAAAAGTAATGAACAAAAAATATTTATCTACGAAATTTTATAATTGGGTTTAAATACATTGGTTAAAGAATAACTTATTACCCAAATGACATTAAAATTATTATTGATTTTAAGTAAACCCATTGTTGAATAATAATAATATTTCATTATCATTCCCTAAACGCATTTATATTGATATATTATTACTTATAAACCGTTAAATATTCCCATATATTCACAATATTCATTAAAATTTGAATAGTAACTATCTTTTTAAATAAATAACCTTCGTTGTAATATTTATTAAAAAAATATTTATGTAATCAGAATGATTATTATTCTGCATAATATAATAATTGTATTTATTATAATATTAAATTCTGATTAAATTTAATTGAGGTTAGAGATAATTTTAGTGTGTGACCCTCAAGTCTACTTTCACAATAGAATTTGGATTACTGGATTAAAGGTTAAGATTGTCATCTAGAAACAAAACAAGACCCTAATATAGAAATAAATTAATGTCACGATGATAGAAGCATCTTAAAAACTCTCATTGTTTAATGTAATCTCTTTGTCTCAATAATGCATCAAATATTTTTCATTATTAGTTTCCACAACCTATTTTATCAATAAATCATTCTTCCCAACATAAAACATATCGATTTTCTACTAGTGGGTCTATTATCATGATTTCTACTCATATAGATTACAAAGTATGAAATTCATGAGAATAATTTTGAATTTTTTATGATCCCCATACACATGATATCCTACATTTTCTATGTATCCTCAAAAATATGTCATCCCATAATATGAAAAATAGTTAATAATGTTGTCATAAAATATTAAGGATTCCATCATAGTGAAGAATAGTTATGATATTTTTATGTGAACTTTACTTTAAAAAAATTACCACATTAATTTCATACAAAATAATGCTAATCTTGTGTTAATATATTTATTCATTTTAAAATCCATGAATTAATGGGTAATTAATATTATATTGTAGTAAGTTCATCGGAACCAACTCTAACATACTCCCATTTAGACAAGAGCCAATTACTAATGATTTTTAGTATTATATCTCTCTCATGATATTTATGATTTTAATGAGATTATTATTTAGTCAATGGATTTTCCATGTTATCTTCATATATACTCAGCTTACTGTGAATTCACCCCTTTGAGATTTCTAATGAGATAATAATGATAAAGTATGTTCTTAGTTGTTTAGTGTGATCTTAGTACCCTGGGGATAGCCACACCATTATATTATCACAATAAAAGGTGCTAGGGTCTTTATTATTAGACACTTCATCAAGATCTATGAAATTTTTTCTCATCCACATTGATTCATTAGTTAAAATAGATGCTAAAATATAGTTAAAATATGCTATAAAAGTTGAAATAAACAACATATTTGAGATCTTTAGGCTCATAGATCATCTATTAATATATAATTCATATCTTGACGTTGATTCGAAATCATCTTCACCTTTCTGGTAAATTGAATCTATATATCTTCTGATGAAATTCTCACTATCTCCTCTATAAACCCACAATATATCATCAATTTTCCTCAAATACAATTGTATACCAATTATTGTTATTCTATGGTGGTCTCAAAGATATTCATGATATTTTCCCACCACAATCAATGTATAAGAAATGTAAAGATTGGTGTAAAATATAGAATACATGACTTATCCTTCTACCAAAATGTATGTAATCATGGTCATCCTCTATCATTACTCTAGTATATGACGATATATTTTTTCAAAATATTTATTACATGTGAAACTAGAAAAAAATAGTGTCTTAGATTATTCCATACATGATATATTCACCATCTCTTCATGGTATGTACCCAGATATTGTGTAAGAAAACTTTTAAATATATCAAGAATTATCTTGATCCCAAGAATGATCTAGAAACCAAGAATGTGGCTTTATTCACTTTTTTCATTATTGGAGAAATATGTTTTCAACCACATCTTAACTAACTATATAATAAGAATCTCATTTCCTATCATTGTTATTTCATCAACATTTATAACTATAAAAATGATTGTACTCCCACTACACCTCTTATAAACACACGTAACACATTTATTATTTATGAAAATAAATTACCATATGGCATAATAAAAGTGAATGTTTTTTTAATTGGATGGTATATTCAATCAATAAATGGATCTTTATAGAATCTGTACCTTATTAGAATCTCTTAGATTCAAAAATATCTTTGGTTGTATTATTTGAATATCTTTAGTATGGTTTTTATTAAGGAAATAAATTTTTACATATATCTAAAATATCCCATACACATTATAAGTTATTATGAAACGTTAATTGTATTGGGTTTTTTTCATGGAAACATGTGATATGGTTTTATTATAGTCTCTGCCTAGATTTTTTTAAACCCTTTTATCCACAATTCATTCCATATAGGTACCAAAATTACCTTCCATGTACAGTTTCATCATGGGAACCCATTTTCTGCCAATTGGATTTATATTTTTTAGAAAATATATGAGAATCCAAACATGGTTATGATACATGTAATCTATTTCATAATTTAGGAATTCTATTAAAATTACAACTATTGTGGTTATATATATTTTTTTTTGGATAATTGTTAATGATTATCAACTAATAATGAATCATGATTCTAAATGATTATAAAATTTTATATCATTGGTTCTCTAACCGCTTTGGTGATCATATAATGTACTTGTGTCTCTAAAAGAATTTATTCCATTGGGCCTTATGAATTTTTTCCATGTTTAAAATTTTTTATCTCTTGAGTGTCAAATTCATTGATGTTATTCTCATTTCAACAATCTATTTTTAATACTTGTCTCCACTCTTAAAAGGTGTAATGCCTATCAACTAAAATTCTTTAATTTGAAGCGTTTTATTAATATTATCATTTAGTTTTCATAAGATAACTAATAAAGAAACACTTAGGTCCTTTGATCACATGTTTTTTCTTGATATGTCCATAATAAATCTTTTCTATCCCCACAGGCATATGTAAAATAAAATAATTTTATTATAAAAAAAATCCCACATAAATAGTATCTTTTTAACTTATTTGGAATGTAGATTAGTTTATTATTCATAGTTTATAATTCATATTCCCAAATAAATAATGGATGATTTTTATAACATACCATCAACCTCGTCATGCCCAATAAGGTGTGGTTACTATTTTCAGTAACACAACTCCATTATAGTGTATAAGTATAAATGACTTGATATAGATTCTCAAAATCTTGTTGGTAGTCTACAAAAAATTTGTTATGATATTCTATAAATCTATATATATAATTCCTCTTTTTTTATTACCAATATATAGTTAATTCATGATCTAATAATTTTTTATAGGATTAAGGCAAATATATCATTAATTATAAAGATAAATATTTAAAAAATTCATTAAAAAATATTATGATTTATGAGTATCCATCTCTATATTTAAAAGGAAAAGGTTTACAAATTTATGTTTGAACGAGTTATAGAAGGACTATATCCCTTTAAAAGTATCCACCAAATAATGGTTTTGTCATATTTTATTTCAAATATCCATGACACCTGCCAAGTGATTTTACTTCAAAATAATTTGATTCCCATGTTGGAAGAGATTTTCACACTTCTCATTTACATGACCATGTTAGTGATGCCACAATTGAGTGTGATATAAGTCATGTAAAATTGATTCATTATTAATTTACTACACTTTTTTTAATATTATTAAACAAAATGACTATTATTAATATGTTTCATACCATAAAAAATGTTATTTTGTAAAAAATATATAATATTTTTTCCTAAAAAATAATTCAAATCCATCTTAGTCTAAACATGAAATTAATATAATGTTTTTGTAAAAAATATACATTTAGTAGTAGTTCATCAAGAAAAAAATAATTCTCATTCGAAAAGTCATGCATCATTATCTTAGAGCCAAGATATCTAGGGTTTCTTTGTAGGATGGCCAGGCATCCACCACACATCAAGAAACCATCTGATATCTACATGGTTCATATATTTGGATACAAATTTTTTCCCCAAAGGATTTATATAATACCCACAAATAGATATAGTGATATTCTATTTGATAACAAATTCACTTGAATTTTTCCATTGATTCTTCACTATAGTGAAATTATTCTTTAAATTTCCCTTCTTTCCATGTCAAAACATTTGACAACTTTTTCCTTAACATTCTATTGGATCTTCCTCTTCTTATTGGATTAGTGCATAAAATCATTGGACATAGAATGTGTCTTATAGAATTTTTCCATTACATTAATCTTGTTCTCCATAAGGACTCTAGATATTTCATATGTCATTTATTCATCTTCTAGTAGAATCAATATAATAATATCTTGGATAAAATTGTCTGTATCATCCGTACTATAATTCAATGTAAACATAGGGAAGATATATGGGATTAATGTAAATATGAGGTCAGTACATGGTTAATCAGGTAGATTAAAACCAAAGTTCCAAATATTCTCAATATATCTAATCATCCTGATGGCATTAGGATCATCTTGTAAACCATATTCCACATTTCAAATATGGAGTTCTTTGAGGATTTCATAGCTCTCTAATATATCCTTATTTATATAAAGATCATAGAGGTGAGAAAATATCATGTATGTATCCATGGTTTTATGTAGATTCTAGATTTCACTAGACATATATGATAACACCAAACAATAGAAATCTATCCCATCATCCGGGTGTCTCCAGTAGATAGTGATATCCTTCCCACTCAACTACTTTGAGGGTTCATTGAGAACATGGGACTCTAGCGTGTAAGGAATCCATTAGTTGTGCGATGTGATATATACCAACCTATAAAACTAATAGTAGTTACTTATGATCAGGATATTTTCATTCTATAATAATTATCAAAATGTTAATTTTAGGGTCATATAACTTATCATTTTTTATAAAAAATAAAGGCTGGTTTTAATAAATTTTTTGGATTACTAAAATGTGACATAATAAATGGTAATTCTTAATCTCCCATTATTTTATCTAATCCCTATATCCCTCTCAATTATATTTGGAATATCCAATGTCATGGATATTCTATAGGAATGGATCTATATATCCCTTTACATAACTAGAATAATGGACATTCAAATTAATCTAAGTAATTTCATAGGAGGGCATTTTTGACAATATTCACTTTTAGTTACTTATTCGATTGACTGGAATTTGAAATTATGAGATCATGAATTCTTATTTTCTCAAAACATTCCTCTAAATGGTATTGAAAATAAGATTTAAATTAAACTTAATATCAATTTTTTATGTTAACCCTTTGTCTTTATTAAGACCCCTGATAGTTAAAAAGGTACCCCTATTATGGTATCAATGAAACATTAACTATATGTTTATAATTACACAAATAATGGAAGACATTTTATGAACTAATAACTATTATAACGGAGTTTTACCTTTATGTGCGATTTTTTTTTAATTTTATCCATTTATATAATTTTTTATATTATAAGGATTTTGTATAAGTAATTAACCATGTTTGATAAGAATAATTAAACACAATTAATTAATTTTATTACAACTTTCATGGTTGTTAATACAATTCATTTAATTGACCAAGTTTAAGAATCCATTAAACAAAATAAAAATAAAATAATTTGGATATAAATTAGATAAAAATATATTTCATGATCATTAGTTTTCTTAATGATCGATTAATCTAGTAGGCATTAAACTAATCACTGACCACAGGGTAATAACTCATTGAAATAAGCTTGGATCATGATATTGAATTCAATTTTACTTAACAAAGATATCTCCTTGGTTGGTTTCAAATCAAATTTTTATGTATCCATATCCTAATTATATATATGATTACTCATTTTGAGCTGAGGGGAACTAGGGTATGGGGTTAATCATGGTTCATATTTTTGTAGAAGTACTTTTCAGGGCTGACCCTAACTCTAATATTTTTTTATTTGATCGATCATTTTAATATTGTACAGTATGTACACATCATGACCAATGAAAATTTTCCAAATAATATTTCTAATGAATGTTTTCTAAATCATAATAATATATTTTATTATTAAATTTTCACCTAATTTAAGTATATTAAAAGAAATAACACATTGGTTTTGATATTTTCTTAGATGGAGACATTGATCATCTAACGAAATTTTCAATCTACCATCATTTTTATTATAGGACCAATGTGTAAAATCCCTCAAGAAATGATTTACACATGCTCCTATAATCTTTGACCAATGCTGATGGATTGTTAAGTTTTCGTGTGGTGGACCGATCCTCTAGTGGTGTTTGTCTTGATCTCTTTGAAATATCCATCGTGATTAAAGTATCATATGTCCACTCTTATTAATGATATAATGGAGGATGGAGAAGAATATCTATATTTTTCTTCAATTATTTGAGTGATATATAGATTTTATTATGCATAATTTTTTTCCAAAAATGATTAATCTCGATCAACCTTTATAAAATATACATTATCATCTATTTATAAAGACATGGTTGGGTTTAAAATATTATTTAACTACACAATATACTATAAATAATATATTAAACCTCATATAACCCAATTCCATGTACTATTGTTGTTGTTATTATTATTATTATGGAATGCAAAAATTAATGCAATAATAAAGATTATTTTATAGAAATGAAAATTAATATTTATCACTAAACACAATCTTTGCCCACTCATAAAAATTTAAAATTATCAAATTCCATAATAAATATTTTATTTTACAATTATAAATAAATAAATTAAATATTATAATCATAGTCGAGTGAGTGAATATTTATTGAATATTTAATAAATAAAAGAAATATTTTATTCACGGTCAAGTGTATAAATATTTGTTAAATATTCTTGTACATAATTATATTATTTACTAATGATTGAATAATTATTTATTAAATTTTCAAAAGCAAGAAATAAATAACTAATATATATTATTATGCGTTAACAATTACCTTGAAAAGAAATATTTATTACATATTTGAGATTAATAAATCCTGAAAAAATATTATTAATCAGTATTGAGAACAATATTTATTCCAAAAATAAAATTCAAATTGAATCTAATTAATATCAATAGAATAATGTAGTATGTGATCCTTTAGGATTCTTTTTCATTTGCATTGGGTGCACATTCTTGAAGACTAATATTGTTTTTTAAACAACTGTCTAGGCATCCAATAGAATCAAGTTAATGTTACAACATCGACAACCACACATGAATACTAGTTTATAAATATAATAACTTTGTCATAATAAATCATCAATCACATTTAACACTAATTTCATCACCCTATATCCTTGAAATGTATTTCATTGAATATATGAAATAAACTCATCATTACACCACAACCATAGAATGTAATGATTTGGTTCAATTTATACTTAATAGTCTAGGCATCAAAATCTATACAAATAGAAGGAAAAAATACTTCCTAAAATTATTGATTAATAAAATTTCTTTCTTGATGATCCAAATATACTAAACTAATTCGTGAACTATTTCTATAATGGTTAACAGTAAAACATATAATTAACTAAGTCATGACATGCACAGATAATAATATTACAGTCTAATAAAAATTATACATACTCATAGATATGAATATATAATGAGATATAAAAATTTGGAATTCTTTTAGGTGGGGATATTCTTCTAATATACCATCTTAGTGATCTCCAAGTGAAATATTAAAAAAAATAAGTACCATCAACTTATGATTACTCAAACATGACATTCAAAATACTCTATTCTCCATTATAGAATATAATTCGACTATATAACTAGTTTTGATAATATTATTAAGGAATTTTAAGGTTATCCTCATAGTGACGAGCTACTATGACCATCTAATGAAAACGATACCCTAAGAAATTATCACATTAATATTATATAGGTGAAAAATAAATGCTTGCTAAGATACTTATTAACATATATATACTATTCCAATATTTATAAGACCCATGTATATATTTTTTAGATGTTGTTTACTAGAACATTGTAGTTACTTTATGTTAAAATTAGCGAAACTTACATCCTTAATCTTAAAAAACTGGGAATACTCAACATTTTTTACATATGTTATCAACCTATATATCATGTAAACCTATAGTACATCCACTGACCAATTAGAGACACATTTAACTTATTCATTTCCAAAAAAAATTATTCTATGATCAATGTGAATGATTTATTCATGAATGGATTTATTTATTCTATATATATCAATACAATTTTTAGATTTCACTAACCCATTATAGTTATACCTTGTAGAATTATACCATAGGTGGTCCTTTTGGTAACATCAAATAGATTTATTCCATATGGATTCCACCATATTAGGTGTCATTGACTATCAATAACCAAAATATGATGATCATATAAGTATGTTTCGACAAGTATAGTTCAAAAGTATTTTAGTCGTGGTGATTGGTGTATATATTTTTTCATAGACTAATACATTAAATAATCAATCATTATTTATTCGTATTTTATTGTACCATCCATGTCTAGTTTATATTGAACACTCACCAATCATATTAGGTCTTTTAATCATTCAAGATAATGAGTCCCTGAATTTTGATACATTGTGTCCATTACTTGAATTTATACATAATTTTAAACCTTAGTATTTTTCGAAATTCTTATTGTTTGAAGGAATATTTATTATGATAGAATAGTAATTGTATCACCCACCATAATGGAAAAAACCTACCTCTTTGGTGATGAATTACAACATATTATGTGTCTCTAAAACTACTCTTCCTACTATTCTTAGTAGATTCCATCATTCCTATTCCAACCCATGTTCATTTAGATCCTTAACCCTTATAAGTTAAGCCTTATCCCATTATCATTAAATAGGTAGGATTTAATTTTGGAAATATAGTTGGTCTTGATTTGACATTAATATCCTTAGTGGCTATAGGATTATTAAATCATGTGCATCTTAGTGTTTGATGTTCATTTGTAGCTAAAGATAGTTTTTAACATATGGATTTCAAAAATTACATACGGTAGAGACATATATATTCTAATCATATTTCCATTTATATGATATCTATTAGACAGTATAGTTGTAATACTAAATCCCCAATTTCACGTATTTCGGTAGGTCTTCCAGGTCTGCTGATGCATTTCTTCAACCAAATTGCACTTTTCCCTATTGAAAAGCTTATTGGGAATCCCATTAAGTTGGATTCTGCAACTGAAAAACTCACAGGGCCTTCAGTTGCACGTGTGTGTGTTGAGGTTGACCTTTCGCAGTACCTGCTTTCCACTATTTGGATCCAGAATGGGGATGCGTGATTTTTTTAAGAAGTGGTTTATGAATCCTTAACGCATTTCTTCCCTAATTGTCTGCATCTTGGCCACTCTCTTGGATATTGTGGCTCTGGGAATGACCCTATGAGCAGTCGTAAGCTTGGAAAACCTTTGCTGAATAATGGAAAATCGGTCTGGATTGAGAAAGATAGAAGGCCTCCTACTGAATAGATAGAACCCTCTAATACTAAGGACCCACTAGTGTCCTTATATGTTCCGGATTCCTGTCCACCACAGCCTACATGCGCTAAATATACCGTCCTTTCTAGGTTTGTGGATATGGTCAATAATGCTAAGCCTCTCACTGACACCACAGGAGCTATTCCAACCTATAATGAGCTAGCATACAAGGCTCACTCTGTTTCTAGTGATTCTAATCATGATGATAGTGAGAAAGCATATAAAATTGAGGAGGAATACCTACGCTCGAGTTCCAAAAAGGTAATAAATCTCTTATTTATCCTGATGGTTTTATTACTCTGCACCCTAAGAAAACTCAAAAACAAATTAATTATTCTAAGTTGGAGAGGACCGTTGTCACTAGATATTCAGGTCTTCGAATGGAAAAAACTAACATCCCTACACAACTGGTTCTCAACAAAGTACTTCTACATCAAAATCCTCTAAAGAAGAGGGCGCCTCAACATTAGATAAAGAGGCCTCCTACTCTTGGATTGAGGATCGAGAGGATAGAATTAAGATTAGAAATTGAACTCGGGTTATTAAGGAAGGATACAAGGAGGAATTATACACTTGGATTGAGGAATAAGAAAAGTTGTCTTATAAATGATATTATAATAAGGAAATATCTACTGATGACAATTTCATTATAAGAGAGAGTATTTTTGGTAGGGTGGAATTTTAACTTGATCGAAATCATAATTTTGATTATCTCCAGCATTGGTGGGAATAACACTTTTTCACTAACAGTCTGCTAATCGGTCTAGCACATCAATTGCAGGATTTTGAAGCTCGGTCTTCATTGTGGATTGCTGCATTTATTTGTTTTTCAATGATAGTTGCTTTCAATGGAGTCCTGGGCATTGGGGATTGTCCAATTACCTTGCAAGAATGATTTGGAGATATTCTTATTTAACTTTGATCCTCTGTTCATTTTTTCTATTGATGTTACACGCTCTCTGTATCTCGTGTAATCACATATCTTTTACATTTTTATTAATAAATTTTGGAGCGTTGCTCTGCGCCTTTCGGTTATTATTGATATTCCTTCTACTACTGTCATGATTTTGAAGTATATAAGGAAATGTGAATTTTGTAATACCTTTACTCCACTTGTATGATCAATGATTACTTATATAAGATGTTCTCTAACAATATATCTTAGAGATTCCTCAATCATTACAAAGTTCCCTCATTTACATCACTGAGAATTTCTAAAATTTATTAAAGGAAATTCATAGGAAAATTGATGTTACCTTTGTATTTGTAGTGGTTAACATGGATATGTTTATCTAACTGTTAAAATATTTGGTGTGTTTATTTATTTATAATGTTTTCTTTATTTAAAATATGATAAGAAGTTTGTTTTTATATATAGTATCTTAGATCAATAGAGACTAAAACACATTAATGGTATAAACAAGTCAACTAATTTTATTTGTATTTGACAAAATAATTTTCTTAAAAAAATGAAATAAGAGTCTTATATTTCATATTAATCTTTCATTGTAATAGATATTTTCATTTAATAGTTATTGAATCATTTGTTTAGTATTGAGGTACCATAAAAAAATTTATTCCAAATGAAAAAGAATGTATCCTTATTTTTATTTGTAAATTGAGATAAATTTATTTGAAACACATATTTAAAACTTCAATAAATTAATGTTGGTACTAATAAGTAATGATCTCTTCTTGGCTTCTATAAAAATATCCATTTCATAACACTTTTTTACTTAACACTATAAATGTTATATTATTTCTCAATTATTATATTTAGGTTTATGTATATTATAAGAATACTATATTTGAATAAAAAAGTAAGGAATATAAACTATATAAATACACCTTAAGTGGATTCATCAATTTTAGTCTTCAATTAATTTTAATTTCTTTTTAGTGTATGTTTATTATATGTAACAAGAAATTAGCCTCATGTTCATTCTTCTACCTTTGAATCCTTTTTTCATTTTAATTATTTTGTAAAAGATATTTTGGATTTATATTATCTATGGGATCTTCAGCCTTCGATTTCAAACTTTTTACCATAATGGGTGGAGAAACATGTTTCAACCAATCCTTATCTTCTAAGTGAAGTGTGTACAAAAAATTCACGAGTGACTTGTCCGTTTATTTTATCTATAATTTGTTGAATAAGGATAACCATGGTGGTAAGGATGATAAAATAATATTAATAGAAAATTTATTATCCAAGTGAAAGCCTAATTTTATTAAATGGGAAATATACCCTATAATTTTGAATCTATCATGATTATATATATTTCCTTCTACCAATTAATACTAACATAGTGTATTGAATATATTTTTTATATTTATCCTTACCCTGCTCTTTCTTAAGAACAATAAGACGTGTGATCATGGTGAAAGCATTTATTTTCTTATGTTTTATCAACAAATCTTCAAACCTAGTTGATAATATAATATAAGAAACATGGAAAGAGTCCTCCATATTTATTTGGAAGTTATAGTTTCAACCATTTCTCTCTTTCCAGTTTTATAGAATAGAAATATAGGATTACAATATATAATATAAATTTTATGATAATAATGTATTTCATAAACGATTGTACCATATCTAAATTTTTTATTTTTAAGGATATAACACGAGTTAATGAATGATCATATTATTAATGGGTTTTTAATTAAATTTTTCTATAATAATTAAAATAAATTATTCGGTCATTACATGATTAAGAAATATGTGAGAAATTATAATTCAATTTTATTAAGCCTCCCACTATTTTATCAAGTCTCAATAGCCCTCACCATTGATCTCAGAATTTATAGTTGCTTGTACATTATAGTTGAAGGGATCATTATTAACATTCATATAATCTAGACAAAGACCATGAATATTATAATACATTTTCCAGGTAGGTGGTCTTGACAACTATGAACTGGAAGCTCCTTGATCCGTTGAGTGGAATCTCCAATCTATAATTCTTGAACCATATTTCCCCAATACTTTTCTCCAAATATTTATGGGAAAATGAATTCCATTACACCAAATAAAGATTCAATGAAGTCAACCCACATTCATTGTTAATATATTTTTATATATAAATGTTCCAATAATAGTTGTCTAACTAAAACATTAACTATGGTTTTAACTTAATTAAGGCAATGAAAGGATTAATTACATACTATTAAATTGAGGGGTTTTGTTTAATATTTGTAAGTATTTATTTTTTTATACATTACGTGTATTCTTCATATAATTTGTATTTTACTTAAGGGGTTAACCTTGTTAAGATAAAACATTTACTCATAATCCATTTTCCTTAATTCCATGTTTTTAATATTAGTATATTTATTTATTTTATCATGGCCTTGCAACCATAAAATAAATCACGAATAAGATAGAAATAAATTAAATAAATTACATTATAATGTGATTATCTAATGGTTGATTAATTTAATAGACAATAAATAAATCAATTAATCTATTGAAAAACTCATTGTGTTGATATTCGCATGAGTTATAGCATTCCACATATCATTCTATATATCTTCTAAGTTGTATTTACTTATGTTACATCTTGATACACCTATTTGAATCATGGGAAACACTTTTTTTAAAATAATTTATTTAAAACTCACATATAGGTTAATGGAACTAAATAATTTGTTGAGTAGAATTACATAATAAAAACATTGACAAAAAGTTCCTACATTAAAAAGAAGGGTAGGGATGACATACAATCCATGTTATTTAATTTATTAAAAATTACATAAAACCCTTAGTAATAAAAATAATTTAAATAAAACCAAAACAATATATATTTTTAATTTAATTTAAGGATTATCCATAAAAACATGACGAATACAAAAAATTACACTAGATAGCAGTCACTTCAATTCATTATTTATTAGTAAGACAAACGTGCTTTTATTAATTAAATTAATTGATTGATTGATCAATTAATTACCTATTTTATAATGACTATATGAATTATATTAAATATTCCCATCATAATCATCATTCATGGAAAATAAATATCTTGGCCCATAATTATAGAAAATTACAAATAATTAATTGATAATTTATTAATTCTTTAAAACATTGTTACATTATCATCGCAACTAGTGCTAATGGTGAAATTATGTTTCTAATGCTATAATTAATTATCATCAATTTAATTTAATTAAGTTACTTACTAAGAGAATGAACATAGTGTACTAATGATCTACAAACAAGGTTCCTCACTTTTGATGAATTTGGGATAAACACCTTGGGACATGGAATATATTTCATCCTGATTACATAGCATGTATTAAAGACCTGCATGATATTTGTTTCGCTTTTCATGTGTCTTCGTAACCAATCGATTGGATCAGTGTTTATTTTGATAATGAAATCAATATATCACACATTGTTCATACAAGGTAAACATAAAATGTTTCTCTTATTGTGCAACAATGTAACCCACTGATTGACACTATATGTTCTTAAGACATGCGCATTAATGGTCACACTACATTTATACTGGACGTACACCATATGTCTCATTAATTATATAGAATACTAGTATCATATTTTCTTAACTATAAATTTTACAATAATATTATCGCAAATTTATTTTTTAAATCATGTAGACTAAACACAGTGTATGCCTGGCATGCAGTCTGAAAAACCATGTGTGAGTTTGGCCTAATCAACATGTGGTGTATAATAAATGCACCTCATGGTATTGCTACAAGGTAAATTAGGTATTCCATGAAATTTCTAGATTAATTTCACTTATTTAAAAAGTATGTACTATAATCCAATGTTATGTAACCCTATCTATTGACCAGAATCCTCAACACCTTTTTATAGCATCTTTGGTCATTCTTCATCATTGCCTTGAGATCATTCAAAAAATGTGAAACTCAAATGGCTAAAATTAATATTTTTAAGTCATGTAAATTAAACTTATTAATAAATAAAAAATAAATTGAAAGTGGAAAACTAACCACAATTGTATATAATCGATCAAAAATCAAGTAATTATAAATTTAAATGTGGCCACTCTAATACCACTTGATGATTCCTATCACAGTGAAAACACTTATGAGGGCTGATCCTAAATCAGTAATTATTGGATTCAGTGGATCATTCATATATTTTACAATGCATAAAAATTATAAACAAAATTATTTTTCCAAATAATATTTCTAGATGTGTTTTTTGAAACCATTATAATATATTTTCATGTTAAATTATTAATTAATTTAAATAAATCAAAATAATGAAAACCTCGTTATTGAGATTTTTATTTGAAAAATATATTTATCATCTAAAACCCTTTTTAGTCATCCATATTTTCTATTATAGGATCCAACTATATAATACATCTAGCATTGATCCAGGTGTGATCCTATGATCTTCGAACAACTCCAATCATTTTTCAGGTGCCGGTACGGTGTATCGATTTCCATGTTGTGTTTATCTTGACTATTGTGATGATTCCTTTAGTTTTGAAGAATCATTATTTCACTCTTGTTCTTAAGATAATTTTGGATGGAGAATATTCAATTGATAACTCTTAGTTATATAATTATATCTTTATATTTCCCAATGCTCAATGATTCTCCAAAATGATCAATCTCTATCGACCTATACAAAATCAGCATTGGTGACTATTTATAGAGATCAGGTTTTGAATAAAATATTATTTAATTTTAAAAATCCATAAAATAATATATTAAATATCATCTCACCTAATTCCATGTAATAATATTATTATTATTATTTTTTATTGTGTGTACCAAATGGTGCAATGATAAATATTATTTTACCTTGTTGAAAATTAATATTTATTAATAGAAACAATCTTTCTCCACTCGTCCTCCTTTTCAATTATCAAAATCAAGATCAAATATTAAATTAAATAGTTATTAAGAAATAAAATATTTATTATATTCATCATTTGGTTAATAAATATTTACTAAATATTAATATCATTAAATTAATTATTTATTAATGAATAAATAATTATTTATTACCATGCAAATAACATGAAATAAAAAAATATTGTATATTCATGTAATTAAAAAATTTCCTTGCGAATAAATATTTCATTTACATTTTATATTTATATATCAAGAAAATAATTATTCCTTATCCTTAAGAATAATATTTATTCTCATAATTAAATCCAAATAGATTTTAAATGAGATCAATGGAATCACTTAATGAGTGACCCACTAGTCTTCTTTCTCATTGGAATTAGGAGGTCTAACCTAACGTCCAAGAATGATGTATAATAATGGTTCAAGGAACATAAGAGAAATAAGTTAATGTCACAACAACAAACAACAAAAAATAACGCTTACTATGAAATATAATTCTTTTTTCACAATATATCATTAAGAAAGATTCACACTCTTGTCAACATACTATATTCATGATATATCTTTCTAGGACTATCTGAAATAAATTTGGCATCACACGAAGGCCAAGTAATTTAATGTGATGGTTTAATTTAAATAAAATTTTCAACATATAAATTTCCATAAATATAGAAGAGAAGATCCTTCCTCATCTTATTTATTAATAACATGTCATTCGTAACACACAAAACTTACACAACACCTCTATGAACTTTATCCATCGTGGTTTTTGGAAAAACATTTTTGTGGACAAATTGTGACACAAATTAATAATAATATTAAATTATAGGGTCCGTTATACTCACTCAAAAATAGGAATTTTTGATAACGCATAATCATGCAGAAGACCTACAAGAAGGTTTTTTCGAATAAACTACTGAATTGTAGATTACTAAGTAAGAACATAATAAGAATAACACTCATTGCCAAATGAGTACTCATATATGAATGTGAACAGACTATGTTCTCCAACATAAAATTTAATCAGAAAATAGTACTATGTTTAAAAATATCAGTAAGGAATTTTAAGGTTATGAACATAGCGGGGAATAATAATGAACTTTTGATGTGAAAGGTACACTAGAACATTATCACATTAAGGTTATGTATATGAAAAATCAATATATGTTAATTTATTTCTTAATATAAAAATTCCTGAATATATAGAAAATATAATGTAAATAATATTTTCTTTATGAGAACTAACTATAACAGTTACAAAAATGAAACAATAGGAACATAGGCCCATACAGAATAAGAATAGGCGATGAAACAAAAATCATATTTTTAATTACATAATAACAATTACAAATCCCATGAAAGAATAATTTTAATTAAAATAAACTAAACACATACATGAGTCAGTCAATCTCATGAACATCAATGCACTCAATGAATACACATTTAAATAAATAATTATTTAACTTCAAATCATTTTTATAAAGATGCTATTCTTAAATTAAACAATTAATTATCTTATTAATTAGTTATCTTATCATTATTTTCTATCCAAAAAGTCTTATAGATTCACATCCAATGAAATTTTAAATTATTTAAATTATTTAATTTAATTTCAAAATTAATTAAGTAAATTATATGAAATATAGGCAAAAAAAAATATATCATTCTTTCTATATTTCATTTTATTTCTCTCTATGTATTGTCTTTATCATGTACAATGTACCTACATACCATGTAACGTACATGGAATATCAAGATATAACACGATTTTTTTTTGATCAATTAACATAGTTAGTATGATGTTTATGCCCCACATAACACTCTTAATATATGTATTATATTCTATTGGTAATTCCCCTGAAGTACACTAGATATATGATGACCATATATATATAACTCCATAGAACCACACTTCTAGATCTAGTACTAGAAACATATTATTTGGAAACTATATTTTATTATAACTAAGGTAACCCAAACATACCCATGTATAATTATAATATCAATAATAAATATTATGCCATATAAATACACACTATATTTTTGGATTAGGTTTTTAGAGAATTAAAAAAAATATTTACCTGAAAACTCGAATCTTTTTTTATAAATTTATATTTCACACATTATTATATGAAAATATTATTTTACAATAATTATTCAACATCGCAAACAAAAAAATCCACTGATGAATTCCCCGTCGATATGACATAATTTATAACACTCATCTTCGTTCACTGTGAAAAGTCATTTGAAAAAATTATAAGAGAATAAAAACTATAAAGTAGTAAAAAATAATGAAAAAAACATATTAATTTATTGAAATACTTGAACATTTAAAAAAGAAATTCCATTAAACAATGAGGTTTGATCTCATATAAAAATTACCAATAAATATAAACTCAATTTACTTTTTTAAAATTACCACAAAAAAATTTAAAAATGAATTAAGTAGATAATCAAGAAAGATGCTTGGAAAACATAATAACTTGTGAAAAGAAAATATTTCCTTGAAAAAAAAAACGTTCTCATTTAAAAGATCAAAAACATTCCATCGATCAAAAATATTTTAAAAATATAATGAAATTAAAATATTTCTATTAAAACTCACAACATGGATAGAAAATCCATGAAGGAATCTTGGGACCCTATATTCATATCACTCTTAAAAATCACCCTTATAATTACCATTAAAATGGAATTACTTCACTAGATAATTCCAAAATAGTTTTCTTAGAGATTAAATCATCCCCCAATTCATTGAAGAGATATATCATAGGATCACCCACCATCATCTATAATTCCCAACTACTATATTTTTTAATAAAATATTTATAATCCTTCACTATTCATTATAAATCTCTTAAAAAAACCACTTAAACCAATATGAATAAGTGTTTTTAGTCATGACATAAAACTAATGATAAATATCAATTTATTTTTATAGATCTACAAAAATGAAAAATTCACTATATAATGGAAATAATATATAAATATAAAAACCATTCAAATGTGTAAGTGAGTATTAAAAATCTGTAAATGGATAATTGTGGGAAAAAATAATGCAAAAAACATTAAAAAAATTCCTAATTTTTTAAATAAAGTAAAAAATTTGTCTTGTTCATGATGATAATGAGATCCCATCAAAAAAATTCTATATAAATACAAAGGAAATATAAAATTAACAAAAACAATAATATAAATATAACTCTGAAAATTACTTAAAATATAAAAATATTTTCGACTTAAAAAATATATATGAATGAAAATGTTAAAACATTAATTTTTTTTAAAGAAAAAGACTATTATCTCGAGTCCCAAATAGTTTCATACGTGCGTAAACCTTCATGAGTGATAAAATTATATTAATTATTTTCTTTATTTATAATATTTTTTATTTTCATTCCATTATTATTATTCCCTTATAAATTTTTTATCATGTTTAATTTAAGTAAAAAATTATTTTAGTTCATGTTTTTAATTTAGGGGTTATTGGGTTTGTAATCTCAATAAAAATATTTAATATCATAATAATAGTAAAAATTATTTTTTAAATTTGTTACATAATCTTTATATGTATCAAGATATTATTTCTATATTTTTCAATAAAAATGGATTTAAATAATTCCTAAAATAGTTTCATTTCTCTATATCTTCCCAGCTAAGAATGTTTTTGATAATCAAATTACCATTATTGTTCGTACTAAATTTTATTTTTATGATTTATATTTCATCATTAAATATTTTACATGAAGATATAATTCTTTATTTATATATATATCAATAATGCCATGGCCATTTCATGGAACACATAGTGATGATTCTAATGGAACTCTTAAAATTCCCCTTTTCAGTGATTATTGAACTAACAAAATATTTGAATTTATATATCAATATAATTTTAAATATTACAATTATATAATTATGAAAAAATATTGATTTATAATTTATAAATATTATTACCATTATTTATGTTTTCTTAATCATTTACAATAGATAAATTAAAACATTTTTCATGTAGATAGTAGAACTGACCCAAAGAAAAACACACTACAACAGTTGAATGGGCAAGAACATGTTATTGTATACCTATAATTTCAATTTAATAGAATATTAATAATTTCCAAAACATGTTATTTATTTTTTAAATAGTATTTTTAAGAGGTATATATGGATGATAAATGAAATAGAATGCTAAAAATTTATTACTTTCATTGTATTTTAGTATGCTCATTTTAGGAAGTTAAATTTTATAATCACAATTTTCTATTAATATTGTCAATATAATGTTGAAAATAGCATTATAAATTCATAAAAATTTTATAAGTATCATATTTATTAATTAAATCCATTTTAAAATCATCTATATAAGGTGGGGGTAAAAAATGAATTACATTGTTCATAGAGGTGGTAATTCATACGTAACATAGATGACGTTTTCATTTTCCGATGTATTTAATAGAGGAAGATAATTTATGTTTCATCAATTTAATAAAATTTTTGTGTAATAATTTTAAAAATTTATCTTTATTAGTATAAATATAATATATTTATAGGATGTGAAATAAAAAAGAAAATTGAAATAACTTGGTTAATATAATAATATATTACATTGATGTCATCCTTAAAATAACACATTAAGCAATCTTATTTTGGTCTTTTTGGGATATTAGAACATCTATAACATGTAAAATATATTTGGGGAACATATAATTTTTGTAGTGGTGGATTTATGGTGCTCAATGTGTGTGTAAAAACAAGGTGGTGAATGGATCCTGGTATATGTTAAAGGAGTAGTACTCTTTCAAATATTAGTTTTCATAATATATAATAAAATTCATACAAAATGAAAATGGAATAAAATTAAATAAAATTTTAAATATGTTATAGGGGAATCTAAAATACACTCTTCTAGTCAAATTATAGATAGGTGTTTGTTATATTTTTGGGTTTATCCATTATTTTAACACACTTCTAACCATTATAATCTTCACAGCGATGAGTAACTTTTACCCTAGTAATCATTATTATTTATTAAAAAATTGTTCCTTATTACCTCATTTGAACATGATGATTTTTAATTTGAAAAAATGGTATTTTCACAATTTCCCTAAAAATTATCCTTTTAGTTAAAAGTCCAAAAAAAATTAGCTAAGATAATATTAAATTTATGACTATAAAATAAATTTCATTTATTAGATTAAATATATAATATTGTTGAAAATTAATTTTAGATATAATGGTGAAAAACAGCTAATATTTTATAAAAATGTATTTTTAAGCACAATAATGAATCTATTCATACTCCATCCATAAACATGACTATTAGAAGAATATTAATTTATTTTATTGTGTACAACATAATTATATTTCATTGAAATAATTTTTAGTAGTTATTACATTAATATATTAATGTAAAAATAAATAATTGGTGTAAAAATATAATTAATTAGAAAAAATATCCTTAACTTATTTTATTCTTGGATCCTGCAAAATTGATTAATAATTATCTAATAATGAATTTAATTTAATCAATAAGTTTATATTATGGAAAACAATTCTCACTTAATTTTATTAATTCACTAAAATTGAATTTTATATGAAATCCTAATGCATAAAAATACACATAATAATGAAGGAATATAAAATTTATTATGTTAAATTTAATATGACCCTAAATTTTACTTTTGAAGCTATGTAAGAGATATTTTTATGACTTAATTAGAACATAAGAAATAATGGTAGTAGTAAAAGGTGGTTAATCTAGCATGAATCTCATATTGATTTTAAAATATTAAATTTATCCCGCTTGTGATTTCACTTAAGTTGTACTTGTTGAAGTTCATCATGGGACGTGTCTAGGTAAAACCCTAGTGATACTACCTCCTTTTAAAGCTATAATAAATGAACCTCTTATTGAAAAAATTTACTTATAGAATCCATGGATTCTTATTTATAAATATATTTTTTAATTTTTTAATTTCTTTTTTAATCATTATTTCAAAGAATATGTTATAACTATCACATTTAGAAATTTAAACTTATGGTCTTACAATATGTGTCATGTATCTCTAAAATCAAGTGGAAAAAATATAATTACATTCAAAATTTTAAAAACCCAGTCACATGGTATGTACACCATCAACATTCTATGTAGATTTATTTTAATGAAATAATTAATATTTATTTTTTTTAATTAATTCACTTAGTAAATGTTATCTTAGAATATACTACACATTCTGGGTATAAGTTACAGAACATGTAGAATCTATTAAATGAAATGTATTACATTCTCTGGACATCTTCAAAACACAGCTAGAGGCAAGATGTTTAATTCATTCAAACATTTATGAGTTACACATCTTGTAGAAAAGCTACACACCATGTAGTATCATATATCCAACATTTCTCAGCTAGTAGTAAATAAGAGATGTTTAGTTAAAACATTCCTTGTATATTGATGATGTTACTTTTGTAATTCTCATGGGAAACCCCATGTCTGTTACACTGCTTATAAACTACATACATTCCATGCAACCCATCAACCCATGTACTAGAATAGTTAACCAATAATATCCCCCAAACTATGTAAAACTAAAACCCAAGGCCCAACAAACTCCTCACATATTCGAAAATCTAAAACAAAATAAATGCACAACACTTATCTAAATAATTTTACCAAACAAAACCCAATCCATGGACTATTCCCAAAATAAAACACCAAGAGATCAAAAACCCATCAAACACACAAAACAGATTGCTTCATCAACTGATCACTTTCCCAATATGTTTCTCCCAACCATATACTTGGACTCATAACCACTTTCTCCCAGGGTTTGGAACTTCCATCGTCTAAAAAAGGAAAACTAGAACCTCAAACTCATAATTCAGGACATACCCAATTCATTTTTAAAATCACCTCACCGAAGCATCTATAAGGAAATCATCCAACATTGGTTCACAAACATTATATCGAAGCCACCTATATCAGAAAACCTCCCCCATCCATACTCCAACTAAAAGAAACATTATTCCTCTTCAACCCTATATCCATTCTTGAAGTGCAATTATATTTTTGGAATAGTAAAAAAAGATCTCTTACAACCCACCACATCCTTTTATTTTATACATATGAGTTGATCCATTCCCGACTGACTCATCATAGGGGAACCCTACCTTTATTATTGAAACTTCCCACCTCACTTGGTTAATATTCCTTCATACATAAGTAAATTACAAGAACACCCCATCAAACCTACTATAATCCTAGTATGAGTCATATTGAGGTCCTGGAAGAAAACATATGTTGTGAATGAACCATATTTGTGTCACATTGCACCATTAACCCATGGTCTATCCGACAAATATATTACTAACATATTGATCCCCAACGTTGGAGTTTCATTATCACTTCTTCCATTAAGAATATCCAACCACCTCAGATCCTGATCTAATCATTGTTGGTCCCAAAAATTAGACATAGACAACTCACCACAAAATAAAAGAAAAGAAAACATATTAACCATCACTCGTCCTAAACTTTGAATAATGACACCTTTAATATTCAACAATAAAAAAACACCACCTTTATCTCATTCTAAGATAGATAGTGTTTCACCATCAACCACACAACTTCACTTTTAACTAGCTATAAGGGCGCAACATTCAAGATGTCCTTCATCCGATAAGAATAAAACCTTAAATATCTTAGTGTAAAGAAAATGATCCTTAGGGTGACAACAGATGATGTGAAGATATTTGTAAATATCATCTCATGTCTCAGATTACAACTAGATTTCATTAACTATAACAACCAAAACTAATTTGAAACCATATAGACTCTTTCATAACCAGCGCATTATACTTTTCTCTCATAGAATTATAGGTTCATACTACGGAGACACCTATTCACGCACACCATATGGAATCATGATTCTCTAGAACATGGCCAATATATGGACCTCCTGGAAACCCTCCTGGTCACACACCTTCTTAGGATCATTCAATGAACCCTAAACTAGATCCAATAGTCTGTACATCTCTGAAACCAATCCCAAATTCCAACTCACAAAACTAGGTATGCATCCATGTCTGTCAGTCCCATCAGTCTTGAGGCATCTTTGACATTTCCAACCAACATCCCAACCTTCATCACAACCAATTCCATCCATGTAACCACACCTCCTTCTTGGTTTCACATCTATTTGAAAACGTCCCTCTATATTTATCATATATCCTCACATCAAATGTTGCCCAAAAATTTAGATTAAGGACCAAAATGATTCATCCCATTGAAACAAACCTTACAACAAACCACAATCACTCAAATGATTCCCCAAGAAAGGACATGATGCATAACCATGTACTTTACCATAAATCGATGGAACCCACCATGAATCAATTCAATCTTTGAAGAACCCACCCATGATTCTCACTCCAAGTCACCCACACCAATGGGTTAACCACCCTTGAGGTCACCCTTGATTCCCAAAAACTATAAATGCATGACCAAAAATAATGTCAAATATCCAAAACCATTAACATTACCACTTATACCTCTAGGCCAAACCCAAACTAGGAAGAACTCTCTACCCACTACTATTAAATTCAATAATACCATCCTATTCCATACACACCCAAAATAACTAGCAACACGATCAAAATTTCCCATAGGTCATCCTAAAAAATAACATGATATCATCTCTCTAGAATTGAGCCACAACTATAATATTCCATTAGATCTCCCCCTAATACATACACATTTAACCCTAACAAGTTTTTTCCCATGTGTGATATTTCATCACCCATTAAAAACACCTTGTACCAAACACACAAATGATAAAATGTACTGTTCGTTCCACACCCATAAAAACATAACCACCATGAAAGGTTCCACCACAGAGATAACCATTTCAAGGTAAAAAAACCCCACATGATCACAACCCACAAGTTTCACCACATATATGTCAACAAAAAAAATACCACAACCTCAAGGTCCCAACCTATCCAAAGGGACAACAAGAAATGGTCCAAAATTAGGCCCATGAGACCCATCAATGCTGATGAGCATACAAACTATGGTCTCAATGCTAAGGAACTCTCATTTCCCTAACCCCCCCTACACAGGCCCAAAAAAACACAAGGGATACTCACTACAAGTGCATCCAATGTTCCATCATTACACTTTCATCTTTAATTAACAATACCATTATAAAATAGAACATTCACATTTGAAAACATTTTTATTACACAAAATTTAAAAAATCCATGTTTTCATCAATTTCATATTTCATAAATATTTTATTAACACCCATTTCAATGGAATATCAATAGAAGTAAAATACATGAACAAAATTACTATTCCAGCATGTAAATCCCTATAAACAATCAATAACTGAAACCATTTGGATGACCTGTCAATCGTATGTTCCTGCCATGATTAATGAACATACACATGATCTATTGACATAACGAGCCAAGATATAAATCCATAAAATCACATCCAAGTGTGCCAGTTAAGGTGGAAGTATCAATCAATCATAAAATTACAAAACATAATATCAATTTCCACCCCATACAACTTCAGTTTATCATCATACGTGGGGCTACAAGCACCCATGAACTATCTCATTATCCATCCATAAAAATATATGAGCCTCTTGTATACCATGATCCAGATAATAAAATAAAATAAACCATTATCTAATAACACATTGTAAAATCTTTCTCCTGATAGTCACTATAATCAATGCCCCACTCTTGGTCACCACATGACCTCAGGAACACCTCCCCTTACACAAGATGTTGCTGACTACCGGTGTGGGTCTATAGAGACACATTAAGGAGAATATGCCTACTTATCGAAGTAAATCCATGACAAAAATAATACCAGAATATTTAATATCCATTAGGAACAATAAAGGTGCAACATAGGTCAAAATCAAAAAAATAACTAATTAACACAAGATATAAAAATGTGATAAAAGTATTACATGTTAGGGAGTAATATGAATATAATCACCAAAAACAAAACTTCTAAAATATCCCAAACAGATATCTAATTACCATCCCAGATTTTCCATCCCATACTCCAACCCATCATCCCATGCATAAACTAAACACCATGTCCATGCACTGAAATTATGACTAAAAACATGAATTATCTTCTCGAATAACCATGTTTCATAGAATACTAGGATGGATGTGAGTAAAACCCCATAGGTTCACACCGACGATTTATAATGTAACAGAATGTTTGTATAACATGGTATATAGATAATAAATTATTAATAATTAAATAATCATAAATGAAAAATAGAGTTGTATTTAAAATATTTAAAAATTAGTCAATAATGTCCTAATGTTCCAACATATAATTAACATATGAATCTAAAATTTTAGTTAATAAAAGTATTAATTTATCAATTACAGTATACCATGGTACCACATAGCATCAATCTTTGTACCCATACTATATATCACAGGGGTCAACAGTTTAAAATCAAGAAGGACATATCCAAGAATCCAATCGAGATTCGGTAGGTATAATTTTTCCATCACAACCACTAGGTCCCAAGTTAGAAAACACAAAACCTTATTCCATGAATACAACTAGAACATTTAACATCATGTATGATCATACCAACCCTTAGTTCACTAGTCGGAAAACTTAGACCATCAGTCACTAAAACCAACCATGACTCATAACATCACGTCTGTCCATCCCAACCTTGATATGAAACTTAATTAAAATACCCTTGGGTCCCAGAGCATTAGTGCATCCCTGAAATAACTAAGGTTAACTGAGACTCTAAGGGAATTAGTTTATCCTACAAAAAATCGGGTAGTGGATCAACGGTCCAATATTCCAAACAATTAGTTACATGTCGAAAAAAGATAGACCATCAGTTGATGAATCCAACTAGGATTGGTAATGGCTCATCCAAACATCCCAAACCATTCCATTATTATAAATTTCTTTATTCATTACATAATTATCTATATTCCTTATTCATTTGCCCTGGACCCAACAACCATTTAAAAATAAACACATCACAATAAGACACATACCATTTTTGTAATTTCATGAACATCACTTAAACATTTTTAATCCCCTGGAAAAACCACTCAATTCATTAAGAAATTTCTAAAAAACCCATCAGTAAAGGGAATTTATTATTAAAATAAAAATACATCGAAGTCCATCCATTCCCATCAATTATTTAAAAGAAACCAACATTGAATTTTTAAATACATAAACCATACACACAAAATGAAACACCATTTGGGATCTAATAAGAAACCCATTTCAAACATTATATGTTTAACAACACCTTTATAAAACATTACTAAAATTTTGAAACACTGTTTCCTTCATTGAAAATAAAACTAGATCAAAATACAAGTCACATCATTAAAACAACTTTATAACCTCTTAAGAATTTAATAAAAAATAGAATATAATCATTTCATTTTCTCCTTTATTCATACCACAAACCAAATAGTAATTAAAACTAATACACATTGATTATATGTTACCTCAAATATTCATATTTCATTTCAACATTTCTAAGGGTTAGCATACCCCATGGGTATCCCTTGGTCAGGTTCAAATCATCAATGAGCCAAATGGGTTATGTGAGGGGTCTCACACCTCAATTTTGGGCCATAAATACATTTATTATTAAAATACATAAAAACAAAAAAACATGGCGCATTAGCACAACCACATATGCTTATAAAACAATTAGACTATGGTAAGAATATTATATACCACCAACCTCAACCCTTGATTCCATCTCAAACAAAATTTAACATACAAACCAATAATATGATGAAAAACAGGGTTTTGAGGATTAGAAAGGAGGGAAAACATCACACTAATACTCTTCTAGAAAATGTAATGAATCTAAGTCAAATATATACTTAGATTTTGGATTCTCACCCAAAATCACTCCAAAGACCTAATAATCAGAGTAAAAACACCCATGGAGTAGGAGGAGGGTAATTGATTTTTACCCAAAATATAGGGGGTAGAATGGGAATAAAAAATCAACAGTGGAAGAAATTATATCATGACAAAAAATGGTATGCCCAGCTCATTAATGAGGCACATTTTTTGGCTGTATGGTTTTCTAAACTTGGTGCCAATTGTGTGGTTCCCTCTGTCTAAGAGGAAACCAAGATGCATAGTTTTTCTTTCCACCCATAGAATTTGAAAAAACATGTATTTTCTCTACAATAGACACTTTCCAAGGGAATATTGATCCTCACAGTCTCTAGTGCCACCTTTCATGATTTCCCTAACTCTGAACACCCCATCTATCTTCCATATGGTTATGGTGTACAGTTACTACTAACCTTGCCCCAACCATTCTATTAACACATATGGTCCTCTTTTCCCAATTTTTCATTCCCTAGACCCCTAATATACCCTGAGGCCTTTCCTATTCCCGAAAAAACATTAGAGGATCCAAATATTCAAACTAGGACATACATTATATTCGAATAGGAATCATATAATAATGATATTAAAGAAAAAAGATATCAATTATGTTTTATATGTATAGTCTTCCCACTTAATTCTCAATTAATTTATAAAATAATTCATATAATATATATTTAATATTGAAATAAAAATAATGTAAATTCATTATAAAAAAAATAAAAATAAAAAAAATCTTGAGTCACTCGACTCAACCCGAAAAAAAAATCATCGAGTCACTAAATAATGCATTTCAATGCATAACTACCTTATTATAAAAATGATTCCCCAACAAACATATAATCTAAAAACGTCACATTCCTCATATAACATGTGAATACATAATAAAATTTCTAATATACCATGGAAAGGAGAAATAAGTGAAAAGAAAATTATTAAGGGAAAGAGAAAATTCTCTATTGTATATTAGATCTCATAAGGAAAAAACTTGAAACCTAAATTCATTGAAAACAATAAAGGATCTCCATGTAATCTAGTATAACGAATAAGCACTAATCATAACATAATCATGAAATTAAGTCAATGATTTACATTATTTCACTCTTAGGATCTTTTGGGGTTTAGAGTTTTAGAAAATTAGTTCATGACTATTACATAACAAAACCATATAATATAATGTGGAAAGATTCGATTTGTGTCCATTTTTCTAAAAATATAAAAAGATTAAAATAAATTTTTTTACATTCATGGAAAATATCCATGACTTTAAACAGAACCTCTTACTTTCATTTTCTCATCATTAAATTCTATGAAAAAGAATTTTAATAATGTGGAATGAGAATATATATATCGGTAAGAGATATTATATAAAAAAAGTTAGTATAGTGAAACCATAAGAACCCATGAAATTTTTTTTTCTTAAAAACATAACTTTTTACCCAAAAAGGGAATTATTATTCTTAAAAAAAGAAAATTTTGTTTACCTTTTCAAAGAAAATGATTTTAGTGAAAACACACTAGAAAGTATACAAATATCATGTAGGTACCTTGGGAAATCATCTAAAATAACCCTTAATGAACACTTACAAAAATCATAAATATTATATTATCAATACAGCCAAATTCTAATATAATAATCTGTAGAACATAATCATTACCTAATGAGTTAGAGCAGTATTTAGGTGCACCAATTATATTAGATATATCAAGCTCACCCAGAACTATATGGTTTCACCCATATTATATAATTTCCAATATCCACAACTTCAATAAAACATGTTATTCTTTTAATTTTCATCAAAAAATTATGAAAATGGTTTAACATTTATTTATATATCACATTCAAATATCAAAATACTATTTCCTTTAAAAAAAATTAAATACCAAAAGGACTCAAAAAAATAGGAATGATGGTATATAACTAATGTTAATATGTAATCATTAAAGGGATTGAAGTAATTAAAAAACATTCATAGTGGTAGTAAAGGTCATTTTCACTATACACATTAAAAATGGAACATTCTATTTTTCATCCATGAAAAAATTTTGTTTAAAACATATAAAAAGTACAATTTTGAAAGACAAAATAAAAAAGAAAAATGAAGTTTATAAATATTTTACGTCCATATGGAAAACAATTAAAATTCATTATAAAAACACAAACATTGAAGAGAAAGAGAGTTTTAATAAAGTCTTTAAAGATGATTTATTTAGAAGAAAAGTTTTTAAAAACATAGAAAACATTTAAATCAGAAGAATCATGATATAAAGACATTAAAAACAATATATAAATTTATAATAGATAAATTAATGATATAACATGTAAAATGATCTATATATACAACTCATAAAATAATATAGGTGAATTACATCAAAATATGCCTCAACAAATGGAAATTGAGACATAGTCCATATCATTGTGTATAACATTGCACGTGTGTATTAACCTCCATGAAAAATAAACATATGTAAATTATTTACATATAAGAGAAAATTTTCAAGTTTATTATTACTTTTATTTAACTTATTATCATTTATATAAAATTACGTAAACAATTAATTTTATGTCGGTTGTTTTGAGCACATTTGGCTTGGGTGTCAAAATAACATTGGTATGTTAATTATGGTAAAAGAGGTCATTATTTAAATATATCTTAAATAATAATAATATAATAATTATCATATTTATAAATCAATTATAATTTTTAAATCAATAATGAATATTTCTTTTTAAATATAATCATATATTATATTAATATAGATGATATGTCATACGTATGCCTAAGTAACATATCCATTTTTCAATGATCATTATGGAAAAAAGGTAAGTAATATTTTATATTTATTGAATGATTATAATATCATAAATAAAATAATAATTATTTATATGTACATAAATATATCATTATAAATATGTGGTTATTAAAAGAGGAATCACATCCGTTTGTAGAGTCGGTAGTTCACATGTACACGAAACACGTTATCATTTTTAAGTGAAAGAAATAAAATGATACAATTTAATTTAAAAATGATAAATATTTCATTAATATCATAATTATTACAATTATATATCTTATATTCATTATCATTACAAATATTCCCTTCCACATAAAGCGTTAGTTAAAAAATAATCAAATTTATTCATGAGACGGTTGTCCACCTTACACACGAGTGATGCTATCTTATCCCCTAGGAAATGAAAATTTAAAATTTATATCTGATATAATGACTCCGTAGTTATAAATAATTTAAAAGTACCATATATATATTTATATCCATCATCATACCCAACTGATATAAGTGGTCATGGAAAAATTAATGACATCGGTTTGCATGGCGATAGACCACTGGACAAATAAATAATGATTTCATAACCCATTCGATAGAAGTTTTTATGTTTCATGGTAATTAAAATAAAATAATAAAAAATTAGTAAATTTAATATACGAATAGTATTATATAATAACTATATAATAATAACTTATTTTGTTTGAGGAATAAATAAAAAAAATATGCACATTGAAAAAAAATTCATCTTCTCTGGGTATCCTTATTATGTTATCACAAAAAAAATTAATAACCTATTTTATTTATAAATAATATATGGATTATAGGATGATATGAGTTATTTTAAGAATTTTTTATGTTCTGGTGTTTTTTATACCAAATAGGTTTTATGGTGTGATAAATAAAATAGAGGGGTGTCTATTTATAAGTGTGGTGAGTGGAATACTTGTAAATTTTTAAAAACATTGAATCAGACACTCATTTTTAACATGAAAAAAGCATCGAAAAAGGGTCATTAACAATACTATAATAGGTAAGGTACAAATTATCCAACAAAATAATTCTTTAAAACTATTAATTTATTTTAACACTTATCATTTTAGATTAACCCCTGGCAATTCCATTTTTACCTTGACAACAGTAATTAATTTTACTATTCTCAATATTATTTTTTGTCAGAAATTGAGTTGAACTTATTAGAAAATATAAATTATGATGATTTCAAATATTTAATCCATTTTTTAAAATTCCATTAATATTAGTGGAAAATTTTAATTTAATTTTAGTCTTGATGAGGTGATGAGAAATCGGGTTTTTTAGAACTGTATTTTTCATGAAAATATGGTTGCATGTTATGTCTATGATTAATAATAATAATTTTATGAATTTAAATTAATATTAACTGAAATATAATATAAAAATGTCACTTAAAACATTCCAAATTAGTTATTATTTTATTTATTTAATATAGATAATCATTAATCATTTTAAAATAGTATTTAGAAAACTGAGTTTTTAAACCTAAAAATATACTTATACTAAAAACCAATATGAAATTATTATAAAGTAATTAAGTGTAATAAATTTTCAAAAAAAATTATGTCACCTTAAATAGTATTCAAAAACATTATTTTACTTTTAAATAGATCAATTTATAGAAAAAATTTCTTTTTACAAAAATCGGTATTTTTCACTCCTCATTGACAAATCATAATTTTCCAAAAAATCCATAATTTTCCCTTTAGCTAAATTTTGATATTATGATTTTAAAAATGAAAGAAATATTTTAAAAAGAAATTTCTAGAATTTAGAAATTAAAATTATTAGTAAAACCATATAAATAATATGTTTAGTTAAAACTATTTACTTTTTGAATAAAAATTACTTAATATTTTTGATAAATAATATAATAATATAAATAATATTAATTAATATGAAAATAAATAATCGAATAATTATCTGTTCAGTTATATTATCCCCCAACCATTTATATGTTTCATACTCTATTTTTTTCACTTATTAAAGACGTTGTTATATCTTTCCCTCATAAAAGTTTTAGAATACCATGTTGCCTCTTAAAAAAATGGGTTTTCCATAAAACCTGAACATGGTGAATCACCTTATTCCAAAAAACATTATCTATATGATAAAAAAATTATAAAATGGCTATCACATATGAGAAATATTCACTTCCATCTAAACTAATTTAGTTCTCAAAACTTATGATGAATTCAAAATATATTTTCATAACATCAAAACATGTAATATGTCATGAACCTAATATAAAATCAGAGAAAAAAATCAATAGGCAATAGATCCAAATTTATCTAGGATATAAAATATTCCAATAGAAAATAGTCTTCTTTTACCTATCCTACATAATTAATAATACATTTCCATGTATAATTATCAATAAAGACATTATCACCTACCTCAAAGGAATGATTTATCATCCTGTTATTTTCTTAACATTTGTGCAGGCTCTGAGTTGTTCTTATATATTGCTGAATTTGCTACACCTTATTAGCATTTTTCTCTACTAACAAGGGTACCATCAACCCCCTTTCTCTTACATACCCCCAAAATATTATTTTTTAACACTGATATCAATTTATTTTGGAAAATTTTTCCTTATATATATTATAATGGTAAATATATTCATAGGAAAAATAAAAAAAAGAGATTTATCCCAACATCATTGGTAAAAAATTGAACAATAAAAAAGAATATCTTACATTATCATATTTTTTCAATGGAACTATCCATCATATTAAAGACAAAAAGTATTATTAAGATGTAATTAATTACCCAATGGATTCTAAATTCATTTCTATGATTTAGATGTGAACCTAGGATCATGGTTTTATATAGTATAGATAGTAACTCCATGCGACATTACTATCTTCTTTAGATATAGTCCATAAAGATGATATAAATATGTTTTATCTTGAATAAGATTGAAATTTTTTAGATTGAGTTAATCGATCAAAAATTAACCAAAATGAATGGTCACATCATGATGACCCTGGTAGTCCCACCCTGAAATCCATGGTTATATATTTTAATTTAAACTCTAGAACTAGAAAATGATGAATCATCCCCTTTGGTAATTTTTATTTTTATTTAACCTACAAACAATTCAAACACTTCATGGTAAATTCAGAAATATCCATTTTCATTCCATTCCAACCACTAAATAATAATTTAGCAGATATTTGTACATCATAGTGCTGCCCAAATGAATGGAAAATGAAGAACCTTGAGCTTCTCTTCCAAACAGTTTCCTCATCTTGTAATTACAAGGAACAAAAATCTTTTTACTAATCTTTCAAAACCTTCTCAATCAATAATAAAATATGTAAACTTTCCATTGCCTAGTAATCCTTCCTTTTCCTTAAAATATAGATCCTCCTTATGAGATTTCTTAATTGTTTTAGATAATGTTTAATATACTAAAATGTAAAACAAAATAGAGGATGCATCGATATTTGCATCCTATAGATGAATAAAACATAAGAAAGGGGTGAGATAATATTCTCAGTAAGGGGAATAAATATGGGGGGAGATATCATAAACAATAAGGTACAAAGTATAACTAAAAACATATTATTCTAAATCATAATCTTGAGCATAATATGTAAGAAATGAAAACTAATTAAATAATTCCATAAATAATTACAAGAGAAACAAACTTAACAATGGATATTATACTAGTTTAATAATCACATTAATTATCAATAATAATAATGGAATTCATAATTATATACATCGACACATATCCTTAAGGCCTTATCCATGAAATTTGAAAATAAATGGTCAAGAAATCATCCAAATCCATATCTGAAAATAAATTGTCAAGGCCTATGCCAAGTCCATATCCGTTTTGTTTCATGAGACCTATCAATGCATCTAAGGGCTATAGTGGGACCTTACCATAATATAATAAGTCCATTCCATTACTCATATGAATGAGGTGAAACATAAACAATATATACATATGAAATGTAAATAACTTTCCCAAATTATTGAATATAATCACTAACCATTATATGTAATATGGTGAAAGTTATCATAATAGTACATCCAAAGTCAATTTAATAAAAATAAAAGTTTAATAAAAAATTTATATGATATCATAGGATCTAAATCACAATTAATCATAAGATTCAATAAATGGGGTCGAAATAAATGATGAATACTCTAATAAAATCTTCAAGGAATTATTAAGAGAAATATCATTTTTTCGTTGCAAAGAAGCATTATTTTGGATTATTCATTTCTATTTTTGATAAAATCAGATTTTAAATATATATATACTATAAATTACAATGATAGGAAAAAGAAATTATGTTTTTGGAAATAATTATCTCCGATTTAAGTGAAAATAAAAAATTTAGGAACCTTCCGAAATGGGCCACTTCCGTGTTGTTTAAAAAAAATGATTCTTTAATGTAGATAAATGCTTAATTTTTTACCTAAAACTATAAATGAAATAAGTTATTTTTTCATGATAAAATTATTTATTTTAGAAAAATAATTTTTTCTTAAACAGATTATCGATGGTACTAGTATACATGTAAGATATTGTGAAGTTCTCCATCCAATGGCCTGAATTCCATTAAATAGTTTTATATTTATAAACCCCCCTTATAAGAGAAGAAGGGGGAACCCAAAGGACATCACAGACTTAGGAAAATCAATCCTAAATGATAAAAATGGTGAAATCCTAAATAAAAACAAGAACTGCCCCTCCCCAGCATATAATCATGTTGAAGGACTCCAACTTTGCAAGGCTAATTAGGAAGTTCCCCTCAATCGGGTTTTCTTATCGAGAAGAATTGGGAAAGTTACCTTGTAAAACCATGTATTTCCCATAAAATAAGTATTAAATGATATTAATACATGACTTTTAAACTTGAAAAATAATTTATAATTTTTAAATAAAAAAATAAATAATTAAATTTGGGTAAAGGGAGATAAATTTTAACCCGAATGAATAATGGGGATTTGGGAAAAACCATTACATTAAATCCAAAAGTGTTATGTACTTGACCATAATATAATGGATAAGGAAATTATATTCATTAATAATTTAATTCATATCCTATTAAACTTATTTTTTTATTATAATTTTATTTTTTCCTTTTATTTCATTTTGATGAGTTATTATATTTAATTCCGTCATTCAGGAGTGTTATTTTACTTGGTTTTCATGGTCGGTTTACTTTTATACATATACATGAAATCACTTAAAATGGAAATAGTAGTCCAAAATTGAAATTATATGTTATTAATGATATTAAATAATATTAAATTATTATATAATTAATTTGGATATTTTAGGGTAGGCTGATTCATTGTATAAAACGTCAGTCATAAACGTTTAGATTATTTTAGTTGTCATTCGATCATCACAAACTAGTTTTAATTCATTAATTAATATTCTATATATATAAGAGGTATAGAAAATTATATAAGATTTAATAGATATATAATAATATTTTTTACCAGAAAAATGTCAATATAACCATCCTTGAAGGTGGAATTGAAAAATGAAAACACGCCATCCGTAAAGGCGGTAAACCAAAACCTCACCGACGATTCATTAATTTTTAGAATAAATAGAAGAGGAGGAAAAAATGATGGTTGATTTTATTTTCAAATAAAATCATTACTATATATATAGTATAATCAAGTTATCCTGAATTTTTTTATAGAATATATGATAAGATTATAAGAAAAAGAATAATGTGAATGGAAAATAAATAAAGAAAAAGTGAATTTTACCTCATGAATTCTTCGCTTTGAGAACCACTAAAGGAAAACTAGTTGTGGTCTTCTGTTGATACCATAAAATCATATTCATGGTGAAGAGTCTTAGAAATTGGATTGATTATAAATTGGACTAGCTTCATGTCTTAATAGGTGTAACGATAAAAGGTGGTGAGAGGTGGTATTTATAGTGGAGAAGAGGTGTGTTTTTGGATTATTTTAATCATTAATTTATTATTTTGGCTCAAAATAAAAAATATTAATGATTAAATTAATAAATAAATTAACTAGAAAAGCTTATTTTTTATTTATGGTGCTTACATCAGCAATGAATTAAGGAACAATTTATTTATCTTTAATGTATATATATCATAAATTACTATATTTTACTATGCACCAAAAATTCAACTATTTTAAAAAAATACCAAAAATTCACCCTAACCATTTATTGAAGTTTTGAAACAAAAAATGGCCTTCATTTTATGAAAATTATTAAATAAAAATGATAAATTAAATTTCTAAATGAAAATATCATTTATTTTAAAAATATCTATTTTTAAACTATAACTAATTTATTAACATTCTGAAAATTGATTAACCTCTCATAAAATTATCTTATAATCTTAAGAAAATAAAAAATTATTTCATGACCCTATTTTATGAAAATAATTTTTTTAATTAATTATTTTAATTATAATATTTTGAGTAAACGTTTTTGTTTCAAAAAATTCTAATAGTTAATTTATCATTTTTAAAACATTTATTTACTTATTCCATCATATAAATATATTATATTTTCATTAATGAGTTACATAAATTTTATCTATAAATTTATAGGTGAATTTAATATTAAAATAATAAATAGACTATTAATGTAATGAAAATGAATGTTTTATAAAAAAATGATTTTTCACTATTAACTAGAAAATATATTCAGAAAAATACCAAAATTTCACCCGAAGAAAATTTCAACATTATAATTTTGAAAATGAAGTTTATTTTTTTAATATAATTTATAGTCATTTCAATATTTAGTTTTAAAACAAGTGCTCCATTAAAATGTGGTAAAAGTTCCTTTTAAAAAATGTAGCCAATTTAATGCATAAAATTAGATTCATTCTTATCTTATACCTTTAAAATAATTTGGATGAATATCAAAACAAAATATTAAATATAATATATTTATATATATCGTAATTTTTTAAATATTATTAATTCCGGCTAATTTAAGGTCAATGTTATAGTGGTCTATTAAAAATAATAATATTTAATTTTATGATGTTTGTTTAAATTTGGTGTTGTTTGAAACATGTGTGGTTGAAGAAAGTGAATTAAAAATAGACATACCATAAGATCTTGGGGTGTTAGAATATATTCAAAAAACAAGGCTTATAGTATTATAGTATGGATTTTATTAAGCTATTTGGGTTGGTATTGGTCAAACCGAATAGATTTTAATGTGTGAAAAAGATAGGGGAAGGGGAGGCTTTTTATAAGTGAGTTGTGTGGCATAATTGAGATTATTTTTGAAAAGATTCAATAAAACCCACATGTTTTCATGATAAAATCCCCCATAAAGGGCTATTATCAAAAATAGAAGTTTTAAGGTCTAATTGTTTTCATAAAAAGATTTTTGGAAATGTTTCCCCATCATTTTAAACCTTGCCTTTTTAATTTAATACCCATGTAAATTTGTTTTTACCTTAATCACAATACATAATTTTTAACTTTTTCACTATATATTTTCATAAAAATTTATTTTCACTTTTTTATATAAAAAAATTATTTTTATTCAAAATATGGAATCCATTTTTCTATATTTCATTCATATAAGGATCCAAATTTTAATTGAAAATAAATCCCACAAATGCAGTAAGAAAGTGGCTTTTTAAGAAATGTATTCTAAATTGAAACAATGATTGTCTATTAACACTATGACTAATAGTAATCATTATATGAATTTATATTAATATTCATATATATATAATTTAAAATTTTTATTTATAACATTATATATTAGGGATTACTTTAATTAACTAAAATGGAGAATCATTAAGCATTTTAAAATAGTTTTTAGAAAAACCTTGTTTTTATACACAAAAACATACTTATATTAAAAATCAATATAAAGTTGATTTAAAATTAACTAATAGGGTTAAATAAAAATAAATAATAATAATTTTTCCTTAAACCACATTTAAAACATAATGGTAATTTTAAATTACTTAATTGAATTAATAGAAAACAGTTTTTTAAAAAATTGTTGTTTTTTCACTATTCACATAAAAATAAATATTTTCAATAAAATTTCAAAATTTCACTATTGGTTAATTTGGATTTTATGATTCCAAAAATTATATTAATATTTTTAAATTAATATTCTATAATTTATAAATTGAACTTTAAAAACCTTATAAGAAAAGAGTTGAGTTAAAACTATTTCATTTTTGATTAAAAACTACTTAATATTTTTATAACGAATATATCAATATAATTCATATTAAAAAAATATGAATATGAATTATTATATCATTAACAAGTTTTAAAAATCTAGGTTCATATAAAATCTAAAATTATTGAATGTGATATATTACAGATAACTAATTTTATAATTGAGCGAAAATATACCAATCCATGACATAGTTCGTGAAACCACAACACTGTTTCAGTTAGCCAAAACTAATCTGAAAACCATGATGACATAATTTGAAACTCATAATAAATTTATTACAATTTTTATTATAATTAAACCAAAAAATATGTTTTTTTCTAAACCAATGTTTTCTTTCCTCAAGGGACCCATAAAACAATAATAAGAAACCACATTCTGCCACAGAAAACTCATCATTTTTTATCTTTAATGAAAATCATGTTGTAGTTCACTTACATTTCTAATGTAATCTCAAAAAATATACTTATAAAAACAAATATATTATTGGAATATTTTATATAAACTAAATTGAAATATAAAAATATATCATATGATTTCACTTTACATAGTGACCACTAACTCTTATAATTCTCTCCCACGAAATATAATTTAGCCACCATGAGGAGAATAGTAACGCTGATAAATCTAGGAAAAAATTGTATGTTTGGGAGAAATAGAAGTTATATTTTTCCTATAATGTTATATTTTATATTTTTATTAAGAAAATCTTACAAAATCAACTCCTCTTCCTTCAAATAATTAACACTCACAATGTAGAAGACTGAATTTCTAGGCCTTTATATTAGATACATAGTAAATGATTACCATCCTTGAGAATAAAAAAAACATAAAAAAATATCTTAACACAAACTTATTGTGTGATATACTTCTCAAATAAGACTCTCATAATTTAAAATACAGAAAAATAAAATAGATATTAAAGGAAAATATAGATCACTTAAACTATGATTCACATCTAAACATCATTACAAGTATCCTAATATAAATCAACCCCTAATATTGATCCTATATTTGTGAATAAGGATTCCGAAATGGGATATAGCATTATATTTTTATAGGATATACTTTGACTAAAATGATGAATCTTCCTTTTTTACACATTTTTTAAATGAGTTTAAAGAGGTATGGAAAAATTAACCAGTATCCATATTGATTTTACTATACAATGAGGGTTTATCCAATGATCCTGGCATATTTAAATTTTTTCTACCTATTCATCCAGAAAATGTTGTTACCCCACCCAATGTGACCATGCCCCCCCCCCATGATTCCCTCACTCTATTCCATCCTTGTTTCATTTCCATCCATGTTGGATTATTCAGTAAAATATGCATGACCATGGGGTTGTCTATGTCATGTTTTGTGCTGTATTGTGCCCCAATCTAGTGATGTTCACAAATTTTTGGTGAATATTCATGAAATTATTGTTCTATTCTATATTTAATTGGTTCCTAAAATCATCCACTCTTCCAACTATGATATTCTATTATTCATAAAATGATGATAGATCCGTGGAGATTGAATGTCTAACATAATCATATAACAATTAAAAGGCTACTAAAGAGAATAATCTATATATTTAAATTGAGATTAATTTTTTTTTTATAATTATAAAATATACCTAAAATAGGAAAAATGTTATTATATTATTAGATACCTATAAAAATCAGTTTATCCTTTATCTAAGAGATATTACTTGTTGGATGTAATCATATTATTTTTAGAACTCTTCAAAGATGATTTTATAAATCTATCATTCTCTCTTCCCATTAAAAAAAGTTCCAAAGGAGTTTAGAGTTAAGAGATATCCTTCTATGGAATTGGTATATTTTTATGATTTTGGATACCTTTATAGGAAGGAGTATGTTAGTTTTTTCATAGTAATGTTGATAAAATAATTATTAATTACCTTAATTATACAGATCAACTTTTGTAACAAAAATTTTATTCTTATTTAATTATATTTATTCTCAATGAATAGATATATTTTTAGTATAGTCATTTTTTGGAGTATTTTTCCACTCTTTTTAGATAGTAATAATCCATTTTAAACCCTTCACTGGTATAAATTCTAATATATCAATGTTTTTATAGGTCTTTAAATGGTTGAATAATTCTAGATAAATTATATTCCAAGTACCATGGAATGATCTTTGAATAAAAAAAGTTCTAGTTATTTTTTTGAAAGAACCACTTCATATCCTAAAAAATCGCATTTTTGTTCTTCATTCTAAATTACCACGACATATTATAAGGTAAATGAGTGTTATAGGTGTTCATGAAAATTATGTGAAATAAAGAACTATATAGAAATTATTTATTTCTTGGTTAATTAATAAATGTGTTGTAGACAAAGTCAAAAATGGTTTTCACTGTTACATATTAAATGTAGAAATGTTGTTTTGGGCATTTTATTACCCTCCCTCAAGTTCCAAGTCTTTATTAAACACCTACATCATGGTATAACCCTACCTCAAAAGAGCCACCAAAATAGTCATGGCTCGTGGAGTTTACAAATTACTAAAATATACTACATAATGTTTATGATCCTATATGTTTTAAATGTAAATTTATAGAAATTATATTTTTTTAATAATTCTCAAAAAAGAATCAACGGAATGGGCTCTCCTAGATCATGTTTATCCATTTCTAAATTATAATGTATTCAAATTTTAATATGAAATATTCCAAAAAATTATCTCATTCTTAAATATGTGAACAATTCATTTATTTATTAATTTTCATGCTTTTAATTAATATAAGATATTTATATTATAAACCATTTTGTATGATTTTCTTTTAAATTTTAATATACTTATATAAATTTTCATAAATGCATTTAATGAGTTACAAGAAAGGTATAATAAATGATTTAGATTTGTTGTACCATATCTTTTTATTATATACAATATATACATAGAAATTTAAAATTTAATCATAGTATACTCATATTAGGTTTTAGAATTATAATAAAATAGAGATTTATCTATAACAAAGTATCCCAAGGTATATAGACTTTGGGTCAGACTACTCACTGGCATGGAGTCTTATACCTTGTCTATAAAATGGGACATAAATCCATATCTCTCTAATCATACACTTTTTGGTATTATTGGTTTTATATGATTTCACACCTTTATATAAAATGTTTTCATATTCATTTTTCAATGTATGTGACCAAGTATGTATAAATATTGTTTTATTTTAATTTGGGTTGGTAACACAAGTTATAAGGTGAATAAAGTGTTACACATCAATATGATTTGGAAATATTGATATAGTAGAACAATAGGATTCCAAAATAAATATTTAGGATAATTTATACATTTAAAATTAATTCATGGGATAATATTATGAGATAAATTCACATTAAAATATAAAATTTCATTTTCCTTACAAAGAAAGCAAAAATCAAGACCTTAATCATCCAACCAATTAGGTTTATACTAAAGGTAGGCGAGCATGGATTATTTTTCATAAGGAACACTAGAAATATATAACCCTAAGAGGTATATAACCACATCCCATTATGATATTTGTGTTACACATAGCTGGAAAACACTATGAGTTAGGATAACAATAAAATATTATTGATTTTACCCATAAAGTCGATTAGGAAATGGGTTGTTCACTCAACCATAAAATATTCATATATGATATGAATAATATGATGCACTACCAACATAATACATTGGTGTGGGGACTAATAAATTATGCTCCATACATTGTGAAATATAGATAATCGGAAACTAATTGATACAATGGAATCTAAAAGGCTCATCATTTTAATGGGATCATATATTATAAATATTCTTATTAAATAAATGAAAAAACATGATACTCAGCTGATAAAGGTTCAATTTTAGATATAATGAACTCATAATAATATTTTTGATAAAATGATATATATTTATTATATAAGGATAATCATAATGGATGTAATTTCCATTAACTGTATCAAAATTTGAAAATAGTACTCTTATAATAAATAATGTTCTATATATTGGAATAACCCATCCTATGATACTGAATGGTAATAAAGTTCTATTAATAGATATATATTATTATTATGAGTATCTAAATGGTTTACTAGAGGTCTATACACACATTAATGGGACCATAGAACCTATTTTTATAAAGTAAAATTAATACATGGATGTAAAAATGAAGATTGATAACCAGAAAAAGGTTCTATAAAAAATAATAATAGTTAAATAGGTATGAGGTCTCAAATGATATATTTCACTGGAACATGGAGTAATGAAAATTATTCTCTAGAAATTTAATCATTGTGACTTTGTATATTATTTACTTTCAGAGGTTGGGATCACCTATCAGGATTAAAATATATATGGACTTTATTCTATAGTCACTACTAAAAAGGTTCCAATAGTTAATTGTAAACTATAATATGAATGAGTTCAATAAATTTTTACCCAAACTCATTAACATTTTGAGGATTTCTTGTATAGACATGGTAGGTCCAGCCTCAAATTCCCAAATAATAGAAAATATGGATAAGGGTAAAAATTTTGTCTAGAAAGATAATAATATTGGTTGGGGAGATTTAACAATGACAATTAAATCAAGGAAACCAAATAAAAAGTAGTTCTTTCATTTTGGAAAAACTTTTGTTTGGGTAAGGAACATTCTAGAGTTCTGAATGTGTTGAAAGAAACTATGTGGAGATTTCGTGTATGTTATTAAAATATATAATTCAATTATTTTATTATGAATGGTATATGAAACCAACTATATGTTTCACATGTGTGGTAAATATATTGAAGCTCATATTTAAAGGTTGAAGATGAGAGATCAAGGTTGTCCTTCAACTGGTGGAGAAAGGGGTTGCTACATCAAGTTATTGGATGCCATAGATTTTTTAAATATTATCTGGATCATAATATTAATTTTTTTCACCCATTTTATTTTTAGGTGATATAAATTATTGTTTGTGAATATGTTTTTATTATCAAAAAATGATATATTTTTTTGATACACATTTTTTCATTGATTTTAATTCTAAAACATGCCTAAAAATAATAATTTATTATTTTTATTGTGATGATATAAACGCATGGAATACTATATATGATATTGAAATAGTAAGTTTATTTACTAATACCACAACTAAATATAATAAGCTTAATTTCCAAAAAAATATTATACATTTCCTGGTATGATATCATATAAATAATATAGTTTCTAAAGGGATTGTGGGTGGTATGGATATACTTAGAGAAGTTAAAATTTCAAAATAAGAAATTATTTCAATCGAAAATCATGTTTAATTTAACTTAATATCAAAAAATAGATTAGGGTGTTGTGATTACAATATATGAAAAGGATTATATTTAGTTACCATGAAAATGTTAATGTCCTTTTTTATCCTAATGGATTTTAGGATGTATTGTAAAAGAGATAATTTAAAGAGATTCATGTGTTACCAAAATAATATAAAGAAAAAGTGTCATAGAATTATTTCCTGAATCGTAATTAGAATGTTCATAGAATGAGTTATGAATAGAAAGACAAAGTTTTTAACATAATGAAATTTAATGTTGTCATGTAAAAGAGTTCAAAGACCATGTTTATAGTAATGATAATTAGGAATATTATTTCTAAGTCTCACTACTATTCAAACAATCTTATATATTTGAATTTACCACATATTGAATATAGTGGTTGGTGATTATGTATGGTCTTGTTATGTATTCTTAAAATTATTTAATAATATTAAATATCCAAGATGTAAAAAATAAAGCTCCTTTTTATCATTATTTCATTTTGGTTTTATATCCATATATATACAATTAAGTGAAATGATAATTAAACTCTCTAAGTATGAAATTGAGTTATTTATGACTGATGTTAGATATAGATTATTATAGTTTATGATTAAATATTATGATTAGTGTGACTAAGATTCTTTTACTAATATATGGAATATGATCATGATTTGTAAAATGGGTTTATGTTCGACAAATTACCCACTAAGTATTAACCTCATGAATGGTCGCATAATATGTATTCTATATACCAGGGGTGCATGTTTCATATTTAAAACCCATACCCAATATTGATGAAAAAATAGAATAAAAAGGTAATACATTGATTCATTTACAATGAAATACTTCAGGATTTGATAATTATGGGTTTGGTTGGGTATGTTATTGATCGTGATGTTGGTTGGAGATTAAGAAATATGGGATTTATCCTAATGTATGATGATTATAACAGTTGTGACCTAGATGGAGAGAGTGTGTAAGTATATGGATATTCCTAGATAAATTAACATGTTATTATTATTTATTTTGGTATGTGGGATTTGATGTTTTCATCTGTGAAGACGAATAAAATGTGATTAATTCCATGTCCTGGACATTTTATATTTAGAGAATTGGGATCATATGAGATGTTATACGAGTTTGATATACACCATTTCCCATGGTTACTCAATGTCTGGGGTAAATTATTTATATTATTATTCCAAATTCAATATGATGAATCCAGTGGACCTCATTATAGTGATACATGTTTATGATGGAGATCATTTCAGGTCATTTTTATAGCTATAGTATCATTGATGCTTTTCTAGATATCCCACTTTTATTAAATTTAGGAATTCAAGAATTCATATTTTTTTCAATGCTACAAAAGAGTGTGGTGTTACACTTTATGGTCAAGTGATTAAGGATAACATTTATAAAACATTGATAGATTCCATGAAATGGTTTTTGAGGATATCAATAAAATGTTCAAGATGGATTTTCAAATGTTGTCTCATATGGTGCTATATGTGGAGAAAATGAATGATATATTTTCTAAAATGGGTATTGTAAATTTTTAAAAGGAGTTTTAGATTTGGTTTCACAATTTTTTGTATAAGATGTTGAATAAGTTGAAGATGCACAAAGTCTTTGAGGATTCTTATTTTATGTGAGATATTGTTGGATTAGACACTAAAATGGGAATGACCACAATGTTTCCTATGTCATGATCTATGATAGAGTAAACCAAGAGATTGTGAAGGTCGCTATGTCTAGGTTCATGTTTACTAAATTAACATTCCATGTAAGCGTGTATTGGTTCTTTTGTTCATCTATTCAAACTATTATCATATTATTGTATTCATCATATGATGATGGATTTTTGGAGTTTTCACAAACCATATATTAATTTAAGAATCAAAGGATTATTAATTGGATTGAGATGTATTCTTCAAATGATTGAAAATGTTTGGTATGTTTATTAAATGTACCATGAATAGACTAAATATTTTCAAGTTCATAGAGTCCTATATAAATAAAATCAACCCTCATATAAGAGGTGGTAGTTATTGAATGTGGTCGTTTTTTGTTAGAAATCCTCAAAACTAATTCTCCCTAGCTCTAGTTATATACCATATTTAAATAAGTTTTTATCATACCATGTTGTTGAGATAGATTCTTCATCGAAATATGGATATTCATATGATCCATTGATACCTTTAGTTGAATGATTCATTATGATATTTCTCCTTATTCTCAATCAAGAACGTGTGAAAATATTTAATAGAAAAGTTGGATTACTTTAATTTATGTTTTTATTTTTCTTGATTTATATTTACTCTACATATATAGATATATTATAGGGAAAAAAATTCTTAATATTTTTTTATTGTATTTAGATTCTATAAATCCCTATGAAACCATTTATTCCCCACCCCTATAATCTTCCACAATTTTGACATGTCATGTCACTATTCACATCCCATCCCCAAACCCATTATGATCCCTTATCCATATCATCCCCTCCCTAAAAAATCCTCACATTTATTTTTCCCCTTCCCATAAAGCTATGCCAACTTTCTCCACCTGGGTTTTTCTCTCTCCTTTAATAAGATCTTCCTCTATATTCATAGAAAATTAATGCTGATAAATTTTATAACATCCCTATATCTAATTTTTCACATCATTACGCCATGATATATTATATTAATAAATAACCTTACTATTTGATACTTGAAATAATCAGTTTCCCACAACATCCTAAACATTTCCCTAACATCTATTAGATTTCCTCTCACATTCCATATCCAAAATAGGTTATCATCTAATATACCTAAGAGATAATCCAAAATACAATAATCTCCTATATATCCCATTCCCAACATTTCCACCTTAATCCATTGTCCCACTACCTAATAAAACTGCCCCCAACATGTAATTTTTTTTGTTTTATTCATTAATATTCATACTTAAGGGATTTTCCCTCATATCTGATTTCCCTACCCAAAAAATATAGTTTTTTATTTATTGGATAAATTATTCCTCCTTTTTTGTTCTAGATCCATTCTTTATTCCTCTTAATTTACTGCCATAGATTGTTTTAGGGATACTGTTGGATCAATTTATCTTATCCATATATTTTATTTTTAAATGTCCCAATAAACCTTATTTATTTTTTTATTTATCATGAAGTTGGTTGTTTTAGTTTTTATGTGTTCTAACATATTGTCAGATCATACATTCTAATCAACTAAAATGATTATTGCATGTAATGAAACATGTATTATCATTGTGATAGAATTAACTCTTAAAATCTCTAGACAATATAGGAAAAAAAATATTCAATGGAATAAGAAAGGTTTTTTTGATGCAGTTACAACTGTACCAGAAGTTCTCAGAATTCAGCCAATGTATTTTGTTAAGACTTCATCAAAAAATAAAATAGAGTGACTCATAAAGAGGGATATATGAAGGTGTTTAATTATAATCATTTTTATATTTCAAAAATTATAATGGTTTATGTTCTTACATTTATAAATTTTTCTTTGAGATATTGTTCCTAAGATCCAATTCTATGTGAAGTTTCATTATAAGGCTCTTAGATTTGCCGCGTATAATTGTTCATTGTATGTCAAGCATCATTGACGAGGTACCTATCTTTGAACTTGTGTTGTATTTATATTATAGGATTATGAAATTATTACTATTGAAATTTTTTTCTTATGATAGTTTTATAGTTAATGAGGCCCTAGTGTATACATAATTTTTATCATGAGATCAAAGAAGAGCTCTGATTTAAAGAATCCCTCTACCAACTATGGTGTAGAAAAAGTTTCTTTTGAAACATATATATTTATACCATGGTACTCAAGGAAGTTATGGGGGTAGTACATAGATACCTAGAGTCACTTATATATATCTGTAGTGGCATAGACCACTTTGGCACATTAATTTGTGAAAATATATTGTTTGAGGTGTTCTGGGAGGTCAAGGTGACATATCCCCAACACATTGCAAAATTTCCCATTCTGTGAACAATTCCATCAGCGAACAGTTCTATCAGTGAGTTCTATAAACATTGTTTCAGGAACGGTAACCTTCTATCGATGACCTACTAACGGTGACCATGAGCAGTGTTTCCAAAATAGTAACCTTCTAACGGTGACCTTCTAATGGTTGAATTTAATAGTGATTCTAGAACGGTGAGGTCTATCGATAACCTATATCGGTTACCTCTTACAGTAGGTGTATAGTAACTGTAGTTGTACAGTGTTTCTATAATTGTAGGTGTATAGAGTTACCAGAATGGTGAGGTCTATCGGTAACCTCTAACGGTGAGGCATATCGATAACCTATAATGGTGAGGTCTACCGTAACCTATAATGGTGAGGTCTATCGGTAACCTCTAATAGTGAGGTCTATCAGTAACCTCTAACAGTGAGGTCTTGCGGTAACCTCTAACAGTGATGTCTAGCGGTGACCATATCTTTCCTTTTCCAAATTTTGAGTAAGTGAACAGTGTTTCCAGCTTCCAATAGTTTCACCCCTTTGAGTTTTCCATGTTATATCATGTAATCTTCATGATTCCAATGGTATTTTCTTGGGGTTTGGTTGGTGTTGTCATACCGTGGAACCCTCGGCTGAATACAGTTGTCGTGAGGGGAAGATCGTGACCCGTTGTGTGGATAAAGAATGTGAGGAACTGTTTGAAGTAGGGGATTTGTTGCTTCTCTATTCTTTTACGTGCAACAATATTATTATCATGTTTAATTCCACTGGATGGCAATGGAATTAACATAATAAATATTTTTAAGCCGATAAATAAATTGATATCACTCATATGTTATTACCTCATGTTTTTCTAGACAGTGCGATAACTATGCTGGCTTTGATTAGTTGTTCATTCTTGATGGAAATCAGTAAAGAACATAAATTGGGATTAATTGATAATTATTAGCTAAAGATAATGATCCATGTAACTGAATCTGGTTCATGTTGTAATTTTATGTTAATCAAATTGTTGCAGTAATCATGTTTATTTATTGTGATAACATACTCATTAGGTTTCCCAAATTTGGAACCTACAAGTAACAAATCAGTTAATTCAATATGGATTAAATAACTAATTGTTTGAAAATTACTTAAAGGGTTTTGAGTTACCCTCTTGATTGTTAAAGGTTCAAGAGCCCTATTGATGTGATGTTCTTTTCTTACTGCTTGTGCTGTGATGTGATCCTGGATAGCAGTTGTGATATGTGGGGGCATGGAGACCTTTTGGTTGTGGTAGAAGATGACGCCTAGAGTGGCGAGATGCATCAGTTATGCATGTTGGTGTCAGGGAGGACACCATGGATGATGGAATGGGATGGATGTGATTATTGGATTCTTCCTATTTCTTATTTGTTTTTTATCTGCTTTACTTTTCCCAACTGCTCAAGGAAGCTGGTCTTACTTACCCTTCTTCCGAAAGAGGCGAAGACACTGGGTGCATGCCAAATGATTTCTGTGTTTAACTTCTCAAGGAAGGATAAGTATATTCTATTGCTATAGGCGGAAAAGACTCAGTGGGTAGTACATCTACTCATTGTGTTGATCTCCTTCTGTTTAGTAGCTTAGAATGTTTTCTAGAATTACTAGGAATGTGGGAAAGAAATTTCGTAATAAATATTTGAATAAATGGTGTTAACCCATGGGGTTGGGGTTTTCTAGAACATAAAGATGAGGTTGTGTTTTTAAAAAGATAGTGGATTTGGGTGTGATTCTAATAATTAATTAACGTAAAGTGGAACTGATAAAAAGGGAATGAAGTAATCTAATAAAGCTCTTTAATTGGTTCTGTGCTTATAGGATACCAAGTCTTAGAAGTAGCAGCCCGGAGTCTGAGAGACGTTAGCTGCAGTTGTGTCTAAGACTAGGTAATTCCCATATTTTGTTTGTGAGATATAATATATCATGTACATATTGTGATTCTATACGCTACTCCACCCTTTCAGTAAGGGATACTGACACCTCGGGGATTCTGAGCCCTGGGGGGTGTTTTCCCCAACACTCCGGTGAGAGGATGGATGGATGACTACCCCCTTGGGCCCCAATCTCTTCTCTTGGTAGTTTCTGGTGATGGCAGTCACATTGGTTAGATTTCCTCATATATGTGTGTAGAGGGTTGTAATGTATTGTGGTTATTCACACACATATATTCTATATATAGTTTTCTATGTACTACTATAGGTGTAACGTGTATATACTGTGATTTCTTGAGGATCCTTACTCGGTGTAAGGGCTGTAATGGCTTGAGGTATAATACCAGGCGTATGATACATGTTATGTGAGTTGTGGTGGCTCCCAGAAACTACCTGGTTACTTTGGTGTGTGGACTAGGTGGTTTTTTTGGACGAGGTGCATATTGTACTGCTTCACCCTGGTGTCTACGGGCAAGCCTTTTGGAGAGAGATGCTCAGGACATGCGACGTTGGGGAAAAGAATAAAACTAGTGGGGAAATAGTAGTGGGGTACCCTTGATATTATTTACTATATGATATATTCTTATACGAGTTAGTTGGTGAGAGTATCCATGGTGAGGTTAGGAACTTAGTATACATGTTTAGGTGACAAGTTAGTTTCACTTGTTGTTCACTATGATTTAGCATGCTTTCATTACTTTTGCACGATAGGCTTCAGAGACGATCCTACTGATTATACTGTTATACTCTCCCTATGTATATATAAATTGTTTTCAGGTCACATGGAGCAGGTAAGAGATCAAGATGGTTTTTACTAGCTTAGGGTTGTTGGAGCTGTTCAGGCAGGTGGTTTCTGCTATCTTTACATTCTTTGGGTACTTGTAGTTTTTTACTTTCAGTTGTAGTACGTTTTCATGGAATATCACATGTGTACTTGGGTTTCATTAATATTCCAGTTCTGAGTTGGATTTGATTGGTGTCTATCTAATCTCTCTCTTCTACATGTGTTTTCGTAGAGGTTAATGCCTCCCATTTCTGTGTCTACTATACCCTCGGTGCTAGTCTCTAACTCGGGGCCTATGAGAGGCGGGACTCGGGGGTCATTATCTCCCGTCTCACATTGTCAGTCGATGAGGGGTACACTTTGTGGGGAGGGGGTTGTGACAGATTGGTATCAGAGGTCTGGTTGAGGGATAGGATTGAGTTTGATGTTAGGAATAGGTGAGGTTGCATGGGTTGGTAGTGAAATGGTGTCTTTCATGTTTAGAAAGTGTGGTAAACACTGGATACCGACTTAAAAATATTCTTTTAGGTCCTCCAATGATATAATGTATGGACCATTAAGTTTATAATGGCTACTAAACAAGGTGATACTAGTTGTAGGGTAGATACCTAGGAAAGGTTCATGCATCATTCTTCTTTGTGCATGTGTTTGAATGGGTAGACCTTGGGAGAGTTTAACCTAAAATGAATAAAAGAAAAAAAATTAATTAATTAATCTTGACTCTTCCATATTCCAGGTTTTAGAGCACTAATGGTTTTATTATTTTATAGATATGGCACGAGGTCGAAGTCCTTATCTGGTTTGCGCAAAACATGTCTAGCAGGCTGTTCTAGCAGATCGATGCAGGGTAGAGGATGACGATGAAGAAACATGGAGGAAGACACTCTTAGAGTTTCAGTGCCAAAGACTACAGAAGTATGAGGTCTCTGTTTCAGAGGAAGTCAGAGAAGACTAGTTAGAGGATGTCGAGATCAGCTTTAGTTCGATTCGTGCTCGTAAGAAGCACTGGGTGTCCTCGGTTGTGATGATGCTGCGTGGAGCACTGAGACAGTGGTGGTTCTTGTTTCTCAAAAATAATGAGGAGTCAACGATCTCATGGGAGGAGTTCTGAGAAAGGTTTAGAGTTGAGTTTCCTTTTTCCACTGCAAAGGCGTCCAGTAGCCAAGAGATTCTTACACTTCGATAGGGGAGTTCCAGTGTTTGAGAGTTTTGAATCTGTTTCAAGAACCTCTTATGATATTCTTCAGACCTATTACCAGATGAGGAGGCCATGGTGATGCATTTCGAAGAGGCTTTGCGTCCATAGATCTAGGGTTAGGTCACCCCATTTATGCTAAAGACATATCTTGAGGTGATGGCGAGGGAAGAGGTTGTTGAGAAGACCTTGGCCTGGACTGGATCATCATGAGAGGGGAATCATCAGGATTCCTCACGAAGTAGAGCTATGGTTTGGGGTTCCTAGTTTTCATGGCAGAAGAGTTTCCGTTCAGCCGGGGGTTGGTCCCACCCCTTCAAATCTATTTTCTCTAGAGGCAGCAACTGTCAGGCCTATACCAAGGGATCAGGTGTTTGTTTTTCTTGTGGTGGTCATGGTAATCAGCATCAGGAGTGCCCAACCTTTCAAAGCAGTCATCATGCACTAGGTGCTATGGTCCAGGTTCCTCTTTTGAGGCAGTTCCAGCCAAGGCAGAAGCAGCCAGTTTCACCAAATTTAGATTGGTAGAGGGTAGATGGGGCAGGTATAAAACAACACCATGATTCTCCCCATCCTTAGAGAGTAGAGCGCGACTGTGGTGGTGGTCATCATCAGGGTCAGAGAGGTCGTGGAGGTGGTCTTGGTCAGCTTCATGCTCTAGCGTTGCCAGCTCCAGATGGGCCAGATGTTGTTTGAGGAACCCTTTGATTTTTTTCAACCATGGTGTATGCCTTGTTTGATTCAGGAGAGACACACTCTTTCATATCACCTACCCTTGTCCATGCATTGGGACATGAGGTAGAGGGTCTTCCAGTGCTGTTGGCGTTGACTACGCCATTTGGAGGTCGAGGAGACTTGTTTGAAGTATATAAAGACTGTGAGATACTGTTGGGGAAACAACGCTCTTGGGTAGATTTACTATGTTTATGAATACAACCATATGATGTCATCCTTTGCATGGATTGGTTGTATTCAGTGCAGACAATCGTTGATTTCTTCAGGAAGAAGGGCATCTTCATTAGTGATAGAGAGCAAGTGTTGTCTGTTGTTGAGAGATATCCTCATATGGGCCATAGGCACATTCCATCCTTATCATCCATGATGGATGAGATGATGTTGAGTTCATCAGAGGTTCAGTAGTTGGCATTTCCTATGATCATAGAGGAGTACCCTAATGTCTTTCCAGAAGAGGTTGTAACATTACCCCCTCCACGAGAGATCGAGTTTGGGATCGAGAAATAGCCAGGATCATCTCATTTCTCTATGTATCCATATAGGATAGACCCTTCTGAGTTACGAGAGCTACATATACTACATTATGGCCGGTTACAGTGTGGTTTTGTTCATCAAAGTGTGTCACCTTGGGGTGCACCAGTTTGGTTCATGAAGAAGGCAGAGGGCATTTTGCGGTTGTGTGTCGATTATTGTCGCTTAAAAAAAGTGACAATAAATAATTGCTATCATCTTCCATGTATTGATGATTTATTAGATCAACTGAAGGGTGAAAGTTCGTTCTCAAAGATCAAATTATGGTCAGGATATCATCAGATGCATGTAAATAATGAGGATACCCCGAAGACTACTTTCTGTTGTCGTCATGGGCATTATGAGTTCATTGTAATGTCGTTTGGCATGAATAATGCTCCAGCTGTGTTCATGGGATTGATGAATGTTGTGTTCTGTGAGTTCCTAGACAACTTTGTGGTGGTTTTCATCAATGACATCCTTGTGTACTCTACATCTAAAGAGGAGCATTCAGAGCATCAACAAGCTGTTTTGGGAGTTCTTCGTAAACATCAGTTATTTGGGAAGTTGTCAAAGTGTGAGTTTTGGGATCGTGATGTCTGTTTCTTGGGGCATGTTGTGTCCCAGCAGGGAGTAGTTGTGGATCCATCGAAGATAGAAGCATTTATGTCAGGGGAATCCCCCAAGATAGTTTCTGAGGTGGGAAGTTTCCTTGGTCTCATGGGCTACTATAGAAGGTTCGTAGCCAATTTCTCACGAGTTGTGACTCCGCTGACAGCTTTGACTAGGAGGGATCAGGAATTCATATGGACTGATCAGTTTAAAGAAGCTTTCGAGTATCTAAATGAGAAGTTAGTAAGTTCTCTAGTCCTTTTTCTTATAGCTGAGGGATTCCAGTTTGATGTTTTCTGTGATGCTTCCCATCTGGGGTTAGGATATGTTCTCATGTAGCAGAGGTCATTTTTTTATTATATATCTTAGTATTTACGTCCTCATGAATGCAACTATGCCACCCATGATCTTGAGTTAGCAGCCGTGGTGTTTGTTCTGACGTTTTGGAGACATTAACTCATTGGTGAGCTCTTTGTGGTTTTCAGAGATCATATGATTTTGAGTTATGTTTTCTACCAGTGTGAATTGAACTTGAGACAGCATCTGTTGATGGAGTTCTTGCAGGAATAAAACTTCGAAATATCATATACACCTGGAAAAGGGAATGGTATAGCTGATTTACTGAGCCTAAAGTCACACAGTGATGCTGTACATGAATCCAGTGATTCTTGGAGAGTAATGGAAGAGATGTCAGCACTACATATTGATATGGGAGAAGTCGGGGGTAGAGGTTGTCTTTTTTAGATGATGGTATAGTCATACCTGATGCAGAAGCTGGAAGAGTCCCAGTTGGGAGATCTTGAGGTGGAGGTCTGGAGAGACCGAGTTGTTTGTGGAGAGGACCCTTGTGGTTGGACTGAGGATGAACAAAACTAAGTGTTGTATCATGGAAGGATTTTTGTTCCCTTGAAGATGCGTGATATGGTTCTCAATGATTTCCACAGTTCACCTTTAGCAGTACATCCTATAGTGACAAAGATGTACCGATACTTGAGGAGTCAGTTTTGGTCGCCTGGGATGAAGCATAAGATTGCAGAGTTTGTGAATCAATGTTTAGTTTTCCAAAATGTGAAGGCTGAACACCGTGTTCTTGGAGGTCTTCTCTATCCATTAGAGATTCCAAAGTTGAAGTGGGAGGAAATATCAATGGACCTTGTCACTGGTTTACCTCGAGCCCCCGGAGGACATGATTCAACATGGGTGGAAGTGGATCATTTTACAAAATCGGCCCACTTCATAGTGATCAAGGAGTCGAGCTCAGGGGAGTTTTTGTCGAGGAAGTATCTAGAGGACGTGGTGAGACATCATGGTGTACCTAGGACGATCATTTCTGATCGAGATCCTCATTTTACCTCCAGGGTGTGGAGAGGTCTCTAACATGCTTTTGGTTCTCAACTATGCCTTAGCACTACTTTTCATCCTCAAACGGATGGTAAGACAGAGCGAACCATCCAGACTCTTGAAGACATGTTACACTCTTATGTTCTGGATTTTGGAGGTTCATGGATGAGGAACTTACCCTTGGTGGAGTTCTCTTACAATAATAGTTTTCACTCCACCATCGGTTTGGTGCCGTTTGAAGCCATGTATGACTGGCCTTGCTGTTATCCGTTGTGCTCGATTGGGGTCAGAGAGTCAGCAATTCTCAGACTGGAACTAGTGTAGAATTCAACAGAGATGATCCAGGTGATTCTTGAGATGATGAAGACAATGCATGATCGACAGAAATCATATGATGATCAAAGGAGGAGACACTTGGAGGTTAATGTTGGGGATCATGTGTTTCTGAAGGTGACTCCCCGTCATGGGTAGTGAAGGTTTGGTCGTGGAAGTAAGCATTATCCCTGGTATCATGGGCCTTTCGTGGTGTTAGCTCGTGTTGGAGCTGTGGCATATTGAGTAGCACTTCCCCCACTGATGGGTCTGATACATGATGTTTTCCATGTATCACAACTCCGTCGTTATCTTCATGATGACTCTAACATCATCGATTGGGGAGTGATCGATTTTGATGATGATGAAACCTTTGAGGAACGACCTATGGAGATCTTAGACCACAAGGAGAAGGTTTTGTGTGGACATTAATTTCCCTTGATTCATGTCGTGTGGTGACAGTGTGGTGTCTAGGAGAGTACTTGAGAGCGGGAGTCCCTGATGTGTGTCCAGTACCTAGAGCTTTTTTAAGTTGATGTGTTTAGTGTTCATTGATCCATTATTTTATGAACCATTGATGTGATGTGATGCCTTAATTGTTTGGATATATAATTTTTTTCCCTTGCTCTCGGATGTCGTGGTTTTGATTCAGCTTTCGAACAACTCAGGGTGGTTTTCCCCTGAAAGGTTTCTTATGGGGTGGTTGTTTGGACCCCTCTTTTCTTCTTGGTTGGTTTTGAATTCTTGGTGATGAGAATGTTTTGAGAGGTATCTAATGTAAGGGCTTGGACCTCTCCGGCCCATTACATTGTGAAAATATGTTGTTTGAGGTGTTCTAGGAGGTGAAGGTGACATATCCACAACACTTTTCCAAATTTCCAATTCTGTGAACAGTTCCATCAGTGAATAGTTCCATCGGTGAGTTTTGTGAACAGTGCTTCCAGAACGGCACCCTTCTATCGGTGACCTTCAAATGGTGACCATGAAGAGTGTTTCTAGAATGGTAACATTCTAACGGTGACCCTCTAACGGTATACTTGAACATTGTTTCCAGAACATTGAGGTCTATTGGTAACCTCTATCGGTAACCTCTAACGGTAAGTGTATTGTAACGGTAAGTGTACGGTGTTTCTATAATGGTAGGTGTATAGTGTTTACAGAATGGTGAGGTCAATCGGTAACCTCTAACGGTGAGGTATATCCGTAACTTCTAATGGTGAGGTCTATGGTAACCTCTAACGGTGAGGTCTATCAGTAACCTCTAACGGTGAGGTCTAACAGTGACCTTTTCTTCCCTTTGCCAAATTTTGAGTATGTGAACAATGTTTATAGCTTCCTACAGTTTCTCCCCTTTGAAGTTTCCTTTGTCATAAAATACAATTATAGCCTTATTTTAAGGACTCTTAAGGCTGATTCAGAGGCCACGAATCCTATATTAATTATTCCTAAGGCTCTGGATGTTTTGACTTTGTCAAACTGCATGGGTTAATGCGATCCAATTTTTAGGATGAATTAAAAGTATAATAATCCGTCGTCCCATTAAATCTATAAAAGGGACAAGATATCATCCTCCCTTGTTCTTCTTCTTTGTTCTCGGCTATGAGACGCTAGAACCTTTCAATCCTTCCCGTAGGAGTTTCCCAATCAAAATTTACTACTCGGATTGGTTCCGAACTGTTTTGATGCAACCAAGCTGTATCGATCAATCTTTGATATAAGGTATGTTTCATCGTCATTTCTTTGGGGATCATCTTCTACTATTTCTCCTTACCATGTTATAGCATGTAATCTTCATGAATCTAATGGGGTTTTCTTGGGGTTTGGTTGGTGTTGTCATACTGTGGCACCCTCGAGTGGATGCAGTTGTCGTGAGAGGAGGATCATGTCCCGTTGTGTGGATAAAGAACGCGAGGAAATATTTAAAGTAGGGGATTCATTGCTTCTCTTTTCTTTTACGTGAAACTGTATTGTGGTCATGTTTAATTCCACTAGATGAAAATGGAATTTACATAATAAATATTTTTAACCGGATAAATAAATTGATATCTCTCATATGTTATTGCCTCATGTTTTTCTAGATTGTGTGATATCTATGCTTGATTTGATTAGTTTTTCATTCTTGATGGAAATTAGTAAAGAACTTAAACTGGGTTTAGTTGATAATTGTTTGCTAAAGATAAAGAGGCATGTAATCGAATATGGTTCTAGTTGTAATTTGATGTTAATAAAATTGGTGCAGCAAGAATGTTTATTTATTGTGATAGCTTACTAATTAGGTTTCCTGAATTTGGAACCTACGAGTAAGAAATCTATTAATTTAATATGGATTAAAGAACTGATTGTTTGATAATTTCTTAATGGGTTATGAGATACCCTATTGATTGTCAAAGGGCCAATATCCCAATTGATGTGATGTTGTTTACCTGCTGCTTGTGCTGTGATGTGATCCTAGATGGCCGTTGTGATATATGGGGGGGCATGTAGGCCTTTTGGTTATGGTAGCAGATGATGTTTAGAGTGGCGAGAAGCATCAGTTATGCATGTGGGTGTCGGGGAGGACACCCCGTACGATGGAATGGGATGGATGTTATTATTAGATGCTTAATGTTTCTTATTATTTGTTTATCTGATCTAAATTTCCCCACTACTCAAGGCATCTGGTCTTATTTACCCTTCTTTCGAAAGAGGTGAAGACACGTGGGGTATGGAACATGCTTTCCGTGTTTAGATTCTCAAGGAAGAATGAGTATATGCACTTTCTATAGGTGAAAAAGACTCAATGGGTAGTACATTTACTCACCATGTTGAGCCCCCTTGTGTTTAGTAGCATAGAATGTTTTACGAGAATGTCTTGGAATGTGGGAAAGTAATTTCGTAATGAATATATGAATAACTGGTGTTAACCGATGGGGTTGGGGTTTGCTATAACTTAATGCTGAGGTTTTGTTTTTAATGGGAAAATGGATTTGGGTGTGATTATAATAATTAATTAATGTAAATTGGAACACATAAAAAGGGAATGAAGTAATATAATAAAGATCTTTAATAGGTTGTGTGCTTATAGAATACCTAGTCTTAGAAAAATCAGCCCGGAGTCTGAGAGACTTTAGCTGCAGTTGTGTCTAGGACTAGGTAATTCCCATATTGTGGTTGTGAGATTTAATATATCTTGTACTTTATGTGTTTCTATTTGATAATCCACCCTGTTAGTAAGTGAAACTAACACCTCGGGGATTCTGAACCCTAGGGGGTTTTTTCCCCAACATTCCGGTGGGAGGATGGATGGCTAACTACCCCCTTTCGCCCTGCTCTCTTCTCTTGGTAGTTACTGGTGCTGGCAGGCACATTGGTTATTTTTCCCCATATATGTGTGTAGAGGGTGGTAATGGCTTGTGGTTATTCACACACACAAATTCTGGATATAGTTTTCTACGTACTACTATAGATGTAACGTGTATAGGCTGTGATGGCTTGAGGATCCTTACATGGAGTATGGGATATAATGTCTTAATGTATAATACCCGATGTATAATACACGTTATGCGAGAAGTGGTGTCTACCAAGAAACTACCTAGTTAATTTGGTGTGTGGACGTGGTGGTTTTTTCGCATGAGGTTCATATTATGGTGCTTTGACCAGGTGTCTGCGTGCAAGCCTTTTTGGAGAGAGATGCTCAAGACGTGCGACGTTGGTGCAAAGTGGCAAACTAGTGGGGAAGTAGTAGCGGGGTACCCTTGATATTATTTACTATATGATATAGTCTTGTATGTGTTACTTGGTGAGAGTAGCCATGGTGAGGTTGGGAACTTAGCATACATGTTTAGGTGAAGAGTTAGTTTCACTTGGGGATCACTGTGCTTTAGCATGCTTTCTTTACTTTTTCACGAGAGGCTTCAGAGAGGATCCAACTGAGTGTACTGTTATACTCACCCTATGCATATATAAACTATTTTCAGGTCACATGGAGAAGGTTGGAGATAATTATGGTTTTTACTAGCTTGGGGTTACAGAAGCTATTCGGGCTGGTGGTTGCTGTTGTCTTTACATTCTTTTGGGTTCTTGCAGTTTTTCCGTTTCAGTTTTAGTACTTTTTCATGGAATATCATATGTGTACTTGGGTTTCTTTTATATTACAGTTCTGATTTGGAGTTGATTGGTGTCTATCTTATCTCTCCCTTACACATGTGTTCTCGTAGAGGGTAATGCCTCCCATTTGTGTGTTTACTATACCCTCGGTGCTAGTCGCCATCTCAGGGCCTACTAGAGGCAGGACTCGGGGGTCATTATCTCCCTTCTAACTTTTCCGTCCCATGAGGGGTACACTTGGTGGGGAGGGGGTCGTGATGAGACCATTCTTCATATTTAAATAATATTTAAGTGTTCTATTGAATGAAATTATATGGTAAATAATATTATTTTTCAAGTTTTTTTTCTGTAATATTTTACGTTGTGAGATATTTCATTAATTGTTCTTATCGATTTATAGAATTTATAATATAAAATAGATGTGCTTTTTTCATTCATTGCTTTAATTTTTATAGAGTATAGTAGTGTATATTGTCTATGTTATTAACTATATTTTTCTATGTTATTAACTATATATTATTTAATTCTTACTAAATACTTATACATTGTAAATTGATATTGATCATAATTTATATTTTCTAATCAACATGGATTTCATGTTGGAAAAATGAAATTTATTATTTGATTTCAATCCCCCCTATGTTTATTAACCTACCATTACAATGATGTAATTTGGTATCAGATCTAGTCTCAACCTATATTTGAAATATATTTCTATTTTTATCAAAACATAACTTTATGTTTGAGTTAGTATCATGATATTTTTATTTTTATTTTAAGTAAAAATTTTCCATACATTAATTTTTTATTGAGTAAAGATCATTTAGTTTTAAACTTTTTAAGGACGTCCAATCAAAATGATTGATAATCAGAATCATTTTAGACAGTAACCCTAAAATAACAAGGTCTAATACAATAAAGAAAAAGTCCAAACTTCCATTAGTTTTTAGTAATTAAAAATATAGTAAAGGATGTATTCTACATATTTTGAAGTTTTTGAATAAAAGTACTGGAAAAATATGTACCTATATAATTATTGAAATAATGAAAAAGGTAAATATTAGAAATTGATTCATTGGAAGTTGTGTGTTATGAATTTATTAAATCAATTAATTTAAAACCATATTATACTAGGTTAATTAGGAAGATTAAAACAATTTCAAAGATAAAATAAAGAATTTAGATTGAGTAATGATAATTGGATAGAATCTGAAGATCCATCATCTTTCGATAACAGAATTTATTCTGAGAGTGACTGCAACTAAAAGAACATTATATTATATACTAAAACATCTCAAAATGATTTGTTCTTAATAATAAAGGTAACACCTGATTCACATGCACAATTGTCTCTTAATAAAAAGGTTTTTTTACTTCATATGATTATAATAGTTCAACATTATTAGTTAATTAGGATGATTTTTTTTTCATTAGAATAATTCAATAGATATATGACATTCATGTGATTTTTTAAGAAATCCATTCTTTTGGATAATAATGATTTTGATAATATTGATAACATAATTTATAACCATACCTACTAAATTTATAATATTACATCCATGTTAGATACAAAATACAATCCCGATTAAAACTATAATTATCTAAAATTAGTTATAAATATAAAATAAAAAATTAATAGTCTAAATAAGATTCTATCTAATTTTTATTCATATGGAGGTAATTTAATAAGATCATAAGATAGTTTAAAAAATCATAAGTATTCTATAAAGTCTTTATTAAACATAAATCATTTATGTTTAAAAAAACAACTTATTTCCTCATATGTTTCTTTATTAATAATGATTTATTTTATACTCCAACTTATTTTTTGAGAGTGATTTTTGTTATTTGTTTGTATAGTTTTTCCTTAGATAATTTTCATATTTTCTAGTGAGTTTAACGAAATAAATATAGGTTTATTCTATATATATATATATTAATTTTATGTATATTATGAAACTTTTCATTGTAATAATAATTTTCGATACAATTATAATTAGGTATATATATTTTCTTTTATTTTTGAAATTTATGGTGAGTACCGATGGATGTAAATCTTAATGCTACTAATTTTTTTGAAATTATAGTTAGAAAATTATTTAATGATTATAAAAGAAATTACAGTAAGTTCTATGAATGAATTATATTTTAATGTTTGTTTTATTGAATACTATTTTTTAATATAATGATGAGATACTAACAATATCTTTTTCTAATTATATCTTTCATGAATGATTATTTTTAAATTAATAGTTAACAAAAAAAAGATAATATTATTCTCGAGTTTACCAAAACTGAAAATCAACTTGATGATATTTTCACTAAATAATTGTATTTTGATGTATTTGAATATATTAAAAATAATTTAGGTATAATCATTCAATTTGACCATGATTTCAACTTCATGATTTCACTATCTCCAGACATTGTAAGAGTCTTTTAAAAAGTGTGAAATATTACATATTTATAACTATGTTAACATTTAATGTGTGTAATCTATATTAATTAAAATTTATATGGAAATAAATTATCAATTTTGCTCTATAATTACACCAGAACCTCACATGGGAGAAGTTATTTATAATTACATGAAATTACACTATTTATTATTTAAAAGTGATGTTATATTAACACCATGTTCTATACACTAACCAAAACAAAAATGAAACTGTGATAAATTTTGTTTTGTTAAAAAATGAACAATTAAAACCTATCCATAAAATTTTTGAGTTTTTATAAGAGTAATGAGACTATTTAATATATATATATATATATATAAAGGTTATTTTTTAGAAAATTCACATAGTCAATTTTGTGCTTAAAAAATAGTTTACTAAAATTTATCGTTTTATGCACTTCAATTTTATTAAATAAAAATATGTATATAATCGTTAAATTAAATTGTTAATGAATTATAAAATTGATTTAGTAATGATCATTTTATAATATTTTTATAAAAAAATTACGAAAACGAACAAAATAGTATTTTGAAGTGTTATTTTAATATAAATATGTTTTATTATTATATTTTATTATTTTATTTAAAATTTAATTCCTATATTCCATGAAATGTTGTTAAAAATTCACTTAATTTATTGATTCTTAATTACAATAATATTGAAGGATGTTTTTAAAAAAATTAAAAAAAGACCGATTTTAGGTGAATAGGTAACAATATCGGTTTTACAGAAACCATGACTTTATTGACATTATTATTTTATAATATTTAATTTAAAATTATTGAAAAAATATTATTGAAAAAATATGTATTTTATAGGATACATCAAAAAGTAAAAAATATATTTTTTCTTTTAAAAACACATGTTTGATATTTCAGAACCAATGTTAGATTATTCTTGAAAAATATTTTTAATACAATATACAGACTTTATTTTAAAAGTACTTTTTGTAACGTTTAAAAAGTGAATATAATTAAATACTTTTCAAAATTTTAATTAAATTTAATATATTACATAATAATTACCATTTCATTTTTAGGCATAAAAAATATTCACCTGTGGAAAAACAAGTTACAATGGTGAAATCCAAAAGGGAAAATGGTTTATCTAAAGGGGTAAAAGGCATAAAATGAAAAAAAATATTATAATGTATATTTTTAATTTCCATTAAACAAATATTATATCCACTCCATTAATTTTCATTTATAATTATTCTTGACTTTTGAATCATGTTCTCTCTTTATATTAAAGGGAAATATTTATAAAAAACACCATTCACAACACCTATAAATTAGGCATCTCACTACCCCTTCAGAACCACTCTAAAATATTTTTAATTTTTAAAATGACCCATATTTCCTTCCTCTGGAATTATATTTCAATTTATTAATATTTTTTTTCACAGTAGTTTACCCAAATTTATCCCTTTCCATGGAATCCTCCAAGGGAATATCAATGTCCTCAATGACAGTACTAACATTTTCCTAACAATTCATCTTTTCAATATTTCCCTCTAAAATATATTTTTCATAATTTTATATGAATAATCACGTATTTATATTATAAGTACTATTTTTATATTTTTTTAATAACAATTATATACATTTCTACATGTTTGATTAGGAAAAATAAAAACGATATTCCTACAATTGTGCGGACTATCACATCCTCAAATACACGTATTTAATTTTTCACAACCACCTATCAAAACTAGTTATAAAGTTGATATTTTCTAAAAAATTTGATATATATTATATAATTTTTATTATGAAGATATAAATTATAATCCACCTTAATTATCACTCAGTCATTGAGAAATGAAAATGTTAATCATGTATTCTTGCATATTACCGCCTTCGTGAAATAACGTATATCATGTTTCATATTGTATATTTATTATTTTTAAAAATACTTTCATATTGTATTCTCTACCATAAAAAATATAATTATTATCATTCTATAATAACAACATTATTACAAAATAAATAACGTTCATAATCATATTAATCTATAAATTATCATATATTCATGTTTGGGGTGGTCTAACCATCTACATGAGAATTAATATAAAATAATACCAAGGATGGATACAAAAACATAATTAATTATAATATAAGATATAAATAAGTAAATAATGATTTTATTTTCTATAATGGTAACATTAATATTAAACTAGTTTATTTAGTTAACACCATCTGTTTGATAAAAATTATTAAAGCATGCTCATTGTTTGTTTCATCATTATAGATCATAACCAAAATTCCAATAGGGTGAAGTTATAACATAATAAATAATTGTAAATAATTAATTAATGTGACTTTTATGATATAATAATTATCATATTTGGGATAAGAATGAATAAAAACACTATAATTATGAAACTAGTTTAAAAAGATCAAGATTAATGAAAAACTATATTGAAAATAGATAATAACTAACTAATTTATATAGAGAGTATGATTAGAAGTTATGTTTATAAAAGTGTATACACCTGAAAATGTATCTTAAATGTGTGATTAAGTAATATATTTTTTATACATGAGATTCAAGCAGTTTTGTGGAATTCAAGAATTAAGCTAAGTGGTTCATTATCTCAAATTTAATTTCTTAAGATATTTTTCATTTTTTGTATCATGATATCTCTTATTTTGTGTAATTACTTCCTAATTTATTTTTCCAAATTCATGTAATTAATGGGGTTTGATTATTTATATCACGTTCTTTCATCAAATGGCTCTTAAATAAAAGGATACTAAGGTTGTATGGGATTTTCTTGACTCGACTCCCTTTGTTGAGTTATAATGCTTATTATTAAAAAAAATTCTTATAATATTGATATCATATACAGTAAAAATATATTTTATGGTAATTTTTCTTAATCTCTATTGGAAAACTTCCTTTTAAATCTAATCTTCTACATTTAAAAAATTTATTTCTCATTAATTATAATATCATTAATAATAATTATCATCCTCTTTAATGACGGTTTTCCATCCTTATCTATATTTTCATTCCAATTGATTTTTTTCTTTATATTATGAATCACAATTTTTTTTATTTCAAGTTACCTTCACATTTACCTTTTCCACTTTACAAGATGAAGTTATATTATCAATTTTTATGATGTGGGATTCAACAAATACATTATAAAAGGTTTTAGTTCCATGATCATTTCTTTTATTTTCCACTCCACACTTCCATAGAATAAAAATTGTGTCATTTGAAGGGTCCATAATTGAGGATTAATTTTCAAGTTAAAATTTTTCAACAAATAACTCACATTACCTTATCAAAAAAATATTTAGAATGTGGAATGTAACATAATCTTTTATAATTATGTTAAAAAAAATTTTAAAAAATTTTTTATCATTTAACTACCATTTTCTTATTTAACTGAAAAATATTTTTTCCATGGAAATTTCCTTTTATGAGTGACCCTATAAATTCTATTATATAATTATATGGGACTAGAATTTTATAAATACATTATTTCCTTTTTCTTTCTTTTCCATGTAATGATTATGAGTTTTTTTCAATGTATTTCCTTTGTGAAAACCTTATATTTCCTTCAATTAATTGAAGGTTTTTCTCCTGGATATAATTTATAAATTGATTGGGTAATTTTTTACTATATCACATCCCAAAATATAGATTATGTAAATAGAATATAATTAATTAAATGGAATGTACCTATAAAATATTCTATAACATTGGATACCCATTTATATTCCATGGTTTTATCATTTTTATTAATGGAATTAGGAATATTTTCTTTATATGATTCCCTTTCAAATATATATGAAACCCATTTTATTTTCATGGGTTATTAACAATATTATGGTTATTGATTTTATGTGGTACACATGTGTATAGATGATGTTGGGTGGGTTCCTATATAGTCATCCAATGCATTAGATAAGGATTTATATATCCTGAGATAATTATGCATGATCACAATTGGATTTGGTCACAACATAATAGGGTGTACATACTTGGATTCATTCACAAAATAAAAGGTTGATAATAATTGAATTTTTTTTCAGTTTTTTATTATGTTTAGTTATTTCCATAGACATATGCGTATTCATATAACTATGTTAATCTCTCATGTATCATGGTCATTGATTTATGTTTCCAAACTCTCTTGATTCATTTCTTATTTTATGTCATTTAATATTCCATGACACATGTTTCCACACTCTCTTAATTTATTTCCCTAGGTTATGCCTTACCATATCTCATAACTCATATTTTATATTTGATGTTTTCCTGGGTGTGATATTCTTATATACTGTTACATTACTCATATGATTATCTTGTACTCACACATGATATTTGATTATATTCAATTATGTTTTCCCTTACTGAGCACCTGACCTCACCCCTTTATTATGTTTCCATTTATGTATTTGTTGAATAAAATTAATATGTTGGATATGTCTTGAATATTATCATTTATAGTGAGTTTATGAGTGATGATAAAGACTTATTATAGATTTATCAATTTCTCGTGTAATGAGAAAATTTTCCATTAGTTGAAACATACATGCATTTTTTGTTAATGTTTAATCAAAAATCCCTAAAACAATAAAACTAAATGATCCTTGGAATGTATTTTAAGAAATGTTTTATTTTTAAGTGGTCGAATTATGAAATTGACCCATTTTTCATGTGTCATAGTTGGACTCAGGGAATGTTTTAGACACATTTAGTGGTCATGATGTTACCAGTTAAAGATATAAATTTCATCAACGGTGGATAAGTTAAGTTTTATTATAATTCAAAAGGTATATATACCTATATAGGTTATTTGAAGTTGTAACAACCCAATAGTTTTGAATAATTTTTTTAAAATTGAAACTATGTTCAGTAGTTTTCTCTATACACAAGACTGATCCAAAAATAGGTGCAACTTCTTTATTATTAATAAATTTCATAATTTTATGACCAAAAGAAATTAAATAAATTTTAATCTATTAAAAATGCATAAAAATCATTAAGTACAATTAAATATTTAAAAAACAAATTTCTAAATTAAAATAATTTTTCATTTTATATATTAAATTTTAAGCTCAATGATAAATTTATAAATATTAGAATTTTCATTTCAAAAAAATCTTTTTTTGTTGCAACATGTCAGTATTATCCTAATATTAATTTTTGATATTTTATTGAAATAATTTATTTTAATGTGAATGGTAACAAATAGTTTTTAATAAAATATAATGGGCCAGACCTTTCAGCCGGTTACTTTATGATAAATATGGTGTTTGAGGTGTCAAGGGAAAGTCCATGGGTGTTTTGTGGAGGAATAGAGAAGATTAGAGGTGTTTTAGAGAAAAAAGATATTATTAGGGGATTGTTGTGGATCTCCAATGGGGACTAATTTTGAACTAACAATGGATCGTGAATGGTGGATCATTTTGAACTAACAATAGATCACTTATGATATCACATTTTGAACTAAAACTAGATCGCCAATGGTGGATCATTTTGAACTAATGGTGGATCACCAATAGTGGATCACATTGAACTAATGTTGGATCACTCAAAGTTACTCATTTTTAACTAATAGTGGATCACCAATGGTGGATCATTTTTATTTAATTTTGGATCACCAAAAGTGGCACATTTTGAACTAATAATGGACCACAAATGGTGAATCATTTTTATCTAACAGTCGATCAGTAATGGTGGCTCATTTTCACCTAATGGATTATCATAAATGGGGGATCATTTTTAACTAATGATGGGTCAAAAAATAGTAGATCATTTTCACCTAATATTGGACCACCAACGGTGGATAATTTTTAAATAATTGTGCAGCACCAATTATTCCTCATTTTGATCTAATGATGGTTAAACAACAATGGATCATTTTGAACTAATTGTAGATCACAAACATTGGATCATCTTGAACTAACATTGGATAAACAATAGTGTCACATTTTGATCTAACTATATATCTTCAATGGTGATGAATTTGGAACTAAAAATAGATCACCAATGGTGACTTATTTTTAATAGTGAATATAATTTTCCAAAATTTTATGTTTTTCCACTATAGAATCCTTCTTGATAGAAAATGTTTTTATTACCTTAATTAATTGAATTTAATTCCGTTTCAAATCTTAATTATCAGGTCATTAATTTCTAAAAAATAAAGATATGTTTTTATTGTTGAAACTATGTTGATTTAATAATGTCTGACATTAATAGATTATTAAAACAATATATAATCCTTATAGTTTGAAATATAGTCTTTAAAAAGAGAAAATATTTCATTTTTTCTTTCCAGATTACTTTATCTTGAGATGGGATGTTTCAAAAAATACTTCCCCTAGATTCGTGGGACCTTGTTTCTAAAGTTGGTTTGAGTTCCCCCGAACAAGTTTTCTCTGGTACGTGTACCCCATATTTTTTGTGTATAATTTTTTTATAAAGATTATTTCTTCCAGGTATAGGGTCCCTCATTTCTCCTTTTTTGTGTCATGTGGGACGTGGTACTCTTTTTATCACTTGATAAAACAATTACATCCATCTTAACTAGGATAATTAATCTTTTTAAATGAAATTAAATATAGAAGAAAAATTATTTACATGGTTTTATATCTTTTGGATATTGTGATATTTTGATTATATATGATTTTTTTATCACTAAAACATGTTCATCAGTATCCATTATTTTTTTGATTTTGATAAATGTTTTCATTTCAATGTTGTGTAATTTTTTGTTAAACCACCATAAATAAATGGTTAAACACTTATACTCGAATAATGATCTGGTTTCACCAAGATATATGGGTTTTGTGAGAACACCCTTAAATAAAAAAGTGTATCTAAATAAAATCCACTATTCATAATCTATAGTATGATATTTGTTTGTTGTAACGTGATTATTTATTTAGTTTTGTGTTTTGGCTTGGTTTTGTTGATGTGATGCCTAGGTAGTGTCTTTTTGTGATGTGTGTGGGGGTAGTGGAAATTATTAAATTGTGTTGTGGGGTTGTGATTTTGGATTATATGTATCTGTGTAATAGGGAATCCAAATTGGTTGTAATATGATGGAAGGTGGAAGTTGGATGTGATTATTGGTATATTGAGTGGAAATGCCTATTTATATTTTTTTGTCATAGTTTTCAGAGTAGTATTGAAATTAAAATGGATTTGGTAACAGAAGAATAAAAAGTAACCACTTTTTTGGTTTAACAAGTGAGTTGTTAAATATAAATTAATAGGTTGGAACATATTTAATGAAATATATATTATAATCAAAATTTATTGATAATAAATAATCATGAAATATTCATTAATTGAATATAGTTTTTGTATTATGAATTATTGTTGTGTTTTATGCATTTAGAGGTAGCAGAAATGTGATAAAATGTTCTGAGATGGTTGGAACCTTTATTATAAACTCCTAGGATGGTTTTGTGTGTAGCTATTATATACATACATTTTATTTCCTTGTTATTTTTTTAGGATCCCCAACCATGTCTATCACCATGTTCTGACACCCATATATATATATATATATATATATATATATATATATATATTTGAAAGGTGTTTTCCCAACAACTTGGTGGGAGGATAAATGGATGGTTACCCACTCTTACCCAATCCCTATTCTAGGTGTTGGTGATATGTATGGGCTATACTGTCCATAAGAAACAATTTACAACTATCAATGTGTGATGTGATAACCCAAGTGTCTTTGGGTGATATCTGATGAGATGGTTTATGGCGGGGTCATAAATAGTTTAATTAGGGAATGATGTTTATGTCCCTTATGTTCATGATATCGTACTAACTTGGATACGATATTTGATGTGATGTGATAAGCTTGGATTATTCAGGCTGAATGTGATGTGATGTTGTGTTATTCAAAATAGGTGGGAGATCCAAGATATATGACATTGGTGTGTGAGAGTGTAAAATCAATGGGAAAGAGGTGTAGGGTAACCTTCACCAACATGTTTCATATTATGTTATTATACTTAGGTGAATTATTTTGTGAGTTATCCATTATGTGGATGGGTTTGGATAGTACACCTATGATGGTCATATTTGGTTCTAATTCTTTCTCACATGTGAATTAGTATTCTATTTTGACATCTGCATGAGGGAATTTGGTTTTTCTTCTGAGTATGCATGTATGCTAACCCAACATATATAAAATTGTTCTCATGTTCCTTAAAGGAATTCATGGACTATTCTATACATTATTAACTCTTTCCTTTGGACATTTTTCGTGTCATTGATTTAGATTTGTTTTTGGGTATATACTTTGGAGACTTTTTCAGGTATATGTTTTATTTATTCAGGCATTGGGGGATGATTTTTCTTTCTTTTTATAATATTTCTAGGGGATTTTTATCGATGTTCCACTTATCTCTATATACAATTAATATTTTTTTGCTTAATTCCTCCCATAAATGAGATTTTTATACCCTTAGTGATAGTCTTTATCCTAGGGCCAATTAGAGGCGGGGCGTGGGGGGTCATTATCTCTCTCCCATCACTTCAGTACATTTAGATGGAGGGGGTCATTGTAGAGTTGTTTTAGAAGTGATGGTCAAAATATATAATGGAGTTAGGAGTTAGGAATAATGAGGACTATGGGGGTTGGAATGGAAACATCACCAGTTTACCTTAGTGCATGACATAGGGCTGGGAAACTAGCTAGAAAAAGGGATTTTAGTCCCCCCCTATAATTCAGTGAATAGAATATGATCTTATTGAATGAACAAATGAGGTGAACCCACTTACAGTGTAGAGTCCTCGGAGAGTTTCATTCATCATAATTACTTGATTTCTAATTTGAATTGGGTGTTTTTGGGTCTTGGAAAAATGAATTAAGTAAAATTGAGTTAAATAAAACTTTCTAAAATTACATTCTAATGGGATTAACAAATTTGTGTTTCCCTTTTAATATATGAATCCAATTCATCATCCCTATTTCGCATAGGAAGTGAGTGTCTAGTAGGATAAAATTATTAATCATTGAAGGGTTTATCCAGTTGAGGATGATGATCAGTGCCAAAGTATATTGTGAAAATTTCTATGGAAGGATTTGGGATTTATAAAGGAAGTGTTTATAATGTGGAGATATAGAGCATGCTAAAGGAGATATAGATCACATTCAGTTTGATTAGGTCCCTGATAGAGTACTTTTTCCCCTTGGTATTTAGTCATATGTGAGGATTATATGATAGTGGTGAAATATGTAACATTATGAGTGGAAGGAAAATAGTGTTTAATGGGTTAACATCTAGAAGGAATTTTTAGTGGAGTCCTTTTTATAAACCATGATGGTTTTGAAGAGGCATGTGATACTTTCCCTTTATCTAGGGGGTATGTATTTTTGGGAGCCTGGGAACAAGTTCAAGGACCTTATATGCTCCTATGAAGATATTTTACTAGATTAGGAGTCCCAAGTGAGGAATCATGATGAGGCACTCCATAATTTTATCCAGTATTCAGTCACTCCTTCTATGTTTCTAACGTATCTAGAGGTTCAGAATAAGTTTTAGCTCACATATCATTTTTACTCATAATGAAATATACCATAAAAGGATAATTAGTAGGGTTCATCAAGGAGTAGATTTATTAGTGGTAGGTCTCTGGTTCTAGATCCTTTGAGGTTTTTACTGGTAGGGATCAGACCTCAGAAGCACCCCTTCAATCCTTCTGAGGGAAGTGGTTTCTGTCCATCATACCAATGTGTTTGATCTATGGGGTTTGTTTCGATAATTAATATTATTTTCAATTTGTTTCTCAAACACATTTTTAAGGGTGGATAGGTTTGAAATCACCCTTAGAAGTACATACTATTGAGGCAATTCTAGTAGTAGGGGAAGTATTCTTATACTTTAGACAATGAAAAGTGTGTAGGTAGAGGATGAGTTCATGATATTCCTCGTATTCAATGACCTCAACTAGATAATGACAATAGATGTAGGAAGTAAATATGAAAATGATTTGGGTGTGGGTATATACACACATTAGAGTAAATAGCGTGAATAGAGACTTTTCTGGATCGAGGTAAGATTTCTTTATCATCTACCATTATTCGTGCCTTATTTTATTTGGGTTATTTTGACTCCTTTGTTTCACTCTATCTTATATGTGATCTAGGAATCGACATAGAGGAACTTCTTGTGTTCTTGGTGTTGAATATTGCATCCAGAGGCCAGACTAACTTGTTTTATCTGTGATTAGGGTGTAGATTGATTATGTGACCACATTAGTCTCATGGATATATTTTCTTAATTCAAATGTAACTTTACAATTTCTTTTTCAACATCAACTGGTTGTATTATAGGTGTGCTGTTATCGAATTCTTTTATAGGACCATCATTTTCTCATATTTTTGTGGTTGATGTGTGTTTGTTGTTGGTGATTAGGTCCATCAGGCGGGAAGTAGACATGTGGAGCACAATCTTTTATTAATGTTTGGTCTATATATAGAACTTATAGACACACGAATAGTAGAGGTTCCTAGTGTCATCAAGGAGTTACTGGATATTTTCGTTCAGTAGGTGGTGGAGCTTCCCCCTCAATGCAATGTTGAGGTTGGGATAGTCATGAAGCATAGTTCCTCATTGATATTGATGGACCCTTATTAGATAATACCCTAAAAATTGTGGGATATGAGAATTTAGGTATATGATATGATGCGAAATGTTTTTAATTTGAAAATTGTTTCACTTTGGGGTTCTCCACTTTTATTATCAAATAAGGTGGATGGTATTTTGAGGTTGTGGGTAGAATACTAGAGGTTAAACCATGTGATGATCACGAATCACTATCCACTTCTCAGGATTGATGATATTTTCAAACATTTGAGGAGATATTTTTGGTTTTCCAAGATTGATCTATGATCTAGATACCATTAGTTGAGGATGAAGGATAAATATATCTAGAATATTTCCTTTTGATGAAAGTTTTTTGGTCATGCCTTTCGGTGTCAATAAAACACCAGTAGTGTTCATGGGGCTCTGGAACATTGTGTTCTATGAATTCATGAACTAGTTTGTGGTTGTGTTTATCAATGACATACAGATCATCTCAAAGACATAGGAGTATCAGGTAGATAATATCAACCTTATAGGTTCTTTGATTCCTCCATCTCTATGAAAATTTGTAAAAGTGTATGTTTTAGACATACGAGGTGAATTTCCTTGAATATGTGGTGTTTCAACAAGGTCTGAAAATGGACAATATAAAGAATGTAGTAGGTAATTCTTGTTCAGCACCTAAGAACATAGAAGTGGTTCTCAATCACATGGGAATTTCATTATACTATTGAAGGGTTTTAATTATTTATCTTGAGTTGAAACCCATTTACAAAGTTAACTATAATGAAAAATGATTTTTTGCGTACTGTACAGTGTCATGAAAAGTTTGGTTTCTAGATGGGGAAGTTGTTCAGTGATCTAATTCTATAGTTTCAATAAGAGAGGGTAATGTAGGATATCTTTTGAGATACATACCATTAGAGATCAGGATACAGGTTGATGTTTCGGTATGTGGTGATCTCATATGGATCTAGGTACTTACATCCCCATGACTGTAACTATGCCACCACTAATCCGGTTCTTGCAGTAGTTTTTTATGCGTTGATGTTTTGGATGCATTACCTCATTTAGGAGTCATTTGAGGCCTTCATAGATCATAATATCTTGATTTATATCTTTTCTCATTGTGATATGAATCTATAATATCTACGGTGGATAGAGTTTCATTAGGAGAATGATTTTGAGATCTCCTACTGCTTAGGAAAATGGAATATTTTGGATGATTCATTGAGCAAAAATTCACAGAAGTATGTATTTCAAGACACTATGGATACTTATAAAGAGATTAAAGATTTTAATTCCATTCACTTATATCTGAGGGTGGTTAATGCGTGTTTTTTTTCATATGATGGTGTTTTCCACCCTGATGTGGTAGGTTGAGGTTTTTCAATGGTGAGACTCAGAGGAAAAGGTTATTAATAATCAATTTATCCATAGTGATGTTCTAAAGGAGGAGGATGGTAAGATCCTGATGTTGTTTCTTGAGAATTTGTTTATTCTGGTAGCGATGTGTGAGGGTGTCCTTAATGAATTTCATATCTCACCTTTATAATTACACCTGGATGTTTCCAAGATGTACCATGGATTGGGGGGACATTTTTGGTGGCCTTGCATGAAATGAGAATTGGTGTAGTTTGTGGCTCGGTGTCTAGTTTTCCAATAGCTAAAGGCTAAAAACAATGATCCGAGTAGATTATAACTGTCCTTGGATATTCCTAAGTGGAAATGGGATAATATCTCAATGGAATTTACAACACGATTACTATGAGCTATGAGATGTTGTGACGCTATCTGGGTAACTGTGGATAGGTTGATGAAATTGGATCTCTTCGTAGAGATCAAGGAATTGAGCATAGTGGGTGTTTGGCAATGGAGGTATATGGATGAGGTGGTGTGGCTACATGGAGTCCCAAACACCTATGTCTCATATATAGATGCAGGTTTGACCTCATGAATCTGGATGGGATTTAAACAAGTTTTTGGAACTCATTTATGCCTTATCACTATTTTCCACCCTTATATAAATTTGAAAATAATGAAAACTATCTAGATGATGGATGACCAATTTTATAAATGTATCTTTGACATTGGTGGATCATGGGAATGAAACCTAAACTTGCTTGAGTTTGATTATAACAATAACTATCAGTCATCCAATGCAGTGGCCTTGTTTGAGACTTTTTGCTAGTGTTTATTTCATTCTCAGGTGTGCTTAAAAGAGGCTGGGGATTCAGCAGTTCATGGACTTGATGTGGTGTAGAGAATGATAGGTAAGGTTTAATTGGTTTAAGAGAGGATGAATGTAGAATAGGATTGGAAAAATTATTTTTCTGGTTGTCGGAGGAGGCCCTTGGAGTTCAAGTCTAGAGACCATGTGTTCTTGGAGGTTTCCCATCGATGTGAGAAGCAGAGGTTCGATAAGTGGAGTAAGATCTCAACCTAGTGTTTTGGATCCATATTGGTGTTAACATGAGTTATTATGGTGGATTATTGATTTTCAATTCCTACTCTACTATATTGGATCCATGACATCTTTTATGTCTCTTAACTCCATTAGTATTCTCACGATGACACCCATGTCATTGTCCGGGGAGATTTGGATATTGAGGATGACAAGATGTTCATGATGAATCATAGAGATAAAATACCATCAAAGATGGTGATGTGTGGATAAAATATTCCATTGGTTCTTGTGATTTTGCGGCATTGTGGTCTGGAGTTGAGTATTGGGAGAGAGAGACACATATTTGTACCCAATACCTAGAGCTATTTTTGTCTTCTTTTTCATAGTTTTGTTTTTTCTGAATGATGTGATTTTTAAAAATGATGTTTTATTATTTAATGAGATTTATTTTTCTCTATTGTGTGTTGTGTGATAAATTTCTAACACATGATAAATGGAGGAACTTATTTCTAATCTAGTTGAATTGTACTATGATGTGATTAAACATGTGTGGGAGAGTCAGTTCCACCTAGAGAAGATAGTATTTTGACATGGAGGATGAAATTCCATAATTCCTATATTAAGGGAAGTATGGTTTTTTCAGGTGTTTGGGGATTTTAGGAAAGAAGGTTCAGTTCGTGGTGGTATTTTAGATGTAATGATATCCTTGAGATGTATCGCGATGGATAGTTTTTTGGAATTTTTATCCCTTTCCATTCAGGTTTGTAATGAATTCATGAGTCCAATTATAGTTTTATATTTATATGTTTTAACAAAATGGAATATTTAGAAAATTATTATTTGGAAAATTAGGTCATTGAGGTGTTAAGGAAACTCCAAGGGCGTTTGGTGGAGGAAGGGAGGATATTTGTGGTATTTTGGAGGAAATATTAGTGTTTTAGAGGATATAAGTAGATTACCAATAGTGTATCTTTTTAAACTACAGTGGATCACCAATGGTGTCTCATTTTAACAAATGGTGTATCGCAAACAGTAGCTCAGTTTGATCTAATGGTGGACCACGAATTGGGGCTCATTTTTAGTTAACAGTGTACCACTTATATTTTATCATTTTGAACTAAAAGTGGATCACCAATGGTGGCTCATTTTGTTCTAAAAGTGGATCACTAAATGTGGTTAATTTTGAACTAATGGTATATCACCCATGGTGGATCATTTCGATATAACGGTGGACCACCAACGGTGGATCTTTTTGAACTAAAGGTGGATCACCATCGGTTTCCCCTTTTTAACTGATAGTGGATCCTCAATGGTATACTCTTTTGATCGAATGGTGGATAACCAACAGAGGATCATTTTTAACTAATGGAGGACCACCAATTGTGGTTCATTTTGAATAAATGGTGGATCATGAATAGTGGATCATTTTGAACTAATATTGGATAACCAATAGTGGCTAATTTTAAAATAATAGTGGATCACCAACGATGGATTATTTTTAACTAATGGTGGCTCAATTTTAACTATTAATTGATAACTAAAGTTTTATCATTTTTAACTAATGCTGGATCACCAATGGTCTATCATTTTTAATATTGTATCCAGTTTTATGATATTTATGTTTTCCACTTTTCACATCCTTTTGACAGAAAATGGTTTTAATTCCTTAATTGATGGAATTTAATGTCATTTCAATGGTTATTAATCATATATTAAATTTCTAAAATGTTAGGATACCCTATAAATGTTTAATATATATCAATTTAATAACATCCAACTCTAATTTCCAATTAAAACCATATCTAATCCCACATGATCAAGATCTAATCTTTCAAAAGGGAATATTTGAGCTTATATTCTCTTGAGAATAGTGCTTCGAAATAATTTTTCCATTGATGTCATGGAGCCATGTTACTGTAGTTGGTTTTATTTCCCCCAAAGGTAATTTCTCTTATATGCGCACCCCCTATTTTTAGTGCTGCAGGTTGGTGTAAAAAAAATTCTTCCAAGTAGGGGTCCCTTGTTTCTCCTATCAATGAATCGTGACAGAAGGGTTACTCTTTTAATCTATTGATAAGACATTCACATTCTTCTTAACAAATATAATTAACCATTATAAATGAAATGGAAAGGGTCAAAGTAATTTTCCACATTCTTTTATTTCATTTTTATATTTTGATATTAATATTATCTATGTTTTTATATCATTAAAAACAATGGTTTTCTATAACCACAGTTCTGTTGGTTTTAATATATGTTGTGATTCCCATGTTGTATGATTTTTTTGACACTACCGTTAATAAATGGTTAACCACTAGTACATGGATAATGGATTGGTTGCACTAGGATATATGGATTATGTGACAATTTCCATAAATAATGAACTGGAATTAAATGAAATCCCCTATGCCTAATCTAGATAATGATATGTGTTTGTTGTAACATGTTTATGGATGTGGTTTTATGTTGTGGACTGGTTTTTATATTGTAATTATTGGTCAGTGGATTTGTTGCGATGTGTGTGGGGGCAATAGATGTGATGTGGTTGTGTAAAATGGTAGTGATGGTGGTTGTGGTGAGGTTGTATAGTGGGACTAAAAAAGTGATTGTGGTATTATGGAAGGTGGAAGTTCTATTTTGTTGTTTATATGTTTATTTATGATGCCTATTCTATGATTGGTTGTGATATTTAACCATGTAATAAAGAATTATCAAGTATTTGTTGACGGAAGCACACACTATAATAGACTATGTTGTTTAAATGATGGGTTGTTAAATTAAAAGTAATCAGTTGAAAAGTATTTAATGAACTATATATTCTAATTTGAATGGGTTGATAATAGATAATCCACAAATATGATTTAATTGAATATTTTTAGAGTATTATTCTGTGTTATGGGGTTTTATGCAATTAGAGGTAATGGAAAACTGATAGGAAGTTGTGATTTTGTTAGTATCTTTTTTGTGAGCCCTTGGGATTGTTTTGTGTGTAGAAATTTTATATATACATTATAATTCCTTGGGATTTCTTTAATCACCCCACCCATGTCATGCACCATGTTTAAACACCAATATATATATATAAATATATTTAGTGGGTGTTTTTCCAAACATTCTTATGTGGGGATGGATGGAAGGTTACCCTCTCTTCCATGATCCCTCTTCCAGGTGTTGGTGATATACATGGGATGTAATGGATAGATTTCAAATGTTACAATATCTATAAGTGATTGTATGGTTGAGGTTTCTATATGTGAGATGTGATGAGATGGATTATAGTGGGGGTCATACATTGTATAAGGAGGGAACTAGGTTGATGTCCTTCATGTTTACGATACCCTATGACATCGGTAATGAGATGAGATGTGATGTTATGGACGAGGTGTCTATGGGTGGTATGTGATGTGATGTGATGTTATTTAGGAGAGGTGGGAGTTCCAAGACGTACAATGTTGGGTGTGAGAGCAGAAAATATGAGGGAAAGTGGTGTGGGTACCCTTTATCAATATGCTACTTATTATGTTATTATACTTCGATATGTTATTTGCAGAGTGATACATGGTGAGGGTGGGTTTGGTTAGTACACTAGTGTAGGTCATGTTTTGTTCTAAAGTTTTCTCATGGGATCATTAGTATTATATTTTCTCATGTCCACGAGATACACTAGTTTTCTTTCTTAGTATAACTATATGATCACCCTTGGTATATAAAATTATTTTCAGGCTTCCAAGGGGACTTGAAGAAAAGTGAAAGACATTACTGTATCCTATTGTTGGACAGTTGTTGTGTCCCTTATTTATCTTTGTTTTAGGAATTTATATTGGGATCTTTTACCTATATCAATTTTATTTATTCAAGAATTCTGGGAAGATTTTAGTTTCTTTTCTAGTATGTCTTGGAGTTGTTTTCAGATGATTCATCATATCTTTTGAACCAATTTATCTTATTGAGGGTAATTATTCCCATATGATTTTTCCCCTCGATGCTAGTTTCCAACCTGGTTTATACTTGAGATGAGACTTGGGGGTCATTATCACTCACCACTCATTGTGGTCTATTTGAAGGGAGGGGGTTATGACATAAATTAGAGTGTTTTTAAAAATATCATGAACTATGTTTAACTTAAAAACTTATAATACATTTTACATGATAAAATATTTATTAAGGATTAAAAAAATAAATTTATAAATACTATTAAGAATTTAAGAAACTTATTTTTAACAATTTATGTAACATATAAGAATAAATAAAAATATTTTTTCCTTTTAATTTAATTAAATATTATATTTTTTTCAAATTCATTTTTGGTTTAATTTCAAAACAACATGATTTTTTATTTTTTATAACAAACCAATTTATATCATGAAAATATAATTCATTGACTATTATATCATACACATACAATTTAAAGTCAAAAATGCACTTCTTCTGAAAAAAAAGTTTTAACACATTACATACACTAATCTATAAATAAATTTTTATTCCAAATCAATATTTAATTTTAATTTTTTTTAATATTTAGAATAATTTTTATTAAATTATTTAATAAAGTCAGTTTTATTTTTTTGTATAAAATAATAATTACTTAGTAAAAATATATTTACTTAGATGAAAGACAAAAAGGGAAAAAATTTAAACCAAAGGACTAAACTATGTAACATATTAAAAACATGTTTATAATTGATTGATTGAGTTGTTTATAGACCAAAAATTTTATCTAATCCAATATTTTTTATTTTTTTGTGTTCTTTACATGTTAAACAAGATCTCACTTTATGTTAAGTTGAAATATTTAAAAAAACATTATTCTCACAACTAATAAAATGTGCCACTGACCACCCCATCAAGACAAACCTAAAAATTATTTTTCCTCTTTAACACATACCCTTTATCATTCCCCTATAATCATATTTATTTTTTTTAATTCAATTTTCACTATATATTGGATTAAGGCCTCTATTTTTTTGGAATATTTTATAGAAAACACAAATATTTCAAAAAGAATATTCATTTTTTCAAAAAATCATTTATTTATATCACAGTTTTTCAATTATAATTTTATAGATACTGTATTATTAAATAAATTTTGTATTTATTTTTAATTTTATTTTACCATTTTAATGAATAATAAACACATTCCCCATTCTCTTAAAAACAAAATATTCATTTTTTGTTGTGCAGATTACCACCTCCATGTAGAGAATACTTCCTTTTTCATACCACCACATATATATGATGATTATAAGGGAGAAGTTGAAGAAAATAATTTACATATAGAATTTAATTATGAATATAAATAGTAAAATTATTGTCCACCTTCATTCATTCTAAATCGCCAAGAAAAAAAATGATAATTTTGTGTTCTGAGGACTATCTCCGAAGTGAAGTAACAAATCACATTTTTCAGATGGTTTATTTAGTATTTATTAATATTTATTAAAATATGGAACACCTAATTAAAACTTTCAAAATAATATCATTATTCTTATATGAAAATGATATTATTAAAAAAGAATAAACTTCCATAATCATAACCTTCCATTAATTATGTTATGTTCAACTTTGTGTCGCTCTAACAACATACATAAAAAATACTATTAAATAATACAATGGATGACTATGTGATAATAATTAATGATAATATATTCTATAAATAAGTATAATATTTTTTATTATGGTTCTTTAATGGAAAATTTAATATTAGTATAATTAATTAAGATATAATCATTTATTTATCAAAGATCACTAGAACAAGCTTGTTGTCAATTTTGTCTACAAGAAATGTTACTGAAATATCATTGAATGAAATTATAACATTATAAAATACCATTAAAGAAAATTATTTTACATTTTATGATCTTTTAATGACTGAATTTAAAATAATAAAAACTAATAAAACAACTATTATGAAACTACTTCAAAATTATCAAGATTAATCACATCAAATATTGAAAAAAAGATGATAACATACTAATATAAATGTACGTAATAACTATAAATAAACATTATAAAAGGGTTATATATATGAATAAGTATATTAAATAGGTTATTAAGGTATTTATTTTTATATATATGAGATTCTATTGTTTTATAAGAAGTTAGGAATTAAGGTAAGGGTTTTGAGTCTCAAGTTTAATTTCGTGATAAATATTTCTTTTTATACACCATGTTTTTTATAATGGTATATCTAATAACCCTATTATATTTTTTATCATGATCCTATCATTGTTGAATGTATTTAATGTGTCATTTTAAACCATATTATTCTAGGGGGTTTTATTAAAATGTAACTCATGTCGTAAAAGATTTCTTAACTCAATTTTTTTCACCTTGAGTTATAAATTCTATATATAATTTTAATATTCTAATCCCCCTTTATCCTTCCAATTCCTTTTTTCTAGTATATTTCAATTTTTAATACTAGAAATTTTTTTGTTTTCATCTATTTTATATTCCTTTATGAGGGGCCTTCTCAAATAAAAGATTTTCATTGGAAATTATAACTCCCATTCTTTCAAAAGGATATGTTCCTTCATGTACATTTTTTTATTCCCAATAAATTTCTCATATATTTTTATGAACTCAAATTTGGATTATTTTCTATGATACTCGTAATAATATTTATGTACATTAAAAATAAAAAATTTAATACTGTTTTAACGATGTACATTTTCAGAAAAAGGTATTTCAAAATATTAAAAAAGGGTTTTAATCCTTTCAAAAAGAAATGTCTTATCATCTAATCCACCATTGTTATTAATAAAATTTACGTCTTTTCAAGGATAGGAAATTAAATATTGTTTTAAAAAGTAAATTTCATCAAAATGTTTTCAATTCTCATTTTTTATACCTTTTTTATTTTCAAGGATCTATTATTTAATAATCCACTTAAAAACTGAAAGTTTTTAAAGTGTTTTTATTTAACCTCCTACAAACCATTATATCAATTTTTAAGGCTCCACTGATGAATGTTCATTTTAAATATTAATATATTTTTTAAGTAACTTCACCTCTCAGAAAATAATTTTCCAAAATGACTCTAACTTAATCATTTACACAAAATATAAAAGAACTATCTAAAAACAAAATTATAATTTCACTAGTATTTTCATATTCACCTCTAAAGGCATTATTTTCGTTGCAATTATTTTTTATGAATCATACTATAAATATTCTTTTGAAAAAAATATTTTGGGTGATCGAACTTTGGGTATCAAGTGCTCATATTCTTGAGGATTGGTTTTTTGACACCATTTGAAAATGTCATGAAACCTTTCCATGGATTATTAATTGTGTTAAAAATTATTGCTTTCAAGTCTCACACATATGTATATATAAATTATTAGTGGGGAACTACATCTCCCATCAATTAATTGGTTTGTTTTTTATCTCATGATGCAAAGGGTACATTGGTTGATTTTTCTCCGGCCAAAGGGCGTATGTTTAGATTTATCCCAATCCAAGGGGTACATGAGAGTATTTATACATAATTAAAGGGTATAGAGGATTATTTATCCTAATAATTGGTGCATGGGAGGATTTTATCCCAAACAAATGTGTACTCAGGAGGATTTATCTTAATCCAATGTGAACCTGTGAGGATTTATCCCAGGCCAAGGGGTACATGAGAGGATTTATCCCAATACAATGGGGTAAACATATGGTTTTACACCATCCAAGTGGAATATAAGAGGATTACCCCAAGAGAATGAAAAAATATAGTTTATTTTTACAAGATTATTATATGATGAATGTCTTGGTTGGTACCCATTCCATATAATTTTTTTTCTTATATTTATTTCATAATATTATTTTATACAATTTTCATATGATTTTACTCCTTCAATCATGTTTAATATATCATGATTATAAACACTTTTCCATGTTTTATGTTTGTTAATTGGAGATTACATGTTCATATATTATCTTACCTCTAATTATATATTGATAATTATTCATGTACTGGATATTTTACCTCACACATTTCTTATGTTTCCTTCCCATGGGTTGTAAAAATAAGTATATCTTATGGGATGTCTATAAGGTAGAATAGATGAGATAAATTGTTCAGAAATGTTCACATTTTTTTAAAAAAAAATTAGAAAGTCTATTAATACACTAAACCAAAAGGTTCTATGAATCATGATAGATTTTTGTAGGATATAATACTTATTTGAATTTTTTCATGTTTGGTTTAGATCATCTCACATGGTATAAAATATTATTTAAAAAACAATGTTTTTTTCATATAGTACCTGAGCGTGAGAGTCTTGGGTCCCTCAACTAGTATCAAAGGAGTTCTATGTTATTTTTTGATACTATTTAATTTATTTTATCTTTATATATGATTACCTTTGTGAAAAACCTTTGAATAAATATAAGTGAGAAATATAATTTTAGGATAACAAGATGAAATTTTAGTAAAGTATATATTGTGTGGTTTTCCTATAAATTGTATCTTTATTTTAATACTACAAGTTGATGTAGTCATTTCCATAGATATACCAATCAATAATACCCCTAAAAAGGGAAGTTTGGATATTAACTTGAATATCACCTAGTGTAAGGCCATGAGGCTTAACTCCATTCCTAGTTTGATACTCATATGTGATATGCTATGGTTAATTAATATTCTCTCAAATGAACCACTATAAAGGATTTAATAATAATGTAAACTAATTAGGTAAGATAATCTAATAGTAAAATGACCATAGATAACCAATTGTTGAACAAATAGAGTCATATGTTAGACTAAAAGTATCATATGTTCAAAATGATGATTTCATTTGAAAATAGTTATTCATATTTATATTTTTATATACATCTTTGTATATTATCATAGTCATTTTTTTGTCCTATTTGGTTGAAAAAGGTATTTTGAAGATGAATCTGAGAATGCGATGTATCTAGAAACCACTATGTCTAATAGTTGAAAATGGGAATATACATAAATGGTTGAGAATGTTAGTATATTTCTATTATAATGGAAAATGAGAGTTTTTTGTATTAACATAGGTAGTTAGTGGATATATAAAATGAAAATAAATCATGAAGATCTTATCTGTTTTCCATTAAAGATTCATATTTACCAATGATATTCTAGTATATTCTATAATTTTATAGGATTTCATGAAATAATCAAAATATTTTTCTTCATTATTTCTGCTTAAATTGTACATAAATTTTTATTAAATGGTATCAATAACCTGGAAGTGTAATTTTATACCAATGTTATATTTTTTGGGGAAATTATTGAAGAACATGTGATTGAATAAATGATTAACATTTGGATTAAATGGATTATTTATTTTGTTAAAATTGAGTTAGATAGTATTCATAACATTTGAATTGGTTATTTATAAAATAAATAAAAATATCCCAGATTTTTTTTTGAATTGTGTCTCAATTTTGGGATTATGATAAGTATTAACTAGTATTTGGCCTTATTAACTAATGATAAATACGGTTTGAGGGTTAATGATAGTTTTAATTTCTTAAATAATATTTGGTTTCATTGTGGTTTAATGTCTTATAAATTTAAATGGTTTTTGTATAGGAATATTTTTTAGAATATATGATTCTGGTATATACATACATGATTCTGTGAGTGTATAAATGATTAATATTGTTTGAGGAAACATAAGTAAACTGATATAGCATAAAAGGGTACGATAGATTTCATATTAAAATTTTTATCCATAATTATACATATATTAAAAATTACCTTATATACATTCATCACTGATATATAATTAAAATTTATAGGATGAAATTTATTTAAGTGGTGTTGATGGTAATGTCCTAAGAATTTGGAATAGTTTTTAAAAAAATTAGAATTATGATCATTAGCTTTCCATGCGTGAAAAATAAAACTACAATGAACCAAAACATATTTATTGTCATGAAAATTTATAAATAATAAAACATTAAGTAAATAAAACTATTGTGATAATTATAAATTTAAAAAATATTACAAAGACCAATTCAAAATTTAAAAAGGTATTTTTTTAGTAAAAGATATTCTTCTTTGAATATATTGAATATAAATTTAAAAGAAAAAATTATAAATTTCATAATTTAATTTCTATATAATTAACATCATTTTTTAAAATTTCACGTATTGATAATATCCTAACGTGGTTTTTTTGTGATTTTTTTGAAATAATTGATTTTAGTGTGAATAGTGAAAAATACAATTTTCAGAAAAATCATAGATTTTATGACTATATCAAGATGTAAGTGTAACTTAAAAACATATAAATATTTTTTTGATGATAAAATATATAGTAAGAAATCAAATTATAAATTTATAATTACTATTAAAGATTTAGAATGCCTGTGTTTAACAACATAAGTAATATATTATAATAAAAGAAATTGTTTTAATCTTCTATTTTAAGTAAATATTATATTTGTAAACATCAGTTTTGGGTTGATTTGAACGAAACTAAATTTTAATTTAAATAAAAAACTACTTTAAATCATAAAAATCAAATATATTTATAATTTTACCCCACACATATATTTAACACTTAAAATAAATGTTTTCTAAAAAAATGGTATTTACGTGTTACCAGCACTAATATAATGAATATATATTATAACATATAGATAATTTATATCATATAATGTATTAACTGTTTGGAATAAATAGGTTAAATTATTTAATAATTTTCATTTTTTTAGAGGTAAAAATAAATTATATAAGTAAAACCTATTTAACATAGTGAAATCAAAAACAAAATGATTAAAAAGTGTTAATTAAAGGAGTAAAAGAACTAGCATGTAAAAAACAAGTTTATAATTTAGTGGTTGATTTTTTTCTTGACTAAATCTTCACTATAGTGCATTATTTTCAATTTAAGATTTTTATTGACATATTAAACATGTTATATCCTTATATTAATTTGAAATATTTAAAAAAATGTCATTATCATCACTTATAATAGGGGCCCCTCCCCACCCCTCCAAGACTGCACAAAAAATGTTCTAAAATTTAAAATAAACAATTTATCCTTCCCCTAGATTCATATAATGTTTTATTAAGCCTATGTTAAAAATATATTGTCTTAATACCTCCATTTCTAATGAATCCTCCAAGGAAAATGTAAATATTTCCACGTGAGTACCCAATTTTTTACATCATTCCCATATGTCTCACTTTTTTAACTGTAATTTTATAATATCTATATAATTAATTTAATTATTTTTTTGTAAAATGAATGTTAGAAATCTAATATAATAACTATTATCCACCTTTCCAAATTTATATAAATAAAAAAAACTCTCATTGAGGCATTATGCGGACTACTCCCTGCACAAAGCAACGACTTCCATTTTTTGATCACCGCCTCGGTTCTCTTATAATAAGTGTAAAATAAAAAAACATGACATATAATATATTATTATTATTATGTATAATAATATTTTAATAAATATTATTTCCAAATCATTCATTGATAAATGAAATCATTAATAATGAGTTGTGAGGACTACTGCCTCCATAATGTAATGTATCTCATTTTCCTTCTAGTTTAGTTAATATTTATTAAAATATCAAAAAATATTATTAAAAATCATAAAATTATCCAAATTATACCATTATGATTCTAAAAAAATGATATTATTCCAAAATAATCCACATTTATAATCATAATCATCCTTTAATTATTGTATGATCATATTTGGGATGGTCTAACCACATACATAAAAAATTCTATAAAATAATATCGTGGATGACTATATGAGTATAATTAATAATGGTAAATTATATAAATAATTTAACTATGATTTTATTTTGGTTATATAATTAAAGTGTTAATATTAAACTCATTAATTACAATTTCATTGTACATTTGTTAAATATCCTTAAAACATGATTTTTGCCAATTTTGTCTACAAGAACCATGAAAAAAACTAACATTTAATTATATTACAACATAATAAAATATAATATAAAATAAATTATAATACATTTTATGATCTATGAATGATTATATTTGGGATAATAAAAATGGAAAAAACATTTATTATGATAATAATTTAAAATGATCAAGATTGATCACACTCAATATCAAAAATAGCTTATAACTAAGTAATACACAAGAAGAGAATAATTATAACTGAGGTTTATAAAAAGTTTGTATGTTTTTATAAGGATCTAAAATATCTAATTATGATAGTAATTATATATATATATGATATTCAGGTTCTTTAGTGGATGTTCAGAGTTATGGTAATGGTTTCATGACTCAAATGTAATATATTGAGGCATATTTCTTATTAGACACCCTGTTTTCTTTGGAATGGTGTGTACAATAACCCTATAATTTTTTTATAATGGTCATTAAATTATTCAGGGGATTTAATGATTCATTTGAAATCAAATCATTAAAGGTATTTTTATTCAAATTTTACTTGAGCCATAATATTTTTCTAAACTCAAATTATTTCTTTTTGATTTATAAATTATTTACATGATTATGATCATGTAAGCCCAGTTTATAATTACAATTTCATTTCTTTGGGTTTTTTTATCTTCCACTATGTGGAGGTAACCTATTTTCATTCACTACAAAAAAAACATATAGCTGAAACATAATTGCGACGGGCCTGAGACCCATCCGAAATAGTTCATCGAATTAGACTATTTGCGCCGTGAATTTTGAACCATCATAAATAGTCCATAAAATGAGGAAATTATGATGGTCTGTCACGAATAATTTGGGATCACTAATGCATGAAAGGCACGCGAAAGTTATTTTTGACAAACCGTAGAAAATATACTTCCTGGGTTTCTATTATTTACAGTGGTGGAGGATCTCTTTTTGAAATAATATATTGATCGGATATTACTGGCAGTGGGTCATCGCAAATAATTTTTCATGATATTAGTATATGTGACAGGACATGTCTCAAACACTATATATTATTGTCACTCGAATTAATAACTGGAGAACAATTTGTGGTGGGTGTTTTCGCCAAAAAAAAATTCAACAGACCATCACGAATAATAAGTTTATCGGAATGTATTTGTGATGGGACCCATCATAAATTTATTTTGAACATCCACCCCAAATTAATATGGGGGTTTGCATTTGTGACATGATTCCCATCACAAATGATCTTACTTATATATACCCCTATCCGATTTTTCCCATTTCACAATATTCTCAACTCCTCTCCCCTCTTCTGCTCTCATATTTCTCCCTCTATGTTTTTCTTATCTTTTAAATTTTATAGTGGACCAATTTTCCGGACATGCATCCAAAGAAAGATTCATTTTTAAGGTTTTTCTATGTTTCATTTATTTTTTAGTTAATTCATTTTAATTAATATTATTAATAATTATTATTAGTTAAGTGTAATGAAATCAAATTATAATTAGATAGTATTATTTTTCATTATTTATTTGTACCAATATGTCGTTTCAAAATGATTTAGTGTTTTTATTTAAATGTAAACCATACTATTTTGTAATAATTTTGTTGAATTGTCATTAATTAAAAATAACCCGTAATTAGTATCAATTAGTAATAATAAGTATTAATTAGTATTAATTAGTGTTAATTAGTATTAATTTTTATTATTTAGTATTATTTAGTATTAATTATTAATAACTATTAATAAATAGAAAAAAACAGTAAAAAATATTAATAAACTGTAATACATTTTAATAATTATCTATAATTACCATTAATTAATATTAATTAGTAATAAATAGTAAGAAAATGTTTATATTGTAATAATTTGGAATAAATATTTTCAATTATTAATAATTACTATTAAATAGTAATAACTAGTGGTAATTAGTAATAATAAGTAATAAATAGTATCATTTAATAATAATTAGTAATAAATTGTATTAAATAGTGATAAATATTAATAAATGTTAATAAATAGTAATAATTACTAATAATTAGAAATAATTTGTAATAAATTGTAATAAATTTTAATAAATTGTAATAGTTAGAAAAAATTAGTAAAAATTAGTGATAATTAGTAATAATTATTAATAAATAGTAATTAATTGCAATAAACATTAATAATTATTAATATTTCATAATAATTAATAATAACTAGAAATAATTAATTGTTATTATTAATAATTAGTACTAATTTGTAATAAAATAATTAGTACTAATAAGTAATAATTTGTTATTATGAGTTATAATTAGTAATAAATAGTAATAATTATTAATAAATAGTGATAATTTGTAATAAATAGATATAATTAGTAATAAATGGAAATAAATAATAATAAATAGTTATAAATGTATATAAATATTTATAATTTGTAATAAATAGTAATAAATAGTAATAAAGAGTGGTAAATAGTAATAAATAGTAAAAAATAGAAAAAAGTAGTAGTAAATAGTAATAAAAAGCTATAAATAACAACAAAATGTAAAAAATTGAAATAAATATCAATAATTAGAAATAAATAGTAATAAATATCAATAATTAGAAATAATTATCAATAAATAATGGTATTTAGTAATAATTTGCGGTAAATAAAAATAATTAGCGCTAATTAGCATAAATAAAGAGTAATTTTTAATAATTTGCATTAATTAGAAATAATAAGATATAATTAGAAATAATTTGTTGTAATTAGAAATAATTATCATTAATTATTAATAAATACTTATAATTAGAAATAATTTGAGGAAATTTGTAATAATTAGTGGTAATTAGAAATAATTAGTGCTAATTAAGACTAAACAGTGATAATTAGTATTAATTAGCAATAAATCAATATAATAATAAAAAATAGCAGTAATTTGAAAAAACAATTTTCATAAATAAAAATTAGTAATAATAAGTGCTAATTAGTAGTTACTAGTAATAACTATCCGTATGTAATAATAGTTAGTGGTAATTTGGAAAAACTAGTGCAAATTAGTAATAATCGGCAGTAATTAGTAACAATAAGAAAAAATCATTAAAAAGTAATAGTAATTTCATAAAATAGCATTAATTAGTTAAAAAATTTATAAACTAATAAAATTTGTGTATGATTAGTAGTAATTAGAAGTAATTAGTTATTATTATCTATAATTAGAAATAATTAATAGTAATTTTTTACAATTAGTCATATATATTACAAATTTGTTACAAATTAATAAAAATTTATAAGTATTAGTTATATTTAGTATTATTTATTAATAATTAGTATTAATTATTATTAATTTTTAAAAATTTAAAAAAAATAGTATTGATTAGTGGTATTGAGTAATAATTTGTGGTAATTTGTAATAATTTGTGGTAATTAGTATAAATTATTATAAATTAGTGTAAATTAGTATTAATTTTAAAAAATTTACTATAAATAACTATTATATAATAGAAACTATTATTAGTTAGTACAAAGTTAAAAATGAAATAGCTTGTCAATTTTTAGGCCATGTGAAAATATAAACTCTGTACATACATGGTTGAAACAAAATAGTCATTTCTCATAGCTTGGATATTGAAAATTCTTTGATATACTTATTTTTAGAAATTTATAATATATTTTCTATCTTTATTGTAATCTAGTTAATATTAGTGGTAATTAGTAAGAAAAAAAATAGATACGTTAAATTTATAATATTTATGAGTCAATTATAAATATTTTGGGTTTTCCCCTTTTTTGGACCGTATTTTTCTTCAAATTAACCATAAAATAGTAATTAGTTATAAGTAGTGTTATATTGTAATAAATAGTAATAATAGTAAAAGAGTAGTAATAAAGAGTATATATTAGTAATGATTAATTTAAACCAACCAAAAAAATTTACACACATGGTTGATAGAAATTATTAACGACTAATTTATGATAAACATCTCTAAATAAATCATTAGGTTGTCAAACCATGATATATATGATGTGACACACTGATGTGAGCCACAGAAAAATGAGGTAATACATCGATGACATCACATAATGGACATAAATTGGTGTAATGATAAATTCCGACATGGATAGCATATATAAGTTTTATCACCTAGTGGTTGTAAATTATGTGATTTATACCTTTTAGTAAAACATATAATTTCCAATCATTAGGTGATTAGTAATAAACAATTTATGATAAACATGTCTAAACTATTTATTAGGTCTCCAGAATAGAGAAATAAATGATGCGGCATGTCGATGATAGCAACAATTTCATATGGAATAGATACGTTGATGATTGGAAATTATTGACGTAAATTTGTGTAATGAACAATTTTGGAAACAGTTGTCATAAATTGGTTTCATCACCTAAATGTTGTAAAATATATTATTTAAATTATTTTAGTAAATCATAGAATTTTCAATCTTCGATTGATTATAAATAACCAATTTGTTTCAGCCATGTCAAAATTTTTCATTTAGTCACCATAACTAGGGCCAGAAAAATGTGGCATGTCGATGATAGCAGTTGTAGGGAGAAGAGGGGGAGATTAATATTGACACTTTTAAATACTGGTTATAATCATATATAAAATATATCTATATATAATAGTTTATTCAATAATTTGATAACATTGATCTCATGTTTTAGATGTAATTTGATCGATTTTGTGAGAACGAGGAGGCTGATATACCTTGTGACAAGCATGATGTGGAATCATCTGATCATCAGACTACTAGCAGTTCTAAGACTAATCAAAGGGGTCATGGTCATGTGTGATTAATAATTGGGGACACTATCCCTAAGTAACGTCCACTTATTGACATCGATCCACACATACAGAGGTATGTTTAGTTTTTATTATAGTTATTTTTCATTTATTTTCATTAATTTATTTTTATATTAATTGTTTTACTCGTTTTAATCTTGTCTCACAGATATTCACATAAAAAGTTGGATAGAGATCGTGAAGATCTCTGTTAGCAGCAGCAAAAGGATATGTGTTGATGGAGGCAGCATCAACACGAGAAAATGAAGGAATACATGTGACATTTAAATCATGGTTCGGGGATGGATTTCCTTCCACTAGCTCCTCCAACTCCTCTAGATGACCATCTCCCTCAATGATTTATATATTTTTTATGATAAAAATCTGAATTTAAAATTAAATTGTAGATTTTTTATTCATCTATATATTTACATTTCTGCATTGTGTGTTTTTTTATATTATTGTGAATTTTGTATTTTTTATTAGTTTTTTATTTTATAATTACTATTTTATTATTATTTTTTAATTTTTTTAATTTTTAAATTTATTTATTATTTTTATTATTTTATTATTTTATTATTAGTATTTTTAATATTGTTGGGAATAATGTATTTTGATTTTTTTATTCTTTTATTAATTTTTTTAATAGTGTTGGGAATATAGTTTTTTTGACTATTTGATTATTTTAATATTTTCAATATATTTTTTATTAATTTTTTTAGTTATTATTATTATTATTATTTTATTTTATTTTATTTTATTTCATTATTTTATTTTCATAATTTTCTTATGATGGGTCCCTAAAAAATACTTATTTGTGATGGGCCCATCACAAAAAAAACTCGACGAAACTATTTTTGATGGTATGATCTCCTATCGCAAATAAGGTTTTTGCAACGGTATGTCGCAAAAAACTGTATTTGTCACACCAATTTCAATTACACGTTATTTGTAATGGGAACTCATCACAAATAACCCATAAAAATACTTTCATTTCTATTGCTAATTGATTTCATCTTTCTTGATGAAATGCCGTCTCAAATTAATGTTTAAATTTAGAAATAATAACACTCATTTCCAACAGATCTTTTCTTTTTTGTCCATATTTTCCTTACCACTTATTTTTTATTATCAATTTGGGAACTATAATATTTATTAATTTATATTATCTTTATATTTATATTAACCAAATTTCAAAATGAAAATATAATACTCCTTCGACGATCTAGGTTATTAAAAAAAGGTATTTCAAAATATTAAAAGAGGTTTTCCATCATTTCATAATCGATTGTTTTATATTCCACTCCACCATCCATATTGATAACCATGATGTATTTTCAAATATATATTATTGAAACTCGAAAACGGTGCATTTTCAATGGTCTATATGTGATTGGGTTCCATATCAAATAGCTCGCAGCTAAAATGGGCATCACAATAGAAAATTTTTGTGATGGCTCAATCGCACATCAGAAATAGTTTTTTACTGTAATTATTTGACACTATTTGAGATAGGCCCACAGACCTGTCGTAAATATGTTTGAAAAAAATTACTATTTTAAAAAAATTAAAAAATATCAAAATATTAAAATAATTTATGAAAATATAAAATATATAACTATAATCATATGAAATAATACAACTATTACAAAAAAAAATTTCTTTCAAATATTCTTATAATAAATGTATACATAATGTATCAATAATTGTGGAGTGTGTTGTATATATTGTGGGGTAGGGGAAGGGTTTCCTATATTAGGAGGTAAGGGAACTCCATGCCTACACCTAGAGCCAATTGTAACATATATGAAATCACCTGCTCGTGCTACTTCTCCTACTATCGAGGCTTCTCCTCCTCCTCCTACTATTATTTAAGAATCTCTTCCTGCTGCCAAGAAGTATTCTTCATGACCTCACTCTGAGCTTGCAATTTCTCCTCATACTATGAAACTGACAATAAAGAATATCTATGATCCCCCATGAGCTGGTTTCCACCCATGTTGAAGTACTATAATAATTTCCATATCATAATTGAGAGCCAAGACTAACAACCTGGATTTTCTCAAAAACTAATCGAGTCTTCAACATCTATGTTGCTTTATCTAATCCATTTGCATTAGTATCCTAACCCTTAGTCTCATCATGACTCTCATGCTGTGTCAGAGAATTTTTAGCCTCATATGACTCCTTCAATTTCAATTTAAAATTAAAATAGTTAAAATATTATTTTCATTTAATTTTAAAACTCCAAAGTAATTATACTAACCGCAATATGATACCGTCGACCACCTATTCTATTTCTAGTAAAATTATCATTGTACATCCTCTTATAAACCTTTAAATCCATAATATTGAGATTATTAACTACCAATATGAGTATAAAATAAATAATTTACATTTAAGGTTAAATAAGTTATCAAATAATGTTACATTTCATATAATGTTAATGAGAATTGAATGTAGGACTACCACATTTATGTGTCACCACATGCCTCCCCCAATTTTGTTAGCCCAAAAAATATTTCTTCTAAAACTATCTCTCATCAAGTATAAACACAATCCCTCCCAAACCTAGTATGATTTGTAATCTACTTAGTGGGTGAAAAAAGACTTATCAAAAACTATAACTCTATAATTCTTAATGGATTTCCTCTTCAAATTGTGAAAAAATGACAAAAAAATCATGTATATAGATCTCCCAGTCGTCCCAGATAGAGGGTCTCGTTCTATAATCAATTGAATACAATAAACCCTAAAAATAAACAAAAATATTATGTTAATAATATAATAATTTTAAAAAAATATATTATTTATTGATGTACCATCCAATAATCCAACATACACCATTGATTCTCAATAGGAATCTGATCCCACATCACCCATTCTCCAGAAAAATAGTTTCATAGAATACCACTCTGATATCCTACTACAATATGTGAAATTTTGTGGGAATGAAAAACAAATAATCCAATAATTAGTACACAAATAAGTTAATGAAAAGTATTGATAATTAATGAATATTAACTAAAATACAAAATTGTATATACCACTACATGAATGGATTAAAATTAATATGTAGGCATTTCTATGAAATGGGGTTAGGAATTATCAATCACATAGAACTATAACCCCTATGAGTCAACAATAATCTTCTAATAAACAAAGGATCTGACACTAAAGAATCATGCTTATCACCAAGAATCATAGGCTCCTCAAAGTCATGTAACATTTTTACAAAATGTACATCATCCATCTGAAACAAAAAAAATAATATTATTAGTAAATAATTGAAAATGATTATTATATATTATAATTGTATTTTTATAACTAGTATGTAATTGTGTTATTCTTCATCTGTATCCTCAACATCATATATGATGGTGTCAGAACCTTTATCTTCTTCCTCAGAATCATAAATTTCTATAGGAGCTTTATCTTCATCATCTATTGTTATTTAAAATTTATTTTTTAAACCGTAAACATAATCATCACCATAGCCCCATAATTGTGGGGGTTTTATCATCAAAATTAATGTTTCTTTGTGGAAAAGATGTATTTGGTACTGTCTCTTGAAAAATATAATTTCTTAGAACTTAAGAATAACCACATTCATTTTATATAAACTATTTTTCATGACATTTTATTTTTATAATTCTCATTTATTGAATTAAATATCGTGAACCTGTAGAGTAATTTATATAAAAAACTTGATGTGATTTATGCGACAATAAAAATAGTTCATTTACTATATGAATACTTTTATATTTAAAATCAATGATTCATGGTGTGGATAAAGATATAATCCCTTATCAGTATCCTACCAATGATATTCATAAATCTGTACATTTTTTCTATCCTATATAAAATAGCTCAATTATTTCATCTATCATTCCCTAAAAGTAAACATCATTTTTCTTAGGATGATATCCTCTCTAGAAAACACCACTATTCAATGTTTTCCCCATATGCACATATATGAAATCGAAAACCTTTCGACACATATTTATTTTAATATATTTCCATTTTTATGGTGAGTTACTCAACACACACAATCGATTATCAATTTTATCAGCATCTTGGGAAACCTTAAAATTAGGAAAACAATTTTCAATATAACAAATCATAAATTTATTTCTAATGGTAAAACATAGATGATTTACTTCAATAGTCTTTGAAACTAGTAGGAAAAATTATTTTGACGATGTTATTCAAGGTAAGCTAGGGTAATTTGTGTAAAATATTTCATTATATAATCATTATATAATATAATAAATTAATATTAATTTACCTTTAATAAAATTAGAATATATTATAGTAAAACTCTTTATAAAAATGGTATCATTTTTGCACAGTTGAAAAGAAAATTTGTATGATCCATAGGATGTTCATTTTATAAACATTTCCCACAATATGGACAATTAAATTATTCTTTAATTGATATTTATATGGAAAATAATGAGAGGATAAAAAATAAATTTCCTCCTAAAAATAAGCTTATGTAATTCATCCTTCAATCGGTGCTTTGTTGCATACCTTTTTCTTCAATTTATACATGCCCCTCTCATATGGGTATATGCATCCGAAAAGAATCAGCCCTCAATATTTTTATTCCTATATAAATTTTAATGTCAAATATTCCATTGAATAAAATAATTTTGGAGTAATTTGTTTCCAGTTTACAAAAAATAATAATATCTTCTTGTAGATTACAAAGTGAATCATAGTCTATTGTCACCAAAAAATGTCTCAAAAGAATATGATAAATTTTTTATTCAATCCAAAATGAAAGAATCCAATAAATGTATAAATCTATTTAGTAAAATTATTTCCCTTCAAACATGACATTTATGAATTTTTAATATGTTAATATGACTAGTTTTGACACATATAGACTGATTCGAAACATAATCATCCAATAAACTCAAATCCTAAATCCTTTGAAAATATTAATAAATGATTTTATTAGAAATCTGTATAAGAAAATTTTATCTTAATTAACTTTTGTGATCTATAATTATCAAACCTCGGAAGTTTTGATCACCTGTAAATTTTGGTGTGATCTAATTGTGTAATTACAATGTCATTGGTCTTACCAGGTGGGTCCAAAACTATATAAAATATATTATCAAAACAATTATTCTTAATATACCTCAAATCCAACATGTGATAATCAAAAAAATCATATTAATATGGAATTTCCTATAAAATACTATATTTAACCAATTCTGTTCTTTCCCAAATACATATATTTTTTGTTGGTTTTTATTCAGTCCAAATGTAATGGGTTGTAATGAAGAGAAAAGAGATTTTAAATAAATACCCAAGATCATTGTTTTTGGTCCATATATTTTAACATTAAATTTTCATAAATGATTTCATTTCCTTTAGAAATGATGATTAGTAAGAAAAATATGTGATGACAGTCAAAAAAATATGTATTTCTACCATTGATGAGCATAAAATATTTTTTCACTTCAGTAGTATGAACATACTATTGGATCATGTGTACTCTAGAAATATAACATTAAATGTGCTATAAAATCACTTATTTTTTACATTAATGTAGATTTCATTAAAAAAATTTGTTTCATACAAATATAATAAGTATTGAAACCGTTACTCCATAGTAAATTTAACTGCTCAGTCAATCTCTTCAAATAAACATAAATACCCTTTTTTAGATTTCCTAGAATTAATACAATCAAAAATATATATGGACTATTCATCAACATCTAATTAGGTATGTCATGAGGAGTTATTAAAATGATCAAACTATAATGTTTTCTACCGTAACAACCACATTTATAGAAAGAATTAGTATAAATACCCAATTACACGTTATTGGATTCTGAAGTAAGAGGAGGATTTTCGTGGTCAAATGTTTCCATAAATCATGATTATAGGGATGATTTAATATTTTATCAGATGAAATAATGGTTTTTTTCATGAAATCAATGAAAATGTGTTCTAGGATATAAATAAACATCGTAAACAGGCTCTAAGAGGGAAATACCTCAACTGATTAATAGGAATCTATCCAGACATCCCTTGTTGATCCTCTCTGTACATTGATTTTCTACATATAGGACAACAAACTAACAACAAATTTTCTCTATAATATAGGATGAAACCATGTGAATATATATCAATTTTATAATAACCATAACCCAAATTAAGAATCATCCACTTAGAATATTATAAATTTTTAGGAAACACATTTTTCAGGTAAAAGTGATTTATCCAATGGGAATACCTATAAAACCTTTTACTTAACATTCCATTTTTTGATTTAATAGGCTTACATTTTTCAATGGATTTATGTTTTCTTATCTTAAAACTAAGATATAAGTCATCCTCATCTGAATTTAGAAACACATAAAATATATATGGTTCTAACATAGTTGTAAATTCAATATAATCCTATATTTTAATTTGTTAAAAATATAGACCAGAAATATCATGTGATAGAGTTTGAAACCATGAGGGATATAGAACCAAATTATTATTTTCATCACTTGAACTATGTTCACTAAATTGAATCTAAAAAAATATTTTTGAAATAAAAAACACATTAAATGAACTTGAATGTTTTATGTTGTGTCAAACCACCTCAGATCACCATTCTTATATCCATAATTAATTACCCATTTTGAAACAAAATTTTTTTTAAGGATGAAAATGATAAAAAAGATTCAACACCCTCAATATATACAAGATTTATAGTAGAACCGTTTGGATTCCTGTGATGATTTATCCCATTACGATCATGTATTAAAGATTATTGTCTTCTTCCTAATTCTATATTTCTCTGAAAATTTAACAATAAAAATGTTATCAATTAAATTTAAATACTATCGATTTTATCTATTTAGTGTTAATTTATACTAATTATGGATTATTTTTACTAATTAACATTAATTTCCACAAACTAAATTTACTTTTATCTAATTTCTTGTTATTATTACTAATTTACATTTTATTTTTAGTAGTTACCCTTAATATTTTGTAATTATCTCCACTTTTTTAATAATTACATCTATTTTTTAGTAATTATCACTAATTACTGTATTTTACCTAATTACTTTTAATTTTTACTAATTACCACTATTTGTTAGTCATAATCACAAATTTTATAAATTATTGAGAACATTTTATAATTAACCTAAATGTTTACTAATTATAGGAAATTTTTAATAATTATAGCTAAGCTTTATGAATTACCATTAAGTAACTCTAATTTTATAGTAATTACTGCAAAATATTACTATGTACTACAAATTACCACTATTTTTCATAAATTACAACTAATTTCCAATAATTTTTACTAATAGATACAATTTAACCTTAATTTATGATAGGTTTTACTACTTTTTACTAATTACCACTAATTTTCACTAACATCAATTAGTTACCACTATTTTTAAATTATTAATTCTAATTATCGTTATTTTTTTCTAATTAAAGATCATTAACACTAATTTTTACTAATTAATACTATTTACAATTGGTTTTTACTAATTATCGCAATTTTTTATTAATTTTTACTGATTACTGCTATTTTTTATGGATTACCTCTATTTGTTAATAATTATTTCTCATTATTTCTATTATTTACTAATTTAAATTAGTTACTACTAATTTTTTCAAATTATATCTAGTTTTTATTAACATTTATTGATTATTATTAATTATTATCTATTACTACTAACTTTTGTTAATTACTACGATTGTTTAGTAATTAAAGCTATAGTTTAATAATTAAATTTAATTATAATTATTTTTAACAATTTCCACAAATTACAGTTAATATTTACTATTTACCACTAATTACCATTAATTACCTCTTTTTTAGGAATTTTTAATGATCACTGTTATTGTATAACAAACATGCTAATTTTCATTATTTTTAATTTTACTACTAATAATCACTATTTTTCTCTAATATTTACTAATTACCGCAAATTTATACAAATTTTTACTAATTACTATAATTTTTTACTAATTATCGCTAATTACAACTATTTTTTGCAATCCAAATTCAAATTACCACTATTTTTATTTATTAATGCTAAATATAGCTATTTTTTACTAATTGATGTTAATTATAGCTAATTTTTACTAACCATTGTTATTTTTATTTTTTACCTCTATTTTTTACTTATTTAAATTAATTTTTATTCTTTTTTATTTCTTTATTCATTTTTATCATTATTTTTTATTAATTACCACTAATTACATATAATTTTGACTAATTACCAATAATTACTATTAATAACAGCTAGTTCATACTAATTTGTGCGGATTACCACTAATTTTAACTAAGTACATCTAATTACCTATATTTTTTAATATTTATCACTAATTACCATTACCTATTACTAATTACCTCTAATTACCATTAATTAACAACAATTATTACTAATTTTTCTAATTACTTTTATTTTTTATTAAGTACTGGTAATTGCCACTATTTTTTACGTATTAATGCTATTTTTTTCTATTTTGTTACTAATGAATACTGATTACTACTATTTTTTCTAAATATAGTCAATTACCAATAATTTTTACACACTATTTTTTATTAATGTTTACTAATTATCAAGAATTTTTACTCATTACCACTAATTTCTTTTAATAACTACTTATTTTTACAAATTAATGATAAATATTAGTAATTATCACTAATTACTGCTAATGTTTTCTAATTACTACTAACAACCATTATTTTTCACTAATTACCGCTAATGTTTACTATGTATTGGGAATTACAACCATTTTTTTACTAATTAATGATATTTACTACTGATTTTTACTAATTTATGCTAATTACATATATTTGTACTAATTATAGTTACATGCTTATAATACTTATGACTAATATCTATTTTTTATTAACTTTTACAGATTATGACTAATTTTTACTATTTAATACTAATTTTTAATAATTACTACTAATTTCTACTAATTTATGATAATTTTAAGTAATCACTGCTAATTACTACATATTTTTACTAATTATTGCGAGCTAACGGTATTTTTTTACTAATTACCACATATTTTTACTAATTATCACTAATTATGGTCAATTTTAACTAATTACAACTAATTCAATTAATTATAAAAAATTAATATTAATTACAACTAGTAAGAAAATCTAATTTTTAATATAAAAAATAAATGAAATAGCCATTTAAATTTTTTTTTAATACATAAAAGCTAAAACTTTATAATAATCAAAATACTAAGCTGAATCTCACAATTTTCACATAAAAATTAAAAACATTATAGGAAGAAATAATGGAAGATAGAAAACAAGAGTAGAATATGGTATAGTAGAGTTGAAATTCTAATGTGCAAGGGTATATATATGTTATATTGTTTGCAATGGGACTCTCTTCACAAATAGTTTTATTTTTGATGAGTGCCTATGAAAAAATGTACCCATCATAAATTCATATGGTGGTATTAAATAATTATTTATTACGGAAACTATCGCAAATAATAACATCAGAAAAAATATTCACGATGGTCATGGTCACCAATGTTTGGCTATTAGTGACGATTATCATTGCTAATGATATATATTAGTGATGAGAACCGTCAACAATACCATAAAATTAATAAATATATATAACATATAATAAACTATTAGTGATGTAGGATCAATCAAATCCCAAAATAATCTTTCCACATTTTGGATAGCATTCACTCAAATATTATTTTTCATGGAAGATGGACTGCCATCGCAAAAATTTTTTACAAGAATTATTTGCGATGGGTGAGCTACACCCATTGGAAATAATTTCATTTTATAGGTTTTTTGCGATCACTTGTTCACACATCACTAAAACCCGATTTTACCTTATTTTATAAGAGATTCTATTTAAAATTAAATATTTTAAAAAATGTTTTTACTTATCATTTTAATAACCTTTTTTTCATTTTTAATGTTCTATTATTGAATATTATTATTTACATGTAACCGTTTTTATAGTTTTTTCACTCATGTTTTTAAAAAATTTATATCCTTTTCAAGGATCCACTATATAATGTTCCTTTTAGAAATAATTATTTTTCAAAAGTGTTCACTCCACCATTTTAAAAATTAATATTGAAAGTGATTGTAACTTTTTTTATGTTGAAGATAAGAGTGATTTCTAAAAACTCTTTTTTGATTTCAACACTATTTTACTTTGTGTCTTAATTTAATTTACATCATGGTAAATTATTTAAGTTAAATTTATCAATAAATGTTCTTACAAAATATTTTTTTTGGTGTTTGAATTTTGGGTATCATTCATTCAAATTCCGGAGGTCAATCTTTGTGATTCCATTTTGAAATATTATGAAACCATTAAATGGGTTCTTAATGGTGTGATGAATTCTTTTTTCCAGTGGAACACACAGTTTTTGTTAAATGGTGGGTGGAGTCCTAAATCACTAATCAATAGATTGTTAATGATTATATCTCATGAACCAAATGGTAAATAGGATGATATATCCCAAGACAAAGAGTACATTGAATGATTTATCCAAATCTAAAGTGTACATGGGAGTATTTATTACAAGACAAAGGGTAAATGTGAGGATTTATCCAAAGATAAAGGGTACATGGGATGACTTACCCTAAGATAAATGGAATAAGTGATGATTTTTCCCATGATAAGGTACATGAGTGGCTTTTTCCCATTGGTAAAGGTCAACTTGAAGATTTAACCCATGCCAAAGTAGTATATGGGATATTTTCTACCAAGCCCAAGGGTCTATGGGTTGTTCATCCCAATACCAAGAAGTTACATTAGTGATTAGATCAAGTCATTTATGAAATGAATGTCTAAGTGGGTAGCATTAAAATACGATTTCACTACTCCACAAGTAGTATTTATAGGTGGGTTTTTAGAATTTGTTTGAGAAAATACCGCTATAAAGTGTCAAAATAGAGCGGTAGTTTTTAAAAAACCGATTTAAAAACTTTTTTAACACAAAAAACTCTCCCCTCTACCCAACACCCCAATCCCTCTTCCCATATCCTTGTAAAACCCTATTGCCCTCTCACGAGCCCCCAAATCCCTATCACTACCAGCCACCCTGTTAGTTGTTACCCCCCCCCCCCCAACACAACACCCCTCCCCTTCTTCCCCCAGCACCATCAAACCATATCCCCCTCACGCCAGCCCCCTTCCCCGTCAATTCGACCCCCTTATCCCCCTCATCGTTTGTCTCCTTCTCCATCACTGTCCCTTTCATGCCCCCTTTCTCTGACCCCTCCTCCCCCTCAGGTGTTATTTATTCTTCCCTTATATTAAAAACCCTAGTTTTGAAACCCTATAGTTGTTCCATGTCTATTGAGTACCATTCTTTTTCTTATATTAATTTCTATACATACTCGATTGATTATAATGATATAATTTATATGCTTATTGAATTTTCAATATTTAGATATTGAATCTTCAATATATTCGATATATGTCAATTACAAATATGCATATAACATATTATATATTTTCATATTAAATATTCAGTTTATACATATTGAGTTTTCAAAATATGGATATTCCATATTTAGTATATGGATATTGAATAATGAAATATATCATATTTCATCTTTCAATATCTATTTATGCGCATTCTAGATTATTAATTTTATATTTTTTATATACGTATATGATATGTCTTGTATATAAACATTACATATCATGTATATGCACATTTCATATACATTATATGCATATTTAATATATTCTTTTAAAGTGATTTCATGCCATGTGGATTTGTTATCCATGTTGTATGGATCATTATCCATGGTTAAATTTCAATTTCAAAAAATGTTTATTTTATTTTGATTTTATTATTTTATAATATTGATTTCTTCACATACCTTAAATTCTTTTGTTTTATTTAATAAATTTGTTTTTTATTATAGGAGAAAATTCATTCAATTTCCATAGTTGTTGTAGGGAACGTCCTTCTCACAGCAATTCTAGAATATCAGACTCCATTCTTTGGATATGACTTCTTGGCATACAAGGTACCATTATTTTTGAATTTCAATTCTCAACATTTGTATGCTAACTATATTTTTTACCTCCTAATAATTTCCCAACATTTTAACTTACCTTCCAATCCTTTTTTCAATTCTTTGTTACTTATTATTCCAAATTTAATTACTAATTTATTCATTCAAACATTAAGGTTATTCTAATTTAATAAATGGTTAATTTTAAAAAAAATTACAATCTACTATGTCCCATGAAAATTCATGGATGGTGATACTAGTTAAACACACACAAAATGGTAGTCTTCCATTCATCCATATCCCATCAAAACAGTTCATTAATGCACCACTATAACAGATAATACATTTGAAAATAAAAGGCTATATCTTATAATTGTTTATGATTGTAGATAATTCACTTCACATTTCCATGTTATTCTTTATTATATTTTCTTTAATCTAAATAAAAATACAAAAAACATCAATAAATCCCTTCAATATATATATGATCATAGAAAAAACATTCAATTATTGATGTATACATAACCTTTAGCTTATATTTATCCCTATTTCATGTTTCTAATTCTATGTCATTGGATATTATGAAATATCTCGAATATTGGGTGGTCATATGGCGACATCTCAAACCAACTAGAGTGGGTTGCCTTTATTATATTATGTGATTTAACTTATGCTATGATTTCTCTTGTTTTATATGTTCATGTGACTCAGTTGGGGTTCTTTTTTATTTACTTCATTCTTATCCTGGTTTTTAATGTCCAAATAGTTTTAAAATCATAGTGAAATATGGTTTCCTCTCATCACAATATAAGGTAATAAAGGTATTATTTTTTATAACAAAAATAGTTTATTGAACATCACATTTTTTCACATTAGGTAGTAAAGAGAGGCAAAGCACGGGTAACATGATTGACAATAAAATAGTCCCATGAAATAACATTCATAATGTTCTCCCTTAAACATTATCCAATACTGAATATTCAAGATAATATAATGTACACATATTTTTAACAACATAAATCTAAATGGTTTGTACTTTACAAAATAAAAAGAACTTGGATCATTGATCTAATAGGTATGATAGTCATAGTCATTTTTCAATGATCAGTACAACTATTCTTAGACTAGAATAATTCTAATGGTCATATCATAAGGGAGTAAAAATTATTCCTTAGTTATAGATATTAGTGTGATTTGCACCTATCTATTTTTTCATAAATCGGACATTGGAAACAATGTTTGAAAAATTAATTGATTTTAATTCAACATCATTCATATACCATTGTTAGAAATCTAGGGGTGTTTTAAACACTCTTTATCACAATAAAAAAATACACTAGACTTCAACTGTAAATCAAAAAAAATGAAAAATGAAAAAACATAGAGAAAATTTACATTGGAGATATTATGATCTCCATTATAAAAAACAGGACATCAGTATTCTTTGTAATCATGAAAAGTGTTGAGATATTTTTATAATGTGGGATGGGATTATAAAGAAGATAATTTTTTTTCAATCATGTTACTTGGTGATCTTCTCCCAAGATTCCTATTTATTGGCCTATAAGTCATTACACATCCAACATTCCTAATTCTCCCATCTATTCATTTATTTGGCTATAAAAACTCACATATATAGATATTGTTTAATATTAGACTATGGTAGAAGTTATGAATCATAGAATTTAACTATTCATATTAAGGATTGAATCAAAATATAACATCACCAGGTTAGTTAGGATAGTAAATATAAGTAATGATTGTGACCTATGAAATGATGAATTTCACTTTTGTTAGAGAGATTGTCCAATACCACACTTGTCAATAATGATTTTACATGAAACATTATCAGTCTTGTTTTTAAGTCACATCAATAACATTATCAGTATTGTTTTTATGTCACATCTATCAAGAAATTTTAAAACCACTCTAGTTGGTTTGATATGTACCATCTGAAAATAATGAAAAATAGAATTTGATACAAATAAATATAATCTTTTAGATCACTAATAGAAATAATATCTATGATTGATTTCTATTTTTTTACTTTTCTTTTTTTAGAACTTATATGACTCTTCATAAAACTAATTGGGTTATGTTGTTTTCACATGAATTTATCTCACTTCAAACATGGTAATAGTTATGTGTTGTAATTTTTATTCATAAGGTGTGGGAAAAATTTTATATGTATAAAAGATGGATCACATTACTAAGGAACACACCTCAGTATGCTAAGGGTTTGGAGGAGTAATTATATTTTTCAATTTCGAATTGATCTGTTGGTGGGAGAATAATATTTACATGTACTAAATGTAAATTTTGAAGATGGTTTACGAGAGATGAATTTTGTGAATGCTTGATATTTAAGTTATTCCCTGATCAATATTTTTGATGTATTTGGAATGTGAAATTGAACATTACATAAAGTTTGAGAATTGATGTCAATCGACATAATGAGCTCCCAAATTCTTAGACAATGTACAATGAAATGAAAAAACTTATAAATGATCCATTTGACATTTCAATAAACCAACATCAACATCAAAACATATCAGAATATCCATTTGAGGGTGTAACAAATAAAAACATCACAAGTGATTTTTTTTATATTATAAGACAACCAGATCGAGATTGTAACATATCATTTGATCCCCCTCTTGATTTGTGGATAATAATACATGAGAAAACTCCACTGAGCAAACGAATTCATTTCATTGATTATTTGATGATGTAAAAAGAGTTATATAGTGGATGTTTGAATTACTCAAAACATTATTTTCAACTAAAGTTGTACAAAATAAAATTCCTACGTGGAATTACAACTAATGTGATTTAATCGATATTGGAATTGTTTCATAATGTATTTCATGAAGCAATGATCCCTAATTAATTTATTGATATGAAAAAAGTTGTTGACAATATTGGTTTGAATTATACAAAAATACATGTGTGTCCCAATTATGGTATGATTTATTGGGGAGAGGATTTAAGCATACACACTTGAAAAAAAAGTAACCATCTATAATGAAGTCAATGGTTGATATTGGAATTATGAATAAACAATACAAAATGAAGATGAAGAAAAGGAAGACAAATGAAAAGGTATGGTGTTGCATTCCATTAAATCCTTGTTTTCAAAGATTATTCACGTCATCAAAAACTACCGAACACCAGATGTGGAATTTTGTATATAATAAAAATGATGGGATAATGTGATATCCAATATATTCACAATCATTGAAGGAATTTGATTCATTACATATAGATTTCTCATCTAATCCAAGGAATGTTTTATTGGGAATCGATGCTGAAGGATTCTACCCATTTGAGACTTTGAACACTAGTTATAGCATTTGGATAGTGATTTTGATCCCTTACAATCTTCCTCCATTGATATTTATAAAAAAACTCATTTTTCATTTCAATGATTATTCTTGGAAAAAAAATTCCTAGAAAGTATATTAATGTATACTAACATCCTTTAATTTAATAATAATAAGAGTTATGAAGAAACAACATTGATACATATGATGCATCTTCTAGAATAATGTTCAAAATAAAAGATACTCTAAGGTGGACCATTAGTTACTTCTATAGACATGAAAATGTAACTGGTTAAGACACTTATACTGGTTTGGCTTGTCCTATTTGTAACTTTTATTTTGATCTTGAAATTCTACCTCAGATAAGAAAATGGTGCTTCTTGTTTTATCCAATATTTCTATATTCATATCATAAATTTTGATTGAAAAAGACAAAATTCAATGGTTTAATTGACCATAGACCATTACCAAAGATGTTAATAGGTTCTGAAATGTCGTAAAAACATGGTAACGTTAAAATAAAATTTCGGATGGTGCATTATTTTAATGATAGTGGGAAAAGAGTTTGAAGTGAAACTTGAAGTGAAATCGGAACACAAAAATAGAAGAAAAAAAGTATATTATTCAATCTCCCATATTAGGAATTTAATTTATTGTGTCATAATATTGATGTAATGAATATTTAGAAGAATTTTTCTGACAATATGATCTTCAAATTTCTTGATGATCATGGAAAATATAAGGAACATATCAATGCTAGGAAATACTTACAAGAATTGAACATAAATCATAACATATGTCTATATGAGAATTAAACGTATACTCTGGTAAACTTTTGAATAAAAAATAAGGATTAAGATACATTCCATTGAATTTTAAAACATGTGAAGGTATCTGATGGGTATTAAAGTAACATCTCAAGATGTGTTGACTTAAAGAATTGTAGGTTACATGGACTAAGAAGTCATGATTCATATATTTTGTTACAGTAGTTACTACCACTAGAATTACCTACATTATTACCTGAAAAACTTTCTAATGTTGCACTCCAATTTTGAAAAATCTTCAGAAAAAAACGTGAGAAAAATATATAACCATTTGATCTTAACAGATTTTAGGATAGATTTGTATTCAGACTTTAATCAATGGAGATGAAATTTCTTTTTCCTTTTAACTATCATGATGCACTTAACTGTGCATTTGGTTATTGAAGCTAAATTAGGAGGCCCCATACAATATCGATGGATGTCTCCAATTGAGAGGTACTTTATTTTTATGTTTTTTATTCAAGTAAACAATTCACAGAATATCATTAGATATAAAATAATTTTTTTTCTTTTATTTTGCAGATATCATGGGAATTTGAAATCATATATGAAAAATAAAGTTAAACTTGAAGGATCTATTTATGAAGGCTATTTGGAAGAGGTGTGTATTACCTTTTGTTATAGATATTTTATGATATAAATAAAATATTTAATTGATTTTGACATGTTTATAACACATCTACTCAATCTCAAATACTTGTGAAATCAAAAATCATTCATTCTTTTGGCAGATCACTTGGGAGTAGATCTAGTGTTACATTGAAGGGAATGGAATTATCACAATCACATAGATATGTGATGACTAATAGTGAGATTTTAGATCATTTTATTTGAGATTTTTGGATACAAATAAAGATATGAATGAGAATCTGAATAGGAAATGAGAATGATATTACAAAATCTATTTACAAAGATCTTGTAGAATGGTTCTCATGATTTTTAAGTTCATAAATATTTCAATCAATGTAAATATTATATTGAAAAATATAGTTTAAAAGTATAATAATGTATATTAATTTTTTTAGATCATGAATATTGATACTCAATATGATTTTTTAGAAGAATTAAAGTTTCTTTCAAGAGGTCCTCTAAAATATTCTAGAAAGATCAACGCTTACAATTTGAATCGATTTAAATTTTGTATATTCAATCAAGAAGTGGGTTTGAAAACATAGAATAGTGATATATTTACATTTTCTAAAGTGGGATACTATATAAAGTTTTTTAATATTATCGAATTAAACTACCACATGCATTTTTTAGTATTTTTATTCAAATTCAATTGGGTCGATATTATCATTGGTGTTAAAGGAGATTCCATACAATTTATTTCAGTGAACTTATCTTGATTGAGGGATGTTTTTTACTATGAATTACATGATCAATATATCATATCATCATAATAGAATATGGTATATTATGTAGAAGATGTTTCAGATAATGGGTGGAGTGTAGGTTCTCACGTAATTCCACGAGACTTGTATGATATTAGTAATGAAGTAGAAGATTTTACCTATGACGTTGAATCTCATCAATAGGAAAAAGTGAAATTATTTGAAAATCATTATATTGAAAATATTATTCTTTCAATGGTTGATGAAGTAAATGAAGTAATGATGGAGTAGGAAAATTATATTATTAATGGAGAAAATGATTGTATGTACAATCATCCATTCATTTATTAACTACTTATGTCATTTGTGAAGTCATTCATTATCATAGTTTTATATTTTTTTATTTTCAGTACTCTGAATCTATTATCATTTCAAAAAATATATACATTGATTTTTTAGTATATATGTTCTGAAGATAATTTTATTTGATTAAAATACATGAATTCCATGGAGGAAGCATTATACTAATTTCAGTCGACCCTCAATCAAAATTCACTTGACTATTCCTACAGATGATGATCCATATATCTCTCTCCCTACAACATCTAAGACACGATCCACTCTCCTGCTACACCATCTCTCACACCATCCATCAGTCTGCCATTAGCAGCTCAGTCAACTCCTCCCCATCACACAACCTCGTTAGTGAGGTAGAATTCCACTATTGGATATACGTGGGGATATTTGAGGGTGACTGTTATAGGTAAAAATTTTAATATGAACAAAGTTATTGCACTTTTTTATACTACTAGCCATGTTTTAATAAAATAGGGTAAAATGATACAACAACAAAAAATATGAAAATTTCAGATGTCTGGAATCTAAATTAAAAAAATATAGTTGTCCCATTTGACTACTATTGGGTCCATATGGATGACACTACATGATTATTTGGAAATATTCTAGGCCAATTGGAGGTGGATTCGGTTACCCTCAAATTAGATATGATGATTGGATGTATATTCCTTCATCTTCGAAAATGAAGTTTTTGATTCACCTATAAAGGTAGTTTTAATAAATTATGGTGTAATTGAATGCCATTATGATATTAAATAATAATATTTTGAAGATAAATCTTTATGTACATATGTTTTTCCACTTTCCCATTACTGATGTTATAACATGAAATTGGACGTTGAAAATTTTGGGCAATAAATCAGATGATTTTAAATGGAGATTATGGAACAAATTCATTGATAATTCATTGAGCACCCAATAACTATATGAAAAGGTACACAATGGGGTACATGGAGGAAAATGGAATTTTTTTATTGATATTCATTGTAAATAAAGACAATTGTATTTAAATTTATATTATTATATTAATATTGTTTTACATGTATACATTCATATGAAAAGGATATGACATTGCCTACATTACTATTAAATTATATTTTATTTATTTCAGGATGTTTTGAGGAAGTATGCATCGAGTAGGGATAAGTAAATCATCCCTCACATTTCAAGGTCAATGTATTTTTAGAGAAGTTGATTTTTTAAAAATTTATAATTAAATATTATCTATTCCATATAATAAATTGTTGATTTATATTTGTTTAATGTAGACCCAGAATTTTGTTCACCAAGCCTCCCAAACAGAACTATGGATGGATGTTCATAAAAACTGATGGGAGTTATGTTAATGGGACTTACATAGAAGTTGGGATATGAATTCATTTTTCATTATAATAACTTATTATAAGTTGTAACTATGTTAATATATATTACATGAAATATGACTTCTATTTGATTTATAATTAAAAATTATAGAACTATGGAATGCCAATCCCACACAACTCTACACAATCTCCCAAGATGACCAAGTTGGTAAAGTCCTTTGGAAGGGGAATTGTGGTTGAGTGTGCAAAATGGGTTTGGGACCATTACCATTTGAGGTATCTAGTTGGACATTAGGGATTGTAACTAAATATACTCCTATTGTAGTCACTCCCTACCCCTAGATACTCAAATCGACTTTTTCTATTCAAAACAAAATTTTGGAACATTCAGATTATATATAAGCTTTGAAAAAAGTATTTGTAGATTTATATTAGAAGATGATTGGATTTGACCCTTGTGATATTTCATCAATGGATGGTGGTGAGAAGGGAAATCAAAAAAAATCAAAATCATTTAGTACACAAAATTTTATTGGTTTTAAGTTTAAATATAGATATACAACACTGCTTAATTCTCAATAAAACTATCTTACATGTGCCAGTTATAAGAGGTAAAGATGGAGATGGAAAGGGTGACGATCAAAGTTCATCAAGAAGTGATTAGTGGTATTTTTATGCCTGGGAATAATAAGGAATGAGAGGGTTTGTTGAATAATCATTTGTGACATAGAGATGAAACCATTGATGGTCGTATATGAATTAATATAATTGTTTATTCATGAGATATTTGTTATATATGTGTGATTTATTGTGCTTATATTATGGATTTTGTATGCTTATGATAGGCAATAATCCTGGTTTTCATTTTTTTTTCAAGGTAGTTCTGGTGTATCAGAATCGACAACTGGTTTATTTTTAAAAAAAAATAGTGGTGGTTTAAGCCAATGCTAAATATGGAATATTTTTATTCATAGTAGTTAAACTTGTCGGTATAATATGATAGTTTTTTTGTGGTAAAAATCAACCCTAAATATGACACACTATTATTTAGAAGTTGTTTTCATCATTTTAGTGACCGTTTTGTTGGGGAAACTTTTTGGGATTTAACTATGGTTTTAACCCCTAAAAAATCCTCATTATTTTTTTCCTCGGAAACCGCTACTAAAATGAATGTATCCTCTGCTAAATAAACTGTCTATGATTTTTACTAGATACATACACTAAATGGAAGAAACCTCTACATATTGGATGTACACACCAAATTTAGCTGTAGTTTTTTGAAATCAACACACAACCATATGGGAGTAGATTAAACCGCTGCCAATTAAATCATGCATCTACTTGTTGCTTTTCTTATAGTGATTCTATGATTATATTTATACTACAATATAATATTATTATGATGACCTAAACTTTTATAAATGAAATTCACTTTTTAAATGAATAAATTCATTATTTTGCAATGTATTTATTAAAAACACACGCACTACTTTGGTTATTTTGGATAGGTATAGCTTATAGAATTTAATAGATCATTAACCATCATATCCTTAGATAATATAGTTGTTTTATAATAACCATTAAGATTAATATATAATTTAGGTTATGATAAAGTCCAATTGACACAAATGAAAGAAGAGATGGCCTCGAACAGTATGATCATACCTTTTGAATCCCATTTATCAGAACTTTGGAGATATATCGAATCACTATATTTTCCATTAACAAATCTAAATATGAGATTCAACAACTAAAGCATGAGGGAAACCTTTTATGGGAGAATTTCATGATTATTGAGATCACGGACCAAACCATTCTCACCCAACAACCCCAAGAAAGAGTCTGGATACCCTTAGAGTATACACTAGTGTAATAAGTTATTTTGCATCATGAGCCTAAAAGTGTGAATTTGTATGTTTTTTAATTAAAATAATGGTTATATTTATCCTTTTTTTATAAATTTATAAATTATTTAATTATGAGTTTGATAAAATATAGATTTTTATATGATGAAATAAAATTATATTTTTGGGAAATATAATGTTTCAATCAAATCACACTTTTTGATGAATTGAAGAATTTTTGAAATAAATTTTATTTTTATAAAAAATTATTATTGAATAATATTTATTCAAAAATAAATGATAATATAATTTTATTAAGTTAAATGTTATTTTTATAAGGTTTAGAAACTGTTATCATCATAAAAACCCATATTTTTCAATAAATAAGGATTTTATTTTTAAAAATGTTAATTTTTAATTTTATAGAATTATTTTGAAAAAAAATAAATATTTTTTCTAAAATAATCAAGTTGAAAATTTTCTATGGTGTGTTTTTCATAATTTTCATAGAAAACCGAATTTTTGGGTAATAATTAAATATGGTATAAGTATTATGAAATCTTGAAAGACCAATAGTTATGTAATAAATATTATAAATATTATACATGAAAAAAATTACGTGCAACCTTTAAAATAATATTTTTTTAAAATATATAATGAATTTTATAAACCCATAATGAATCCTCCAAAACATATATTATATTTAAAGGTTTTAAAATAAATTCGTTATGAACATGACTCGCTTACACACCACCAAGTGTATTATTTTAGTGATTTCGATTCTTAGCCTTATAAAATATTGATATCCACTCCTATTTAGAAGATAACATTCGAAAAACCATGGGATTTTTCTTGATTTGATTTTTTGAATTATTTTTCAAAACATAAGTTTACAAATTAATAAATAATCCCCATATATTTTTCAATAAAATCATCCCAACATCCAAATAATATTTATTTAAAACCATTTTTAAATAAATTTATATTTTTTCTCTCTATAGATCCCTCCCATGGTATTCTCAAGATCTTAAGAATCTCCTCTCAAGCTTTTAGAAGCACCCTATCAAGGTAAGGGAATTTCACCTTTTCCCATTATTATAGAACCTTATATATATTATGCCTTTTTATTTATTATTTTTAATTTTTAGATATGTTTTTACACATCCATCTTACTGTCATTATTAATTTTATGTGATGATATACCCCTTTCATCCTCATTAAACTCTTCCATAAATATTTATTTTTTAGAAAGCAGTAGGGCTGAGGCCTTATTTACTAAAAATGGAAAACAAGGAACCCTTTTGAAATGGGAAGGGGAAACCCATTATATGCCTGAAGTCCAGAGACAAATATACTTAGATCCCAGTGATAAAATCTGAATTGAAAATCCAGCCAAACCCCAATAAAACACATCAAAATGGCCGTAACAGGCCCAAACAGAATCCTAGTCGCCATCTCCGGAAAAATCCGCCACAAGCCACCACGTTCTGTCGTCCCCGACAGAGAACCTACACTCCACCACAAATAGTGTTTCATAAAATATTTATATCCTTCATTTCGTAGGTAATTGTATTTATTTAACCCACACTCCTTAATCATTTCATTAAAATTGATGAAATACTTTTTTATGTTGGATGATCTGTGTGACACAGTTATGCATGTACATGATACGAATATAATGGGTGGGCCGAAAATTATATAGTCCTAAAATTCATTAGGAGATGTTTTTATATCATGAAATACCCTATATGAATCATGGTATGTTACCATATTCACACTATGTTAGGATTTTGTGGTGGTTATCCATTACTTATGTTTATGATGTCATGTTTTATGTGGTTGTCACATTCCCATGTTTCCTTTACTTCATCATCTAATATCATACATTTATGTTCATGTTTATTATTCTCACCCCTATCATATTTCCTTTATATACCTCTTGAATCACATTTATGACTTTTCCTTATGATACGATTTTATTATTCCCTTATAGGGCTTTATAGATCACCCCTTCGTTATGTAAGTCCCCAGGTTATCCCTTGCATTTTTAGAAGAGAAATGGATTATTAAGGGAATGTTATAGAGTTTTTGAATAATTTTGTAGTACTCATGTTTGATATTATTAGGGTATGTATCGAATTTCGAGAAGTCACTAGGCCGCATGACCATTTTGGATTGTATTATGTGCACCTCTATGTAATAAATAATGAATTATGGGGTATTATAATATGGGTTGTCATAGTTGGTAATATAGGAAAGTGTAGTTATTGGTAGATATTAGGATTAGAAATCCCTAGTGGAATACTAAATGATAATTCAAGAATTATAAAATATCCCAATTTTTTTTAAAATTATAGAGGAAGTGGTTTCGAAGAAAATGCATCTCTATATGGATACTATAAGTAGAAGTGCCTCTAGAAAAGTTATACCAAGGGGTAATATCCCTAAAGAGAACAGATTGGTATTAGATTATTTTTCACCCGGTGCATGAAAAACATTCCTTATTTCACACCTATTTTGACACTCTTGAGGTGTGTGCTTTGATAAATTCACTAGTTCCCTATGAACCATTTTTAAGGGAAAAATCTACCAAAAATATTTAATATTAGGAACAAGATCCTAGATAACATAGATTTAATTCTATAAATTTATTGGCATAGGAATATATTACATTTATGATTGTTCCCATTATTTAAATTGGATTCATATTTATGTGTTAAATATTTTAAAAATTATCAATCACAATTTTCTCTTTATTTTAGTCAATGGCTATAAATAATTGAAACTGAATCAAAAAAAATTGAAGGAAAATTTGATGAATTCCAAAATAATATAACCTACCCAATGGGAGAAATTTTTAGAAAATTCATGATAATAATATCTCAAATAACTCAAATTTTCAATAGAAACATGAATCGGTATGAATACCCATATCCCCCTAAGAAAAAGAAAGTTGGAATTTTGACCTTTATATGAAAGTGGATTTCAATATTTAGTGGATTTCATGATCCATTAATCAATAAAAAATTGATAAAAAAATTTAAAATATATTATAATTCCTTTATTTTTATAAATAAGATAATTTTGTTATAGATATTTATCATATTGAATGATAATCTAATCACTGGTGGACATTTATAACAAATACAAAGCCTGATGATTATATTGAATTGATTTAATAAAAATATTTTTTGAAATTATTTTTTGATAAATACTTCCTTAAAGTCTCAAAATTAAAATATATAGGGTTTTCCTTAAACTCAAGAAAAATTGATATAATTACATAAGTTAATATAAGGTGAAATTAACAAGACTTTAACAATACACCTCTAAATTTTTCATTGAATCCTAAATTAATGTTTTCCACTTATTTTTTGGGATAAGGTGAGAATATGAAAATACATGGATATTTGATACATTGATAGGAATAAATAAATTGTTTTATGTTCCCTAAATTTCAAAATAGAGATCATAGAATCTCATGGGTATCATGGGTACGGAGGTAGGAAGTGAAGGATGGATTTTAATTCTTGTGGTATGATGGTGCAATCTCACCATAGTATTAAATTACAACATACGACTTTTCAAAAGTGTGGGACTGTAACCACCAAATAGTGTTAATAAATATTTTTCATTTCATAATTTTAATTCTTCAATACCTTGTGTTGCACACAACCATTTTTTTTAAATGAAACACGTAATATTATATGTCCATCATAACATGGCTAATAAATTAGAGGGAATATATATGAAAATTTTATTAATGACATAAATATAAATTTCAAAATAAATATGAATGTATTGATATGATCTTATAATATGATTACAGAATTGTTTATATTTCAATTTATTCTTCAAAAAAATAATTTTTCTTCAAAAATAGCCTTTTCTTTTTTAGTAATGAATATAAATTTTTTACAAGTTATTAAAAATCGATTTCAGAAAATAATTTTTTTTGAGTTGTGGATGTAATAGTTTTTTTTTTATTATTTTAGGAAAATACTTATTTTTGTAAGGAGTAAGGAAAATACTAATTTTTATTTAAAACTGAATTTTCATTTAAAGTATTTAAAAGATGAAATTATGTTCTTGATTATTTTTAAATTTTAATCGGTTCATTTTAGTAAAAAAATAACCCAATTATGGTTTTTGATAAATATTTTACTCAAAAATTTGTTATAAAAACATTTTAGGTTTCTGAAGGGCATTTTTCAGAAAAAACTATTTTTTCATGGATTTTTACTGGTTTTATATTAATTTAAATTTTGAAATTTTGTTGTTTTAAATTTTGAAAAATCAGTACCAAATTTAGATTTATAACTTCCAAATTTAATGACTATTTCCCTATTAGTTTTTTCTAATATGAATAATAACCATGAAAATTTGTTTACCACTATAAAGGGTAAACTGGTTAATTTAGGTGAAAAATAAATTGATAAGGAATATAAAATGACCCTAACACATACAAAAATATTATTTGATAAAGATAATTTGACCCTTAACATATAAGTATCAAAATTATTTTTTTCAATGGGAACCTTTCCATAAAGATTAGTTATATAATATTTAAATCAAATAATGTGAAAAAATGTTACATTCTTTTTCTTAAATATCACGTATGTGTCCATGTGGGGAGAAGGATATGTTATGAATGAATATAAATTTAAATGTTTAACTTAATAAAATTATTTTCTTGATAAAAATTTATTTTTGGATTTTTTGTCCACTTAGATGAGATTATGCAATATATAGTATTTTTTTATAATAACTTAAAGATGTCACATCCATGTTTTAAATACTATATCATTTTTAATATATGGATTACAAAAAGGTATATTATACTATAAATATTATTATAAAATATAGATGATTTATATTCATCATGTTATTTTATTTTAATTTTTTTGGGAAGATAAAAGTATATTAAATAATTACGAAATGCTAATGTAGTAGATATTTTAATAATGAAAATACCAAATAAATGTTAATAAAAATATTAAAATTATATAATTTTAAAAAATTAATATTTTAAATTATTCTTATAGATGACCTCTACTCATAGTGATATAATAAAATATATTTTTTAGAAGTTAATTTTTTTATCTTTATATTTTTAAAAGTCCTTGTAATGAATCGTCTTAAAATTGACACTAATGTTATATTATAAAAATAATATTTTAATAAATTATTTAAAAATCATAAAAATATTGAAAAAAATACTACCATAATATGGTCTTAAATTCTATAAATGATTCATTTGTGGTCCAATTTACATCTCATAAGTTAAAATCTTCAACCTTTAAATATTAAAAATATTGTTATCATAGTTAAATTTAAAATAGGTTAAATAAGGGTAAATTAAAATGATAACGATTAAAATAACACCAAAACATGTCCAAAATCTTTTGTTTCATGATATTACATACTTATTTCATATTCTATTATAATAAATTTCTTTTTGAGGTATTTGGATTGATATTTAATATAATATAAATTAAATGTTATTAAAATTCCAAAAGTACCCCTCGCCAAAATTTTAAAAGAGAACCTCAACCCTAAATTATTCACATGACTTTGAACCTTGAATTTAGACCATACCTTTAAAATCTCTCTTCTAAACTTACCTTTATACATTATATAGGTTTTTTCTTCACAAAATACCATCCCGATTTTTTGTAAGAGGTGATCTAAATGAAGTTCATCAAAGAAGTGGCAATCATCTTTACCGGCCCTTTCAAGATTTTTTCTTCTTTTATTTCCTCTTCATGTGATTTATCCGTTATAAAGTTATAAATATAAAATAATCTATATTATTATATGTTATTATTATTATGTAACATCCATATTACCCATTTTATCCATCCAATGAAAAACAAAAGCATCGCACGTGCGTACATACGTCTTACCATCTCCATGCCATGGTGTAATTTTTTCTTTATGAACGATTTATTTAGATGAGTATAATGATGAAAATAATATATATATATTATGATAATAAAATTATTTTTATTAATGTAAAAATTTAATAAACCATATTCTTCCTTACTATTTTACCATTAACGGAATGATACCGTCGCTCGTGCGTATGTACGACCTACAGTCTCCCTGATGCGGGGTAATTGATTTTTCATGATCACTATTAAAATATGTTTATATAAATGTATAAAATGAATAAACATGATATATATTACCTTAATATCATTTTTAGATAAAAAAACTATGACTTTTTCCCAAGAACTGAGACTTATATGACAAAACATGCATATAAAAAATGAAGCAGTTAACACCTGAAAGACGGGTAATAATAAAATATTATTAAAAAATGGGTGATATGATGATTTAATTGGATAAAATATGATATAATAAATATGAATATGGTCCTGTTATATATTATTAATATTATTTAAACCATTATACATGACTTTTAAATATATATAATGTAAATCTAACTTAATGTGAGGGTTATTTTCACAATCTCATTATTATTCGGGATTGTTTATATGTCAGTATCTGTGGTGTAATATTTATCTTCATTTTCAATGTTTCATAAAAATGTTTTCCAAAATATTTTTACTATTATTATACATTTTTATATCATTTTTAAATATGTGTAAATATTTACCAAATAGTTTGAAAGGAATCTTTTTGTTATTTTCCACAGAAGGTTATTTGGTAATTTTCTCGAAAAAGTTCAAAAGGAATGTTATTTTAACCTATATGACATGAATAGATTTATCCCCTTTCATGATTCCGTAATTCCATGATGTTTCATATACATTCTCATATCTTTTTTTTCAATGTAAATGTTTTCTTTTAAATTTGTGCAGCAGAAACGATATTTTACCCATGAATTATTTCAAGTGATATCTAAATATTATTTTAAATATTAGATAATATTACTTGATGTTAATTATGCTTTACTGAGGATATTTTAAATAAGACTATCATGGTTCTTTTTATGATGTATTTATGCACATGATGACATGATAATTATGAAACCCATTTCTTCTCCATGGGTTATGATATGATGAAATGTTTATGAAACATATTTCTTTTCATGGGTTCTAATATGAAAAATGAATTATGTTATTCCAAACTACATATGTATCGTTTTATTTATGTGATAGGTGGTACCTCTATCTCACTCAAATAAATTGGTTAAATCTTTATATCTCATGATATAGACATTACTAGAGTTTGAAGTGAATGTAATTCAACAATAGAAGACTAGAATGTGGGAAAACTCGGTTCAATAAGGGACTCTGTTCACCATGATGGTCTTGGAAGTGAGCAATGACTAATATGAAAATTATTTTCTATGTTTATGAGTCTTCCATAATTTCATGTATCATGTTACACTCCCTTGAATTATATTATTTATAAATTTTGTTTTATTAAATTATATGATTTATTTCACAACTCAAAATCATGATCCTTGATATGCATGATATAATATTGAAAAGATATTTTGTGTTCTTATGCACTTATGATTACGTTATCTCCCTCCATTACCCTTACTAAGAATCTCATTTCACCCTTTATTATGTTTCTTTTCCCAAGTATAAGAATAAATGGATTAATTATGATGTGTCAAAAGTGGTTCTTATTGTGAAGGAATAAGTATATGATGTAGATGTTATAGAAATTAGTTGTTAATATTTCAAAGTTTCCAAAGACACTAAAACTATACAGATTTTTCATGGTTCGTTACTTTATATAATTAATATTCTTCTATTTAGATTCAATATTTCTGTATGAAATGGATGGTCCTTTATATATAATATCAGAGCAAGGTTTTGTTAACCTTGGGAAACTAGGATTAGAAAAAATATTAAGAACCCTATGGATAGGTTTAAGGATAGGTTATAATGCAAGAGATTTGATGAATATCATAAATAACCTAAGATAAAACCTATGGTGTCCGGAATAAAATTTCAATATGTAATTTCCTTTGATTATTATGTTTTTCCACTACGATTAGTGTTTCTCACAGTAATTTTGTTTGTTTAATTCAATGGTTGGAACGTGAAGGAACCACGTTAATACAGAATGTAATGGGAAATGAAAGGAAAATTATCTTGAGAAACTAAATATTTTGAGTTATAGAATAAAAAGATTTTTTATATGCTCACAAAACATTCTTATGATGTCAATCATACTATACTTTCAAATGAGGAATGTATCGAACAACATTACATTGAGTGGTTCACGACATAGAGTGTGTCTTCTTTCAGTGGGTCTTCAGATTCAATTGTTGTTGAACAATGGATTAGTACTATGAAAAATATATTTTTGGTTATCCAATTTTCATAACATGAGAAATTAAATTTTTTAGTGAATAGATTAGAAAGTGAAGTGTATAAATGGTGCAATCTCATCAAGAATATGATGAAATGAGTTGAAATTGACACCATGAAATGGGATGAGTTCAAGAACTTATTTTTCAATAAGTAATTTCCTAATATTATTCAAGAAAATAGATATAAGTATATTAAAAAGATTACGAAAAATGATAATGAATCTTTTGGTACCTACCAGTCAACATTTACATGACTTGAAAGGTATGATTTTTGGAATTATCATCCAAAGTAAGAGTAGGTTTTAGCAATTCATTAGTGGTTTAAAATGAAGTATATAAAGGGATTTATCCATAAGGGACATTAGTATCTTTAATTTAATAATTTCACATGCTCTCAATATTGATATGGAGATTAGATTTTCCCATCAATCTTGTGGGTTCAAGAAGAAGAGATAATGGAATTCTGGGGAAAATCTAAAAACCATAGTGAAAATAATATTTTCTTTTCCTTATGCTCAAATTGTTGATAGAAACATGAAGGAATATATCGTAAGGTGTCTAGTAAAAGTTTTAAATGTGAGAAATATTTTTTTTAGGAAAATTAATACCGAAGTTATGGGAAACGATGGCTACTAATTTGAATAGAGAAATGGTTTCACAGAATAGACTTCCTACACTTTAATTCTTCAAGTGTGTGGAAAATGGCCAATATTTTAACCAATTACAAAAACAAAGTGTTATCAATGATGATCATCATCAAAAAACTCTTAAGGACAAAGACAAATAAAAATTACATGTGATCACTAATTGGAATGTCAAGTACAAAAATGAAGTGGTGAAAGTTACACATACCATCAAGTCTAAAGTATCTAATTTATTATTTGATACTAGATCAACCCACTATTTTATTTTAAGATAATTTTATAAGGGTATCACCCTATTAAATAAAAAATTATATGTGTATTTAGCTATGATAATTACTAATGAGAAAAAATTCCCATTACAAGTGTATAAATCTTCTCTGATTAAATTTTGTAGCAAAGTGATTCCTTCAAATCATGTGATCATTCCATTAGTTGTATTCGATGTGATTCTTGGCATGGACTGCATTTCACTATATAGATCCCATATCAATTGTTGAGGAACATAAGTCAAATTTCAGATTTCAAATGAATCTCTTACCATCTATTGATGAAAAGATGAATATGAACTTCTAATTAAAAATGCATCCATATAGTGAGTCTTAATTCCATTAAATGATGGTTATCTATCTCATATGGTTAGTGAGAAACTCAGCAGTAATTTTACACCTATTGTATGAGAGTTTATTTTGTCTTCATAAAATAATTTCTAGGTCTTCCACTAAATTGTGAAATTGATTTTTCAAATTCACTCATATCGGGTGCTATGATTATTTGAAATACTTAATATATAATAGACAAAATTGGGTTGTAGGAATTGAAGAAGAAACTATAAGATAATCCTGAAAAGAAATTCATACACCCCAGGGTGTCACCTTGGGGGAACCCATTCTATTTGTTAATAATAAAGATAGATTAATGAGACTATTCATTTATTATCAATATCATAACAAGATCACTATCAAGAAAAAATATCAAATCCCCCGTATTGATGACTTATTTGATAAACTGTGTAGTGATCAATACATTTCTATGATTACTATTCCTTCTGGATATCATTAATTAAGAGTCAAGGTGGTGGATATACCCAAGATGGAATTCCGTATAGGTTATGAACACTATTAATTTGTAGTTATTCCTTTGGGTCATACAAATTCTAGTTCTATCTTCATGTATTTAAGTAATATAGTATTTATAGACTATATTGATCAGTTTGTGGTATTTCTTATAGATGATATTCTTTTATATTAAAAGATAAAGTAAGAAAATAATGATAACTTGAGTATTTTTATGATGACCCTGAGAAAGGATATGATTATAAAAAATCATCCAATTGTGAATTTTGGCTACATAAACATTAATTCTTGGGCCAAATAATCTAAATATATGGAATATCGTTGGATCCAACAAAGACAGAAGTTATAAAAAATTGGACTAGAAAAACAACCATAATCGAGATCTATAGTTTTTTCGTTTGGATAGATATTGTCAATGTTTTCTAAAATATTTTTCATTCTGATCTCATCCACTCACCAATTTGACTTTAAAAAAGAGTTAAGTTCGTATGGATGAATGAATGTGAAGATAATTTCAAGGATTGGAAAATAAGTTTTGTGGGTTAACCAGTGCTCACACTTACTTTTAGTGGATAAATGTTTTTTATCTATATAAATTCATCAATAAGGGGGTTGTGATGTTTTCTAATACAAAAATTATATTGTGATAGCTTATAACTCATGAAAATTGAAAATCCATGAGATAGAATACCCAACTCATGAATTTGATTTAGCTGTGGTACATTTTTCATTAAAGATAATAAGGAATTATCTTTATGGATAAAGGTGTGACATATGTGTTGATCATTAAATTTTAATGTATATTTTCACTTAAAAGGAGATAAATATGCACCAAATAAGATAGTTGGAGTGGATTAAAGATTAAAAATGTTGAATACATAACCGCCCAAGGAAAGTGAATAAGGTGAAAGATGCACTGAGTTTAAAGGACCATGCATGCCAATTTATGGTGAGGATTAACAAAATATACAATATTTATGTATTTTCAAATGATGGATCGAGAAATTTTCAAGTAAGGGGAGAAATATTATGTGGATGAAATAAATGTTCAACTATCTATAAAAGTCAAGTTTAAGGAAATACAAAAGGATGGTGTAGAGCTAAAAAATGAAGTGATAAATGTTACTAAGTTAAAAATTGATTGATATAGAATAATATGGTTTGTGAACCATTTTTTTATCCCTCCCATAACATAACTAATCAAGGATATGTTTGATGAGTCTCATAGTTCAACATTCTCTATTCATCCCTGAAGCACTGACTTGTATATGGACTTGAATGAGTATTTATAATGTGATGGAATAATGAAAAATATTCCCAAATATTTTTCTCAGTGCTTGGTTTTTAGAGAGTTAAGTTTGAGAGATTAAAGTATAAGGGTATGTTACAACCATTACCCATACAAGAATGGAAATGGAAAAACATCACCCTGGATTTTGTTGTCAGAATTCCCAAAAGTGTCCCTCACCTCAATTATAAAAGGGCACCTCCTCCCTCAATTAATCACATCACTATGTTACATAAATATTGAACATCCCCTGAAATTTTATCTTCTCAAATTTACTATACACATTACATAGGTTCCGGTCCTCTCAAAAGACCAGCCATATTATTTATTGTATGATATCTAAATGAAGTTTACTGAAAAATAGGTAATCGTCTTTACATATTATTTCAATATTATTTATTCATCTACATCATATTCATGTGTTATTTCCATTATAATTTAATAAATAGTGTGTCAAATTTATTATTATATGTAATGAAAAACAAGAAAAAACTATATTTCACCTCTAATCTATCCTACAAAAAACAAAAGCATTGGGCATACATATGTTCGACTTACCATCTCCACGCCATGGTATAATCTATTTTTCATCACCAATTTATTTGAATTGGTATAATTATGAAAATTATATATATATATATATATATATTATAATTATAAAATTATATTTATCCTGGGAAAAAATATTTCATCATCTTCTTTACCATTTCACTATTAATGGGATGATATCATCGCTCTTATGTACGTATATCCTACCATTTCCGCAAGGCGATGTTGTTTATTTTACACATTCAACATTCAATTATAATTATATAAATTTATATAGTGAATAAAAATGATATATATTACCTTAATATCATTCTATAGATGATGTTATTGTATGATATGCATGAAAACCTGGACTTTTACGATAATACATGCACAGAAAAATGAAGTAGTTAACTTATTAAAGATAAGTAATAACGAAATATTATTAAGAAAAAGGTGATAAGATTATATAAGAGGACCATATATGATATCGTAAGTATGAATATAGTTCTTGTATAAATTAAAAACATTCTTTAAACCATTTTACAATAGTTGCATATAGGTATGAAGGAAATCAGACCTAATGTAAGGGTTAATTTCACAATCTCATTATTATGTGGGATTGTTTATAAGTAAGTTTCTATAGGAAAATATTTATCTTAAATGTGAATGTTTCTAAAAAATTTGTTCCAAAGTATTTTTAATATTCTTCTACAATTTTTTGATTTTATTTGTTCATAAGGGTGATTTTTTACTAAACGGTTTGAAAGTTATCTTTTTTCAATTTTCCAAATGAGGGCACTTGTGACTTTTCTAGAAAATTTATGAAACAAATGATTTTTAACTTATACAACATGAATAAATTTTTCCAATTTTATGACACCTTAATTCCTTGAAGATTACCTTAAAATAGTACAGGGTTATTTTCAATGAAAATTATTTTTAATAAAATTGCATAGTAAGAAGTATATTTTCCTCAAGAATTATTTCAAGTGATCTCTCAAGATTATTTTCCATCTAAGATAACATTACATAATGTAAATTATTATTTAAATGGGTTATTTTTCAATAATAATATCATCACTATTTTTTTATTAGTTTATTCACATGATTTCATGATAATTATGACACCCATTTCATTACCATGGGTTATTCTAAGTTGAAATATTTATGAAACCCATTTATTTATAGGGGTTCTAATATGATAAATGAATTATGTTCTTCTAACACGCATATATATGGTTTCAATTATGTGTTGGGTGGGACCTATATATTTCTCCAATTCATTGGGTAATGATTTATATCTTATGGTATAGGTTGTACTGGAATGGGATGTGAACCCATTTCTATAATATAGAACTAGAACATGATTAATCTCAATTTAGAATGGGAAATTTTCTACTATTATGGTGTTGGAAGGGAGCCTGAAAAAACATGAAAATGATTTTCTATGCTTATGTGTATGAAAAAATTTCATGTATTTTTTTATACTCTCAATAATTATTTATTTTTCTAATTCATGTCTTATAAGCACCCAAGATTTATTCCATAACTCAATACTGTAATCCTTGACATGCATGATATATTTTTCAGAAATTATATTCATGTTATTATTCCCTAATGATTACGTTATATCCCATTATTTCCCTTAATAGTAATTTGAGATCATCCTTTCACCTATTTATTTTATCCAATATATAAAGGAACTTATTAAGTAAGGTGTTTCAGAAATGGTTCTAGTTATGAAGGAATAAAAGGGAGAGGATTTATATGTTTTATTAATCAGTATTTTAAATCTCCATGTTTTCAAAAACACCAATCATGTACATGTAAGAACTCGGTTCATATTCATGAGGTACTGGTTTCTTCATTTCCTTTTTCCTTAAGTGTTTTTGAGAAAATATGGGAAATGGGGAAAAATCCCAAATTTTGGGGGTACACGCTGTGTACTTTTCCACACTCCGTGTACATTGTCCCTGTGGGATGAGTATATAGGGCGTGTAGTCCTGTAGGCGATGAAGGGTTTAAAAACTGACTACACACCATGTACTAGGTATCTACACACCGTGTAATCAGTTGGAAGGTGAATAGTAAGGCGGTGGAGGCAGCCGCCTGTGGAGCGACAGTACATGTCATGTAATCTGAAATACACGTCTTGTACTCATGTCGACGGATGAACAGTGCCACGGTGGAAAGAAACCACAAGAGGACCAGCTAAATGATTAAAATTACACACTGTGTACTTGAGAGTACACACTGTGTAGGTTTTTTTTTCATAAAATGGGAAGTAGCCTCCTCATTTTGGACAGGGGGAAAATTTCTGTTTGGAGCTCGGGAGGACGACCAGAGCATTGGAGATCTCCCGACTGCACACCGGGAATCTGATTCCGACTCTGTTGATCATGTTGGGACCGTGCAGGTAATCCCTCCACTCTCCTTGCGCTGTTTTTACCGATTCTTTCTTGAGGGAAGGTTATTTGAGGTTTAATGTGTGAGAGTTTATCATAGACCTACGTCATTCATGGGCGTTTTGGGAGGCATCGTTCATGTATACCAATCATAGACGATCGAGGTAGGTGGTCTGGTGTTTATTTCCTACTATTTAGTTGAATTTTTGTACCATTCTGCTACGCAGCCATGGTTGGGGTGTCGTATGGCTGAGGCCTTTTCTGAAAAGATAACTAGAATTGTATAGATAATATAATTATATGTTTAAACTGTTGTTTGGCATCATTGCATGGATCTAGGACCACTCCAAGGGTATATTCCTTGGTTTAGTGGTTTGGCCAGGATACCCGAGGGTATGGAATGATTATATTGTGCATTGCATTTTCATGAGAGAAAGCTTATATAAATTACTTGTTTAAGCTTTGGGCTTGGCCTGGTTCCTTTAGCCTGAGGGCAGTGTTCTATTAGCCTGTGGGTAGTGTTCTACTATGCTGTAGGCAGTTTTTTTCTTAGCTTGTGGGAAGTCATTGGTTAGCATAAGGTTAACCTTTGTTTATGCCTATGGGAAGTAGTTTCTATGTCTGAGGTCCTTATCTCGTATGCTTGAGGGAAATGATCGTTATGCCTGAGGGAAATCACCTGCGGGTATTTGATTCAGTTACCTCAGGGTAAGAATAGTATGTCTGAGGGCACAACTATTTAGAATATTCATTATGGTGATTTTCTATGTAGTACATACGAAGATAAAGCATAATCATGGAGGTGATAAGTAATAATTAAAATGGAAATGAAACTGGTAATGATAGTTACATTTGGGTACTTATTAGTTTATTTCATTTAGTACTACACACTGCCGCAGAACATTCTTACTGATAGTTGGGCACGAGCCTTTGGTGGGTGCCTACTAGGACTTATTTCTCACACCATGTTTGGGTCATGTCTTCAGCACAAACAGATTACATTTCTGTAGGTGTCGATTGGGTAAAGGGCCCCTATACAGGTACATGATTGTAGCAGACGAGTAGGATAGCATGTGACCGAGCATAGGCATGTGATATTACTGCGTTCTGTTTACTCAAATTTGTTTTTTTGGTTGTGCCTTGTACTTTGAGTTATTGTATTGTATTATAGTGTATCATGTTCTGTCTATTTTCATAGAATTAGTGACATACTGCATCTTTATATATGTGACGACTCGTTCTATTTTACTTTAGTTGTCTATTTCAGTTGTATATTGTTTACTGCTTCTATTTTGTATGTTATTTATCTTTTCCTCGGTTCTATACATTGACAAATGAGGGAATAGTTTCCCCACTATTAGACCTGGGCCCTCGCTTATAGTCGGCAGCCTCTAGAATTTGGGGTAATGCGTATGAGGTCATGTGACCAACCGGGTTTGGGGAATCCATTGTGTGCCATCCGGATCTGGGGTGTTACAAAGTGGTATCAGAGGGATTCTGTGCAGACTCCACATGCAGAAGCAGGGCTAGTGGATTCTTACCAGTCAGGGAATTGGGATACGTCAGGACGTATAGGTAGAGGTTGTGGGAATGGTTTTTGTAGCCAGAAACCAGGATCTTGGAGGCAGCAGGCGGGTCATCTTAGGGTATCCATGCTGTGTCGCAGGGCCATGACACTGGGCAGGCATATACAATGCAACAGACCCAACAAGAGCAGGATCCCAGACCTTCTACTGTCAGAGGTACTATCCTAGTAGCTTTTGTTTTATCTTCTTTACTTTTCAATATTGGTGCTACACATAGATTTATATCTTTTCCCGTTGCAGAGTGCCTTGGGCTCTGTGTTTATTCTTCTTCGGATGATATGACAATAGACACTCAGTTGGGGACTAGAATGGCTGGTGTGTGTCAGTGTAAGAAGTTACCCCTTGAGTTTGGTGGGTATCACTTTCTATGGGACCCTAATGTCTTAGAGATGATGAGCTATGATGTCATTCTTGGGATTTACTGGTTGGTTCCCTTTTGAGCCTGTGTGGACTGCTATCGTCGCAGGGTGAGTTTGACATCACCAGAGGGCGGAGAGTTTCTATACAAGGGTGAATGGGATGTCAAGGTGAGCTGAGATGGACCCGAGCATCGTGGGTGAGGTGGAGTCGCAGCCCAGATTGCGAGTTTATATCTGGATGACCAGAGAACTTGTCAGAAGAATTTCCCTCCATTGGTTGATCATTTTAGGGATGTATTCCCAGACGACTTTTCAGGACTACCTCCAAAGTGTGAGGTCAATTTCTTTATTGAGCATGTGTCGGGAGCGGCACTGGTGTCCATTCCTCCTTATAGGATGGCTACACCAGAGTTGCAGGAGCTCAAGAGGCAATTGGAAAAGCTACAGGCCAAGGGTTTTATATGACCCAGTACTTCCCCTTGGGGTTCGCCTGTCCTGTTTACTAAGAAGGCAGACGGTACCCTCAAACTCTGTGTGGATTATCGAATACTGAACTAGTTTATGGTTAAGAAACGATATACCTTTCTATGAATTTATGATCTTTTTTATCAAGATAGAGTAGCACAAGTGTTCTCAAAGATTTATTTGAGATCCGGGTATCATTAGTTATGCGTTAGACCATTGGACATACCCCTTATAGCATTTCAAATCAGATATGGTCAATATGATTACTTGGTTATGCCTTTCGGACTCACGAACGCGCCAATAGTTTTCTTGGCTCTGATTAATCGTGTGTTCCAACCTTATCTAGATTCTTTTGTGGTAGTCTTCATGGAAGATATCTTGGTGTACTCTCACACTCGACACGACCATGCCACCCATTTTGATATTGTACTAAGTACACTGAAAGAGCATTGGAAATATTCTAAGCTCTCAAAGTGCCACTTTCGGATGGTCCAGATACACATTTTGGGTCATATCATCTTAGAGGCAGGAGTTGCAGTAGACCCAGAGAAAGTGAGATCAGTAGTTTCCTAGGAGCAGCCTATGAACGTGTATAATACGATGTTCCATGGGGTTGTAAAGTTAATACAGGCGCTTTATATAGGACTTCTATTGCTTAGAAACATTGTTGACGGGTTTGACTATGAAAGGGGTGATGTTTGTTTGGTCAGAAGCTTGTGAGACAGCCTTTCAGGAGCTGAATGGTAGGCTGACATCAGGACCAATCCTGATACTTCCAGAGCAAGGGAAGAGATATAAAGTTTTCTGTGATGCATCAGGTATTGGGTTGGGAGAAGTGTTGATGCAGGACGATCGAGTTGTTGCGTACGAGTCTCAGTAGTTGAGGCCGCATTAGAGGAATTACCCAACGCATGACCTCGATTTGGATGCAGCTGGTCATTCGTTGAATTTTTGGAGACATTATCTCCTAGGAGAAAGTTTTGTGGTGTTCACGGACCACAAAAGTCTCAAATATATCTTTACCTAGTGTGACCTGAAATTGAGACAGTGAAGGTGGGTTGAATACCGTTAGTCCTTCGACTTCGAGATTTCCTATACACCTGGTAAGGGTAACGCAGTTGCAGATGCACTGAGAAAAAAGACTCAAAAACAGGCAGTTCATGAGACCAGTGGTGAGTGGAAGCTTATGGTTTTTTTCTATGAGATGTTTTTGGAGGTTCATGATAGTCCGGGGAGAGCCTATATTTCATCCTTAGTTGTGACTTCTACCCTCCTATATATAGTGATGATGATACATCTATCAGATTCAGAAGGCGTAGTTCTACGGGAGTCATTGGCGGGTGAGGACCCTCCTCCGGGTTGGATGATATGCGATGATGAGGTACTGCGTTTCCATGGACGAGTGTGGGTTCCATGGGATATAAACGAGGATCTGATGCGGGAGTTTCACACTTCAGCTTGGATAGTTCATCCTGGGGTTACCAAAATGAACCGTGACATGAAACATTAGTTTTGGTGGATGGGTATGAAGAGAAAATTAGCTAGTTTTGTTATGAGATGTTCCACCTATCAGTAGGTGAAAGCGGAGCATCAGAGGCTAGTAGGAATATTACAACAGTTACCAATTCTAGAGTGGAAATGGGATGATGTCGTGATGGACTTCGTGATCGGGTAGCTGAGGTCACCTCGAGGCAATGATTCTGTGTGGGTTGTTGTGTATAGACTCATGAAGGTAGCTCACTTTTTTCAGATAAAGGAGACCTTTGGTGTTGACGAGCTCGAGAAAGCTGTATATCCGAGAGGTCGAATGTCTTCATGGGGTCCCTCGTTCTATCATTTTAGATAGGGACTGTTGTTTTTACATCTCATTTCTAAAAGATTTTTCAGAGGGTACTGGGAACACAGGTGCTTCTGAGCACGACATACCACCCTCAAACCAATGGCCAGTTAGAGCGTACGATACAGGTGCTTGAGGAAATGTTGTGTGCATTCGTCCTAGAATTTGGGGGCTTTTTAGAGAATCATATACCCCTATTTTAGTTTTCTTATAATAATAGATTTCAGGAAACTATTCAGAGGACACCTTATGAGGCTTTTTATGGTAGGCCATGCCGATGAACCTTGTGCTGGTTTGAGGTAGGTGAGATAGCTTTACCGGGACCACGTCTCATGGATGTAACTTCTGAGCAGGTCCAGTTGATACAAAAGAAAATGTCTACTCAAATCTCTCATCAGAAATCTAATGCTGATCATCATAGATGAACCTTGTAGTTCGTGGTCAGGGATCATGTTTTCTTGAATATTTCGCCAAGGTTAGGACACAAACGGATCAGGTGACAGGGTAAAATTTCACTGAGATACATGGGGCCGTTTGAGATTTTGGAGAGAGTCGGTTTGGTTGCCTAGTGATTGCAATTACCACAGAGGTACATGGTCATGCATGACATCTTACATGTATCTCTGCTACATCGTTATCACTCAGACTCATCTCACATTTTTCAGGCTGTAGAAAATCAACTTCCGGCCGATGTATCTTTTGAGGAGCATCTGATTCGTATTGTTGATAAGAGAACAAAGGATCTCTGAGGCCTGTCAGTTCCTCTCGTATGGGTACTATGTCAGCATGGCTGAGTTCATGACGAAACCTGGGAGTGGGAGACTGACGTACGTGCTCAGTGTCCAATTTTTTTCACATCATTATCTTCACCACCCTTGGAAGGGAAATTAGGTGACGAATTTCATTAAGGTTGGAAGTTTTTAATAACATGGTTCTTATTCTTGAGGTACAGGTTTCTTCTTTTCCTTTTTCCTTAAGTGTTTTTGTGAAAATAATGGAAATGGGGAAAAAACCCAAATTGTGTGGGTACATGTCGTTTACTTTTCTACACGCCATGTACTTTGGCCGTGTGGGATGAGTACAAAGGTTGTGTAGGCCTGTTGGAAATTAAGGGTGTAAAAAATGACTACACACCATGTAATAGGTATTTACACGTCGTGTAATCAGTCAACGGTGAATAGTAAGGCAGTGGAGGCAGCCGCCAGCAGAGCGATAGTACATGCCAGGTAATCCAAAATACACGACGTGTACTCATGTTGATGGATGAACAGTGCCATGGTGGAAAGAAGCCACCAGACGTATTGTTAAATTATGGAAAGTACACACCATGTACTTGAGACTTAATGTCGTGTTGTTTTTTTCTCTTAAAATGGGCAGAAGCCTCCTCATTTGGCATAGGAGGCAGAATAACAATTTGGAGCTCAGTAGAACGGCAGAAGCTTTGGAGATCTCCCGACTGCACACTAGGAATCTGATTCTACCTCTGTCGATCATGTTGGGACCGTACGAGTAAGACCTACACTCTACATGGGCTTTTCATACCAATTATTTCCCAAGGGAATGTTATTTGAGGTTGAATGTGTGAGAATTTATCCTATATCTATGTCATTAACAGGAATTTCAGGAGGCTTTGTTCTTGTAAACCGATCAGAGACAATCTAGGTAGGTGGTCTGGTGTTTATTACCAACTGTTGAGTTGAATTTGTGTGTCGTTGTGCTACGCGCCCATGGTTGGGGTGTCATATGGATGATTAAATTGCTGAAAAGATATCTAGAATTGTATATATAATCTAATGAGAAGTTTAAACTTCTGTTTGGGATCACTGCTTCGATCCAGGACCACCCCGGGGGTGCGTTCCTCTGTTTATCCATTTGGCCAGGATACCCGAGGGTATGCCATGATTATATTGTGCATTGAATTTTCTTGAGAGAATGTGTATATAAATTTCATGTTTATGCTTTGGGCTCGACCCAGTTCTTTTAGCCTAAGGGAAGTGTTCTATTAGCCTGTGGGCAATGTTCTATTAGTATGTGGGCACTGTTTTGCTTAGCCCGTGGGCAATGGTTGGTTAGCCTGAGTATAACCTTTGGTTATGCCTATGGGTAGTTGTTTTTGTGCCTAAGGGACATATCTCGTATGCCTGAGGGAAATGTTCATTATGCATGAGGGTAATCACCTACGAGTATTTGATTCTGATACCTGAGGGTAAGGATAGTATGTCTAAGGGAACGACTATTTAGAATATTCACTGTGGTGGTTTTCTATTTTGTACCTGATAAGATAGAGCACATTCTTGGAGGTGATATGTAATATTTAAAATGGAAATGATATAGGTAGTGATAGTTACTATTGAGTACTTATTAGTTTATTGCATTTATTACTGGACACTTTTGTTGTGCATATTTACTAACAATTGGGCACGAGCCTTTGGTGGGTGCCTACTATGATTTATTTTTCACACATTGTTTGGGTCATGAATTTGGCCCTAACAGATTACATTTCTGCATGTGTCGATAGGGGAAATGGCCCTTATATAGGTACATGATTGTAGCAGACGAGTAGGAGAGACTGGGACAGAGATTAGGCTTGCGATGCTACTGCGATCTGTTTACACTGCTTTGTTTTGTTTGGTTGTACCATGTACTTTGAGTTATTGTATTGTATTACAGTGTATCCTATCCTAGTTTTTTTCATATAATTATTGACACATTATATATTTATATATATTACTGCTGATTCTTTTATACTTCAGTTTCCCATTTCTGTTGTATATTGTTTACTGCTTCCATTGTGTATGTTATTTATATTTTTCAATACACAACACTTTAACAAATGAGGGCATAGTTTCCCCACTCTCAGACCTAGGCCCTCACTGCTAGTCGGTAGCCTATAGAATTTGGGAAAATGCACTTCAGGTCATGTGACCAACCGGGTTCGTGGAACCCGTTTTGTGGCATCCGGATCTGGGGCATTACCAATTGGTATAAGAGGGGTTATGTGCAGACTTCGCGTGCGAGAGTAGGGCCAGCGGCTTCTTACCAGTCAGTGAATTGTGATAGGTCGAGACATACAGGCAGAGGTAGTGGGCATGACCATGGTATCCAGACACCAGGATCTTAGAAACATCAGAGAAGGTTAGTGCAGGGTAGCCAGGCTGTGTCGTAGGGCCGGGACACTGGGTAGTCATATACAGTGCAACGGACCCAATAGGAGTAGGATCCCAGACCTTCTACTGTCAGAGGCACAATACTAGTAGCTTATGTTTTATCTTCTTTACATTTCGATACGTGTGATACACATAAAAATATATATGTTCTTGTTGTGGAGAGCCTTTGGCTCTGTGTTTCTTCTTCTTCTGATGTTATGATTCTAGACACTCTGTTGGGGAATATAACGGCTGGTGTGAGTTAGTGTAAGGAGTTCCCCCTTAAGGTTGGTGGGTGTCACTTTCTATGGGACCTCTATTTCTTAGATATGATAAGCTATGATGTATTTCTCAGGATGGAATGGTTGTTTCCTTTTTGAGACTTTTTGGACTCCTATCATCACTGGGTGAGTTTTACATAAATAGAGGGTGAAGAGTTTCTATACATGGGAGAGTGGGATGTCCAGGCGAGCCGAGCTAAACCCGAGAATCTTGGGTGAGGTGGAGTCATATCCAAGATTTCAAGTTTAAATCTGGATGACTAGGGAGCGTGTTATAAGGATTTCTCTCCAGTGGTTTATTGTTTAAGGGTCGTATTCCCTAATGAATTTTCAAGTATACCTCCGGAGCGTGAGGTCGATTTCTCTATTGAGCTTATGCTAGGAGCGGCACCAGTGTCCATTCCTCCTTATAGGATGGTACACCAGAGTTGCCGGATCTTAAGAGGAAGTTGGAGGAGATAAAGGCAAAGGGTTTCATTTGACTCGCTACATTTCCTTGGGGTTCTCCTGTCCTATTTTCTAAGATGGCGGACGATACCCTCAGACTCTATGTGGATTATCGGAAGCTAAACCAGTTGACCGTTAAGAACCGATATCCCTGGCCAAGAATTGATGCTCTTGTTGATCAACTTTGAGAATCACGAGTATTATAGAAGATTGACATGTGATTCGGTTATCATCAGTTATGCGTCAAACCATCAAACATATCCCCAACAGCATTTATGAGTAGATAAAGTTTATACGAGCACTTGGTTAGGCATTTTGGACTCACGAACATGCAAGCAGTTTTCATGGATCTGATGAATTGTGTTTTCCACCTTTATCTGGATTCTTTTGTGTTAGTCTTTGTGGATGATATATTGGTGTACACTCATAGTCGACACGACCATACCACCCATCTTGAGATCGTACTGAGTACGCTACGAGAGCATTGTATATATGCTAAACCCTCAAAGTGCCACTTTTGGATGGACCAAATACACTTCTAGGGTTATATCATCTAAGAGGCAGGAGTTGTAGTAGACCCTGAGAAAGTGGGAGTAGTAGTTTATTGGTAGAATCCTAAGAACGTGTTTTAGGTACGGAATTTCTTGGGGCTAACTGGATACTTCATGGGATTTATACAGGACTTCTCCCGCTTTGCAGCACCATTGACAGGCTTGACAAAGAAAGGTGTGATGTTCGTTGGGTCAGAAGTTTGCGAGACAGACTTTTATAAGTTGAAGGGTAGGCTGACATCAGCACCAATCTTGATACTTCCAGAACAAGGGAAGAGCTATGCAGTTTATTGTGATGCATCAGGTATTGGGTTGGGAGTAGTGTTGATGCTGGGTGATTGAGTTGTTGCGTACGGGTATCGGTAGTTGAGGCCGCATGAGAGAAATTACCCAACACATGACCTCGAGGTGGCTGCAGTTGTTCATGCGTTACATTGTTAGAGACATTATCTCTTGGGATAACATTTTGTGGTGTTCACGGACCACAAAAGTATCAAATATATCTTTACCCAGCATGACTTGAATTTGAGATAGCGAAGGTGGGTTGAATACCTTCAGTCCTTCGACTTCGAGCATGCCTATACACTTGGTAAGGGTAACGCAGTTGCTGATGCACTGAGCAGTAAGACTCAGATACAGGTAGTTCATGAGGACAGTGGTAAGTGTAAGCTTATGGATTTGTTCTTTGAGATACATCTAGAGGTGCACAATAGTCAGGGGAGAGTCTATAATTCATCATTAGCTCTGACTTCTACCCACCTAGATAGAGTGAGTATTAGATGGCTATTAGATTAAGAAGGGATAGTTCTATGGGAGTCAGTGGAAAGTGAGTACACTCCTCTTGGTTGGACGATATGCGTTGATGAGGTATTATGTTTCCATAGACGAGTGTGGGTTCCAGGGGATATACTCGAGGATTTGATGTAAGAGATTCACGATTCAGCCTGGGTAGTTCATCCCGATGTTACCAAAATGTATCGTGACTATAAACATCAGTATTGGTGGCCAGGTATAAAGAGAGAAGTTGTTGATTTTGTTACGAGATGTTCCACATGTCAGAAGGTGAAGGCAGAGAATCAGATGCTAGACGGACTATTACCGCAGTTACCCATTCCGAAGTGGAAATGGGATGATGTCGCGATGGACTTCATGACCGGGTTGTCGAGGTCACCTCGAGAAAATGATGTGTGTGTGGGTTTTTGTGAACAGACTCACGAAGGTAGATCACTTTTTTCCGATCATGGTGGCCTTCAGTGTTGACGAGCTCAGGAAGCTGTATATTAGAGAGGTTTTATGCCTTCATGGGGTCCATCACTCTATCATCTCAAACAGCGAGGCCCGTTTTACATCTCATTTCTGGCAGAGTTTTCAGAGGGAACATGGTACATAGGTGCTTCTTAGTACAACTTACCACCCTCTGATAGATAGCCAGTTAGAGCGTACGATACAGGTTCTTGAGAACATGCTATGTGCATGCGTCCTGGACATTGGGAGCTCTTGGGAGAAGCATATACCCCTAGTCATGTTTTCCTATTATAATAGTTTTTAGGAATCTATTTTGATGGCACCTTAGGAGAATTTATATGGTAGGACATTCCAATCACCCTTGTGCTGGTTTGAGGTGGGTGAGGTAGCTTTACTAGGACCACTTATCATGAAAGAGACTTCTGAGTAAGTCTAGTTGATATAGAAGTGAATGGAAACTGTATATTATTGTCAAAAATCATATGATGATTGCCGCATATGACCCTTGGAGTTTTTGGTCGGGAATCAATTTTTCTTGCGTGTTTTGCTGAGGTTGGGTCAAAAACTGATCAAGAGATAGGGTAAACTTTCATCGGGGTATGTGGGGCCATTTTAGATTCTGGAGAGAGTTAGGCTGGTTTCATATCAGTTGTAGTTTCCACAGAGGTATCGATCCATGCATGACATATTCCATGTATCTCAGTTGCGCCGTTATCACTGAGACCCATCTCACTGTTTTCACCCCTTAGAGGTTGAGATTTAGGTCGATGCGTCCTTTGAGGAGCATCTAATTCGTTTTGTTGATTGGAGCACAAAGGTTCTCTGAGGTCGGTCAGTTCCTCTCATACAGGTGCTCGGGCAGCATGACTGAGTGCATGACGAAACCTGGGAGCGGGGGACCGACGTACGTGCTCAATGGCCAGAGTTGTTCACAGTTTTATCTTCGCCACCCTTGGAAGTGAAATTTAGAGATGAATTTCTATAAGGGGGGAAGTTTTTAAGAAACCGATTCTTATTCGTGAGGTACAAGTTTCTTCATTTCCTTTTTCCTTAAGTGTTTTTTAGAATATAAGGGAAATGGGGGAAAATCCCAAATTTTGTGGGTACACGCCATGTACTTTTCCACATACTGAGTATTTTGGCCATGTGGGATGAGTACACAGGGCGTGTAGGCCTGTCAGCGATGAAGGGTTTTAAAACCGACTACACACCTTGTACTAGGTATTTACACGCCGTGTAATAAGTCGGATTGTGAATAGTAAGAAAGTGGAGGCAGCTGCTAGCGGAGCGATAGTACAGGACATGTAATCTGAAATACACACCGTGTACTCATATTGAAAGACGAACAGTGCTGAGGTGGAACGAAGCCGCTAAAGGAACAGTTAAATGATGGAATATAGATGCCATTTAATTGAGAGTACATGCTATGTAGTTTTTTTTCACTTAAAACAGCAGTAACCTCTTTATTTGGCGGATGAGGCAGAACTGCCATTTAGAGCTCGGTAGGACGGCTAGAACTTTGGAGATCTCCCGACTACACACCGGGAATACGATTCCACCTCCGTCGATCATGTTGGGACAGTAGAGGTAAGCCCTCCCCTCTCCTTGATATTTTCTTACCAATTCTTTCTCAAGGGAATGTTATTTAAGGTTGAATGGGATGGCGTTTATCCCAGATCTACTTCATTCATAGGCATTTCGGGAGGCCTCGTTCATGTATACCGATCATAGACAATCGAGGTAGGTGGTCTGGTGTTTATTTCAAACTATTGAGTTGAATTTGTGTACTGTTGTGCTACACACCCATGGTTGGGGTGTCGTATGGTTGAGGCCTTTGCCGAAAAGTTATCTATAATTGTATAGATAATCTAATGATAAGTTTAAACTGCTATTTGGGATCACTACTTAGATCCAGGGCCACCCTGGGGGTGCGATCCTCTGTTTAGCCGTTTTTCCAGGATACCTGAGGGTATTCCATCATTATATTGTGCATTTAATTTTCTTGAGAGAATTTTTATATAAATTCATTGTTTATGCTCGGGGCTCATCCCGATTCCTTAATCCTAAGGGTAGTGTTCTATTAGCCTATGGGAAATGTTCTATTAGCCCGTGGGCAGTGTTTGGATTAGCCTGTGGGAATTGGTTGGTTAGCCTGAGGGTAACCTTTGTTTATGCATGTGGGCAGTAGTTTATATGCCTAAGAGCCATATCTCGTATTCCTGAGGGAAATATTTGTTATTCCTAAGGGAAATCACCTTCGGGTATTTAATTCTGTTACCAGATGGTAGGGATAGTATGTCTAAGGGCACGACTATTTAGAATATTCACTTTGGTGATTTTTTATGTTGTACCTTCCAAGCTAAAGCACAAGCTTGGAGGTGATAATTAATAATTAAAATGGAAATGAAACTGGTAGTGATAGTTACTTTTGAGTACTTATTAGTTTATTTGATTTACTACTGCACACTGTTGTTGCACAATTTTACTGACTGTTGGGCACGAGCCTTTGGTGGGTGCCTACTGGGAATTGTTCCTCACACCCTATGGGGGTTATGTCTTCGACCCAAACAGATTACATTTTTTCAGGTGTTGATAGGGGCAAGGGTCCCTATACATGTACATGATTGTATCAGACGAGTAGGAGAGCATGAGACTGAGCTTAGGCTTGTGATGCTGTCGGGTTCTGTTTAATCTACCATGTTTAGTTTGGCTATACCTTGTATATTGAGTTATTGTATTATATTTTAGTGTATCCTATTATGGCTATTTTCATAGAATCAGGGACATGTTGCATCTTTATATATATTACTACCGGTTCTCTTTTACTTCAGTTGTCCATTTTAGTTGTATATTGTTTACTGCTTCTGCTGTGTTTGTTATTTATCTTTTCTGATGCTCTACACTTTGACAAATAAGGGCATAGATTCCCCATTATCAGAATCGGTCACTCACTGCTAGTTGGTGGCCTCTAGCGTTTGGGGAAATGTGCTTGAGGTCACGTGACCAACTGGGTTCAGGGCACCCGTTGTGTGGCATCCAGATTCAGAGCATTACAATACAGTTATGGCATGGTTTTATTATGTTATGTAATGAAAATTATTATATTCATATTTAATAAATATGTATCAAAATTATGGTCCATTATATGTAGGAATCATCCAATAAATTTCCTAAATGGGATAAAGACATAATTTAGGTATGGGGAGGAAGGGATCCTATCTGGTGATTTTCAATGAGAGAAACACACAAATGTGATGGATAAAAGGAATGATATAGTTTACCCTCAGTATATTATCCAATATTTTAACTATAAGGAATAAGGAAACTTTGTGGACTAGTTCACTAAGCCAATGGTTGTCAACAACAACCAATGAAAACAACCTCCAATGCCTAGAGATAATAACTGAGCTTATGCCAGAGAAACAATTAAGGATGATCCCAAAAATGAAGTGGTGAAAAAACGTCTATTTATTCATTATTGTTTTTATAATTTAATATATATTTTTGTCTATTAATTCTTTCATATCTTAAAATTTTAGTAAAACTATTGAAAATAAAAATCTCAAAACATTGATGTTGAGATATTGGTGAAGATAGAAAATTGGTCAATTGTTTAATCAAAAGCACATAACTTATCCCTTGTCAAAATATAATGGATGATTTACCAAAAAAAATATGTTGACATTCCCCTTAGTGGAATTAAATTATATTCTAGGCATGTATTACCATTCCTTTTATATATCGAATAAAAAAATTTGAGATTAGGAAATCGCTCTCGGTATTTCAAATTTTCCTCTTATTATATCGAATTGAAAGGATGTGGATGAATCTCCTATGGTATCATTATATCAAGAACAAAAAATTTAACCATTTGAGAAAACATATTTAGCTCAAATGTTTGATATTATGGAAAATAACAACCTTATTGACATTCCCATTATAATGGAATTTACATACGTGTTTCCCAACGAATTTTCCAGTATTCCTCTTAGTTAAGTTGTTGGGTTCCCTGTCAAACTTATAACCAGATACATCTCAATATCCAAGATTCAATATATAATAGACACTATTTAACTTCAATATAATAATAATAAACTACTGGAGAATACATATAAAGATGTTTTTCCCAAGTGCTCTATCATGTGTTTCATAGGTCATGTTTTTAGAAAATAGATGTGTCAATGGGCCTCTATATTAATTATCACGAGCTCAAATATATCTTGATAAAGAAAATTTATCCACTTCAATGGACTTATGACTTTTATGATCAGCTATGTGGAGCCCAGTACTTATTCTACATGGATATTTGGTCAGGATTTTATCAAGTAAATTTTATTAATAACTATATACCCAATACTATTTTACTATAATGTGTAGAACTATGAGTTCATTGTGATTCCATTTGGACACACTAATGATATATTCTTATTTTCTCTAAAAGAAATGAGGAACGTGATGATAATTTTAACATGTATTGAATACCATAGGGAAATAAAAGTTATTTGAAAAGTATAAAGAAATTTATTTTTAGATATAGTAAGTAAAATGTTTGGGTCTTATTATCACTAGAAAAAGGATATCCATAGATACATTAAAAATAGATGCAATTGAAGTATTCCCTATACCAACATACATGAAAAAAAATAGTTTCCTTGGATTAGCTAGGTATTATATTTTATTTTTCTTAAAATTATAATGATGTTGAGCACACTAACCAAGATATCATTGAGGGGAGTCAAGTTTTCCTAGACTTATGAATAAGATAATAGTTTTATACAGTTTAATAATTGGATAATCACTGCCCTTGTACTCATATTACCCAGTAGTTGGTTTTATTTTTCATCTACAGAGATGTTTCCAAAAAGGGATTTAGTTTTTAATCATTAAAGGTAATAAATTGATAGTCTTTTACACCCTCTAATTAAAGATACAAGAGTAGAACTACTGAATACAATATCTATAAATGTATGTAGTGATCATCATGTTGAATATTTGGTGAAATTTTCTCCATAAGGAAAATTGTGACATATATATGGATCATAAATTCATCAATTACATGTTCACAAAATATGATCATAATATACACCAAATAATGTGTATGAAATTGATTAAAGATTATTTTTTTCAATCTATTTCCATTCTGGGAAAGAAGAAAATGTTGAAGTTGATTTGAGTAAAAAGGATCTTATAACCATTTCCATGATTTATATTATAATAGATATAATCTTAATAAACATGAAGATGATAGATACGGTTATAATAAAATTATATTCTTCCAACACTTCTCAAATAAATAAACAACCATCCACTGTTGAGTGGATCAAGGAGTCCCAAAAGGATGGTGAAGTTCTATAGAAAATGGTAGTGAACATTCTATAGTTTAAATATTCTAAATATGAATTAATATGGTTTAGAACTCATTTATGTGTCCCATAAAAACCAAATATTAAAAAGGGAACTTATGTATATTTCATATAGAAAATCTTTATATAATTATCCATTTAGTACTAAGATGTATAAATATATAAAGAAAAAATCTTACGAGATAACATAAATAAGGATATTGTATAATTTTTATCTCGCTGATTAGCATGAAAACATTTCAAGACTAAATTATATAAGTCTATGGGTATGATGAAACTATTTCCTATATCATTATGAAAATGGGAAATCATAACCATGTATTTTGTCGTACGACTCCCCATGACATCTAAAAGAAAATAATTCCATCTGGATTGTAGTTGACCTCCTTTCAAATCCAACACATTTAATTATTATAAAGGATTATTTATCTCTTGAACAACTCACCAAGATATACATAAGATAAGTGTTATGAATGAATGGAGTTCCACTATCCATTATATCTAATCACGATCTGAGTTTTACCTCAAGGTTATAAATAAATACTTTAGTTAGTGTTGAATACAGAGATGATTTTCAGTACTACTTATTACCCCTGGACAAATTGTCAGCCTAAGAGAACTATTATAACTCTATAGAATATACTAAAATCAATTTTAAAGGATTTTAAAGGATTTTTTGATAAAAAACATCATCTAATGGATTTATAATATAATTTTTTTTCTGGAATTCTAATGTGAAATCGTGAGGTTTTTTATGGGAATAGGTGTCAAACTATGACATGTTGGGATACATTTAGGGAGTTAAATATGAGGGGGAAAGATCTTATCCAAGATATGAAAAATACTTCTCAAACCATTCAAAATCATATATAAATATACTCAATTCGAAATGAAAATATATGCTGAAATTCATCGATGATACATAGAGATTAAGGATAGGGTTAAATTGTTCCTTCATATATCACCATGGAAAATCCATTAGTTTTACGGAGAAGGTAGTATATAGTCTAAGTTATGGTGGCCAATTTGAGATCCTTAATCACATTGGATATGTTTAATATAGACTAGAAATTCCACCAGACCAACATCAAGTACATGATGTGTTCAATGTATCCCTCTTGATGAAGTAAATACCAGAACCCCCATGTAAACAAAAACTAGAGGTGGTACCTTTGGAGAATTATTGGTCATATGAGGATCAGTTTTTTATGATCTTAGATTAGTGAAACGATGATCTATAATACAAGACAAATCACATGGTCAAAGTGCCACGGTGGAACCACAAGATTTAAAAATAAACTAGGGAACTAGAACAAGAGATCAATCAAAATTACCCTCACCTGTCTTAGTGTATGATATAAATTTTTTAGGGACAAATTTCTAAAGGGGGTAAGAGTGTAAGGACCTAAAATTTTACAAATGACATCTCCATTTTAATTAAATACATTTCTTATTATGTACTGTAATTAAAGAAAAAACATGCACTAATTTGGTTCTTTTGGATAGTTATAGCATGTATGATAAAAAATATCATCAATAAATAAAATAGTTGATAATATAACCAATGTATAGTTACTATTTAAATTTTTATATATTATGGGTTATTAAATATTATAATTAAAATAGATTAAAGAATTCTTGACCTCAACTAGTAGGATCGTACCCTATGAATCCCATTTATTGGAGATTCCAAGAGAGATAACATGACTCTGATTTTCCCTTGATCATGATGAATCCTTGATTCAAAATATAATGATATAAATCATTCAATACAATAATTGAACGCCACAAAAATTGTTCAAAATCATTTTTATATGCTGGAGAACCTTTAGAATGACATGTACCAGTAGTTCTCCAAAATATTGGATATAGTGATGTTGGGGATTGCCTATACCAACAGTTCTTTTGGAACTGTTGGTATAGGGTGGTAAAAATTTCATTTTAACCCACGTTTCATGGTGAACCATTACTATAGAGGTATAGAAATGGTCATAAAACAGTTGGTATGGACCCCCCTAATTCAAAATCCCGCATCCAACCCACCAAGCCTTGGAATTCTGTAAATATAAAAAAACAACAAAAATGCAATGAAAACAAAAGTAGTAATAAGCTATATTGAAACTAATTGAACCTAAAAATAGTTGATAACACATGAAATAGAACATGAAATTCAACAAACATAACATCCTCAACAAATATATCATAAAAAAACTGAAAATAAAGAAAATAGATCCTCCAAACAAACAGAAACTACAATGCAACTAGCATAAAATTCTCAAAGATCTAAAAACTAGTATAAAAATAATGATATCATAAGAAATTAAATTATGTATTTAACCATTGATAACATACATAAAAAACATCACATATATTCATTCAGAAAAAATCATCAAAAATTAGATTTAATAATTTTTAGTCACAAATGTAAAGGATCATTACTTCCCTCATCACCATCACTATTGTCACCATAATCCTAAGAGTCATCCTCATCATTGGCCTCACCCTCATTATCATCCTTGTCCATGACCTCATCCTCGACCTCGTCGTCTCCCTCTTCCTCACCCTCTTCCTCGTCATCATTCTCTCCATCACCAAGAATGTCATAATCCCAACCACTGCTAAGACTACTACCTAGTATACTATATAATGTAAATATCATCAATATATATGCTTCGTAAGATGTAAAGGTATCTTTTTTAAGTTATGGACATAACTCATACATCAGTTTCCTATGATCTTTATTTCCTCATTGATTATATTCTTCTTCATGTGTGACCATTTTCTAGCCTTTCAATTTTCCATTTATTTATGATCCCAATAAAAAAAATATTTAAATTGTTTAATAGATATATATAAAATTACATGAGATGATATAATATATAAAATTTCAATTTACTTACTTGATATAGTCCTAAAACAAATAATAGCTAAACAAAAATTTGTGATCTTCCATATATTTCTAATCTAGGATTAATGTAGTCAATGTATATGATCCGAGAATTACCCCTATTTGGAGATGTGATGGAAAACAAGATTCAATTTTCTCGTACTATTATTATTCATTTCCTAGTGATCTATTTTGTCTCATAGTCATAGGAGACAAATAAAATGAATGGAAATCCATAAAATCTTGACCCAAGTAACCTTTCACAATAGAACCTTTGGGATGATTTCTATTCGGGACATAAGTCTACAATGTGTACATGTTTTTTTATGTAAGATGCATCAAAAAAAAGTTACATGTCCACTAAAAAGTATTCCTGTTGGAATATGGATAGTTTGATGTAGCATTCATGTGAAAAATGATGGGGGAAAATGTTTTATCTGACTCACATTAAATTAATGGGGCCTCTAACAACTATTTTTTCAATAAAGACTTGGAAAAATTATTATCATAAATATCTCTATACAAATAGATAAACTGAATAACTGAAACCCTTGCACGATTGGAAAAAAGATGGAGGCTTTCTATTGGAATAAAATAATACAGAAGGGTGTGATAATCATAAGTCTAAAAATATTTCATCTTAAACACTCTTCCTTTGATATGTTTTGATATATTTATTGAATACCCATAGGAAACATTAATATTCTCTTGTACATTCAAAAATTGGTTCTTTTCAACCGGTTTCATCATATAAGAACCAGACAGAACATTCCATTTATTTTTACTGATACACACAGAATAAACTTTAGGTGTATTTCCCCTATCCCAAAAGTCATGCTGAGATTGTAAATCATATTTTGAATTTCACATGAGATTTAGAATAAATTAAATCATTATTTCACATATATTATTTCCAATGTACATTACGTATAAGTAATGACATAACAAATTGGTGAACCAATAATGAAACTGAAAGAAGATACCTCTCTTTTTCTAATTATAAATTATTTTAGTAGAAAAATTAATTGTATTTATAAATTTTATCCTACCCTTCTTAAATAAAAAAAGAATAATTAAATTCATTAATCACATCAGTTTCAGACATACACTAAGATTGATTTTTATCCACCATTGTATTTTCAAATCTTGGATGATTATTCCTATATGGCTGGTCCAATGGAAAGAATCGTCGATGTCTCAGAAAACTGAAACTATGATAATATTTATGTCTTATGGATTATACATTCTTCATAAAAATAGTGCATGATGGATTTCCATTTCTTTTCCTTCTATATATCATTTCATAAGAAGGAAAAACATTGATCCTCCACATAATCACAATAGACGTTTAAAATATATCATCCAAATATGCATCATATGTGAGCACAGCCACACTCCAAAGATATTTCAACTATTTTATTAAAAGTTTCTGGTATAAATCTATATCAATACCTATATAATAATGTTCAAATATGAGTTTTTTCATTTTTGTGAATGGTTTTATACACATCCATAGAGGAAGGAGAGGCATGTGTATAAAAACGGGCCATGATTTTTGTGATGTAAGAATTATATCAAACAGATTAAAAATGTCACATGAAAGTCCCAACCTCATGTTATGCACATCCACTGTGAAATCAAGATATCGAGAATGAAATATCTACTATGAAAATTCCATCTATAGGGTGAACCAACTCATCGGTATTCTTCTTTATCTCAGTATTAATCCATCAAATTTTTGTTTTTGTTTCATCTGACATGAAAATATTCGATGGTCTATGGATCAATGTAAAGTGACACATTAATTTTTTTTGAAACACGAGATGGTGTTCTATTATATTTTTCCTTATATTGGTATGTGTCACACTTTATTCAGCAATTCTATTACATGTTTTCATTTCAAAATGAGAAATAATATTTCGATAAATCATGATTTTTTTTCTAAAATCATGTTCCACATCTGAATTCCATTCCATGTAGTGGTTATTATTCTTATCTACATCATCTAGAAGTAAATCGTTCAATAATTTAAGAATGTAATCAATGAAAGTATTATAATTCCCACACATGGTTTTCCTATGAAACAATCAGATTAAAAAATCCAGCCTCTTCCTTTTACCTCATTGCAGATATAATGGAGTCATGTAAGTATCATTTAATTTTTTCACCATGTCAACATCATATTTTTAATTAGATAAACATGTGTGCTCATATATAATTCTTCTTGGTTCATCTTCCCTTCCTTCTCATGATGATGAATAAATTGATACTGATCATCTTAGAAATTCTTTAATACATTCATCTCATTTGGATCATGAGAATTTTTTGATTACACTTTTTCCCCATTATGATACCACATAGAGTAGTATGTTTGAAAATCGTATTTGGTTATATGGTATCAAAATTCTCCATGGACCTATCATGGTCTTCCAACATAATTATATCATCGGCAGTGTGTATGTACACTATTAGAAGCACTGTCAAATGAAACATCTAAAAGGCTCTCTAACTTATTTTGAGAATTATTTGTGATTTTATGGGTTTCAAACAACCAAATGCTTTCAATACTATAAAAAATTTTATATATCATTTTTTAAAAGTAACTAAATAAGAATAAATATTAATGAAAAATATATTTAAATAAATGAGAATTTTTTACAATATATAAACCCATAACTAACACAGTAGTCAGTATGATAATCATAATACAAAATACAAAAAAAAATTCTATATAAACAACAAAATATTATAAATATAATACCATTATATTGAATTAAATTATATCATGGAGTAATAACAATACATAATAGTAAAAAAAAGTGTGTTGATAGTTACTATTTTTTATTTTTTTTCTTATTCAATTAACATTTTTACTAATGTTATTCATATTTAATAAATTCATGTGTGAAAGATTAATAATTCTAGGTAACCATATTTCATTTGATTCAGATCGGTTTTAGTCATATATTTTTTTGTAATTAGTATAATTCTAGTCAATTTAGTTTGGACGGGTTTGAATTTTATATTTATATTGGTTTGGTGCATGCCTATCAGGGTTTTATCAAAGATAGTTTATATTAGCTCGTTTGTATCATTACTATAGAATTTATTTTGTGTACGTTCAATTTTATTCAATTATTTTTATTTTAGATCGGTTTGATGAATTTTAGTATAGTTCAAGTCTACTCATGTCTGATTGGGTTAGATCAAGTAATTCCAATTCAATTCATTCTATTTGATCAAGTCAGTTTGGTAATAAAATAGATAGGATATTTTAGTTTAGTCAGACTTTAGTGTGTAAAGGGTTGATAGGTTTGGTTCATTTAATTTCAATCCTGTTACAATCAATTTTTTATAATTTATTTTTATTAGGTTCTAATCAATTCATTTTCATTTAGTTTATTTACTAGGTCATCATAATAAGGAATAAATTTTGAAATTATGTGGAACATAGTGGATGCGATGGAAAGTAATTGTCTAAAAAATATCTCTATTTTACAATTATGGTTAAACTTTTGAGATTGAGAATATATTTATAGAGATCATTTTATTTCATAATTAATGATATTTATAAACATTGGTGACCCTCAAATAAATGTATTTTTTTTGTTTCTAGAATAAAAGTTTTATTATTGGTGATCAATGATTTTATAGTAGGATATTTTAAAGATTAACATCTTATCATAATAAGGTGTATAGGTTAAATAGTTTATACACCATTAAAGATGATATTTTTTTATATGGTGTGTTTTTTAAGGTATCCATTTTATGAAAGGTAATTTTTTGTTGAATAATATTTATCATTTTTTATTCAATTGATTATTAATTAATTTCATGGGTCTTGTATAGTTTTACATAGGTTTATACATGAGTGTGAATTCTTATATAGATGAGTATTAAAATAATCTAGGATATCTAATAAGATTTTATAGGATTACACTAGAAAGTAAATTCATTAACTTTTAATGATTATCTAATAATGTGACTGTGATTTACATATTTTTATACACTCAAACAATTAATCATATTCAATTAATTTCCCTCTTGATAAATTCTCCAATATTCAAGTCTTGTATAATACACATTAGAATACCCACTCCAATAGATATTTAAAATAGAATAAGATTATTCAATATGCTAAAATTATTTACCCTATTAATACATAATTATTTTTTATCCAAAAGGATAATTTTAATTTACATTATAATAATATAAATTAATTTTCCATCTCTTCTTCATGTTTTATTTAATTTGTACATATTTATGAAGCTAGTTTATATGAGTTTGAGGTGTATAGTGTCTCTAATGGTCAGGGAATTGAAATAAAACACTATATTGGTGGATTATATCCTTAGATCGTAGCTATGAAACATCCCTTATTAACACTATATTTTTTCTAAATAATTTGAGAATAAAACTCAAAATGTTTTAACATGTTTGAAAAATAATATTTTCATGATTTATAATGTATTATAGAGAAATACATATTAAATAATTATTCAAATAATAATATAGAATGCATAAAACATTAAATATATTATCATTCATTATATAAAGATTATAAAAATAATAAGTTCATATTTGATTTATATAGAAGTTGAGAGTAACTAAATTTAAAAAAATACACCACACACAATAAGATTTATTATGAATTTCAATAAAAAATTAATTAAAAGAATCCTCGTTTCAATGAATCTGTAATCTTAAAAAAACGTGGTTATTCATTTAGAAAATAAAATAAAATGATGGTTGATAGAAGAGATAAAGTATTTGGAATATACTAATTTGTTATTGAATAATAATTGAATTAAAATAAAATTGTATGATAGATTATTGTAGATGGATAATGAATCAAAATTTCATAGATAAAAAATAAATTAATTCTAGGTAAAATATATAACCCATTTTTGAACTCAGTGATTTGATACGAAAGAGACGAAATAAAGGAATGAAAGGATGGTTCACCAGCTGGGGAACAATGGATTGTGGGGCATGAAAAAATTTAGATGGATTCATAAAAGAAGTGGTCAAGGTGAAGAGATGTATTTGGAGGAACACTACCCCAGTGGTATTTTAAAACCATTGGGATATCCTTCACTAAAACAACTATTTTATAAAACCAATGGGATATCCTTCACTAAAATAGTCTATCCCTATCGTTGTACTGAACTGTTGGAATAGTACACCCTATACGAATGGAATTTAAAATTATCGATATATGGGAATTTTTATAGTGTCCTATTCCAATAGTGGTTTAGGAGAAAATTTAAAGCATATTTAGATCGCAATACAAACTATGTTCAACGAACCACACAATGAAAGTGTCATAATCGCACCACTTACCATATAGGAATACTCGGGTGTAATAAGGGGTTATGTATCTAAACCCAAATAGTATGTAGTTGTGCATTTCTATTTTAAATAAAATAATTATTATATTTAACTTTTTTATTATAACTTTATAAATGGTTTAATAATTAATTTTCTCAAAATTAGATGTTTATACAATGAAACAAAAACTGTATTTTTTGGAAATATATTATTTCAATCAAGACACATTTTGATGAATTGAATATTTTTTGAAATAATATTTTTTTAATAAAATATCTTTATTAAATAATATTTATTTAAATATAACTTATAATATATTTTTATGAAGCCAAGTCTAATTTTTATAAGGTTCAGAAAGTGTTGTCGTCATAAAAACTGTATTTTTTAATAAATAGTGGTTTTTGATTTAAAAGTGTAAATTTTCATATTTAGATAATTATTTTTGATAAAAAAAATATTATTTTTTAAATCACCATGTTTATATTATCTAATGGTGATTATTTCATAATTTTTTAAAAAAGTCAAATTTTTATGTGAAAATATAATATGATATAAATATATTGTATGTATTACAACATCATAATTAAAAATAGTGATATATTAATTAATATAAAAAGTATAAAAATTATATTTTCTCTTTAAAATAATATGTTTTATTGTTATTTTGTTGATTTTATAAACCAATGATGAAGCATCCAAATCCTATATTATATTTTATCGTTTTGAAATTTATTCTTTCTGATCATGACTCACTTCGACATCACCGAGGGTATTATTTTATTAACTTGTGTTCCTAGACCTATATAATATTTAAATCCACTCATCTACTCCAAAAAAATGGCAAACCCCATGGTAAGGTTTGTGGTTTTGATTATTGTTTCATATCGAGTCCTAAACTTATGTTTAGAAAATTAATAAAGAATTCACCTCGCATTCTCTATAAAAACACACCAACCTTCAAATTCCTCTTCACAAAACCCCATTTAAAATAAATTTACACATACATTACCTCTCAAGATCAATAAAACTTTGTTCTCAAACTATTAAAAATCTCTTCCATTGCTTTTAGAAGAGACAACTAAATATTACAAATTTTCTCTTTATCCTATTATTCAAGAACCTTCTTTATATTATGCCTTTTTATTTCATATTTTTTATATTTAGAGAAATTTTTTTACATATATTTTATGATACAGATAATTTAAAAGTAATGATAATCCCATTAAACATTCATTAAAAACTTCCATTATTATTTATATACCGTGGTTATTTTGCTGAAACAATACTAGGATTTTTTTGGCAAAACATTTTTATAGTGAACAACCTTCTCCATTTCCACTCAAGGGTATTCACCTAGATGTACCTATAATTCGATTATCGGGTACCTACTTGTATGAATCCCACACTCATTAAATGTGGGATTAAAATTGATGAAATGCATCCTTAAGTTGTATAATCTATGTGAAATGCTAATGCATGTACATGATATGAATATGACTGTTTTGGAAAAAATTATATATCCCTGCACTATATTGGGTAATGATTTTATGAAATTATGTACCATGTATAGTTCAAGAAATGTAATCCATAGTACATTATGTTATGTTTTCTTTTATGTTTTCCTTGAAGAACTTTTATGATGTCATTTTTTACGTTCCTACCACATTCCCATGTTGACTTTATATCATATTCTTATATATTTATTTTATGTTCATGTTTATGATTCTCACCCCTCTTATGATACAAATGTACTACTTTACATTCTGATATTATTTTATTTTTATATTAATATTCTATATATCTAACCCCTTTCTTATGTATGTACCCAGGTTATCCCATGCAGTTTTAAAAGAGAAATTCACTTTTTAGGTCATGTTGTGAAGTATAAAAATAATGTTGTTTTACCCAGGTTTCATGTTATTATGCTATGTACCAAATTTCCTAAAGGGATTGGGCCTCTAAATATTTTTTTTGTTTTATTATGTGTACCATTCTATAATAAATGATGAAATAATTTGTATTATAATATGGGTCTTCATAGTCATAATTTGGTTACTATGATTATGTTCCATGACTGATATTTAATGTCTCATTTTTCACACACTTTTCCATGGTTATTTTTTTCATTCGAGATTACATGTCATTATATATTGGCTTATGGAAACACATATTGCTATATGTAATTTTTATTAACAAATTTATTCCATGGAAATGTTTTCACATATTATTTTGATCAACCATTAATGGAATATTGATATTTTTTTCATTACATAACATTTGAGATCACCAATTTCTTATCTTCTATTTCCCAAGGTTATGAAGATCAGTATATCTTTTGGAAATTATAAAAGGGAAACTATAAGAGTAATTATGGATAAATAAATACATATATTGAAAAATAATTTTCATTTATAGATATTCCTTAAATATAAAATGAAAATAGTTTCTATAAAGCCTTTGAGATTATTGAGTGATGTAATAATAATGCGAAATTTGTGCAAATTAAGATTGGATTAACTCACTTGGTATCAATGTTAATTTTTAAAAATATTTTTTTCCTACACCAAACATGAGAGATTGAGTATATGGTTCCATAGATTTAGGGATTAGGATGAGATTTATTTAGTGAAAATTAAAGTGATAAGTCTAATTAAAAAATAGAACCCTGATGTTTTGGTAAGGTATATATTATGTGGTTCTCCTAACAATTATGTCCTTGTCAGGATGCTAAAAATTATATGTGGATATATCACATATTTTGATAACCTAAGTAATTTTTATAATACATAAATATTATGATATTTAAGTATTCAATTTATGAAGTCATATTCATCATAGTTTTATAAATAATTTCATATTATTTCTCAATTGAAAAAGGAATAGTTTTATTTAAAAATATTGTTATTCTATTTATTTCATGGTTTTATTTAAAAGTATTTTTTTTGAATTTTATAATTTAATTTGATAAAATGGAATTAAATTTTTATATCACCATTTAAAATTTATCATAGGATTTAGTTTTTCTTTTTTTTAAAAGATTTATTTTCTAAGTAAACATTGAAAACATAGATTTTTATTAAAATTGTCATTTCCATTAAATAATATAAAAACTTTCATTGTATATTATATTTTTTACATTAAATTGATCCCATTTGAATAAAAATAAACAAATTAATTTCATATTGACTATAATTATAATTTATTTTGGGGGAAATCATTTTTATGGTTTTTTAAATACTATTTTCATAATAGTTTGTGTTTTTATATTAAAATTAATTTCTAACACTTATGAAAATTAAATATTGAAAGATTAATTTCATATTTCGAATAATTATTTTTATTTTATTTTATATGGTCAATTTAATTTTTGGTCATTATGATTAGTTACCTTGGTAAAAAATAGTTACCACGGTAAAAGGTAAATAGAGTTAATTGATGTAAAAACTAAATGATAATACCCTAAAAACTAATATTCATTATTATTGTATAATGTGATCTAAATAATTATAACCTTAAATTCTAAACTTTTTTGTTTTGGTTCCACTTTATGAAGATTAACACTGAATATTATTTTAAAACATTGAATAATTACATGTGTACCACTCCCCACACTTATAAAAGGGCTCCTCATATTCTCACTTATTCAAACACTTTGATCCATTTAGATCAAAAAATACCTATAAAAATACCTTTTCAGTATACCTACCCACATCATATAGGTCATTTTATCACCAAATTTCCAACATAATAAGTCTTAAGTGGTAATCCATGGGTGGTTTCCCAAAGAATTTTTATAATTCTTAATTTAGGGTTTCAATTTAATATTTATTCAACCTCCAAAAAATTATCATTAACCATGATAAAATAATAACATCAGTATATTAAATATACTTAATATTTATTATAATTATTTTACAGACCTTTTTCATCTCTTTTTCTCTCTAATGGGAAATGAAAACATCGCTTGTGAGTATGTGCAGACTACCACTTCCACAATGCGCTAGGTTTTGTTATTCATCAGGTAATTAATATTATTTTCTAAAATGTTTTAGGCACAGTGGCCTCTTCATTAAAATAATAAACCCTGTAGGAGGAACATATTAGTACATAGAAAAAAAATAAAATCCCATGAAAACTCAAGATACTTGAGAACGAGTGTGTATGATATGTTGGAAGATATGTCCACCTCAACTGCACGGATGATGGCCCCTTCACTATGATTTCACCTATAACCATGGTCCATCATTTTCACATGATATTTCATCCTCACTAACGACCATAATTTCTACCATTTCAGCTACATAAGAAATATTTTGTTCATCAACTTCCCTAGTTTTGAATGCAAGCATCTGGAATGAATTAAAGTGTTGTCCTTAGAAGATGATTAATTCTTCCCAAGTTGTAAAGTATTAAGGCCTACAGGAGGAGAGGAATACATTATTTATCAATAGTAGGAGTCTCTTATATTAAAAATGGCATCTTAAGGCTATGGTGAAAGATAAAAATATGCATGAAAATTGTATCCATGGTATTTGTTCTATCTCTTTCAGTAGGGTTAAACTTTGGAGCCAAATTACCATCATGTATACTATGAATCAAGCCAACATTATTCTCCAAAATGTCACCCATATCCATTTTTCCAACCTTTGATGTATTGAATACCAATTGTGCCAAGGTAGAATCATGCCTCTCCTTTCTCAAAATAAATATTGAAGCCAACCTGTGAACCTACCTAGAATCTAAATAAGTGGAAATATGTTCAACCTACATTCCATAGAACAGATATTCAAAACATGCAAGACACATACCTCCATCCATCTTCATGGATAATGGGACTTTTTGATTACTAGAATAACAATAATCCTACAGTCCCATGGTGAAAGAGTATTCTCATCCAAAAAATCTCCGAAGACAACAATAATAGGAACATAAGGAGACACAAATTCATTTGAAATCATAGTTTTAGAAAAAGGGTCCACATTAGATCCAATGTGCCTAAGAGATTTGGAAGTATAAATGAAAACATTATGCATTTATTTTATAGGATCATATTTAACATGTTCTGTAAAATTATATGTGTGATCCTTATTAGTCTTAAATTCCTTTGAGTTTTCAATCATGATATTGACCATTCTGTTTCACCATTTAATAGAAACAAAAAAATTATCCAACCATAGCATAGAATCCACCTCGACCTATGAAGAAAATTCTATTTCTACTTGACTATCATCTCATTCATCTCCATCCACATCCAAACTTTTGATTCTAATTAATATATCCTTGAGTGATGTTCCCCAATCATACAATACATTTTTATCTACAATATCATCCCAAGCGATCGCAGCCTTAACATTCAGCTGAGGATAATAAATAAGCCTAGAAAAAATACAGGGAGAAGAGGAAGGTCCAAGATTTGAACTATCTAAGCTCCTCATATTCTGTGGAATACCATTAGCACAATGAAGTGGTGTTCTAATAGAGTTTTCCTCTATAACAATTATTAGTTGTGCACAATTTAATTTTCTCTGAAAAGATTCATGGGTAACCTCATTAACACACTAGTTTCTATCTTGAGTAACCATATCTTGAAAAACCACCTTATCTTAATTATTTATGTAGTGTAAAAGATCATGGCCCCTTAATTGACTTCTAGAAAAGACTATATTCCTCTTGTAATTGGACCCTGAATGACCAATAATAAAACAACCATCACCAAAAGTTGAATTTTATTCATATATGATTATAAGACTGATCTCATCCCGAGGAGTAGAGAGAAAAACCTTATCATCCAATGATTATCTTAACTAAAATTCCAAAAAAATAATCTATAACTGTGACAAAAAATCATTTTCATTGTAGCTATATCCATGCAGATTGGGATTCTGATTGCTAATTCAATATCAAACAGTATCTATGGGTTCCATAATACCAAATTTAAACCATATATTTTAATGAAAAATAAAGAAAAAATATCTTTTAGTTAATTATGTTTGGAACATAAACTCCACTCATGAACCCAAAGGGATTTAAACATCAATTTGACATAAATAAAGCTCCAATAATGACCCTTTAGATCCTTAGAATGAAAAAAATATGAAAGATGTGACAACTGGGTCTCGATGATAGCACAACCACCCCTCTTTAACATGGTCATTAGGTGTTGGCCCACCAGGTACCGCATGTTTCCCCCACAGACACGTGAGGCCCACCTTGGGGCCTGAACGGGTCATCTGACTATTTAAAGTCCCCATAGACCAACACAAGTCCTTTCTAGTGTGCTTTGTCCTCACTCACACACACCCTGGGAAACTTCCCAGAAGGTCACCCATCCTGATCACTACTCTTGGCCAAAAATGCTTAACTGTGAAGTTCTAATCAGATAGGATCCTGAAAAAAAAGGTTCACCTTGTTGACATTAGTCATATTACTTATTCATTTAAGCCTTTGCTATTTCAGGGTGTTACAATCACCCCCCTTTAGAGCACAACATCCTCGTTGTGGGCCCTAAACCTCATCCCAGGTAGTGCACCACACTTAAGGCTAAGTACCACGTTTGATACCAAATGTGATATCTGTGCCCCACCCGCCATTTGTCCCACAGACACGTGGGGCCCACCTCAGGGTCCACCCATGTGCCCAAACGAGTCATCTGACTAATGATAGTCCCCACAGGCCAACACTTGTCCTTTCCATTTTATTTTGTCCTCACTTGCACGCATCCTGGCAAACTTCCCAGAAGGTCACCCATCCTGATCACTACTCCAGGTCAAGCACACTTAACTGTGGAGTTCTAATCAAGTAGGCTCCTGAAAAGGAAGGTGCACCTTGTTGACATGAGTCATATCATTTAGTCATTTAACCCTTTATCATTTGGGGATGTTACAAAAGAACCCATGAAAATATTAACACACATAAAATTAAAGAAACCCCATATTGAGGCTAAATGAGATATAATATTGATCAGTTTCCAAGGCTTCAAACCCATCGACAATTAAACTCAAGTGATTAAGTAATCATAACAATGATCAAATTATTATGAAATTGTTTCTGTGTATGTAATAACTACCATCTTCATTAAACAACATAAATCATTATTCATGTCGACCTTACATTGTTGTTTCTAAAATATTATTAAATATATAAATATGATAATTATATAAAAATTAATATTTTTTAGGTAATGGAACCATAATCCCTTTTACGATGGTAAACACAATGTTGTTTTTTTTGACGTTATAAATCAAACATACCCAAAATGATAAATATAAACTTAACCATTTTAGTGACTAAATACGTCGCGGAAATAAATGAAATAAATTTAATGCTAATAAAGAACCAAAATTATTAAAAAAGTATAAAAATAATATAATTTTTTTATTTATTAGTTAGATAATGTATGAATCTAAAGGAACTTATGAAAATGTATTTTTATGTAAAATGTTGTTTTATATGTTTTATGTTTTTTATCCCCCATATCTATGTTATTTTAAATGATTCATTATATTTTTTATTTATGAATAAATGGTTGATAAATTTATTTTGTTAATACATTTTAGGTTGGAAATTTTTTTAATAGAATATTTTCAATGTTTTTCATATGTTTTTTTTACGTTTTACAAAAGTGAAAAAAGAATATTTTTTAAAATTTATACGACTTGACTTCCTTTTCCTGCTATTGTAATCTTTATTATTTATCATGATTCCTCTACAAGTTAAAATGATTTAAAAAAGTATATATTATTCCTACTCTTGTAGTAATTTTTTATTTTTTATATTTTTCAATGAAAATAAGTGTTTTTACTTATGATTATGTAAAATTGGAAAGTGATTTTTGTATGGGTTCAAATGAGTTATTAAAGGTTTTTAAGATGAAAAAGTGAAACATATAAATTTTTTATGAATGATATGACCCACGAGAATTATATTTAATGAAAAGTGAGCTTGATATAGCTCATGATGATGTGTGAGCTCGATAAAGCTCTCCAATGCTTTGGGTAATGATGAAGTCTTCAAAGGAAAAATTAAAAGATACAGATGGGATATATTCTTCAATTAAATTAACTAGGAATTGGTTATTATGATATGGTTTAAACATTAGTGAATTTTTTATATGAATATGATAACCAATGATACCTATATGATGCTTTAAATAAGGGTTTTATATGGAAATATTTTGATTTCATGAGGTAAGGAATTATTATAAACTTTTAAAGCCAAAATGATTGTTTTTCAATGAAATGTTTTCATTATTTTCAAGATGACTTGTGATGCCTTCAATGTTTTTTCTATTATTTTTAATGTAATTAAATGGTTTTAATTGAGAAATTATTCATTTTAGCATGTGGAAATGTTTAATTAATTTGAACAATGTATTATTATAAGAAATGTTATCATCTTCATGGATTTATAATTTTCTTATTAGACTAACGGGGTTCCTTTATTTTTATAACCCTTATTAAATTTTTTTACATCCCACATTTTTAAAATTTGTTGAAAGGATCTATGGATGGGTATAAGTTTTATGAAGGATCGTATTTCCTCTATTTTATCTTTTCTTAAATGAAGTTAATGTGTCTTCAATAAAACGTTGGTGTAAATATAAATCCTTATTTTTATATAAGAATTGTATGTTGTAAAAGTATCATCTTTTTTAAGCAATATTTCACAAAATTAAATAAAATTATAAATGTAAATGAACATGGTAATGAAAAAAATGGGGAATAACTTATATAAAAATCACATTTATGGGTTCCAAAATATGGCATCTAAACTAAGTAGGAATCAAGAGGATAATAACCTTCAAAAATAGAAACCCAGAATAGATAGAATAGAGATTTTTTTTTTGTATTATTAACAGATTTAATACAATATATTAATTATGGAACCAATTAAAGAGAAAAAAATTCTCTATATCAGAAAATTTCTATAGTAGAGAATTTCATGAAACATAACCCATCGTATTTTGGTGAAATTTTCATATAATATCATTTTTCAATACTATATAATGATGTCGCCTTGTTTATGAATAATCAATAAAGTGGATTATAAATCCATTATGTTGGTAAGATTTCAGTTAAAGGAAATTATTAGGATCATAATTGGTAGAATAAATTATTGAGAAGTTAAAAATGATTCTTCCAAATATGAGGGAATATCAGAGAAGATATAATAGATATAGATTACTGTATAAAAGGATATTTCTTTAAGGTAGGAGGCCATGTGTTTCTTACAAAATCTCCACAAACATGTGTTATGTGTTTTGATAAAAATGGAAAATAAACTCTTGGGATCATTGGAACCTATGACATTCTGGAGAATGTGGGGTTTTTTTATTTAGTATAATTACGTATGAGTTTATCTTTGGGACATGTTGTGTCTCATATCTCATTGTTAAGGAAATTTTTACATGATGAATATCATGTTTTGATCCATGAGGTTGTAATGTTGGAGGAGTGTATTTCCCATAATGAAATGCCATATCATATTTTGGATCATAAAGAGAAGGTACATCAAAATAATGTGTTACACCAGGTAATTGTTTTATGAACAAATCACATGATTGAGGATGCAAGAAGGGAATTAGAAAGGTTTTGATGTAATGATACCCTCACATGGTTATGTAATGAATAAAATTGTGAGGATTTAAATTCATAAAGGAGGGAATAATGAAAAATACTAATGACGTTGAAACATTAATTTATTATAAATTATTTCAAAAATCTAATTGCATATTGAATTTTTTATATATTTTCATTAGTCAAATGTTTGTAAAAAATCCAATTAATTTCATAGGGAACAAAAATATACATGATTTGGTTATAAATTGATTTTTATGCCTAAAAATACATTTTTAAACTGTTTTCATTGTGGTTTTCATATTTATATTAAAATAAATTTCCACCAATAATAGAAATTTAATATTTAAAAATGGATTTATTATTTTTAATTAGTATCTTTAAATTTCTTAATATGTTTAATTTCATTTTTTTTCATTATAAACATTAACATTGGTAAGAATTAGTTTCTAGGGTAAATTGTAAAATGATTGAATTGAGGTAAAATTTAAGTGATAAGGCCATTAATACCATCTTAATTATTATTGGATGAATATATTTCAACCATTATCACATTAAATTATAATTTGGATAATTGTATGGACATGTTCCCATGATTATAATTTTATATTATTTTAAAACACTAAATAATTAAAATGTGCCACTCCCTTCACTTATAAAAGAGAACCTCATATCCTCACTAATTCACACACCTTCATATAGTTAGATAATACAATACCCAATAAGTTTCCTACCAAAAATAAATACTTAGTTTTGATAAGTCTTGATCTATCCAAAATAGCATCCAAAAAAGGCTTATAATATAATCCAAGGCAGGTTTTTTAAAGAAGATTTATAATTCTTAACTGTGTGTATCATGTTTATTTTTATTATACATCATTAAAATATTTTCTAACCATGATTTAATAATATTGTAATTATCTTGCATATTTTTAAATGTTATTATTATTATGTAAAAACATTTTTCATCTTTTTTACATCATATGGGAAATGAAAACATCACTCAGGAATACAAGGGGACTACCACCTCCACAAAAGGGAGTGTTTTGTTTTTCATTAATGGATTATATGGATGGTTCAAATAGTACATCAAATGAATATATAAACCATTTAATAAATTCTAATAATTATTTGAAGATAAGATATTTAATACCATTTTAACCATTATTTCATTTGAAAATTAATAATGTCACTCATGGGTATGTGTAGAATACCACATCTACAAAGTAATGTGTTCATTTTTATTAGAATATCATATGTCCTGTCATTAGTATATAACTAATGAATACGTATTAAATTTATAACATATTTATGAATATTAAAAATAAAAAAAATTATATACTCTATTTATTTTTCACTCTGAAAAATAGAAGTGGCATTCATGCATACATATGGACTGTCATCTTTATTAAATAAAATGATTCATTTTTCATTACCTCCTTATATTGTTATTTTTAAAAGTTTAATTAATGTGTACATATGATAATTGTTACATGTATAATATTTTTTTGGTAATGGTACTGGAACCATGTTTACCATTGTTAATGCACCAATATTGTTGTGAGTTTATATATTGAATGACCCCCAAACAACTAATATAAACTTAACAATGTTAGAAACCAAAAAAGTCATGGTAATAAATAAAAAAAACTAAATTAAAATAAATAAACATATAAAATATTATTATGTAGGTAAAAATATAATATTATTTTATTATTGTGGATTTAGATAATATATGAAGAAGTGTGGTACTTAAGGAAAGGGATTTTCCTTTAAATAATTATTTTAAATGTACTCTTTCTCCACCATATACATGTTCATTTAAATGATATTTAAAATTTTTTATTTATGATTAAAAGGTTTATAATGTTCATTTTCAACAATATTTTACTCATCTTACATAGGTCTAAATAATAATATTTTCAATTTTTCTATTTGTTTCATTTTTAACATTTTAGAAAAGTGAAAAAAGAATCTTTTTATAATATATACAACATAACCACATTTTCCCCTCATCATAGTCTTTATTTTTTGTAAATAATAATCTAAAATTTATCATGGTTTTTCGGAGTATATATTATTCCATATCTTCTACGAACTTTTTGTTTATGTTAGTTTTCACTGAAAATTGCTATTATTTACCATGATTATGTGAAAATTGAAAGTGTTTTTATTAGGGTTTTAAATAATCTCTTGATGGGTTTTATTATGAAAAAGGGTAATATTATAAATTTTTATTCATGTTTGGAACTTGAGTAGTATAAATGACAATGGGTGAGCTCATTCTCATGACTTTAGGTAATACCAATACAGTTCCGCAATTCATTGGATAATGTTGAAGCCTTCATAAATGAAAATATGGGAGATAATAGGGATGGATACTCCAATATAATTAACTAGATGTTAGTAATTTTTATATTATTTAAACACAATTGGACATGGGTTATCTGTATGATTATCTAAGATACCAATACTATGCTTTGAAAAAGTGTTTTTGAAACCTTTTTGATTAATTAGGTATGTAAAGATTATAATCATTCAAAGTTCAAAGGATTGCTTTTCAAATAAATTATTTTTAGAGTTATTACATGATATAGGATGACTTATTTGTCTTTACTATAATTTCTAATGCTTTTGAAATGGTTTATTTTATAAAATATTTATTTTCACATGTGTAATTTTTCTTTGATTTTAGTGTTTATTGTGAAAAAAAATTGTCTTCATTAGATTTCATGTTTCTCACTAGATTAACAGGGTTAATTTTTTTAAATCCCTTGTTGATATTTTCTTTTCTAATCCCACATTTTCAGAACTTTTTTTCAAGATCATAGAATTATTATATAATATATCTATGTCAATATTTTAACTATAGTCAATTTTCATAAATAAACATAATGTGTATTGATTGAAACAATGGTGTAAACATAAAACCCTCTTTTTTTGAATCCCATATAATACATATTCTCACATCAATTATGGAAAATCACTTCCCTCATTAAAATAACCTATACTCCCCTTGATGTGGAAATTCATCTAAAGTATCACCTTAAATAGTGTTTTATCTCTATATAAAGATCTTCTAGTTGATATTAGTCCTTCTTCCAAAATAAAATTATAGTGCACTATATTACCCAAATATTTTAAAACAACTCTATGTCTGATAGCGTATAAGACACACTCCATTGATCTTAAATGAACCAAAAAATAATATTATTTTAAATATTACTATTATAACCAATCCATTGAGTTGATGAGTATGAATCAGAGTAAAAAAATTATGAAATATATATATATATATATATATATTTATAATTTTCTTCCCCAATATAAATTTATTGGATAATTCTTAGGAAATAGGGACTTCATTTTCAGTAAAGACATTGTATGCTTCAAAATTATGTTTTCTTCAAAAATGGTTTTCAATTATTTTTGTGAGAAAATATTATTATTATTTCTGAACATTTTTAGATATTTTATTTAATAATTATTATATATTTTTTAAAATCACATTTAAAAAAATTTAATGGTAAAATATTGTTATTTTTCTAAAAAGATTTAGAATTCAGTAAATAGTGAAACTTATAGATTATTTGTTACATAGTCATTTATTTTTAGTAAAAAGTACATTTTTTTAATTTTAAATTAATTTAACTTAAATATTAATTATTTATATAAAAACTAATTAATAACATATTAATCAACATTATAATTTATTTTTGTATAAGATCATTTTGGGTCTTAAAATGCATTTTTTCTAAAAACAGTTTTTCGTTACATTTTCACGAACTTATAATAAATTTTACTTCTAATGAATTTGTAAATTAAATAAAAAAATTGATTTCATATTCTAAATCAGGTGATTTAAGTATTTTAAATATTTCCCTTTTATTTTTTTCTTTATGAATAGTTACTGTGGTAAATTGTTATCATCTTGATAAGGGTAAATTGGGTAATTAAGGCTAAAAATAATGTGATAAGTCCAAAAATACCCCTAAAACATGAATTTATTTTATTTTATAAGTGTATTTCTACCTAAATAAATATTTATCTAAAAAAATAAATTTATTTCAACTTTCATTTGATAAAGACCATAATTTATTTTTAAATAAATTATAAAAAAAATGTCACTCTCTTTTTTTAATAACATTGATTTTTATTAATAGGGATATAATATGTTACATTTGGTTATAAATGTTTATTTAAATTATTAATGAAATATTTTTATCATGTTATTTCAATTTATATTTTTATTGATGAAATAATTACATTAAATGCTTACGCATCCCCAATATAGTGCATATGTACATGTTATAAAAATAAAGTTAATGATTTTAAAAATACGATAAATGCAACATTTATTTGGGGATTAATAGTGTCCCAAGAATTTTTTAGATAAAGAAATCATATTAGGTATTTTTTACAAGTTTATATTCAAATTTCATAATTATATTAATGTCAATAAACATAAATAGAGAGAAAAGTCTCGCAAAAAACTACAATGGAATATTACGTTAAATAATATTTTATTTAATGATTTAATGTTTATAATAATATTTTATATTGAAATATATTTTTATATGGTCTAAAATATCAGCAATGGTCTACTTATGGGTAACTTACCCAATAATTGTAACTTTCTTAACTACTAATGTGTAAAAACTATGATATTGCGATAATCATCAAAACGGTTGACTGGTGGTTAAAACTAAGAGATAAGGGTAAAACCATTACCTAATATTTTTCAAATTTTATTTTATGATATTAAAGAAAATAATCCCCATAATATATTCAAAATATGAAAATTTTCTCAATTTCCATAAATATTAATGTATATAAATTTAATACTTTACTTAATTCTTTGACTACCTCTCCCCTAACATATAAAAGGGAACATCATCTCTTATATTCTTAACACCTTTTGAGCACTATAGTTCATACATGAACTACCCATGTACCACCCCAACATTCATCTCCATTACATATAGTCTCTATTCTCATCAAAAGACCATCCTATAAGGCTTAATCTGAAATCCAAATGTTGTTTTCGGAAGAAATGGTACAACTCTTCATTGTGATTTTTCATTTTACATGTTATTGTACCTATTTCAAATAATATAAAAACAATATGATTTAATAAAATTAGTGTCTCTTAAATAATTAGTTTTTTTGTGACTTTGGTAAACCCCCGTTTTAATTTTCTTTTCCTATCAAATGGAAAATGAAATCATCATTCCTGTGTATGTGTGGACTACCACCTCCACGAAGTGATGAGTTTCATTTTACATCACCACCTATCATGGATGAATATAATTTTTTATTATATATATATATATATATTGTTCAGGAAATAATTATCATTATATGAAAATAATATATCATCTGTTTTTACCTTTCCATCCATTGAAAAATGATAAAGTTTTCCATAAGTACACGTGGATTACCACCTCTATAAAGTGATGGGATATGTTTTCCATAACCTACTCACATGGATAGTATATATAACTATTTTTAAATAAATAATATTTTGTTTTATGATATAACTTTAATTATGTATATAAAAAATTATTCTAAACTAGTTTCCCTCTTTTTCAAAGAAAAATGGATATGTTACTTATGTGTACGTACTGACTACCATCTATGTGTTCCAAAATAATTCATTTTTCGTAAACACATTAAATATTAATTTCTAAAAGTATTAAATTATTTTAAATATGATAAATATTTCATTATTAATTTCCATGAGATGATGTAATAGGTTTCTTTTTTACCACAATAAATATAACAATTTCATTTTACAACATTGAAAGGAACGACATCAAAACACATGATGTAGATTTAATAAAGTTAGTAATTAGATATTATATTTAAATAAATCAATTAAATGGTTTATTCATATGTCAATAAAGCTATGAAATGTTTATAAACAAGTAAATTATTAGTATAATTTTATTATATAGAAGTAAAAGAACATATGTAGTGAGTCGAGACTCGAGGTAAGGGGTTTTTTAACTCAATTTTATTTCACTAGGTCATATCACTTCTTAACTAATTATATTATTCCATGATTATGTGTGAAATGTTATTTTTTTAATATATGTTTTATTTTCATTTTTTAGTTTTATTTAATTTTTTACACATAATCACTCCATTCATTAATTATAAATTCTTTAGTCTGATCTTTGTAAGGTTTATTCATCTTAAATTAACTATCTTTGGGATATATGACTATTTTAAGCACCAATATTATATTATGATGTTTATAGACTACCACTTGAAATTTTATTTCATGGATATCCTTATATTAAGGGTATTTAAATTTTCACTTGATTTCATTTATTTTGTATCATTATGACTCAGGAGCCACTGAAACGGTGCCCCAAGCTGGTCGGTCACTTGTCATTAAGTACACATCCCTGTATACCAGAGGCTAATTAATAGAAGTGAGGTTATGATGATGTTACGGTGGGGATATTATACCCTCATTATTAGTGTATTTAAATAGTTTAATAGATAATTGAACAATCAAAAGTGGAAGATATATATGAAAATAAGTGGACAATATATATAATATCTGATAAAGTGGATAAATCCAAATATTAAATCATGCATGCATGTCTATATGCGGCTAAGTAATATAACTAGTAATCATAGACTATGTAGTTCAAGACTAAATAGTACCTGTATATCTATGTGTGTGTGTTTTTTACTTTCATTCTATCAACACGACAATTAAGCAGAAATAGCGTCCATGCGTACGTACGACCTACCGTCTCTATGAACGGCGTATTTCATTCCATACATAAATATCATATATATTATTATAATACAAATATAATGTATATACATGATATTTATACCATGATTTTTCATTATATAAATCATTATATAAATTATAAATACCAAATATATTACAAATTAAGATACATGCGAATAATAAAGCGAATATTACCCGAAGTGAAATATTAATATAAGATTGATTAAAAGAGGGTAATATAAGGTCATAATCAAACCATATATGATATTATATATAATAATATTTTTCCACAAAATATTTATAATAAATTTATATTTATTATAAAAGTGATTTGAATGACTACGATGAGAGTCACATACAAGGTAGTGGGATATCATCTCACTTTTTCTTCCCGTGAGGTGCTTGTTATGTTATCCACTCGTTCATTTTATGTGGTGTAAGTACTGACCATTATTGTATTAAATTTATATTATATATAAATTTATGGGTATTAAAATATCCTTTTTTAGATCTTTAATTCACGTTGTTTAAGTTTCATAAGTTATCCAATCAGTAATAAAATTTGTCTCACTTTTCCTTCTTTGAGAATCATGTTTTGTTACGCACCTAAACACTTTTTTGAGGTGTATATACATAAATTTATCATGTTATAAAATTAATCTCATCATATTAATTATATTTTAATCTTCTTGTAATTTCCCTTTCTTACAAGGAGAATATGATTCCATGTTAGAGAGTTATAAGTGTTTATTGATAAAATCTCATCACTTTTTGAAATTGTTTTTGTTTATTCTTCCTTTGATGAGTTATTATATTAAATATATCAAACAATTAATGAATTTTCTTATCCTATGTTTATCCAATATACATTCATTTTTTGGTATAATTTTCTACTCTTTGGAACATATGATTGCAATGAATATTTTTTTTAATAAATCCCAACATCACCCTCTCTTAGGTCGAAGATATTTGTTCCTTAAAAACAACTTTTTCTAAACAGTGTTTCCAATAATATTATAATAATATCTTGTGAAAATTAAATTTCATTTTTACCCTTTTTTTCTTTTACCAATGTTTTCAAAGGAAAAATATTATCACTTTCTGAATGAGGCAATTTTCTATCATTTTTACCGAGAAAATAGAATGGTCTTTTTACCTCATATAAAATGTACAGATTTATCCGTCATCATTCATTTGAATATTTATTTTCATGTTTAAAGGGTATTATTTAATAAAAAAATTTAAAATATATTTTCAATGAAATATTTTTTCAAAACATTTTCAAACTTATTTTATAATTTATCAAGTAAAATGGTTCTACAAAAGTTTTCAAACATATTTTATAAGGTTTCATGAAAAATGGTTTTCAAAATTTTTTCAATATTCTTTTATAATTTTTAAAGGAAAATGGGTTTCAAAACTTTTTCAAGATTTATTTATATTTTTTAAAATTATTTTCAAGGAAAATAGTTTTCAAAAGTTTTTCAAGCACTATTTATAAGTTTTCATATAATTTTCAAATAAATAACTTTAGAAATGTTTTCAAGATTTATTTATAAGTTTTCAAAGTGTTTTTAATGAAAAATGTTTTTGGAAATGATTTAAATATTATTTTATATTTTATTAACGAAAACGTTTTCAACTGTTTTCATGTCTTCTTTATAGGTTTTAGTGGTATTTTCTATTATAGGTATTATCAAATGGTTTTATATATTGAAAATATTTTTTCATTGATTAAATGATATTTTCCTTAAGAAATGTTTTTGAAAGATATTTCAAATTTATTTTCGATTTAAGATGAAAATTGTTGATGTTAATCATGATGGTCTAGGAAATAATCTAAAGGTTCCATTCATTTCCTTTTAATAAATTGGTTATGTTTAATATCGTGGTTTTTATGAAACTTGTTTCTCTTTAATAGATTTTATATTTATAAAATCCATTTCTCTTTCACAGGTTATATGTTTATGAAATATATTTATATTTCATCAGTTATATATTTATTAAATTTGTTCCTATTTCATGATTTATTATTTTGATGAAATGATTATGATACCTGTATATTTTCCATAGGTTATGATATGTTTACATTTTTATGATACTAATTTAATTTCATGGGTTAAGATGTAATTGTTTATGATATTTTGGAACATGTATGTATGATTTCTCTATGATATTGGTTGGAAATATATCTCCATATAATGAATTAGGTAATGATTTATATCTCATGATATTTACTAAAATGGTCTTTGTAGTAAACCTTGATGACTAAGAAGATCATGGGGTGAACCATGACTACCAAAATGGTATGAGGAGTGAACTCAAGCTACTCAGATGGAAACGGGTGTAAATCAGGACTACTATGATGGTAGGGGAAGTGAATCCATACTACCAATATAGTATTGGAAGTTATTTATTGGATACTATGGATGTAATATTTTGTGCTTATGTTTTTTCCACGATCCCGTGGTTTATTCCAATGTTATGATTTCATTAATAAGGTTATTTTTTTCATTATGATTTATTTCTTATGAACTACCATGATTTATGGAATGATTCATGTATATTATATTTGATATGCAAGTTATGATATTATATTTTCATGATCATGTTCTTGTACCCTTATACTGGTAATTGTTCTCACATATATACCTTAAGATCCATTAATGAGCATTTGAGCTCCCCACTTTCTTATGTGTCCTTTCACAAGGTTATGAAGAAAGTTTTTATGTTGGAGTACTAAATATTGGGATATTTATGGTAGATATTAAAGATATTTAACAAGGATAAGAAGATTGTTTTTCATATATTCCAAAGACACTGAACTATTATGGTCCTCTAGCATGTATTTTTGTGATGTATAGAATAGTCATATAAAATGATTTAATATGCATGAATGTTAATACTATGTCTCTAAAGATGGTATCAAAGGAAAAATTTAGTCAAAATTTAGAAACTAGGATGATAAAACATTAGTGATATCCCAGGGTATATTTCTAAATATATGTTTATGGATTTCTCTAATGATATGTATAAGGATGGGTCAATGTTTAGGAAAATGACTTGGAAATTTGGTAAATTATATATTGATTGGTTTCATGTAAATACATCTATGTATATATATTTCATGTGGATTTGGCTATGTAAAAGATGTTTCTATGGTTAAAAACATCGAAAAGATGTTCCATGCCTGACATGGGGTAATCTGGTACATGATAACGGGCCTTACGACACACCTAGTTTGACACTCCTAGGGGATATCCTTTGGAAATTCCAAAAATCTTCATGAAACATCATCAAGTATTTAGATATAATTTTTCTATGAATAACTTAGGATGAACCTAGGGTGAACCTAGGGTGTCTAATATTAAATAAGTTTTCATGATTTAGAAATCCCATAAGTAAATATTTTCGTGGTTATGTGGTTTTCTACTATAATAAGTAATGATCACACTATGCTTCTTGTTTTAGTCAATGGTGGGAACCAAAACGAATTGGATTAATGTTGAATATATTGGATTATTTCTTAATGATAAATTACATGGGATTATCATGGTGGTGAAATATGTTGGGATCATGCCTAATTGGTTATCAAGGAACATGATTAACAATGTGTGCCTTAACCAACTCTCGGACTCACCGAGGAAGAAAAAGATTGAGTTTTGTAAGATTTCAGGTAATGAATAATATGGAGTAAATATGATTCAATTTCCATTATGTCAAGAATGTAAAAATAATCAAAAAAGTGAATGTATTAGATGATCAGTAAGATATTTTGATTTTGCAAAAGAAGGAAAAAAATCAAGTGTCTACAAGGAAAAAATAAAGATTTCGGTTAACGTAATGGATGATAATATTCACCTCTATAAGAAATCATGGAACATTAATTGTTTTAAATGTGGAATAAATAGTCAATATTCAACTAAATTTCCCAATATGAAATATCATGAAGTGGAACATCATGGTGGTGTAAGTAATCGTTACATTTTTTATGATGACTAGACTATATATGAAATGTAAAAGGAAAGAGGTATTGTGTAATAGGACAAGGTAACATTGATAATTGTATAAGGATGAAGTTTAATAATCAAATTTTATATGTATTTGGATTCAAAAATTATGTTATATGAATGATTAAGTACACAAGGGATGTTCAAATTATGTTTTTCACTTAGTATTTACAAGTTTAGGCTAAATATTTCCAATGGACCGGTGGAGTTATTTAATGGCAAGGAGATATTTTGAATAAGGGACGGTAACATTTAATATGTTCTTTGTGTTAAGATAATGTTGTTATGAATAAGTAAATTGGATGTTACTCAATACCATGGAACTAAGTAAGTACTTATTAATAGGTTGGTTAGGCTATCCAGAATCCATTATTTAATTATTTTCAAATGACACTTTTAAAGGGTAAGTGTGACACCTAACAACATCAGAAAATTAAAACAAGAAAATGAATGTCATCCCAGATTGAGACTACAGGAATAGCCCCTCCCCAGCGACTACATCATTATGTCAAGCCTCCTCCTTTTCATGACTTCTGAGCTAGTTTTCCTGTATAGTATTTCACATGCCTAATACCGTTGAAAAAATCCATACCCACTCATTCATCCAAATCTGGAAGGGCAAGCTCCAGTGAATTATTCTTACTCTGAATCCTCGTCTAGAGGTATTCCTTATAGTGTGTCTAGATTCTTTCGCATTACCAAATGAAAATATCTCCAAATACCAACATGTTTTCACAAACTGTGAAGAGTTGTGCATGGGAAATCTCAACCTAAAAAACAATTTTGGAAAGCGAAACTAAAATATTAAATTCCAAAATAGAAGGACCGTAATTTCCTTCCTCATTCCATATGTTTACCACAACATAATCATTCAAATACTTCATATAACATATCTGGGAGCTAAAAGAGATGGATCCACTACAAGACATCAGTGTTCACTCACCCTCACATCCCAAAGAACCAAGGAGACCACCACTTGGATCTACCTCAAAGACAGTGGTGGATTCCTAAAGAAAGAAAGGAGTAACAAGTGGCCAATTCCCTTGACAGATCTTGTCTCCATGACCCCCCAATGTTGAGGACCACCAACAAAATCAAAGGAGAACAACACAAAAGGAAAAAAACCGCATACAATCTCATATAACTAGCATTATATCACTCAATATTTCACAAAAAAATCCCTATGAACAATCATGGAAGAAATAGATAACAATCCTAAAGAAAGCCTTAGATCCAAAGATCGTCTAACTCAGGCTGTATTGGGACACTAATGAACACTTTTCCACTCATCCCAAAACCTCAAAGATACCATCACCACAAATATTAATGGGAAATATTCCATTGAATATAAAGTCCATGGAAAGGATAGGTGACCAAAACCATCGAAAATTGGGAACAACGATAGGATAAACACCACTAAATCCACTAAAATCTTCCAAGAGATCCAAGGAGAATGACATAAGAAAAGAACCACCACAATGAGAAAACATCAAATTCAAGGAGAATATGTGGTAGAAAAATACAGAAGAAATGGGATAAAAGAGGGATCACATTACATGGTTGGGAGAATCACTGATGGATATAGAAAAATGAAATGAAAGAAAACACTGATGATAGTGCTCGAGCCCCCCCCCCCCCCTGACTTGACGTTGAGTAAAAACTCTATATCCATGAGAGTAGGGAGAGTCTCCTCTCAAAATCGTGGGGTGGGTTATTCTATCATTGATAAAGTTTATTAAATTTTTGTGTTTAAGTAATATATCTAGTATACTTTAGAATAAGGAAGAATGTGTATTTTCGAAAAGGGTTTTTTGGAATTAAGGTTATTACTATGTTCTATGGTAATATACAATAAGGGTATTCACATTATTGGAATGTGACTAAAAAGTGGTAATTTGTGATATATGGGGGATCGATGTTAAGATTATTTCATCAAGTTCTTTCTAAAGAGTTGGATTTCCATATTTTGGAAGGGTTAGGTAACCATTAATGATAAATTTTTGTTTAACTTCATAGGAGGTATTTATGTATTGATTTTGTATTAAAAACTAGGGATACAAGGTTATTTAGTGATTAACTTTATTTCATGGATGTCCAACTTATTTATTTTGTAAATTATATTATTTTGGTTTTATGAAAGGACATCATGTATGTCTGGTGACAACCAATCATATCCAGAAAGGCCATAGGTCTTGAATCCAAGATCAAAGGATGAGAAGGGTTTCATACCTACCACTATCCTACATGATGTCCCGGTTTATGTATAATTATTTTTTATGAATAATTATTTAAGATGAAACTATATTTTTAATTTTAATGTTTAGAGATTAATTTATTAACCATATTGATTTTTAAGTATAGTTATCGATAAATAGTTATACTTTTTATCTTTTACAAGCCTTAATATTAACTAAATGTGTATTTTAGTTCATCAAGAATAAAATATAATTCCAAGAAAACCATTTCATGATGAAATAGATGAATTAGAAATAGATAAAATCACAATAAAAGAATGATTTTTATATCCTTGGTCAATAAATGAATTACACAATTATAGGATAATGATCAATACAAAAAATGGGTTGTCCTAATATATAAATTTTTGTTGAACCAATGGCCTTTTAAATCATCCCATATTTATGAATTTGAGGATATAAACATTTTTTCAATCATCAATTGTTTTTTGTTGATGATCTCAATCACTCCCTGTAAATATTTACACTTTTAGTCCATGTCTAATCCTTACTCCCAACTAATGTTATCCTATGTGGAAGCCAAGTTATATGTGACTTTGGGTAACTATTATGGCTCTAACATTCTATTTTAAAAGGAAGAGTTTTTATTCATTTTTACAATGTGAATTTCTATGAATGAAACATTCAAGTATTAAACCTTTGATAACCCAGATTAATTTCATGGGTGAAATTCATTTTAAGGGTGGTAGAATGTAACACCCAAGGATTTTGCGAATTTTTTAGAAATTAATTTATCATTTTTTATATTTTTTTCATTTCATGAAACACTGAATATAGTTCATTTTATATTAAAGCCTAATGTTTGTCTTACTTTATATAAAAACCCAATTTAATCATTCGCTACACAAAATATAAACTTTGGTATGTACTACATGGAACACTGTGGTTCTCTTTCCTTATATGCGACAATGAATTTCCTCGACGACTTCCATAACGCGCAAGACCGAGATTTACTGAACAATAATATATTATTAAAATACTATTATTTAATATAAAAATATAAAACCATGATGTTGAATTAGAGGTTATGAATAGTATTAAATAATTTATGAAAATATAAGTTTTATTCAATATAATATAAACTCATTGGTCACCAACTAATTATCAATGAATATGAAATCCTATTGTATATAAAAGTAAATATTATTATGGTAACAAATATATTTTACAATAATAAATTAAATTTTATTTGTTTCTATCAATGCACTAAGCCAAAAATTCTTTTCACATAGAACATCAACTTGGCATACTTTACCCGTAATTCTTAGTTTCTAGGAAAACACATTTTTTATTATAATTATTTAAATGAGTTAGTTATAACCATTCCGTTAGAACATTGTAATATCAATACTAATAACTACTTATGAAATATTTTTATAATGTTTTTATATAAATAAAACATGTTGATAAAGAGAAATATAATTTTTAGTACAACCATTATATGTTTAAAAAATACTATTTCCTAAAATGAACTACTTTTCATGTCCTTCTGTGAAAATATATTAATTTTAAAAATTTTATAAATTGAATTTGATAAAATAAACATCATTTTTGAATTCATAACATTGAAATTATTCTAGGGTAAATCTTTGGAATTTTTCTAAGAAACAATTTTTTCATGGATAGTGAAAAGATGAGTGTTTTAGTTAAAAACTTCTTTATTAAAATAATTAATAATTTTAAATTATAAATTATTATTTTTAGGTCGCATTAGATCAATTATTCTTATATTAATACAAATTTTTCACTATAATAAATTTCACTTTTAAATTGAATATAAAAACGTAAAAAACTTTTGAAAATTTTTCTACTTAAAACCTGTAATTTCATCCCATCTCTGAGATTTTCATGGATCATATATTTCCATATTTAGTGAATTGAGTCTTTAAAAACATTCATACACCAATTTAGTCCTTGGAATATTTATATTCTAATAATATCAACTTAAATTTTGACCAAAAATATAAGTAAATCTGATTAAAATTAGTCATAGTGATTAAGGTTAAATTAATCTTAATTAGGGATTAAACATTAAAATTAAGAGATCAAATGATCTATCCACTTATAAAATACCCATTTTCTGTCCATATTTCGTCCATAGACCATCAATTATTTATTTAGGTTGGTTTTTTTGACCATTGATAGGTAAGGACATGTGTAGATATAACTTTTTTTTTCTAAATTCCAAGTGAGTTCTTTTCTTTACCTGTAAAAGGACACCACCCATCCTTCTTCTTCACAAATTTCAAACATCTTAATTTCGGCCAATCCTCGACCAATAAAATTCCAAGAAACCATCCCTTCATCGTTATAACAACACTGCTCTTTATTACACACCTAAACATGATTTATTACATAAACTATTCACTTGATACAACACGGAAGATCGAGAGGTCTAGTGTCTTTAGGGTGTAGGATCATTAAATAACAACTTGAAACAAGAAATAATACATCATTATTGAAAACTATTTTTACATGACCACTACATTCCCTCATACTTATCATTGCATGGAATAACCTGAGGACATGCATAAGAAAAGGGTGATCTATAAATCCAATTAATTGAATAAACATGGAATGGCATGAGAAATATAGTACATGTTACAAAATAAGAATATCAATGGAGTACAAGAGAAACATGAACATAAATTCATGATAAATCATGATAATCATAACATGGAAATGTGGCAACAACACAAAACATAGAATTATAATGATCCAAGGCTCATTTCACATAGAGCATGAGTAAACCCTCATTGTACATGAAGCACGAGTAAAACCTCGTTTCACTTGAATTATCATGATTCAGCACCCACTTCACATGAAATATCTTGATACTATACTTTACCCAATGCATTGGAGTGCTATTAGGGAACACCCTTCTTAAACATTTCATTTCATGCATAAGTGTTCCACATGGATCATATAACACGGTATCAATCAACATCATAAGATATTCTATGATTATGTAATGTGGAATAAATACTTGAAAGTACCATTACATATGTATATTTACATAAAAGTGAATACCCTTGATAGATACATGGGTATGGTATTCACTACACAATGATCTTGGATTGGAAAAATGTGGTGCAATTTCGGCAGCATAAAGACATGACATAAGGATTCGTGAAAATGGTTGATGAGAGAGAAAAGGGTGACTCATAATATGTATATGAAATGGATTGTAATGGGGTCATATAGATACATGACCCAACAATGTTGAAGGAATATAGATGCATAATAAAAAATAATTACATAGATGTGAAGGAGGAGAGAGAAACCCCCCCCCCCCACGAAATTTCACCATGGTAATGGGTGTACATGGTAGGCATTAATGAGAGATAAAGGGGTCTCCCATTATCCAAAGATAAATAGAGAAGTATGAAAAAGGTTATAAAAAATACCCCAATATTTTTAATTGAAAGAAAAAGGGATTAACAACATAAAGAAAATTGGACAAAATGAGAAAAGATGAAATCCCCTAAAAAATTCATCATAGTAACGGCATAGGTAAGGGTAAAAATGATGAATTAAAAACAATTCATAATTAAAAAACATCACATGGACAGTCATATAATGATTATAAAATAATTAAATTACAACCATTCGAAATAAAATGAACTACATTCAAATAAGATGCTTGAATTTGAAAGTAGAGGAAAGTGAGGATCCCTTACTTGAAAGTGTGATCCCAATAGCTTGGGAGAGGCTTGAGGGAGGATTTTTTGGAGCTTGGGGAACATTGGGAGGATTTTAAATAGAGTATTGTAGGAGTTGTTCGAACTCCAAAGGCTTTTAGTGAAGAGGGAGTGGGAGATTCAGTGGGTTTATATAGGAAATGAGAGAGAATTCTTTATTATTTTGGTTTGGGACACCTCACATTAAACTAATCAAAACCACAAACCATCACTTGTTTATTAACCTTGGATTTTTCCAAAGGGGATTGGAAAAAAATATCTTATAAGGCCTATATATGAACATCTTAAAATAATAGGGTTGTTTATGTGGAGGTGAGTCACAATCTCAAAGTAAAAAATTTAAAAAGACAAAATGTTTTATAAGCCTTGATGAGTCAACTAAAGGTTTCTAAAATAAATCAAACCAATAAAAAATAACATTATTTTAATGTTAAAACATATATTGGCCGAATATAAAGTTTATTTTATTTTATTACATCACTTTTGGGTCATTAAGATGTCATAAAATAGATTATATAATTCAACGGTATTTAAATTTTACCCAAAAATTTGACTGTCTTAGAAAATTATGAAAAATTCACCGTTGGAAAATTTCGACATCATAATTTCAAAAAAAATAATCATTTTATATAATTAATTTTATAAATATGTGAATTTTTACTTTAAAAATAAAAACTAACATTTACCAAAAATTCAAGGGTTTTGACATAAATATCTTTCAAACCATAATAAAAATTACAATTTCATTCATAAAATTATATGATAATTTATATTTAATAAAAATTAATTTGAGAATAATAATAATAGTATTTTATTAAAATATTTTCTAATTTAAAAATCCATTAATTCATCAAAATAGATTTCTCAGTTGAATATTAACTAAAAATTCTATTTATGCTTTAAATACCATTTAAAAGTAAAAATTAAAAAATGAATGCATATTATTTATAGAAAAATAATTTTTATAGTCATAGTGCAAAGGGCTTGTTACATAACCCCTTTTAACACTTGCATAAGATTGAAGGGTACGGTGTGCAATGGTGACAGACACTTGCGGTGGCTTAGATAACATCACTCAGGTGGTAATCTCTATTAAATTCCACTTCTCCCGTAGTCGGTTCTTATCAAGATTAATGTGTTCAAGCTCGGCTTGGGCTTGGTCAAGAGAAAATCCAAATGACACAACCTCCTTTCTGAGCTCTGACAAATGGGCTTAGTATAGGGCAAGTCTACTGGGTAACGTAATTGCTTCCATTATCTGGGTAAATTGGATTTGTTAAAGCCCTGTATTTATATTAATCATGTGATCACTGTTCAACGTCTATATTAGAAATGGTCAAAATTCATAATGGTATTTTAAAATCTAGAAACATAAAACCAATTAAGATCACATTTAATATAACCATAATAAACATTTAATTAGATCAAGATGAATTTCCATTAACGAAGGTTTGGTTCGTTACAATCTTCCCCTCTTAAGAAATTTTTCCCTTGAAATTTCATTTTCCCACCCTAAAATAAATGTGGGTAACTCTGCTTCATCACTTCTTCTGATCCCCACATTACTTCTTCAAACTTGTGGTTTCTCTGCAACACCTTGATGAGGGGAATTATCTTATTTTGTAGAACTTTTTCTCTACGATCTAAGATCTTCACTTGTTTCTCCTCGTATGAAAGATCATCCTCTAGCTATACTACCTCTGAAGAGAGTACATGTGAAGGGACTAGTATGTACTTCCTTAAAGGGGATACATGAAAGACATTATGTACTTTTTCCATGGTACGTGGAAGTGCTAGTCGATTGGCCACATCCCCAACATGATCAAGAATCTCGAAAGGGCCGATGTACCTAGTACTTAACTCTCCATTATTTCCAAACCTCATGACCTTCATCCATAGAGATATGCGCAGAAAAAACCATGTCTCCAACCATAAACTCATGGTCTCATCGATGGTTATCTGAATAACTCTTCTGTCGACTCTAGGATTCCTTGATATGATGCTAAATGGTTTTCACCTTCTCCACCTTTTCTTTGACCATTTATGGCCCTAGAAACATACGTTCACTGATTTCATCCCAATATTCCAATGTTCTACACCTATTCCCATATAGGGCTTCATAAGGAGCCATCCAGATGCTCGAGTGGAAACTGTTATTGTACGAGAATTCAACCAGTGGAATATGTTTGTCCCGCCCTCCATTGAAGTCCATAGAACATGATCTTAACATATCCTCCAGTGTCTGAATAGTTCGCTCAGAATGGCCATCGGTTTGAGGATGTTATACCATACTGAAGTTTAGTTTAGTATCCAAAGCATGTTGAATACTCTTCCAAAACGTATATGTGAATCTTGGATCATGATCGGATACAATAGGTGGTGGTACTCCATGCAGGCTTACCACTTCCTTGATACATATATGTGCCTGTTGATCCAATGAGAAATCCTCCCAAATTTCAATAAAGTGTTAAGACTATGTAAGATGATCCACAACTACACAAATTGTATTATTTCATTTGGATGTCTTTAGAAGTCCGGCGAAAATGTACATGGTGATGTTCTCCCATTTCCATGTTGGTATGGGAAATGGTTGCATCATCCCCTTAGAATTCTGCCTCTGTGCGTTCACTTACTAACACACCAGGAACTATGATGTATACTCAGTGATATCCTTCTTCATATTATCCCACCAATAATGCTCTCAGAGATCTCGATACATATTTGTGTTTCTTAGATGAATAGAGAAATTTGAACTATGTGCATCATCCAAAAGTTCCTTCTTCTTCTCCTGACATGATGGAACACATATCCTTTTCCCAATTCTCACAATTACTTCTTCATTAACATTGAACTCTAAGGATTTCACTTTTCTGATAACTTCCACTTTCTCCTGAATTCCAACATCATCCTTTTGAGCGTCCTTTAACCTTTCAAAAAAGGTCATTTGAGAAATAATTTGTGAAAGGATTGATGATGTTCTTTTCATTATGATTCCCATGTCTGTATTCATCAAGTCTAAGAAGATTGGATCCTTCTAAATTTTCATCAATGATAGAATTGTCGTGTACTTTCTATATAAAGCATCTTCCACCTTGTTCACTTTCCCAAGGTGGTAATGGTTTGAGCAGTCATAGTCTTTGATCATCGCTAACCATCATTATTGGTGCATGTTCAACTCTTTCCATGAGAATATAGGCTTGGGGGTTTTATGGTCCATATATATTTCACACTTCTCCACAAAGTGATAATTCCACAAAATATATAAAGCGAAGATCACAACAGCCAACTCCAAATCATTTTGGGGATAATTATACTCATGAACATTCAACTGCCTTGAATTATAGGAAATGAATTTGTCATTTTTCATCAACACATAGACCAGGACCCTCTTCGAAGCATCCCTGAATACCACAAAAATTTCTCCAATTGTGGGTAAAGTGAGCACGGGCATAGTGATAAGCCTCATTTTTAACTCATTGAAGCTTTTTTTCATTCATCACTCCAATAAAAATTTACTCCCTTCTGAGTTATCTTGGTAAAAGGGTTGGACAATCAGCACAAATTTCTAAAAAATCGTCGATAATATCCAGCTAACACTAAGAAGCTATGAATATCTGTTACCAATGGTGGAATTTTCCATCCCTCAATTGCATCTGTTTTGGAGGGATCCATAGATATCCCATTTCTTGTGATTATATTGACCAAGAATGAGATGTACATAAACCAAAATGAACACTTATTGTACTTTGTATAAATATTCTCCTTCTACAAGGTCTCTAGTACAGTTCTTAGATGCTCCTCATGATCTTCCTTGTTTTTGCAGTACATCATAATATCATATATGAATACTACAACAAATTTGTTGAGGTAATCCCTAAAGACTTTATTCATGAAGTCCATGAATATTGTTCGAGCATTATTCAGTTCGAAAGGCATTACTATAAATTCATAGTGCTCGTATCTTGTACGAAAACCTGTCTTGGGGATATCTTCCTTCATCACCTTTACTTGATAATATCTAGACTGAAAATCTACCTTGGAGAATTATTGAGCTCCACGCAGCTAATCGACCAAGTCATCGATTTGTGGGAGAGGATAATTTTTCTTTACCATGATTTTGTTCAGTTCATGATAATAGATGCAAAGGTGCATTGACCCTTATTCCTTCTTGAAGAAGATTACTATTGCACCCCATGGTGAAGCACTTAGGTGTATAAACCCTTTATCCAGATTCTCCTGTAGGTGTTTCTTCAGCTCCTCAAGCTCTACAACAGCCATTATATACGGTGTCTTGGATATTGACAATTCCCTAGGTAAAAGATCAATTGAGAATTTAACATCTCTTCTAGGAGGAAGACCATGTAATTCCTCGGGAAACACTTCAGTGAATTTTATCATAATGGGCATGTCTTCGAGGATTGTTGCCTCCTCAGACTCGGTCATCTGTGCCAGATATGCATGCTCATAGGGAAGTAATATCTATGATTGAGATGATGAAGCTAAATAAGATTCATCTTCCTCCTTGCACTTATATAGAATCGGGGGGTCGATTCTCCACATGGAGAGTGATTTACCTCTCAAGGAAATTTATGTTGGCTCTATATAAGGAAATCCATTCCATGCCAAGAATTTCATCAAATTACACTAGAGGGAGTATGATGAGGTTCACTGGGAAATTCAATCAACATATTCTGACAAGGGAGGATTTATATTCATGGGATGTAATGATTGCCCCATTTTCCATACTCACCGAGATCTTTACTTCCATGATTTGTGGTGGTGCTTGGATTTTTATACTAAAATATTGGGATATAAACGAATGCGTAGAACCTGAATCAAAAATAATGTTATCTATTCTTGAATGAATAACTAGCATACTTGTCACCACTTCGTTGCCAGGGTTCAATCTGGCTATAGTGATGAAAAAATCTCTCTCTGCTGCCTTAGAGGTTGTTGTTTGCCTCCAAAAACCCTTGTCTTAGGGCACTGATTTGTAGGATGACCTACTTTTTTCTGTTTTAGAAATGAACAACGCATTGAGTTTCGAACGAATTGTTCCTCTCCCCTATTCTAGCCGTGGGTTTTTCTTATCGGTAGTTAACAGCTAGGTTCCCTTCTCTTCCACACTTAAAGCATTTCCTCGTCCCCTTTAGGAAATTTATGGGGTGATTCTTTCTTCACCTTTGGCATGTGGGGTGCTGGGTCTTCTTAGAACCATTTGATTTATCCATTAGACTACTAGCATTGAATTCCACCTTATGCTTATTATCCCCAATATACCCCTGAGATTCTCTGATCTTCATTTTGACCTTGAGGGCACATCAGAAAATTTACTCATACATGTTGATGTCAAGGATCACCATCGCTTTCCATAGGCTAGGTTTCAGCCCTCCAAAGAAGCAGTCAACCTTGCATTCGGGTGTAACTACAAATTCATAGGTGTATCGTGCAACCCTTGTGATGTTTTCCCCGTACTCTCCGACATATTCATCAGGTTTTTTCTTAAGGGTAAATAAGTCCCTTTCCATCTTAATTCAGAGTGTTCATGGAAAATATTTATCAAAAACCATCTTCTAGAAATATTTCCGTTAAAATGCCTCGATATCCTCCCCAGGCTTTCTATTTTCGATCAATGTACACCATTAATCAGGTTCACCCTCCATACGATAAGAATCCAGGATAACCTTCTCTTATTCAGAACATTGAAGAATGGGGAAGATCTTTTCAATGGAGTTGATCCATTGTTCGGCGATTGAGGAATCAGATGATCCATTAAAAGTAGGAGGCCTTTGTCTCATGATGCTTTCGATTTCCACTTTTTATTTCTTAGGGGGTGTATAATGGTCCTCATAACCCATGTTTCTATTTAAAGATTGAGTTAACTGAGAGAGAAGCGTGAAAAAGTTCATGATTCCCACTCCTATCAGATTGGGCATCTCATTAGAACAGTCATTAGACTGATCTTCACATAGGTTGTTAGACCAAGTCCACCTATTACTGGCCATTTCCTTGAATAAAAGAAAATTTAGGGGTAACACATACAGGGTAATCCACGGAAAAAACTAATGACTTATAAATAACTTTTATTTCCTTAACTTATGAACCAATATGCGTAAATCTATGATATTCATGATCTAATTTCTAACCTATATTCTTAGGAGAATTTTTTTAATTCCCTTAATATGGGTTCATACTAAGCTTTTGAATTTTCCAAATAATATCCCCCAAGAGTGTCATAACCAAGAGTGCAGCAAGGCCCTTTATCGTGCACCAGTTCCTATTCGAGTCAAGCTCAATGTGGTGTTTTCGGGTTTTACCCATACGATACATCTATGCCACAGCCGCCTCTAACTTCTCTTATCTAAACAAGGATGTATTTGCATGATAAACCACTTAATCAATACTCACCAATAAATAGAGATGTTTTTATTATAATTATTCTTGTCTCTAAGTATTCACTAGGGTTTTCTAATCATCATCACCAAAATTACAAAACCTTTCCTCTAATACCAACTATAACAACCCTACTCTTTATTGCACACTTAAACATGATTTATTAACTCAACTATTCACTTGATACAACATGGAAGATCGAGAGGTCTAGTTTCATTGGGGATTAAGATCATTACATAACAACTTAAAACATGAAATACAATATCTCTTTTGAAAACTTCCTTTACATGACCAATACATTCCCTCATACATAGCATTGTATGTGATAATCTGAGGACATGCATAAGAAAAAGGTGAGTTATAAATCCCAGTAAGGGAATAAACATGGGATAACATGAGGAATACAATTAATGTTAGAAAATAGGCATATCAAGGGATCACAATAGAAAAATGAACATAAAGGCATGATAAAGCATGATAATCATAACATGGAAATGTGTTAACTACACTTAACATGGAATTAGCATGAGCCAAGGCTCATTGCACATAGAGCATGATTAAACCCTCATTGCACATGAAGAATGAGTAAAACCTTATTCCACTTGAATTATCATGAGTCAACACCAATTGTAAATGACATATCATTATACTATTCTTTACCCAATGCATTGGTGCACTATTAGGGCGCACCCTTCTTAAACATTTCATTTCATGCATAAGTGTGCCACATGGATCATATAACATGGAATCAATCAACATCATAAGTTATTTCACAATTAATTAATGTGGAATAAATAAATTAATATACCATTATATTTTTATATGTGTATAAAGATGAATAACCTTGATAGAGACATAGGTTTGGTATATACTACACAATGATCTTGGCTTGAAAAAAGGCGGTGCAATTTCGGCATCATAATGACATGACATAAGGATTCATGAAAACGGTTGATGAGAGAGAAAATGGTGCCTCATAATATGTACATGAAATGTAATGTGAGGGGTTCATATAGATAAATTTCAAAACAATCATAATGGAATTTACTTGCATAATACAAAATAATTACATTGATGTAAAAGTGGATAGAGAAGTCCCTCACTGAATTTTAGCATGGTAATGGGTGTACATGGGAGGAAATAATGAGAGGAAAATGGTATCCCATTATAAAAACATAAATATAGCAGTATGGGGAAGATAAAAAATCATACCCCAACATTTTTAATTGAAACAAATGGCATAACAACTTAAGGAAAATTGGACAAAATGAGAAAGGAAGAAATCCCTTACAGAAATTCAACATAGTAACGACTTAGGAATGGGTCAAAATGAGGATGGAAAAAAATTCCTCATTAAAATAACATCACATGTAAATTAATATATTGGTTATAAGATAATTAAATTATAGCCATTCTAAATTAAAAGTACTAATTTCAAATAAGATGCTTGAATTTGAAAGTAGAGGAAAGTGAGGATCCCTTACTTAGAAGTGTGATCCCAAAATCTGGCGAGAGGCTTGAGAGAGGCTTCTTGGTTGCTTGGGAAACCTTAGGAGGATTATATATAGAGGAGTTCCAGGTTTGGTAGTACTCAACATACTTTGAGTGAAGAGGAAGTGGAAGATTTTGTGGGTTTATATAGGAAATGATAGGGAATTATTTATTGTTTAGGTTTGGGGCACCACACATTAAACTAATCAAAACCACAAACCAGACCATGGTTTTTTCCAATGGTTTTTTCAAAATGGGAGTGGAAAACAATATTTTATAAGGCAAATGTCCGAACTTATTAAAATAATAGGTTTTCTCAAGTGGAGGTGAGTTACACTCAAGGAAAACAATTTAAAAAGACAAAATATTTTATAAGCCTTGAAGGGTCCACTAAGCTTTGTAAGAAAAACAAACAAACCCAAATTCAAATTATTTTATTGGTAAAACATATATTTTCCGAACATAATTTTTATATTATTTTATTATATCACTATTTGTTCATTATGATGTCATAAAATGGATTATATATTTAAACGGTATTTAATTTTTACTCAAAAATTCGACTGTCTCAGAAAATTATGAAAAATTCCCCAATGAATAATTTCGACATCATGACTCCAGAAATAATATTAATTTTATCTAAATTATTCTATAAATATGTGAATTTTTACTTTTAAGATAAAAACTGACATTTACGGAAAATTCATGGGTTTTGACCAAAATAACTTTCAAACCATAATAAAAATTACAATTGCATTCATAAAATTATACGATAATTTATTTTTAACAAAAATTAATTTGACCATAATAATAATAATATTATATGAAAATATAATTTAATTCAAAAGTCCATTAATTCATAAAAATATATTTCTTAGTTTAATATTAACCAAAAATACTATTTTTTCTTTAAAAACTATTTACAAAGTAACAATAATAAAATGAATGCAAATTCTTTATACAAAACAATGTACATAGTCATAGTGATATGGTCTTGTTACCTAACCCCTTATAACCCCCACATAAGACCAAAGGGTAAGTTGTGCGATGGTGATAGACTCTTATGGTGGCTCGGATAACAACGCTTGGGTGGTAATCTTTATTAACTTCCACTTCTCCTATAGTTGGTTCTGATCAAGCTTAACGTGTTCAAGCTTGGCTTGGGCTTGGTCAAGAGTGAAGCCCAATTATGCCACCTCCTTTACAAGCTCCGAAAATTGGTCTTCGTACGGGGAAAGTCTACTGGATGAGGTCATCGCTTCCTTCTTCTGTGTAAATGGGATTTTTTAAAGCCCTATAGTTATATTAATCATGTGATCACTATTCAATGGATATTTTAGCAATGGTCACAATTCATAAAGGTATTTTAAAATCCAGAGACATAAAACCAATTAAGTTCACATTTTATATAACCCTAATAAACATTTAATTAGATCAAGAGTAATTTTCATTAAATAATGTTTGGGTCATTACAATCGCAGAATATGTCCCTTGGGGTGAAGGAAATCCAAGGAATCTATTTGGTACAATCTAAAAGGAGTCACCCGATTAAGAGGTAACATATTCTTTCAAGTCCATTATTTTATTTTTCTTCTTCTTCACCCTACAACACTCCTTATTATATTTTTATATAAAAAACTAGTATAACATATATATTAGGGTTTTTTTATTTAAATTATTTGACCTAAACTTATGCACACCTCCATCTAATGGGTAACGAATATACTGTTACTGTGTGCGGTGAACTACTACCCCACAAAATGATGACTGTTCATTTTTCCATTACAACCTACCTTAGTGGCCATTACGATGGATACAATATTTATATATTTCATATATTAAATTTATTATTTCTTTAATCTTATTTATTATTTTTTAAAACATATATATTTTTTACATTCAATTTTTTATTAATGCGATAATTTTGTTTGAGAAAGTGTGAACAATCGCCCCCTCAGAGTGACATGATTCATTCATACACCACATGGATTGTAATAAGGATGGTTTTAGTGAATATGTAATATATATATATATATATGATATAATAAATCTAATTTAATAATTATATAAATATATACAGATATGTATTTTACTTTCATTCTATCAACATGAAAATTAAATGGAAATAGCGTAATGCGTACGTATGGCCTAAAATCTCCATTAATAGTTTATTACATTTCGTACTTATATATTCAATATATTATTATAATGAACATATATTGTATATAATTTATATTTATATCATGTTTTAAATTCTCTAAATCATGATATAAAGTATAAATACCAGAGATATAACAAATTAACAAATATATGAATAGTAAAGAAAATATTACCCAAAGTGAAACCATAAAATATTATTGTTAGAAAGTAGGTAATATAAGGTCATAAAAAAAATATGATATTAAATATAATAATATGGTTCTTTGAAAGACTTATAATACATTTATATTTATTATACAGGTAGTTTGAACACGTATGATGAGAGTCAAGACACAATGTAAGGGGATTTCATCTCACTTTTTATTCCTTTGAGATGTATTCCATGTTCACAACTCTTTACTTTTATGTGGTGCAGTAATGTCCATGATTGAATTATATTTATCTTATACCTAAACTAATTCAAATTAACAAATCCTTTATATTAACATTAATTCAAGGGTCCTGAGTTTCAAAATTTACCAAATAGGTAAAAATGTTTTGTCTCAATTTGCCTTCTTTGAGACTCATGTTTTGTTATACAACTAAACTCTTTTTTGTGGTGTATGAACATACATTTTAAATCTTATAACATTAATATATTTATTTTTATGAAATTTTAAAATACATTTAATTTTATTTTCTTACATGGAGAGTATGACCCCAAGTTTCCAAGTTATAAGAGTTTATTGAGATAATCTCTTCTCCTTCCAAGATTGTTTACATTTATTATTCCTTTGATGAATTCTGATGTTACATATCTCAATACAATAATGAGTTTTATTATCCTATTTTTATTAATTATATATTTGTGTACTAATACCATTTTTAATTGTTTGGTACATAATATACTTAACAAAGTGTTTTTAGAAAGCCCGACTTTACCCTCTCTACTTTCAGAAATCTATGTTCATTCAAAACCATGTTTTATAAAAAGGATTTCAAATAATATTATTCTAATCTCATATGATCAATGAAATAAATTATTACCTTTTTTCTCTTTTACCAATGTTTTCAATGGAATATTATTGTCTCATTCTGAATGCGGAAATTTTCTATCCTTTGTACTGTGAAAAAGAAATTTCATTTTTACCTCGTACGACATGTATAGATTTTTCTGTCATCAAAACATTGAATCTTTATTTTCATGTTTAAATGTTATTTTTTAACAAAATTTTTAAATTATATTTTCAAGGAACATAGTTTTCAAAACGTTTTCAAACTACTTTTAGATGTTTTCAAGGAAAATGGATTTCAAAATATTTCAAGATTCTTTTATAAGGTTTCAAGGAAATTGGATTTCAAAATGTTTTCAAGTTTGATTTATAATTTATCAAATTATTTTCAAGGAAAATAGTTTTCAAAAATATTTCAAGCACTATTTGTAAGTTTTTAAATTGTTTTAAAATATATTACATTTACATAGTTTTTAATATTTCTTTATAAGATTTCAATGTGTTTTTAAAGGAAATGGGTTTTTTAATTTTTTGGATGCTTATTTTATATGTTTTAAAAGAAAAAGGTTTTGAAATGATTTCATGTCTTATTTATAGGTTTTAATGTTATATTATATGAAATTATTATCAAATGTTTTTATGTATTAAAAAACATTTTTCAAAGTTAAAAAAATATTTTTGAAATGAAATATTTCGGAAAGATATTTCTATATTATTTTCCATCTAAGATGACATTCATTCATGTTACTCGTGCCATTATAGGAAATGATCTAAAGGTTACATTTATATCCTTTATATTAATGAGTTATTCTTAATGTCATGGTATTTATGAATCCCTTCTCTCTTTTAGTGGTTTTATGTTTATGAAATCCATTTATCTTTCACGGGTTATAAATTTATGAAATTTTTTTTTCTCTCATGGGTTATATGTTTATGAAATTCGTTACTATTTCACAAATTTTGATTTTGATGATATGATTGTGAAACCTATATCTTTTCAACAGATCATGATATGTTTACTTTTTTATGATACCCATTTAATTTTATGGGTTAAGATATAGTTGTTTATGATTTTATGGCACATTTATGTATAATTTAACAATAAGACAGGTAGGACCTATATCTCCCTCCAATGCATTTGTTAATTATTTATATCTCATGAGATAGACTATTATGGTATTGGGAGTAAACCTTGACTGAAAATATGGCCATGAGAATGAACCATGGCTACTAAGATGGTATGAGTAGTGAACAAATGCTACTAAGATGTCTATGGGAGTGGATTGTGACTACTAGGATGGTATGACGAGTGACCAAATGCTACTAAGATGGACATTAGAGTGAACCATGACTACCAATATGGTATGGGTAGTGAACCCATACTACCAAGATGGTCTTGGCAGCAATTCCTTGGATACTATATAAATAATATGATATGCTTATGTGTCTGCCAAAATCCCATGTGTTATACCTATGTTAGGCATTCATGGATTATGTTCTTTATTTCGTTATGATTCATGTCTTATGAACTACCATTATTTATTCCATAGTTTAAATATACGATTTTCTATATGTAGGGTATGATCTTATATTTTCAATATCATGTTATCATACCCTTATTCTCATAATTATGTATACGTATCTCCCTTATTTACACTTACTGAGCATTTTTGCTCATCCATTTTTTATTTTTTCTTTACTCAAGTTATGAAGAAAGGTTATATATAGGAGTAATAAAGGTGGATATCTTTATGGGATATATTGAAGATCCTTCACTGGGATAGAATATTTTTTTTACAAAGTTTCTAAAGACAATAAATAATTATAGTCCTCAGACATGTATTTTCTGTCAAGCACAAAATATTATTATAAAATGAAGTAATATCCATGAAGGTTAAGACTATGTCTCTATACACACCATATAAAATAAATGATTTTTTTTAATATTAAACATGACTCGGGGATTATAAAATGAGACAAAGAAACCCTTAGAACAACAGATACTTTCGTGTCGAAACCTCTTGAAGTATATGATTTAAAATTATACATTAAATTCCAAGAATAGTGATATAATAATGGTATTAAAATATTAAATGGTAATTATATAAACTATTATAAATAACACATTATTCATAATAAGAAATATACCCCAAGGGGAGAGAATTTGAGACAAGAAACCCTTTCCTTATTTCGTATCTTAGTCAAATTCACTCTAAGATCCTGTATGATAAACTTAAATATCATAACATCCAATTTAAAAACCTTATTCATATACATTTACATTTATAAAAAAAATTATAATTACTCTATTTATGTCTATTAGTTAATTATTATATGTTTTTTATATCATGTTTGAGTATTCATTAACATATTGAACTAGTTTCGTATTAATTGTGTTATTCTTCATTCCTATCCCAAAATTCATCATTACCATATCATCTATATAACACCCCAAAATTTTACAGTATGTATCCTTTTAAATAAATTCAAATCATTAGATATCTTACATTGTACAAAGCATTATTTCATCTAATACAAATAAAATAAAATCACATAGATAACACAAAACAAACTCTATAATGATTAATGAACAAAATAAAAGGCTTTTTCAAGAAATTAAGGAAAATATTCCAATGAAATAGTAACTTGACCATTGAAATAGTAATATAACCCTTAGGAATAGTAATTCAGCTAATGGAATTGTAACCTCACCTAAGAAATTATAAATAAAATTTATGAATCTTATAAATTAAAATATGATATGATTATAACATGGTATAAGTAGATAAATATTTTGAAAATGATAACTTAAGTGATATTATTTTTTAGAAAATATAAATTTTTATTTAAAATTTTATAATTAATAGAATTATTTAATAGAAAATTCATTTTCATAAAAAAGAATCATAAATTAATATTTTTTTGTCTTATGATTATAAAATAATTTTATGAGACCTTAATTAATTTTTCAAAGTGTTATTAAATCAATTATAATTTTAAACATGGTATTTTTCGAGTAAATGAGGATTTTAATTAAAATTTAATTTGATCAAATTAAAAGAATTAATTTCATAAAATGACTTTTATTTTTTAATTCTTCACATCAAAAAATGGTTAGGGTGAACTTTTGGGATATTTCTTAAATAATTGAATTTTTGTGAATAGTGAAATACCATATTTACAGTATAAGTTAAATACATGAATTATTGAGCCATAGTTTTTGTATGTATGATTAAAGAACCATTGGTTCAAAATAAAATGAAATTTTTTTCTGATTTAGTCACAGTTATCATCACTATTGCATGTCTTGATCTAAAATAATAAAACAATTATTAGAATAATAAAAAACACCCCTCTCCTCCACTATAAATACCACCCCTCACCAACTCTTCTCCTCATAAAAAAAGCCATGAATCTTGTAAAATTTATTCCCAAACCTCTTCCCAAACCTCTCCACCGCATCCAATATCCCTTTTTTTCACCAAAATACCAAAATCAAATTCCTTAAAGAGGTTCTCAAGTAGAGGAATTCAAGAGGTAAATCCTTTTTCGTTCTCTTTAAATTTCTTTTATTTTATTTTATTATTATTCTATCCTTAACTATTCTATCCAAAGTAAAATTATAAATCAATTTTATTATATATACATTAATTTTGTTATGTTAATTTAATATCTATCATTAAACCCCTTGTCTTCTTTTTATTCTAAAAATGAAAACATCGTCTCTAAGGTTCTTATTTACCGCATTCATGGACGATGTGTTTTGTGTTTAAATTATTCCTTCAAGGATAGTCATAAAACCATTTTATGGTTAAAAAATATTTTAATATATGTATCATAGCCTTTTATAATCATGTAACTAATATATATGAATAATAATATTTAATAAAAGAGTACTAGATCATGATGATCGAAAAAATTTCAAAATAATCACAGTTATCACTAGCATTATATCTAATGATTCATAATAATTCCATATAACATAATGAAATATATAATCATTAAATATTACATGAGTTCATTAATAAAATAGTATTTCAATTCTGGAAAACTATTATTATTTTTCATGGGTTTTTATACATGTGTACAAGTAAACCGATCATGAAAACCATCGAAACAAACACTCGCCAATAGTAAATATATATCTTATAAATCATACAAATGGACATAAATAAACATACTAAAATAATAATAAATAAAATAAATTTAGAAAATTTTATAAATTAATTAGTTAATTTATTTAATATTATTATCTTGGACATTATGATCAAGTGTAGAATACATTCAGACATAAGTAAGGGGAATTCCTCTCAATTTCCATTCCATTAAATCTTACATGGTATTCTGTACACAATAATTTTTAGGTGGTATATATACTACCCCATTGATATCATTTTTCATTTTAATTTTATTTATATTTTTTTGACATGGATATGATTAATATCTTAGTTTTACACCATTTTACATTCGGTGTTTATTTTTTAAGTTGTTTTAACTAGGGAAATATTGATGAAGCTATTTCATCTAATCAATATGAAATTTGATAAGACATATTATTTGTGAATTAAATCTATTTATGAATAATTATTTGTACCTGAAGTGAATATTAAGGCACATTATATCCCCTTGATTCTTCGAGAGGTCTTATGAGACAAAATATTTGGCAATAAACCCTTCATGTTTGTTTCCGAAACATAATCATATAGGTATCTACCCACAGAATTAAACCTTATTGAAGGTATTATAGTTCAGGTTCCAAGTACATTAGCTCTAGTAATTAATCATTTATTTATTCATCATTCATTTATCATTATCTAAAGTATTTTCACAATGAAAAAATCTATAGATGCATTTTCATTATCAATTTATTGATAGCGTGTGTTTTTTATTTATTAAACATTCCATATTAATTATGAATAATTTATTATGATTCACTGATTATTGATACATGTATCCACTATATGTAACCCTTACATAGTATATGAGCTCCTGATTTTATTGTTTTTCCTTACCAAGGTTTTGAAGATGAAATCTTATAATAAGTGATAGTGAAGTTGTTTATTTTACTTTATTATGTTCTATGTTTATTTATCCAATGTAATATATGAACCATGTATGTATCTAGTTTCTTAAATAAATCCAAATTTATCTAAACTTGGTGATGTATACCATTGTAATAAAATGACCATGGAATCTAGGCTATTGGGTTTTCGGTTGTTAATGTTAGTATGCGTGGAAGTTTAGTTGAAACCATGAGAACTAGATTTAGAAAACATATTTTAGGAAACATAACACTAAGATAGATATTGATGATACGTAAAGAATAAAATCCTAAAATTTTGGTAAGGTATATATTATGTGGGTACTCCATGAAATACATCCATTTCTAGATATTAAAAGCGTATTTGGTTCCGGCACATATGTACCTAGGTGTAACCACTCCAACATGGTGTCCTAGTCCTAACTCGGGGTAACCTGGTACTCACAAATCGACCTTACTATGCACCTAGTTTGACCCTCCCTAGGGCTCTATGTCCCCAAAGAAACAATTTTTATGATTATGATATTAGATATAAAATTAATATTACATTTTTTTTCTTATTTTAAATTTTTCATTATGATTCATAACCTAATTAAGTATATGATATTTTTTAGAAATGGAGCCTAATGGAAGGAAATGAATCCATACCCATAGTCATTGTAGGGATTTCCCCACTATGAATTTCAACATAGTTAGTGTTGGAGATGAGAAGATCATGATGATATTAGAACATCTTTCTTAGGTTATGACTAATAATCCTGATACAACTTTTTTGGATCATTTCAAGTGGCAGAGTCCCCCATGATTTAGGGAGACTAATGATCCAGTAGTAGATGAGCAGTGGATCATGTCCCTTGAAAAGATATTTTTGGCATTGAGATGCAATAAAAATGAAAAGTTGCTACTTGTAGTATATTTTATCAAGGGTGATGATGGTAAATGGTGGTATTTGATCAATAATACTAAGGTGGAAGATGAAATACATGTCTTATAATGGACAAATTTTATGAAAACTTTCTTCGAAAAGTACTTCCCTCAAGGGCAATGAGCTGAAATAAAGAGAAATTTTTTTCAATTAAAGAAAAGTGAAAGAGGGGTTGTTGTGAAGTATGAGGATAACTTCATAAGACTAGCCAATTATTCTATATATTCAATTCATGATTCAAAAGACAAGATTGATCATTTCTTTGAAGGTCTTAAACTAAGACATCGAATAGAACTAGATTCTCAATCATTTTCATTATATGATGAAATAGTATCAACTACCATCAAAATGGAGATGGCATTTTCTAGATTTTTTTTCAAATACAATTAATAGAATAAGAGGTATTTTTGTAAATATATAAAAGTTAAATCATAAAATAAGAATAATGGAATCAATAAATTTACTTTTTGTGAAAATTTTGGAAATAATTATCCTAAGAAATTCTTGAAAGGAATTGGATTTTATTAACTGTGGATAAAAGGTCATAGAACTAATGAATTCAAGGGAAGGAAACAAATCAATGATGTTAAATGATTCAAATAAAATGAAGTGGTCAATTATTCCAATAAATTTTCCAATCCTTAAAGGAATCTACCATAGAAGGGACCCAGGAGAGATGGCCTTTCTTATGATATCCCCACAACTAAAGTAGATTATCCAATGATGTGGTGTCAAGTACATTAACCCTGTATTTAAATTTATCCAATGATTTATTTTATTCTGGATCATCACACTCTTTTAAATCTACCTAGTTTTCTAAGAATATTATACATTTCCCTTTTGATTTAAGAAAGGAGTTATCTGTCAAAACTCATAAGGGAAGTCTCACTATAAAAAATGTGTCAAGTAGTCCCTTTTATGAAACACAAACATACTTTATTTACTGAACAATTATCATACCCTGATTGAATTTGATATAATGCTCGGTATGGATTAGATTTCCATGTATGATGCAAAATTGTATTACAAGAAGAAGGAAATTATGATCTGTAAGGATGATGTAGAATATATTATCCTTAGAGCATAAACCTCATAATCTGATTCTTTTCTTAGTCCACCTCCAGTATCTCTACTAAATAAAATTCCTGATCAGGAATAGAAAACACCATCTTGGTATGAGGAAAGTAATCTTTGAATTGAGGATATACCAATTATGCAGGAATACATTCATATATTTCCTAAGAATAACCTAGACACTTCTTAGAGTGTGAGTTTGAGTTTACCATTGATCTAATACCCAATTCAAGACAAATTAAAAAGACACCTTATAAAATGGAAATTGTGGAATTAGTAGAGATTAAGAAACAAATATAGGATTTTATTAATAAGGGATTTATTCTCCCAAGTGTTTCTCTATTGGGAGCCCCTGTTCTTTTTGTTAAAAATAATGATGGAAAATTGATGTTTTGTATTGAATATAGAGAAATAAATGATGTTACAACAAAGAACCTGTAACCTCTACCTATCATTGATGATTTATTTGATCAACTCCATAGGGATAAATAGCATTTAGAAATCAATATTCATTGAAGATATCATCAATTGCATGTGAGGAAGGAAGATATTCTTAATACATCATTCAAAACTAGGTATGGATATTAAAAGTTAATAGTAATTCCATTTTGGACTGACTAGTGCACGCTTTTCTTTTATGGATCTAATAAATAGAGTGCTCAAGGACTATCATGATGATTTTTTGTGGTACTTATTGATGATATCTTGATAAATTCCAAATGTTATGAGGACCATGGTAAACACCATCCTATTGTTCTGAAGACTCTTAGATGAAAAAAGTTCTATGGAAAGTTTAGTAAGTTTGAATTCTAGATTCAATAAGTTTTCTTTCATGGCCATATTTTTCTAAGGATGGAATCATAGTTGATCCTGAGAAGAAAAAGGCAATCCAAGAATGGCCTGATCCAACTAACATAACATAGGTATGTAGTTTTATTGGCATAGAAGGTTATTATTAGTGTTTCATTTAGAATTTTATCTAATTAGATAACCCATTAACCAAGTTCACATGTAAAGGGGTTAAGTTCATGTGGATAAAATAATGTTAATAATGTTTTGAATAGTTGAATTTAAGATTATTCAATACTCTAATTTTGATTCTTTCATATGTAAATGATGGGTTTAGTGATTCATATGAGAATGGATTGGGTTGTGTCCTTATAAAAAACGATAAAGTTATTGCAAATGCATTACGTCATTTGAATACTCATGAAAAAAATTATCCAAGTCGTGATCTTAAGTTAGCAGCCGTAATCATTTAGTAGAATATATATAAAAAAACTGTCTTTATGAAGAAATATGTGGTATATATATCGATCACAAGAGTTTAAAATACAAATTTACATAGAAAGAAATCAAAATTATCAAAAGTTCATGGCTTTAATTACTCAAAGATTATTATTTCTCAATACACTACAACCCATGAAAGGAAAATATGGTAGCATATGCATTAAGAAAGATATATCATGAACTTATAACCTAAATAAGGACCGAGAAATATCATATGTTCATGGATCTATTATTGATGGATATGGGATTTGTTAAGGATGAAAAAGCATCACTCCATTTTAAAATTATGGCTAAACCATCTTTATTAGAGAAGATAAAAATCTATCAATATGATGATGAGAATTTTCAAATGAAAATGAATTCCATTGAGGATGGAATATTGACAAAAATCATGTATACGGATGGATTTTTGAAATTAAAAAAGGGGATATCTGTTCCATCAATTACTGATCTAAAAAGGGAACTGTTAGATGATGATTGGTGATCAAACTTTCTTATACACACTGATTGTACCAAGATGTATATATATCTGAGGGAACAATTTTTTTTCAGATAATATGAAGTAGAAAATTACTGACTATGTGTCAAGGTGCCCAGTTTGTCAATAATTAAAGGCTGAGTGACAACATCATAGACGAATTTATGCAACCCTTACATATTTCGTATGTGGAAGTGCAATGAAATTATGATGGAATATTTTCATAGGACTTCCAAGGACACCGAGAAGGAATGATTCAATATATGTTATTATTTATCATCTTACAAAATCGACACATTTTATTTCATTAAGAGAATATTTACCTCTTGATTTCAAAGATAGAATCTATATTATTGATGTTTTAAGACTTCATGGTGAACCTCTGTTGATTATATCTGATTGAGATCCCTGAATTACAATGAAATTCAAGATGATTCTTCAGAATCCTTTGGAACTGAGCTTCATATGATAACTTATTATCACCCTCAAACTAATAGATAGACTAAAAGGACTAGGAAAACTTTGGAAGTAATGTTGAGATCATTCTCACTTGACTTTATTGGTATGTGGGATCGGTATTTATCTTTGGTGGAATTTTCCTAAAATAATTATTTCTATTTTAGTATTCATGTGGCTCCATATGATGAATTATATGGTAAGATATGTTTAAATCCAACTAGTTGATAGGAAACATTAAGAATTCTAACATTTTGAAGAGACAATAGAAAAGGTAAAGGAAATTCATGCTCATATTAAAGTAGCTCAAATTAGGCAAAAGAGTGATGTGGAAAACCAGAGAAAGGATTTGGAATTTCAAGTGGGAGGTCATGTATTTTTTACAGTATATCAATGGAATGGTTTCATAAGGATCATTGAGAAACGGAAAATGGGCCCTAGGTACATTAGACTATTTTATGTTTTGGAAAGAATTGGAGTTATATCTTGCCGATTAAAAATTCCACCAAGTCTATCTAATGTTCATAATCTGTTCCACATATCATTATAGAGAAGTACATGATAGACCCAATCAATATACTCAACTATAAATAATTATAACTAGAACCTGATTTGTCTTACTATGAATAGCCTATCGATATTCTTGAAACAAGAGAGCAAGTGTAGAGAAATTAGATTACTCGACTGGTAAAGGTTATTTGGAGAAACCATTAAATGGAAGATGTAATGTGGTATCTTGAGGATGTTAAGAATCAGAGCCACCCTCATCTATTTAAAAGCTAATATTCATAAAAATTTCATGGATGATATTTCTATAGGAGGGAAGAATATAACAACCCAATATTTTACGGTATGTATACTCTTAAATAAATTTTATTAATTCAATAACATACATTTTCAAAAAAAATATTTCGTATAGTATAAATCATATAAAATCACATAGATAAAAAATCTATAATGAATAATGGATTAAATAACAGTATTTTTCTAGAAATTAAGGAAATTATGCCAATGAAATAGTAATCTGACCTTTGGAATAGTAATGTGACCCTTAAGAATAGTAATTCAGCCAATGGAATTGTTTACTAACCTATGAAAGTATAAATAATATTTAGGCATGTTATAAATGAAACTATATTATAATTATTTCATGGTACATCTAAATTAATATTTTAAAAATGATAAATTAAGTGTTGATGTTTTTATAAAATATAAATATTTATTTACAATTTTATAATTAATATAATGTTTTCGTTGAAAATTTATTTTCATAAAATATAATAATAAATTAATATGTTTTTTCTTATGATTATAAGATAATTTTATGAGACCTTAATTAATTTTTCAAAGTGCTATAAAATAAGTTATAATTTTAAAAGATTAATATTTTGAGTCAATAAGGATTTTAATTAAAAAATTAAATTTCTCATAAATATATAATTATCACTACTGGAAAAACGGCCTATACCCACGGTTCAAAACCGTGGGTATAGCCCCCAAAACCGTGGGTATAGCCTATACCCACGATTTTGGGAACCGTGGGCTGGAACGATGTCGGTATAGGTCCCCAGCTAATACCCACGGTTTTCCAAAACCGTGGGTATAGGTGTCCTGCCACTGTGTCACTGAAACATAGACAATTGCCACGGTGTCAACAGCTTTTACCCACGGTTTCAAAACCATGGGTATAGGTCCTAAAATAATGCAGGCGCCGAATTTCGATCCCGCAACCTCTTCGCTGCAAACATCGCGTCTAACCACTACCCTAACTTCACATATATGTATATATATATATATATTTAGTTAAATATAGCTATAAAAACCGTGGGTATAGAGGGAAGAACCGTGGGTATAGGGTTCCCGCCAAAAAAAATTTCCTTCCCGCGAAAAAAAAATTTTCCCGCGCACACAAAATTGACCTATACCCATGGTTTTTCATAACCGTGGGTATAGGTATTTTATCCCAGACCTATCCCCATGTTTTTCCCCAAAACCGTGGGGATAGGGACCCCTATACCCACGGTTTTGGGAAAACGTGGGTATAAGTGACTTTTCAGGACCTATCCCCACGGTTTCCCAAAACCGTGGGGATAGACCCCCCTATTCCCACGGTTTTGGCAAACCATGGGTATAGGTCATGAAAAGTCACCTATACCCACGGTTTTCCAAAACCGTGGGTATAGGGGGGTCTATCCCCACGGTTTTGGGGAAAAACGTGGGGATAGGTCCATTTTCCAGTAGTGTATTTTTATAAATTGGAGTTCATCTATTAGTTATACACATCATAAAACGGATAGGGTGAACCTTTGATATTTTTCTAAAATAGTTGAATTTTTGGTGAATAATCAAATATGGTAATTTACTATATAAGATAAATACTTGAATTATTGAGTCATAGATGATGTATAGATGATTTAAGCACTATTATTGAACTAACATGCACTAGTTACTCTATTTTGTCACATTAATAATCATTATTTATTTTCCTGATCCAAAATAATATAATAATTATTAGAGTAATCAAAAAACTTCCCTATCCTCTAATATAAATACCACCCCTCTCCAAATCTTCTCCTCACACCACTAAAGCCTTGGTTGTTTTCCAAATTCTACCAAAACTTCATCTCAATCCTCAGACCCCATTTTAACACCTTTTTTCTCAAATAATACAAAAATAAATTTCCTTAAGCAGGTTCTCAAGGAGAGGAATTCAAGAGGTAAATCCAATTTAATTCTATTTGAATTTTATTTTATTTTTTTTATTTTTATTCTATACATACCAATTCTGTACAAAGTAACATTTTAACCCAAGTATCTTATATATACTGTAATTCTATTATATTAATTTAATATCCATCAACCGACCCCTTCTCTTTCTTTAATTCTAAAAATGAAAACATCATTCGTGATGTGCCAATTCAACGTCTTCATGGATGATGTGTTTTTGTTTTTTAATTTCACCATCAAGGACAGTAATAAAACCATTTGTAGGGTTAAAAAAGATAATAATATTTTTATAATATCCTTTTTAATGATTTGGAACCATTATATATGAATAATATTAATTAATAATATAAAACTAGTTCATGATGATAAAAACGCCAATGTATGTAGGATTATCACTAATTTTTTATCTAACGATTCATCCTCATAACATATAAATGAATGAAATATATAAAAATTAAATATTATGGAAGTGCATTAATAACATCTAATTTCAATTATAGACAACTATTCTCAGTTTACATGATTTTCTATATATGTTTACAAGTAAACCGGTCATGAAAACTAAGGAAATGAACACTCTATAATGATAAAAAATTATACTATAACCCATCAAAAGCCATTAATAAATGTAATAAAATTATAATAAATCAAATACATTTAAAAAAATTATGAATTAAATAATTAATTAATTTAATATGATTATCCATGTCATTAAGATCAAGTACAGAACACATTTAGACATAGGGTAAGGGACTTTGTCTCAATATCTATTTCATTAATACATACTTGGTATTGTGCATCTAATCATTTTATATGGTGTATCTACTTCCCATTGCAGATTATTTTTCATTTGAAATTATATTTTTATTAAATTTCCACATTCTCGTACTATGTATATGATTAATGTCTTATCTGTAAACCATTTTACATACGGTGTTTGTTTTTATGTTGTTTTAACTGGAGAAATATTGAATATGCCATATCTTATACTCAATACAGATATTTATAAGTCATTGATTTCTTGAATAAAATCTATGTATGATGATTTATTTGGAATTTTTTTGACGAGTTGGTCCCATTATATCCCCTCGATACATTGTTGGGTCTCATGAGACAAAATAGTTGGCGACAAACCCTTCGTGTTCATTTCCAAAACATAATCGGATGGGTGTCTACCCACAAACTTAAACCATCTTAACGGTATGATGGTTCTTGTTCCATATACATGATATCCAATAATTAACAATTTTCTTCATTCTTAATTAATTTAGCATTACGCAGATTATTTTCACTATGACAAAATCTATGGATTCATTTTCATTCTCAGTGTATTGGTGCCATGTGTTTTTCAGTTATTCACTATTCTATATTTATTATGCATAATTCATTTTGATTCACTTATTAATGATTCATTTTTCCGCTATATTCAACCCTTACTATGCATTTGATCTCACAATTTTTATTGTTTTCCTTCCCCAGATTTTGAATATAAAATCATTGAATAAGTGATAAGGAAGTAGTTTATTTCCCATTACTATGTTCTATGTTTTTTTCAATGTAATAATAGAATCATTTATGCATATAGTTTCTTAAAGAAATCTAAAATGATTGATCCTTAGTAATGTGATCTCCTATGTTAATGACATTATAATAAAAGAACCACTGAATATGGGCTATTGGGGTCAGGTTTGTTATAATAAATGGTATTATAATGTATTTTTTTTAAATTATTTATAATTCTATAATTTATTTCTAGTATAGTTTTGGTTACGATCCTTAGATATGAAATCAGTGATAGAAATATTTCATTTATTTTTATTGAATGGATGTTGCAATATTAATTAATTAGATAAGTATTAATGTTTCATTTAATGATCCAAAATAAAATCTTTATTTTATTATTCATATCATACATTATCATTAATTATGTTCTCATTGTCATATATGATATTATTTTATAGCGTTGTTCATGTAAGTGGTTGGACAATCCCAAACATGAGCATGCCATAATTAATGGATGATTTCGATTATAAAGTGGTTTATTATTGAATAATATCATAATTAATTAATAATAATGGTATTATTTATTTAATTTTAAGGTTTTAATTTAATTTTAAGATATTTTAATAAATATTAAATAATCTTATCGAAAAAGAAGATATGTTACATCGTGGAGGCAACAGTTCTAACAATGCATGATTAATGTTTTTTCCAATAGAATGGGAGGTAAAAAAAGTGGATTATAATTTTAATATTTATATTAGTAATTATATTATATATTTCATAATTATTCCTTAATATTATCCTTATAACCAGTGATTTGATGTAGTGTTGAACTGTGGAAGTCGTCGTTTTTTTTTTGTTGCAGTAGTCCACACAACACACCAAAAATGGTTTTTTATTAATGGAAAAGGAAAGAGGTAGTTACTATTTATTTACATAGAATAGTAAAACTAAATAAAAAAAGAATATAAATTTCTTTATATATCAATTATAAAATTATACTTATGAATGTAATAAAGAAAAGAAAATAAATTAGGAAAAAAGTACTTGTGTTGAAGTCTTAGGCTTTCCCTTGGAGGATTCCTTGGAAATAGATGTATAGGAATATTTCATCCAAAAAAAGTCTCAAGAAAATGGAATAGAATTATATGTTATAGAAATATGGTACTATTATATAAGGAAACCAAATTTTTAGGGTGGTCTTAGAGGGGTGGTTAGAGGCCCCTTTTATAAGTGGTGAGAATACCATTTTGGTAAATATTTTAATTTAATAAAAAGAGAGTGTGTTTCAAATATCAAGTAGAATAAAAAATGGATAGTAATGTAATGGAGTATGATATAAGTTTGATCATCCCTCAACCATTCAATTTAAAAACTTGTTTTTAAATAAAATTAAACTCTTCACTATTAGAACTTTCACTTTTATGAATTTTGGTTTTACCATGGTAATTAATTTTTACCTAAGTAATTTTATTTTAATTAAAAAAATAAAATTCAAATTAGTAATTTATTTTTAGTTAATGATTAAAAATATGAAATTAATTTTATTAGAAAAAATTTATATGTGTAATAATAAATAACTTTATCATTAGTGCAAGTAGCCCGTGAAAAATGTTTTTAGAAAAAAATTATTTTTATGATAATAATTTATGTTTGGGATAAAGTTATCAATAAAACTGATTTCATGATATAAATTTGTTAAAAATTTATACATCATTAAAATATATCCAAATCCATAGTTTACTTAAATAATATTTAATTAACTAAAAATACAAAAAATATTTTTTATTGAAAATATATTACTTATGTCTTTAAATATTAATTGTAGGTTTTCTAAATTAAACATAGTATTTTTTACATTTATTGTATTAATTTTTGAAAAACCAATTTTACTAATTAAAATGTTTTATAAACATATAGTTCATTATTATATAAAGATAATGTCATAAAATTTACATTTTTTATCGTAACATAATTTTCAACTAATCATCTAAAAATAAACTATTTCAGAAAATTTTCAAAAAATAATTCTACAATAAAATTTACATTTTAATACAAAAATTAATTTAGTTTTTAAAAATTAAAATTCAAACAATCATAATTTTTTTATTTCAAATGAAAATTTAATATATATATATATATATATATATATATAAAAACTACTTTTAATAAAAAAATAGCATTTTTAAACTTCAAGTGTCTTTGATCTTATTTCACTTAAATTTTAAAATAATAGAATGTTTAAATATAAGTATAAAATATTATAGTAAAATTTTAGCTATAATAAATTTATTTTTTAAGGTAAAATACAATACACTTTTTTCAATGGTTCATCTAAAAGAACACTTTTTAAAATATTAATCAATAATTGATAATAATATGTAATTATGTTAACTTATTTCTATCTTTTTGTCTATGAATAATTATATTATTCATGTAATTTTAATATATCTCAATTATTTAGTCAGGTTTTTTTAGTTCCATGTTTCATGTGTCATGAGCTATTAAATATATTATTAATTTAGAGGGTCTGAAATCTTAGGTCATTATAGATTTCCGAGAAGGGTCTTCATGAAAATTAGTCACAATATTGTATGATCCTCCAACCCCTGAGAGCCTTTATCATTATTGAATCATCATACAATATCATACATTCTATGTACATGTATTTAAGATTATTTTCATAGCAATTCCATGATTTTATCATAACAGGGAACTATTATGACCTTTCAGGGTGACATGAACTCCTATGACATTATCACATACAATTTCATGTGGAAAAACAATCATGAGGTGATAAAATATTTATTAATATTAAAAACCATGAATAAAATTAATTTGTATTAATATATATGTTATGTTTATAGAACCAACTCCAATTGACTCCCACTTGCACTAGATTCTGTTTATAATAACACTCAATTTGTTAGCTCTAACATTAATTTATGATTCTATTAAGATAAAGATTTTTTCAATGGGCCTACCACATTCCCTTGCAGGGAAATTATACCCATGGTTACATAACCCCTTTGAGAATAATCCTGAAATATGTATTATTTAAGGAGAATGTGCATCATCCATTTATGTGATATTAGAACCTTTTTGAGAGTCATTAATACAATATTATCACAATATAATGTTATGGGTTTTTTACTCTAAAAACCATATCAAGCTCTTGTATGATGTTTTGTATCCAAAATTACATCCTTAGCTACATCAAGATGCACAATTTACATTTATTTTGATATTTAATTAGAATAAATTAGATGTTATGAACTCTTCATTTTCATTACTCCTCCATTGATACTAAAGAAATATCATGACTACAACTTTGGTTCAACCAAATTTTCTAGAAAAATAGAATCTATATATCCTTTGATGAATAGTTATTTTCTCCTCTATATACAAATAACCTATCATTATTTACCCTTATATAGTTAATTATATCCTTAAGAGAATACTAATGTATTTCTCCTAGGTCATCTTGATATATTCATACCATTCTCTAGGTGTAGGAAATAATAATCTAGTACATAATAAGACAAACATGATTGATCCTATTATAGATGTGTATGGGATCCTAATCATCCTATATATATATACTATTATGTTTAAGGATACATTTTATGGGAGATATGTATACCACATGACACTATGACTAACCCTTTCATGGATTTTTATCATAGTAAATATCTTCAGTATTTGGCCAATATATGTACCTTGACTAAGTCCAACCATCCTCATAGATATATCACAATGTTCTTGACCTCAAAGTTATAGGATGCTTCAACTAAATCATTCATTTAGAAAAAATTGTTCAACCAATCCTTATATAATATTAAGAACAGTATTTCATTCCCAATAAGTAACATGCCATAAGTTTATACTCAAAGAAAAATGACTGCTCTCCCACTAAACCACTAGTAAACACATGGATCACATTCATTATTTATGAATCAAAATTATCCTATAGATTCATCACATAAAATGTTACATAAAATCCCATAAAATTAAGGAAATCAAAGAATAAATAATTTTCAAGTTTGTTTGTATGAATTAGATAGTTATACTCTTTGTGAGAATATTACGTAATTTTTAAAATAAAAAATGAAAATATTTTAATTAATAATTTTTTATTAATAATTTTTATTTAAAAGTTTAATTTCTAAATTTTAGAAATTTATTTTGAAAAAAAAAATAATTTTAGTTCTTTAAATCATAATAAAAAAAATAACTTTGGGTGACATTTTTGAGATTTTTTGGAAAATATTGATTTTTCTGTGAATAGTGAAAATGCCAAGTTTTGTCAACAAGTATCATTATTTCAATAAATTAAAAATTTTAAATGTATAATTATGTATTTAATATTATTTAATATGAAAGATGTATTATTTATTTATATCTAATCTATTTAATTTATTCTCAATCAACTTCCAATTTTTTTACTATATTTTTTTTATATAAAATTGTGATTTTCCTGAAAATGGTTTTATAGTAAAAAATGTTTCTCCATTTAAATTAATTTTAAAAACACCTAATGAGGAATAATTAAAATTAAATTTACATATTATATATCAATATATATTAATTTAAATTCATATAATGGTTATTAAAAGTCATAGAGTTAATATAAAACAATCTTTTACATGAAAAATATAATTTTTGAATACCCATTTTTTCATCATGTATTCAAGATTAATTTTAAATGAAATAAATTAAATTATGTTGATTGAATTCAGTAAAATCTGTTATATATATATAATAATTATTATTTATATTATTTTATATATTCTAATTAATGTTTTATCATAATTAACAGTAAAAACTATAAAAAGTAATTATCACGGTTAAGGTAAAAATGGATTTACTTGGATTAAACTAAAAAGAGAATGGTTAAAATGAATTAAAAACGTTTATAAAATATATTTTATGGTAATATTTAAAAATTATAATCTATTATCCTCTATAATAGTCCATTTTCTGTCTTTTCGGTGTGTGAAATTTGTTAGTACAGTATTTTCTTTTCAAAAATTACAAGTGTGCCAATCACCTCACTTATAAAAGGCCACCACGTCTCCTATACTCTTTACACATTAAAATCCCTTTTGATCAGTCAATACCTACCCAAATTAGTTTCTTAATTCACTTCTCATGACCTATATCCCTTATTTTGATCAGAAATCCATCTTAATAAGGCTTTGGGGCTTACCTAACGAGGATTTCTGAAGAAGATGTATCATGCTTAACTAATTATCTTTATTTTATTTATTCTACCCCCTTATTAAAATAATTTTCAATTAGGAATTTATAATAATTTTAGTGCCTAAAATATACTAAGATTTTATTATGTTAATTTCATAACCTAAATCCATCTCATATTCCATTCAATGGGATACAAAATTATCATTTGTTTGTACTGCGAACTACCGCCTCGTGAACTAATGTCATTCGTTTTCCATCATCATCTCTTATGTTATGTTATAAAAAAGTATTTTATACATATATATATTATATTTTTAACATATTTATATTTATATATTTTTGATATAACATATACAATCATAATTTATATTGCATAAGGGATACAATAACACCACTTGTGTGTATGGAGGACTACCTCCTTACAAAGCGTAGTGATTAAATTTTAAATAGTTATTTAAATTTAATGTAATAAGGATAAGTTTAATAAATATATTTGATATAAATGATATAATTATGATATTAATGACATACATTTCATTCTAAAAATATAATAGATCATTTTCATTCATACACTAAAAAATGATAATGTCGTTTGTGTGTGCATGTGGACTACCACCTTCACAAAGTGATTTGACACCTTTTCATCAATAAATAACATGGATGATATATATATATAAGTATATTTAATGAAATAATATATTATTTAGGATATTATGATCCTTCTGAAAATATAAAATATATCTTACCTTCTTTCTATAATAATAGTCAAAAATGAAAATATTACTCATTTATACATATGGTCTACCATCTCTATGACAGTAATGTAGTTCATTTTTAATAACCATCATTCATACATGGTTTTAAAAGAAAAATTTATTATTAAAAATTATAATTATTACCTTAAAATTATTCTTTATATGTTAAAAATGACTTATTTTAACGTAGTCAACCTACAGAAGTCATTTTCGACACCTAAGAAGAATATGATCAATACATCCAACATAAAATTAATTGATTATGTAATTTCCTATAACATGGTAAAAAGTGAAATAAAGGGAAAAATAATGTTGAAAAAAGTTTGTAAGAAAATAAATAATTAACATAAGTTTATTATTCATGGATATATAGAACATATGTAACGAATCAAACACAAGGTAATAGACTTCATCTTGATTTCCTTTCACTGAGGCATGTTTTGATATTATGCACTTATATTATTTTATGATGTGTATATACATACCCTTTGAAATGTTATATCATGAAATTATCTATTCTCATGATATTTAAATTTTTTATGTTTTTATTTCATGGGTATTATGATTCAAATATTTCCAAAGTGGTAACATTATTTTCATTATTAAAATCCTCTTTAAAATTTTACATTGAAACTCTATTTTTACTCTATAATGTTGTTTTAAAAGTTATTTCAGGAATAAAATTATGTAGAAATATTAGTTTTATAATCATAAATTTGTATTTATATATTTTTCAAAAAGGAATATTTTTAATGGATGGTTGACATTATTTACAAATGAAAAAAGTCATTTTCTATTTTAACGTATACAGAGAGCACATGAGCCTTAGCCCAGTTAGTGGGGAATCATTAAGTGCATCCAGGTGACCCGGGATCAAATCTAGACGAAGGCTAATTTCTGAGGTACTGTATCAGTACTGTAGAAGGTACTATAGAAGGTATTGTAGAAGGTATTATAGTAGTATTGTAGAAGGTACTATATCAGTAATTGTGCAGTAATGTACCAGGTACTGTAGCGGGAACTGTAGCAGGCACTATTTGGCACTATAGTAGTAGAGTATATTCCCTTGTTAGGGCCTTTGAGCCACCAATTTGGTCCCTCGAGTCCTTTAAGGCCTTCGGGCCACCCAGGCCTTCAAGTGAGTAATGCCTTTGGGCCACCTCAAGGCCTTTTGGCCACCTTAAGTGCAGTTGCAAACCAGATAACCTAAAAAGAACAAGATTTAGAAGGAAGATATGTAAGGAGCTATCACCATAGCAGAAGATAAACATATTGCAAGACTTAGTTGGTATGGAACCTGCCCTCAGGACAAGCCTGTGAAAGCATTGGAAAGCCCAGCCGAACATCCATGCAAAGTTGGCGAGCTGATTTCACGATGAAGATGATGGGGAGGAGCAGTTCCAAGAAGTTTTCCCAGATTGTATGTAATGTTTCAAGTTAACGAGCAATGAATTCCTTTAAGGCCTATGGGCCATGTAATACATATACCTACAGGCCTTGTATGGGTTTCACCTCACCCTTTGAAAGGTGGATTATTAAAAATCAATAAAAAATGAAGGCCTTTGGGCCATTGGAGACATATATGGAGACAAAAACATTTCTTTCCACCATTACCATTATTTTATTTTTTAGATTATTTTATATTATTTTTTTTATTTAAATAAAAATAATTGTCTATTTTGGCATTGAGAATGGGTTTTCAAAAGAAAAGGTTATTTTGGTATTGAAAATTGGTTTTCAAAAGAAAATGTTATTCTGATATCTAAAAGATATTTATAAATGAGTTTAAAATTTTTTTTAATGGTTTAATGATGAAAAAGTACAAGAATAAAATTTTTTATTCATCATATAGAACATGAGGTTTATATAAGAAATGGGTGAGTCTGATATAGTTTATATGATATGTGCACCCCTATAGTCTCAGGTGTTCCTGATATATCTTATGTGATGGGTATTCCAAGATATAAATCCAATGCATTCGGAAAAGTTCATTATCTATTGATTAAAGAAGGATGGAATTTCCATAGTTTTCAACCAATGGATTTAATTGGGATCCAGTTGTACCTGACATGGGTTTAAAATGAGTTATGAACCTGATGCTCTAATTTTTCAAAAAGTATATTGATATGTTTTCTATGGGTTATAATGATATTATTTGAGATAAAATTTGTATTTTTAATGTGAAAATGATTAATTTATTTCACTCAAAGAACATTGAGATAAATGATAATCATTTCATGCATTTTCAGATTTTAATTGGGCTAAATGTTTTTCTTCCTTTTTATATCCCTTAATGGTTTTTTTTGTGATCATACCTTATTGTAATTTTTTTTCATAGGGTTTATAGATGGGTGATGGAAAGGAATAATTCATGTTGAAAGTTGTGAAGATTTTCCATGAAAATAAACCATATTTTATTTTAGAAGTTTCATATTGTTGGAAAAATGGATATTGATTATAAGTTTCTAGTTTTTTTATATAGGTTTTTTATGTAGTATTTATGACCTATATCTTTAAAACTATAAGACTAAAATATATTTATGAATGTATGAAAGTTAATTTTAGTTCAGAGTAACTAGAATTTGAAAATTGTAAGGCTGATTCCTTAAATTTGGTATCAGGGAATAGTTTAGATAACATTAGAGGTTATTATAATGTCAATATAATTCCATTAAATATTTTACTTTATAGATAATATTAAATTATATATAATTTTAAAATTATTGTGTTTATTTGTATAAACTATTCCTATTAAAAAAATTTTATACTAAGGAAATAGGGAACTTGTATTAGGGATGCACTAGGATGAAAATATCATTCCAAATAAGAATATTGAGAAGGTTGGAATTAGAGAAAAAATTGTTTGTTGCAGTGATTCTTCAAATGAAAAAGCTAAAAATAATATTGGAATCAAAATTTTGAGCTACCGGATCCAATACATAAGAACATGTTAGTAGTAGAAAATTTCATAAGACAACATCCCCCACCATTCAGTGTATCATCTGACCTTGTGATAGTTGAAGGATGGATTAATTACCTACAGAAAATATTTTAATTCAGGAGAATATCTGAATTTCAAAAGGCAAACCATTCAATTTATCATTTTAAGGGTGAAACAGATCGATGGTGGACATTGGTTAATAATAAAATATTGAAAGAAGGTCTTGATTCCATGAAATGGAATATATTTATGAATGATTTTATATAAAAATATTCTTCTAATGTATTTTTGATTAGGCTGGATAACCAATTCCAATAATTAAGTCAAAGAGATGATGATTTTTTAGTTGTATTGAAAAAAATTCACAAGATTGTATAGGTATGTGTCATATTTTATTTTGGCCACTAATAGTAAAATTAATAAATTTTATATAAGGTTAAAACCATCTTTATGAAGATATTTTTCTACATGAGAATTTAAAAATTATGAGAAAATGTTTTGTTTCTGAAAAATTTGAGATAGAGATTACCAGAAATTATGTTCCTTGAGATGAAAACAATATGAAAATGTAAATCTGACATAAACCATAGAATAAACATTTTAATAAGTCCAGAGTTAATACCCAAAAATTATTTAAGTGTGATAAATAAAATTTGATGGAATTTTTTTTTGTATTGGGAAAAGTGTTTTATGTGTGGTCAGTTTGATCACATGGCTCTTTACTATAAAAAACATGTAATGAATAAGAAAAGAATAGGTAACTAATAACCATATAATGGTGAGGTGTTTTAGTTTAAATGATTTGGGTCATTGTGATAACATGTGTCTAATGTTAGTTTCACTATACGGTAATAATCATTATCAAAAATAGAATGGTGTAGAAGGGTCATTTTTTGCTACTACAGTTGATGGTGGACCATCAAATAAAATGCTGAAAGGTGTGATAATTTTTTATTTTAATTATTTCAATGCCCTATTTGACTTTGGATCTTTAAATTATTTCATTTTTTATAACTTTGAACAAAAATGGTAGTATCACCATAATAAATGATGATAAGAATTTTGGTAATAACTTTGAGTGGAAATATCAAAGAAACCATGATTTATAAGAATCTCCATGTTGTGATTAATGGATAGGTGTTTCTTGTATATCATATTGAGCTACCCATAGTAGAGTTTTACATAATTCTTGGTATGGATTGGATTTCATTTTATCATACTAAGATATATTGAAGAGATAATAAAGTTATGTTCAATTATTTTATGCCATTTATAACATAACAAAAATCAGAGAAATTCATTAGGGATAGATGTAAAAGTCACCGATCTCATATTTGTTAAAAAGTTAAAAACTATTAAAAATTTTGATGTGCTAGTTGTGAGTGGATACAAGTATTTCATTCCAAATTAGTAATTTGAGTTTAATGTTGACTTTTTTCTCCTAGTAATCTTATTTATAAAATCCCTTATCAAATGGAACAATTAGAACATTTAGAATTGAAAAATAAATTCCAGGATTTGTTAGATAATGGTTTCATTCAACCTACAACTTCACCAATGGGTGGTCCTGCTTCATGGTTAAAAAAAATATAGTTCAATTATACTTTTCTTTGATTATCAAACCTTGACTAATGTCACTTTTAAGAATAAATATCATTTTCGTCATATTTTTTATTTTTTGATCATCTCCAATGAGATGAATATTTTCTGAAGGTTTATTAATGTTTTGGATATCATTTGGTGAATGTGAAGGAGGATATCATTCTGAAGATATAATTCCAGACTAGATATAGGCATTATGAGGTTTTTCATTTTTCCCTTTGGGTTGTCGAATTCTACTGCTGCATTTATGGACCTTATGAATAGATTCTTCCATCGGTTCTTCGATAAATTTATGTTAGTATATATAGAAAATATTTTGGTATACTCTAAAATTCAGTAAGAAGATGAATGACACCAAAGTATTATTTTTATAAAGCTTAAAATAAAATAATGTTTATGGAAAATTTTGAAAGTGTGAATTTTGGTTGCAACAAGTTTCATTCATTGGGAATATTGTTTCTAAATATGGAATAACTATTGATGATATTAAAACAATGTTGTTGAATATTGGTAAACACCATTAAATGTTACATATATTTATTTTTACCATGATTTATAGGGTTACTACAAGTGGTTATTGGAAAACTTATCTCGGTTTTCAAGCCCATTGACTAAGTTAACATGAAAATAAATTAAATCCATCAAGATAATAGAATATGGTGATTGTTTTTAGAAACAAAAATAACATTTTTGATTATATCAATTTTTTACATTACTTCCAAAAATGGTAAATTCCTCATCTACAATGATGTTTCACTGAAGGGACATAGTTATGTCTTGATACAAAATGATCAAGTAATTTCTTATGGTTCACATCAGTAGAAAAATTCTAGAGTTAAATTACCCTAAATATGATCTTGAATTAACTTTTTTTATTTTTTATTTACGAATTTTTAGAAATGAGTTATATGGATTAATGTTTAAAATATATACCAACCAAAAAAAATTATTGTATATATTCACTCATAAGAAATTGAACATGAGAGTGAGAAGATGTTTGGAACCACTAGTATAAAGTTAGACTTTAATGGGGCTAGTAAAAGGGCTTTATGAGTACTATAGAAGTGATAATAATGTAAGTGATGATAAAGGGTTGGATTTAACAGTGATCATAAGAAACACAGATAAAGGCACACATTAAAAGTGTTAAAAAAGTGCTGATAAATGAGGAATTTATCAGTCATTTTTTCGGTCCTTATAAAGGTGGACATTATTATAGATTTTTTCATTTTTATATACCTCCTTTAAAAGCTCTATTTTTAGCAATGTTAAAGAGTTCCTTTATCAATGCTAAAAACATTATTGAAGGCTCCCTTTATCAGCTCTTGTATTTAAGCATTGATAAAGGTGTAATTTTTGGACCTATCCTTACCTAACCATTTATTTGTACTTCTCACCCCCCCCCATTATTAGCCTTTTTCACCCTCATGCATGGGCGCTCCCCCACCCCCTTTATCAACACATTACATAATTTAAGCCTCATGTGAATGACAATATTTTATCCATGTACCTCTTTTTGTAACTCAAATGACTTTACCATTGCATCATATTTTGTTTATGTCTAATTTATAATATTAATATATATATATATATATATTTACATATATATATTTACATATAATCATATATTTACATATAAATTTTTCTAAATGTATTTATAAATATTTACTATAAAATACATTTATATACTATATTTAATGATAATGATAATGATTTATTTATAAAAATACATTTAAATATGATATATGAGCATAATATACACACAAACAGGCATATTAACACACACAAGTATACATATATATTTTCATACACACATATAAATATTTACATAATATGTATTTATTTACATATATTATAATATAAGTATAAATATATTTTTTTATTAACACACACAGGATTATATATAAACATTACTTGTATAAGTAATTATATACATATTAATGAATTTTTATTATGTAAATAAAATGGATAATTTTTTATTTTAAATATAATTAATAATAAATGTTTATTTAATATATAAAAAATACAATTTTAGGTAAATATGTTTAAATATATATTTATACAATTAATTTATTATAATTAAATATAAGAAAATTTGAATATATTTAATTGTGAATAAAAATAAATTATAAAAATATTAAGATTTCAAAACAATAATATTTATATGAATGTAATCCTAAGGAATAAATTTAGTCCCTATAAAAAATCTACAATATTACCCCCTTAAACGAGGCTGAAATTCCATCGAATGTTATCAAATTTGGATACCCACACTAAAAACATGGTATTAGAGGCCTTTTAAGCCTTTTCCCATTGAAAATTTTGATTGTGGATTTCCCCTAATCATTACGGGATACAAATCTTCATAAGATTCTATTTGATATATGTTAGATCCCAAAAAAATACCTAAATCAAAAGATATGGTTATTTGAAGTTCACGTCATGTTTTCAACTTACCTTAAACCGTTTATTATTTCATTTAATTTTATTTCATGAAAATATTATTAAATGACTATCACATAATAAAAATTATAAAATTAATAATAAATAATAAATTAATTATTTTATAATATATTTTTTTATATATCATATATATTAACTGAAATTTTCCATTTATCATCATATAAATCATATTTAAAAAATACATATTATATTTATATATTAAAATATTCTATTTAATAAAATATAATTTTTTATTAAATATACCATTTATCGGTGTAAGAAAAAAACCATTGATAAAGAGGGGTCCTTTATCAGTGCTTGTTAAAAAGTTATGATAAAGCTCCCACACTTATCAATGCATGTTTACTAGCACTGATAAAGGCCCTCCTTTATTAGTGCTTTATTAGTAGCACTAATAAAGGATTCCATTTATCACTGATTTATTTCTAGAATTGATAAAGGGGGGATTTATTAGTGTTTTTTTTACAAGAACTAACAAAGGACTCCTTTATCAATACTAAAAAAAGCTTCGATAAATGGGAATTTATCCATACTTTTATCTATAGCTGATAAATCATAGCACTTGATAAACCCAATTTTTTAGTAGTGAACATATCAAGAATTACGAGTACATGATTCATTACCATTATAGAAAATAAAACAATTTGGTTGATTCTTTTATTTAGAAAAATATTTCTAAATTAACCATGATATGTTTGGAACATGAACCTTTGGTCAATGATATGATAAATTTTGGCCTAGAAATAGTGGATGTAGGGACATCTTCAATTTTATTTTTGGTTTCAGGGAAATCGACTCTATTAGAAAAAATTAATCAAGCTTAGAAAGAATATCATGCTTTTGAGAAATGTTATAATCCATTGAGAAGTGTAAGTTGCATTATTTTAATTTTCATAAAGAAGGTGTTATCGGATTTGTAAAAATATTATATGTGCCCTTTGATTCTTAGTTGAATAGATAATTATTGAGTGAATCTCATAGTTCCCCATTTTATTTTCATGCTGGTAGTAATTTGATTTATATAGTCCTCCAATATTATTACTGGTGGGATGGATTGAAAAATGGTGCTACTAAATTTTCAATAAAATATTTGACTTCTTAGGAGGTTAAAGTAGAATGAAAATTATTCAAGGGAATGCTCCAACCTTTTCTTGTGATAATGTTGAAATGGGAAAATATATCAATGGCTTTTTTAGTGATATTTCCAAGGTAATCATGATGTAACACTTATATTTATATTATTATTGATTGAATAACTAAATATTAATATTTACTTCTATTCGACATACAATTTCTTTAGATCAAATTTATTTATTGTATCTAAAAAAGTTAGTCCGGTTTTAAGGAGTTCCTATCCCCATTGAATTAGATTTTGACCTCGTGCTCACATCTATTATTTAGAAATAAATTCAGAAATAATTATGATCTGAATTAAATTTCAGTAAATACTTCCATCCTCAATGTGATGGATATATATAAAGAATAATTCATAACTTGGATGATATGATATTTTTCTTATTTATTAGATTACTTGGGAAATTGGTATCAACTTCTTATTCTGGTTGAGTTTTATTATGAAGAAAGTTTTCATTCCAGTATGTTGAGGGATCCTTTTGTGGATGTATATAGAAATAAGTTTCTTATTTCATATTTTTTTTGATAACATAGGAAAAAGTAAGTTAATGGGACCATATATGGTAGAGGAAATGGTTGATAATGTGAGGTTGATTCGACAACATATGAGGATGACTCAATATGGGTAGAAAATTTATATGGATATCTAAAAGAAATATATTTCTTTCAATGTATATTATCATTTATTTCCAAAACTATCTCAACGTAAAAGTGTTATGAGTTTTGGAAAAAAAATGGAAGTTAATCCCACTATTCATTAGACCATATGAAATACTATAGAAATTTGGTTTAATTTCATACTGAGTGGCCATGAATCCGAGTTCATACCATGTACACAAAAATTTTCATGTTTCAATGTTTAATAAGTATTGGTCATATTCATATCTTGTTTTTATCTCAGAATTAGTTTATTTGGAAGATAAACCTTTGTATGAGGAATATTCTATTCAAATTATTCACCATATAAATTAGGGTTTATTGAATAAGATGATTCTTCAGTTATGGTTTTATGGAAAAATCTTATGGTTGAATAGAAAACATGGGAATCCAAAAATTTTGTAAGGGAAAGATATTCCAACATGTTTAGTATGTGAATAAAATTACAAGGAATCAATTTCCAAAAGAAACTTATCCAAGTATCTTGGAGGAACTAGTATGTCATGTTTCTTTGATCAAGCATTTTTCTAATTGGAAATGTAGTTCAATTGGGAGTAGACTCTTCCACTATCTGTTTCATTATTCTGAGATATTCTGGAATGCCATATGTTTTGGTTTATTATACCTAAATATTTGATCCTTCCATTTTCATGAGTTGTAGATGAATTTGACCCCTTTTTAGTTATAAATATTTTTACTCAAGTGTGGATACACATATATGGATTTCCATGGATCAATTGGCATTCATAAATCTTATAAGATATTATAGTAGCAGTAGGAGTCCCTATATCATTGAATTAAGATAAGATGTTAGATAGATATGGAAAATGTTTTATATTATCTATAGAATTGTATCTAAGTAGTATAATGGTAGAAAAAGTGAATTTATCAATGGACAATGATGAAATTAATTTACGGAAAAACTATGAGAGGAAGAAATTATTTTTTTATTTTTGCAATATTGTTGGACACTCTAATGAAAATTATCTCAGATCATTGACATGTGATTATTTCCTCATGCAATTACATGTAGATAATGATTTTATATGAAAATACAAGAATGCTAAAGCCTCTCAGAAGTTTTGATGCTCCTTTGGTGGTGCATGGGATCCTATTTCTTAGGATGACACTGGGATTCTACCTTCTCATGAACCTGTTGCTATTAGAGGGAACGATTTCAGGAAAAAGTATGATAATACTTTTGGTCTTGGGGATGGTTAGGATATTTATATTTCTATTGATATGATGGAACATAATCATGTTTTGAAAGGGTTCACTTTTGAATTTACTCAGATAGGAAATTAGTAAACATACCATTGTATATTGATTGGTACGTATTTTTGCCAAGGGATAATGAAGATGAGGATGTAGTGAAACTAATTCCTATGTTTTTAGACATGGATAACATTGATATTGTGGTTGATAGGCTATCTGAATTTGAATATGTTTTTCAAAGGTTGGTTTATCATCAACTGATGCAAGAGGAAAGGATGGTCACTTCTTGTTACCACAAGGGACAAATATGGTGGATGTTGAGATAAATGCTAGATATAAATCTATGAGGATATATTTTCCTTTTAGAGATGATTGTATTGTTTATAATTCTAGATCTATGAGAAGGAATAAGGATATATGATCCAAGATCAACATTGATAAGTATTTGAACATTACAAATGCAAAGGATGTTTTAGTTTGTTCTAATCAATCTAGCCAAGAGATGATTTTTATAAGTGTGAAGCATGTTTCCACCTCCTCTATAGTCCCAATTGATAAAATATTAAAGTGTTCTGAGGATAATCTACTATATAAACCTATTATAGATTTGATTCTTTTATTTTTTATAGTGGTACACCTCATTTATAGGATCCTTATAAAACGATAGGAGAAGAAACCCATCCTAAAGTATAGAAAAACAATCTTGAATGTATGGAGACTAGGAAGAAGAAATATACTAATTGGGTAAGAGTTATGGGGTCTTCTCAGCATCCCAAAGTGGAATATGAGAAAGTAGCTATAAGAAACCCAGTTGAAATAGGTTTATATATTTTTCTCTTCTAATTCTTCAAAGATGAAAAGTCTTGTTTATACTAGGTCACCCTTAAATCTGAGTGGGTTTCCTAAATACTATGTAAATGATGAGGGTTATAATTGAAATGAAATTAAATTTACATCCCTTGTGGTTATTATTTAGATACAAATAAAAAAATATTTTGAGCTACTTGCCTATGAGAAAAGTGAGGGTGTTGGAAAAAAAGAGTATATACCAATATAAATAGATAAGAAAACTATCTTGGATGATGGGTTAGTGGAAGTTGAAGGTAGGCCATCATAGAAGGTACAGACATAATGGAGAGATCATCATCCCATAGTCATGGTGATGGTAATTGATGAATTTATTAGATATCTAAACACAACATGATCCTTTTATCTCATATTAAAAACAAGGAAAGGTTTGTCCTTTGATTGTTTCTCTAAATCATTGGTTGTTGTTTTTAGCATGGATTTTGCACTTGTTTTTGTGTTTTTTCCTCATCCTTTTTTTCTTTGTTTTTCTTCTTTAATAAAGGGTATTTGAACCTATCTTTTTAATATATATATAATATAAATTCATTTAAAATTATATATTATATGTACATACATATATATACAAAGAAATATATAAATACATTATATATATATAAATATACAAATAAATATACAAATACATTATATATATACAAATAAATATATAAATGAATATTTAAAAATAAATCTATATTAACATACACTAATGTATCTAATTAATATATGTAATATATATTTTATACATCATATAAATATCTATTTATGTGTGTGTATATATTTATACATGAAAAATTTATTTATAGACAAGTATACATAAAATTTTATCTATATAGATATATTATAAGATATATATAATAATTAAATTAAACATATATTGATTTAATTACCCAATAACTCCAGCTATAAGAAAACCATCTAACCATTTATTACAAATAGAATAAAATGTAGACAAGAGATGGATGGGTTAAAAAAGTGGTTTCCCTCATCCAAGAAATAATAGTATTACATATCATAATATGAAAAATAATTTCCATACCCATAGTCATCAGCAGTTTCCCAATAATTTTAAGAAATAACTCGATTGATAAGGATCTCTATATACTTTCTTCATAGAAACTTGGAGAAAGATTTTGTGGTCATAGTTTTTTCCAGGTTAGAATAGTCCCTTCGGGGCTTTCTTTTATTATGAACAGGAGTAAAACCCTCATTGTAGATAAACTTTTTCTTTCCATAAAGGAAAGCCTCTTTTAATGAGGTATCATTACTTCCCATAGACTTAATGGGAGTGAAATCACTCTCCCTTTCATCATCAAATATATTCCCCCATTTTTCAGAGATTTTTGAAGAAGATAATAAGTTCTGGATTTCCTGTTGAAAATGATTAGCAAGTGGATTGGTTGAAAGAACCTGGGGTTCTCTGATTGATTACTCTCACTTTGGGTCTAAGGATATAAGACCATATCCCTCTCTGTGACCATCCTAGCTCTATTTAGAATCCTATCATAAATATCACTAGAAAGAACCAATAGTCCACTAATCTGTTAATTGATCCTCTACATGGAGAGATTTAAAATCCTTTGAATTTAGTCTGGACCCTGAAGAAGAGGTCTTCCCTTTAAAATTATTCCCAAAACATGTAATCCCATGTTTATTCATAGGATCATCATCCAAAGGGTCAACATAAACAAGAAAATTACAATATTTCTTCTCATTATTTTCATGGGAAGGTGGTCCCCAAAAGAAAAATTAACTTTTTACTGACTAGACTATATCTTGCACATTAATATATCATACCCACTAGTAAGGAAATTTTAGAAGATTAGGGGCTTCCTGAAAGAATTATAAGAATGACCAATCGCCTTTCAAAAAAAGTGAAAAATCATGGAGATTTTCATAAACAACATGAATGACCATGCCTTTATTTAATGTGGATAACAACACTTTCTTAGTTATAATTGTACTCAAATCAAAGTCCACTAGTACTATGGAAAAGTAACTATAATTAGAATATTACGTGTTTCAGTCCATTTTAATTTGAACACCAATTTATAAATCCAAATCAAAGGAGATCATGGGATTCCAATAGGTCTAGTTAATTCAATAAAATTTAACCCAAACATGACTGAGAGTGTTTTTTACTTCAACCGGATTGAAGTTAGAGTTCTTTTTCCGAATTCTCAAAACACTAGGGTTCAAGGAAATTAAACCAAAAACCCCATTCCATTTTTATCAAATAAGAATTGGGAAATAAAACGTGAATGAATTCACACCCCACTATAATACACATACAGTTTGAAAATATCGATAATAAATATAGTCTACTCATCAAGTCACCCAATTTTCATGGTTTCTTCCCCTTGGATAGTTCCACATGTTCAATAATGGAGTGAAGAAAATTCACAATTTCTTTTAAGACTACATCTGGCTGCTCAATAACATGATGTGTGTCTTCCCATTTGATGATCTGACCAGAATCATCCTCATCAGGGGATGGAAAAATTATGTTGAACATAAAGGACTTACCTTTGAGGTGTCACTTTGGAGGTTTAGTTTTCATCCTTACATAGAGGCGTCGAGCTAGATTCTATTCCACCTAGAGTGGAATCTGATCGATTCTCTAGTGAGGGTTGTTCACCACTCAGGTTGAAGCAAACGCTACCTAAATTGATCGTGTGATTCATTTCTTCTATGATTCCACCCACAAAGACATCCTTGCAAGTCACTAGTGGGGGATGTGATCTAGAGATCAGGTCGAAACAAAGGAACTATGGTAACATCATGAAGTTAGAAAACCATAGAAACCATATTCAAGGGATATATCTCGAAAACCATGTTATGCCATCTTCCACTCTACAAGTACCAAAAGTTTTATATGGGTAACAAGGTATAGGTGTTAAACACACCATGCTTATTCTAGGCCTAACCCACCACCTATAAACCACATTCCCCCATCTAATTTCAGGTGCGGAAAGACTCGATCCTATACCTGTTATGTTTCCATGGAGTGACCACCTTACATCGTACCACTAAGAAAACCTTAGTCTAAAAATGTGTTATATGGGTATCTTTGTATAGGTGGTTCCACACTATGCTTATTCTGGGCTCAACTAACCATTCACACACCAACACCTCTAGCTAACTTCAAATGTGGTACGACTCGAACCTGGGCTAGTACCATTTCCAGGGAGTGGATGCCTTACACAGTACAACTAAAAAAAATAATATTTTAATATATAATATAATATAAATATATTTACATATATAAAATATAATATAATATAGATTTATTTAAATATATTATACAAATAATATGTATGTATATAAATATTATAATTTATATAAATATCAAAATGCGTACAATAAAAAACCGAATGTAGTGTACTATTATGAAAAAGCGTTATTTTACAATGTAGTCGGTTCAGGGTTTGACTCTCACTCGACCAAGAATCTCTCATTCTCACCTTCTTGAAGGAGGGATGAATAGTTACCACACAATAAAATCCCACATCTGAATAGATGGAGGTCCATGAGTGCTGAGAAGTTATCATGACACCCCTTGATGACAAAAGTGTGTATCAGGGTCTACCCCAGAGCTTCATCAACCACTCCCCATGCTGGCACCCTCCTCCCTATGATGCCTACCTATAGCAAAAAATGCATATGGGAACGTTCTCACACCGAAATAGATCTCCAAATCCTATCCTACTGGGTTGAATCTTGGTAGTGGTAGATTCAACTCCCATGGGTCCTGTTCGAGATGACTATGTCCTAGAAGTGTGTGTGCGGTGGTGGTGATTGGTGACACTATGTAGTGCTATCGTTTTATTTAAATAAAATAGAATATGGGGATACTATAATCTAGCCCAAAACCATTTTTTCTATAAAATTTAGGGTGGAATTAGATTTTTTTTAAAACCACCTCTAAAATAACGACAATTAATTTGACCCTTACTTTACTAGAAGCTTATCAATTCTACCCCTGAAAAAATTAGGCATCCATATTAGTGGTGGTTCCATATAACCGCTGCTAATCTATTTGGAGGGGGTTATAACCCCCCCCCCCCCCAAAATGTCAAAAAAATCCCCTCTAAAATTTTCCTTTTTTAGTGTTAGGATGAAATTTTGGGATTTTTTAGAGAATATTTATTTTATAGTGAATAGTTAAAGATAAAAGTTTTTGTAAAAATATATTTTCTTTTCAATAAATAATGTTACATAAAATTCCTAATATGTTGTGAATATAATTAAATTTAAAATAATTATTATTTATTTATATTTATCTAAATAATTTCTTTTTAATCAAATGAATTTTAAATTTTAGTATAAGTTTATTTTTTGGTTTATAAATGGTATTTTTCTAAAAACTATTATAAAGTACATAATTTTTATCTATTATAATTATTTAAAAATCCCATAATTAATAATTATTTAAATAAAAATTTATATATTATATATCTATATATATTAATTTAAATTTATATAAGGATTATTATGAGTCATATAGTTAATATAAAATCATCTTCTTCTTGAAATATATACCTCTTGAAAACCAGCTCTTCCATCACGACGGCGGGTTTCATTTTAAATTAAAATTTTCTACTTATATTAATTGAATTTGGTAAAATGGATTCTATATTTCTAATCAGAATAATTTATATTTTCTCAAAAGTTTACCTTTATTTTTTTACCAAAATTTTTAGTGAAAAAAATAAAAATTAATTACCATGATTAAGGTAAAAACAAATTTATTATGGATAAAACTAAAAAGATAAGGTTTAAAATTATTTTAAAGCATGTATGAAATCTATTTTTTAGGAATATTTTGATTTTATCATGTATAATTCTCTATAATAGTACATTTTGGAGCCTTTTGACAAGTAAAACACTTGGGTGATCATTTTTCTTTTCAATAATTACATGTGTGACACTCACTTCACTAATAAAAGGACACCCAATATCCTATCCTATTAACACCTTCAAAGACATTTTTATTTACCAATACCTACCAATATATTTTCCTTAATTCCTTAAACATGACCTTAAATCATTTTTTTAATCAAAAATCTATCCTTTGATGGTTTGTTTTGCGTACCTAAGAGGTTGTCTGAAGCAAAGTTATCATGATTAACTGATTATTTTTTATTTCATCTTCCAAATACTTAAAATGTTATTAAATTATGATAATTTAATAACAATATTATATACAATATACTGAGAAGTTATTATTTTAATTTCATAACCTAAATCTTTCTACTCTTCCATCAAATGGGATATGAAATCATTATTCATGTGTATGGAGGAATGCCACCTCATGAACCGATGTCATTCGTTTTCCACCATCACCTCTCATAGATTACTATAATGGTTGATTTATAGTATATATATGATATTTGTAACATATTTATATTTTTTACATTATTATACTATATATAATTCATACTTTCCTATCTGTGGGGGTTCAAATAATGTTGCTCGTGTGTATGGTGGACTATCGCCTCGTGAAGCAATGTGATTTGTTTTTCACTAATGATTTACAGGGAAGGTAATAAGGATAAATTAAATGAATATATGTTATATTAATTATATAATTATTATATTCATGACATATTTATTATTATGACAAGGTAATGTGTCATTTTCTTTCTTACAGTAAAAAATAATAATGTTATTCATTCGTACGTGTGGACTACCACCTCGACGAAGCGTTGTGGTTCATTTTTCATCACTAAATCACATGGATAAAATATGTATAAGAATATTTCAATAAATAATATGGTATTTATTATATTATTATCATTATATAATGATAAAATATTACTTAAATTTGTTCTATAATTATCTTTGAAAAATAGAAATGCTACCAATTCATGTGTACAACCTACCATCTCCACGATCATCTCATAAATCATTTTTCCTAACCATATTTTATGATTTGTTTTAAAATTATATTTTATTTATAAAAAATATAATTATTTCATTATTATTATTCTATATATGTTTAAAATTAACCTCTTTCACTATATTCAACCTACCAAAATCATTTTGGACACATTAGCTGAATATCGTCAAAACATCTGACATAAATATAATTAATGTTGTAATTGTATATAACATGGTTATAAGTGAAATAAAATAAATAATAAAATTGAAAATTTTTATTAATCAGGTAAACAATTGACATGTTTTTATTATTTAGGTAGATAGAGAATGTATATGATGAATCAAACATGAGGAAAGAAACTTCATCTCTATTTCATTTTATTGAGTCATATTATGATTTTATGAAACTATAAAATTTTTTGGGGTGTATATACTACCCATTTAACATGATATATAATGGATTTATTTATTATCAAGATATTTAATGTTTTTTTTGAAATTTTATTCTTTCAGGGGGATTATGATTCAAATATTTCCAAAGTGGTATGAGGCTTTTCTTTTTTTTAATAAAAATATTCTTTTAAAATTTTCCGTCAAGATATCTTTTTCATCCATTTCCATGTTTTTAAAATTAATTTTAGAATGAAATTTAATTTATATGCTTTATTTATAAAATAAATTTTATGTATTTATTTCAAAAAAATCAAAATGTAATCTTTTTATGGAATGTTTGACCATCTTTACAAATGAAAAAAGAATGTTTTGTTTTAACGTATATGGAAACAACCACTATTCTTGTTGATGTATCCATTATTTTAAGTTTCGATTCCTTTATAATATTTCATGTTTTATTCAATGAAAAATCCTTTTTCTTGGTGTTTTCATTTTGAAAAATGGTTTTTAAAATAAAATTGTATTTTGATATTCAAAATGGGTTTTAAAAGGAAAGGGTTTCTTAATATCCCAAATATATTTACATATGAGTTTAAAATATTTTTTCCAAAGTTTTATGATAAAAAATTACTAGAATAAGATGTTTTATTCATGATTTAAAACTTGAGCATTATTTGAGAAATGCATGGGCTTGCTACAGCTTATACAATGGGTTCACTCAAATAAAATTATGTGAGCCTGATATAGCTTATATAATGGGTGGGCCTAGATTTTTTTTAGATGGTGGGGCCAAAGACACATTTATTATTTAAAGTAAAGGTGTCTTTCAAACTAAGTAGAGGGAGACCCATTACATAGCTCAAAGGCCCAAGACCAAGTGGTCTCAATACAAGGCTTGGAAGCCCATTTTTTTTGACCAAAGGTCCCATTGTTGAATAGTGGTTCTACAGTACCTGGGCTACTAGAGTACATGCTACAGTACTATCGTCACTACAGTTCCTACTATAGTTCCTTCACTGTTATTGTGCCACCACTAATAGAGTGACCTGCTATAGTACCTGAAAATTTGTCCCTACTCAGATTTGATCATGGGTCTTTTGGATGCCTAGATATCACTACGATACATTTGGAAATGTTCCTTGTCTACTAAAGAAATGACATTTTTATCTAAGAATCTTATGGATATGGTTAGGGTCCAGTTATTTTTTAAATGAGTTTAAAAAAGGAAATGAATGTGATGGTCTAAGTTTCCAGAAAGGGTTTTGATTGGTTTTCTATGGGTTTTAATGACTTTCGTTGAGAAATAACTATTTTTGTTTTTCATATGAGAATTATTTATTTATTTTTATCAATGAAAATTAAGATAAAGGTAAAATATTTCATTGGTTTTCATGTTTTTTACTAGAATAATGGTTTTTTTTACTTTTTATATCCCTTGCTGAGATTTTTGTGCTCGTCCAATTTTTAAACTATTTTTTACAAGTTTTATGGATGGTAAGGTAAAGATATATATTATGTTGATATTAGAGAATATTTTCCTTGAAAATATATCATTTTATAATTTCAATATTCTATATTATGAGAAAAATATACACTGATTAGATGTATCCACATTTTATATATATGGGTTTGTTATGTAATAGTTATAACCCAGCTCTGTAAAACTCAAAAACCAAAAAGATCATTGAGAATGTAAGAAATTAAATTTTATTTCAAATTCTCTAGAATATGAAATATTTTTGATAAGGTCTTTACACATGGATTCATTCTTCAATAAATAAATATATCTCTTCAAATTTCACAACATCTTAACAATACCTAAAGTTATAAACCATTCATATTATTTCATATAGACATATTACATACGGTTTATAGGAAGGAAATATATTTTAATAACAATATTTCCAATATCATAATCATCAGTAGAATTTATGATAATACAAATTTTGATTGACTTATTATTGGAAACTAGTGAAAATTTTCATCATAGTTTATTCCTTTATGTTGTTTAAACACCTTTAAACAATATTGGTGCTTTATATGTACTCACTTTACTTTCCATGTCTAATTTTCTCTTGATTACCATTTTTCACCCAATGGGATTTACCTTAATTTGTAGATCGACTTTACCCCATACATGGTTTTTATACATGGAATCCATATAAAAATTTATGGACTCTTTATATCATGAAAAATTTCATCTCTCTATTGCATACTTTTATAAAAGAGGGTTATTATTGTCATCCAATAATGATTCACCATCCAAGGTTACTAGAAAATCATATCATTATCATTATCATACCTCTATGGTGATTTTATGTAGTACTTGCATCTCAGGAACTTCGACTTTCATATGGACCAAGGAATATGTTCCTTCAAGGACTCATTGGTATCATGATCATTAAAAATATTGAATTCAATCTTATTCCTGCTATCAATTTTAGATATATTAGCCCTTTAAATAAATATATATATACTTTGCATTATGAATTTATTTTCTGAGGGTTCATATAATTAATATTACGTTTTTTCATTGGGTAATCCTATAAAGTTACACTTTATTCCCTAGGATGCTAGTCTTTTACGAGATTTAGCATTAAAAACTACCTTGTAACCCCATATATGAGTAGGTGGTAGTAGTAATTTCTTTACATGAAACACTTTATAAGGATTTTTTTCCCATATTAGTTGGTACTCATTTCAGAATTTGTGGTACATACTATAATGCATATCTCCAAAAGAATAATTTAAGATCTTCAAGAGTTAGCATTGATCTTATGATATCAAGAAAGGTATGGTTTCTTCCTTTCACTAACACCGTTCTACTATAGTGTATAAGAAGGACTCAGTTGATATGGAATCTCAAAATCCCATAAGTAACCAATTAATTATTGGTTAAGATACTCACCATCTTCATTACATCAAAACTTCTTTTCATACTGCACAATTTATTCTCTGCTTCATTCTTGAATTATTTGAATTGATAAAAGTAATCAGACTTATACCTCGTTAAGTATATACACCCACATATACTCAAGTAATCAGAAAATGTAATTATGTAATAATACCCACATATATCTTCTATTGGAATTAATCTAAAAACATCAGTGTGTAATAATTAAATAATCTTTGCGGTCCTTTCACCTTGTCCACCAAAATGTGGTTTAGTCATCTTTACTTTTAATGAAGCGAGACATCTATCATGTGGATTTTGTTGAAAATAATATAAATATCTATTATGATGTACATTTATCAATTAGTTCTTTTTTACATGAACAAGTTAGTTATGCCATGGCTAGGTTTAATATTAGTCATTTTAACTTTCTTCATTATAAATTTACAACATAGGTATTTTATAATATAAAACATAAAGACCATTATTTAAATGTGTGGTACCATAACATATAATTTATTTTTAAAATAAGTATATTTTATTTTAAAATTTTCAAACAAATCCATTTATATATATAAAGTACTAATAAATAATGTTTTTTTAACTCTAGGAATATAATAAATGTTTAGAAAAACCACGATCACCCTTATTTAAAATAGAAGATGGCAGTTTCCTAGAGCTAAGGAAGCAAGTTGTGCACTATCGGCTACTCAAATACGAACCTCCACTCTATAAATATTTTTGCCTCTAATTTATTTATATATTTTGAGGAAAATATGAGTACCAAAAACTAAAAAAAATAACTTATTTTTTGATATAAAATGATTTCACTCAATAACTGGCACACCTAATGCTTCTCCATGCTAATTTAACTAGGTGTGGTTTTTCTTCTAGTATCCTAGTGAAACTGGCTTTCCAGACAGTGTGGAAAACAATATCTACTAATTTAGAATACATTATATTGTTTAATATAAGTATTTTCCATAGAGGAGGGCACAATAGTGACTTTTTCAGTTTTAATTGGATGGAAAATGGGTTATTTTTTGGTTTTAAATCATGAAAACCCAAATTGAAGTAGTAAAAAAATGATTAAAAATAGATTGATAAATAAACTGATCGGGTTAGAATTGGATGACCATTTTAATTCTATAATAGTCTTAAAATTAATTTTACATATATTCTAATATAATGATAAAATAAAGAATCCTTGATCGAGTTTAAAATAACAATTTATTAATGGAAATAAGGGAAACCAGTCCTTTGTATAAGAAATTTAGTAATGTATTCTAGGAATAACAAAGAAAATAATAATCAAGAATTTCTTCTCCTTAGAAATTGATAAATAACCCACATATTCCACACATTTTCTAGTAATCTTTATACACTCATCACATAGAATAGCCTGGTCAAATGAGATGGACTGAATAGGTTGAGGGAGTTTAAAAAATATTAACCATATGTAAATAATAAATAACACAAAAACCCTAAATATAATCACATTTGGCTAATTTTTAACCGCTGTAAACAGAAATAATTAAATTCAAAAATATATAATAAATTGAATATAAACCATAGCATTAAAAATGTTTATCCTCTCTTCCAAGATCACTCTACAATTACCCCTCCATTTGAGAGTTCATATAGAAGAAATGGGATGTGGGATATGTTGAAAATAGATATGAAAATGAAATCATCACCCAGACTTGTGAATCCTCCTGCATATCCCTCTTTATAATTCTCTAACTCCTGAAATGGAAGTGTATATTGTAATTTATATATAAATGTAGAGGAAAATTATGTCATTTTTCAGTCAGTAAAAATTTGAAACACTTTTAGATTAGTAGAAAGTCATATTTTAGAAGAGATTATTCAATAATTTTATTCTCATGTCTCTTAAATATTGACCCAAGAATTTGGAGATCCAATGGGGACTTCGTGAAAATGTTCTGGCTGAATTAATCTACATAAATTTTATGTCCATACATAAATCTTGGTTTCCTACTTTTAAAAATTCCCATATACCACATTGATGAATGAATTTGAATGTGATATTCAATTAAGAGATGATCTACTAAGACCTATTTCCTATATACATGGAATCAACTCATCTAAATGTGTATATCTCATGTTCTGGTTGATTTATTGAATATATGTCAATTCTATCAAACAAGATATTTCCAAAATTCATAAATTTGTTTGGGACATATAGAGTTCATTAAACACTTTATTTAGTTAGAAAAATGAATCCCACAAATCACAATACACCAAAAAAATGGAAAAGATTGGATCAATTTTGAAAATTTTATGAATTAAGTACCAAGGTGATAAATTTTTTTAAAATTCTAGAATTGATATATTTTCACAATTTATATCAAAATATACCAAAAAAATATGATGCAATTTAACTTAATAAAGACAAATTGGTGGAGATATATTCATTTAATTACACATGTAAAATAATAAAAATATCATCTTTACCAATTCCCCCATACATAGAGCTTGGACTGCTGGACAATTAAGTTTCAAAAATAAATAAAATAAAATTTTAAAAAAATACACATACAATCAAAAAATTTAATATCATAGAATAAAATATTTTATGCCTTCTCAAAAAATAATTATTTTATGTTCTACATTCATCTCATTAAATCTATGTTCGCTTCATTTACACTCTCATGTACAAAAAAAACTTACCTAACATGAATTTTCCCTCATCGCACAAATGTATATATTCAACAGAACTTTTCTTCTCCAAACCCATGAAAGTGTGACCAAAGTCTTGATAAATTCCTATATCTCCCCTTAAAATAAGTCATGGAATTTTGTTAATCCTGAGAAATTTTAGGGGGTTTTTTAGTATTATTGTTTTTAGGTATTTAATGTTAAGAATATGTGAAAAAATAATTATATTTTGGATCTTTTTGGAGAAAAATTACAGTATTTTAATATTTATTCTAGTCTCCCCCACACTCTCCTCATAAAAAATATATTCCCCATTAATCATTTAAATTTAGTGTAAATCCAACCCCATCATAATTTCATTAATAAAAATTATATCAACTCAACTTCCATCAAAAGAATTAAATTTTTTATTGATATTTTTGAACTATGTACATCTTTGTTTTTAAAGGAAGTAAGGTTGATTTTAATTTCAATTAGTTGATGTGACTTCCCAACCATTCTATTTTCATAGAAATAATTATTTTCAACTTTATAAAAAAATATTTCTCTTTTATTATTTTAAATATCTATAGAACATCATTTTTTAGAATTATTCTCAAATGATCCAATAAGGAACAATTTTAAGAAGCATAAACAACTTCTTCATCTTTTAATTTTTCTCCAAAATCATTAAAAATGTAGTGTCTCGGTTCCGAGTACCTCCAGGAGGGTCCCCGTACCCGTTAGGTCACATGGCCTCAAGCACATTTCCCCAAATTCCAGAGGTTTCCGACTAGCAGTGAGGTCTTTGGGTGTGATATTAGGGAAACTATACCCTCATTGTTAGAGTAATGTAGTGTAAATAATCAGAAAAACATATACAATAGTGGAAGCAGTAATAAAATGCAACAAACAAACAAGGGAATACTGAATGTAATAAACAACTAGAGCACATATATAAATGATGCATGTCACATTTGTCTAAGAAAGCATCCAAACAAGTCACAATGTTGGAATATAGTACTAAACCAAAGTACAAAGAACATAAATAAACTCCAATAGCATCACAAGCCTCAGCTTGGTCTCAGGCCCTCCAACTCCACAACAATCAAGTACCTGAAGTAGAAAACCGGTTACCATTATCTATACATGCAGCAACATAATATGTTTTGGCCCAAAAGGATGACCCAAAAAGGGTGTGAGATTAATCCCAATAGGAAACCACCCAAAGATCTATGCCTAACAGTGGTTGAATATATATGACAGACAATAATCAAAATGAGCAGTAAACATGGAAGTACTAAAATGTAAATTTTCCTACAGTTTCAGTCACAATCATTTAAATTTAACATTTTAACCAACCAATTACAAATACAAGAAACCTTCAGTGAAGTTCTCACCAACCATCCCCTCTAGATCAACCAATAATATCAAGTAACCCTCTAGGTTGTTCTCACAACCTAACAACTCTAGTTAAATTTACAATAAGTATATAGAGAACTCTCACTAAGGAATAACTCACCATCAATTCCCCCTATAGTCTCCTATAATCAAAGAATCTATGAAGAATCACTCATCATTAATTTCCCCTAGAGTATTTTATCTTTAACTATAGACACTCTAAGGCAGCACTCAACTTCAATTCACCCTGTGGTATCATAACAGAACTATAGACACTCTGAGGGAGTAGTCAACATCAATCCTACCTATGGTCTTGCAGCATGATAATTATAATAGACACTCTGAGAAAGCCGTCGATGTCAATTTCCCCTATGGTCTCACTAAACCAGGTTTCCACTTCCCCTTGTAAATAAATCTTACACAAATGATAAATAGTATCCAAAGTAAACCTCAAAGTACTGCATGGATAATTAGCAACAAGGCATTGAATAGCATATTAGATATATAATACTATATCCTAACAACATTAAGAATAAAAAATAATGGCCCAACAGACAAAGATAGACCAAACAGCCAAAATAAAATAAGCATTGGAAAACACATTCATAGCATTGAAATAAACAATATTCACAATCCAAAAACATCTATTCAAACATAAAAGGAATAACATACATTAATAGAGTAAAAATTACTAAAAACGTAATTCTCTGAAGGTGGATATTTGGCACTTTTTCACATATAACACAAAGACTAACTACTAAAAGGAACAAACCTCCTACCTCGGGGATGTACGACAGATATAGTTGAATCCCAGTTTTTGATTCGACCTAGAACATCGTATATCTTCAAAAATGACTAAAATGTTCAATCAGGAATATCTCATGAAATAAGAGCAATCAGGAAACACGGATCTAGATGGAGGAATATCGTATTGTGGTAATTCCAACAGAATCAACGATGGATGATTTGGAGAATAGACGGTGAATTAGGGGCTTGGAGAAGAATCGTCAGCTACGGATGCTCCTAGATGAGATGAGTTGAGAAGAAGGGTGTTATTCCAATTATATGTGACCCTGGTCCGTTTAATTAAAAGAATAATATACACGGCGTGTCTTTTAAAAGTACATGGCGTGTACTTGCCTTTACCGATCCCTGCTTTAGGTGGCCTCTAGGTCACCCCACAAGGCCATGTACTCGGCCATTACACAGCTGGTACAAGGTCACCTGTGGAAACTAGGTATATAGCGTGTACATATAAGTACACTGCGTGTACTCCTGAAATTTCAAAAAACACATCTTTTCTCAAAACCACCAGAAAAGAAAGACATACTAGAAAGGAAGGTCTGGGTTCTTACAAAATTCCCCCCTTAAATAAATTCATACCTGAATTTCCCTAGCAAGGCGGTATATAAGAATAAACCTCGAATAGCTCTAGCCACAATGATTGTACATATACTTATCTCTCTCAAGTCTCATCCTATATTCACCTTTGCTTCCATAGCACCTGTATGAGAAGAACATACCATCCATGGAGACCCTTTTCACTATGATCAACAATCTGGATAGGCTGCTCCTCGAGTGATGCATCTACCTCAAACTCAAGATCATGATGTTGAAGGACATGAGAAGTGTCTAAAAAGTAACGTCCCAACAGATAAACATGGAAAACGTCATTGTTGACGCTCCTTTCGTCACAGAATCTAAAGGTCGGAAAAGGGAATATCTGATCTCAAAGTGATTCATCCTTTGAAGAAACATCAAAAATCGACAAAGGGATGAACAAGGAGAACATTGCCCATAGGTCGCGCAAGTTCCCTCATGGTCGCGCAAGTACACTTGCGCGCCGCCTAGTGATCGTGCAAGTACTTGCGCGACACCTTATGGTCGTGCAAGTGACTTGCGCGACCTAAGTGATAACCGCCCGGTAACCGCACGGTAACCGCACAGGGTCTTCTTTTGCCTATAAATAGACCCTGTGGGCCCCCCATTGGAGAAGATCGGTTTCCAGAAACTCGGATCAAAGCTCCCGACGCCCAAGTCTCTTCTCAAAGCTTCCAGAACACTTCTAAGGTAATTTCTTACCTAGAATGGAAGATCTAAAGGGAAGAAGGAAGGCCTAAGTGTTGAAACTTATCAAACACTTGCGCGCCGACTTAATTCCTTCAATATAACTTGCGCGTCCCTCTTCTGGAAGAACCTAAAGAGGATGGGAAAGGGTTTAATAAAGAGTCGCTCAAGTAATTCAACTCTGGTTGAAAATCGCGCAAGTATCCCTTATGTCGCGCAAGTATACTTGCGCGACCAATACTTGCGCGCCGCCGCAGGACTTGCGCGACCTTCAATACTTGCGCGCCCCTATCTTTTTGGGTGCCCATCTTGCCCATTTTTACCCCTCTTAAGCCATTTCACCCTTCCTATTCAAGATTCAGTCTTCAAGATACTCTTCAAAGCTATTTATGGCCTGATTTCTTGATTTGACATCCTTATCTGAAAGGAATTCTGTGAAATATCTCTCAAAACTTAGTGATTTAAACATCTTTATGTCATCAAAGATTGAGAGTTCATTCATTCAACCTCATCCTTTAAAATGAGAGAATCCTAACCTGGGTTTCCTTTTCAGGAATAATCCCCAGTTATGAAACCTTTGATTTGGGCATCTTCCTTAAGAATAAGCCCCAATCAAAGTCCTTTAATCTTGGGCATCCTCCTCAGGAGTAAGCCCCAAACCTTAATCCCTAACCTGGGTCTCCTTTTCAGGAATAAAGACTCAGTCATAACCTTGGGCTTCCTTTTCAGGAGTAAGCTCCAAGTCCCCTAACCTAGGCTTCCTTCTCAGGAATAAGTCCTAGTCATAAATCTTGGGCATCTTTCTTAAGAGTAAGCCCCAAGTCTCTTAAAATTTCTCTTAACCAGTCATAAATTTCCTTTGATTTGGGTTTCCTTTTCAGGAATAAAACCCAATCATAAGTCCCCTCCTAACTTGGGCATCCTCCTTAGGAGTAAGCCCCAAGATTAGAGTATTCAAATCTCCATAAAGCACATATAACTTTGTGGACCCTATTCATGGATTTTCTTCCTAAAAGTAAATCCTAAACCTTCGCCTATCTGGGAAGTCATCTATACATAAGCCCCAAAACAAATTCTTATGATTGCATCTTTTATGGCACAATTGTCTAAATTTTACCAATACCTCTTGTTTCTCACACCGAGCATGACTCACGTGAGCTTAGAGTGTAAAAGTAATTATGACATTCATCTTTGAGCCATCAATCATAAAACATCATATCCCATTCCTCGAACTACGTGGGTTCTGATTCCTTTTTCAAAACAAAGGATACGTAGGTAGCCCATTCATGGGTTCGATCCCAACATTGAAATAATCTCTGTCCTTCTGAATGACGATAAACTTCAAGTGCCCCACTGAGTGGCTTTAAAACCAGCCTGGTCATCAAAATGACCAAGAGACTTTTATATAAATGTTTTTGAAGGATACCATTGACCAAGAATCTCTAAACAAATATAGATGATTCTATATTGATGAAGAACCTCGAATACATATAAAAGATTCTCTAAATTTCTTGCATATTTAATCATTGATTGTTAAAACTAAAGGAAAGCTCATTTTATACTTGGTAATGTAATAAGGATTCACGAACTTAACTTAAATCTATAAAGAGAGTCCCGGAGTAGACAATAATTCCCCTCAAAAAGGTGTGATGAGTCCGACCTCCCATCCTCTCGACCAATGCAAATTCCTAAGCCTCATTAGCCCACAAGCTAATGAGCGCCTGCCTTTGGAAAGTAGGTCCCAACGGATGTGGAATCATTGGATGTTTCCGGTTCTACGAACAAACCCGTTAGAAACCGATCGGAACGTTTGAATCTCCCGTCCAGGAGGTCATCCCCGGATTCCGCGCGAAACAAAAAATGGTGAACCCGACGTGAATCCTTAACCAAGTTAAAGTGATGTTCTTCTTAGATGTTAGGCCCCTTGGGCCAACAAGGCAATCATTGACATATGATCATCCAAAAGATGCAGTAGCCGGATTCATCTTGATTATGTCTGTTATATGGAAAAGGCACTCTTTTTTCAAGATCTTCTACAAAAAATGGCTTTCCTTAAATTCACCCCTGTGAATACTGCTGCTGAGAACACCTCTACTGTGAGGTCTGCTGCCATGAAAACCAATGCTGCTACTCCTGCTGGAACGTCATCTGCTCTGAGGATGACATCACCAACTCAGCGTCTTCAACGCTGTGTTTCAAATGCACTGGTTAAGGAGTACCGTCGTAACGGTACTATCCCAACTCTGGAGGCCGCTCGTCAAGCCCTCCAAGTTATCAATTCTACCTGGTCGTCCGGACAACGGCGACCAGCAATCAAGAAGCAGGCGGTGCTGACTACCGTCTCCAACCGTTTCGGGTCGTTATCCCCAGAACGCAATTTCCATTCACTCCCTTATTCTGAGGAAGTGAATGAGCAGGTCCCGCAGGACCTTAATTCAAAGAGACAGGAGTCCTTCTCAAGGGCTCCCATCAACAATCGCCGCCAGACTCGTGCGGTAGTGCATCCTCAACATGATGAGGGTACCGGCTCCAGGCATTCAGCTCAGGTTCCTCGAACCCGAGCAGGCAAGATGAATCACCAGAGACGGAATCCGGTTAATAATAGGCAGGTTGTCATCCCTGCCATCTCCGGAGAAGTCCACCAACCTAACTTGGTGGCAAATAACGAGCAGGCATACACACCTGTTCTTTTTAATCCCGCTGTCCAGCAGACTCGTCTGGCAGCATCAAGCCGATCCCGCCAGGCAATTCCGGCGGAGTACCATAGGCAGGAACATACACCTGCTTATACATCAGCAGTTAGTCAGCAGGCTCGTCTGACTACATATGATGGATCTCGTCAACAGCGTTTGGCGAAGTGTAATCAGCAGGCACATACACCTGCTAATACTAATCAAGTCTACCAACAGTCTCGCTTGGTAGCACCCGGAGAAGTCAGTCGGAAAGTCCCGACGACAAACAGGAGGCAGACTAAACTCTCTGCCTCCACACTTGAGTACTGTCAGAATTCACTGACAGGAAAAGGAGGACAGGAGCAGGCACATACACCTACTCCAAGCCCAGAATGGACGTATATCCCTGTTCCGGCGGCTGAAGTCACCAAACATATTTTGTCAATGGTGAAAGAGCAGAAGCAAATTCCTGCTCATATTCTGGATGCTTGCCAGGATATCATAACAGCTTCAGCATCATCTCAGGGACAGACACATAAATCTATCCCTAGCAGTGGAGTGACACATCAACAATTCACTCCGGAACAGACACACACATCTGTTCCAGTCCAAGAGGGTTGTGGGGCCTACTCCCCCATATCATATGGACAACCAAGTCAGGCACATACATCTGATTTGAGCGATGATCGTCAGCCTAACCTGACCATCTTTCCTGATCAGGCACATACACCTGCTCAGAGCAATCACTTTCGTCATCAAGTGATTTCTAAAGCGAGTAAGAAGGCATCTAAGAAAAAGATCCGCCCAGCACAGTCAGGAGATCAAAGGCCAATCTGCAACAAGGCCTTGCTCGATGCTGGAGTTCTTGAAGCCCTCAGACATTTATCTGTCGGAATTCAAGATTCTACTCCCTCAGTTCCCAATAACAGGAACATTAATCCCGAAGGTCTTCAACAGACACTTCCTCATGAAGACTTGCTTCATGAAAATTAGGTCAATCTTGAAGTTTCTTCTTCAGATGAGAACCACAGGAACCCTCTGTGTGGTCAGAAGACCAAGGAGCAAGAGATATCATCTTTTGCTGTAACCCATCATGAAGGTCCTCCTCATGGTGATGAACTTCGCTGCGAAAGTCCTCTCCGCAGTAGTGATTCACATTGTCTCGAAAATTCTTCAGAAGGCAATGTAGTGACGAGAAAGCCCTCCTATCTCGAGGCACTTGCAAACGTAAAACCAGTCATGTCTGAAGTTTTACTATCGGCAGGTGAAACTCTTTCTCCATCAGAAGATAGCTTGGGGTTCAAGTTATTCTCCGAACCTTCCCTAGGTCATTCATCTTCCAGCATGAATAGTGATTCCTCTACCAATCTTGTTGAATCCGATAAAGCAACAAGGAAACACCAACTCTGGTCCAAACAGGTAGAAGAATCTTCATTTAATGATAAAGAGGAAATGCTGAACATGAGGAAAAAACTGGCAAAAGGTGAAGTACCAATCATGTTTTGGCCTTTGGCTGATTCACAGTATGACATTCCAAAGATGTTGACGGATGATGGAATCCATGATATTCGTCTTAACATATGGAAAACTCTTTGTCAATTAAAGAAGAAGGTATTATCTTACGATGAATATGAAAATCATCTTAAGATAATAGAAGGGTTACAACGCCAGATTGATTTGGCATCTCTATCAGTCTCTCGGTATCCGAAGGCTGAAAAGCAACAGAGAACCCTTCAACGTTTATGCCTTGGCGCGCTGAGAAAATTGTGTCAGTTAATTTCCAATGCTCCATCTAATGTTCATATCAGAGGATGGGGTATTCACGGAGCACTACATTTCACAGTGCTTTCCGGTCAGCAAAGCCCGCCGAAAATGGTCTCATGCAATGTTATTGCCCATGGCCGGCCACAGTCAATGGGCTTTGTTCATAATCAAAATCTTGCTCGAGATCAAGCTTCAACTAGTTCCTCTCAAAATCAAGTATATAGAGAACAGGTTGTTGAATTGCTCCTACATCAAGCATGCGAGAATATTGCGCAAGCCTCTCGTCTGGAGCAAACACGTCATCAAATGACAGAAGTTTCAGAAATCATCCAACGGTCTGTTGAACCAGGTGATAAAAGTGGATACAGGTTAATGCATCCAGCTAATTTCCGAACTAAGATCCGCAAGATCAAGAGAGATTTCAAGAAGATCTCAGACATAGCATGTCAAGAGACACCCCAGCTTGCCAGACTGGGGACTTCTCTAACCCAACCCTCAGAATCAACGAATGGGATTCGAGGAGTTGAGCAGAAGCAACAGGAACACCCCCAGTCCACCGGACTGGGGACTTTTTCAAATCTTCAATCCCTCCCTCAGAGAAAGTCAGTATTCTCTCGATTAGGGAATAAGCCTCAAGAGGAACGAAGAGCCAAGATGTCAGGAGATTCTCTCCAAGTGACGGTTCATAAAGAAATTCCTGAGGGGTCAAGTCAACGGAATGCCATGTCTTATCATGGACATAAAAGGAGACAATATCATAGAAATGCTGATAGAAAGGATTTCATGAAATATGCATCCATTAATGTCATCACTGCCGTTGCTGCTGATTCACCAGATGAGGCTCAATCAGAGGGATCAGATGAAGAGGTTCCTGCTCAAGAAGTTGCGCACACAGACCTAAATGAAGAAGGTGTGCGCACACGTAATCAAAGGCTTACCCAAAATTTGGGTATTCCTTCAAGTAACCCACTTCCACCTCTCCGAAAAGGATCCAATAAGGGGAAAGGAAAGAATCAGGTTACTTCTCACCCTTCCTCTGAAGGAGGTCAATAGCTCTCATTAGAGCAAAGGCTTGCACAACAGGAGGAAGAAATGAAAGAATTAAGAAGGTTGAATGCAGAACTACTTCAGAGTAGTCTTCTTCTTAAGAATGCTGAAGTCCGACAGCCGAAGGAATTTGTTGTAACTACTGAGATGGATCAGGAATATCCTCCTTTATCAGTACACCCACAGAGGTCTAATCCTATGGGTCAAACGCAACAACGGTTGGCAGCACTACCATTAGTTGCAGCACCAACCTCCACGGTTGTCCAAGCTCCATTCATTGCACCTACCCAAAACCAAGTTCAACCTGAAGTTTCTCAAAAGTTAATAACTACTATTGAGTCATTAACATCTCGGTTAGAAACTATGGAAGGGAAACGGGCGCAAGTTCAACCTAAAAAGAAAGTTTACCCTGAATGGGTAGATTCAATTTCTCCTCCATCCAGTTTTGGAAACCCTATTTTCCCTACTTTCAATGGATCAGGCGACCCTGAACAACATTTGACGCATTACGTGTCTTGTTGTGATCCTATGATGGGAACTCCAGAACAACAAGAAGCAGTGAAACTCAGATGCTTCGTGCGAACCTTGCAAAGACCAGCTTTTGTCTGGTATATAAGCTTGAAATCCCGGTCAGTCATCGGATGGGAGGATCTTCGTCAAAAATTCCTTCTTCAGTTCAACTCAACTTTGCCAAAAACGACAGTTTTCGATCTTACAAACTGCAAGCAAAGGGAGAATGAAAGAGTCTCTGATTTCATTGCTCGTTGGAAGGGATTAACGTATTCCTTGAGTTTATCACTCCCTCAGGAGGAATTATTGCCAATCTGTGTGGCAAATTTGCGTGACGAATTACGCACGCCATTGATCCCTGTGAAATACACAGGAGGGTTTCGAGACCTTACTTCAATCGCTCAACAGATTGAAGATTCCCTTATGCAGGCTAAGGTTAAATCTCGTGTAATTCCATCAGCTCCAGGAAGAAGAATGGGTAAAGCAGAAACTGCTACAGTTATGCTTAAACAGGCACCTGTACCTATTTCTACTTCAAAACCTTCATCTTCTCGAAGGGCTCCACCTCCTGAACGCCAACAACAAAGGCTGTTTCGTCCAAATGATCAAAAAGATCAACGACGAAAACAATTTGAGGATATGAAGAGTAAAACATACTCTTTCCAAAGTGAGCAAGTTCCTGGTTACTTCATTTCAGCTCTGGAAAATAATTTGGTTCAATTACCAGTGCCGAAGAGACCAAACAAGGAAGGAGATGAAGACCGTCCCAATTATTGTCCCTTTCATCAAATGTTGGGACATCCCATCCAGGAGTGTTTTGTCTTTAAAGACCTCCTACAAAAGATGGTTGACTTGGGACAAGTCAAATTGAAGGGTTCTTCAGCTCATGTAGCGTGTATTACCGCTACAGATCCAGAGGAAGGAGGCGAGTGGCAGGAAGTCAAAAGCAAAACTGCGAAAAAATATGATGATTGGATGGTCAGAAAGACAATCAATCGGACCCATTCCATTTTGCGAACACAATTGAAGAAGCCAATTGTGTCTCCTACAAAAGCTGCAGTAAAGCCTCCATCAAAGGACAAATCCTCAAAAGGGCAGCGTAATTCAAAGAAGAAAGAGGAATCAGAAGAAGATGAGTATGCATCAAAGCCTAAATTGTCTTTGACTCTGGCAGATTTCATGCCATCTACTTCAAAGTCACGGGCACCGTCCCACCAAACGGCACAGCCTAAACAGGCCAACCAGGCAGAGTCTTTATCAGACGAAGAATTGATCTTTGGTTCTGTTAATATGATTCAATTAACAGATTCATATTCCAGTCTTGATGAGCCTGAATTCCCTATATCAAATAAAGGAACCCGAGGAAGTTCTAGAGGTTCAGGATATAGGGGAAGACGTGGATCTTTCCGAAGCCACTACTCTAATTCTACCCCTGCTAGCACTGTATATGCAGTAGAAACTCGTGGTAGAGCCCTTCAGCGAGCTCAAAATGAACAAGCAAGTTCTTCTGCTAATGGCCAACTCAGCTTCGGCACAATTATTTTGGAAGACCGATTAAAGGTTCCATCTTCTTTATCTCAGCAAGCAAATGGATCTAATCAGTCTAATTTTCCAAAACCAAAGATGTTGCCAACTTCAATACAAGATGCATCAGCTTCCAAAGCATCTGCTTCCAAGATACCTGCTAAACCACATATTCCTATTGGGAAACGCAGGCCTCTAGATCAAAAGTATGATATATTGAAACACTTGGCCCAAGTACCAGCCAAATTATAAATTTTGGATGCTTTGAATCTATCAAGAGATCTTCGGGAAGCACTCATCGAAGCTTTGTCAAGTCCTCAAGAGTTTGAAGCTGAGATTGCTGCAGCTGAAATTTATCACATAGAGAATAATCCTGCAGAATGCCATGCAGTGATATCTTTTACTGATAAAGATGAGGATGATGTTGTGCATGGGCACATAAAACCTTTGTACTTATCTGGCAAAGTCAATGGTATAGATGTTCGAAGAGCTTTCATTGACAATGGTTCAGGAGTCAACCTCATGCCCATTCGAACACTTCGTCGATTGGGCCTCACAGAATCTGATTTATCTCCTTCTACCATGATGTTGCAAGGATATGATAAAAATGAACAAGAACCACTGGGAGAAGTTACGCTCAGAACTCAGTTTGGAGATCTTGTTTCCAATTCAGATTTCATGATTGTTGATCAAGACTCAGCTTTCAATATCTTACTTGGAAGACCCTGGTTACATCAGCATGCAGCTATTCCGTCATCATACCATCAATGTCTCAAATACTGTTTCGATGGTCAAGTTGGAACATTATATGGTGATAAGGCCCCGTTCAAAACATGTGAGTCTCAATACATTGAGGCGGAATTTTATCACATGAAGGGAAGAGAAAAATCTACAATGAAGGAAATTACCAAAGTTAATGCTCCATATGGTTTGGAAAAAATTCCAATAAATCCATTTTTACATGTGAGTACAGATTATGTGTTACCTATCAATCAAATTGACAAAATAGGCCCAAATCAAAATACTCTTATGGAAAGATCCATAATGTCAATTACGGCAATCGAGCCAGACAACATGGGAGAAATTGGTAACTTACCAAGCAATGATGAAAGCATAAGTGGTGACGTTTTCATTTCGTCTGCTGAAATCCAACAAGTCTATACTTCGCTAATCAGGCCAGAAGAAGTTATAGCAACACCAGAGGTGAATGTTGATGTCGATTCTCAATCCATCATCTCCTCTTTATTTCCCAAAGAAGACCCTTGTTCATCAATAGGGACGGAAATGGAAGCTTCTTCTTCAAAATGTGAAAATTTTGACATCTCTTATGATCATGAGAATTTCGTTTTTTCATCTACTTTGCAAGTAGAAACGGAAGATATAACACATGATGAAGAGGAAGAGGAAGATCTTAGAGATGCTCCTCCAGCATTTGAAGAGGGTATCTCTACCACTGTGGATGAACTCAGAGAAGTAAATCTGGGTACAGAGAAAGATCCACGCCCCACTTTAATTAGTGCGGCCATGACCCTTGAAGAACAAGAGATGTATATTTCTTTTCTAAAGCAAAATAAAGATATCTTTGCTTGGAATTATACAGAGATGCCTGGCCTTGATCCTGATGTTGCCACCCATCATTTGGGTTTGCCAAAAGAACATCGAGGATTCAAACAAGCCGCGAGAAGAACACACCCAACCTATGCTTCCAAAATCGAGGCTGAAGTGGATAAGCTTATCAAAGCTAACTTCGTCAGAGAAGTTCAATATCCCAAGTGGTTGGCTAATATTGTCCCAGTAAAGAAAAAGAACGGACAAATTAGGGTTTGCATCGATTTCAGAGATCTTAATCGGTATTGTCCCAAAGATGATTTTCCAGTTCCGATTACAGAACTCTTAATTGATGCGACGGCTGGCTATGAAGTACTTTCTTTCATGGATGGATATTCTGGATATAATCAGATCCGAATGGCCCCAGAAGATGAGGAATATACAGCCTTCAGAGCTCCTCAAGGTGTGTTTTGTTACCGGGTGATGCCCTTTGGTTTAAAGAATGCAGGTGCAACATATCAACGCGCCATGCATCGTATCTTCAAACCTTTTCTAGGGAAATTTGTTGAATGCTATGTAGATGATTTGGTGGTTAAATCCAAACAACGTTTTGATCACTTGGATGATTTGGAAATCATATTCCACAAGCTTCGACAACATAATTTGAAGATGAACCCCTTAAAATGTGCTTTTGGGGTAACCTCAGGAAAATTCCTCGGCTTTGTTGTACGCCATCGTGGTATTGAAGTCGATCCTGAGAAGACCAAATCAATCCTTGGTATGTCACCTCCTCAGAATTTGAAAGAATTAAGAGGACTTCAAGGACACTTAGCTTATATTCGGCGTTTCATCGCCAATTTGGCAGGCAAAAGTTTACCTTTTACCAAATTATTGAAGAAAGGAGTCACTTACCAGTGGACTAAAGAATGTCAAGAAGCATTTGATATTCTCAAGAAATACCTCTTAAGTCCACCAGTACTCATGCCACCTGTTGAGGGTAGACCTCTTATCCTCTATGTGACAGCTTTAGAGAGATCATTGGGTGCCTTTCTCGCTCAAAAGAATGATGCTGGGAATGAAAATAGTCTCTACTATCTCAGTAGAACTATGCTTGAAGCAGAAACCCGGTATTCGAGTATTGAAAAATGCTGCCTAGCATTAATCTTTGCAGTTCAGAAACTGAGACACTACCTGCAACATCACGAGGTCCAATTGGTATCTCGTAATAATCCACTCAAATTCATCCTTAGTCGTCCAATGCTTACAGGACGTCTGGCAAGGTGGGCGGTTATTCTACAGCAGTTCGACATTCAATATGTGTCTCAAAAGGCAATTAAGGGCCAAGCTCTGGCTGATTTCCTGGCTGAACACCCTTCAGTGGAAGACACATATTCAGATATCGAACTCCCTGATGAGGAAGTTTTTTCTATTCAAGAGAATCCTCAAACATGGGAAATGTATTTTGATGGTGCTTCTAGAAGTCCAACAGGGAAGAAAATGGAAAATCCTAAATTCAACAAAGTTGGTTTAGGAATTGTGCTCATTTCTCCAGATAAGGCAGTGTTACCTTATTCCTTTTTGTTGTGGGAAGGTGGTACCAATAATGAAGCTGAATACCAAGCTCTCATTGCAGGCTTGGAGTTAGCGCTTCAAGCACAAGTGAATCACTTAAAGGTAAAAGGTGATTCAGACCTGGTAATCAAACAAGTCAATGGGGATTATGCCATCAGAAAAGAAGAATTAATCCCTTTGTATGATTACGTCAGAGAGTTAATGTCGGAATTCCCTTCAGAACCGACATTTTCTTATGTCCCAAGATCACAAAATGCTCAAGCTGATGCACTGGCTAATATAGCCACAGCTTTAGCAGATCCAAATCGGGACGAGACAACCATCGATATTGCCCACCGTCGTGCAATTTCACCTTATGTTCAAGTCAGAACAGAGGAAATTAATGAAATTAGTCCCATTCCTGAACCATATGGTCATACTACCGGATGGATGTCACCTATCAGGGAATACCTTCAAAATGGAACACTTCCACCTGATAGAGCCAAGAGAGAACAAATTCGGCGACGTGTGGTCAATTTTACTCTTTATGATGGTCCAAACCACCTTGAGAAAATTCTCTACAAACGTGGTTTTGATGGAGTTCTCTTCAGATGTATTGATGGTGAAGAGACAATGGCTGTCATAAAAGAAGTGCATGCAGGAGTCTGTGGTGCCCACCAGTCTGGACATAGATTGTCTGATCAAATTCGAAGACTTGGATACTTCTGGCCTTCAATGATACAAGATTGTGTTAATTTCACAAAGAAGTGTCATTCATGCCAAGTATATGCCAATTTCATTCATCAACCTCCAGAGTTGCTTCATACAGCTAAATACTCATGGCCATTTTCCACATGGGGAATGGATGTGGTGGGACCTTACCCTTCAGCTACGGCCAAGCAGTTTAAGTACATTCTTACTGCTACTGATTTCTTTTCCAAATGGGCAGAGGCAGTACCTCTCAAAGAAGTCAGTTCTAAATGCATTGTTAGCTTCATCAAGTCTAACATAATTACTAGATTTGGTGTCCCTCATACCATATTGACAGACAACGGCACCAACTTCTGCTCTTCTGAGGTAAAGAGATTGTATCAAGAATACAACATTAAGTCCAACCATTCATCTCGATATCATGCAGCGGCTAATGGCCAGATAGAGGCCTTCAACAAGACTCTTTCAAATATACTGCAAAAGATGGTGGATAAAGATAAGAGGTCATGGCCTGATAAACTCTATCATGCTTTATGGGCTTATCGGACTACCACTTGCAATGCAACGCGGTCTACTCCATATTCATTGGTATATGGAACAGAAGCAGTCTTGCCAATTGAAGTCCAATTGCCCTCACTCAGAATAGCCATTTGTGATCAGTTATCAACAGATGAGCAATCCCAAAAGCGGTTGAATGAATTGGAACAGTTAGATGAGAAAAGATTGTGCACTTTGCACCACTTGGAAATCTATCAGAATCGAATAGCACGAGCTTTTAACAAAAAAGTTCGTCTTCGTTCATTCATTCAGGGAGAATTGGTATTGGTTCTCAGAACACCAATGATACCAGGAAAGAAGCCTCCCAAGCTTGAACCAAAATGGGAAGGACCTTATTCAGTACATAAGGTCTACTCCAATGGAGCGTATTCTCTGATTTCAATGGATGGAGAACACATCACGACTCCAACTAATGCCAGATTTCTGAAGAAGTATTTTGTATAAACACAAAATATTGTTCACAGAACTAAGACTCTTACATTTGGTTCATACAGCAATGGTCCAGTATGACCTTAAACTACAACTACGTCCAGCATGACGATAAACTGTATGGTCCGTGCATATGACCTTAAACTATTCGCACTTATGTCCCTGCAACATGACACTAAACTGTGCAGCACCAATAGTCCTAACTGCAAGACTTTAAACTGCATAGTCCCTGATTTTGTCCTACATGACAATAAACCGTATAGAAGTTCTTATATTTTGTCCGAGATGACATTAAACTATATTTTGTCCTAGCGACATGACATTAAACTGTGTGGCACTTTCATCGTCCAGCATGACGTTAAACTGTGTTAAGTCCCTTATTGTCCTACATGACACTAAACTGTATTCTGTCCGAGATGACATTAAACTATATTGTGTCCTAGCAACATGACATTAAACTGTGTGGCACTTCCAATGTCCAGCATGACGATAAACTGTAAAAAGATCAGAACTGATATCCTCATATTGATTCACCTTAGTCTTAGCTACATGACTTTAAACTGTACAGCATCAGTTCGTCCTTGCTATATGACGCTAAAACTATACAGCAATGGTCCAGTATGACTTTAAACTGCAACTTCGTCCCACACGACATTAAACTGTGAAAAAGTTCCATAAACAGTCCAGCATGACCTTAAAACTGCATCATTCCTGGTCCATGTATACGACCATAAACTATTTGCAAATATGTCCAGCAAGACGTTAAACTGTGACGTCTTAACTACATGACGCTAAACTGTATAAAAGTCCCTCACGTCCGGAAAGACGTTAAACTATATAATCATCAAAAGTCCAGCATGACATTAAAACTGCACAATCCCCCTTTCGTCCAATATGACGTTAAACTATATTGTCCCCTTCGTCTTAACTACATGACGCTAAACTGTACAGAAAATCCCTTTTTTATGTCCTACATGACATTAAACTGTACATCGTTAAGGTTGTTATTACCTCTTGTTTCTCACACCGAGTATGACTCACGTGAGCTTAGAGCGAACATCAACCATAACACTCCCTTTGGGCCACTAACCATGTGTAAGTCCCAACAACATTTTTTTTAGATCATTGTCCACAAGAACAACTTGATCATTAATTCATTCTTTAATTGAACTACACAGACTTTGATCCTTGCCCTCCAGGCTGGGTATGTAGGCAACCTCCCAAAGGTTCAAGCCCAAAAACAATCTCTTCACATTGGTTCACCACAATCTCATATGATGATGATTTGTGAAACCACCCTTGGAATCAATATCTTTACATTGATTCACTTTCGTCCTTGTTATATGACGTTAAACTATACAACACTTTTGTCCAGTACGACAATAAACTACAATATTCTTTGATTTCCTCATTTGAGAAGGAACCATTATTAAACATTGATTCTTTTTCAATCATGGTTTTCATTTTCAAAAAGATTACGTACATACATGGTAATGCCTAAACTTTTTATCTTAGGTTAAAACCATCATTGCACTAAAGTCCCTTTTCACCCTTCACATGTACGAACCAAATTTGTACAAAGGGTATTTCTAGAACTACGTGGACTTGATTCCCATCTTTATGGGATACGTAGGAACATTCGAGTGTCCCTCGAATCCAGTCCCAAGTCTTTTTGGCCTAACCCCAAATTTCACTTTCAGTCCCTTGACTGAAAAGTCCTCATGAAAACACACATTGTGTATTCATTATTATGGTCCGAATTCTATGACCCCAAAAACTAAGATCACTCATCCTTTCGTCCTGCACGACGTTAAACTGCATTTCAAGAACTACGTATGGCTTGATTCTCATTCTTATGAGATACGTAGTGAAGTCCAAGTTTCAATTCAGGACCCAGCCACAACATGATTATGGTTTTCATTGACCTATGTATCTCTATATACATTGGAAAATACCCATCTTTATGTATTATAATCCTAACCTTAAATATTTTCAGATCTTCATAACCCTTTTCATGACTTATGGTCACAAAAATGTCAAACTTCTGAGAATTCTTTTGCCTGACTATGCAGCACGTGCCCATAGGTGGCCTTGCATAAACAGTCCACATAACAGACTTGTCAGCCAAGAGATGCTATTTATTTGACCATGCAGCCAATGCCCATAGGTGGCCCTGCATGTTTTCAACCCCCTAACGGGTTTGTTAAATAATAGTAACTTCATTCTTGGGAAGAATGCCTCTTTTGTCCTTATTTGTCTTAAACGACAGTATGTAGGGATCCGCAAAAATAGCCATCCTTAACGTATTTGTCCCATATCCTTTTTCATGATCTGAAAGTATTCAAGTCTATGGTTTATTCTTCTTCCCTACGTTTGGGTCAGACCTTCGTAGGAGTGATATTCATCCAGTTCTTCGATATTCTTGTTTGGAAATATCTTCTCCATATTCAAGTACCTCTTTCCATACAACAAACTCTATGCTTTAGAAAATTTGAATCTCCATAAACTTTCACTGGCTTTTAGCACTAGGAAAGTAAATTTCTAAGAGTTCTTTTGCCTAACTATGCAGCACGTGCCCATAGGTGGCCTTGCATAAACAGTCCACATAACAGACTTGTCAGCCAAAAGATGCTATTTTATTTGACTATGCAGCCAATGCCCATAGGTGGCCCTGCATATTTCAACCCCCTAACGGGTTTTGTTAAATAATAGTAACTTCATTCTTGGAAACTACTTATTCTAATGCTATTTAGCTCTTTTTCATATCATTCCTCAGATTCAAATATTCTTAAGTCATAGTTTACATATTTTCTCTCATACTTGAGTATGGTAATTTGTTTTCAGATAAATTATCAAGGAATTGAATCCATTTTTCGGTCAAAGCTATTTCGACCTTAAACATTAGCCCCTTTATGTCCGGCGTACATGACTTTAAACTGCCCACACAAAAGACAAAGGAAATCTGAATAAAAGTCAAGTTCCAGCACACTTGGGCGCTGCCCTCTGCGCCTTGAAAGACTTGCGCGCACTCCCTTTTCCTTTGGAGGGATTCGATTTCCTCAGAGTCAAATCCTCATTTCTTTCCGGATCCAACTCTGAGGGGGGACTTTTGTTGACGCTCCTTTCGTCACAGAATCTAAAGGTCGGAAAAGGGAATATCTGATCTCAAAGTGATTCATCCTTTGAAGAAACATCAAAAATCGACAAAGGGATGAACAAGGAGAACATTGCCCATAGGTCGCGCAAGTTCCCTCATGGTCGCACAAGTACACTTGTGCGTCGCCTAGTGATCGTGCAAGTACTTGCGCGACACCTTATGGTCGTGCAAGTGACTTGCGCGACCTAAGTGATAACCGCCCGGTAACCGCACGGTAACCGCCCAGGGTCTTCTTTTGCCTATAAATAGACCCTGTGGGCCCCCCATTGGAGAAGATCGGTTTCCAGAAACTCGGATCAAAGCTCCCGACGCCCAAGTCTCTTCTCAAAGCTTCCAGAACACTTCTAAGGTAATTTCTTACCTAGAATGGAAGATCTAAAGGGAAGAAGGAAGGCCTAAGTGTTGAAACTTATCAAACACTTGCGCGCCGACTTAATTCCTTCAATATAACTTGCGCGTCCCTCTTCTGGAAGAACCTAAAGAGGATGGGAAAGGGTTTAATAAAGAGTCGCTCAAGTAATTCAACTCTGGTTGAAAATCGCGCAAGTATCCCTTATGTCGCGCAAGTATACTTGCGCGACCAATACTTGCGCGCCGCCGCAGGACTTGCGCGACCTTCAATACTTGCGCGCCCCTATCTTTTTGGGTGCCCATCTTGCCCATTTTTACCCCTCTTAAGCCATTTCACCCTTCCTATTCAAGATTCAGTCTTCAAGATACTCTTCAAAGCTATTTATGGCCTGATTTCTTGATTTGACATCCTTATCTGAAAGGAATTCTGTGAAATATCTCTCAAAACTTAGTGATTTAAACATCTTTATGTCATCAAAGATTGAGAGTTCATTCATTCAACCTCATCCTTTAAAATGAGAGAATCCTAACCTGGGTTTCCTTTTCAGGAATAATCCCCAGTTATGAAACCTTTGATTTGGGCATCTTCCTTAAGAATAAGCCCCAATCAAAGTCCTTTAATCTTGGGCATCCTCCTCAGGAGTAAGCCCCAAACCTTAATCCCTAACCTGGGTCTCCTTTTCAGGAATAAAGACTCAGTCATAACCTTGGGCTTCCTTTTCAGGAGTAAGCCCCAAGTCCCCTAACCTAGGCTTCCTTCTCAGGAATAAGTCCTAGTCATAAATCTTGGGCATATTTCTTAAGAGTAAGCCCCAAGTCTCTTAAAATTTCTCTTAACCAGTCATAAATTTCCTTTGATTTGGGTTTCCTTTTCAGGAATAAAACCCAATCATAAGTCCCCTCCTAACTTGGGCATCCTCCTTAGGAGTAAGCCCCAAGATTAGAGTATTCAAATCTCCATAAAGCACATATAACTTTGTGGACCCTATTCATGGATTTTCTTCCTAAAAGTAAATCCTAAACCTTCGCCTATCTGGGCAGTCATCTATACATAAGCCCCAAAACAAATTCTTATGATTGCATCTTTTATGGCACAATTGTCTAAATTTTACCAATACCTCTTGTTTCTCACACCGAGCATGACTCACGTGAGCTTAGAGTGTAAAAGTAATTATGACATTCATCTTTGAGCCATCAATCATAAAACATCATATCCCATTCCTCGAACTACGTGGGTTCTGATTCCTTTTTCAAAACAAAGGATACGTAGGTAGCCCATTCATGGGTTCGATCCCAACATTGAAATAATCTCTGTCCTTCTGAATGACGATAAACTTCAAGTGCCCCACTGAGTGGCTTTAAAACCAGCCTGGTCATCAAAATGACCAAGAGACTTTTATATAAATGTTTTTGAAGGATACCATTGACCAAGAATCTCTAAACAAATATAGATGATTCTATATTGATGAAGAACCTCGAATACATATAAAAGATTCTCTAAATTTCTTGCATATTTAATCATTGATTGTTAAAACTAAAGGAAAGCTCATTTTATACTTGGTAATGTAATAAGGATTCACGAACTTAACTTAAATCTATAAAGAGAGTCCCGGAGTAGACAATAATTCCCCTCAAAAAGGTGTGATGAGTCCGACCTCCCATCCTCTCGACCAATGCAAATTCCTAAGCCTCATTAGCCCACAAGCTAATGAGCGCCTGCCTTTGGAAAGTAGGTCCCAACGGATGTGGAATCATTGGATGTTTCCGGTTCTACGAACAAACCCGTTAGAAACCGATCGGAACGTTTGAATCTCCCGTCCAGGAGGTCATCCCCGGATTCCGCGCGAAACAGTCATGCATTGCCCGATACCTCTGAGGTAACTGCAATCGGTATGAAACCAGTCCAACTCTCTCCAAAACCCCCAACGTCCCAACATACCTCAGTGAAAGCTTATCCTATCTCATAATCCTCCTCTGTCCCAATATCTATGTGATGCGTAGGAAAACCTGATCTCTGACCTTGAACTCAAGGGGTCGTCTTTGTTGATCAGCATAAGACTTCTGTCACTACTGTGTAGTAGTCATCCTCTTCCGAATCAACTATATCATCCATGTGGTCTCGAAGACAAGCCGAAGTCCCAACATAGCTACCTCACCTGCTTCCAGTTAACATAAGGGTGCTCAGCATTTCTTACCATACAAACCCTTAAAAAGTTCCATCTGAATAGTTTATTGAAAACTATTCTTGTAGGAAAGATCCATAAGAGGTATGTCCTTCTCCTGAGAACCTCCAAAATCAAGGATGCATGCTCTAATTATGTCTTCCAGCACCTGTATCGTACTCTCAGAATGACCATATGTCTTGGGGTGGTAATCCATACTCAGAAGTACCTGTGTACCCAAATCCCTCTATAATCCCAACTAGACATGAGAAGTAAAATAGGCATCCCGATATGAAACAATAGAGTGCGGAACTCCTTGTAACCATACAATATCTCAGATGTATAGCCTTCCCAGCTCATCTACATTGAAGGTATATTTGATAGAAAAGAATTGAACAAACCTTCATGAATCTGTCAATGAAATGAAATACTTCATCACTCCCTCATGGAAACCTCAGATAACCTGTCACAAAATCCATCGCGACATCATTCCACTTCTACTCAGGAATGGGTATCTGCTGCAAAAACCATGATGATCACTGATGCTCCACCTTCACTTACTGATAGGTGGAACACCTCATGACAAACCAAGCAAAGTCAATCTTCATTCCTCGCCACCATTATGAATAGTGTAGATCTCGATACATCTTGGTGATGCCAGGATGAAGCACACAAACTGATGAATGAAAGTCATGCATTAGCTCCTCGCGTCAGTCTCCTGACACCCATATGTGCCCCTGGAAACGCAAGATCTCATCCTCACCTTTGGTCTATCTAGAAATAGGGTCCTCTCCTGACACACTTTCCTGTAAGACTATACCTTTTGAATCTGATAGTTTCCTCATTCTCACTAGATCAAGTAGAGTAGAGGTAACATCTATATAAGAAAGGAACATCTTCGCCTATCTGTCACGCACCTCCTAATGCATCTCAGAGAACATATCTATAAGTTTCCACTCACTTATAGATTCCTAAACTACATGTATCTTAGTATTCCTGCTCAACGCATTAGCTACCGCGTTGGCTTTCCCTTGTGTGTAGGCAAGCTCAAAGTCAAAGGACTTAAGGTACACAACCCACCTTTTCTATATCAGATTTAGATCGCACTGAGTGAATATATACATGAGGATTTTGTGTTCATAGAAAATCAAAAAATACTCTCCTAGAAGATAATGTCTCCAACAGTGTAATGCATGAACAACTTCCGCTAACTCAAGATCATGTGTCTTTTAGTTCATCTCATGTGACCCAAACTACTGAGACCTTTATGCAACGACTCTTCTCCCTATATAAGCACTGCTCCCAGCCCGATACCTGATGCATCATAATAAATAGAATAACTCTTTCCCACCTCTAGAAGAACTAGTATCAGTGTTGAAGTCAACCTCCCTTTCAGCTCCTAAAAGGTTAACTCACAATAATTTAACCATAACTTATTTTCACCATTCATATTCAAGACCGTCAGGGGCACTACTAAGCATGAAAATTCTTGTGTAAAACATCTACAGTAACCAGATATCCCTAGAAAACTCTCTATCTCAAAGACATTCTTCGGCTTCCCATTAGAAACCACTGCTCTCACTTTTTTGGGGTCTACTGATACTCTTGTATCTGACATAACATGACCCAATAAGTGAATTTGGTCCTTCAAAAAGTGGCATTTTGAGATATTATCATATAACTGATGCTCTATCAGTGAACTCAAAATGATCTCAAGATGTGTGGCATGGTCATGTAGAGTGTGAGAGTACACCAAGATATATTCCATGAAGACTACCACGAAAGAATCCAAGTATGGATGGAACACTCAGTTTATCAGTTCCATGAAAACTGTAGGATCATTCGTGAGATCGAACAACATAACCATATATTCTTATAGACCATACCTTATCCGAAAGGTTATAAGAGGTATATCAGATAGTCTAACGTGAAATTTATAGTAATCGGATCTCAAGTAAATCTTCAAGAACACCCAGGATCCTCTAAGATGATCAAAGAGATCATCAATCCTCGATATGGGATACCGTTTCTTGACCGTCAACTGGTTCAACATCCAATAGTCTACACAATGTCTGAGGGTACCATCTGCCTTTTTCCCAAATAGGACATGGAAACCCCAAGGAGAAGTACTGGGTCAGATGAAACCTATTTACTAAAACTTCTTCTAACTACTTCTTCAGCTCCTGTAACTCTGGTGTAGCCATCCTCTAAGGAAGAATGGACACCGGTGCAGCTCCTAGAACAAGCTCAATTGAAAATTTCACTAGGAAAACCAGAAAAGTATTCTAGAAATACATCCCTGAAATGATCGACCACTGGAAGAAATTCTGTCAATGAAGTCCCCTGGTCATCCAGATATAGACTAGAAATCTAGGTTGTAACTCCTCTAAACACATGATGCTAGGGTCCTGCTTTGCTCTCCAGAACATCCCATTCACCCTTAAGTAAAAAAAAACCACCCTCTAGTGTTGTGAAACTCAACCTACAGTGATAACATTTGACAACTACATGGAAGGAAATAAACTAGTCCATCCTGAGAATGACATCATTGCCTCTCCTCTCTAGTACATGGAGGTCCCATAATAAGTGACACTCACCAACCTCAATAGTGTAAGAACCAGGATATTCTTTTTTCGGTATGTTTTTCTCTTTTCTGATGTTTTTGAGAAAAATAAGATTTTTTGTAAATTTTTGAAGTACACGCCATGTACTCTTTTTCCACATGTATCCGTGTGATGGACGTGCAATACTCGAGCACTCATCCATGTATGGTGACCTAGAGACCGCCTTATGCGGGGGTCGGTAAGAGAAATTACATGCCAAGTACGTCTAAATTACACGCTGTGAACTAATTTTTTTCATTAAATAGACCAGGGTCATGTCTAATTAGAAGAATCATCTTCTTCTTTTCCTTCTTCAACCGAGAGAATCCATACATTGCTTAACTTTCCATAAGACCCTGATCGAGCATTCATTCTTTAAATAGAACTATATCAGTTGCGTTGGAATCACATCGATGAGTTCTCGCTTCTACTTAAACCGTGTTTCATGTTCTCTCTTCTCTCGTGGGTTATCCTCAGTTGAACTTTTTAGACATTTTTTGTAGATCTACTATGAGTTGGGTTTATCCAAGGGCCTAAGCTACAGAATATCAATCATACAATGCCGAGGTAGGTGGTTTGTGCCTTTTTTTAGATAGTCTTTGAGTTATATCTACAAAAGTGTCCAATACCCTTGATCGGGGTATTGCGTGTTTACAATTTTAACCCTGTTATTTCCTGATATGTTTTAGTTGCTTGAGTAGAGGTCAATTGAATGTGAATATGGTTAATTGTGATGATGTGGATGTCTTTCCCATGCTTGTATTCTTTATGAATGTTTGGTCTTGCTTACCCTGTTAGGCTTCTTTATTTCCATTCCTAGTGCTGATAAGTTGGAGTAATATTATTTATCTGACATGTTGTTATAAGATAGACTATTTATCCAAGTAGTTCTTGAGGTATACTTTGGATTTTATATATCGATATTCTTGATTGACTAACATAGGGTCGTGATATCCTGATGTAGTAGACCATAGGAAGAATGGATGATGAGGGCCTCTCCAGAGTGTTTGTTTACTGTTACGATTTGAGACCATAGGGGGAATAGACATAAGTGATTCCACAGAGTGTCTGTAGTTCCTTGATGCAGGTAACATGGGGAATTGGATACTGAGTGCTTCCCTAGAGCGTCTTTTAGATACCGATACAAGATTATAGGGGGAATTGATGGTGATAGCTTCCTCATAGAGTTTGTGAAAAAGCTGAACCAGAGGGGTTAAATTGTGTGTACTTCCCAGAGGGATGCATGTGTTTGTTTTAGATGGACCCTGAGGGGTTAGGCTGTGAGTACTTCCTAGAGGTTTCCCTACTTATGATTAGCTGCTTACTTAATATCTGATAATTGAAATCATTTGAAACTATAGGATTGTTTTTTTTTATTACTTCCCTCTTTAGTGCTTCATTTTGGTTATTGCCTTCCATATATATTCACTAACTATTAGGCATAAATCACTGGGTGGTTTCCTACTGGGATTTAGTCTCACATCCTGTTTGGGTAATGCTTATGGGCCCAAATAGATTATATTCATGTAGGTATAGATAAGGGCAACTGCCCTTCTACTTCAGGTACCTGATTGTTGCGGAGCTGGGGAGCATGGGACCAAGATGAGGCTTGTGATGCTGTGGAGAAATTATCAGTACTTCTGCTGTACTTTGGTTTAGTATTGTATTCTAGCATTGTCACTTATTTCTATATTTTCCTATACATATGCATCATGCATTATATATATATGTATATGTGTTCTCTAGTTGATTATTACTTCCAGTTTTTATCTATTTCATGTTTTACTACATCCCCTATTTCTATCTGTTAGACTTCTGTTGTGTTGCTCTGCCAATGAGGGCATTGTTTCCCCACAATCACACCCATGGAACTCTCTTCTAATCAGTATCCTCTGGTGTTTGGGGAAATGAACTTGAGGCCATGTGACCAACCGAGTACAGGGAACATCTTGGTGGCTTCCGAAACCGGTATGTTACCATGTAGTATCAGAGGAATTATTTTCTTCTTGACTTACTGTTTATAGCCTATAGCTAGGGATAGGAAGGAATAGGTACATGGTAATAATTTTTTCCCATGAGTATCTAACCTGTGTATAGGGAAAATCCAATCTACCTAGTTATTAAAATTTTCTAGTTTGCAATTTTACAGTTGATTTGATTTCACAGCTGGGTGATTCACATGTTTTGTGTTGTTATTGTTGATATTATTGTGGTTCTATTTCTGTTCAGACCTGATGAGATGAGGGTTTTCTATCTCATTCATCATATCTGCACTTATTACAAATCACATGTCATGCATTCCTTCCATGCCATTTAGGGTGCGTTAGTATTCGCATGTTGTTCAGATAGATGTTGTCCTAGATAGGCATGTTGTTGTTATAGATGACTTGATAGAATACCTACTTTTGATATGGTATTTAATTGTGTAAGGATTAATTTGAATGAATTCCAAAAATTGGTTCTTGAGGTGGTATGGGCCGTTGTGGATGAGAATTTAGTGGATCATTGCTCTGTTATGTTAGAATATGAGATGTATAAGAAGTCAATCTTGGATTCATGGAAAGTATGGGCCCTGACAGATCAGAATTTGGAAATTTAATGTTTGTTTCAGTGTTTTTCTTTGTTTTGGAGTAGTTTCTAAGGATTACTATCTAGGAGAACCCAGAATACATGGTGTGTAATGATGAATACACACCATGTGTCCTTATGTTCGGGAAAGAACTATTTTTCTTGAGTACACACCGTGTACTATATGTATACACCGTGTAGTTTATAACTGTGTCCCTGATTGTGTGGGTAGAGACACGGGGTTGAGAAATTTTTGGGGGAACACATCGTGTACTGGTTGTACATGCCATGTTGTGTGGAACTTGTGTCCACCTGTGTGACTAATGACATGGAGGGATGAAATATTAAGTTATACACGACGTGTATCCATGTTTTTAAAACCATGAATGCTTTATTCCTCTTGTTCCCTTCTCACACATCTATGCTTCATCCCTTGTTAATCATGATCTAAAGTGCATGCATGACCTTATAGAGTCATGCCAATGAGACGTCCTTCAGTTGTCTGCTAGTTATAGGGTAGTAATCAGACACCAGATATCGATGATCAGGGACTACCAGTAGATCCTCCAGTTGTGCCAGTCTTGGTAGCAGCCATCATTCCATACACAGGTGCTAATACACAGTTCTGATTGGGCTTTATGAGGTTCATGCAGACCTTTAGAGGAGTACCGCATCCTTCCACCTCTATGGAAGAACTGAAGTGGGTATTTTAGCAGCAAAATCCTCCAATTTTTTAGGGGAAGGAGGGCCTCAGGCTGGTGAGTCAAGGCTAGAAGCCGTACTGATGATCTCGGAGCATCAATAGACCCCTTCATAGATAAGTGTGAATCTGGATACATTTATGCTTTGAGAATCCACCATGATATTGTGGAATGTTATCTCACATGTGGGACACCAACAGGTTATGGCGTGGGTTGAGTTCCAGCGTGCCTTATATGACTACTTCTTCCTGGAGACCATGAGGTCCAATCGATCCCGAGAGTTCATGAGTCTATAGCAAGGTATTATTTCTCTTATGGAGTATTCTTCTCTCTTTACAGAGTTACAACACATTAAAACTATTCTAGGAGGTGATGATTTATTTATGGCTAGGAAGTTTGAGGATGGTCACGGGCATGACATCTGATCATAGGTGAAAATCTTCATGTTTACTTCCATCACTTCTATAGTAAACTAGGAACTAATCATGGAGCACAATCTAAGGGATTTTATAGTTGTGAGCCAGGACTCTGGACATCTAGTTTTGGTATCCCTCCGACTGATAGCAGGAAGCACCGTAGGGAGTCTACGCATAGAGATCTGAGGAGGTGGGACACTTCTTCTGGTAGCCAGGTGGTGTGATACCAGTGTAGGATGAGCAAGAATATGATGCCTCATTACACGAGAGACCTAGTAGAGTGATGATGTTGCAGCATGATGGTCCATCATCAACACTTCTGTCAAATCATCTCATTAGAATATGGTGACACAGGTTCTTCTATGACTCCGCGTTTGGGAGCAGCACCACCAGTTTCTCATCAGGTATGGAACTTGAGTTCTTTCAGCCATTCAGGTCGAGGTGGAGGTTGTGGTCGTGGTATCCAGTCACTAGGCTTTCAGCGACAATAGGGTGGATCATCTCAGAGTGGTCAGGCAAGGTTGAAGGGTCGTAGTGCAGGTCAGACTTTTGTGGTGGAGCAGACCCAACAGAAGAAATATCCCGAACCCTCAATAGTAGAAGTTACGACCCTAGTTGCCTCAGTTTTAGCTTCTCCTCTTTTTGATACAGGGGCTTCCCATAGTTTTATATCTATTTCCATTATGGAGAGTCTTGGACTCTGTATATTTTCTTTTACCAATATCATGATGCTAGACACTCCATTGGGGACAAGAATGGATAGTGTACAATAGTGCATGGAGTTCCTTCTAGAGGATGGTGGGTTTCACTTATTATGGGACCTTTATGTCTAAGAGATGACATGCTATGATGTCATTCTCAAAATGGACTAGTTATTTCCCTTCCAGGCATTTGTCGATTTCTATCGTTGTAGGGTGAGTTTCACATCACTATAGGGATGATCGTTTCTTCACAAGGGAGAATCACATTTCCATGTGAGTAGAGTGGGACCCGAGCATCATGGTTTGGTAGAAGTTACAACCCAGATTTCTAGTCTTTATCTGGATGACCAGGGGAATTCATAGATGGACTTTATGTAAATCTCCGAACCCAGTTACCTAGATTCAGTGCATTATTTTAATACATTAGCATGATTACAAGGAATCAAGTCCCAAAGGACCGATCAGTTTAGCAGTCTTGGAAAATTGATCACATGCATGAATGTTACGTTACACATTAAGACATACAAAACAACATAAATAATCCTTTATGAATGCCATTATTCCCATGGCATAACCCTGAATATCAATCACAATACACTTCTTGGAATCCTGGGAAAAATAAAACATAGAAAGGGGTGAGCTCAAACTCTCAGTAAGGGTAAGCAATACAGCGGAAACTTTCATAAATAAGCATAAACATTTAAGGCAATGTATAACTAAAAAAAATAATTTTAATCTTGAACTTCAGCATAATATGGAAATAATAAAATGAATTAATTCCATTTACATATTCACATGGATATTCTACTAGTTGCATAATCACATGGAATATCACTAACCACTTTAATAATGATGGAATACATAATGAAAGACTATCAAAACCACATAGTGAAGGCCTTATGCCAGGAATACAAATAAGATTTTTTCAAGTCCTTTAGCCAATACACTAGTATGTCTCATGAGACCTACCAATTCATAGAGGAGCTATATCAGGCTCCACCCTTTCACTTACTATGTCCATTTCATTTCTCATATGAACAGGTTTAAACATAACATAAACATTCATATTAAAACTAGTATACAAAATATCAATACTTTCTCCATAAACCATGAATGGAATAAAAATAACACACCCATAGTCAAACATATCACAAAAACTTCAATAAAACATGGAATATTTGTATCATAATAAATCATCTTCAAAATAGTTTAAAATCCATCAAAGGATGTTGACGTAGATGAAAATGATTTGTAAATATCATTGAGATAAATATCCATTTTTCTTGGAAACATTTAAAATTCCCACAATTTAGAAAAGAAGACATTTAAAGAAATTTTTTTTGATTAAAAGTGTCCCATAAAACATTGAAACTGTTAAAAGGAATTAACATTTTAAAAACATTCATGTCCAAATAAATAAATCCTTAAAACCCATTTTAAAGGCATGGACATTAATGAGAAATATTTAGAAGAATAAATATTTAAAACATTTGAAATGATGTATTAGTAAAAAAATCCATTTAAAAGAATCCCTTTGAAAAATATTTCATAAAACATGTACATGGATAATAAATATCCCAGTAGATACTTACGTAAAAACAACCTCGGATAATAAAGAGATTGTGAAATTAACCCTTACCAATTTGTTAACTTACGAAACATACAGCCCATGAAAGAGGTATCATAAAATGAATATGAAAATACACATAAATTAAATTTTACTACACAAAGAATACAATTATGGATAGTAAATACACAAAAAAAGGTAATAGTGGCAATATGGAATGAATCTCACGTGAATAAGGAGTGATATGAAAACCCCTTACCTTGCAAATTCTTTTAGTCGAGGGTACATTTAACCTCTTGTATGAAGATCATAGTATGTTATTAAGGTATAAAAGAACTATATTAATATTTAAGATATCATACATGATTCATTTATTACTTTAAACTATCGATTTAATAATAATTTACATGTTAAATTAACATTTCGGGTAATAATCGCTTTCTTTATCATACGTGTTTTAACTTGTTACTCTTGATTGTATCACTTAGATCAAGATTTAAGTACTTAAAGAATATAAAACATGATTTATATATCATATATATTTAGAATATAAATATGTATAATATACATATATATGAAATATAAAACACCGTTTATAGATATGGTAGTCTGTACATACGCATAAACACTGTTTCCGTTTTCATATCGTATTGAACGGAACTAAGTGAATAAGATATATGTAAGTAAATATATATATATAGCATCATTATTATGTCATATATTACATACTTATTAGTGATATATATTTTTATAATCGTCGATGAATGGTGAACGTGGAAATGAATCTTATCCCGTTGTAGAGACGGTAATCCATACGTACGCACGATCGACAATATCATTTCCTTAAAGGTGTGGAATCGGATGGTATATTAATTTTACAGAGAAATTATCAAGTTATTTTTATTATTTATATACATATTATTCATCATTATATCCATCCAAGTTACATAATGTTGAATAACAAATTACACCACATCGTAGAGATGGTAAGTCATACGTACGCAGGCATGGTGACATTATCATTCATAAGATGGATAGGATAATGAATATAGTTGTACTATATTTATAATAACATCACAGTATATAGAAGATACTAGAGTTATTATTTTATAATTTAAACAATAAATATATATTAAGTGGAAGAATAAAAGAAATTGAAAGAGGGTGGTGAAATCATTACTTCTTCTTCGGGTTCTTCCTTTGGATTTGATAAAAAGGGATCATTAAGTAAGATTTCTGGCCAAAGGAGGGCCTTTAGGATGAAGTTTAGAGGGGTGAGGGGTACCTTAGGAAAAATTTAAATATTATTTTATAATAAATTCATATTCGGTTTATAGTGGCTCAAAATTGATTTATTTCTAGGATAAGGTGGAAATTGGTCAAAATCCACTCAACCAATAGGTTTTAGACAGGTTTTTGTCACTTTATTAACCTTATCTTTTAGTTTTAACTCTTAGTAAATTAGTTTTACATTTACCATGTCTCTTTTTATTTTTATATTTTATGCTTAATAAACATACTATAAACATCTAATCGACCCCCAAGTTGTTCAATAATGATACACCTATCATGATATAAGTCCTTTGGCTAAAACATATACTTTTAGGAATATAAGATCAATTAATAATATAATATATGTTTTAAAAACTCTTTTATGTCAGTTTTTACACTACTAGGTATTTTGTTTTTGATAAATTCATAACAGAATTATTAATTCGAAAAAAAATCATATAACCAATCCTAATATGTCATATTAACATAGAAAGTTATTTTAATTCATAAAAAGTCTGAAATTACATTTATTTTGGTATTCATAATTTCAATTATCTTAATCATTCATTAATACGGTAATAACTGCATCATCATTGTGTCACAAATAAATTAAATTATTTAATGTATAAAATTTATAAATAAAATACCATTATATAGGAAATCATTTTATCTTTCTAATGAATATTTATAATTTGATTTATGTTTCGTATAACCCTATATTAAAAATGTTTTAGTTATTAAACATTGATTTTAACTCTTTTAACTATTCTTTGAATTAAATAATAATAAATGTCCTAATCTAATCCAAGTGGACCTAAATGATAATATTTTATTCTTAAGGTTGTTTTTGGTATAGATACACTTGTCCAATAGAATTGGTACATGTGTTAGGGTAATATTAATATCATTTTTACCCTTAATTACCCAATTTAGTTTTAACCATGGAAAATAAAAGTAAAAGTTACTATTCACCAATAATTATTTTTATCTTATTGAACCATATTTTACTCCTTGATATTATTTGTGTCTCTCGGATTTTTTAAATTCCACTCACAGAAGCGGTAAAATTAAGTTTAATGTGAATTTGCAAATTCTCCTAGGAGATGGGTAAAAGACGGTGAAAAGTTCAATAAAAATAGTATATATCTAAAATTATTCTAAACTGACTCCAATGAATTAAGTTGAACATATATATGTATTATGTATCTATTTTGACCTGAAATAAATTTAAATAAAAAAATTAATTAATAAATAAAAAGTCGGTTTTAACCAATAACTCAGTGTTTTCACTATTCATCAAAAAATGAAAGCTTTCAGAAAAATAAAAAAAATTCACCATAAGATAATTTTGATATTCTAAATCCAAAAATGATGTCTATTTTACCAAATTCAAAACATATAATTTGAATTAATTAATATAAAATTAATTCTCGTTGTCAAAACAAATAGTGTGTTTTTAAGAAATAATAACTATCAAAAGATTGACACTTGTTTATGTATAATTTCAATGTGAAATTAATTCCAATGAACAAAATTGGATTAAAGAGTAGATATATAATAAAATTATACTTCCAAAACATTAAAATATATAATTCAACACTATAAATTATTTTGATTAAAAAAGTTTTTTTCAGTTAAAATATAGTATTTCTCACTATTCACCCAAATATAAAAGTTATCAGAAAATCACCTAAACTTTATTGAAACTAAATTATTATGTCAAAATTCTAAATAAGATGTTTATTTTGTCAAATTGAATATATAAAAGTTTCAAATATTGTACTTAAAAAGGGTTCGCCATTAAAAGTTGGTAAAATTGCATTATTTGAAAAATAATTCTTTTATCTGAAAAAAATGAATTTGTTCTTACATTATGTATAAGAAACTCATAATATAGATTCTAAAATTATAAGGACAATATAATGTATAAAATTTAGTTAATACTATTCATAACCGCTTTTGAAAGGCTAGTTTTGTAAGTCGTGATGTGCTTGAACTCAGTGGTGCGTGTAGTGAAAGTTATTGCATTACATTGAAGAAATAACGTACTATAAAATATTGGGGTGTTACATTCTTAACTCCATCAATAAATTATGTCCTTGAAATTTGAAATTGTTCTATGAAAATTAATGGTTGAAAATAGAAAATTCCTTTATGGGAAAACCCACATGAGAAATTGGGTTAATAAAATTTAGTTTTAATAACCGGAAAAAGGGGAATGAAAAAGTCACCACCAAATTAGTGTTTTGGATAGGAGAACATTGGTGGAAATTATAGGCACATAATTATAGGGAATACGTAAATATTTATAGGGAGTTACTGAGGTCATCAATCATAAACAATTGTAGAATTACGGGTCTCAAAACCACCAATCGGTGATGATTTAAAATACCATTGTAAGGTATTAGGACAAAACATTTTTTGTTTTAAGATTCATTACCTAATGTTTAAGAAATTATTTCTTCATAGAATAAGAGAAGAATATATATATATATATATATATATATACTTGACATGTAGGGTTTCATCCTTCAACTAATTCCATCCACAAACTCATCTTTCACTCAAAATTATTTCAAAAAAAATTTCCTATTTACCTAAATCGTATAAGGATCCAAAAAAGATGAATTTATAATTCATTTTTAAGACTATATTAAAAAAACTAATTATACAAATCAGTACATCACATAGTCCAGTCCTAGGTGATGCACCTTTTTCACTCTTCGGTTTTTGGTTCAAGTATCGTGGAGTTTCTGAACGCGACAGGTTGCCGCCCGACCTCTGGGCTGTCCTTTTTAGGGAAATCCAAAAATAACCATAAAAATAGTATCGAATTTCAAACTTAATCCATTCCATCCTATAGAATTATCCAGAATACTTATATCCAAACTCTCAGCCCAAAATTTATAATAAAGTTAAACATAATGAGGATCATTTTTACCATGTAATAACATGTGAACGCCTTCATCATGTATTCTTTTACAACATCACAACATCCTGAATTACCAAAATCAGTCATATCTTATCCCAAAAACACTACTTCATTATCAGGACCATATTAAGTATTACCATTCCTTTAACCATGTATTTTCTAAAAAGTGTAGCTTACTATTAAGTTAGTTTTCTTAGAACTAAATACTCTCAAATCCTCAATAAAATAGTACTACAGTACAATCCTTATTTATCTCCATAATTCATGTAACCAGTATACTATTGATACAACACTCAAATGAAATAATTCTATAATAAGAACATAATAACACTAGTCTTTCTTCTTCATCTCAGGTAGTATCATAACATTATTATTATCCAAAAACATCATTTGCAGTATACTCTTATGAATGGGATATTGATTTGCGTAGTGTCTCAATGCCTTGAAGATAATGAATTTTACATTTGAAAACATTTTCTTACACTTTCAATCATGTACTTGGTGTCCTTTTTTTCCACACTTATAACAACTCCCATTCCATTCAGTCATTTACCAAGGTTATTCATTCCAAATTTATCACATATTGGAAAATCCTTCTTTCCCTTATTTCCTTTCTAAATTTTGGCTTAATACCATGAATGATATGACCCTTCTTACTCTTTGGATCATACATATTACTGGGGCTCACAATCCTTCTACTAGGTGCTATTTCTATACAATGGCATACACTAGGTTAGTTTGTTAATTACAATGAATAATTCCAAACTTGTAAAATACCAAACATAAATTGAACGGTTTATGGATATAATCCAAAAATATATTTTCTTTAAGGAGTTATATAATAGTAGATCCTTCATAATAATTTTTAATGAAAATATGAATTACCATAAGCATATTCCCTAGGAGTGTTGTAAACAAGAGTGTAGCATGACCCATTGTTGTGCACCAGTTCTCGTTCGAGTCTAACTTAATGTGGTGTTTTTAGGTTTTACCCCTAGGTACATCAGTCTCAGAGCCGTCTTTACCTACTCGTATCCAGACAGGGATGTATTTTCTTGGAAAACTCACAAAATCTCAACATTTCCAAAATTATAGGAAGTCCTTCTATACTAATCCTCAAAGTCTATCTTAGGGTAATGTGCTCTAATCAGAGTTTATCTAAATCTTGTTTCCAAGGGTATTTCTAATCTTCCTCCGATACCAACTGAAACGCCCCGACCCCAGTTACCTAGAGTCAGTGCATTATTTTAATACAATGGCATGATTATAAGGAATCATGCCATGAAGGACTAATTGGTTTAGTAGTATGTGAAAATTGATTACATACATGAATGTTACATTACACTTTAGGACATACAAAACAACATAAATAATCCTTTATGAATGCCATTATTCCCTTGGAATAACCCTGCATATCAATCACAATACACTTCTTGGAATCCTGGGAAAAATAAAACATAGAAAAGGGTGAGCTCAAACGCTCAGTAAGGGTAAACAATACAGTAGAAACTTTCATAAATAAGTACAGACATTTAAGGCAATGTATAACTAAAACAAAATCCTTTTAAACTTGAACTTCACCATAATATGGAAAAAATAAAATGAAGTAATTCCATTAACTTATTCACATGGATATTCTACTCGTCTAATAGTCACATGCAATATCACTAACCAATTTCATAATGATGGATTGCATAATGCTAGAAAATTATAACCACATAGTCAAGGCCTTGTTCCAAGACTAAAAATAATATTTTGTCAAGACTTTGTACCAAGACGTTAGTTTGTTTCGTTAGACCTACCGATGCATCGAGGAGCTATATCGGGATCCACCCATCACTTACTAATTCCAATTCATTCCTCATATGAACAGGTTTAAAAATAACCTAATCATTCGTATTAAAACTATCATACAAAATTTCAATAATTTCTCCATAAACCATGAATGGTATAAAAATAACATATCCATAGTCAAACATATCTCAAAACCTTCAATACAATACGGATGATTTGTATCATAATAAATCATCTTAGAACATGTTTAAAATCCATCAAAGGATGTTGACATAGATTAAAATTATTTCTAAAATTATTTGATAGAAATATCCATTTTTCTTAAAAACATTTAAAAGTCACAAAATTTAGAAAAGAAGACATTTAAAGAAATTTTTTTGAATCAAAGTGTCCCATACCACTTTGAATATTTTGAAAGTAATTAACATTTTAAAAACATTCATTCCCATATAAATAAATCCTTAAAACCCATTTTGAATACATGGAACTTAATGAGAAAGATTTAGAAGAATAAATATTTTAAACATTGAAATGATGTTTTAGTAAAATAGTCCCTTAAAATAATCACTTTGAAAACCATTTCATAAAACATGGACATGGATAATAAATCTGTCCCAGTAGATACTTACGTAAAAACAACCTCAGATAATAAATAGATTGTGAAATTAACCCTTACGAATTTGTTAACTTACGAAACATACACCCCATGAAAGAGGAATCAAACAATGAATATGTAAATACACATAAATTAAGGTGTATTACACAAAGAATACAATTATGGGAAGAACATACACCACACAAAAGGTAATAGTGGCAATATGGCATGAATCTCATGAGAATAAGGAGTGAGAAGAAAACCCATTACCTTGCACTTTCCATTATTCGAGGGTAAATTTAACCTCTTGTATGAAGATCTTAGTATGTTATTAAGGTATACCAGAACTATATTAATAGTTATGATATCATACATGATTCTTTTATTACTTTATACTACCCATTTAAAAATAATTTACATGTTAAATTAACATTTCGGGTAATAACTGCTTTCTTTATCGTACGTGTTTTAACTTGTTACTCTTGATTGTATCCCTTAGATCAAGATTTAAGTACATAAATAATATAAAACATGATTTATATATCATATATATTTAAAATGTAAATATGTATAATAGACATATATATGAAATAAAAAACACCGTTTATGGAGACAGTAGTCCGTACGTATGCATAAACGCTATTTCCATTTTCATATCGTATTGAAAGGAACTAAGTGAATAATATATATGTAAGTATATATATATATAAATATATATATCTCCAGTAGGATTATTATGTCATATATTACATAATTATTAGTAATATATATTTTTATAATCGTTGATGAATGGTGTATGTGGAAATGAATCTTATCGCGTCGTGGAGATGGTATTCCGTACGTACGCACGAGTGACAATATAATTTCCATAAAGGTGTATAATTGGAATGTATAATAATTTTAAAGAGACATTAGCATGTTATTTTCATTATTTATATACATATTACTCATCATTATATCCATCCAAATAATGTATTATTGAATAACAAATTACACCATGGTGTGGAGACAATAAGTCGTACGTACGCACGCATGGTGACATTATCATTCATAAGATGGATAGGATAATGAATATAGTTGTGGAATATTTATAATAAAATAACAATATATAAAATATAATGGAGTTATTATTTTATAATTTAAACAACAAATAAAGGGTAAGTGGAAGAATATGAGAACATGAAATAGGGTGGTGAAATCATTACCTCTTCTTCGGGTTCTTCCTTTTCATTTAATCAAATGGGATCCATAAGTAGGCTTTATTACCAAAGGAGGGCCTCTAGGATAAAGTTTGGGAAGTTTAGAGGATATTTTGGTAGGGTTTGGCCAGTCCAAATGGCTTAGAAGGTTTAAAATAGAGTGAAGGGGGAGTGCCCTTTAATAAGAGGGGTGATGGGTGCCTTAGGAAAAACTTAAAATATTATTTTATAATAAATTCATATTCGGTTTTTAATTGCTTAAAATTGATTTATTTAGAGGATAAGGTGTGTATGGGTCGTAATCCACTCAACCAATAGGTTTTATACAGGTTTGGATTACTTTATTAACCTTATCTTTTAGTTTTAACTCATAGTTAGTTAGTTTGACATTTACCATGTCTCGTTGTATTTCTATATTATATGGTTAATAAACACACATAAACTTCCAATAGACCCCGAAGTGTTCCATTAATGATACACCTATCATGATATAATTCCTTTTGCCAAAACTTATATTTTTATGAATAGAATAAAAAATTAATAATATAATATTTGTTTTAAAAAATCTTGTATGTCAATTTTGACACTATAGGGTATTTTGTTTTTGATAAATTCATAATAGCATTATTACTTCGAAAAAAATTCATATAACCAATTATAATATTTCATATTAACCTAGAAAATTATTTTATTTCATAAAACGTCTCAAATTACATTTATTTGGGTATTTATAATATCTATTGTCTTAATCATTTATTAATATGGTAATTAATGCATCTTCATTGTGTCATTAATAAATTATATTATATAAAGTAAAAAAATTATAAATAAAATACCATTATGTAGGAAATATTTTTATCTTTCTAATGAATATTTATAATAGAATTTATCTTATGCATAACCCTATATTAAAAATGTTTTAGTTTTTTAACATTGATTTTAACTCTTTTAACTCTTCTTTGAATTAAATAATAATAAATGTCCTAATCTAGTTTAAGTGGACCTAAATGATAATATTTTATTCCTAAGGTTGTTTTAGGTCAAGATACACTTGTCCAATAGAATTAGGATAAGTGTTTGGGTAATATATATATCATTTTTCCCTTAATTATCTTATTTACTTTTAACCGTGGTAAATAAAAGTAAAAAAGTTACTATTCATCAAAACTTATTTTTATCTTATTGAACCACATTTTACTCTTTGATATTAACGGGGTCTATCATATTTTCTAAATTCCACTCACAGAAGTGGTAAAATTATATTTAATGTGAACATGCAGATTCTCATAAGAGATGGGTAAAAGACGGTGAAAAGTTCAATAAACATTTTGTATATCTTAAATTATTATAAAATAACTCCAATGAATTAAATTGAACTTATATAGGTATTATGTATATATTTTGACCTAAAATAAATTTAAATACGGTAAATAATTAATTAAATAAAAATTCGGTTTTAACCAATAACTCAGTGTTTTTCACTATTCATCAAAAATTGAAAGTTTTCAGACAAATACAAAAAATTCACCCTAAGATAATTTTGTTATTCTGAATCCAAAAATGATGTATATTTTATCAAATTCCAAACATAGAAGTTTCATTAATTAATTTAAAATTAAATCTCGTTGTCAAAACAAATAGCGTGTTTTTAAGAAACAATAACTATCAAAAGATTGACACTTGTTTATGTATAATTTCAATGTGAAATTAATTACAATGACCAAAATTAGATTAAAGGGTAAAAATATAATCTAATTATACTTCCAAACCATTAAAATGTATAATTCAACACTATAAATCATTTTGATTATAAATGTTTTTTTCAGTTAAAATATAGTATTTTTCACTATTCACCAAAATATGAATGTTATCAGAAAAACACCAAATATTTACTGAAAATAAATTCCTATTTTTCGATTCTAAATAAAAAATTTATTTTTTCAAATTGAATATATGAATGTTTCAAATATTGGATTTAAAAAGGGTTCCCCATTAAAAGGCGGTAAAATTGCATCATTTGAAAAATAATTCTTTTATCTAAAAAAATGAATTTGTTCTTACATTATGTATCAGAAAATCATAATATGGATTCTAAAATTATAACGATTATATAATGTTCAAAATTCATTTAATACTATTCATAACCGCTTTTGAATGGCTAGTTTGAGAAGTCGTGATGCGCTTGAACTCAGTGTTGCGTATAGTGCAAGTTATTGCATTACATTGAAGAAATACTGTACTATGAAAAAATGGGGTGTTGCACTTTCCTTTAGTGGTTGATAGTTTTAGGGATATCTTGCTAGAGGACTTGTTAGGTTTTCCACCTTAGCGAGAGGTGAAATTTTCTACTGATCTTGTGCTAGGAGAGTTACGAATGTCCATCCCTCTTTATATGATGGCTACAATAGAGTTACATGAGTTCAAGAAGTAGTAGGAGGAGTTGCAGGAAAAGGGTTTCATCCAACCCATTACTTATCCTTGGGGTTTTCCTATTCTATTTGTGAAGATGGCAGATGTTACCCTCAGACATTGTTTGGATTATCATAAGTTGAACCAGTTGACAGATAGGAAGTGATATCCCTTACTGAGGATTGATGATCTCTTTGATCAACATTGAGAAGCCTGGGTGTTCTCGATGATTAAATTAAGAACTGGTTACCATCAGTTGCGCATTAGACTATCAGATGTACCTCTTACATCCTTTCAGAGTAGGTATTCTCTATAAGAGTATGTGGTTATGTCGTTCGGTCTCACAAACGCACCTGCAATTTTCATGGAATAGATGAATCGAGTGTTCCATCAATACTTGGATTCTTTTGTGGTAGACTTTGTGGATGATACATTGGTGTACTCTCACACTCAACATGACCATGCCACACATCTTGAGATCATTATGAGTACACTGAGAGAGAATCAGTTTTATGATAAGCTCTCAAAATACCGCTTTTGGATAGACCATATTCACTTCTTGGTTCATGTTATCTCAGAGACAGGAGTATCAGCAGAGCCAAAGAAATTGAGAGCAGCATTTTCCTGGGTGTATCCAAAGAATGTCTTTGAGATATATAGTTTCTTATGGATATCTGGTTAATACATATGTTTTATAAAGGACTTTTCATGCTTAACAGTGCCACTGATGGGCCTAACTAAGAAGGGTGTGTAGTACTTGTGGTCAGAGTCTTGCGAGTCATCCTTTCAAGAGATGAAATGGAGGTTGACTTCAGCATTGATACAACTATTTCCAAAGATAGGCAAGAGCTATATTGTTTATTATGATGCATCAGGTATTATGCTGGGAGAAGTTCTTATGTAAGGGGAAGGGGTTGTTGTATACGGGTCTTGGGAGTCGAGGCCACATGAGAGGAACTACCCGATGCACGATCTCAAGCTAGATGTAGTTTTTCATGATTTATTTTGTTAAAGACATTAACTTCTGGGAGATAATTTTTCAATTTTCACCAACCACAAGAGTCTCAAAGATATCTTCACTCAACGTGATCTGAATTTCAGATAGCTAAGGTGGGTTGAGTACCTTCAGTCCTTTGACATTGAGCTTGCCTTTACGCATGGGAAAATAAATGTTGTGGCTAATGCTTTGAGGAAGAGGACTCTGATACATGTAGTTTAAGAGGCCAACAGTGAGTGGAGGCTTATGTCTCTATTCTCTAAGATGCATCTGGAGGTGCACAACAAGTAGGGGAAAACTTTTCTTTCTTCTATAGTTGTTACCTCGACTCTACTTGACCAAGTATTAATGAGTCTGCTATTAGATTAAGATGGTCAGGTCCTACGGGAAGGTGTGTTAGGATAGAACCCTATTCTTGGATGGACTATAGGTGAGGATGAGATCTTGTGTCTTCATGGGAGCGTATGGATTCCAGCGGACATACGTGAGGAGCTGATGTGAGACTTTCATTCCACAGTTTGGGCAGTTCATCTTTCCATCACTAAGATGTATCGTGATCTTTACTGTTATTATTTTTCATCAGGTATGAAGATATATGTTTCAAGTTTCATCATATAGGGTTCCACCTATCAGTTGGTGAAGGCAGAGAATCAAGAAACATCAGGGCTTTTACAGTAGTTACTCATTCATGAGTGGAAATGGAATCATGTCGTGATGGATTTTGTGATAGTTTTACCGAGTTCTCCTCGAGGGAACAATGTTGTTTGGGTTGTCATTTACAAACTCGTTAAGGTTTCTCACTTATGTTTGATTAAGGATACCTTCAGTGCTGATGAGTTGGGATGGTTGTACATCTGAAAGATTGTATGTTTATATGGAGTTCCACACATCATTGTTTCTGACAGAGACACCCATTTTACATCTCAGGTATGGTAGGGATTACCGAAGGCTTTGGGTACACAAGTACTTATAATTATGTCATATCATCATTAAAAAGATGGCTAGTCCGAGCGTACGATTCAAGTTATTGAGGTCATGCTTCGAGTATGCATCCTAGATTATGGAGGTTCGTGGGAGAAGCACATACCTCTTGTGGAGTTTTCCTATAATAATAGTTTCCAAGAAACTCTTTAGATGGAACCTTATGAGGCTTTGTACGATTGGCCATGTTGATCACCCTTATGCTGGCTGGAGGTAGGAGAGGCGGCTATGTTGGGACCTTGTCTTGTCTAGGAGACTATAGAGCAGATAGAATTGATTCAGAAGAGGATGGCTACTGCACAGTCTTGATAGAAGACTTATGTTGATCGACAGAGATGACCTCTAGAGTTTGAGGTCGGAGATAATATTTTCTCTCTTGTCAATCTGAGGTTGGGAATCATGAGGATTATGAGATAGGGTAAGCTCTCACCGAGGTATGTCAGGCTTTTTGAGGTGTTAGAGTGAGTTGGGCCGATTGCCTATCGGTTACAGTTACCTCAGAGGTACCGGGCTATGCACGATGTCTTCCAGGTTTCTCATCTTTGATGTTAATTCTCAGACTTGTCTCATGTTTTTCAACTCGAGGAGGTTGATTTATAGGTGGACGCCTCATTTGAGGAGCATCCTATCCAGATTTTTGATCAGAGTACAGATGTTATCTATAGTCGGTCTGTTGCTATGGTACGAGTGCTATTGCAGCACGAGCGAGTACAAGACGAGACCTGGGAGAGGGAGGATGATGTACGATCATAGTGGCCAGAGATTTTTGAGGATTATTCTTCTACTACACATTTCTAGGGAAATTCGATTAAGAATTTATTTAAGTGGGGATGTTTGTAAGAAACCAGATCTTCTTTTAAGTTATGTTTTCCTCTTGTCTGGTGTTTTTGAGAAAAAGAGTAGTTTCAAGAAATTTTTGAAGTACACACCATGTACTCTTTTTATGCTTGTAGTTGTGTGCTAGAAGAGTAACCGATGGGCACAAAACCATGTGTGGTGACCTAGAGAACACCTTATATGGATGTTAGTAAGGGCTAGTACACACCATGTACTTTTAAAGTACACACCGTGAACTTTCTTTTTTTCATTAAACGGACCAGGGTTGTTTCTAATTGGAAGATGTGTCTTCTTCTTCGCCTTCTTCTTCAGAGAGAATCTGTACGACGCTGATCATTCCCCAATTCCCCGATCGAGCATCTGTTCTCCGAATCGATCTTTGTTGGTTGCATTAGAATTGCATCTATGAGTTCTCTCTTCTTATTGAAACTCATTTCATATTTTATCTACTCTGTTTAGTTATCCTCAATTGAAAATTTTAGATATTTTTATAGATTTACTACATTCTAGGTCGATCCATGGGCCGATGTCGGAGTATATCAATCATAAAATGCCAACGTAGGTGGTTTGTGCCTTTCTGTAGATAGTCTTTGAGTTATATGGGAAAAAGTGCCCAATACCCTTGATCAGGGAATTTTGTGTTTACGGTTTTAACCCTATTATTTCCTGCTATGTTTTACATGCTCGAGTAGAGGTCAATTGAATGTGAATAGAGTTAATTTCAATGATATGGGTGTATTTCCCATGATTGTATTGTTAATGACGATTTGGTCTTGCATAGCATGTTATGCTGCTTGCTTTCAATTCCTAGTGCTGAGAGGATGGAGTAATATTAATTAACGGACATGCTATTATGTTGTAGACTATTTATCCAAGTATTTATTGAGGTATACTTCGGAAATTATATATCAATGTGCTCGATTTACTTACCCAGGGATGTGAGAACCTAGTGTAGTAGACCATAGGGAGAATGGACGTTGAGGGCTTCATTAGAGTTTTTGATTAGTATTACGATGCGAGAACGCATGGGGAATATACATAAGAGCTTCCTCAGAGTGTTTGTAGTTCCTTGATGCAGGCCACATGGGGAATTGGACGTTGAGTGCTTCCACAGAGCAACTTTTAGTTACCGATATGAGACTATAGGGGGAATTAACGGTGAGTGCTTCCTCAGAGAGTTTATAAAAAAGATAAACCAGAGGGGTTAGACTGTGTATACATACCAGAGGGTTGCTTCTGTTTGTTTTGGTTGGACTAGAGGGGTTATTCTATGAGTACAACCCATAGGGTTCCCTACTTAATATTAGTTTCTTACTTGATATTTGATAATTGAATGAATTTGAAACTTTAGGACTGTTTACTTTTGAGTACATCCTTGTTTACTACTTCATTTTTATTATAGCGGGTCATATATATTCACTGACTATTAGGCACAGATCTTTGTGTGGTTGCCTATTGGGATTTAGTCTCGCACCCTGTTTGGGTCATGATTTTGGGCCCAAAAAGATTATATTGCTGCAGGTATAGATAAGGGATAGTTCTCTCCAACTTCAGGTACCTGATTTTCTATGGAGATGGGTAGCATGGGACCAAGGTGAGGCTTGCGATGTTGTGGAGCATTTATCAGTATTTCTGTTGTACTTTGGATTAGTATTTTATTCCATCATTGTGACTTTTTGGCTATTTTCCTAGACATATGAATCATGCACTATATATATATGTATATGTGTGATCCTGTTGTTTATTACTTCTATTTTTTACCTATTTCATGTTTTACTACTTCCGTTATTGATATCTATTTTAATTTTGCTATGTTACTATGGCAATGAGGGCATAGTTTCCCCAATATCACACCCAAGGGCCTCACTGCTTGTCGGCAGCCTCTGGCGTTTGGGGAAATTCACTTGAGGTAATTTGACCAATAGGGTACAGGGCACCTCTGGGAAGCTTCCAGAATTGGGACGTTACAAAGAGGGAACTCCTTTCACTAATATACACTAGTCTTTCTTTCCCCAATGGAGTTTCAAACATTAGGAAATCTACATAAGTAAATATATATATCCAAATGCTCTCCACAATAGAAACAAATATGAAACTATGGGAGGCCCATTTATCAAAAAGAGAAGAAGCTAAAACTAGGGAAACAAGAATTGTACATCTAACTGTAGAAGGGTTGGGATCCTTCTCATGTTGGATCTACTCCAATGAAAATGTTTGACCTATACAACGACCTTGTGACTCTGCCTGACCACCCTGAGCTGATCCACCTTATTTTTGTTGTATTCCTGGTGACTGGTTAGAACATCCATGACCTCCACCTCAGCCTGAACGGCTAGATGAACTCCAGTGACCAGACTAATGAGAAACTGGTGCTCCTGCTCTTGAATGCGGTGTCATAGAAGAAAACCTATCACCAACTATTGGGGAGAAAAAACAGAACTGCATAAGATGGTCTATCTTTCTATAAGATTGGCACTACACTGGGCTTCTCGAGAAATGTGGCCTCGTATGTCCGACCTTACCACACTGGTAGCATACTACCTAGCTACCTGGATGTGCATATCACCTACACAGATCTCCACATGTAGACTCCCTATGGAACTTCTTACTATCACCTATAGAAGTACTAAATCTGGATGTTGGACCTCCCTAGCCCACAGCTCTAGAATCCCTCAGATTGTGCCTCGTGATCAGCACCAGATTAATGATTGAATATATAGAAGTCAATTTGAAGATGTTCACTTGAGCCCGAATGTATTTCCTGATACCATCCTCAAACTTCCTAGCTAGGAATAAATCATATACCCCTAGAAATGGTGTCAATCACTACAACTCTATGAATAGAGAAGAATACTCCATGACTAAAAGAGTAGTCTTCTCAAAACTCATGAACTCTCAGGCTCGATCGGCCCTCAAAGTCTCTGTGTATAAGTAATCGTAGAATGTACGCTGAAAATACTTCCAAGCCATACCTTGATGTCATCCCACATGTGATATCACATCCCACCATCTTTTGGAAGAATAAAAAAGCATATATATAGCGATATTGACCCTCCTATATAAAGTCATATCAAGATGCTCGAAGATCATCATCATGGATTCCAGCGATGGCTCTACAGCCTAGGGTCCTCCATCCCCTGAGAAAGTGGGAGGATGTTTCAGCTAAAATACCCACATCAATTTTGACATTGATGGGGTAGGAGGTGGTGCTCCCTAGAAGGTCTGCATCATCTTCATATATCCCTCTCGAAACTGTGCACTGGAACCCACATCTGGGATAACAGGTGGTGCCAAGACTAGAACTCTTGGAGGATCTACTGGTAGTTACTGTTCATCCTTGTCTGGTGTCTGATCAATGTCCTATAACTGGCGTAAAACCAAAGGATGTCTTAGTGGCATGACTATGTATGGTCAAACGCACACCATAAGTCATGATTAATAAGGAATGAAACTTTTATGTTCAAGAAAGGAACAATGGAAAGAAAGAATTCAAGATTTCTAAAAGGTGGATACACGGTCTGTACAACTCCTACATGGCGTGTTACCATAATCTTCCACATGGATGTGTACTTTTTCTAGCCCAGTTCGTGTAACACCACATACACACAATGTTTTTTCCTAACACACGGTGTGTACTTGAATCCTTGTCCCCTGCCCGAGTTCTTCAACACGACTTATCCCACATGGTTCTCCTAGAACAAGACTACATGTCATTTTTGTTCCAAACACAATGTGTACTAGAAAGAACTTCACTTACCCATGTTTTTATTCACATGGTCAATTAAACGGCTGACTCAAAACAGAATGTTTGTTCAATACACCGCATGTATTAACTACCAATAATCCACCCGTGTCTTTAGTCACATAGTCGGACACATAGCTCCTAAGACATGGCGTGCACATAGGGTGCGCAACGTCTCCCACCAAAACTTTCTCATCCCCATGTCTCTACACACACAACCATTGACATGGTTAGAAACTACGTGGCGTGTTCATTAAATACTCAACGTGTACTTAAGAAAACAACTCCTTCCCGAACGAAGGATACATGGCATGTATTAATCCTTACACGCTGTGTATTTTGGTTTTTACAGATAGTAAGCCTCAAAAACTACTCTAGAACCCATAAAACACTGCAATGTACATTAAAGTGCCCAATTATAATCCACAGGGGCCCCTAATCCCCACAAATCAAAGCTTGGAATCTTATATATGTCATATTCAAACATAGCAGTGCAAAGATCCACCAAATTCTGATCCATGAGGGCCCATAACACCCCAAGGAACAATGTTTGGCGTTCATTCAAATAAAACACTTAACATTAGCAATACCCTTTCAAATAGTAGGTATTCTATCAAGGCATCTATCACAACATCATGCATACCTTGCATAACATCTATCAAAACAACATGCCAACAGAAATGAATCCTAAATGGCATGGCAAGAAGGCATGACATGTTATATCTAGCAAGTGCCTATATGGTGCATGAGATGATATACCATCATCTAATCAGGTTTCAACAGAAATATAACCTCAATGATATCAACTATAAAAACACAAAATATGTGTATCTCCAAATGGTGAAATAAAAACAACTGTAAAAAGTGAAAATCCAGAAAAAATACAATAATTGAGGTAAATTGGATTTTCCCCGTATATGGGTTAGCTACTCCCATGCACAAATTATTACCAATTACCTATTCCATTCTATCCTTGGCTATAGTCTTCAAACAGTAAGTCAAGAAGAAAATAATTCTTTTGATACCACATTTTAACGTCCCGGTTCCAGGTGCCGCCCAGAGGTGCCGTGTACCTGGTTGGTGACATGGCCTCAAGCGCATTTCCCCAAACGCTAGAGGCTGCGGACTAGCATTGAGGGACTTTGGTGTGATAGTGGGGAAACTATGCACTCATTGGCAGAGTAATGCAACAGAAATAAATAGATAAAAATGATATACAATAGCAGAAGTAGTAACAACATTCAAGAAGCAAACATCGGAAGACTTAATGTAATAAACAACTAGAGCACATATATAAATGATGCATGTCCCAGTTGTCTGGGAAAGAATCCAAACAAGTTAAAATGATGGAATAAAGTACTAAACCAAAGTAATAAAAAAAATAAACTCTAGTAGCATCACTAGCCTTACCTTGGTCCCACGCTCTAAAGCTCCAAAACAATCATGTACCTGAAGTAGAAGGGTGCTTTCCCATATCTATACCTCCAGAAATATAATCTTCTTCGGAAAAAAGCATCATCCAAATAGGGTGTTAGATGAATATCAATAAGAAACCACCCAAAGATCTGTACCTAATAGTCAGTGAATATATATGGCAGGCAATAAGAGAAATGAGCAGTAAACAAGGAAGTACTAAAAAGTAAATTGTCCTACAGTTTCAATTTCAATCATTTACATTTAACAATTTAACCAACCAATTACAAATACAAGAAACCGTCTAAGATGTTCTCACCGCCCATCCCATCTAGTTCAGCCAACAATCTCAAGTAACCCTATGGGTAGTTCCCACATCCTAAACCCTCTCGTTAAATTTAAAATAAGGATATAATGAAGAATCTATGAGCAAGCACACACCATCAATTCCTCCTATAGTCTCGTATAATCAAAGTCTCTCGGAGGAAGCACTCACTGTCAATTCCCCCCTATAGTCTATTAATGGTAGCTATAGACACTCTGAGGAATTACTCTATGAAAATTCCCCATGTGGTCTCTTAATGGAACTATAGACACTCTGAGGGAGTACTCAACTTCAAACCCCAATATGTTCTCACAGCGTGATAATTATAATAGACATATTAGGAAATCCCTTGACGTCAATTTCCCCTATGCTCTCACTACAGACGGTTCTCACATCCCTGTGTAAAGCAATCATACACAAAAAATAAAAAGCATAAAAAGTAAAAATCTAAGTACTACGTGGCTAATTAGATACAAGGAATAGAAAAACATATCAGATATAAACTCAATCCATCATAACAATAATAGGAATGGAAAACAATGGCCAATCTGGAAAAGCTAGACCAAATGGAAAAAATCAAACAAGCATGGGAAAACACATCTATAGCATGGAAATTAACCCTATTCACAAAAAAACCTCTATTCAGACAAAAAAGGAATATCACGCATTAAAACGGTTAAAATTTCTAAACACGCAATACCCTGAATGAGGATATTGGGGTACTTTTTCACATATAAATTAAAAACTAACTACAGAAAGGCACAAACCACCTAGATAGGCATTTTACATCTGACATAGTTGAATCTAAGCCTTTGATTCAACCTAGATCATTGTATATCTAAAAACCACTATAATGTTCAACCAAGAATATCTCAAAAAATAAGTGGAATCAGGAAATGGGGATCTAGAAGAAGGAAGAGTTTACCATGTTGATTCCAATGAAATCGACATCGGTCAATTCAGAGAATAGATGGTGAGTCGGGATCTTGGAGAAGAATCACCGGCTATGGATGATCCCAGATGAGACAAGTCAAGAAGAAGGGTGTTCTTCCAATTAGACATGGCGCTAGTCTGTTTAATGAAAAAAAAGTACACGACGTTTCTTTTAAAAGTACATGGTCTGTACATGACTTTACCAAGCCCCGTTTTACTCGGTCTCCATGTCACCCACATCGCCATGTACTCAGAAACCTATGGAAACTGGGTACAGGACGTGTACTTATAAATACAGGGCGTGTACTTATATGTACACGATGTGTACTCCTGAAATTTCTAGAAACTCCTATTTTCTCAAAACAACCAGAAAAGAAAGACAAACCTGAAAGGATGATCTAGGTTCTTACAAAACATAAATTAAGTGGTGCACAACATGAATGATCACTCGTAGAAGAATTCAAATAGATCATGCAATTTTACTTCATAGAGAAGGATCGACAGGTAAAATTGAATGAATATGGATAAATAATAGGTTTTTCATGGAAAATAACTGCCATAAAGAATATATTTATAGATGTGAAAAAATTGGGTATTTAAAATCAAATAAGTGCGTTATTAATTTTCAACATAAGTGCATCAAGATCTCCGGTTTTGATAGAAATAAATAAAATTCATGTTAAATCAAGAATGGATTGGTTCTCAATAAAATATGTGAATGGGAACAATAGGTAAAAAAGGATTGTATTTCCCACAGGAATGTAATTTTAAAGATAAGTACAATGAGATGTGGACTAGGGTAAAAAATTAAAAGTATTTTTAGGAAATAAAAAAAATAAAAAAAAATACATTTTCAACATTCATTTTACTTTGGTTTCACGGGATAAATTGAATCACTAATTAGCATGGGATTAAAAAATATAAAACATAATCATTTGAGCTCAAAAGTTTCAAACAAATTATTTAAATTGAAAAATAAAATAATTGAAAAATATAAAATTTAGAATCTAAAACTACAAAGTTTCACTCCCACACACATACTTTATAAAACTTCCATATTGTGAATAGTTTATATTAGAATTGAAAAACAAAAATATGAGACATGAAAAAAAAAAGTGGGAGGAAACACACAGTCTAGTTTATTGGAGACACTATCTTTAGGTTAATCACCTTGTTTCTGTTAACTAAAAAGAGACATGAAATAGAATAAGAAAAAAGATAATAAAATTATTAAAAGAAAATATAACATAAATATAATAAAAATGGTAAATAAAATAAGGATAGATCATCATTTTATCCCCAAGTGGGACATTTGTTTTTGAGTTCCACCAGTTAGTAATTCCATCTATTTTCTATAGTTTGATGGTGGGTGGATTTTTTTAGATGAACCAGCACATCACCTTTCAAATAGCATGCATAATATTTCTTTTCCCATCAATATCCTCATGAATAGAATGCATCAAATCCATAATGTTGGAAATTATAAATGTATTTAACGGTGGGGTAGGATAAAATATTATTTTTCCTCCATTGATTTGAGTACTACTTGTACAACCTATTCGTAATCATGTTGGTAAGCCTTTTCAAAAATTTGAATCTGTATATACTATTGAATGGTGGCTTCCTCATGTTCTACTTCATTGTCCAATTCCAATGTATACTCAAAAGTCCTAAATGTACTGAAAAATGGGTGTTATTTTATAGTTTATGTAGTGATAATTAAAATTAAATTAAATATAGGGAAATTTATACTCCCATGAGTGGATCATCCATGAGATCTTGTTCTTTAATGATTGTCCCTTAACTGTTTTCATTGTGATATGGAAATGGATCCATCAAGATTTCTTTATATCCTATAATCTGTTATTATTCTTCTTCTTCCATGGAATACTCCAAAAGTATGAATTCAGAATTTTCAAAAACAATATGGTTAGTTTTCATAGGAATTTTAGAAATAGTAAAAAAAAATTGAATCCATGGTTTGGTCATCCCCCTCACGTAGTCCGGATAGTGAAAAAGTTTTCTCCATGAGTGATTCAACTATCATCTCAAAAATGTTTAACAGATGATTTTCTTCAAGTATTTCTTCCACATATTAAATTTATTTTTCATAGGTTATAGGAGTGAGATATTTTTATTCCTCCGGAAAAAGTTTATTGAACTCTAGAAATCATTTTGATATCTCATTGAGCTCTAGGGTTTAGTCTTCTAGAACTGTTGGTTTAAGGTCCTACATGAGATATTTGAAGAGATCCCTAAATGTATCACTAACCATTAAAACTATAAATCCACATATATAGATACACATGTAGCAATATAATTACAATTTGGTGGGGGCGGTAAAAAAATCCATTTTTTTATTTTAAATTTTAATTTGAAAATATAGGGTTACTTAAAATTAAATTGTTACCACTACCTCCTCATAAATGGTTCCATATTTTTATAATAGCTTGTTATCGGGTGTGTGAAAAAATTATCTCTTTATTTTGAATATTTTATAGTGGTTAGCCTCTATTATCTCTAGATAAGAGTGATCAATATTAAATTAACTCACTTTAAATTAGATGTAAAATATGTGTTTTTTATTCTTCAAACACTAAAGTGTAGAAGTTAGAAAAGTTTTAAAAATTTTATTAAAGAATCAATTGATAATTATTTGGTTTTTTTTCATTTTTATGTGTCATCATAGTCTTAAATGTTTTTGTTACCACTCATTATATTAGAATAAAAAATTAAAGACTCATTGATTAGGTTACCAAAAACCCCTGGTTGAAGGAAACTTTGGAAGCAACTCTTTTTGTATGAATGTCAGTAAACTACTCCTAAAAAACAAATGAAAATAAAAATCTATAATTGTTACTCCTTGAAAATATAGAAACAACTCATGTATTCCACACATCAGCAAGCTATCACTAGACACTAACCACCAATAATATTCTTCTCAATCAATGTTTGGTTTTTCTGCATAGGGGATTTAGAGAACTTGAACCAAGGATATAAATATTTAATAACACCAAAAACCTAAATAAAATTGTATTAGGAGAATTTATAAACACTATAAATAGAAATAATTCAATAAAAAAAGATAAATTAAATTAAAGGAAAAGTCTCACCCATTGAAAAATGGTTCTCCTCCCTTCTTTAACAACATAATATTTATCCCCCCACTCAAGGGGTCATATAGAATAAAGGGGAAGTAAGAGATGTTGAAAATATAAAAATAAAATAAAATATAGACTATATCAAGTGAATCATATATTATATCTCATTATATACATAGATAGGTATTGAAATAGATGTGTAGGATCTTATTTATAGGAAAATAGTGATGCATATTTTCATCTAGTTTTTTTCATTTAAATCTAGTGCATTTTTTCCCAATAGAAGACCAAATCTAGATAGGGTTCCTTCTGAAACGTTTTTCCCATTTTTCATAGAAATTTACCCATAAAATTTAAGATTAATTAAGCATATAGTAGAAATGTTATTCAAAAATTAATCTATATTAATTTTCTATCTGAACATACTTCTAAATTTCCTCTGTTTAAATGTGTTCATCAACCAATTTAATGAATGAATTTGATCCTTATTTTTAATGAAGATATTATACATTGAATCTACATTCATATATTCCAATAATATGTTCGTTTATTATTTAATATCTTGAGTTATGAATTATTTATTGAAGGTATGTCAATTCTATTAGTAAAAATATTATCCAACATGATTAATTTATTTTGGATCCCTATATGTTGATTTAGAACTTGATCAAGGTTGATGAAATTGATCCTATTAGTCAAATAAAACTAAAAACAATTTCATTATTTGGATTAGTTTTGAAAAATTTATTTATAAAATGAAGAAGTGATAAAAACTTCTAAAATTATAAAATGAATTGATTTTCAAAATTTATCTTGAAACACACCAAAAAAATATATGTGATTTCACATAAAAAAAAATTTTAGGGTAATATTCATTTAAATACATGTGAAAAATATTTAAAATATAATCCTTATCAATACCCCCACACATAGCACTTGGAAACCTAAACAAGTAAGAGTCAAAATCAAATCAATGTAAAACTAAAATTCATACCAATGAGATCCAAACACTAAGAAAAAAAAGATATCATGCCTCTTAAAAAACAAATATTTTATTAATGTCAACTCGTTCAATCCATTTTCAAATAATTTATCCTTCCATGCAGACAAAAAATTAACCTCACATGAATTTTTCTTTATCACCCAAATGAATATATTTAACAATTATTTCCTACTTCAAACCCACAAAAGTATCATCATAGAGTAGTTGAATTCTATTATCTCCACATGATATGTTTCAAGGTCTTATTTTAATTCTAAGGAAATTTTGGGGTTATATTGTGTCTTTATTTTGTTTGGTTTTAGATGTAAAAAAGTATAATACACAATAAATAGAGTTTGTAAATTTTTTAATAAAAAATATATGGTTATTATTTTCAATCATTTATACCCTCTTCCTCACTCTACATAAGAGAATATAAACAGAAAACATCATTTAAAATTCATTTTACATCCCACACCATTAATATTTCAGCAGGAATAATGATATCAATAAAACTATCTTCAATAAATTTGATTTTTTTAATAATATTTTAAAATTCTTCAAAGTTACATTTTTTAAGGTAGTGAGGGTGATTTGAATTTAAGGTATTGGTAGAGACATTTCATCCCTTCACTTGAATGAAAATACATCTTTTCATATTTGTAAAAAAAGTATTTATATTTTACTTTTTTCATCAGTTATAGATCTTCTATATTTTTTAATTCTACTCAAAATCTTTAGAAAAAAAATATTTTAGTTGTATAAATATCTAATTCAGATTCTGATTTAGCTACTAAAACATCCAAAATAAAATAATTATCCCACCACAAGAACGATTCCCCAAAAATGAGTTATACATGATCAAGAAATTTACTTCCTAGAGTTGGTTGGATTGGTAAAATGGCATGTAATTTGCATAAATAATAGGTTGTTCAAGGAAACTAAACAATAAAATTATTAAATATATAGGTGGTCCAGCATAAAAATGATTTATTGAAAATGGATCTTTTTAAATCAAAAACGTTCCCCAATAATTTTCAACACAAGTACATCAAGATCTCATGTTTTGATAGAAATAAATCTAATTCTAGAAAAATAAAGAATGGATTGGTTCTCTCAAGAAATGATGTGAATATAAAGAATATTTAAAAATGGTTTAGATTCCTCACAAGAAAGTGATTTTAAATATAAATATTGTGATATGAGGCATGCGATTCAAACATCAATAGTCATTTTATGAAACTAAAATTTTTTATATTTGAATCAAAGTATATTTCAGCATCCAGTTATGTTTGGTTTCATGGTATAAATTGAATTACTCAATTTCATGTGTTTTTAAATTGGAAAATATAATCATTTAATATAAAAATTTTTAAAAACATATTAAAATTGAAAAATAATCACAAAAAATGTGAGAAACTTGTATGAATTTTGAAAAATAAAAATTTGAAAATCATAAACTATAATGGTTCCATCACCATGGATATTGTTTTACAATATCCTTATTTTGTATAGTTTATATTTGAAATGAAAACTAGAATATAATATGTTTAAAAAGGTGGGATGAAAAAATGGTTTATTAGTGTCAAAATTTTTGAGTAAATCTATTTCATTATGCTCACTAAAAAACAATAATAAAATAAAGAAAATAAAAAAACTAAATTTTTCTAAAAAAAGAAAGCTGAAATTGAATGGACAATGGAAATAAAATAAGGGTACATTTTGGTTTAACGCCTAAGTGGGAATTGAATTTTAAATTCCTCTAGCAGAATGGACAAACTATTATCAATATTTTGATAGTGGGTGGAGTTTTGAGATTAACCATCACATGTCATTTATTACAATTTTTATCATTTTTCAACCTTGTAGAGAGACACATGGATAGAGTGTATCAAATCTATTCCCTTGGAAATGAAATATGTATTGAAGGTATTGGTGGGATAAAATCAGTGCCTTACTACTTTGGTTTAAATAATAATTATATAACCTCATCTTTATCATGTTTGGATTCCTTTTAAATATTTTCACCTCCATATACTCTTTCATGGTGTTTGTCTCAGGTTCCTCTTCAATTTCCAGTGAAAATTTATTCTCAGGGAGTCCAGAAAATTTTGTAAAAAGTGATTTGTCTTGTAGTTAAATTAGTGATAAATCAAAAGTAATTAAATCTGTGGAATAGTATACTCCCTTGAGTGGCTCGTCCATGAGAACCTATTCTTTAATTATTTTCCCTTGATTGGTTTATTTATGATTGGAAAAAGGATCAATCATGCTTTCTTCAAAGTCTGCAATATTCTCCTATTTTTTTTCTTCCATGTAATACTTAAAAATTATTTGTTCTACATTTTCAAAACAAAGATTTTGAGTTTTAAGATTTATTTTCTAAATAGTAAATACAATTGAATTCATGGTTTGGTTATCCCCCTCAACTGGTTCAGTTGGTAACATTTTATTCTCCATGAGTCCCTTAGGTATTATCTTAGAAATGTCAAGGGGGAGGTTCTTAACGTAGTTATCTTGCCTATTAGATTTATTCATCATTGGTTAGAGGGTTGGGCCATGTTTCTATATCATCAAAATAATGATATAACTCTGGAAATTATTTCAAGATCTTAGTGAGCGCTTTAGAAAAATTTTATAGCATGGATGGTTTGAGATCATTCATGATATCCTCAAAGAGATCCAAAAATAAATGTCATAATATTGAAAGAATTAATCCCTATAGCTCGATAACACATGTATCAATAGAATTTAAATTTTCTTGGGTGACTGAAAAACATAATTCATTTTATATTTAATATTTTAATTTTAAAAAAATTAATATATTTAGAATTATATTGGTTGCATTTTCTCCCCAATCATAGTGCTATGTTTTTAGACTAATCTATCATAGGGTTTGAAAAAAATAACTATCATGTATGATATAATGCAGTATAGTGGTTATCCAAGGTTGTCTCTTGATAGGAGTTCACAACAGTCATGTTTTTACGTAGAAATTATAGATAAAATGGGGTGTTTTTGTTGTAATTATTTAAAAACTAATGTTATGTTGTAAAAAATTATTTAAAAACATTTTGATAACTTAAGTGGAATTTTTAGGTTGTATTAACTTTTTGAATTCCATTATTGTATTAAAATTTATTTTACCTATCCCTCAATATAATTTTAAATGAAAGACTCCATGATAGTGTTTCCAATCATTCTTAGTTGAAGGAAACATAGGGAACCAATCCATTGTGTATGAAAGTAAATAGAGTATTCCTAAAATAAAAAGTCAAATCCAAATAGGTAATTGGTTCTCCTTAGTAATCTATAGACAACTCATGGATTCCACACATGTTCTAGTGATCATTAGACATTCACCACCCATCACAGTCTTCCCAATCTAGTCATTCTTCCCTAGTTAGAGGGAATTTATATAACATTAATCAATGATATAAATAATGCATAAAAACCGTAAATATTATCACATTAAGGGAATTAAGCACCATTATAAATAGAAATAATTCAATATAAAATGTGAGATTAAATTAAATCACAAGACTCAAGAATTAAAAAAGGGTTTTCCTCCCTTCCCTGAACACTAACGAATTTCCCGTCAAGTTAATTGGTCATGGAGAATAAATAGTAAGTGGTAGAAGTTGAAAATATAGAAGAAAATAAAAATAGTACTCTAGGATGTTAATCATCTATAACAACCCATTATTTTCCTCTTTAATTCATGATATGGAATTGGTGGATCTTATATATAGAGAGTTGGTGAGGTATATTTCCCTTTATTTTTTTCTATCAAAATTTATTGCATTGTAGGCCCAATTTAATTAAAAATATCAAAAGAGGTTATTCTTTAAATTTATTAAAATCTTCCTTATATCTTCACCCATATAATTTTATATTCATTGAACACATGGTGAAAATTTTATTCTTAAATTAGATCAGATAAATGTTTTGTCTGAAAATAGTACATGATTTCCTTATTTTTAACAGACTGATAGACCAAATTAATGAACTTATTTGATCATGATATTTAATTAATAGATTTTTCACTTAGTATTAATTCCTCTGTAGATACAATAACCTCATTTTTATGTGTATATCTAAAGTTATTATTTATTTTTTATGGTATTTTAAATCATTGAACTAAAATATTTTACAACATGAGTAATCTATTTGATCCTTATAATGGACAATTAGGTATTTAGTCTAATTGAAATAAATTAATACCTTTGATCAAAGGAAGCTAAAAATTAAATCCAAATTTTTTATAAATTTTTAATAAATTATTTCCATAATACCAAAGAAATATAAATATGTTAACATTTCATAATTAAACAATCTTTGTAATGTATCTCAAAATACAAGTTGCATAAAACCGGTGACAATAATTCTTTCATGGGATGTGTTCCCAATATCAACATGAGTTATTAGCATGAAACCCACTAGTTCTCTATGATTTCTATAGGAATTGATCATATTTTGATTGTAAGGAACTAACTATGTTTTTTGTGAATATTCCTCCTTTCAAATTCATAATTTATGATATCTTGAGTGACAAACAAATAGAATCGACCCTTAGGGTAGGGTGTATTAATAGTACAATGGAGGATCTAATAATCACAAAATCACTGATGGTGTTACCAATAAACTCAACAAACCCAAATTTGTCTGATGAATCCCACATATCCATTTATGAATTAAAATCAATATTGATGGTGCTACCTCTGGAGAAACAAGACCTAAATGATGAGGAGGAATTTTCAGAACCAGTAAGGGATTTGTTGAGGTTTAATTCAAATTCTTCATTAGAAATTATATTACTTTTTAAGTGGATCTTTGTGTGGTGATTAATGTTATTAGATATGAAAAGCGGTATAATTGGAACATGTTGTGTATTGAAAGTGGCTATATGTGGGTTTTTTCCATTCTCATAAAAAAATAAACTTTGGTACAACATCATTTATACGGGGAATGGGAGGAATACCTAGAATAAAAGAATACGATTTTGTTCATGGTATTGCATTTCTATAGGGATTCTGACATTGTATTTGATTCTCTCTCGAAGAAGGATGTGGAGAATGGAACATCATCTAGGTATTTTTTAATTTGTGATGATTTTTTTCATTTTAATTACTCAAATTTATGGAATGATATTTATACACACCTCAAACATCCTTTTATCCCTATAAATTTTATTACATTTAACTGTATAGTTTTGGTCCATTTTATCCATCACCATGTCCTTCCTATATTATTAATACTTAATATTTTTTATTTGTATGAAATTATTATTATTCTCAATTATATTATATTTTTTAAAAATATGTTAAGAATTTAATTTTTAATATATTTATAGTTTCTATTTTATAATATTTAATATTCTCCTAGTCTTTTTAAATTTAAAATTGTATGTTTTGCAACAAAAATGTTTTCTGCCATCTATATTATTCAATGTATATTATTTTTAGGAAAATATTTTTATTTTTAATTAATTTTTTGACTTTATTCTATGTTTTAAATTTCATTTAGTCTTTATTTATACTTTATAATTTATATGATTTCAAAGTATCATACTTGAAATATAACAAAACTTATTATGTTTCAAGAGGGTAAATTTGGAATCATATAAAATATTAACTATAAGTAAAATAAAAATTAAACATAAAATATAGCCTAAACATATAATAAATAGTGTAAAATAAAAATAATTTCATTAATATAACAAAAAAATTCCCAGGACAAAAACATTATTGTTTAAAAAGATAACATGTATACATAAAAAAATATGAACAAAATTATTATTATGTATTACATTGTTAATTACCATATTATTAAGTATTATTAATTATTTTATTATTATTAAATATTAATAGGAAGAGTGGTCAGGGGTAAATCACCCAAAATAAATAATTAAGAAATATTGTGATCCATGGATTTATAACCAAATCCATGGATTTAGACAATTTTATAAAAAAAACACACACTTGTAACATATGTTGGAGGATTACAAGGAACAAAGTACCCAAGGATTGGACAAAATTTTAGTCATAAAAAATATCTACAAAAATATAGCACTTCGTTGAACCTAATATTAGCAGAATAGATTCACCAACATTCCAACCAATGAAGGTAGGTTCTTAAAAAACTCCATCAGCATCAACCTTTGGCTATAAATCCAAATTCATCATAGACCATAATGAATTGTATTGCATCTCCAAGTTAGAAAACATAATTGAATCATCCAGAGAGTGTAACTATAATCATTATAGCATCCATATTTATACCAAAGAAAAAGTAGTAACACCCTTTTATTCATCCCATACCTTTATTAGTAGATCAAGTAATTAACCCAAAACCTTCCACATAGAGAAGTTAACAAAAATGGTATTAAACTTCACCCAATAAGAGACTATTTTTCTTCATTACATATTTATTTAATTGCATAAAATAACTGATTTCCACTTTCAAATAATTAGACACTAAGAATACTGAAAATCCCCAAAACATTAGAAAACCTAGTATTAAACATCCTAATCTAGAAATACCACTCCAACCATAGAATTATTAATGATTCAACCATAACATGAATTATAAATCCATTGATAATTAATTACAGAGACTATCAGACATCTTATAAAATCAGTTTCAAACCATTAATTATCCAGTGACCCCACACAGACCACAAACCTATTTCAGATCATCCGCAGTTCTAAAAAACTAAAGAGAAACACAAATTAGGGAATAGTTAATAGGATAAGATAAAAAATACAAAATAAACCAACATTGAAAATCAGTCCAAAAAAATATTAAAAGGAATTACTTTCTAAATCTGATGAATTAATCAGAGAAACAAAAAGAAAAAATCCAATATTCATATCAGCCAAAAACCGAAAAAATTTAATTATTAGGACTTTGAATGAGAACCAATGTGATGGAGGGTTCCATGGCCTCCACGACCTCATGGGCATCAACCAATCCTCCGGTTTTCAACTAGTTTTGATGGTCGATCACCAAAAACCTATAATATGACTGAATTTATTTTATCCACCAACACAATATTTACCATTACAACATTAATAAATTTACTAGAATCGAAAATTCTAACCTGATTTTCAAGATTTACTGATTCAAGAACATTAAAGGAATTAGAAGTGGAAATAAGAAATTATAGAACTATAGTGTTGGAGTTTCCACATTTATCCCTCTCTACCATGCCATGAATTTCCCATGACATTTCACCCAACCAAAAAAATTATTTACAATATAAAATGTGTGAATTGGTAGCCTTATTCTACTAAATATGGGTATGTTGATCTAGGGTGTGTAGAATGTTACCTATATAGGTAATGGAATTGATACTCCTTATTGATAATATGAATAGCGATCGAATCCTACAGGGCTCGAGCAAGGGAAAATTCTCTAAAGGATCAAGGGGTATAACTATAGGATACAACTCAATATACCACATGAGATTATTATGAAAATTTAGTAAGTACATTATTAAGAAATATTAATTATATTATTAAATATTTAATATGATTACAATAATAATTATTAATAATGATAAATAATATAATTATTAATGTCACTAATAATATAGTTAATATGATAATTTGAAATAAATATAAATTAAATAAATAGTAGAAAATATAACAAGTAATAATAATATGTTTATTAACAATTAATTATATAATTAATAATCATTTATAATAATTGTTAATAGTGATATAATTAATATTTTTATAATAAAAAAATAATAATTATAAAAAATGATATATATATATATATATATAATTATTTATGTATGTAATAATAATATAATTAATAATGTAATTAATTATAAATAATGATTAAGTAAAAAAATGAAATTGGGAAATAATTATGTATGAATTTATTCTAGGTAGAGGTTATTACAATAACCAAACACACACACACTTAGCACTTCAGTGGGCCAAACATCATCCCTACCCATAAGAATTAAAAAACCACTCATTGGACCTATTTGATTATATATTGATGGACCTTGATGGCCTACAAAGTTAAAGACCTAAATGCCCTATGGAAGGTTGTGTCGAAGCACCCTTCTCTTATCACACCTAACTATGTAGTGGCTTATTTCCTTATACTGAGGATCTATAGCATGGCCTCCCTCTAATAATCTATATTCTCACCATCAAATCATGTTTCATTATGGTTCTATGTGCTATGTGTTGTGGAGCTCCCAATGAATCTCCCTAAGGGGCACAATCACACCGATGGAGATGTCATGGTGTCTTGTGTCCCGAACTGCCAATGCCTATGGGATTTCTTATTATGCCCCAATGAAGAGCCAAGATAGAAACTCGGACAGGGGATCCTCATGGAGCGCCTCATGGTGCACCTCTCTTTCACCATGTAGCTTCTCGTGGAACTCCCCACAATTCTCAGAACATCCATCCATGGCTACATCGAACCAAGACACACCATCCCACATCATAAATATATGTGGTTTTGGTTGGTTGAATTACCTGAGAGCATCCTCTAATTCCCAAGTCATCATCCCACCAATTCCATTCATCCTCAAACATTGCAGGGAGAAATTTCACATATAGATCACTCACTATCAACTATCTTTCACTATCCACTTTCATGTTGTGTCTTCATCCTTCCACTTTCATAGCCTTGATATGTAATGGACCAGATGCCAAGTAGCCTGAAGGCCCAATGACATGGCCTAAAATCCCAATTTTTGAATGAATAGTTTCATAACTACAACTCTTTTTATAGTGCCTACTACAGTATCTACACTACTACAATGCTACTTAGTGCAATTTAAATTCATCATTACATGTATTTTAATATGGGTTTTGATAATGTACTATCAGAGACTTTAACACTTGGGTAGGCTGCAACTATAAAAAAATTATGTATAAATAGTGTGGTTAAAGACAAAAAATTGTGTTTTTAAAATTACTTTTTGTTTAATATTTTTTTGAAATTATTTTTATTTTCAATTATTCTTTTTTGGTTCACTCAATGTTTTAAATTTCATTTAGATTCAATATATAATTTATATTTTAAAATATTTCAATGTCAGCTACTTAATACATAATAATTTTTCAAGAAAGTGGAATTGAATGATTATAATATATAAACCATTGATACAATACAATTTAAATTTTAAACATTGAAGGAAAACATAAATAATAATTTAAAATAAAAAAATCATAAAAATAAAATATAACTAACACAAAAACATCATCATTTTAAAATATAGATTTCATAATTTATACAAAATTTAATAAGGTGACTTTGAAATGTTATAAATAATGTAATAATAAAATAAAAAAATGATGTTTTAAAAATTGAATGAATGAATAAAAATAATTATTACTTAAAATATTTTTGATTAGATGAAAATAAAAATTATCCTACATTATTTTCTTTCATAATATAAAATTTATGCACTATATATTATTCAAGCAGGTGAACTCAAATGGTTATAAAATATATAGTTTACAAACACTATAAATGAAATTTATAATAGTGACTGAATAGATATAAATAGTTGAAAATTAAAATAAGTTCATATACATAGTAAAAAAATAATTTTAAAAACAAAAAACAATATTGTTTCAATGCATACCATTTATACTTAAGTTTTTCTCCATGACAAGTTGTTTTATTAATAATTATTTATAACTAATTATATTATTATTAAATATTGTTAAATATATCAATAAATAGATTATATAAAACCATTATAATTATTATTTATTATTAATTATATTCAATTATATTATTATCTATTTTATTAATTACATTAAGAATTATAATATAGTTTTATATTATAAATTATTTAACTACTTTATTAATTATAATATTAATTACATAAAAATTATTACTTATTATTAAAGAATTCATAAAAAATACTAATGTTTAGCTATGTTAAAATTTTTATTATTTACTTAATTACTAATAATTTATATTTATATTACTAACTATGTTATTTTTTCAACATTACTATTAATTATTATTATTAATTAAAAATATTATAGTTAATAATAATATAAAATTCATGACTAATATAGTCATAATAATTAATATATTACATTTATGAAGTCATAGTAATTAATATGTTATATTAATAAGTAATTAATTATGACATCATAAATCTATAATTAATATAAGAATTATTTGAGTTATACTCTAAATAGCACAAAGAATAGGTTATAGCTCAAGATCCAAAACTTTATTAAAAAAAATAGAAACAAAGTTCACAAGGAGTAGGAAAGATGAAAAGTATGAAAAAACAATGTTGCAGCACAAAGATAATACAAGTCATCAAGAAACAAGATATGAAAATTTTATCTTATGAGCAGAGTACAACCGCCACCCCTACCGCTCATATGACGACCCCTCCAACATGTTTTGGGATTTTACCACATCTTATCATCATCAACATGATGGTCAAATATTTCATTCAGTGGAATGGGATCCTCAAGGGGTTGAGGATCCTGGTCTCTATCTAGAACTAAGTGAGCATTTAAAAATTCCTCATGGATGACCTCCATACTATTAGTTCTATCTAATATGTCAACTAGACTCAAACGGTTCTAACTAGATCCAGAAGTCGATGGAGTTATCTCTCAATTTATAGTGGCACCCCTCTCATAGGTTCTATTAGAATTTATAGTGGTCTACTCTATAATATATTCATCATATCCCTTTACTCCAATATTGAGTCATACAGGTTTCTGAACAACCCCGGGCTTATTAGCATCAATCAGTGATTTTCCCACAACTTGAACCAATGTCATGCCATATGTGCATAAAAATTCATCCCTACCTATTTTTTATTCAATGGATATCATAAAAAAAATTAAGAGTTCCCTTACACCTTATTTCCATTGATCAATGGCATTTTTCATTATGAGCATATTTTCTAAAGGGTTGGGGAAGACAATTTTCCTCTTACTTTTACCCGAATTTAGAAAATTATTCTAAAAGAAATATGTCGAGACCAAAATTTCATCTAAATCAAAGAATATCACCTAATCCTATCACACCTATTATACAAAAAGAGCACCTTCATCATGATTTTCTTCAATTCCATATGAGGAGGGATGAACACCATCCCTTTCTATCATGAGAAGCATATTACAACAACAACTTTCATCATAGAGGCATTATTTTAAAAAAAACCAGAACCAAAAGCAACCACATTAGACAAATATTGTTTATAAATTGAACCATAATTCATATGACCAGAATCAAGTGAACCACAATTGTATACTGGCTTGTGAGTCCTTCAACCCCCATCCTTCTCTCGATGAGCCTCTTCACTACTGGCCCAACATGAATGCTCAATGTAGTGTTATTACAAGCAGAAATGGGAATCTTAAATTTGGAGTCCTCATCCTGATTCCTATAATTATTTTAATTAGAAAACCGAAATCCCTTATGAGAATTTCATCTAACATGTCCAATTAATCTAAATTTCAAGAAAACATTATGCTATAATTTCATACTCAATGCTCATTTCAGACATAAACTCTATAGCAACAAAATCGACAGTCTCAACCAATGTATAGTTGAGATCATATTTAAACTATAATTATAGAATAATGGATATATTTGGCCAACTTAGTTTCTTGTTCAAACATAAATATTAACACAAAAATAATTTATGCATATAATTAATTTTTTATATTAATATTTAATAATATTATTATTATTTATTTGAAAATAAAAAATAAATATTAATTATTTTTATAAATAAAAAAAATATTTAAATTTAATAATAATAATATTTTTATATATAAATTATTTTATTAATTATATTATTAGTATTTAAATTAGGGTCTTTATCACTTTTATTAAGATATATTTTAGATGTGGAAGATAGCAAGGAGTAGGAGATATCACTTAAGGAAATTCTATGGAGATTCTTGATTTCAAATAGAGTTTCCTTCAGATTTTCACTTCAATCCTATGAATTTATTTGTTTAAAACCCAAGTAAGGAAGAAAAATTGGGTGATTGGTTCTTTTTTGGTGTTGAATAATTTTAGGACCTTGAACGTGTAGCATTCATCTTCCAAGAGATCAAAATATCATAGGTTTCAAGGGGTTTTTATCAGAAGAATGATCAAGCCTACAGGTCCTTTACAGATCTTAGGTATTTTGTTTCTATCATATTTACTAAATTGAGAGTAATGGCTCACTCACTATAATAGAGTAAAATTATGAATTTTTTAGGAGTGTATCAATTAATATATGTTCTTGATTATTCTTTGCATGACTTAATATATTCAGGTTAAACCAGAGTTTGGATGATTTCCAAATTCAATTGACTAAAATTTGGGTCTTTTTTATTAGTGCTTCTAGAAACTTGTAAAGGTATTTTTCACTATTATAAATTTTATTTATGGCTATATTTGGACTTGACTATGTCTCTTGGAAACCAAGATCCGTGGTTTTGTCCAATAAATTCCCTTGTAGTAGTGGTCATCCATGATCATGGTAGTGGGATTTCTTGTGCCAAGAAAGAAAACTCTATATCCATGTTCAATTACCTGACTATAGAAATATGGTGGTAGGGAAGATATCTGACCATGGTCGAACCCTGAACATGGCCATAGTCTAAAATATTAACATGGTCATGCCTACCCATTATCATTGGCTTATGGTAAATTAAAATTATAATTAATTATCCTTTCCATAATAATATTAATATATATATATATATTATATATATATAATGGAAGCATCCGAAGAGTGGAAAAGTAGTTGAGTGGTAAGAAAGAGGTATGAGGTTCAAATCCAGTGGATTTATTTTCTTTTTATAGACCATATATATATGGTCATCCAACCATGGCTATAATTGTGTCTTGAAGTAGGCCTATAGTCATAAGGCCAGATCCATGGGCTATATCCATGATTTCACTCATGACCATACCATGTTTTTCTATTGTAACACCAATAAACTCCACGAGTATTGTGATCATGGCTATAGCTATTATTTTTAGTAGGGTTTTTATCTCATTTTTCATTCAACTCATTTCAAGGATAAAACATTGGGATTCAGTTCTCTTTCACATAAACTAGGAATTGTTAGAATTCAAGAATTTATCCTTTTTTAAATCATGATTCAACCAAAAGAAATTTATTTTTCAAATTTGTATTCACATTAATAGATTGAATTAGTTTCTCTAGAATCCTTAGAATCTATCGGATATTTCTTTTGAAAATAGAGTTTTGATCAATTTTGATCATGAAAAAGAAAGATTCATTCTTGGAAACATTGTTCGTATTTTAGTAGAAATGATTTTTTACCTTTAAACATATATTTTCATACATTTTAATTGGTATAATTATATTCAATAATACACAAAGGTTGATATAATTTATGCTTTTTGAATTTTAGGAATGTATAGGACATTTCATTTATAAATGGTTTCAAAAATTGATTCGTTATTTGTGCATTAGAATAAGTAATATTCTAAATACTTGAAATTTTTATGAAACATAACAAAATAAGTCTAGAGTGTATCGAATTCCTTGTGGTAATTAGGATCAAGAATACTCTTCAAGTTATGAAGTCAGTTTCTAGAAGGAAAAACTATGGAGGAACATTTTTCCTTGTTTGACAAGAAGAGGAAATCTTCAGTGAGATGGAAGTGGGTTTGTTGGAAATTAATAATTTCTAATAGACGAGGACCATAGTGTTCATTCAATTGAATGTTCATCTTGTATTATAATTACTAGAACAATGTAGTTATTGTGGTTTTTGTATATATTTTATTATAGTTTTTTTTTAAGAGTGAGTTGTGGAGAACACACTTGTCATACAAATGATTGGAAGTTAGGATAAGGGAAGAAACATGGAATTATAGTTAAACAGTGGAACATATGTAATCACACAATTGTATGATTTAAGTGCAACCAAATTACATAGAGGGAGACTATATAAAATGGGTGTAGTACCCCTTTAGTGAGGTTTCATGGAATTACTTGTGTTTGTGATTTATATATCTTTTTATTCACAAGGAATCTCACTTTTTTACATTCAATAGAATAATAAATTGTGATGAATCTTCTTGTAAATATAGGATGAAATTTTTAACAACATAAAACCTTTTTTCCCTTTACTTTTTTATTTTTTTATTTCATGTTTTTCATGAATGATTGTATGAGTAGAATCTAACAGCATTGAGTAAGTGTAAATCATTATTGTGATTAGGGTAATATTTTTCTTCATAGTTATAGTACATTGACACTATAAGGATTTCATCAGGTGGTCTATTTTATCCATTTTATTTTTTTCCATGGATGAACATTCGGTGTAAATTTTTTGTTTTGGATTCTTATAAATTGGTATCAATCAAATGGGATGTTTTCATACACTCGGTATATTAATCAACAATATATCATGTAGCATTATTTCTTACACAAATTTTTTTATATTCAGTGGTATTCATTATATCGGAAGTTGATATTGTTAGAGGAAAGTAAGGTGTGGACAAAAAGATCCTATATAATGGATTTTATCTTTTTCAAGATAAAAATTGAATAATACCTCATTAAGGAAGATTTATAAGTTATATTCAATGGTGTTAAATTTGAGAAAATTGAGAATTGATAATAGGAAATGATGGATGAGATGGATTTGGGTTTGGGGAGGATTTTTTTGGCATGGAATGTGGCCTTCAACACCTGAGAGCAGAAGACTATAGTGGAGTTTCTAGAAATTATAGTATATATGTACGAGAATCCTAGAGTACACAAAAAAATTTTCATAATGATATGGTTATTCTGTATGAAGCTATTGAATAGAGGGTCTATAAATTATTTAAATGATTTTAATGTGAAAAAAATCCATCAAGAGACTATGATTGTGACTCTAACATATGATTTTTGGGACGTACTTTTTATATCTTATGTTTTGAAATATTGGGGTGTGATTGTGACACCAGGGAGTATCTCTAGTAGAAAAACCAACTTAATCATCCAAGATTCTTGAAAATTGATTATAAATAATGATCTCAAAAGGATAGAGATTTATACACCATCCAGTTGTTTGTTTTTATACTTATGGATAATAATGTTTGAACTTGGTCAAAATAATATTTTAATAATTGGATGTTTATGTTTTTTTAATTATTTTACATCATATTCAATTTATATTTTATCATTGATCTTTAAATGTTTAATATTTATAATGATTATGTTTTAATTATATGAATCTTAAGCTTTTCAAATTTTTGGTAAATTATTTTATCTTTATGGAATTATAAACTACCCTTACATAAAATGTTGTAAATTAATTTCACCATTACATGAATTTAAATAACATTGATTTTACTTTAATTAGATTATATATTACACTCATGATGGGTCTAATTTTGATAAGGTTACCATTACATGAGTTGTTTATCCCTTTAAATCTGTTCTGTATTACCTTTATGTGATATATATAATTTTTTATTAATTTTACATGAACATATGGGAAATGAACATTAATCACCTAATATTCTGATAGAACCTCCAGAATTTCAATGTTCCAAACCATTGTAAGTTCGCATACAATGGAATAATGGAAAACCAAACCTCTAGAAGCTCTCTTTCCGCGACTAATTATACCTAAATTAGGAACTCAACAAACCCTAATCCCCAAGAAAAGTAAATCACACCCAAAACATAGAATAAAACATAAAAACATTCAATGTAATGAAAATTCAAGAAATTGAAATACATTGAGAAAAAAGGAACACAAGAAATTAATGTGCTTCAGATAAGTTGTCTTAGGTTAATCAAATAAATAGTGTGGCCTTTATTTCATTCACTATATGTACAAAGATAGCATTCAACTGAAAAAATATTTAGTATATTTTACGTTATAGAATATTAGTCCTCTATAAAACTCTAATGTAATGTACATAATCAGGATGATCTAAAAATTCCCCTAGTGAAATATTCATGTACTATTTCTTCCATTATGTTATAATTCTCTAATCTATTTTATAAGAATCTCAACCAATCATCTAGGTTACACCACCTTCCCACATTCATAATAATCCTCTATAAAAAATGTCACTTTTGATTTATAGTGCCCTAATTGACCTCAAAAACTTTCATTGGAAAATTATGTAGACTTCATTCAAGAGACATCCTTCCAAATATATTTTCATAATTTCTATACCACCATTAATATCATCAGTATTAATGAACTTTTAATGTCCCGAATGACACTTGAGAGATGAATTATCATGGAATTCACACCAAGACAATATAAATCTGATGATTTAAATATTGGTTACCGAAAATCGATGAATTTAATTTTGGTGGAAGAACATATAATGATCTGAAACTAGGATTATAATCCTAACAATATCCCACTTTAAGACAACTTCTATGAAAAATTCTGATAATTATCTATAAAAATGTCCTTCCTTCCACTTTATAGTGCCGGTGTTTATCCATCCCCCATCCATTCACCCAATCCATTCATAGTATCGATGTTTCCATGGAATTTATTAAGTCAATGATTTGGTTAACATGTCCACCGGATTTTGGCTACTAACTATCTTTCAAATATCTATCACCTTTTTCCCAAACATAGTTTTGATGAAGTGGTACATCTTGTAGATATGAATTATAATTAAATGGAAAACCAATTTATTATCCAAGTAAATGAAACATTTTCTATCATATAAAATAATCTATCCTTCCATAATTATTCCCAATTTATTTAGTAATTTCATCAACCAGACCAACTCATCTCTTTATTATGTTGCTTCAGTGTACTCAAATTCAATTTTACAAACCGTAATGATCTTATATAGTCATTACATAAAACAAACTATCATTCCCCCATATGTAAACAAAAATATGTTTGTGCACATCCTAGAATCTAAATATTTAAAAAAGTTCACATTAATAAAACCTTGTAACATATCTTCCGCCCAAAAACAAATGGCCTTATTTTACATTCGTTTCAAATACTAAATAATCCAATTAACATATTCTGAGTGTTCCTTACATACATTTGATATAAATATAATTTCAAATAACATTGTGAATTTAATATCTTAAAAAGTACAAATCATAGAAAATATTATGCTTTTGATGGCTAAAGAGTATGGATCTCTCTCCATGTACCAGTGTTCTTCTTCTATTGTTGGTGCTTCTTCTCTGGTTAATTTAAGCTGTCCAACAAGTGGATTAGAAAGTAGATTACATCAAATAATCCCAGAACATTGGATGATCTTATGGGTGTACACTTTTTGAGATAACACTAATGTTTCAGTTTTCCAATCTCTCTCGATCCTCATCCCTAATATCATTATATAATTCCTGAGATATTTCATCTTAATACTTCCTTAAAATTTATCATTCAATTTCTAAATCTTTTTATCATCTTTTATAACCAGAAATATTTCAACTAAATACAAAAAAATGATACAATTCATATATTTAATGTTATTTGTGACAATAATGATCAACATTGCATCTAATTAAGCCTTATTCCTATATAAATGAGTCGAATTTCTGATTCAATTATCACAATTATTGTTTTAATCTATAAAATTTTTTCATCATATTATATAACAAATTTTGGTTCTTATCTACTATGAAACATACTAGATACTTGATGTAAATTTATTCCTCCAACTCACCACAAAGGAAATATATCTTGACATTCATCATTATAAAGTATAGATTTTTTGATGCCACCATACCTAGAATTGTACATATTGTAGAATTTTTTACTGCTAATGCTAAATCTTTTTAGATATAAAATCAATATTTTGTTTGAAACCTTTCACAATCATTAATGATTTGTAACACTTCTTTCCGTCAACTTCTTCTTTCAACTGGTAAAATAATTTTTCTCTATTTTTCATTTCCCTTTTGGAATTTTAGGCTTCTCCCAAGTTATTTTTAACTACAATGATTTTATATCTTCATTCATAGCTAACTACAACTATTTCGAGTCACTGAGAAATTTTTATTCATGTAGAAATTTGGTTTCAACAATATCCAATAAAATTATAGAATTAATTTCAACTCTAATCCTTCGAATTAATATCCTGATTCTAATTTATCACCTCAACTGAATTGGAATCTCTAAACTACTCAACATGGTTATATCTACTATAATACAAAATTTTGGTACTCTCACAACTGAATCCCAAATATCCATTGATCCCACTCAAGATTCTTCCACATTATAACATTCTAGTTGATCTTTTTCTGACCATTATCATATAATTATGGTTCTTTAAGAACTCTCATTATAGTTTTACATGGGCTACAAACTTCTAATAAACTTACTATAATCACACTAAACATAAAAATTTTATCCTTCCTTAACTTATTTTGTCACCACATTTTTATTTTTACATAAAATTAACTCAATAAATAAATCATCTATTCTCTTAATTAATTAACGTTTCTCATTGTTCTGTAACCTATATCCAAAATTTTCATCTACATATCTGATGCAAAATTAAATTTTTGATTTTTTTTCATTTTTATCTATATCCTTAACATTTACATGTATATATGTTAAACTACCATATATAATAGGATAAATATCTTCTAGTTTTTTTAATCCATAATTTCTCTAGAAGGTCCTTCACAAGTGTTGATAATGGAATTCTATTGATGATTTAAATCATTGTGTTGAGTGACTCCACCCAAATAACATTATTAATTCCTAAGTGTAACCCTGTAATCTCATATTTTTTTGTAAAATTATTGTTAATTATTTCAACTCTATACTCCAATAGAGTTATGGGAACCATTACATCATACCATAAAACATTTTTCATGTAGAAATTTAGGATGTTGTATATGATATACTCATCATCATTTTCATCCTGGGTATACTTCAACTTTAAACTAAATTCATTCTATACTAAGTGTTTCCAGTATATAAAAATCGAAAATGCATCATACTTATGATTCAAAAAGTAAATTCCTACATTTATAGCAACATCATCAATAAAAATATCAAAGTAAAGTGAACCTTCATATACTGAATAGGAGTAGGTCACCAATCAGTGGAATATAAAAGTTAAAATTTTAAAACTCTAGTATTCTAACTCTCTTAGTTGAAGGTTACTATCATTTATTTCCTAGCTTACAAATTTTGAAATTTATTATTTCTATGTGAAACTTTTTTAGTATATATTTTTCTAATAGAATGTTTATATTTTTTCCAGTATGGTGTCTGAACCTACAGTGCCAAACTTCTATATTTTTGGAATTTATACTTATATAAATTTTAACCACATTTAAATTTATGGATATGTAAATATTTCCATAATTTACACCTTATTAAACTACCATTGATCCTTACGTAACCTTACATACCACATTTACAAAAGTATTATCATATTCCGATTCATCGATTTTCCAAGTGGATATATAATTTTTCAATAGTTCAAGGATATAGAAAACTTCTAGTAGTTTAAAGAATCCCAATATATTTATCCATATGTTTACCCATCCTTCTCCAACAACATTATAGTATTCTTAATCGACTAGATAAAATTTCCCAAAATTCCCTGATAAATAATTGACAATGAATCTTTAATCACCATTGGAATGAAAAATTTTCCAGAGCCAATCACCCAAGATTTTACTATAGTATTCACAATTAGTAAATAATTGTTACACCTTCTTGGTAAAATAATGGAATTTTAACTACTAGGAGTTGATGTTTTTATAGTGTTATCCTTGTGTCATTTAAAATTCTTCTTGATATTTCCTTTATTCTTAGAACTATAGTATATATCATCTGGTCCAACCAAATTACTTCAACTCCCTTATTGAGACTTATCATCAAAACACTCCTTCTGATAAGCTTGATTCCATTGAGGTGATATCCCAGTTATTTCGATATTAAGTGCATTTTCATTAGTTACGTGAACTTTCATCCATCTAAAATCCTCATTCAAGGTCAATTTTTGGATATTATCAAACAAAACATATATTTTTCTACTAGATTTTCTAATTGTAGTAACAATAGAATCCAATATCTCCAGAAGCGATGATAGATAGTGAAGCACCAATACATCATAAAAAAATGTTACATTCACTAATTCATGTTTCACATGGATTATATTAAAGTCATTAACATGATCCACCACTGATATTCCTTCGGATAACCGTAATATGAATAATCACTGAGACCTGAAAATTTTGTTATGGGTTTTTGGATTTTAATAAATATCCAAAAGATCCTTCATAATTTCAGTTGTAGTGTTATTATCCTAAATTTTGAATTAAACATTTCATGATAAAGATATTATTACTATCACCAGGTTCATTATATCTAGAATTTCACATTTCACATACCCCATTTTTTGGGCTTAACATATTTTAATTTTATTTTTATATCTTTCTAGATAAGATAATTTTCTATTTTCATCCTCCAAAATCTTAAATCCATTTAGTCAAATTTTTTGATATGGATCATCCATTCATACAGTTCCATACTCATGCTACTAATGATGTGATTATAGAAAAGTAAATCTTCTCTTTGAAACCATTTATTTGGAATGGAATGATAATTTCTTAATCTTCTTATATAGACACTGAAATTTCAATGTGTCAAACCACCAAAAAAACTGACACATTAGAAAAATGAAAAACTGAACCTCTAAAAGTAAGAAGACAATTCCCCCAACACACCACACAAATTAGACCTTTCACACATGTTAGAAAAAACTCACAAACATTCAATGATTCACAAATTCAAAAAAAAATAAAATACTTGAGAAATAAAATAATGAGGTAGATTAATATACTTTAGAAAAGTTCTCATATGCTCATAGGAGAAACACTTTGGCCTTATTTTCATTCATAGGAAGTAAAAAAGATAACATTCAGTTGAAAATATAGTCAATAAGATTTCATTATAGAGGATAAATACTTTTTAAATATTTTATGTACATTATGTAACCAGTATACACAGTACATTCCACCAGTATGATGTGAATGTACTATATCTCTCATTGTCTTGTTAGTCCCGAATCACTTTTAAAGTAAACTCATCTAGTATTCCATGTAGTGACCTTGTTTTTTTCCTTGTAAGACTTTAAAATATATTAAAGAATATTTATAGAGTAAGGTTTTGATATAGTGTGTCATTTCATGGCCCAATGATCTTAGAAATGATATTATAAAAAGATTAAATATAATAATATCACATGTCTGTAGTTTTTCATGAATAGTTGAATATCTCTGAAAATGGAGTCTTCGATAATAAATCCAAGACCATATTTGAACTTGGAACATAGTTTTTACCCTAGGCATGACCAATGTTTGGTCGGTGATGGATGTTTGGATGAGGTAGCCATTAGCAAGTAAGTTAATTGTATTTATTTATTTATTTATTTAATTTAATACACAAAAATATATTTTCCACTTTAAATATCCTATTATGTAAATTCTTCAGGGTTAGTCACATAACCATGGGATATTAGAGAGGTTCCTCTAGTATTATTCATTGGTGGATCAGGATCAAAGTATGAATGTCAATTATATTGAGGTGGATTGAGATGCAGTGAATTTAGTAGGAATTATCCTTTGGAGGTGAACACATTCTTCAACAATGATGAATCCCAAATAGATGTAGGACTCATAAATTGTGAATTTTATCGTTTTTGATTAAAATATTTATAATGAATATTTTATCAAATTTTGATCTATGTTTATCCACCCTTCAAATAATCCCATTTAAATTGTTTAATTTAGTTTATTCTTGTTTTTCCATGATATTCACCCTAAATATCCCCAATTTATGAGCTCTGTCCCAAAATGATTGTCTAATGAATTTTTCACCATTTTTAGTGTGTCATTCACCCTCTTATTCTTTAGGTTCTTTACCATTGGCCCATAGGGTCATGGTTTGACACTGTTGGGGAGAGTTCAAGAATGATTGAACCCCTAGATTCATAGATATTTTGTGAACACTGAATGAATGGGAATTTTGAATATGAATCAAGAAGGAAATCAGGTGGTGCTTCATGGATCCAGGATTTGGAGTGGTGACTGAGATGGAACATGCATCGGCTGAGTTGCGATCTTCGAGTGACTGGATGGATTCTTGATTTCCTTCCATCAGAGGCTGTAGATCGATGGTGGGTGGACTAACCTCCAATTATTGTGGATTTCAACTGGTTAAAAGGTGTAATTTTCTATAGAAACAACATATATGAAATCCAAATGTAAAACTAAGTTTTATTCAGTAAACTCAACAACACTGATTGTAATATGATGAAGGCATATCATATATCTTCTAGATATATCCTAGGGATTTGGAAAAATGTTAAGAATCACATATTGTTTGTTTGGACCCACACATCAGGTGACCCTCCCCAAGTGGACAAGCCCTATGCCAACTGTTACATGCCAAAAAATCTATGCGGGATGACACACCATGTACTCTAGGAGTACATAGCCATAGGTTTCTACCTAGGAATGGTCATCCACACATTCATTACCTAAAGCATATAGGCATGACCATCCATACATGGATAGGCCTTGAATGGCAGAAAAATGTTTTGCGCCACACATACATGTCATGTATAGTGACATGTAATTCAACTCATGTCCATAAGAGAACACATCCAAAGAAAGGTAGGTCCACACCCCATGTGGACACCATACACAACGTGTTCTTCTATCTATAAATTATTCCACTCATATCTCCTTCATTTTGGCTTAAATTATTGTTTTAGAGTATCTTATACTGAGTACTCTTGTGCATAGAATGTGATGGTGGTATTCATTGTAGCATAAAATATATGATTCGAGATATTACAAGTTTGAATCTTGTTTAAAATATGATTAATAATGGAAATGATCAATGTAGGATCATCAGAGAGATTCTATGGATGATACTCTCATGTTACACTGGGGCGTGGGTTGTTTATAGTCATCATTCCGATATAGACGTTACTCCCCTACATTGGTCATGTGTTATTATTCTATAGAGTGGTACTCTGCTATGTTAAAGCCCCATTTTCATGCATGTCCTCCAAGGGTGTTTTTTCTCCCTCGACTGTGGAGCACAGTATAGAGGGGCGAGATACATTACATATATTTTTTTGAGGTTTCATTTGATTCTAGGAATCAGTGATGGAGTTTTGGAGCTATAGGATAACTCATATACTCTGGTGGGATGTGAGATATAGATACACTTTCTCTATTAACTGGATTTATTTATGAGTATAAATATGTGTATCTGTTGGATTTTGTTTCACTGTTTATTTGTGTTGAGCTAACAATCATTGTATCTTTCTATTTATCCCTTTTAGTTTTTGGGGTGTCCTATTGGGGAAGTATGAACTCACTTTTGAATTATTTTTTTCACACGTGTCATGTATTATATATATGATAAAAAATTGAAGTGAATTTGGTGGATCATAGAGATAATTAGGTTCATTAAACACTTACGGTGGTCAAGCTTAGAGATTAGGAGATGGGATCTCTTTGCTTTCTTTATTTCCAGTTATTATCAGGTTGGGAAATCATTTCTAATTGGTAATTTATTTTTTCCTTTTATAACATGTCTTAATTTTATCATTATCTAATGTATTTCCTAGAGTTTATTTTATACATAGTTTAACTCTAGATATCTTAGTCTTTTTATTATTCCTCTAAATTGTTTCATAGAGATGGTTGTGTGCATGCATATAGGTACATTGGGTAAAGGCATCCCATTTAATGTATGTCATCTCGGTGCTTATCATTATCCCCTAGCCTATTAGAGTCATGATTTGGGTTGTGAAAACCCGTCCTTCTACTATCATGGTGGGTCCTATTGGGTCAAGTCGTTACAGAGTGGTAGAAATGCATTTCATTCCTTGAGATAGTTTTCAGAGTTTTCCTCTTATAAGGATTTTTAAATACTTAGGTAAATGGTTTCAAAGTGTCTCATGTGGGGATTATAGGTTAGGGAACCCAATGTTGGTGCATCAGCCAACATATCCATACACCATGACTCTTACTACCTTCTTATCAACTTGACATACTAAGACATTGGTTTCCTAGAACAATGGTATATGCATCATATAGGATTGAGTCCTTTGGAATTCCTTCTTGAGTTAGCTTCCAATATATATATATATATATATATATATATATATTATCATATTACTTTGGTATGTCTTAATCACTTTCAGGATTCCTTCTAGAAGACAACCATCCAAGTTACTGATTATGTTTCATGATGATGATCAAATGAGGGATGAGCCACAGTTCATCGGCCATCTAATGAGGTGTTTATTCAAAGGGGGAAAGTAGTAGAAGCCCTATTTTTTGAGGATTATATAGTACCATTAGGGTACACCAAGGATGTATATAGTTTGATTTCCCTATTTGAGTTACAATATTAGAGACCACTGAGGTTTTGTGGAGAGCCAGATCCCTAGACAATGGAGGATTGGATTGAGTTGGTGGTTTGATTCTTTTGGTTTGTTCAAAACCTAATAAATAAAATGTTTATTATAGTAGCTTGTATTTTCCATGGTCTATATAGGTGTTGGTGACGTCTATTCAGGTATACCCATAATTATACAATGCTTTCATGGACCGACTTCTAGTAGTTATTTCATGAAGAGTATTACCCTTCCTTCTTGGACTCATTTCGATTCAAGGAGTTTCTTGATCTATAGGTGAGTGATATGTTAGTAAATGAGTATATCATGAGTTTCACTATCCTTACGTGATAATCCTTTGATATGGTGTGATAAAATGTTTTCTATAAGATGATGTTTGAGAAAGGGATCTGTAGAGATATTCAAGCCAAAATTGTTTCCTTGTGTTTGCCTACCTAGGTATAACTGTTAGAGTGAGATATGTTTATGTGTATCTTTGTAGAAATGATTCTTTAGGATGACGATACCAGAAGTGGGTATCATAGGGTTTATGTTTGTACGTCATCTTTAAGGTGTCTGATGTTGAGGTCTCGGAAGAGAAGGTATACTCATGCCTAGACTCAGTCACATGGGCTTGTGGCTCATGGATTGCGCAAAGGATCCAGTCATCCCAAAGATGGGATATTTTATACTTATGATGGGAAAGATCAGTTATATAATGATTTTCTAACCAGTTATACATATAATTATAGTAATATTGTGGATGGACACCCATGGTAGAGGCAGTACCATGATCACGGATCTCCCAGACAAGGCCAGGGCAGCACTCCGGGAGGTTGTGATGGCAGAGGAGAAGGTGTCACTCCATAGTGAGGAGCAGTTATTTGAGGACGATGCTACAAGATCCTATCACTACCCCCACTAGGATTCCCACATATGGCCCAGGAATCCAGATATTGGTGTTGTGGGTAGTTTCTATACAATGAAGGATATGACCAGGTTGCACATGTGATTATCTAAGGTACGATATGTGTTTGCTATACTCTTACATCATGTAATTGTAGAAATAATTGTGAGCCATTACTTAATCTACTTATTCTTGGAGTGATATAAAGAGAATACAGTTGATACTCTATCCCTGCAACAACTTTTAAAGGTTCATATAGGGAGTGATTCTTTGATATCACTTGTCTTTCAGTAGTGCGAGCTATCACTCGATAGAGAGAGCACACATGGGGGATCATGGTTATAACGATGAAGCCTTATGGTATCATCTCAGATATAGACTGGTTTTATATAGTTTGAACTAATATTTAATATCAACTTACGTGATTTAGATTCCTTTGGACAGATGGGATGAGATTCTTCTTTATGGGTGAGAGAGATCACCAGGATGAGAGGGTGGTCCTTGTGAGCAAGATGATATAGCTCATCACCCATAAGTTGGTGAGTTTATACCTTTCCAAAATGGGCCCTTCAAAAATAGAGAATCTCTTAGTAGTGGAGGAATATATTTATATCTTCCTAAGGATTTTACAATACAACCTCCAAGGAAGTAGATAGACTTTTGTATCGAATTTCACCCTAGGATCCTGATGATATCTTTAGCAGTTTATCAGATGACCCCTATCGAGATCTAGGAGCTCAGTGTGAATTTGGAGGACCATTGATATATGATTTTAATCAGACCCAGTGTGTCCCCTTGGGAAGCTCCAATTTTGTTCATGAAAAATGAAAATGGGATATTAAGGATTTTTATTGATAATCATCTCCCGAAACAAGTAACTATAAAGAAAAATACCCCTATAAAGTATTGATGACCTCATTGATATGAAAAATGTACGAGTTGGTTCTTTAAGATCAATCTATAGTTTTACTACCACCATTTGAGTGTTTTTAGGGATTAAATTATTAATATGGAATTCCGATGTTGCTATGGACACTATGAGGTCTTGATTATGCCTTTTGGTGTGATGAATTCCCATGTTGTGTTTATAAATTTGATGAAATGGAACTTCCTACCATACCTGGACTTATTTTTGTTTTTATGTATTGATGAAATATTTTTTGACTCTATGTCATAGTTGGAGCATGTGCAATATATAAGGATGGTTCTATACTTAATATGATATCTCTATCTTTATGGTAAGATTTTGATGTGGCTGTGTTGGGTTTTTGAGGTTCAATTTTTGGAACATGTCATTTATTTCATGGATTAGTTTTGGACCCATGAAAGGATGATTAATTTCATGATTGGGATCAACCAAATATAAAAAAAAGTTGCAGATATTTCTTGTTTTAGAAGGTATTTCATGAGGTTTATTCCTGACTTTTCTGAAGTATCATCCCCTTTAATATCCATAATGTGGAAGGGGGGTCTTTTTTTTCTTGACCGAGTTGTGTCAATGATAATTTTAGTAGTTGAGGTTGTGGTTGATCATTTCTCTTGAATTGATAATAAAAGAGTATGTACTGGAGTAATTTTTGTTTTTTTGATGCCTCAGGAGATAGGATCAATTACATATTAATGTAGAGGTAGGAATTGATTGCATATGGGTTGAGGAAGTTGATACCCCATGAGAATAACTATGATACTGATGACCAAGATTTGGCATTAGAATATGCACTATATTTTTTATAGTTATTTTCTGTTTATTTATATCACCATAGTTTCATGTACACCTTCACAAATAATGATATTAACTTGAGATAGAGGAGCTGGTTGGTGTTCCTACAGGACTATGACATCGATATAGTGTATACTCCTGAGAAGGAAAAAGTGGTGGCTGATTCCCATAACCGAATGTTTTGTTCACTCTTAGTGGATGATGCTTCTAAGTATTTTGATTATTTGTAGAAGACCCTAGTGAAGGAGGGAGTTGCGGCTTATATTATATTGGTAGGGTTAACTTATCCACTTATCTAGCATCTGAGAGAGTCCCAGTTAAGATACATCAACTGTGAGGTTATTCATGGAAAGATATCCTTAAAGGATGCATCATATGGATTCTTTAAAGCATGGGAGAATTTCATCATTTCCTAGGATGGATGGTGGTTCCAATAATGATACAGGACTAGGTGATGAACAAGATTAATAATTCTCATTTGTTTGTATATACTGGAATGGATATTATCTACAAGGACCATCAGTTGTAGTTTTGGAGGTCTTTCATAAGGTGGAGAATAGAAGAGTTCCTCTCTCAGTGTCTCATATGTCAGCAAGTGAATGATGAGCACCATAACCTGGAAGGGTTGACATAACCTCTTGAGATCCTAGAGTGTAAACGGTATATAACATCCATGGATTTTTATGGGTCTTCTGTGTATAGTGAGAGGAAACAATTCAATATCGTTTATAGTTTACTGAATTACCAAGTTTCCGTACTTTCTTGTTAGCAGGGAGTATATTTTGGTAGAGATTTTTGGGAATTTATACATGTGGTAGATCATTTATATCCTTGGGGAACCATAAATTATTATCTTTTACCATTATGTGTGATTTATTTCATGGTTTTGGAGAGGCATGAAGTAGATCATTGGGACTTGGTTGATGATGAGTACAACATTACACCCCTAAAAGTATGGGTAGACCAAGAAGACCATCCATGTATTGGAGAATATTTTGTGGGCATGTGTTTTGGAATTCATCCAAAGATGGGAGGACCAATTTCAATTGGTGGATCTATCATTCTTTTATGAGAATGGAATCTTTTTGAGCCCCTATACAAGAGACCTTATTTGTTACCCTTATGCTGGACTGAGATTTTTGAAACATCTCTTATTGGCCAAGAGATGGTGCAAGTGATGAAGATTAATTTTTATGTGGTCTACGAGTATATGAGGATATCCCAATGCTTATAAAAATATTACATAGACCGACATTGTAGGCCCTTTGAGTTCGTGTAGGGAGATCATGTTTTCTTTAGAGTCTCCCCATGATGGGTATTATAAAGGATTATATAGGGAGGAAAGATATCACAAAGGTTCTTCAGGTGGCCTGAAATACTATAGAGGGTTGGTTAGGTTTATTATTTCTTATCACTTAATCCATAGTTGGATCAGGTACATGAAATCTTCCATGTGTCATAGATAAGGAGATATATGAATGATCTTATGCATGTAATTGACTGGGGTGAGATGGACATCAAGGATGGAGCCACCTTCACGTAGTAACCAATGGTGATTGCAGATATGTGGGATAGGATCCTATGAATATGTAAAATTCCATTGGATTTTGGGTTATGGAATAATGAGAGTGTGCGTAAGATCTCATAGGAGTAGGAGAGCTAGGTGTAGGCTTAGTATCCAAACCTTTTTTTATCTTATGCTTTTCAGAGAGAAAACCCTTAATGGAGGGGAGAATGTAGTGAAACTATTTTTTACTTATATGGATTTTAAATATAATAATGAATGTTTTTGAATCCATATGTTGACAGGGTGTGATATTATAAGCATGGTGATCCCATAATTGATATTGTAAAAACAATAAATATATTAATGTCATGCATATGTAGTTTTTCATAAATAGTGAAGTAACTACCAAAAATGAGCCTCAGGTCAAAAATTCAAGACCATGGTTGAATCCATAAGATAGGGTTTATCCTATGTGTGACCTAAGGTAGGATTGAAATAGATGTTCCAATGGGGATGTTGTTGGTGGGTATGTCAAGTGGATTAATTAATTAATTAATTAATTAATTTCATTAAATACCAAAAAAGATTATATTTTGTTTAAATATCATGTTATTTCATGTATATGGGGTTATCCACATACTATAGGGATATTGAAGAGGAGCTTATGATGTTCTTCATTGGAAGATTGTGATCAGAGAATGACGGTTGGGCGGATCAAAGTGGATCATGGGGAAGTGAACATAATGGGACATTTACTTCACTTTTAAATGTTTTCTTTACCAATTATGAATCTCAAATTGATTACGGACTCTTAAATTTTGTATTTTCACCCATTAAATTAAGATATTGATCATGTATATTTTGTTTACTTTCGATATGTGTTAATTCTCCCATCACAAGAGCCCATTTAAATTGTTTAATACATTTTATTCTTGGTTTTCCATACTATGCACCCTTAATATCCCTAATTAATGATATATGTACAATAATTCATGTAAAATTATGTTTTCACCTTTTTTTTTTCCATTACCCCACCTTTTCTTAATTTTCTTCACTATTTTCCCATGGGTTCATACTTCTATATTATCATAGAAGATTCAATTACGGCTGAACCCCAAAATTTGTAACATTTTATAGAATGAAGAATCGATTTGTGTTTTTTGGATGGATTGGGATGGATATCAGTTGGTGCTTCAGGGATCTTGGATCCAAAGTAGTAACGGTGATAGAATATGTAAGGGACACGATGTGCGATTCGAGTAGGAGAAAGGATTCCCAATTTTCAACCATCTGAGGATATAGATCGATGTTTGGTGACCTAAACTTTGTTTCTCATGGATGTTGAGTGGTCAAAAAGCATGATTGGAAGTAGAATGGATGGATATGAATTTTTTTTATAGAATTGGGTAATCTAAAGTAAACCCAATTACATGTCATGTAGTCTAATTAACACATGTTGTGTATCCCCCTGACTATGGTGTTGGCGTTTTGGGAACAAGGTAAGTACCACATGTCATGTGATCTTACCCAAAAACCATGTGAACCTAAATGAATGGATAATCCATGTGAAAGATAGAAAGATCCAAGTAGTCCATATGGGAGGAAACATAGTATACTCTAGGAGTACATGGGCATGGGTCGGTACCTGGGCATGGCCACGTACATATCCAGGTACACAAGAACATTTCAAAGTACATGGGCATTTACAGTCATACATTCAAAATCCCTAAATGGCTGATACACACTATGTGAAACCTTTACATGCCATGTATAGTGACAAGGCTTCCAAGCCTTGTCTAGAGGAGAAACTGTTCATGTAGTGAGGTGGGTCCACACAATTTGTGGACCCCTTACACCCCATGTTCATACCCCCATTACTTATTCCTCAAAAATCCTCTTCATTTAGACTCATATTTTGGGCCACGTGTAGTATATCATGAGGATTCTTTCACATATCATGTGATGGTGGCCATAGTTCTGCTATACGAGATAGGATGCAATATTTTATAAGTGTAAAACCGCTTTAATCGATGCTTGATGATGGTTATAATCATTTTAAGATCATAGGAGAGTTTCAAAGGTTAATACTCCTCTATCACACCAGGTCATGGGTGCCCCATACTCTTTATTTAGATATAGATGGAACTCCCCAACAATATATGTGTTCTTCAGTTATTTGATTATGTAAATAGCATGGGATTTCTTAATTCACTAGTTGACAATACTATTGTCTCATTTTTTTATTTCTAATCATAGATTATTCTCTCCATTTATGATTTCTCATCGTGGATGTAAATTATTAGTTTAAAATAAAACTATGTGAATAAGTATTAATAAAGAGTAGAATAGTTTTTTTTATCGAGGGAGATTGATAAATTAAGGACACATATTATTCATGTCAATGAAACAACAATCTAAGATATGATCATGTTGGTTTTTATTTTTCTCAACTGCAAATTCATTTTTTGTGACTTCCAAGGCTGTTATAATGTTTTATTATTCTTATAATATAGGGAGAACATCAAATCTACATCAACCATCATTGACATATTTATCATTTTCTATTCATCTGTTCTTCATATAATTTGTTTGGTTTCTATACATTTTATCTTTTCATTATTTTTATTTTTACCCTAATATTTTATTTAAGCTTTTCCATTACAAAATATTGTTCTTTTGGTTATACCTACTAAAAAGGTTATAAATCTTGGTTGTGACTTCTAAAAAAATCAAGTGTTTTTTAGGTTCTGTCTCTAAGAAGGAGAAATGAAGGGACTGTAATAGGTTATCACACCATATAGAAGTTAGGTTATTAGTTGATATAATTCTTCTCATCAAGTAGAGAAGTGTAAAGAGTATATGTAGTGTCTCGGTGATCCAAACTAATATAAAAACATGTATTTAAAACTATTATTCTTGTTACATTTTATGTATTTTTCACTACTACATTACACTGTTACTGTATCTTGAAATAAGTCTAAATGATTAATTTTTTTAAAGGATTTATTTAGTTTCTTTAATAAGATTTATTTTTAAAAGGTCTATTCACCCCCCCAAACCATTTTATCATCTTAATTGGTCCAAAATCATAACTTAATTGAATGTTGATAGAATAGGGTGATCACCTCTTCGATTAAGTCCAAGATGAACAAAATGGATGTCAAGAGAGAGAAGTTGAGGTAATCCAATGGCCCTAGGCCAGGATGATGTCGCTATGGAAAAGCGTTCATTTCAAGAATTATTTTCATGACCTCTAAGGATATTTTAGTATACTATCTTCAGGATTTTAAAGTTCCATTGAATCCACTTGTGAGATTATTAAATAATTACTTATGAGTGCCAACACACCGGTGGAATCTTGGATCATAGATTCTAGTACATCATTCCACTCCACTGGTAAAAAGGGGTGCATAATTGATTATGTGTCAATAATATTTTTAAGAGTGGATCTAGTGGATGATAAAGCTCCTAAAATCTTGGTGAAGTGGGATGTGAAAATATAGTTGAAGAATTTGAGTATCCTTGAGATGGAAGGAGCTAAAAATATTCTAGGACTTTATAGGAATATTATTCCAATAGGATAGTTGGATGAAGTTGGATATAGAGTGAACATATATAAGGGAGTGTGGAAAATCCTGTGGGTATCCTTACTTGTAGGTTGGGGTGAAAAGTATGGCACAATGTATTTTACCATAAAGTAAGTGGGAGCTACACTTTTCAAAAATTTATCTTCTAAAAATTAATATATGTGGAACTGTCATCTAAGGAAATTTGGTGAGAAATTTACAGAAATCTTAGTAGTGAAAATTAGGATGAATTTAGAAAATTTACAATTTGGAATTTATGAGAGTTTCATACTAGATATATATGAATGCTTAGATTTAACTTGAATAAAATAACTTTGAAATACTAGATTATAGAGCTTGTACATACAGATGTTTGGAGACCTACCACTGTTAAATATCATAGAGGAAATTATGACATTCATTGATAAATCCATGAGGAAATTATGGGTATACTTCGTAAAACAAAAATAATAAGTGTTTAAATTAATTTTGAATTGTAAATATATGTTTAAAATGGATAAATGTTGAAAGCTGAAATGATTGAGATCATACAACAGAGGTGAATACACTAGAAGAAGTTTCCATAACATCTGCATACATTGAGACATGAGGCATAATAAAAATATACTAGAGATTCCTGAAATAAATGGTTAAGATAAATAAATGAATTTTACTTTTATGGAAATGGAAATGAGTATGATGTTTCATCCAATAATTCCGAAGGAATTTTTGGTTTAATTTATAAGTTTACCTTTTTTAGGTATCTCTAACTTTATGTTTTGGTAAACCTCTTTGATTTGGGTTTTTTGGTTCAATCCTTATTTTCGAGCCTTAGTCTAGAAGGATTTATTCTAGAAAGTAGTAATAATTATAGGATTTGAGTATAGTATTATGAACTATGGAGAATTTGGATACATATTAAGGTGTTCCATGGTATCATGGAGATCTAAGCAATAGCATAAACTCCTATGAGGATAATAATCTAAGCTGCTACATTTTTTGGTATAGATACATTATAGAAAACGGTTGAAATGTAGTAGTCGATTGGTTGTGGTGTGGAGTGGATGGATACGGTGAAAGGACCATAGGATGGGGTTTGGTTAGTTCTACCAAATATGATACCCCTAGAGTCAGGATCTAAGCCTCACTATAACATAAAACTCCCATTTTTTGAGTTCTATTGTGTTGGTGGTTGTGATGGTGTTATAGTTATTACATTAGGTCAATAGGATCTATAGTGTGGTCCTGTCAGTGATCTTTAAACATGGTTTGACTATGAAGGATGTGGTGTGGTCCCCTATACTATGTTGTATTCTTACCTATGTTAGTCTGTTCTATGGAATTTTTTGGGAAACTAATTTATTGTTTTATATTTTATATATTTCCTATAAATAATCAAACCACTCAAAAATATTTTTCTCTCTATCACATATACTCAAGCCCTAGGTAACCCTAAGGATTTTTGAAAGTCCTTTGGATTCCCTTTTGATCAAATTTGACCCCCTCATTCAAGAGATAAATCTATAGGGCTTCATGCCCTCTAGAAGCAACCTATGAGCATCCTCTATCTACTAAAAGTAGGATATATTGAATCTAAGAGTTCATATCCTAGATTTTTAAGTTATAAGACCTTGGAAATTTGGATTTTTCTACTTCTTCCCTTATTTTTATGTGATTGGCCTGAAAAACCAAAATGTCTATTTAAAATCTTATATTGTATGAAATAAGTGTGATCATGAATGCATGTTGTGCACATGACATACCTAAATTGATAATCCCCTTCATCTATGATATTTTATATTCTTATTCCTCTCATAGAATCCTATAGGGTACATTAGCTTTAAGAACAATCATGCATCCACCAGAGGGGTGAGCCTACCCTTGTTAACAAAAATGATTTTGGAAGATTCGATGATGTTAACATGGCTTAACTATGTGATTCGTTTGGATAGTGAATTAAGTTTTAGAATAACATTGAAAATTTTTAATTTTATTATATATAGATCACTTTACCTAATAATGGTTTATTACAATTATAAACATGATTTTTTTTGTCTCGATGGGGTAATATCGGTAAATTTGATAATTAAATTATTATCTAACATGGAATGTGTTTAAATGTTGATATGTTGAAATGATTATATAAAGAAATTATTCCCATTTATGAAAAAAAAATATAATTAACTTTCATCTGGATATGCGGAAACAATTAAATAATGGGCTTGCAACTGGTTATACAGAAATTATTATATAAAGGTCTTTCAAATGCTTATGCTAAAATGATTACATAAATGGTTTTTCCTTGTTATGCTGAAATACTTATACAAATGAATTTCACCGGAATGTGTTATAATTATTTTAGGGATCTTCCCAGTTCTTATCTGATGATTTTTGGAGGGTTATACACTCAGAGAGTTACGAATATGGTTGGAATGGTTTCACGACATGCTCATAGATATCAATCATCACACCAAAAAATGGTTGGATAGCCCTAGGTTTCAACATGAACTATGAGGGTTAGTAGGTCTATTTCAAGTACAATATTTTTTTATTAAATTTAATTCCCATATTATCACTTTATTAAATTCACAATTTTCCCAGATTATATTTTTTTAGACACCATTTTTGTTGCCCTTATGATTTTTACTCACACCATGTTCATGCCTCTATTTGGTACCTGACTAGATTCCATAGATTCATAAATGGATAAGTAAAATAATCCTTGAATTTATTGATTTCTTACTTGATGGGTTGGAGTATAGATATGGGGCTGATATGGGGTTTATGATCTGGTTTCAGATTTTTTTTGACGTTTTTATAGTCTTTTATTTGTATAAATTTCATCTTGTTAATTAGTTTCATATAGCCTATCACTACATGATTATATTATTATTTAGATTTGATTGATTTTTATTTTATCATTTTGTAATTTCATATTGATTATTTATAATATTTCCATGGTTATTTCTACTCTATGATAGAGGGTATATTCTCCCTACTATATTATTTATACCCTCTCTACTAGTCGATAGCCTCTGGTGTATGAGAAGTTTCACCTTAGGTCATGTATCCAACTCGGCTCGATCATATAAAAGAGCATCGATTTAGGGACATTACTAAGTTGTTCTAGAGGAGGTTATTTTTTATTTATTTATTTATTGGTAAAGGTGGAAAGGAGACTGGGATGCATCATGGCTTTTTAATGAGTACAATCATCGGAGTAGTTAACCTATACTGTGGGGAGGACTGTGTTTCTAGTGTGGGATTGTTGTTCATGTTGTTCTCTAGTTACATTTTTGATGTTATTTAATCGTGGTTGATTCACTCATTATATGATATTACTATTTATAGTGATTTTACTCATAGGATAGTATGTCATGGGATGAGTGTGCATGCATTAGAGTTAGTACGTAGGGATACATATTTTTCATGTGACATATCTGCCCATATAAACTATGGAATGAAATCCCTCGATATACGTAATAAAAATTAATGAAATAAAATGTTATATTATTCCAATTATATTGTTTTTCCATTTAAATAGGAACCTTGTGTCATTTTTTACCTGTCATTTTCACCTATAGTGGTTGACCTTATTGTGTAACCAAATTTTTAAGGTGTTCATTAGACCTTAGTATAGAAAATTTGCCATCATCGTCTTTGAATCAAGTGTAAGAGGAGTGGTAATCAGCATTCTCCTAATGTTGTAGATTTGAAACTTCTTGAAACTATAGATAATCATATGGAAGGTTAGATCCACGAAACTTTCCTAAGAGTCATATGATATATAGAAAGGGATATTATATGCACCATGCCATTGATGTCTAAGATAAAAAGAGAGTTGCATCTGTAGCATCTACCAACATTCACTGTGGATGGAGACCCCCATGAAGTTGAGTTCTAGATCGATGTGGTCTAGAAAATCATTAATACTCCTTTTACACCCACATATATAAGGGTCAATCATACTACATACATGTTATACCGACCATCTAATCATTGGTGGGATATTGTGGAGAAATATAAGTAGTAATAGAATCAATCCTATAAGGATTTCGAATAAAAGTTCTTAATCCACTTCAATCCAGATACATTGAGGGATGATATGGATCTTGATTTCATGCACTTGATGTAGGAGGGAATGTAAATTATGGAGAATGATGGATGCTTCACCAGTATGACTTATTTTATCTGTCTTTTATAGCTGATTATATTTCTAGGGAAATTAGTTTCAGAGATTTTATTTTCTAAGATACAAGGTCATATGTGAATGTTATAAACCTAAGAATCTTTGAAAACATGATGAATTGTATTCTAATAAAATAAGGTAACCTGGGAGGGTCCCCAAATGTTATCTTGGTAGTTTCAATAGGGTAAACATGGAGCTCTAATTTTGATAGGAGGAAGTGTCGCTATGATGGTTATTGTTAGTGTTGTAATGGGTAGATAAAACATGGATATGGACTTATTCTTCAAAATCATTCCTTAGTATAGGTATACCAATGTGTAAAAGATATCTATAATTACATGAAAATACCTCTCCCCATTGTGTACTATTGTTTTTGTGAAAGTATGGGTTGTCTTTGTAGGTTATATAGGTTTCTGAAGTTAAAGAGAAGTAGTGTGAAGGGTATTTGTTACCCATTAGCAGACTAGTAGATATAGTTCTTCCAAAAATTCAAGATGTGGTAGTGGATGTGGTACCCTAAAAAAGGAGAGGAAGTACCATATATAGGATACATCAAAAGGGAGTCATACTAGGGCCCATGATTGATGAGTGAGTTAGTTGTATTCTATAAAGTCTACTACAACTATTTTAGATACATGACCTTTTTCCATCAAAGATATATTTCTTGTATCATTAACTCTTGTTTTGTGTTTTCTTTGATATAGAAGCATCACATTCCATTTTATCTTCTAAATTTTAAAATAGTATGTGTTTGGTTATGGAGATCATGGATGGTGTTATGACCATCGATCCACCATTATGAGTGCAGTTAGAGGATGTTAAATGCTAAAAGGAATGCTCTATTAAAAGTTGTGGCCACCATTTCCCTTGGGAACTATTTATGCTAGAAATGAAAATATTCGATTTAATTCATGGTATGGATTAGTTAGTTTTGTACCATGATCATATCAATTTATATCAGAGGGGAGTTGTCTTTCTATCTCTAGAATGGGGAATATACATAAATTATAGAGAGTCATATATTTGAGTAGGTCATTTAGGATCAATTTAGTGAAAATTGGATTTTCTCATAGCTCAGATAGAAAGCCTAATTCTGAATGATGGTGGTATGTTGTAGGATACTTTTCATATAGTGGGGAAATATTTTCAGGGCGGTTTTTATGAAGATATATTTTTTATTACAATTTGTGAAGGAGATCATGTTCATGGTCGAGTTGGTTCTAGTAGAAGAGATAGTTTCTATTCCACCTTATAGAATGACATTCGCATTGCTTCATGGGTTTAAAGTTTAGTTAGATGTTCTATAAGAAAATGGATTCATATATCTTAATTCTTATCTGTGGGGTTATCCGGGGCTTTTAGCTAAAATGGATAATGGGACTTTTTGTTTATGTGTGGATTATCAAAGACTAAACTAGATGATGGTTAAGAATAGTTATCCCCTTCCATGCATTGATGATCTCTTCAATCATCTTAGGTGTGATTGGATCATCTCCAAGATAGACCTGGGCTTAGGGTTCCATCGTTTCAGGGTGATACCATTGGGAATTACCCTAACTACTTTTATGAGTAGGTATGGGTTTTGTGATTTTGTAGTAATGTCATTCATTATAAAAAATGCACCATTAGTATTCATAACCTTTATGAATTGGATCATTCATTCCTTACTGGATGAATTTGGGGTAGTTTTATTTGATGAAATCTGATTATACTATCGACCTGTATATGATCATTCCTAACATATAAACATCATCCTGAGTACATGAAGTGAGAACCATCATTACACTAAGCTATATAAATGAAGTTTTTGGATTAATAGGATTCACTTCTTTGACAATTTTTTCTCATAGGATGGAGAGTCAATAGAAATAGTGAATTTTTCATATATGGTATCTTGGGATAGACCCAATAATGTATTTCAGATACATATATTTTTGGGTCTATAAGTCTATTATTGTCATTTCTTATAGGACTTATCTAATTTGGAAGCACTGATATCTTGGATAACCAAGAAAGTGGTGAAGTCTGTTTGATCAGATACTGGTCAAAGATATTTCCATTAGTAAAAGATCAGGTTGAACTCAGTATCCATCTTCACATTTCCTATATCAGAAAAATAATATACCATATACTGTAACACATCTAGGGTTGGAATCTGAGAAATTCAAATGTCGGAGGACCGAGTGGTTGCTTATGGCACCAAACATCTAAGACTGCATGACATGAATTATCTTACACATGATCTAGATTTATTTGAAATAGTACATGACATGAGATACATGATAAACAATCTATTTGGTGAGTGGTTTTTGGTGTAAAAAAATAAAATATCATCAAGTAAATTTTTTCTTAGTGAGAACTAAACCTTTGGCAGAGGAGGTGGTTTGAATATCAACAATATTTCAACTATGAGAGGGCTTACACGTTAGAAAATGGAAATGACATTGTTGATCCTATTATATGGAAAACATAAATAGATGAAATATGGGTGTTTTATAATGATTGGTGTCTGCTATAACTCTTTAGAAAAATGCATCTAGATGTTCAAGAGTTCCATGGATGAGCAGTTATAATTTTTACATCTATTTTCCCATGATTTTAGACCTAATTATGTTTGAGTATTTATCAAATTTTTTGGGATTAGCTCTGAGGGACATGTTATATAGTAGGGATCCACCTCAGGATAGTCACTTAGAATCTATAATGTCTTTCTTATCCATGGACATGTATGAGTTCCTATGGGATTACATGAGGAGATGGAGAGGGATTTCCATGATTCTAAATGGTATGTACATCTATTTTTGAAAAATATATATCATGATATTTATATAAAATACTAGTGGATATTGATGAAGAAGAACACAGAGGGATTCATGGAGTGATGTTTCACTTTCCATTTGGTGAAGAATAAGAATCATAGGATTTCTTGGTTGTTATATCCTCTATCCATTCTAGAATGAAAATTTGATGACATCACTATGGACTTCATGACATGATTACCTAGGAAACCTTGCAATAATGATGCAGTATGGGTGATCTTGCATCAAGAGATGAAGGTATCTCACTTCTTACATATCAGGGATACTTTCACTATAGATGATTTGGATAGTCTCTATGTCTGGGGAATAGTTCTCCGGTATGGTGTTCCAATGAGATTCTTTTTAGATCAAGATCATTGTTTCGCATCTCGGTTCTAGTAGGGTATTTGAATTGATTTGGGATCACAAATTCTTCTGAGTACACTCTATCATCCACAAACCGATGGAAAATATAAATAGGGGATTAAAATTCTAGAGGATAATTTATAACCTATTTTTATGGATTTGGGTGGATCTTAGTAGAATAATGTAGTACTCAATTATTTGTTTTTATAATAAAGACATCCAGGAATGGATTGGAATGGATCATTTTAAGGATTGGTATGGATGTTCATTTTTCACCTCTTTTTTGGATATAGGTAGGTGAGTTAGTGCTCATTGGAGTTATATAGTTAAACAAAATTTCTTATAATATTCAATTGAGAAGAAAATGGTTTGTGACTGCGCAAAGTCTGTAGAAATCATTCGTTATCCATTAAAAATAACCATTGGAATTTTATATAGGATGGTGTGTTTTCCTTTAGGTATCACCTATGATGGAGAAATTCTATATAAGGAATAAAGTTAAACTAGTGCTACGGTTTGTTGGGATATTCAATATATTGGAAAGGGTCATTTTAATATCGTACTATTTAACCCTTCTATAGTGCTTAGTTCTATGCACAATGTGTTTCACATGTCATAAATTTAAATATTTCATACTAAAAATTCTCATGTGATAGACTTTGATGATGTTAAGGTCAATGTTAATACATCCATTGAAGGGAATATTATTTGTATCTTAGAATAGAATGAGAAGATTATTTGGGGGAAAACTATACATCTTTTGAAAGTGTGTTGGAAGCATGGGAATCTGCAATAATAGAATTGGGAGTGGGAGTAAGATATATAGACAATGTGGCTAGAACTGTTCACTAATTCCCACTGAGATTCTCTAGAGAATAAATTAGAGACGAGCTGTTATATTGTGGGGAGGTTGTATGATCCTTTATTTTTCTATGTACATCCCTCTTTAAGTTTTGTTAATCCTTTTTGAGATAGTTGTTTTTTGTTTAAACCTTCGATGTGGAGTGTTAGTTCACATGGGTTTGTTATGGGAGAAAGAATGAAGAAGATGATTTTAGTACAATATTCTACATTGTGGAGACATTGGATATGTCTTATAGTGTGATGATGTAGCGTAGAGATCCAGGCTATGATATAGGGTCCTATGAGGAGGAGAATCCAGGATACTACCTTTTTTGGCATAAAAGATATGGACGAAGATTATGTCATAGAAGTTTAGTAGCTATAGTGTTGAGTGGAAGGCTTTGGAAAAAGAACCACGTGCTAGGATTTGGTCATTTTCTTCAAATATGGTGCCCCTTTGGTGTGAATCTAGGTTGTGTCATAGCCTATGTATCGGGTTGTTGAGTTCTACAGTGTGGTTGATTAGGCTACACCATAGTCCTTCCCCCGGGTTTATAGGATATGAAAAGTGGTCCTAGGTATGATATAAATTCATGTTTTGATCAGGTAAGCTATGGAGTCTCCCTCTATGCTATGTCACAGTCCTACTTGTGTCAGTCTGTTATGTGTTGTGGTCCAGGAGGATTCATTTTGGTATTCCATTTTACTGGATATCTATGAATACCTAAATCCCTCTGAACACTTTTGTTTTTCTCCATCACTTCTACTCGATGCCTAGGTTCCCCTAAGAACTTTTGAAAGTCATTTGTTTACCCTTTTGATCAAATTCATAACCTTCCTTATATGGATCAATTCATGGTGATCCCATCCCTCTAGTGGAAACCTCTGAGCATCCTCTTCATACTAGAAACGAAATCCTTTAGATCTTGGTGTTTGGACCTATATTTTTAAGGGATAAGGAACCAATAACTCCCTTCTATATCAAGTGTTGTCTGTGTCTTCATAAATTTTGATGGGGGTGGTCTAAAAAAATTATTTATTGTCTATTTCAATTCTTCTGGTATATGTAGTAAGTGATATCATGTCATTATTCCATGCACATGGTTTAACTAAATGGATCATCCAATACATTGATGAGAGTTTTTATTCTTATACCTCCCATGGATCTCGTCAAGTCCATTGGATTTTAGACAGGACCTGGAGCCACCTAAGAGATGAGTCTACCCTTATGGACAGAAATGATTTTGGTAGACTTGATAATGTTAAATTAACTTAACAATGTGACTCGTTTGGCTAGTGAATTGAGTTTTTCTATAACAAGGAAAATTGGTAATTATCTTAAATATGAATCACATTACCTAATAAGGGTTTATAACTATTATAATCATAATTGATGTTGGATAAATGGGATAAGAGGGTGAAATGTGATAATGAAATGGTTATCTAACATGGAATGTGTTAACATGTTAATATGATGAAATTATTATATAAAGGGATTGCACCTGGTTATGCTGAAATTCTTATATAAATAGTTTCTTCCTGGTTATGCTCAAATTCTTATATAAAGGGATTGTTATTGTTAATACTAAAATTATTATACAAAGGGATTTCACCCAAACTTGTTGTAATGATTATCAGGAACTTCCTGGTTCACCTATGATTATTTTTCAGGGCTATAACATAGGAGGGATATGGAAATGGTTGGAATGGTTCTTCCATATACTTAAATTTACCCAACATCAGGTTGAAGCTAGTTTAGCGAGACCTAGGTATCAACCGTGGACTTGAGGGTTAGTGGGTTTATTTCATGTGCAGTATTTTTTATTAAATTTAATACCCTTTTTATCACTTTACTACATGCAATATTTACATAGACTAGATTTATTTAGACATTATTGGTGATGGGATACTGAGTTCTACTCACACCATTTTTGGGTTATTGATTGGTACTAGAGAAGATCTCGTGGAAATATTCATTGATTAGGTAAAGGGGCCATGAATTGATTGATTCCTAGTTGGATGGGTAAGTGTTTAGAGATGGGACCAACATAGGGTTAAAGATCGGAGTTTTAGATTCTTTTATCGATTCTATTTAGCCTTTTATTTGTATGAATTTCAGTATGTCATTTAGTTGCATCCGGCCTATCACCACAATATTATATTATTATTTGGATTTATTTGATTTTTCATTTATATTGCATCTATTACTTGTAATTTTTTACATTGGTCAGGGGAGGAGGAATCAAGGAAAAATCCTATCTAATTGCAAGCGAGAAGGGTTGAAACTAATTCCTTATAAAACACCACTATACGACATAACCACTAGGCTGCGACCATGGGGATTACATCCATTCCTTGTTGATTATTTATATTATTTCTACTATTATTTTTACTATGTAATAGAGGATATACTCTCCCCACTATATTTATTATAGTCTAACTACTAGTCGACATTCTCTGGCATATAAGGAGGTATGTCTGAGGTCATGTCAGAAAACCAACTCAATTATGTAAGGGACAACTAGGTCAAATATGTTACAGAAGTAGAAACTAATGTTTCATAATTGATCAATCAAAGCCCATTATCTATAATCGTATATGAATCAGTACACCAAAACAAAATTTAGGGGTATCTAGCCTTGTTTTTTGGGGTGAGGGCTCATATTGGATACTAGAGGTTGGGCCTACTCTACTCTGACCAATTGAGGTTCCACACGTAGTGGCTTGAATTGGTTAGGTGAGCCTTTTTTTCTATCTATTATCCAGTTGATATGAATTTCAGTGCTGCCTTGAATCCTCAACATGTTGGGCAAGGTGAGGACTTATAGCATGAGCTTGAGGTTTTGGATTTCCATGAAGTTATCCAGAATGATTGTAAAAATTACAGTTCCTAAAGAATTGATAAATGGGTTAACATCTCAGATTATGGAAATGATAAAGAGTAGTGAATGATTTTATTGGAGACTACTTGGCTTATAGGTAGTGTTGGAGCTATTTTTGTAAAGAATATTTTTCATAAATGGAAATGGAAAGATTGATCAATGTTGAAGGCTTAACTCTAACTTCTCTAAAAAAGGACATGGAAGGATTATTCCACTCTACCAAGGAATATGTCTATCAGATCATCCATCAAGGCGTTATAGGTCAAGCTCAAATTGTAGTAAGAAATGTCCAAGGCAACGATGCTTGGGACTTTCAATCATGGTAATTCATAGTCGGAGTGGGAAACTACTGATGATTCTGACTATAGTTGTCATTCAATGATTCTTAAACTAGTTTTCAAAATGAGGTAAAGTCCTTTATTCAACCACATTTGTTCTCCTGTTATCTTTTTCATTCTTCTTTTAATAAAATGTCATGATATTTTCTTCTCACTTGACCGTTTTTATTACATATATTTATTTTGTCATTATTTTTTGTTTTAATTAATTATCATTTCTTATTTATTATTTATTATTTATTATTTATTATTTATTATTTTCAAACAGTAGATAATAAATTATTAATAATAAATCATTAATAATTAATAATGAATATTATTTAATTAATAATAATAAATAGTAAATATATAAATAATAAATAACAAATAATAAATAATAAACAATGAATGATGAATAAATAAATAATAAATAAAAGGTAAAAAATAAACATATATTAAATAAATATTAATTAATTAACTATTAATTATAAATTAATTATTTAATACTAAATAAATAATTAAATAATCAATAATTAAATAAATAATTGATAACTGATAACTGATACATTATTAATCAATAATAAATAATAAATAAATAATTAAGTAAAAATAATAAATAAATAATCTGAAATTTGATCCACTTACCTCTTTGTTATTCTACTAAGCTTTTACTACTTTAGTAACCTCTTCATGATGTCACTAAATATACAATAGTATAATTATATATATATATAGATAAATATATGTAAATGCATTTGTGTGCATATATTTATTCATAATTTATAAATACAAACACACATATAAGTTAAATAATCATAAATAAATTTATTTACATATTGGTATATATAAATTTCTAAATATGTTAATATATATATAAATATAACAAATATAAATAAATTTACATAAATTTATATAAATACACACATAGAGATAAAGATATATATATATATAAACCAAAATAATATATCTAAATATATATAAATATACATAATAGATATAAATAATTATATATATACATATAACTAAATATACATAAATGTTTATAAATAGATACATATATATAATTAAATAGAGTTATATATACATAAATACAACACATATAAATATACATATATACATATGTATATAGATAGATACAAACATACATAGCCACAAAATATATTTAAATATATATATACTCGTATAATATATATAAATATATATAAATATATATAAATATAAACAGATTTAAATATTTATAAACATACACAAACAATAATAATAAGATCATCTTAAAAGATGAAAATTTACTATTGAATGTTCAAAACTAAGGATATATCAACTAAAAACATTCTTTTTGACGACATCTATGACTTTTTTACACAGAAAATACAAAGTCTAAGGTCCCTCTGGGTCTAAAAGTTATAGAACATATTGTAATATTTAATTTGATCAGTCATTGATCCCAAAAGAACACCAGTATCAAAATTTAACGACATTTCAAGTTGAAATTTTATTTTTCAAATTCTCTTAAAACAACATTAATTTTTTTATTGTTAATTATTACCAAATTGTTCTCTAATTACATTGTATTTTGTTTTTCTAAGCTTCAATTTGAATGGTCATTTAATATAAACCGACAGTCGGATCCAAATTTATATCCTTTTGATACTGAAGTCGTATTTCCATTGTATCTTAAAACATTGTGAGGATGTTTTGGAAATTATTCTATTTTGTGTGTGTGTGTGTTTATATACCGACCCAAAAATTTATCAATGGAATTGGTTCCCTTATTATAATTATTTAATCTAAAATGAATCACAAAAAATCACATATAAGACACAGTACAAACGTCATAAATTAATAATTAATGAAATATGCGGTATTTCTAGGAATTATGGAACCTATACCGGTGGAATATTAACATGACCATTGGAATAGTAGTGTGAAAATCATCTAATAGAATAGTAACCTCACCAATAAAATTGTAAACAAAATTTGGTTATCTTATAAATGAAAATATAATATATTTATATCATGGTATAAGTAAATAAATATTTTCTAAATGATAAATTAAGTGTTGGTATTTTTATAAAGACTATATATATATTTACAGATTTATAATTAAAATAATGTTTTAAAATAAAATTAATTTTGACAAAATATATTCATAAATTAATATATTTTTTTCTTATGATTATCAGATAATTTTATGAGACATTAACAAACATTTTCAAGTGTTATAAAAGCATTTATAATTTTAAAATATGAACTTTTTTAATAAATTGTTAATTTAATTAAAAAATAAATTTATTAAATTTATAAATTTATTTTCTTAAAATATAGTTCTTTTTTGAATTATACTCATTGAAAAATTCTTAGTGTGAATTTTTTATATTTTTATAAAATAATTGAATTTTTGTGAATTGTAAAATATAGTAATTTATAGTATATAAAATTATAATTTAAATTCAGTATTTCTTGATTATTTATTGATGTAAGAACCATAATATAAAAATATCATTCTATATTCATTTTATTTATTCATGGGAATCAAAACTATTCTTATTCATGAGAAAAGAAATAATAAACTAATGAATTAAATAATCAAAAAACACCTCTCTCCTCCACAATAAATACCACCCCTTGTTTCCACATCCCATCACACCTCTAAGTACTTTAAGATTGTTCAAATTATATCCAATTATATTCCCAAGACCTTCCCTCACATCTAGAATCCTTTGGTCTTAGAAAATACCAAATCTAATTTCCCTAAGGTGGTTCTAATGGAGAATAATTCAAGAGGTAAAATCCTATTTCATTTTCTTTTAATTGCTTTTCAATTTTATTATTTTATTATTATATATTCACTTAATTTTGAAAAATTGAAACTTCAAATATAGTATCTTATATATACATTAAATATATTATATTAATGTAATAATCCATCATCAAAACTCTTATCCTCTCCCTTGTATTCTAGATTGAGAACATCATTCAGGATGTGCCGATTTACCGCCATCGTGGATGATGCATTTTCATTTTCCATTACCACCTTTAAGGATGGTCATAAAACAATTATAATGGTTTATAATTATTGTAAAATTTCTTTCATAAACTTTTTATGTTCTGGAAATAACATATATACATAATATTAAATAATAAAACAAAACTAGTTTGTTATGATCGAAAAACCTCCAAATTAATCTAAATGATTAACATTATCTTTTTTTCTAATTAATCATCCACATATATGGAAAAATTAATATATAATTTCATTAAAATTTATGTGATTTCATTAATAATATATAATTTTAATTCAAGATAATAATCCCCATTTAACATAATCTTCTATACATGTATACAGGTGAAACGATCATGAAAACCTAGAAAATGAACACACTCAAATGATAATATTGAACACCATAACTCATAAAAATGGATATAAAAGAACATAATAAAATAAAATACATTTATAATAGGTTAAATATTTATTAATTAATGAATATAATTTTATTATACAAGATATTTACGTGAATAAATCATTTATCCATAATATAAGGGGGTTCTCAAACCCAATTTCATTTATTTGGGTTATTCCTCTTTTATGACAAATTTATTTATTGATTTTCATTTATTACTCATAAAATATAATTTCATTTTCCTTACCTTCTCATTTCATAGATAAACATTCTTCCAATCTGATTTTATGAAAAACTCAAGGTTTTTTCTAAAATTAATCTTCTTTAAACAAACATGTTTTACTTCTCTTTATATTGTTTCTTCGTCACTCAGAATTTATGATTCTTATAAAAAGTATTTTATTCCATTTTTATTTTAGAAAAAAAATCATTTATTTAATAATTTATGATTTATGAAATTCTTCTAGAAACACATTTCCTTTCCATGGGTTATTTTATGTCTAATATTGATATGTGTTCTATGTGGCATGCATGATTACATAAATGTTATGATACGATCGGTGCACTCAGGATTATATAGCCCTCCAATTCATTGGGTAATGTGATTTATCTCATGGTATAATATGAAATATTAATTATAATTATTCTATATTTTTCACAATTATGATGTTAGGATTATGAACATATGTTACACATGAACATGATTCTAGATTTTCTCACAAATATGTTAGTATTTCATCATTAAGACATGATATTTCATTTTTATGCTTTGACACACTTCATGCATTTATCGAATTATTCCTCTCATGAATATTATTATGATCTTAGGATTATGTTATAATGAGGATAATTAAGCTCGCTCCATTTTATATAGATTCTTGTTCTTATCTATCATCCTACTTGTCTTTCAGCTCACCCCTTTATTTAATGTACATACCAAGGTGACTACTTATACTATGGAGTACATGAAGGCCAATAAGAATTTAGATAAGAATACGTTAAATAATATTTTTATTATATTTTTTAAATTTTATGTTTGGTCCTAATTTCTCAAAGACACCAATCCTTTGGATCCTAGTTCTGTAACACTATTATATAGTTTATCATTAAAATGAAGTAATAGTAATGTAAGAAAAAGAAGGGTTCAGATAGTTGGTATTAGAGAAAAGTTTAGTTAATTTGGAAATTATTATTATATAAAATTAGTGAAAATCCTAAAGAATGAGGTTAATTATTTTTAAAGAACCAAATAAAATATGTTTTAAAAAAATTATAAACCAAGCTATCTAACAATATATGCCTTTAGATTTAATTTCACAATGGAATATATTATTTATTCATGAAATTTTTAATTATGTTTTGTGAAAACCTTTTATATTTTATAAAATCGTGGGAATCTAGAGAAACTAGGCCAAAAACCCATGCGAGGTACAATGCATCGATTGCCCGAATGACATCCCCAGTGCCCTAGGAGATAGAGTTTAAAATTTCATGTTGATTCTTACCCAAGAACCTCATACTATAAATAATACCTTGAATAATGTATAATGTATTCCTTCCCCTAAGAGTTATAAACAGGATATCGATTTTTTTATACTTTAATGGCCATCAACGTTTAGTGTGTCTTCCGATACACTAGTCATGAAAGAGTGAGTTAACTCAATGGAAAAGTTCTTTTATATGTCTTAATGTTCTGGTATAAAGAAGGTGATTCTGTCAATTTATCATTTTGATGGAGAGCCAGACCAATGGTGGGTTTTTATTAAGAAAAAAATCCCAAGGATGAAATTGAATAGATTCATTGGGAAGACTATAAGAAAAATATATCTAAATAAGTATTTCCCTTGAACTATTCAAATGAATATGTAAGGATAATTCCTAGAGATGAATCAAAATGAAGGTGAATCTGTCACAATTTATGAAGAAATTTTCACAAGGATTTCAAGGTACACCTTGGGTTTTGTTATAAAAATGATAGAAAAATAGAAATATTTTTAGTGGTTTAGAACCACTCATTCGAAAGTATCTATCAATTTGAGACTTTGGGATTTATGAATAAGTTGTTCAATTTGATATCAAATTTTAGATAGAGTTTGAAAAATGGTCCCATGGCTATGGAGATAAGAAATAAAATATAGTGTTTCAAGAAGGAGGATCTAATGAAAAATATTGAAAGAATACACAACCACTCACATGTCAAAAATATGGGAAGAAGCATCATATGAATTTACTCAAAGAGATAGGTAAATACATAAATTTTGGGGGAGAAGGACACAATGATCATTAATGTCTAAAAGCCATGAGGAATTAGGGAAATGTGGTGGAAGAAAGTAGGGCAAAGACCATGGTTAAATGTTTCATCTATAGGTAGAAAAGGAACTATGAAATCTAGTGCACTAAAAACCAACTCTTTTAGGGTAATCAACATAAGTATCCACTGAATAAAAAGGATAAGGATAAATCTTATCACATCACTACTACTAAGGCGGGGCATGATAAATATGTGGTGATAAGTTTGATGGTTATTTATTCAAGAATAGAGAAGACATTATTTGATTACAGTTCTATGAATTCTTTCATATATTTCAATATTAGTTTATGTATTAAAACACCACCTCAAAATATTGAGGTTGAGTTATCTATGAGAACAAAAAATGGGGAAATTATTGCACCAAATGTATATAAATCCCCCCCATCTAACATTTGTGAACTAAACCTCCAAGAGAATCTGGTCTTACTTCCTTTTATGGATTTTGTTGTTATATTGGTCATAGATTGGCTATATTTATACAAAGCCAACATATACTTTTAGGAAAGTGGGATCACTCTTCACATCCTGAAGAATCATCCAATTTTGTAAAAGTGTAAGGAGGGGGATGAATCTTCTTTTGAGGAATCTTCTTAATTATGGATATTAGTTTCTTATGAGTAAATTTTTCTTTCTCAAATGATTGGGAAAAATTAGAAAATTATGCTTGAAGACATTCCCATTGTTAGGGACTATAATGATGTGTTCCCTAAATATTTTTCTAGTATTCCGCCTAACTGAGAGGTTATGTTTTAAATTGAAAATATTCCTATATCCTTTATTATATCAAAGAAACATCATAGAATGGTCACCATTGAGTTGGAGGAACTTATGAAGAAGTTACAAGAGAATTTGTACAAGGGTTTTATACACATGAGTGCTTCACCATTGGGTGTGTCAGTCCCCTTCATCAAGAAGAATTATTAATCAATAAACCTATTCTTTGATTATCATCGGCTCAAAAAAATTATGATAAAGAATAAGTATCCCCTTCCACAGATAGAAAACATGTTCGATCAACATTGTGGGAAGATTATTTCTCTAAAGTGAACCTTCGGTTAGGATATAACCAATTAAAGGTGATTAAGGAAGATATTCCCAAGACAACCTTTCGAATGAGGTATGGAAACTATGAGTTCATAGTGATTACCTTCAGACTCACTAATGCTCCAGTAATATTGATGGAATTAATTAATAGAGTCTTTAGATATTTTCTCACAATATTTGAGGTAGTATTTATTGACTATATTCTAATATACTCTAAGAGAAAGAAGGAATATAAAAACAATTTGGATAATGTGTTAAAGGAATTATGAAGGGATAAATTTTTTGAAAAGTATAGTAAATGTGAGTTCTTAATTGAGGAATTATCATTATTGGGGCATGTTATCACCAGCAATGGAATATCGGCGGGCCCTTCCAAGGCAATGGAAATCAAAGAGTGGCCCAAGGAAACATTTGTAATGTAGATCCATAGTTTCCTTAGTCTAGTTAGACATTACCAATGATTTGTGAATAAATTCTCATGATTTCAAAACCCACAAACCAAGTTTACTTGGAAGGGAGAAAATTTTCCATAGAACATTGAATGTAAAGACTACATCAAAGAGTTTAAAAAGATGGTTATCATTGTTCCAGTACTCAAACTTTCTAAAAGTGGGGAACTCATTTTGGAATACATTTATGATTAAAAGAATAGATTAGGATATGTAATTATTAAAAATGATAAAGTGATAGCCTATGCCACAAGGTAGTTCAAAATGCATGAGAAAAACTATCCCATGTATGATCTATAGTTGGAAGCAGTAATATTTGTGTTGAAAATCTAGTGGTATTATCTCTATATGGAAAAGTGTGAAATATATAATGATCATAAGAGTATAGAATATATATTCAAATATATGGTGTTTAATATGTTCCAACAAAGATGGTTGGATCTCATAATGGATTATCATTTCTCAATCTACTTCTATCTTGGTAAATTGAAAAATGTGGTGGATTCTATAAGTAGAATGGATCTTGAAAAATTATCAATGATGGGAATTGTGAAGGATAAAATATTATTAGATTTTTAAAAGATATACTTGGGAATCATTAAAGAATGAAAATCATCAATCCTTTTGTAAATTATTATTCAACCATACATTAAGAAGAAAATTAATAATATTCAAAGAAATAGTGTAAAAATACAACAAAAGGTAGAATCCATGAGAAAGGGGAAATCCTAAGAGTTCAAAATTGATTATGAAGGAGTTGTAATATTGGGGTCACAACTATGTGTACCACCCAATTCATAGATAAAGAAATATATTATGAGTGATTTACATAGCTCAACCTTCTCTATTCACCTAGGGATCACAAAAATGTATCAAAATCTCCAAGAGAATAATTGGTGGGACAATATGAAGAAAGAGATAACTGAATATACATCAAAATTCCTGGTATATCATGATGTGAATGTTGAAAGGAAACATTATAAGGTTATGATGCAACCATTACCCACACCAACATGGAAATGTGAAAACATCACTATGAACTTTGTCAATATACATCCCAAGATATCTAAAGTAAATAATGCTATATGGGTTCTTGTGGATCATCCTACAATGAAATCACAATTTATTGAAATTAATGAGGGATTCCCATAGGATCAACATTCACATATATACATTAGATAAGTGATAAAGCTTCATAGAGTGCCACTATCAATTATATCTGATTGAGATTTGAGATTCATCTCTATGTTATGGAATAGTCTCCAACATTCTCCAAAAATTGAGATAAACATCAGTATGGATGGTTATCCTTAAACTGATAGACAATATGAGTGAACAATTCAGACACTCAAAGAAATGTTAAGAACTTTTTCAATGAAATTAAAAGGAATATGGGGCCAAAATTTTCCTCTATATGAGTTCTCTTACAATAACAGTTACCACTCGAGCATCTAAATGGCTCTATATGAAGCCCTTTGTGGGAAAATATGTAGAACACCAAAATACTGGGATGAGGTTAGTGAATGTAAGATGCTAGGACCTCAAATGGTCTATGAAATGGTAGAAAAGGGGAAAACCATTAAGTAGAATAACAAGGATACCAAAATTTGGACAAAATATCTATGCATATAATCATCAATGAGTCCTAGAGTATAAGGTTGGAGACATTGTATTCATTCACATATCTCCATGGAAGTGGATCATGAGATTTAAGAAGAATGGAAAACAAAATAATAGGTACATCATCTCCATAGATATTCTTGATCATGTTAGAGTTTTGGACTATCAACTAGCACTTCCACTAACCATGTCTCAAGCATATGATGTATTCCATGTATCTCTCTTGAGGATGTACATATCCATCATATTTACAAAATCCAAAGGTGGTACAGTTAAAAAATGATCCCTCTTATAAGGATCAGTCATTGAAGATCTTGGACTACAGAGATAAAGGTATATGAAATAATATTATTCCCCATGGAAAATTACTATGGAAGAAGCATAATTATGAAGAGAAAACCGAGGAACCGTAGGAAATGATGAGGGAGAAATACCCTAACATGTTTATGTAAAATGATATTTTGGGGGTGAAATCTCAAAAGGGGGGAAGAATTTAACGACCGAAAATTTTATCAATGGAGTTATTTACCTTCTTACAATTAATTCAGTTAGTATAATTCACATATAATCAAAAATTTAATACAATACAATCTTTATAAATTAAGAGTGAATTATATAAGATGTATTTTTAGAAATTAAGGAACATATACTGATGGAATAGTATCTTGACCATTTGAAGAGTACTTTGACCATTACAAAAAGTAAATTAGCAAATAGAATAGTAACCTCCCCTATGAAATTTTAAATAAAATTTAGGTATCATATAAATTAAAATATGATATATTTATATCTTGTTATCAACAAATAAATATTTAGAAATGGTAAATTAATGCTGGTATTTTTGTAAAGATTAAATATTCCTTTACAATTTTATCATTAATGTAATTTTATAAAATATTTTTTTTTCAAAAAATATATTTATACATTAATATATTTTTTTTCTTATCATTATAATAAAATTTTATGTGACCTTAACTAATTTTTTTAATGTCTCCTAAAATCAGTTATAATTTTAAAATATGTATTTTTTTATAAATGATAATTTTAACTAAAATTTAAATTTATTATATTTAATAAATGATTTTCATAAAATGGAGTTCCATTTATAATTCTAAACATCAAAAAAAATTAGCATGATTTTTTTGGGTTTTTCCAAAATAGTTGAATTTTTGGTGAGTAGTGGAATACAATAATTTACAGTATATATCATTATAGTTTAAATTTTCTATTTTTTGAGTCATTATTAATATAATAACCATAATATCTTACTAACCATCTGAATTTAATCTTTTTAGTCATTTTTATAAAAACTATTCATAGTCTTGAGCTGTAATAATAAACTAATGAATAAAATAATAAAAATTTCCTCTCCTCCACTATAAATACCACTTATTACCCTCACACCTCCAAAGCCTTGAATCCTATCCAAATTCTACATAATCATCTTCTTAATACTCTACCTCACATCCAATATCCTTTTGTCTCAAAAAAATAACAAATCCAGTTTTTTAAAGGATGTTCTCATGAAGAATAATTCAAGAGGTAAAATCCCCATTGATTTTCTTTCAATTTATTTTAAATTTATTTTATTTTATTATTGTCTCCACACCTACCCTTATACAAGTGGAATGATAACTCTAGTATCTAATATATACTGTAATGTTATTATTTTAATGAAATAATCCATCATCAATCCTTTTCTCCTATACCTTTTATTTAAAAAATGAGAACACCTTGCATGATGTGTCTATTTTCCACCATCGTGGATGGTGCATTTTCATTTTTCATTATTTTATTTAATAATGGTCATAAAACTATTATAATTGCTGAAGAAGATTTCAAAATTTATTTTATATATTTTGTATGTTTTGTAACAAAAACTATTATCATTAACATTCTATCTAATGAATAATCCTCATATCTTGACAAAAAATAATATATAAGACAATTTAAAATCTTTTAATTTCATTAATAACTTATAATTTCAATTATATATAATTATATTAATTTTTCACGATCTTCCATACATGTATAAAAGTGAACTGATCATGAAAACCAAGAAAATGAGCAATGCCAAATGAGGAAATTAAACATTATTCCTTGTAAAAATGGACTTAAATGAACATTTAAAAATAAAATAAATTTATAATAGGTTTTGTGTTTATTTATTAATGAATCTAATTTGATTATATAGGATACTAAATTGAAGAAATCATTATTACATAAGTTAAGGGGATTATAAAACCCAATTTCCTTTTTTTGGGTTATTCCTCTTTCATTACAAATTTTAGTATGGAGGTTATTTTAATATTCCTTGAATATAATTTCATTTTTCTTCCCTTTTCATTTTTGGGATATACATTAATACAATATTATTTTATTACATATTAAAATTTTTCAAAAATAACTATTCTTTATAAAAAACATGTTTTACTTCTCTTGAGATTGTTTTTTATTTACTTAATATCGATGATTATTGTACTAATTATGTTGTTAACTTTTTCTTTTGGGAACCACAAGTTTTATTAAAGATTGTATTCTTTATGAAATTCTCATAAAACCCATTTCCTTTACATAGGTTATATTATATATAAGATTTATATATGTTCTATGTGGATTGGCGGATTATCTAAATCCGATGATGTGACGAGTGCACCTAGAACTATATAACACTCAAAATCATTGGGTAATTTGGTGTGTTTAATGAGATAATGTGAAATATGCATGAACATGATGCTAGAACGGTTCACAATGATGATTTTTTTATTATGCACACATGTTATGTGTTAACATGATGCTAGATTTGTTCACCAAAATGTGTGTTATTTAATCACATTGATATGATGTTTCATGTTTATGCATTTTCACATTCCATCCCTTTATCTAATTATTCCTCTCGTGATTATGATGATGACCTTATGCTTATGTTTTGACGATGATGATAATTATGCTCAACCCAGGTTATATTGATTCATGTTCTTATCTATCATGTTAATGGGATTTTATCTCACCCATTTCTTTAATGTATATCCTTATGTGACTACTTACACTAAGGAGTACATGAAGGACACTAATAATCATGATATGATGTTAAATAATGTTTATGTTTTATTATGTAAATTTTATGACTGGTCCTATTTTTTCAAAGAAACTAAACCTCTAGATCCTGATTTTGTAACACTGTTATATTTTTTATTTTTAAAATGATGTAATAGTAAAATAAGATAAAGTAGGGTCGTTATTATTTATATGTAAATATATACATATATGAACAATTACTAATTTATAATTTCCAATTAATAATTAATGATTAATTTAGTCTCCAAACAATTTTTTACTAATAAAAATAACAATTATTAATAATAAATAATAAATGATTTTGAATAAAAATCACTAATAACACATAATAATTAAATATTAAATATTTATTAGCTATTATTCAATTAATTTTAGCGCTGGTTTTTTAAAAAGTGTCTCTAAAATTAAAAATGCAACTAATAAAATTATATATTTGGTGGTGGTTTAAACTACTATTACCCGCCCCCCCACACACACACACAATTTTTATGTGATTTTTAATAAAGTACGGATAATTAATGATAGTTTTCTAAAACCATGATAGAAAATAATAAAATGAAATATTTTAGTAGTGGTTTTAAAACCCACCACAAAAAAACTATCATGAAATACGTATATTCTAATAGTGATTTTTTTAGAATCTCTGTGGATGGGAAAGGAACCAAATTTATCTCACCTTAAAGTCTTCAAAATATTACTCAACTCATATATGTATATTAAAGAAAGTGACAACCTAGAATAAAAATATCATACACATTACTTTTGAAGATTATAATCTCATATTTTTTACTTTCAGATAATAAGGAAAAACAAGCCATCGGAATTAGAAACGTTCTCTTTAATGAGAATGTTTTATGGAAGGACCATAATTTGGCGGAAAACAAAATTTAAGGGAAAGACTCAATTTTAGTCCATGTTTATCTGAATAGAGGTACTGGATGTTCTAAAATTTTGTAGAGTTAAAATGGCTCTGAGTCTAATAAAAATTCTTAAAATCTGGAAGAATGTTAATAAAATAGCACATAGGGTTAATGAATGATATCATCATAAAATATAGTAAAATTTTTGGGAATTGGAGAGTCTTGTTCTAGAGTTTTAGAGAATAAAAATATAATGGTTTCAGTTCCACAGAGATCACGAACATATGCTGAATTACAAAGAATAGCTAGTGTTACATAGTTGATACAATGGTATGGAGATGACCTAAACTACTGACTTTTAATAGTAGTTAGAGAACCAAAATCCTGAAAGAAGGCCAACCAATGATACTCTGATATATGATAATTGGCTATGAAGTATGAGTTGGATTCACTTAATGTGAACAACACATGGGAGTCAGTAGTGCTACAACTCAATAATAGGCACTAAAAACAAGTGGGTAATTTGGTTAAAAGAATAATCTAACTTAATTAAAAATTATAATGCATGTTTGGTGGTTAAATGGTTTCAAAATAAGGAGGGATTAAACTATCTATGATTTATTGTTAATTTTTAAATAATTATATCATTAAAATAGGGATCATATTTTTTTCCTTCATATGATTAATCTAGATAAAATGGATATAAATATAGATTTTATTCATAGGGATATTAAGGAATAACTCTATAAGAATAAATTTGTTGATTTCATTGATTGACAGAATCAAATATTGGTGTCTAGACTCAAGAGAAGTCTTTATAGTTTTAAATAGGTTCCCAGATAGTTAAACTAGACATTTGACTCATTCCTGGTGGATAAGGGTTTCAGGAAGATAAACTTATATAACTTTTGTTACTATAACAAGTAAAATAATGGGAACTTCATAATCTTATTGTTGTATATAGATCACAGGCTTTTTGTGGGTCCATCAATTCAATGGATTCAAGGGATAATGAATGCTTTATAAGGATGTTTTAAAATAGATGATCTCTATAAAAAATAATATATTGGCCATGAGTATTGAAAGAGTTATGAAGACAATATGTGAGATTATTCACTGATAAAGTATATTTGGATGATCATTGAGATATTATCAATGATCAGATGAAACTTTTTCTCAAATCCTCTTGTCGGCCACTATAAACATTAAAAATAAAAAAGTACCATGAATTGAAGAATAGGTAAAGAGCATGGAGAGTGTATCAAATGAAATAGTGGTAGTGGGTCTCATATATTTCCTTGAATACACTCAACTAGACATATCTCATGTAGTGGGAACGATCAGTCAGTACATAGAAAATTTAGGGAAATATCATTGTAAAGTAGATAAGTAGATTATATGATACCTCAAAGGAATGGAGGATAATACTAATTATTTCTGAAAAGAAGATCCATTGTAGGGATATTTTAATTCATAATTTGGTGGTAATTCATACTCATCGAAGAGCACAAATAGATATGTTTTCTATTTGGAAGCACCACAGTTAGTTGGATATAACGATTGAAATAGATGATTTCACTTTCTATAATGTAATATATGCATATGTCCAAAATAGATACAATAATGCTACTTTTATGGTTAAGGAAATCGATTGAGGATCTAGGATTCTTCTTGGGAAGTGGAATAATTTACTTCGATATTCAAAGTTCAATACACTTAGGGAAAATTCCATCTAGATGGTTGATGATTATGGTTGTATTTTTTGTCAATATACATAAAACTCAATCAAATTCAATTAATGATGAAGATCAATGTGATTAGTTATTTATCATGGAAAGAATTATATGAAAAGCCTTTTAGAATTATTAAAGAAGGATGGTGATGATGCTTGGAGAATCATTATGGATTCATGAAATGGAATTGGATGTAATTTTAAGATAATTATCTATTATTAAATGTTATGATTTTTGATCTATTGTTAAGCTAAAACACATGTTACAAATTCACTAGGAGTGTTTTCATTTTAAACAATATTTACCAAAGTGGTGATTCTTTGAGAATTTTTATGGATTCATGAAATGACATTGGATGTCATGTTTGAGAAATTCTCCCTGTTAACTCTATTGATTGATGAACTATTATTCATTGGTTCAGGATCATTTGATAATGTGTTATAGATGTCTTACAACAACTTAATAAAGTGGAATATCATGAAATATTTCATTATTATATGAGGAACCATGAAAATTTTTCTTTCCATAAATAAATGTTTTGAAATGAATAATTAAGAAGATGCTATGGAAAAAAAAGGATAATATATTTATATATCAATAATGAATAACATTACGAAGAGATTGAAGAATATGGTTTGGTATTTGAATAATTCTATCCTGGTTCATACTGAATATTTGGATAACTATTTTATGGAAAGTCTAATAAAAACTAAGTCAGCCAAGGGGAATCATATCCAATACATATATGGGTAGGTCAATCGCCAGAAAACCATGGAAGTTACATGGTTGAGAACCAACATAGAAAAGTGAGTGAACATACATGTAGGAACAATGAGTATAGAAGTGGTGCCACTATGTTGGGTGGAATAGTGGTGGAAAGAGCTGGTATGTTTCATTTCCAGTAGTGGTTTGGGAGTGGACCCCAGTACTAACATCTGAAGAGTACCAGGATGCTTTTTAGTAAAGGGAATCACTCAAATGTAGTGAAAGTAAATGAGGTATTCAAGCTCATATGTAGTATGGTAAATGATATGAAAATAATTATGGCTTCAGGATACAGATGATATAGGCTATCTAATCTTCATTAATGTCGTCTCCTACCTCATGATAAGGAATTACTTCATCGTTCACATGAATTTCTTTGAAAATTATTAAAATTTCTAAATGATCACTCTAAAGGAAATATCCTATGATCGAAACAATGATATGAGACATGTTGGATCATCTCGACATCTTTCATGCAATCTACATTTTACAAGCACAAAATAATGTGGACATTAAGCTTCTTGATGAATTCAAATATAGATGCAGGAGGCTTATCATGCATGCAAGAAACAAAATTGAGGTTTAGATTCCAAAAATGATAGATAATTAGAACATTTTAATTATAAAATGAGGATTACTCACATAAAATACGATGTAATGTTTTTTTACATCATAATACCAATTTTCAATGAATAAAAAATTATCAATATCTTTGGGAATTTTATAACAGCTGTGATGGGGATTGATAATCAGAATTTAAGTTGGTGTATGATAGAAGGATAGTTGGTGAAACATGGCTATAAATACTAATAATTACAATTAAGGAAATTTGTTTCTCATTGAGTGATAGAGCTCTTATTTTATAGAAACGATGCATTCGTGTAACTCTTGTTTCATGAAAAGAGGGTTTGGAAAAAACTCTTCCTGTAGGGATAAGAAGGCCTCCCACATGAATTATTATATTTTATGAAGGATATGAAATACAATGAGATTTATATTGTCACTAAGTGATTTAAAAGTCCTGTACACTCTATTTTTCATTAATTTTATTCAAATTTACTAGAATCTTTTCGAGATTTCATAACGAAGATGACTCAGGAAACTCTTTACAATTGTGTGGAGGAGAATCTTTGCACACTTTTGTGAGGTCATTAATAGTATGCTTAATTAAGAGAGATCCCATGGTTATCACATTTTCAAATTATACATGTAACAAAAAATTCATGAAATAAATTCAGGCTAGACACTCTAAATTTATGGATTGAAACAATCTGCACAAAAAATCTAAGAAGAAGATTGATAATGCTAAACCATTATCATTTAATGACTTTTATATTAAAATATTTGAATGAAATTGAGAATCACATCAAATAACATTTGATATATTTTAACCACTTCATAAAAATCACATATATTTCATAAATTTCACGTATTGAAATCACAATGTGGTTTCAAGAAGAAAAGAATTTAAGAGTGTGAAATATTATTCATGCATAAATAATCATTAAGATATTGTAGGAATTATTTTCACACATCTGGTTAAGGTTGGAAAATTCATTAGCAGATGGATAACAAATCTACCTGATCATTTCAATGTTAAAAAAGAAGACAACTTGCAGTGTGTTGAAATATCATTCTTTTTATCATTCAGAGAAATTAGTGAGTTGGAGTGGATGTTTTATCTTCCACTTATTGAAGTTTATTAGTCCAACATTCAAAAAATATTTTTGATACTGTAGTAATATAAGACCATTAGTTAAAGAACAATGTCATTCAATTGATGAAAATATATCCAATATAGTAGAGATAAATTGTTCATATGTTTATTCAAATTCCTTGAATAATTGTTGGTGATAGTATAAAAAATACCATTGAATAACATGAGGTTCCCATATAAAGAGAAACATTCACTCAAGAATATATATTATTTATTTCCCAAAAATTGTGCACCAATTCATGGAGTTTGTAAAAACTTCAAAGTTATAGTGATAAGAAAATCCATGAAACATACAATGGTTGAATGTGAAAATGAGTTGGTTCTCACATTGATATTGAATCTTTTAATAATTTGTGTGTGATGTTTTAACTTTTATTATCTTCATTACATCTTTATGTGATTAATGATAGCAAAAAAAAGATCCATTCCACTTAACCAGGGATGAGGTTCAAGAGTAATAGGGGATAAATGAATAGAAAGTATAAATTCGTTAAAGGGTTGGGTAAACTAATTCATACCCCCATAAATTTATTTGTATGATCCATCTAGGTTCTAAAGTGGTATCAAAGAGTATGTCTACCTCTGATTGGATCAAAGTTTATTTTATCCATGGAATATTTTACAAGTTTTATAATATGTTCTTGTTTTAAGTTGATTCTGAAGTACCATAGGTGGAATAATTTGTCTCCATTCCTACAGAAGAAGACACAAAGGTCTCTTAAAAGTCTCTAAAAAATAGGATTAATAAGGAAACAAAATAGATTTATGAAAATCTCAAAGAATAATGAAAATGGTCCCTTATCTCTTATCAAATCAGTTTCTAATGATACTTTTGAAGAAACTGGATTTAACTAGGTAAAGTATGAGGAAGATGGGTCTATAAATTTTTTTGATGACTTCTATTAAAAATTTAAATGATATATGAATAATTTTACTAAATAAATTATTATATATTTAATTTTTTTTCAAGGATATTCTTGATAAAAAATAAAAGATTAAAAAATTAATAAATACGATAATACAATTGGCATGAAATTCAAAATGTAAAATATTCTCACATACCTCATTTAAGTAAAGAATTAATTTTTAACACTTTATAATGAAAATATTTCATTAATTGAAAGATAGTATAAATTGAATGGTTCTAATATCATCATGAGAAAACATGTTTTTTAGTGAGTAAATTCATGAATTTTAATTAAAAAGACCCAAAACCAGGCTTCTAGATTTAGTGATAAAAATACTTTGTATTTTTTATTTAAAATGAAATAGAAACAATACAAAATACTTTATATATTATAGGAACTTCTCTAGTCTAGGTTCTAGATAATTAGATAAAACTATATAATTAATCATATTTTTACAAAAGTAATATAAAAAATCCGATTTCTTCAAGTATACTAACCCCTTAAGTGAATCTGTCTGTTTTATTACTTTTAAGATACCTATGTGAGTATTTTTAAAACAATGGATTAGAATTAAATTACCCAGTAAGGGGTTTTAAAACTAGTGAAAATCACATTAATAAATATATTTAAAAAAACTTTTAAAACACATTATATCCAATATAAATATTTTGTTTAAAATGTAATTTTTTTAAAATGAATCAAAAATACATATTATTTTGAAAATTTATTTCAAAAATACTTATTTGAAAAATAATTGGATTTCTCTAAAAAATCATTTGAAAATAATAATAATATTATTTATTAAAATGATACTCTATGAATCTTATAAAACCATTGTGTCCACTTTGCAATATCACTCATAGTATATCATTACATTGAGGTCATGGGTTGACTTCCCATTACTCATTTTCTTATTTGATATGTAAGCATCAAATTTAATTTTTTGAAAATATTTTTAAGAAGATCTACATTTATTATTCACAACCCATTAAAAACATTTCAAAAATATAAATACTTGACATATTTTTAATGTATAATATAATTTATAACTTCCAAGTTTTGACAAATCACTTTTCACAAAATCTGTAAGAGTAATCCATATTTATAAATTTATTCCTACATTTAAAAGACACGAAAATAAATGCACAGAAATATATGCTATTTCTTTTATTAAAATTAAATAAATGTCATGAATTATTGATTATGTCCATATCATCTTGTATGGATGACATTTATAGAAATATAAAACCACATAACATAGATATTAATAAATCCAATTTCCTTTAAAAGAATTTATAATAAAATATTAATTTAAAAAAATAATATGTTTTCTTAAAATAACTGATATCATCCCTCACACGTAAGGGGTTTTGAAATAAATCCATTTCAAGAAAAATAAATAAATGTTTTAAAAGAAAATATATTTCATGAATATATAAAATCATGCTATAAAAATAATAATTTAAATAGATTATTTACAAAGTATTTTATAAAAATTTAATTTTAGAATATACATATATATATATATATATCACCCCTAACAATAACATTTATATACACATAATATCATGGAATAATTAGATATAATAAAATTGACTAATCCTATACCTCAATATTGAACGAAATCATTCTACTATCAGAGCTCGGAAGGAGTTATTAATTCTAATATTGTAGTTTGGAAAAAATAGGATTGATGAAGAAGGTTTCATATGGACCTTGAACTCATCGAAAAAGAGATGAATCAATGTAGAATATTTCATTTCTCTCTTCTATCTCAATATATCTCTCTCAGGCACAACACTTAGAATAGTGTGGATGTAGTGTTGTTTAAAATGAGACTCCCCATTTATAATAACATATTACAATCTAATATTAATTGTCCCAAAACAAAATATAATATTTATATGTATACCATTTATTTCCACTGAATGTAGCTGATGAAGAAAACAACCAAATAAAAAAGTGTGATTCATGTGTCATGCTTGTCAAGCATGATAATAGATATATACATAAAAACTTTTTGATGTTTTATTATTGGATTCAATGAGTAAAATAAAAAATAAATTTAATATCAATTAATCATCAGACTAGTTTGGTTTAATTAATGCTCCTATGTGAAGAGCTATTAAAAAGAGACACAGCCGTAGGAATGGTTGCAGAAAAATCCCAAATCTATTTTTTATTTTAATCAATCTTCAAAATCAACAACAAAATTTATTTAAAAATTAATTTCAATTAAATACAACATAAAAAACAACTACCATGATAAAAAATATATTGAGCTGAATAAATTCCATAATGATGACAAAAACGGTACCATAAAACCAATAATCGATCTTCAGAAATAATATTCTAATTATTAAAAAGAAAAGAAGCACCGATATCAATTTAACAAAGGTTGAAAATGATCCATGTTTGAAAACCTCATAGGTTAGCATATCTAGCCTATGTTGCTCATCAGAATTTCATCTGACTGAGTTTGCACTCGATGTTTGACCTCTGTCTCACTCAGAATTCATCTAGAAGTTGAATCTAATCATAATCCCTCAGTTTGTTCTCAAAATACTTCAAATACCTCAGGTGGTTGAACCCTTCTCATTTTTGAGACCTCATCTCCTAGTAGATTCCCTTATCCAAAGTATCTCGGCCTCCCGAGGAAGACACTTGCATGCTACCTCTTATGGAAATAAATACCCTTCGATTTGATTTCCACCTTAACCCACCATTTTTATTTTTTTCATCATATTTTTATACATTTATTATGATTATTATTATCATTAATAATTTATTTTATATTCGTAAAATTGAATTAATATTTCGATCAAATATCATATTAATAATATTTAACATAATTAATATATATTTACAATTTTATTCATTTTATCATAAAATTTATATTTATATTAATTCATAATTAAAAATATTAATGAATTTAATATTAATGAATTGTTTCTCACTCTTTTCTTTATAGAAATTAAAATAATTTTAAAACAAACTATATTGACAAAAATATTCAAAATTATGAATAAACAAATTGTATTCATTATTATCTCATAAATTCATTTATTTCATATATTTAAATTATATTATGATTAATTATTATTATCATCTTTTTTCCTAAATTTTATAAGTATGAAATTTTAGTTACAATAATAAATATTGTAAATAACCAATTGATAAACTTGGGAAAATTAGTTTATTTAAGTATTTTAAAAGTTTAAACAATTTTCTTAAAGAGTTTCTCTTATTTTCTTAAAGATAAAATAATATTAATATCAATATGTAGATATAGAATTAATTTATAAAATTTAATTAATAAAAATATTAGTAAGTAAATTCTCATTTTCATAATGTCATTATAATTTATTTATTTATTTATTTATTTTTATTATTTCAAAATTATTACTATTAGGTAATATTATATCTACATATTTATGTTATAAAATTTATGATTAGATGTATTATATATTAATTTATATTCAATATATATCATTTTTAAAGGTGATCATCTCAAAGATATAAATACAAATATTATTAGATTTCTTCATTTATAATTTAATTCATTTTATAAAATAATTATAAAAATAAAAATAATATTATAATTTTCGGGATGTTATATTCTCCACCCCCCCCCCCAAATGAATTGTGCCCTCACAAGGCTTTTTCCATTCCTATGAAAATTCTAAATTTCCATATTCAGAAATAAGAACAACTAGAATTCTTAAAATCATATATTGTTATGGGGAAAAAATTATCTAGGTCTTCAAAAGAAAAAATCGACCGCTTATATTTCATCCCTCAAATGACAATGTCTATTTTAAAAATTTTTCTAGATTATTTACCTGATACCAAATATAAATACCTAAACCCATTATTTCACACTCTATGATAAAAATACTATGTATTTTTTATTTAAAAATAAACTGAAACAATGCACAATTATTCATAAATTTTAGGAACTTCTATGTTCTAGGTTTTGGAGAATTAGACAAAACTATAAAATTAGTTAGATTTTTAAATAATATAAAATAAAATATATCATTTTATTCTCCAATGCTAACTCTTTATGTAAAACCATCAATATTATAACATCTAAGATACCTATAAAAATATCCTTTTAAACATTGGATTAGCATAAAATTGTCTAGTAAGAAAATTTTAAAACCATTAATGAACACGTTAATAAATATTTATCATAAAATTATTTTGAAACACTTTATATCAAATATAAATATTTGATATATATGATAATTTTCAAGAAAATTAAAAAATTATTATTATTTTGAAAATTCATTTCAAAAACACTTCTTTGAAAAATAATTAGATTCCTCGTGAAAAATAAATTTAAAATAATAACATTTTTATAGAAAAAAATGATACGTGATAGATCTTATAAAACCCTTTTAGCAACTTAGCAGTATCACTGGTAGGAAAATCCCTATTGAGTTCATGGGTTTACTTCCCTTTCCTCATTTTCTTGTTTGATATGTAAGTGTAGAGTTGAATTTTATGAAGAAAAAAATTATAAAGATCTACTTTTTTAATTCAATACCAATTAAAAACTTTTCCAGAATATAAATATTTGAATTATTTTAAAGTTAGAAAATAATTTAAAACTTCCAAGCTTTGATAAATCACTTTTCATAAAATCCATAGGAGTAAGGCATATTTCTAAATTTATTATTACATTTAAAATAGATGAATATAAATGTATTAAAATTAAGACTATTTTTTTAATTAAATTGCATGAAATGTGATGAATTATAGATGATGTCCATATATAATAGTATGCATAAAATTTATAGAAATGAAAAACAACATAATAGAGACTTTAATAGATCTAATTTCCTTTAATATATTGCATAATAAAACATTGAATTTATACAAAATAATAGCTTTGTTTAAAATAATTAATAACTTCCCTTAAACATAAGGGGTTTTGGAATAAATATTTTTCAAGAAAAATAAATTAATATTTTCCAATAAAATATGTTTCTTGAAAATGTAAAATTATACTATAAAAATAATTCAATCAATAGATTCCTTACTAAGTATTTATTACATATATAATTTTAGATTATATATATATTACAAGCCTAATAATAATATTTTAAAACATAAAATAATGGAATAATTTGATATAATAAAAATGACTAATCTCTTACCTTAATATTTAACTAAATCAGTCAACATCCAGAAATTAGGAAGACCTAGGATGTCTTCTTCAAAATTTTGGTCAATTTTAATTGAAGAATAAGGGGCATGTTAGACCTTTAACTGACCAAATGGGAGATAAATCAAAGCATAATATTTCCTTTCTGTCTTCTAGATCTCTCTCTCTCTCATACACATGTGACGTAATTTGAAAATTGTGGAGGCAGTGTTGTTTAAAACGATACACCTAATTTATAATTTCAGACTCCAATCCAAGATTAGTTGTCTCAAAAAAATATAATATTTATATGTATATCATTTATTTCCACCAAAATTTTAAGATGAAGAAAAGTATCCAAATCAGAAAGTTTGATTCAGTTTTAATGATTTATGAGAAATATAGTATATATATTCTTAAATAATATCTAATGGTTTCTGGTTGAATTCAATGAGGAAAAACAGAGGATAAAAATTATATCAAGTAATTAGCCAAATAATTTAGTTAAATTAATTCTCCATCATGTATTTTCATTAAAATAAGACTTGTAACACCCCGAGCTTCCACGATATGCCTCTCTTTCAATAATGCAATAGCTTGCATTGTACGCAAGTTCGAGTTCTAAAACACCGCGACTAATCAAAGTAGCCGTTATGAATAGTAATAACCACCTTTTAAAATTATAGAAATTTTATATTTCAAAATGGACTTCATTTTTGTATTCTTAATATCGAAATTAGCCTATGTTGAATTTTTGGTATTTTTCTGAGAACTTCTAACTTTTTATGAATAGTGAAAATTACTTAAAAACAACTTTTTTAATCAAAATAATTTATAGTGATAAATTATACTATTTAGTGGTTTTGAAGTATAATTAGAATATATTTTTACCATTTTATCCAATGGTGGTCATTAGAATTAATTTAACATTGAAATTGGACATAAACAATTGCCAATCTTTTGATATAAATTGTTTCTTAAAAACACGCTATTTGTTGTGACAGCGGGAATTATTTATAAAATTAATTAATGCAACTTATATGTTTGGAATTTTGTAAAATAGACATCATTTTTGAATTTGGAATATCAATTATAGCTTAGGGTGAAATTTTGGCATTGTTCTGAAAAACTTCAATTTTTGATGAATAGTGAAACCACTAAGTGGTAGTTAAATAACTGATTTTTCGTTTAAATGAAATATTACCACTTCTGTGATTTGATTTTCAAAAATCCGACATACATGGTTGTCATTAAGAAGTAAAATGTGGTTCAATGAGATTAAAATAATTTTTTGGTGAATAGTAACTTTTAAGTTCTTAATCGCGATTAGAGGTAATTAGTGTAGTTTAAGGTACAAATAATGTTATAATAATATGAGATGAGCATGAAACTTGTCCTACTCCTATTGGATGAGTCATGGACGACCAAGACAACCCATGGGTTAACTTGGGGACCCCATGGAGCCACTTTAGTTGGAAAATGACATTAATATATATTTATTTAATGTTAAAATTAAATTGACACAAACATGAGTTGTTTTACTAAAACAGTTTTTAAGTGGGGTTAAACAAGTCCAAATTTTGATTATAAATATTAATTAGAAATCTAAAAAGATTTACTACATCATAGTATTTTTTTTATAATTTTTAGACATTAATAAATTAAATTATTTATGACATCATGATGATGCAGCGATGACCTCATTATTTAACGATTTAAATAAAATGGGAAGATAATGCAAAATCCAAGGCTTACACTTGTCCAAAGACAATTGGATGAGGATATTTCGAAATCTTATCACCTTAGCCTCGAATTATATAAGTGTGGGACCTTTAGAATCCGAAAATCATTGTGTAATAATGTAACATTTCAATCTTTCCAAAAGAGCCCCTCCTCTCCACTTATAAAAGGCCCCCACCTCTCCCACATTATTCACACCTTCAAGACATTTGGGTCGGCCAACCTCTGCCCAAATACTCTCCCAACATCCCTCTCTTACTCCTAGAAGCCTCACTTTTGGCAGAACTCTTCCCAAGGAAGCCTTTGGCTCAAATCAAAAAGAGTTACCCGATTTTGAGGTAATGTCTTCTCAAATGATGTTTTGGTTTATTTTTCTTCTCCAACCCCCTAAACTCTTTTTATTAATTTCTTTTGTAACAACACCAGTATCCTCAATATACTAGTATGTTGTTATAAGAAGGATTCGAGCTACACTTACACACACCTACATCTAATGGTTAATGAACATACGGTTTCTGTGGATGGCGAATTTCTGCCTCACGAAATGATGATTGTTCAAAACTCATATAACACCTTCAAAGGTGGCCATTAAGATGTCACTATTTTTATATATGATATATAATATGTTTATGTTTTACTTATGCTTCTGTATTTCTCATTTATGGCATACTTTATGATTTCCATTATGGGTAAAACGCGATAATTTCATTTTAGGAAGTGCGGACTACCGCCCCCTCAAAGTGATTTGAATCGTTAATGCCATATGTGGGATGTATAAAGGATGGAGTAAATGGAGGTTAAAGAACGGTTGAGTCAAGTCAGACACGAGGTAAGGGAACTTCTTAACCCAATTTCTATTCTTTGGGTTAATCTACTACTTTCAAATTATGTCATCATAATATTATGTCCTATCTTGTATTTTTACATTATTTATGTGTAATTATAGTGAATACACATAATAGATCTATTTTATTTAAAAAATTATCTTTGTAAGGGAATTTATTAACCCAAATTCCATTCTTTGGGTTAATCTCCTACTTTCAAATTATGTCATGATATTATTATTTCCTATTTTGTATTTTTACTTTCTTCATGTGTACCTATAGTGAATACACATAGTATATCAATTTTATTTTAAAAATGATCATTTTAAGTACTTCTTCTCAATCTCCTTTCATTGAGGCATATTTGGTTTTATAAAAAACTTTCATTTATATAGTGTATAAACCCCTTTGACTTTTACATTTATTCAAAAGGTTTTCTTTTATAATTATGTGATTTTTAAATGATTTCAAAAAAGATATATTTCTCTCCAATATATGAAAATCCAGTGCAAATGTATACGTATTTAACGCAAGCTTAAAAATGTTTTCAAAAAACCCGACTCTCGAGTGTGGTAAACAGGAAGGGATTGGGCATGGACCCATCATGGCCTGTAATTAGTCGAGAAGTCTCAGAATTAGTTATTTTGTTTTCAGAAGCTTGCATAATGTTTTCAGAAAAACACTGGATTATATTTGAGCATTTTAAACGTAAGTATCTTCTAAAAAATTACATCGGTAGGTCTCATGAGACAACTAGATGTGGAATTGGCCGAGGCCCTTTCCCAATTTGATTTATGGTTTTGGCTGAGGCCTTAATCATTTTAGACGTCTTGGCCGAGGCCTTGACAAAATGTTTCAGAATGTCCGGCATTATACATTCCCTCATTATGAAAGTGGTTATTGATATTGCATGTGATTATTCGACCAGTAGAATATCCATGTGAAGAAGTGAATGGAATTATCTCATTTTACTTTTGCCATATTATGTTGATGTTCAAGTTTAAAAGGCTTTTGTTTTAGTTATACATTGCCTTAAATTTTTATGTTTATTTATGAAAGCTTCCGCAATATTGTTATCCTTACTGACCATTTGAGCTCACCCCTTTCAATGTTTTAATATTTTCCAGGATGTGAAGAAGTATTTTATGAATGGCCTGCAGGGATTGTGAGAAGAGGATATGAGTGTGGACTATGGAGACTTTGTTATTGTAGTTTTTCACTTTATGATGTAATGTAACGTTTAAGAATGTATCTAGTGTTTCCAGGGCTACTAAACTAATCGGTCTTTCGAGACTTGATCTTTTGTGATCATGCCAATGTTACGAAGTAATGCACCGACTCTGGGTAGCTGGAGTTGGGGCGTTACAGTTGGTATCAGAGGCAGTTTAGTACTAACCTTGGAAGCTAGATTTAGATAAACTCTGATTAAGAGCACATAGCCCAAAGATAGACTTTGAGGATTAGTATAGAAGAACTTCCTAGAATTTTGGTATTGTAGAGATGTTGTGAGTTTTCCGAGCAATACATCCCTGTCTGGATACGAGCAGGTAGAGGCGGCTCTGGCACAGATGTACCTAGGGGTAAAACCCGAAAACACCGCTTTGAGCTAGACTCGAACGGGAACTGGTGCACGACAACGGGCCTTGCTGCACTCTTGGTTACGACACTCCCGGGGGATATGCTTAGGATAATTCTCATTTTCTTTACAAACCACTATGAAGGGTTATGAGTATATACTTTACCAATGAAGACATTTCTTTTTATGATTATGGATTATATCCATAAATAGTTCAATTTATGTAAAGTGTTTTACAAATATGGAATTATGTATTTTAATTCATAAACTAATCTAGTTTATGCCATTGTTTAGAAATGGCGCCTAGTGGAAGGAATGGAAACCGTATCAATGCACGCACTCTGTGTAGGGATTGCCCTCCTTCTCAAGATAATTATTGTGGATCTGGAGATACAACTGGTGCTGATCAACTTATTACCATACTGGTACAACTCAATCAGGTTATGAATAATAACCTTACTCGTATGGAGCACCCTGATCCGCAACGTGGAGGATCAATTCTAGATCGTTTCATTAGGAAACAACCACCAACCATCAATGGGAGTACAAATCCTATAGTAGCTGAGCAATGGATAAATTCCTTAGAGAAAATATTCCATGCCTTGGGGAGTAGTGAAAGGGAGAAAGTTGTCATGGCATTTTACCGCCTCACTGGAGATGCCGATCAGTGGTGGTCGCTGATTCAAAACACAAAGGAAGATGATGACGTATCGAATATGGAATGGAGGGAGTTTAAAGATCTTTTCTTAGAAAAATACTTTCCTCGTGACCATCGAGCAGATACGGAAAGGCAATTTCTGAGTCTGAGGCAGAAGGAGGATGAGAATGTCGCAAAGTATGAGGCTAACTTTACAAGGTTAGCAAGGCATGCTTCCGATTATATACGTAACCCAAGAAGTAAGATTGATCGTTTCTTTGATGGGTTTATAACCATTTCTCCGTCGAGCTTTAGTATCACAATCCTTCTCATCATACGAAGATATTGTCTCGTGTGCTATCAAGACAGAAAAGGAATTCTCTAAGTCTTATGACAACAAAGTAAAGCAAGAGAAGAAGAGAAAGGTGGAACAAGAGACATATAAAGGGAAAAAGGGAAAGAAGGATTTTCCATTATGTGATAATTGTGGGAAGAATCACCCTGGTACGTGCCTAAAAGGAATGGGAGTTTGTTATAAATGTGGAGAAAAGGGTCACCAGGATCGTGATTGCAAGGGAAAGAAAGAGGCTGCCAAAGTTGAATGCTACAATTGTAGGGAAATGGGGCATTATGCAAATGAATGTCCTAAGCGTCAAGGAAACTTACCTCAGAAAAGGCCAAGGGATCAAGGCCAATCTTATGCTGTAACTACAGTTGAAGCGGAATAATTAATGTATTGGTGCTTTTGGAATCAAGGATTATATTCTGGTTATAAGAATAATGTGATATATATATATGTGGATTGTACTGCATTACTTTTTGATTTAAGTAAGGTTTTAATATGATTAAGGTAATCATATTTTTAGTATGTGACAATAAGAGGAACTTTTCTTTGTTTGGGGAATCTGATGTTACAATTGATTTTGGAATTAAGAGACCTTTTAGAGAAAGTCTGGACAGAGGTATTTTGAATAACTATGAAGGTTGGAGTGGATTAAGTTGATCTTTGGATAGTATTGTTTAAGGTTAAAGCATTTCTGAAGATTATTTTTGGAATAGTATAGTACTATATTTTTAGGAAAAGGACAACCTGTAGGGTGGGGCATAACCCGTCGCGTCGGACAAAGCTGCAGGAATCGAACCCACAACCATAGTGCGACAGGCCTTTATTTCCTACCACTAGCCTACAGGAAGTCCCTGGTTATTAGAAAATAATTTTACTAATCTAAATTGTATGTGTTAACATTTGGAACCTTATACAATTAGGAAAAGTATAATATTTTTGGGTTCTATTATCTTTTTGAGTGAAAGGTGAGTTGAAGGTTGAAACTCTAATTGTCAGGCATAAATATATATATACCTATATGTTATTCAATGAATAAATTAATTCTTAAACTTTATTAAAGGGATATTAAAACAAAAAAATGCGTTATCCTAATACCTTATGTCTTGTTGAACTGATGATATTTTAAATCAACATAGATTGAAGGCTTTGAGGCCCTCAATTTGACAGTTGATTGTGATTGATGACCTCAATCACTCCCTACGAATATTTATGTTTTTCCTCCAATTATATGTCTCTAATTGCCACCAATTTTCTCCTAATCAAGATCATAATTGGGTGGTGACTTTTTCATTTCCCTTTCCCTCTTATTAAGGCTAAATTTTATTAACCTTATTTCCGATGTGGGTTTTCCACAAAGGTATTTTCTATTTTCAATCTTTTATTTTCAAAGAAAAATATCAAATTGCGAGGACGCAATTTATTGAAGGAGGGGAGAATGTAACACTCCGAACTTCCACGATTTGCCTCTCTTTCAATAATACAATAGCTTGCATTGTACGCAAGTTGGAGTTCTAAAACACCGCGACTAATCAAAGTAGCTGTTATGAATAGTAATAACCACATTTTAAAATTATAGAAATTTTATATTTCAAAATGGACTTCATTTTTCTATTCGTAATATCGAAATTAGCCTATGTTGAATTTTTGGTATTTTTCTGAGAACTTCTAACTTTTTATGAATAGTGAAAATTACTTAAAAACAACTTTTTTAATCAAAATAATTTATAGTGATAAATTATACTATTTAGTGGTTTTGAAGTATAATTAGAATATATTTTTACCATTTTATCCAATGGTGGTCATTAGAATTAATTTAACATTGAAATTGGACATAAACAATTGCCAATCTTTTGATATAAATTGTTTCTTAAAAACACGCTATTTGTTGTGACAGCGGGAATTAATTATAAAATTAATTAATGCAACTTATATGTTTGGAATTTTGTAAAATAGACATCATTTTTGAATTCGGAATATCAATTATAGCTTAGGGTGAAATTTTGGCATTTTTCTGAAAAACTTCAATTTTTGATGAATAGTGAAACCACTAAGTGGTAGTTAAATAACTGATTTTTCGTTTAAATGAAATATTACCACTTCTGTGATTTGATTTTCAAAAATCCGACATACATGGTTGTCATTAAGAATTAAAATGTGGTTCAATGAGATTAAAATAATTTTTTGGTGAATAGTAACTTTTAAGTTCTTAATCGCGATTAGAGGTAATTAGTGTAGTTTAAGGTACAAATAATGTTATAATAATATGATATGAGAATGACACTTGTCCTACTCCTATTGGATGAGTCATGGCCGACCAAGACAACCCATGGGTCAACTTGGGGACCCCATGGAGCCACTTTAGTTGGAAAATGACATTAATATATATTTATTTAATGTTAAAATTAAATTGACACAAACATGAGTTGTTTTAGTAAAACAGTTTTTAAGTGGGGTTAAACAAGTCCAAATTTTGATTATAAATATTCATTAGAAAGATAAAAAGATTTCCTACATCATAGTATTTTTTTATAATTTTTAGACATTAAGTAAATTAAATTATTTATGACATCATGATGATGCAGCGATGACCTCATTATTTAACGATTTAAATAAAATGGGAAGATAATGAAAAATCCAAGGCATACACTTGTCCAAAGCCAATTGGATGAAGATATTTCTAACCCTTATCACCTTATCCTAGAATTATATAAGTGTGGGACCTTTAGAATCCGAAAAGCATTGTGTAATAATGTAACATTTCAATCTTTCCAAAAGAGCCCCTCCTCTCCACTTATAAAAGGCCCCCACCTCTCCCACCTTATTCACACCTTCAAGCCATTTGGCTCGGCCAACCTCTGCCCAAATACTCTCCCAACATCCCTCTCTTACTCATAGAAGCCTCACTTTGGTCAGAACTCTTCCCAAGGAAGCCTTTGGCTCAAATCAAAAAGAGTTACCCGATTTTGAGGTAATGTCTTCTCTAATGTTGTTTTGGTTTATTTTTCTTCTCCAACCCCCTAAACTCTTTTTATTCATTTCTTTTGTAACAACACAAGTATCCTCAATATACTAGTATGTTGTTATAAGAAGGATTCGAGCTACACTTACACACACCTACATCTAATGGTTAATGAACATACGGTTTCTGTGGATGGCGAATTTCTGCCTCACGAAACGATGATTGTTCAACACTCATATAACACCTTCAAAGGTGGCCATTAAGATGTCACTATTTTTATATATGATATATAATATGTTTATGTTTTACTTATGCTTCTGTATTTCTCATTTATGGCATACTTTATGATTTCCATTATGGGTAAAACGCGATAATTTCATTTTAGGAAGTGCGGACTACCGCCCCCTCAAAGTGATTTGAATCGTTAATGCCATATGTGGGATGTATAAAGGATGGAGTAAATGGAGGTTAAAGAACGGTTGAGTCAAGTCAGACACGAGGTAAGGGAACTTCTTAACCCAATTTCTATTCTTTGGGTTAATCTACTACTTTCAAATTATGTCATCATAATATTATGTCCTATCTTGTATTTTTACATTATTTATGTGTAATTATAGTGAATACACATAATAGATCTATTTTATTTAAAAAATTATCTTTGTAAGGGAATTTCTTAACCCAACTTCCATTCTTTGGGTTAATCTCCTACTTTCAAATTATGTCATGATATTATTATGTCCTATTTTGTATTTTTACTTTCTTCATGTGTACCTATAGTGAATACACATAATATATCAATTTTATTTTAAAAATGATCCTTTTAAGTACTTCGTCTCAATCTCCTTTCATTGAGGCATATTTGGTTTTATACACAACTTTCATTTATATAGTGTATAAACCCCTTTGACTTTTACATTTATTCAAAAGGTTTTCTTTTATAATTATGTGATTTTTAAATGATTTCAAAAAAGATATATTTCTCTCCAATATATGAAAATCCAGTGCAAATGTATACATATTTAACGCAAGCTTAAAAATGTTTTCAAAAAACCCGACTCTCGAGTGTGGTAGATAGGAAGGGATTGGGCATGGACCCATCATGGCCTGTAATTAGTCAAGAAGTCTCAGAATTAGTTATTTTGTTTTCAGAAGCTTGCATAATGTTTTCAGAAAAACACTGGATTATATTTGAGCAATTTTAAACGTAAGTATCTTCTAAAAAATTACATCGGTAGGTCTCATGAGACAACTAGACGTGGAATTGGCCGAGGCCCTTTCTCAATTTGATTTATGGTTTTGGCCGAGGCCTTAATCATTTTAGACGTCTTGGCCGAGGCCTTGACAAAATGTTTCAGAAGGTCCGGCATTATACATTCCCTCATTATGAAAGTGGTTATTGATATTGCATGTGATTATTCGACCAGTAGAATATCCATGTGAAGAAGTGAATGGCATTATCTCATTTTACTTTTGCCATATTATGTTGATGTTAAAGTTTAAAAGGCTTTTGTTTTAGTTATACATTGCCTTAAATTTTTATGTTTATTTATGAAAGCTTCCGTAATATTGTTATCCTTACTGAGCATCTGAGCTCACCCCTTTCAATGTTTTAATATTTTCCAGGATGTGAAGAAGTATTTTATGAATGACCTGCAGAGATTGTGAGAAGAGGATATGAGTGTGGACTATGGAGACTTTGTTATTGTAGTTTTTCACTTTATGATGTAATGTAACGTTTAAGAATGTATCTAGTGTTTCCAAGGCTACTAAACTAATCGGTCTTTCGAGACTTGATCTTTTGTGATCATGCCAATGTTACGAAGTAATGCACCGACTCTGGGTAGCTGGGGTCGGGGCGTTACAAGACTCATCCACATAAATCATTGGTAGAAGAAGCAAAAATAAATTTATGATTTTAATAAAGATTTAAAATCTACCACAAGTATTGTTTACAAAACTATTTCAATTAAATAAAATATTTATAATAATCACCATTCTAAAAAATATGGTTAGGTGAATAAATTCCATAATGATGACAAATATGGTACTGCTAAATCGAAAATAATTCTTCAAAAATAAGATTTGAATACCTAAAAAGAAAACAAGCACCTACCTCACATCAATAGAGGTTGAAGATGATCGAGGTTATAAACCCTCATCGGTGTTAGGATCTAGCATTTTTTTATCCTCTACATCCAATATAGATCTATCAGCACTCAATGTTCAACCTTCATCTCACTCGAACTTCCTCTAGATGTCAAATCCTACCTCAATCCCTCATTCTGCCATTAGCCTCCTTCAAATTCCACGGGTGGTAGAACCCTTCTCATTTTCTTGAGTCAAACCCTCAGTCGAATCCCTTATCCACAGTTGCTCACCCTCCTGAGGAATCCCCTCACATTCAGCCTCTTCTAGAAATGAATCCCTTCAGATTCTATTTCCCACTTAACCCATCATTTTCATTTTTATATTTCATCGTTTTTTGAAAGATTATTATTATTAATATTTATAATTTCTTTAATATTCATAATATTATATTCATATTTCAGTTAAATAAAATATTAATAATAATTAACATAATTCATATATATTTATAATTTTATACATTTTATTATAAAATATATATTAATTTTAATGCATATTTCTAAATATTATAGAATTTAATCATTGTGAATTATTTCTCGATTTTTTCCTTAAAGAAGTCCAAATAATTTTAAAATAAAATATATTTACTTCAATATTCACAATTATGAATACTCAATTTTTATTCATTATTATTTACAAAAATTCAATTAAATTTTTATATTTAAATTATAATAAATTTAATTATTCTTATGATAATTTTTCTTAAATTTAATTAGTATAACATTTTAGTTACAAAAATAAAATTTATATAAAACTCGCTGATAAAGTTACTTGGTAAAATTAATATATTTAATTTTCTATAATTATAAATCAATTTTTTAAAGTAATTAACATATTTACTTAATGATTAAATAATATAAATAACCAATTTTGTATTTATATATATAATTATTTGATAAAATTTAACAAATAAATATATTATTTGAAAAATTATCATTTTTAGAGTGTCATTGCAATTTATTTATTTAATTTTATTATTGCTAAATTATTACTATTCAGTTAAATTATATCTTCTTGTTTAAGTTATAAATTTTATAATATGATTTATTTTAACTTAAATTATATTCAATATTTATTATTTTCAAATGAAATCATATCAAAGATATAAAAATTCATCTTATTAGTTTGCTTCAATTATAAATTAATCTATTTAATAAAAAATTTATAAAAAGAAAAATAAGCTTATAATTTCTGGGATTTTAAATGAATCGTTTTTTAATGTTTTCATGAATGTTAAAGGTGATCATCTTGAAGGAAAAACTTGTAGGCTCAATGATCTTGATGTGTAAGTGGTAAAAATGATTGAGCGACATGAAGAGTATATTCAAAAGATTTATCCTCTAGAAGAATCTGATAAAGATACTATCAGTGTCAAGGATTACCAATTGGAAATTAAATCTAAATAATTAAAGTCCTTTAAAACTCTTTAGATTATGGTAGTAGATATCATGAATATCATATTAATAAAATAAAAAGTGAATGGGAATCAAGGATGACATCAATTGAAAATGAGAAGTTTTTCATCAACATGAAATGTATTGAACTGGATATAAATTTTAGGAACTTGAAGAAGACAGGTGTTAAAAAATCCCAAGTTGTTTATAAGAATAATTTTTCCACCCAAACACATTAAAAGAGTCAATATCCCAAATGGGATGTTTCTATACGAACTGTCCATGAGGCTCATATCTCTAAAAAGACTTATATTGGTGGAAAGAAGATCTTAAAACTATCTCTTGATTTCCTTCTATAAGCACATAGAAGAAGGTAACCCATAACCCAGTTAATTATATTTCTTAAAATGCAGTCTCATCTAATAGTACAGGTTCAAAATCCAGAAGATGAGAAGATGTGGATGGATAAAAATGATGATAAATGCACCAAAACATGGAGGGTGTATACTGGTAAGATCATGAAAAATAAATCCAAAAATGATGCTCTATAGAAGAATAGGAAAATATAGAAATAATAATAAACTAAATCTAATCATACCGATACTACATGAAAAAGAAGTAGATTCATTGGATACTGTTGTTATTTCTAGATATTTTTGCAATTGGAATTTATTTTTTGGCATAATTTGATAGAATTTGAAAACTAAGAAATGATAGTATTAAAGGGAAGAACATTTTATATGAAGAAAGATCCTACAAAACTGAAGAAGAATACATAGATGAAGATTAATCTGTCTATCAAGAATAGTTTTGGGTTTCTGTAAGACTTATATAATTACTATAATATAAAAGATCATAGTTATAATGACTGCTTGTATATACCTACCATAAACTACCAATATGTTGATGAGAATAAAATTTCACAACAAATGTAGAAGAAAAAAAATATAATTATAAAAGTCATCCTTGGGGAATAAATAGAAGAAGGAAATCAAGAAAACTATAAAGCAATCTACACCCAAGAATAATGATAATATGAATACTAAGAAAATCATGTCAAACAAGAAAATTTGATTCCACTATGTAATGGGGGTTCATGCTATGAGCTACTATAAACTAGACATGGAAATTAAAATGAATAGAATAAAGCTAAAATCAGTATGAGAAACAATCGTGGATAGAAACAACATGATAGTATTGAATATAGACATTCCTAAATAAAATTTTGATAAGTTACCCAAGAAAGGTAACTCTAAAACATTGATGAAGGCATGTGGAAGATCCAAAGCATTTTATGATAAGAAGTATTGCTTAATTGTTTTTCCTAATCAACTATAAGATACTAGAGAAATGTTAAAATCTAATGATGGAGCACTGGATAGAGAAATGAAAAAAGAAATCTAGTTATTCTAGATGAAGAAGAATATAGAATTCATGAAAGGTTATCAAAAAATTACAACTCAAGTATCTATTAAAATTTATTTGGAAGGTTTAGGAAGAATAGATATAATTCAATAAATTTTATGAATCTTATTTATACTCTTAAATAGATTTTGATGATATAAAAAAGCATCAGGGTATGATATTTCACTTCTTGTAGATGTGATGATAAACAATCTAGAAAATATGAAGGTGAATGAAATTAAAGAGTCCATATTGTAAAGGAAATCATAAAATGTGAAATGTAAATGAGACATAATCATGAATATAATCAGAAACCTTGGATCTATAAGGAATATATTCTACATGTTTAGAGAAAATACTAAACCCAATTACACTTATTAATAATATCATAAGTGTTCCATCTTATTCCCTTACTACTTTTATGGTACCTTTGTGCATAAATTTCAAGGAATTGTAGGTGAATATCTTTCAAAAGAGGTGAACATAATGAAAAAATGGGGAACATAGTAATTTCTAATGATTACTAAATATCTGGAAAAAAAAACATGTATTATTGAAGAATTTTTTATCGTTATCATTAACATCTTAAAGATTATTTGATAAAATTATCCACCAGGTAAGACGAATTGAGTTCACCTTTTGAGGGGGAAACATAAATGATATATTATAAAAAAAATTATATGGATATCTATAAGTTTGAGTCATCTCTACAGAAGTTGAAAATTGATTTAACCTAATTACACTTTTTACCTTTATCTTGGTTATATTAATAATGTGCATAAAGGGGGAGTGTTGGTTTATGAGTAATATAATATAAATGTGAAGTAAATTATTAATTTGCTTGAAATTTTTGATGTTTTTATGGGAGTGTTCATGATTATATGTTTCTCGATAAACCTATTTTCATATAGTCCCTTTTTGAGAAATAAGTATGTTTTGATAATGATAACACATGCATCATTGTAAATGGACAACATATGAACACTTGGTTGTATCTCTATTATTTTCTACACTAAGTTAGCCTAAATAGACTTCGAGAAAAAAAACTAAAGGATCAATATTAAAAAAACCATGTGGTGCCATCCTTCTCCCAGAACAAGGATAATGGAGTCCATAATTCATGTAAAGTTAAAGGAATAAATAATAAAACCCATGAATTTATCAATTTCATTTATTTTCAATAATGTGGAGAAGAAACATTGACATTATTTAAAGAAATTATTTTGACAACAAATCCAAAAGTGTAGAGTGAAAATCTCATGTCGATGCTTGATGTGTATGGTTATATTTGATATCAATATATTATAAGTAATCAAAGTTAATCAATGATTAATTCCTCTATTATTATTGACTAATAATGGAAAGGGGGTGGTGAAAAAACTTTGATAGTTATTTAAGAAGGCAAATGAAGATTCGTAGAAAATTTTTGTGAATTCAAGAAATATAATTGGATTTCATGCATGGAAACTTATCCATGTTTAAATGATATTTTTTGTAAATGTCATTAAGTTCAAATACATGTACTAGTTTCCCTAGTAGTGTGCAAATTGTCAACAATATTTACCAAAGTTATTATTCTTGTGGAACTTTTATCGATTCAAGAAATGGAATTGGATGCCATGTTTGATAAATTCTCCTTGAAAACTCTTTTGACAAATGAATTTGTCCTCATTGGTCCAAGAAAATGTGATAATTTGTTACACATGGCTTACAACAACATAAGAATGTGGAATACCAAGAAATATTTCCTTATTTCATGAGGAAACTTACAAATATTACTTTTCATGAAGGAATGTTTTGAAATAATAATTAAAAATATTTCATGAGAAAATGAAAATATATTTATATATTTCGCATAAAGAAGTTTAAGAAGAGATTGGAGTATATGGATTGTCATTTAAAGAATTATTGTAAAGACCCGGAATTTCCATGTAATGTTTTTTAAAAAATGGGAATTTTAAAAATCCGTGAAAATTGAAGGCGCGTGATTCCGAGGCCCGTAGTGCCCAGAATAAATTTCTGAACATTATTTCGAGTACGTTTAGTAAACGTGTGTGCTATTTTTTCCAACTTTTAAACTGGTGCTCGGAATTGAAATCTGAGGGCACTGTTAAACTAGCAGTGCTGATATTCACTTAATGAGACATTCACCTCGATGGAGGTTGGTCGAGAGTGAAAGTTAATTTTTAGCTTTTCTGTGGAAAAAAATAAAATAAAATAAAGAACACTTCTTTTTATTTTATTTGTTGTAACCACACCATGTGGATGTTGGTAGTGGGGACCATTAAACCATAACCTCCCATGAAAGGTTCTGGTGGTGGGGACCACCTGAGAAAAACCTCCCATGTGTGATTTAAGATGTGGGGACCACCCGAACCTCTTAATGAGGGAGAAACTTCCAAACTCCCTCATTAATGAGGAGGAGCCTCTTGAGCTTCCTCCATATTAAATTGTACCAATGCACCACTTTATTATGCCAACGTAAATTAATTGGCATGACCCTTTTTAAATATTATGTAATAGCGACGTTGGAATTTAGGAAGGTTCTTAATAAATGAATGGTCATAAATTCCATGATTGTTACATACCTCTCCCCCTCTCCTATATATATGGAACATGGGAAGAGGATTTGGGATGGCTTCAATAAGTGACGAAGTGATGGTAATGTGTCGCGACGCCCAACACTTGGAGGATTACGCTTTCCAACGAAGAACGCTCCACCGACAAAGAACGCTGACATAGAATTCTTCCTTGGGACACCCTTCAAAGATGAAAGTCTTCGTCTATGAAGAATCGACGCACGAGCCCGGGATTAGAGATCTGTGGAGAACGAGACGAACGTCGATTACTTCACCTTCTTCCCCACGCCAAAACCAACAACAGACAAGGTAGGGGTTTAATGCTATTTGTTTATCACTATTTAGGTACTCTCTTCTTCCCTTGTGTGGGATTGGGAATGATTAAATTACGGAAGATCATGGTTGATGTTCATTGCTCCGTTCTTGTGAACTATATCCTACCACTCTAAACACGAAGGGTACATGACAAACTAACATGGCCCGACCCCCTCTGTCATTCTTCATTGTGGTGTTCTTCTGAATGAAGGAAGTCGATGAAGGCGACCAAGGCAACAACACCGCTACTCGCCGCCACTACGGCCCCTGCGACCTGCGCCGCCTCCCCAGCGCTCTGGCCTCCCGGCCAAACTGGCCCTGTATCGGTCGGTTGCGCCACAACAACCGCGCCGCCACGATCGCACCGCCCGCCGACCAAGCCCCCCCCCCCCCCCACTGCGCCACATGCCATTTGTGTCGCCCCGACCGCGCTGGCTGCCAGCCAAGATACCCTCGGCCGCACACCCTATCGGCCACGACACCCTGACTGCGCCGTCGGCCGGCTGAGCTGCCCCAACTCACTCCTCCTGCCGACCTCCCAAAACCGTATGGGCCCCTCACGGCGCCCCGGCCGAACCGTCCCACCCCCCTCACAGCACCCAGGATGAACAATCTCACACCCCTTGCAAAGTCCCAGCTGAGCCAGCCCGTGCCCTTCACGGTGCCCTCGCCGAATCGGCCCCACTCCCTCGCAACAGCCCCGCAGTTGTGGCGTTGCGCGGCACCCACGGGCACGGCGGTCCCTTGCGGCCCTCACGGCCTACTGGACCTCCCAGCGATCCAGGCCTCATTACGGGTTGGGCCTGACCCTGCGGGTCAGGCCAAGTTGACCCGAACCAGGTCGACCCATTCCAGGTCGGGTCGGGGCTGTCCAACCGGGTCAGACCGGACCCGGGCCCACGACAACTTGTATAATACGTTTGGCCATAACATTGGCATCAGAAGTTTGTTTGAGGAACCATTAATGGCGTTGGGAACCTTGTAGCGATACGGTCCCTTTGAGTAATTTCCCACTAATATTTGTATTGATATGGGGTATGGTGAGGTTGGGTCGAGCACAAATCCAACCAGGCCCCCTTATCAAAAAGGATAATAACTAACAGACCGAGCATCCAATTAGCGCACCGTCTATTACATTGAGACCCCTATGGCGTGGCGGACCTTTTTGATACTTATTCATGGTACTTTGTTACAGTTGGAGTAATGACCAGTAGCTTGTGGAGTAGATCCTCCCGAAGACAAGCGAGCATAGTGGGAAAACCTAGTAGCTGGATGAGACCTCACGACTGCTGACCGTTTTGACTAGGAGTGACTCTACTAGCCTTGTGGGGAGAACCTTGGTGTTTGCATAGACTGACAGTGGGGAGCACCTTGGTGTCGCGGAAGACCCATGGCACTCGACAGGTGGAGTACCTCAGTAAGCTATGAGGGGGAGCGCGCTTGGTGACGCGACAAACCCACAGTGGGGAGCGTGCTTGGGGACGTGACTGATCCACAGTACTCCACAGGGGGAGTACCTCATCAGTCCAAGGTTTATGGGAAGCATTATTAGTGTCACATCACGCCCATTTTACTCAATAGAGGAGGTTTTCTCCAACAGCAGATGTTTCAACAATGTGACTGGGGATGTAAATTGGTACTACCCCTAGAATAAAATCCTCGTTGAGATGAGTCTGTTTTTCTGTCTTTTCCTTATGATTGAGATGGATCATTTGATAACTTAAGTATATGTATGGGCATATAGCTAAGTAAGGTTATCTGTTGATTTCATACTTTCTGGTTCAACCTTGATGGATTTTGTGAGACCTTGAGGGTCTCGGTGTCCCTACTGAGTATCGTTATACTCATCCCTACACGGGCTATACCCGCACCTTGTTGTGTTGGTTGCCGACGACGGAGAGTGCTAACTGAGGCTGAGAGTACCCGGACAGGACGATTCCTGGAGGTGGACCATAAAACGTTTCGGTACGTTGAGGATATAGACGAACGCATCATGCTGAAGAGTCTATCTATTCCTACCCTTCAGGTAGAAATCCTGGAGGATGACCCAGTAGCTGCTTTTCTTTCTTTTTATTCAGTTGTATTGTTTTCAGTTGTACATGTACCTTTACTATTGGGCTTGTATTCCGGCCCATTTTACTTTCATCACTCTTTTGGTTATATAGTTTACTCATTCTCGTAACTTTCTGTGTGTGTTTAAAGGTTATAAAGGCAATGTCTTCCTAGTTTTTGGGAATTATGCCTTTGATGCTAGTCTCTAGCCCCTGGCCTATGGAAGGCGGGTTTGGGGTAGTCACTACACGGACCCCAGGGGATTGGTCCTGAAAAATTGTTATCAGAGGAGTCAGTTATACCACATAACTTAGGACTCTGATATTTTTTTGATGAAATATTGTTAAGTGAGGTGAGTGTGGTTTTTAGTTCAGGGAGTCCAGTGTTGGTTCTGCGGTAGACGTATCCATACACTAGGACCCTGACCTTTGATTTCTAACTCAGTGCATGAAAACAATGATTGCATGTGTGTTTTCAATTTTTTTAATTCAGCTGACCAGGTCAGCTCACCAGGTATAACTTTAAACCATAGTGCACCTGTTTCTTATCAGGATGCCTCCATGCTGATAGCCGGCCATGGTTCTAAGAGTTGTACGGACTGATAGCTCACCGAGTGATGAGGCCTCGGTACAGGGCCCTTTTTCAAGGGATGCACCAACCGTACCTTTCCCCATTGGGCCACCAATTCCACCAGCCCCAGAAACAGATGGTGAAGGCCGCTTGAGTGCGTTGCATGAGTTCCAGCACCAGAGGCCACCCGGGTTCATGGGAGAGACGGACCCACAGGCGGCTGATGATTGGACAGAGGTTGTGGTGATAGTTTTATGACTAGTAGAGACACCAGCAGACCTCATGTTGATTCTTTCTTCCAGCCTTCGATAGGAAGTAGTGGGCAGATTCTGGAGCTTGATCCTCTAGGTAAACGATGAGGTGACACTTCTCTAGGCAGACATTGATAGCCTGTTTCAGGCAGAGTTTTTCCCAGTAACTCTTCAGGCAGTGCGCATACAGGAGTTACTTCATCTGTAGTAGGGCAGCGTGATTGTAGCTCAATACTCATCGAGGTTCACAGACCTCTCATGATACTCCACAAACATAGTGCGGGACCCATTCTTTAGGGCCCAGACTTTCAAGCATGGAATCATGTGGGAGATCAGGGCTATGGTGATCTCACATAGCATCCCGACGCCAGTGGGGGTGTTATAGAGAGCCCTCTTGGTGGAGAGTTTCCTAGTTGAGTAGTCACCAGTAGTGAGACCCACTACCAGTCATCACGTAGAGGGGTATTCTATAGCTGGAAATAGACATATGTCACAGAGGTCCAAGAGGACCAGAACTACTAGTGGATGACCGCATGACTCAGGATCGATTGTGAGGGGCACCCGAAGCAGAGATAGACATTCCAGGAGCAGGCGATGTTTCACATGTGGCGGGCAGGGTCACATGGATCGTGACTTTCTAACACGCCATTCGGATGATCAAAAGACAGTTGAAGGACCTCCCAGGCAGAGATAGGTATTTGACCGAGGAGGACTGTAGGGAGTAGGCGTACGTGGCAGAGGAGCTGGTCGTGCAGCTAGCGGTGGGTGATGATTCGAGATATTATCACCACTACCACCACCAGGAGGTCCACCCCAACTATAGGGAGCAGGTGGACATGGGAGAGCTCATCTCTAGGTAGCTGAGGCCTACAATCACGGCGCTCTGAAGATGATATTAAGTACGATCTATTTCTACTCCACCATAGTTGTAGTACTTATAGAAATAGGTGCTTGTCATTCTTTCATAGCCACTACCCTCGTTCGGAGCTCGGAGTTTCCGATGGAGTTGTTGGATCATTCTTTATAGCTAGAGACTCCTACATGAGCAGATTCAGTGATTACACACTGGTGCCTGTAGTGTGAGCTTACTCTAGGAGGTGAGAACTTCGGTTGGGATCTCCTAATATCAGCATTGAGGCCTTATGACGTCTTCTTGGGAATTGACCGGTTATCTACAGTCCATTCACAGATTGACTGTATTGGGCACAAAGTGCGGTGTGTCCACACTGGTGGAACCAGGTTTACCTTCACCAGTGATAAGGAAGCCTTCGCAGCATAGGATAGACTTGATCGAAGGAGAGTGCAACCGATTACACATCAGTTGGCTGGCCTTACCCTCAGAGCAGTTGATGTGTAGAGTCCGAGCTATCCTATAGTGGTTGACCTATACACTGATGGTTTCCATGATGATGTCCCAGGTCTTCCCCCTTGTAGAGACTTAGCATTTTACATTTAATTGTACCCCGGGATGGCACAGATATCTACACCAGAATATTGGATAGCTCCTATGGAGCTTCATGAGCTGCGGGTATAGCCGGACGACTTGTAGGGGAAGGGATGCATTCGGCGCAGTGTTTTTACATGGGCAGCCCCGATTCTGTTCTCCAAGAAGGAAGATGGGAGCTTGAGGCTTTTTGTAGACAATCAGTGCCTAAATCAGTTGACCATGAAGAAAATGTACCCACTATTGAGGATTGATGTCCTCTTTGATCAGCTGAAGAATGAACGGTCTCTCTCGAAGATAGACCTCAGATCAGGTTATCACTAGCTTAGATTATGATATGGGGATGTTTAGAAGACGACCTTCAAGTGTCGGTATGACCATAATGAGTTCTTGGTTATGCCATTCAGTGTATCCAATGCTCCAGCAGTGTTCATGAGGCTCATGAACATGACCTTTTAGCTATACCTCGCTCGCTTTGTCGTAGTCTTCATCGACGACATTCTGATCTACTCAACTACTGAGGAGGAGCATGCCTATCATTTGCAGGTAGTACTGGACACACTCTGAGAGAACTATCTTTATGGTAAGATATTGAAGTTTGAGTTTTGGATCTGATAGGTCCACTATCTGGGAAATGTCATATCGGATGTTGGACTGGTAGTGGATCCAGCGAAGATTGAGGCGGTACTTTCTTAGGATCCACCCAAAAGTGTGACAGAGGTACAAAGTTTCTAGGTTTTGGCTGGATACTACCATAGGTTTGTGCCAGACTTCACCATAATTTCAGCACCACTATCAATTTTGACGAATAAGGGGAAACCCTTTGTTTGGTTGGAGAAATGATAACAGAGTTTTCAAGAGCTAAGGCAGAGACTGACTAGTACCCCCAACTTGAGCCTCCCAGAGGAGGGCGTAGGGTACGTAGTTTACTGCGACGCATCAGGGATCGTACTCGGATGTGTCCTAATGTAGGAGTGAGAGGTGATCGCATATGGTTCCCAATATCTAAGACATCACTAGCAATAATACAGTACCCATGAACTAGAGTTAGCAATAGTGGTATCCGCCATGAGGATGTGGTGACACTATCTAATGGTCGAGCGCTTTACAGTGTACTCTGATCACAAGAGTCTCAGGTATTTTTCTCCCATAAGGACCTGAACCTAAGACAGAATCATTGTCCTGAGTTCCTCCTGGACTATGACTTCGATATATTCTATACTCCTAGGAAGGGGAACACTGTGGTAGATGCACTCAGTAGGAGATTTGGTATACAATCGCTAGGTGAGGCAATGGAGAAGCTGGCCTCTTTATAGATATACTTTTTGGATAGAGACGGAGTAGCTTTTCTACAGTCTCTTATAGTAACTCCCCCACTTCTTCAGCGATTCAAGGAGGCGCTGTGTGGGGACACTGACTGCGAGACAAGACGTGCTTAGATATCTACAAGATAGGCACCCAATGGATTTTTTTAATGTGGGGAGCATGTCATTCTCTTCAGGGGACGTACCATTGTACCAGTGCCACTTCAGGGAAATATTTTTAGGGATTTCCACAGATACCCTCTAGAGGTACATCCAGGAGTGGAGAATATGTACCAGGACCTCCAAAGACAGCACATGTGGCTGGGAATGAAGAAAGTGGTAGCAGAGTTTGTCTCTTAGTGCCTCACTAGTCAGCAAGTGAAAGAGGAGCATCATGTACCAGCAGGCTTGTTTCATCCCTTATAGGTCCCATAGTGGAATTGGGATGGGATATCCATGGATTTCATGACATAAATTCCACTTACATCTAGGGGACATGACATGATTTGGGTGATCATCGACCAACTCACCAAGTCAGCCCACTTGCTTCCGATCAGAGAGAAGGGTTTAGTAGAGAGCTTGGGATGCCTCTATGTGCATGAGATTGTGCAGCTACATGGAGTACCTTCAACTATTATCTACGATCGTGGCACACAATTTAATTCTTGGTTATGGAAGTGGTTTCAGGAGGCTTTTCGGACATAGCTTCATTTGATCACTTCCTTAAATCCTCAGACGGATGGTCAGACTGAGCAGACCATTCAAACACTCAAGGACATGTTGCGTGCTTGTGTTATTGACTTTGTTTGTAGTTTGTATGATCAATTTACTTTGGTGGAGTTTGTGTACAACAACAGCTATCACTCCACCATTGTGATGGAACCTTTTGAGGCGTTATACGGGTGACCTTTCAGATCACCCTTGTGCTGGACTGACCTAGGGGAGTCAGCACAAGTGGGACCAGAGATGGTACGGTCTACTATAGAGATGGTGAAAATCATCTTGGAGTGAATGAAGACTGCAAAGAACAAGCAAAAATTGTATGATGATAAGAGACGAAGACCTCTGGAGTTTGAGGATTGTGACCACGTCTTTCTACAGGTCTCACACCGATGAGGTTTGCAAAGATTTTGACGAGGTGAAATGTTATCTCTGAGGTTAATCAGACCGTTTCAGGTCCTCAGTAGAGTTGGAGATGTGGCATACCACTTAGCTCTTCCACCTCAATTGCACCGGGTGCACGACATCTTCCACGTATCCTAGCTGAGGGGATACGTGCATGACCCTTCTCACATCATTAAACATGGAGAGATGAACGTCGATGATGGGGAGACTTTTACGGAGGTCCCAGTAGAGATTGAGGATCAATAGGATTGGGTCCTTCATGGATGGCCGATACCTATGGTGCACATTCGCTGGCCGCATGGGAACCTCCAGGAGATCACATGGGAGTGGGAGGCTCAGATGCGTGCTCAGTACCCCCACTTGTTCCCTTAGTTTGAGTTGTACCTTACGGAGAACTAAAGCCTGGAGGTGGGGAGAATGTAAAACCTAAAATTTATATGTAATATTTTTTAATAAATGGGATTTCTATGAGTCTAGGGAAATTGAAGGCACGTGATTCTGAGGCCCGGAGTGCCCAGAATGAATATCTGAACTTTATTTTGGGTACTTTTAGTAAACATGTGAGAAGGTTTTTCTAACTTTTAAACCGGTGCTCAGAATTGAAATCTGAGGGCACTGTTTAACTCACAGTGCCAGTAATCACGTAAAGAGACTTTCACCTCGATAACAGTTGGTCAAGAGTGAAAGTTAGTTTTTGGCTTTTTTGTGGAAATATTAAAATAAAATAAAGCACACTTATTTTTATTTTATTTTTTGTATCCACTCCTAATGGAAGTTGGTAGTGGGGACCACCAAACCTTAACCTCCCATGAGAGGTTATAGTGGTGGGGACCACCTGAGAAAAACCCCCTAAGATTGATTTAAGAGGTGGGGACCACCCAAACCTCTTAATGAAGGAGAAACTTCTCAACTCCCTCCTTAATGTGGAGGAGCCTCTTGAGCTTCCTCCATATTGAATTGTCCCAACACACCACTTTATTATGCCAACATAAATTAAATGGCATGAGCCTTTTTAAATATTAAGTAACAACGTCGTTTGAATTTATGAAGGTTCCTAATAAATGAATCATCATAAATTCCACAATCATGACATACCTCTCCCCCTCTCCAATATATATGGAGCTTGGGAGGAAGATTTGGGACGGCTTCACCAAGCGACGAAGCACTGGAAATGTGCCGCGACTCCCAACACTTGGAAGATGACGCTCTACAATAAAGAATGCTCCACTGATGAAGAACACCAATTTCGACTTCTTCCTCCGGACACCCTCCAAGGAGGAACGTCTTCAACTACGATGAACCGATGCATGAGCCCGGGATTGGAGGTGTGTGGAGGAGGAGACAAACATCGACGAATTCACCTTATTCCTCGTGTGAAATACATCAACGGACAAGGTACGGTTTTTATGTTATTTTTTTCTACATTCCAGGTACTCCCTTCTTCTTTTTTGTTGGATTGGGAATGATTAAATTACAAAAGATCAAAGTTGGTGTTCTTTTCTTCGTTCTTGTGAATCGTATGCTACCACTCTAAATGCGGAGGGTGTGGGCTAAACTAACATGGCCCGACCCCCCTACGCCATGTTTCTTTGTGGTGTTCTTCCGAATGAAGGAAGGAAATGAAGGCAACAACAATGCCACCCACAACCACTGCTACTCGTGCCGCCCACGCGGCGTTGTGGCCTCCTGGCCGAACCGGCCCCGCGCCCACTGGCCGCGTCGCCTGCCACTGGTCGTGGTGGCCCAGATGTGCCCCCCACCCCCCAGCCTCGCCGCCCGCTGGCCCTGCCACCCCGGGCACGCTGCCCGCTGGACGTGCCACCTCACCCGCACCACATGTCAGTCCCGCAACCCAGAGGCCACTCTGCTCGCCGGTCACGCCTCCCCGACCGCGCCTCCTTCCATCCAAGCCACCCCTAGTCACCCCCCCGGTCGTGCTGTCTGTCAGCCGAGCCGCCCCAGCTCACACCACCCGTCGGCCTCCCGAAACAGCATGCGCACCTCACAGCGCCCCAACCGAACTGGCCTGCACCCCTCGTGTTGCCCCGGTTGAACCACCCCGCTCCCCTCACAGCATCCTGGCTGAGCCGGCCCATGCCCCGGACAAACCGGCCCCGCGCCCTTGTGGCACCCCTGCGGCCGAGCCGCCCCGCAGCACCTGTGGGCTCCGTGGCCTCTTGTGGCCCTCACATCCTGCTAGACCTCCCAGCGGTCCAGGCCTCATTATGTTTTGGGACTGACCTTGTGGGTCGGGACAGGTTGACCCAAACTAGGTGGACCCATGTATGGTCAGTCCAGGTCGGTCCAACCGGGTCAAACTGGACTCGGGCCCACTACGACCTGCATAATTCTTTTGGCAATAACATTGGCACCAGACGTCTGTTTTACGAACTGTCAGCGGTGTTGGGAACCTTTGATCGAGATGGTACCTTTGAGTGATACCCCACTGAGTTTCTGATCGAGATGGGGTACAATCAGGTTGGGTCGAGCACAAATCCAACCAGGCCCTGGGACTAAAAGGCTAATGACTAATAGACCAGGCATCCAATTGACGCGCAGTCTATTACGTTGAGACCCCTATGACATGGATGACCTTTGTGATACTTATTTGTGGGACTTCATGATAGTGTATGTATCAACCAGTAGCTTGTGGAGTGGATCCTTCCAGAGACAAGTGAGTATAGTGCGGAGACCTAGTAGTTAGATAAGACCTGACAACTACTGACCATTTTGACTCGGAGTGACTCTACTAGCCCAGTGGGGAGTGTCTTGGTGTCACGGGAGACCCACAGTGGGGAGCTCCTTGGTGTCGCGAAAGACCCATGTTACTCGATAGGAGGAGTACCTCAGCAGGCTATGAGAGGGAGCGCGCTTAGTGACAAGGCAGACCCACGGTGGGGAGTGCTCTTGGTGACGCAGAAGATCCACGGTAATCGACAGCAGGAGTACCTCAGTAGTCCAAGGATAGTGGGAAGCACGCTTTGTGTCATGGTAGGCCCATTGTACTCGATAGAAGAAGAGTTCTTCAGCAGCCGAGGTTTCAACAATGTGACTGGGGATGTTACTTGATTCTACCCCTAGAATAAAATCTTGGATGAGCTAAGTCAGTTTTTCAATTTTTTCCTCATGATTGAGATTGATCGCTTGATAAATTAGGTATATGTGTGGGCATATACCTATGTAAGGTTATATATGATTTCATACTTTGTGGTTTATCCTTATTTGATTTTGTGAGACCTTGAGGGTCTCGGGGTCCCTACTGAGCATTGTTATACTCACCCCTCCACGTGTTATGCCCGCACATTTTTGTGTTGGTTGTAGACGACAGAAAGCACTGACTGAGGCTGAGAGTACCAGGACTGGACGGTTCTCGGAGGTGGACCATACGGTGTGTCGGTACGTAGAGGAGACAGACAAATGTGTAGTGCTGAGGAGGCTATCTGTACGTACCGATCAGGTAGGAATCCAGGAGGATGACCCAGTAGCTGCTTTTCTTTCTTTTTCTTCATTGGTGTTGTTTATAGTTGTACTTGTACCTTTACTATTGGGCATGTATTCCAGCCCATTTTACTTATAGAACTCGTTTGGTTATACAGTTTACTCATGATTTTATCTTGTTGTGTGTGTTTACAGATTATAAAGGTAATTTCTTCCCAATTTTAGGGAATTATTCCTTTCATGCTAGTCTTCAGCTCCTGGCCTATGGAAGGCAGGCTTGGGGTAGTCATGGAATAGGCCCCATGGGACGGGTCATGAAAATTATATGGTGGTTCATATTAAATATTTTTCTAACTATTTTATTATAAGTCTATTAAAAAACTATTTCAACTACAGAGCCAACCAAGGCGACCCACAACCACTGATTAGGTGGGAAGGTTAACCTTCGGCAAGCCGTGGGAGTGTCATGGATGATCATTGCATAAAAAAAGTGAGGGAATGTGTAAGGAGGAACATGGGAGTAGATCATTGGAACCAATGTTCGGGGTGGAATGATGGTAGAAAGAGATAGTATGGGTCGGTGCCAGTGGTGGGAGCAGACCCAGATACTCAAATTTGTTGTGTTATTATGACATGTTGTAATAAAAGGTATAACTCAACCACTACAAAAATATTTTTTGGGATTCATAAATGTAGGTTACTATTATAATACATTAAATAATATTCAAACAATGCTAGCCACATGATGTGGCTAGTTTGGGTTGTCTGATCATCATCAATGTTATCTCCTACCACCTGATGAGGAATTGAATAGTTGTTTAGATGCAGTGATCGAAAACAGATACCTGCCCTCAAAGAATATATTTCTATCCATATTAAATTATTTTAATGATGATATGAGTCATATTGAATCATCTCAACATCATTCATGCAATAAAATTCTTGAACGCATGAGATAATGTGATGGTTTAGCTTCTACTAAATGCAAACACAATTGCAAGAGGATTATCATGCATATGAGAAATATAAATGTGTTTTAGATTATAAAAATGATGGAGTATAAGAATATTTTCATAATAATGTGTGGATTCATTTCATAATAAATTACTCCATGTTTTTTGGGATCACATTACCTACATTCAATGAATCAAAAAAATCCTAGGATCATCAGATATTTTAAAAGCAGACTTGATGTAGGATGATAATTGGAATTTAAGTAAGTGGACAATGGAATGAGATGTGGTGAATCATGTCTATAAACATATAGGTTCCAATACAAGGACATTTATTTTTTATTAAGATAGAGATCTATCATTTTAAAGAAACAGATCATCCATGTAACTCTTATTTCATGAAGAGAGGGTTTTATAAAGCACTATGCTTGTGTGAAGAAAAAGGAATCACATGATACATATACATTTTCACAAAGGACATGAGATTACATGATCGTATAATTCTCATAAAGTTATTTAAGAGCCACATATACAATATTTTATGATAATTTCATTCATTCTTCCATGAACCATTTCGTGATTTCATGAAGAATAATATTTATGAAACTATTTACTATTTCGTGAATAAGAATACATTAACACTTTCATGAAGTAATAGGAAGTGTGATTGAGGAATATATATATTGATCTTTTCAATTGTTTCATGTAAACAACCAAAAAATGTTGCATTCAATACATGCATTCCTTTCACTCTACAGGTATGTATTGAAACACTTCACTTAGAAAATCCAAGAAGGATATTGAGAATGATAAACCATTTTCATTGAATGAATGTGATATTAAAATAATTGAATAAAATTTTTAATAACGGAAAATAATATTTTCTAGAGTTTCACTTCATAATATACATTATATATATTACATGAATTTAACATAGTAAATTCACGTTGGGGATTCAAGAAGAGAAGAATTTGATAATGTGAAAGTTTGTTCTTGTATAAAATAATATTGAAGATATTGTGTGTGATACTTGAACACATCTGATTAAGTCCATAAAATTCAATAATATAAGGATAAAATTTCATCTTTATCATTTTATAATCAATGAATAAGACAACTTGTAGTGTCTTGGTAGTTTCTTTTGTTGATCATTCTGAGAAAGCAGTGAGTTCGAATGTAAGTTTCACCTTCCACTTATTGAAAAGAAATAGGATAATGTGCCTAAAATATTATTGATAAAATAAAATTCTAATACCTTCAGTTCAGGATCATGGTAATTTAGTTGATGAAAACACATCTAGTACGGTATAATGATCTTGTTTAGAAGTTTATTGAAAATCCTTAAAGAGCCAGTGGTTCTAGTATAAAAAATGAAATTAAATAACTGTTGGTAATAGTATAAAGAGAACCATTCACTTTGGAATATTTTTTATTTTATGTTAGTACATTTTTTACCAATATGAGAAATTTTTAATCACTAAAAACTTATTGTGATAATAAAATTTATGAAACAACTAAATGTTGATCAAGGAAAGGATTATGTTTTTATAAAAAGACTGAACTTTGTAAAAATATTAGTGTGCTTCTATTTATTTTATTATAGGTATTACATGTGTATGTGATTATTAAGAGTTCACAATAGATCCATTCCTCTTAATAGAGGTAGAGGTTTGAGACTAAAGGGGGATAATTGAAAATAAAGTAAAAAATCAGTAAAAAAGTTTGGTACACTGATTCACCCCTGACTCACTCTTAATGTCTCTATATGTCCCATTTGGTCTCCAAAAATGTAAAAATATATAGTGTTTCATGCAAGGGAAAAACTTATTCACCTTATGTACCATTATATAATAAATATTTAGGAAGATACAGTTAGTGTTGAAGAATATGTTTGGGAAGAAAATTCCAATGGATATGTTCACTAAGCATTTAGCCTCGGAGAGTCAGAGGAAATATTGTGCCTTGGCTATAATTTAGTGAATGGGAAAATAAAATTAAGATAATTTCATGTAGTGAAAGTCAAAAATATGTTTTTTTCATAGTTTGGGAGGATGTCATGGAATCCATGAAGTAGTATTTTAGTGGGAGGTTGTTTGGATTATGAATACTCTTCAAGAGTGGATGTTAGTTTACCAGAAATAGATATTCTGAAGGACACTTTTACCATGTTAAACCAATATCAATAGTGTTCAGTGAGATTAAAGTGGGGTTGTTATAAATTTATAATTTTCTATGGATGTGAATCATGGTGAAAATTCTATCAGAATTTCTTTTGGGGTTACAATCACTAAAATAAGGAATTTTATAGGTTTTTTGGATCAGTCTTGGAATAATGTTTGTGGAAAAAGAGTGAGTCATGGGAAACACTATTATATTACTTTTGATTGGTATTAATGAAAATTAAATAAATTAGTATCATCAGTTTCATAGTGCAATGTATAGAATCCTACAATAGTAGTATGTCCATACAATAATATGACCTAGTGGGACCCACTATAAATCGAGGATGGATTACTTTGATGATATATTATTGAATTACTTTTGTTAATGAACTTTGTGTCTATTTAGTTACAATGATTGTATCTTGGGAATTTTTGATATTATGAAATATTGTTATTATTCACTCTACGGACGTAGGATAAATATCTGAACATGTAAAACTTTTTTGTATCCTTTCCATGCTTCCATTTTTTCTTTCATTTTTTTTATAACAGATTGTGTGAGTTATAGTTAACATGCATGAGTAATTGAAAATAAGATCATTGATTAGGGTGAAGGTTTTTCTTCTTCATTGTTTGTATAGATACACACTTCTTATACATAAATACTACATTTTTTAGATAAATATTCATTATATTACACAAACACATACTTTAGGATTGTAATGGGTTAGTGAATTAGGAGACTATGTACAAAATATTATTATTTAGTGAAGGATATTAAATATCTATCATAAATATATTCACCTTTTGTACTCTATATAATCATACCCTACTTAAAACCTTTTTTATCACCTAGGAAGAAAAAAAATTATAAAGGATGAGCTGAGCTACTCAATTAGATTAAACATGGGAAATACGTTAACATAATGTGATAAGAAGGGTATAATAACATGATAAAAATATATAAAAACCATAACCTTCATATCAAAGACAAAAATATTATGTCATGTCAAAAATATTGGTAGTTCACTATATATTAATCTTGATGGAATCAAAGAACATAATCCATGAGATCATAAAATTGGCATAAGACATAAATGTTTGTCGTACATATGAACTTGTAACATTGTGAATGTTGTATAAATAGAAAAATGTTCCCTCATTAAGTCAATGAAATGAAATCAGGCCCTCTTATAAACTTATGGACATGAAACCAGGTCCCCACATAACCTTTTGGACATGAAATCCAGGTATGCACAAAACATTATGTACATGTAATCAGGTTCATGAATAATACTGTGAACATTTCATTAGGTTCATTCATAACATCATTAAAATATAATCACATTCCAGTTTAACATGGATAAAATGTAATAATGTTCACACATTACTTATTTATACATGTGTTATCTATCATTACCCAATGCATTAGAGGGATACAGAGATCACACCCATCGCATAATCCAAACATTTGTGTCCCACAAGATAATAAAGCAGTCATGATATCATATCCCAAGAAAAGGGGACAAGTTTCATAAATATTTAATTATAGTGTAACCCAGGGAAAGAATCAAGTTTCATAAACATCATATGATTATAATCATAAACCATCTAGATATATAATAAAGATGATATCCTGGATTCATGACCTTAGTAAATCTTGTGTAACATTAAATGATGGTATTTTATATTGGAAATTTTTTTGAAAGAAAAAACACTCGAAACATTTCTTAATGAAAATATTATTTCTTTGAAAATTGTGTTTTTAAAAATAGATATTCATAAAAATTTTAGGAAATCCTTTTCTTTGATCATTACCTTGAAACTGATAAACGAAGCTTTAAAAATCATTTAAAACTTTTCTTGAGATAAATACCCATTCCAATTAAAAAAAATAAAACATAAATCGGTTTTAAGATAATTTTATTTTAATGTAACCATTTAAACATATAAAGGAATATTTAAAAGAGTTAGTGGTCATGATGGCTTAAAATTTCATACTCATTAAAACAAAGATTCAATTTAAAATTTATGTAAACGAAAACTGGATCTTGTTTTAAAAATGACCAGAATATTTATTTTAATATACTTTGGAAAAAGTAAAACATTGGTATAAATACTTTTATAAATCATTTTGTGAATTTTAAATCCTTTTTATAAATCATCTATATGGAATAAAAAGTGTTTTCAAATGAAGATATAAATAAATTCTATTTTTATTAACACATTATTTTCCTCTATTGAGTATATAAAGAGAGTAAAATCGAAGGAATACATATATTTTCTTGAAATATACACAGTATAATAAAATTAATTAGTTTTTTGACAAATATATCATAATATTTCATCATCTAATGAATAATCATAAACAATCCTAATAAACAATGAAATTGTGACACCAAACCTCTTCCACATTGATATATTTTGAATTGTTGCCCACATAAAATAATAACATAAAATGAATCTTTTAGTATCATGATAATAATTAGATTAATTTTATAAAATTTCAATGGTGAAGTATATACACCTCATAGAATAATAATGATTCAAAAAATAACTTATATCCTAAAGAAGGAAATTTGAGACAAAAAATACCAAACCACATTGGTAACTTATGAACCAGAAATGCCAAGAAATATATATCATAAAATGGATGTATAAATATACATAATTTATAGGAAAATAATCATGTCCAACATTCATGGTTTTTATATATTCCACATAAAATAAACACATGGTGAATATGGAATTTGTCTCATTAAATTAAAAATGAGTCGTAAATCCGTTACATTAAGTATCAACTTCAATCATGCATGTTCAAACATTGTATATTATAAATATATGTTTATTATAAAAATAATAAATAACCATAATCATATTAATCACAGCTTATATGATTTAATTATGACCACTTTTTACCCATTCATTTACAATTCTTTATTAAAATCACGTTTCGGTTAATAACAGCTTTGTTTTTCCTGTCTGTTTTCTTTATTTTTTAAATCCTATTAATTTTATCATGCTTAAATAATATGAATAGTTTTATACATGATATAAATATCAAATATATATATATATATTCATTTATAGTAATCTATAAATGTTAGATATGGGAAATGAAATACACAGTTCCTAGAGATGGATGGTCGAACGTATGTATGAATGTTGTTTCTGTTTTATTGATGGATTATAGATTAATATTTATTTCATATATATCAAATTTATTCATTAAATTTACCCTAATTACCTTCCATGCAAATCATTTTGGAAGAACGAATCACATCGCTTCGCGAGGAGGTTTTCCGCCATAGATATGAACGATGTTATCGTATCCCCCACAAAATGGAATGATAGAAGGTGTATGTGATATCATAATAAAAATGTATAATTATGTAAAAAATAAGTTATATATTCATTTAATATATCCTTATTATGATCAAAAAATAGAAATGAAAAACACATCACATCGACTCACAAGGTGGTAGTCTATTGTACACATGAGCGACATTATTATTTTTCAAAAGGTTATATGTTAGGAAGTTATATGTGATATTATAATTAAATAAAGTTAATAATTTTATAAATAACTCATATAAACATTAAATCCATCATTATATCCATTCGTGAGAGGAGGTGGTGGAAAAAGAATAACATAAGTTTGTAAGGAGGTAGTATGTCGTAAACATGAATAAAGATTTTGAATCACAATTGATAGAAGTGGAGATGGATATAGGTTGTTATATTATCATAATTACTTCTCAGTATATAAGATAAACTAGTTTTATTATTTATAATAGTTGGAAAATATTTTATGAAGATAGAATAATATGTAAAGAAAAAACACATAGTTAAAAACATAACTTCTTCTTCGGACAACCCCTTTAGGTTTAACCTAAATCCTTCTTAGATTAGATTTATGATCTCACCAATGTCTTTATGATTTCTTTAAATAGTTAAGGAATACATTTTGGATGGTATTTTCTGATCCAAATGCATTTTTAAGTGTAAAATATAGAGGATATTGGGTTTCCTTTTATAAGTTAGGTGAGTGGCACACATGTAATTTTTGAAAAGAAAATGGTGTATCCTTGTTTTCACATGAAAAAGACTAAAAATTGATCCATTATAAAACCTTACCCTATATAAGGTTTAAATATTACTTTAAAATGTTTTTTGGGAATTTTTCTAGATCGTTTTACCCCTTATATTTTTAGTTAAGCCCCCGATAATCCTATTTTAACCATATCCACAGTAATTAATTTTCACTATTCAGTATAGTAAAAAATTAAGTTGAAATTTATAGATAATGTAAATTATTATGATTTCAAAAATTGAATAAATTTTGCTAAATTTTATTCAAATAATATTTTTTAATTGAAAATTACTCTCATATTTATGTCAAAAAAGCGATTCTCCAAAAAGAAAAGTTTAAAAAGATTTTATATCAAAATTGAATACGGAATTTATTATGATGACATAAATTGGATTAATAGTTATATAATTGAACTAATATTAATTTTCAAACCATATTAAAATATTTTTTTTGTTATAATATGATTTAAAATAAATAAAAATTCAGAATAAAAAGAAATATTTTCACTATTCACCGAAAAAAATCATCTTTCTAGAAAATTTTCAAAAATTCAGTCCAAGATAATTTTTAAATGATGATTTTAAAAATTAATTTTATAAATTAAAATTAATTTTATATAATTTGAAAAAATTAATTTTATAAATAAGAGCGTAAAAGGTGATAAACTACTTTTTAGAAATATATAGCTTTGAATCATAAAATTAGATTTATTATATCTCTGTTCTAGAGAACACATAATATTAATGTTAAATATTTTTTTGAATATATATTATTTAAATTTATTTAAAATAATTTACTAAAATTCATTTATTAAATTGGTTTTGTTAAAATATATTTGTGTGCATAAAAATGTTTTTTCATAAAAATATTTACTTTTGTTTCAAATAGTTTTAATTTTTATTTATTATTAATTTTTCACCAAATAATACATTTTATATACATTTTTAAACCCTATATTTTTATAATTTATTTAATCTTATTCATTCCCTCCATTACAACAGTTAGGTGATAACTATCTTATTAAATAATAATAATTGAACAGTTTGTCACGTTTCGTTAAAACTCGGTATTGAGTGTAATCCAAGCTAAACTAGGATTTGTTTTTAATGAATGCTAAAATCTATGTTTCATGTAACTCATGGTAAGATTTATGTTTCATTTAATGAAAAATATAAAAAATATTAAATATATTTTTAAAAAAATCACATAATCTTTAGGAGTTACATTCACCCCCATTAAATAAACTGTATCCCAACAATTTGAACTTGTTCTTGGTAATCAAGGGTTTAACATTTAAAAATCCATTTATAAGAAAATCACATTATAAAAAAGTTTAATGAAACTTCTTCTTGAAAAGAGATAAATTTATATGATAGTTTTACCAAGAATGGAACATAACTAGGTTTCCATGTAGGAAAAAATTGGTGGGTAGTGAAAACATGGACATGGAAGAGAAATCTAACACCCAAATACTAATAGAAAGTGATATTGAACATGGTGAGTAAAAATTTAATGACTGGAAATCCATAAATACATGATAGTTGAAAAGGCCATTCATTTATCATAAATAAATGTAAATGTATAACATTTTCTTTCAAAACCATTTTTCTAAAGTATAGGAATTTTTATGAGAAGATGTACTTACTTGATTAAATTCAATTTAATAAGAACAATATAATTTATTCATAGAAGAAAAACATTGGTTAGAGGTGGTTTATTAATGGTGGTTCTAGTAACTACAGTGAAATAAATCTGGTAATATATATATATATATATAAACTAGGAGCATTTTTATAAAACCTCTGATGTGTTTTTTTATTTTTTCAATTAGTGGGTGTTTAAATTAAATTCACAAAAAATTTAAAAATACCCTAATCCCTCCCCCTCCCATACTTCCACTATGTGACCCCAACCCCCACCCCCACCTCCCCATACCTCATCTCTTCTCCCAGTGGTGACCATGATCTTACTACCATTTTCCCCCCACCCCTCCTCAACTCCTCTCCCTGACAGTAACCCTGAGCCCATGACTCCCTTTCCACCCAACCCTCATCCTACCCTTTTCCTAGAGGTGACCCTGATCCTACGACCCTGAGCCCGCGAACCCCCCCCCCCCCTTGACATCCCTCATCCTGGATCGGTTCACCTCCTCAGTGGAAAATTTTTACCAATGTGGCATTATTACATTTATGGAGTCTATTATTTCTAGTAATGTTTTATTATCCATATCAATTTCCCTTGGATGTTTGTATATGTGTCGGTCTATTCAATAATTATTTTTTAATGCATAATTTTGTAATACATTTGATTACCTATTTATTCGTGGTGTTTATTGATAATGTATTGGATATTTTGGTTTCTTATTAGTTATAGGTTGTTATAGGTTAAGGCCACTCATATATTTTTTTTCCATCTTGGTGCTATTCATCATCCCCTATCATATTTTTGGTGGGTCAGGGTTAGAAAACTCACCACACCATCGGCCCCAGAGTGGAACCGCTGAGATGGGTTTCATTCCAATTGAGTCAGATAGGATCGGTAGCTACAAATATATATGGACTCCATTATTTATTTTTAATTACTTCATTAAATAAAATTTCCTATGAGATACGTCTAATTTGTAGATACCTATATTTATGGATGTTTTTATATTATAATTTATGACAATTTTATTATTATATATTTATTATCAATGGCTCTATGAATAATTATAATGATTAATATTGGAATAATAACCATTATGTAAATATGAATAGAAGCATTGTATTGCATAAACTATATCATAGATCTATTATATGATATTATATAGGACTCAGATAAATACCATAGCATTTAGTTGTGATTATAATATTGTATTATATAAATATAACTTCCAAATAATATATTAAAATATAATAGTGATTCATACTATATGATTCACCGATTCTAATGAATATTTATCTGTTTATTACAAGCAATAAATTCATTTAAATATTCTTGTTTATACTTTGAAATTCTATGTGAATCCATCAAAAATCCATTAAAATGTTTTATAAAAAATTTCTTTTTTGAACAAAAACATTTCCTGTAATTTTAATCAATTTTATACAAAATAAATTTGTAATAATACGGTTCATAATAATTTGAAATGAAGGAATGTTGAGAACAAAAAACGTTCAAGATCCAATCTGATCTGCATCTCAGAGAACGCCACATCTAGTGTCATATTTTGTGGATTCTAGTGATTTTTTCTACCTAAGAATACTATCAAGCCATTGATTTCTATAGATTTCATTGGTATCCCACCACCTGATTCACCTTCGGCAATGGAGTAGTTAATCACCCCTCCATCTATTGGATATTGGCGAGTTACCCTATCTAGTATGTAGTTGATTTTTGAAAAAAAATCATATTTTATTAATTGTTTAATACATTTGTTAAACAAATAAAGACAACAACATAAGGGATAAAATTATGAACACAACAAATGTATGGGACCTGGATGAATTCAAGATTATCCATCCATTTGTTAATTTCAGGGTGCCTATTGGTGATGCTGTTAGAATCTAAGGGAAACTTCATGGGCAGCTTTCTTGCAAGATGATGAGCTTTTCCATTAAATATAAAGAATAGAGGAATGGTCCTATAGCTTGGAAAAATAAGGTATTTCATAATCGAGTAAATGTAATATTAACTTAATATTTTGTGATAAGTAATTTAAAAGACATGAGTAACATTTTTTCTTATACAGATAAAGTGTTACGTTTTGTATATCATGATGTTTTCTCATTTTACTATCCCTGACTACGTTTCACACCCATGTACTTTGAATATATTGGGTAAAAATGGACTGATTTTAAATGGAGATTATGGAATGAGTTTAATGAATCTTCTCTAAGCTCATGAAAAATGTATGAGAATGTGTTTAAAGGCATTTATCAGGAGCAATGGAATATCTTTGTTGATATCAATGGAGATGCATCTCGTGAGGTAATTTCCTATTTTATAGTATATATAACATAAACCTAATAAAATTATAATTTTTATTAATTTTTTCTACTTTTTTTAGGAATTATCAAAAATAATATATGAATCATGAGAAGTAATTCATTCCTCGCATTGCAGGGTCTCACTTTTTTTTGAGAAAAATAAAAAATTTTGTTTTTATTTTATTCAATATTATTTATATCATTTCATTAAAAATCAATGTTTTTTTAAACATTTTTTCATTTTCTTATATATCGTAATCAATTAGTTCACTCTGCAAGACAAATAGAGATGTGGTTTAAAGTGATTAGGAAACCAGATGGATGTTTTGAAAATAACCCTACCAAAGATATTGTAGTAAGTACGTTTCATTATAATTTCATATTATTTTGTTACCGTAAAACTGTAAAAATAAAAAATATATTTTAAAAACTAACAAGCCTTAAACCAAATTAAATAGGGAAATCTAAATGGATCAAATGATGTCAATTTTCCAATATTAGATATATCATGTTAACCCCAATTAATTGGGTTTAAGGCTTTATTGTTGTTATAATATAATTTTAAATATTATGTTTTTATAATTTTGAAATAACAATAAATACTAAATAAATATTTATTAATTAGATAACACTATAAAGTTAAGACATTTTGAAAATTAATTTTAAATATTTTGTATTAACATGTTAAAATGCAAGAATTTTGGGATGTGAACCCTTTGAAATCAGCATCAGTTTCCCAGAATGATGCAGTTGGAATAGTTTTAGGGAAGGAGCATCCTGTACATGTACGTTGTATGGGTTCTAGGCCTACTCCTTCATATTTCTTTGGAAGGGGGATGTCATCCATTACTGGTACACCCAATGGGGGTTCTAGTATTGTTGTTGACTGTGAATCACAAAGGGAAATTACCAGATTGAAATAAAATGTGCAAGGATAGATTGTTATTGGAAAATACAGGATCAGTGGTGGTTGAAATTAGAAAATTCTTTGGAATATATATTTCAACAGATGTCTGGCATGATCCATGAAGACATTTTTTGACATATAGCTCATCCCATGGAGGTAAATTCTAAATTAAATAGATTATTCATACATCTTCAATGAAAAAAATACCAAATCCATAATCTATGTAGCCAAAATTCATGATAATCATCACTAAAAAAATTATTTTATATATTCAGCGATGGTTCGTGATAAACACCACTAGATATTTTTGAAATGGTTATGTTAACTTTTATCATGTTATTTGTTGTGTTAAAAAACTATCACCAACTGAATGAAAACCCACTACTGAGCACCCAAAAAACTACACATATAAAAACTAAAACTTAACTATAGAATTCATCACTAAATGGTTTTTGACCATTAAAAAAATGGTGGTTTTGAAATTAAAATTTAATTTCTTAAATAAAATTCGAGCACAAAAATATATAAAATAACCGATCTACATTTTTGTAATTAATTATACTAATATAAAAAATAACAGTAAATCATTAATTTTATTAATAATATATTATTTATACAATTATAATTTTATGAAAATATTTAATGATTACAAAAATTATCATAGGATAAAAACCAAATATTTATTTTTGAAATGTAAGAATCAAAGCCATATCAATCCGAGTTACAGTTTTTTCTTAATGCTCATAAATACATTTTAGTGTCTTAAAACACTAAATAAAAATTTTAACAATAAAAAAAATTATCCCACATTAATGTTAAATCATTGGAAATCAATGATTGAATTATTTGTGACATTTATAATAATACAACCCGCTCATTCAACATGTCGTGTGGTTAGAATCACTCGATAACAAATTTCAAAAGATATCAAAGTTTTAGAAACATGAATCAGGGGTAAAAACTAAGAATAGAATGTGAGATTTCCCTAAAATAATTTCATAATTATCGTATATTTTAATTTGAAATGTAGCTACTGACAACACATCATTTTGATTTTCGGATTTCCTATTATGGATGTAAATGCATGTTTACTATTTTAAAGCACTAAAATGTGCATGGAATTGTCAAAAAATCTAAAAGAGATTATATTGTCCATAAATTAGAGGAAAAAGACCATAAAATTAATTTTCAAATATCGGATCTCATGGAATGTCATTTTGAATGATGATTTTCTTGTTATGGATTAAATGCATTTTTAGTATTTTAAAACACTAAAACAAGAATGGAATGGTAAAAACTAAAAAAAGGATGTCTTGTTTTCATTAAATCATGGGAAAACCACTGTATATTTAATTTCAAAATGTAGGAACTGACAACACATCATTAGAAATGACGGTTTTCCCATTATGGTTGTAAATGCATTTTATTGTTTTAAAACACTAAAACATTTTTCAAATAGTCTAAACCATAAAAACAATGTCATATTCATATAAAATCATGTAAAACCTACCATATATTTAATTGTGAAATTTAGGAACAGACGACACGTCATTAAGAATGATCTTTTTCCCATTATGGTAGCACTTGAGCCTCAGCCTAGTTGGTGAGGTATCCTGATGTGCATCCAAAAGGCCCAGGTTCAAAACAAGATAGAGGAAAATTTCCAGGGTATTGTAGTAGTACTGTAGCAGGTGCTGTATCAAGTAATATAGCAAAACTATACAATGTGCGGTACTGTAGCAGTATTGTACACTATACAGGCACTGTAGTAGAACTGTACATTGTGTGGGTATTAGAGCAGTTACTGTAGCAGGTACATTTCAGTACTTCAGTAGCGGGAACTATTCACCTTGGGCCACCGGTTTGGGCATGGAGTCCATAAGGCTTTCGGGCCACTCATGCCTTCATGTCGGTAGGGATTTTGGGTCACCTCAAGGCCTTCGGGACCAGCCTATGCTTGCATGGGAATGAGAGGGTATGACTATGCCATCGGGACCAGCCTGTGCTTGCACGGGAAGCCTATCCATACGACCATGAAATGGTGGAGAGCTACTAACATGATACAGATGTTGGGGAGGGGAAGTTTATTGGAGGTAGTCTGGTTGAATTCCCTAAGACCTTCAGGTCATGAAATCTCTTAAACCTATGGGCCTTGTAATATCTAAGCCTACGGGCCTTGTAATTATTCCCCCTCATCCATTGAAAGGGGGTTATCAAAATCAATAAAAATTAAGGCCTTCATGCCATTATGGTTATAAATGCGTTTTTAGTGATTTAAAACACTAAAACATGCATAGAATGGTAAAACCATGAAAATGATGTTGTATTGTCCTAAAATCAGGGTAAAACCACTATATATTTAGTTTTTAAATATAGTAAATGATGGGACATTATTCTGAATAATGGTTTTCATGTTATGGATGTAAACACATTTTTATTATTTTAAAACACTAAAATGTGTGTGGAATTATCGTAACCAAAAAAATGTTATATTTTCTTGAAATCAGGGAAAAATTATAGAATTAATTTTGAAATGTAGGAATTGAATCCATGTCATTGTGAATTTTGGTTTTCTCGTTATGGCTGTAAACATGTATTTTGTGATTTAAAACACTAAAACATGCATACAATGGACAAAACCACTGAAAAGATGTTAGATTGTCCTGAAATAATAGGAAAATGACCATATATTTATTTTTTTAACGTAGAAACCGACATCACATCATTCTGAATGTTGTTTTCATGTTATGGTCATAATGTGGTTTTAGTGTTCTAAAACAATAAAAAATGTGTGGAAGAGTAAAAATGAGAAAAAATGTCGTATTGTCCTAAAATAAAGGTAATACCACTGTAGAATTAAATTTTAAATTTAGGATCTGATAGCCCATCATTTTGAATGACAGTTTCGTTGTTATGGCCATTAACGTGTTTTTACTATTTTAAAACACAAAATCATGTATGGAATAGTCAAAATCAGACAAATGATGCGAAATTGTTCTAAAATCAGTAGAAAACCACCATACATTTAATTTTGAAATTTATGAACTGACGAATCATCATTTTGAATTATGGTTCTCCTATTATGTACATAAACTTGTTTTTGTGTTTAAAAACCAAAAGACGTATGTCGAACGGTGAAAACATGAAAAAGAAGTCTAATAATCATGAAATAATGGTAACATTACTATAGATTTAACTTTGAAATTTTGGAACTGATATAATTTCATTTCGAATGATGGTTTTCTCGGTATGGCCATAAACGTGTTTTTAGAATTTTAAAACACTAAAATGTGCATGGAATGTTCAAAACCTAAAAAAAGATTCCATATTTTCCTAAAATAAGAGGAAACCATTTTTTATTTAATTTAGAAATGTATTAATTTACAGAACTCCATTCTGAATGAAAAATTTTTCATTGTGGGCGTAACTGTGATTTTAGTGTTTTGAAACACGAAAATGTGTGTGGAACAATCAGTACTAGTAAAATGGAACCGGATTGTACTGAAATCAAGGTAAAACCTCTGTATTTTTAATTTTGAAATGTAGGAATTGATGGTTCATCATTCCAAATGACAGATTGCATATTATGTTCGTAAACACATTTTTAGAGTTTTAAAACATTAAAACGTCCGTGGAACCGTCAAAACCATGAAAATGTCATCGTATTTTACCGAAACCTAGTGAAAATTACCATTTAGTTGTTTTTGATGTGTACACAAAGAAAACACATCAATATGACATATAGTTTGGTTGGAATTACTCATTAAACACTTATGAAAGGTAGAGAAAACATTTAAAAACAAGTGTTGGGGGGTCAAAATTAGGAAAATGAAATTAGATTGCCTTGAAATTAGGTGAAGATGACTGTAGATTTAATTTTAAAATTTATAAATTGATAGCATTTCATTCCAAATGACAGTTTTCCAATTATGTCTATAAAAACATTTTTAGTGTTTTAAAACACTAAAATGTGTACAGAATGGCCAAAACCAAACACAAAAGATCAGTCCATCTTGAAAACTGTGGAAAACCAACATGGATTTAATTGTTTTATGTAGGAACTAATGTCATGTCATTCTGAATTATGGTGTTCCTGTTATTGTGGTAAACATTATTGTAGTGTTTTAAAACACTAAAACGTACGTGGAACGGTTAAAACCAAAAGAATGATGTCATATTGTCCTAAAATCAGGGGCCAATGACAATATATTTAATTGTGAAATATAGGAACTAAAGATACATCAATCTGACTAATGGTTTTCCTATTATGGTGGTAAATGCATTTTTTGTAATTTAAAACACTAAAACTTGTGTGGATTGGTCAAAAACATCAAAAAAACATTGAATTGTCCTAAAATCGGGGATAATCCACTATAGATTTAAATGTGGGAACTTATGACATGTCATTCTGAATTACGTTTTTCCCACTGTGTTTTTAAACATGTTTTTAGTGTTTTAAAACACAAAAATGTGTGTGAAGTGGTCAAAACCAAAGAAAATGACCTCAAATTGATGTCAAATTGAGTGACAACCACCACTTTTTTGTTTTTTTAAATACAAGTCATATTGTGATATCAAAATCATTATAAAAAATTAAAATAAATTTCAATCACAAAACACATCATTTTAAAATCAAATTACAATATTTACAAATCGTTTTTTAGTTTCAAGTGTTTAATATTATATTAAGGAGGTCTGTTTCTATTTTCAAAGTTTGTTTTAATTAAATATGATTTGTTTGTGTTGAAATTTATTATTTTTTATTAACAAAAAAAATTTATTTCCAGTATTCTGAATATATTCTGTTTCTTTTCTCTTCCACGTTTCTTTTCTTAAATGTTCTCATTTTCTATCATGACCTCCTCCCCACAATGTGTACCCCTACTGGTCTGGCAATTTAAGAAGAGAGATAATGACCCCTATGTCCCTCCTCCAGTAGGCCTTAGGTTGGTGACTAGCACTGAGGTTATAGTAAACACACAAATGGGAGGCATTACCCTCTAAGAGAACACATGAAAAAGAGAGAGATAAGACAGACACCAACCAAATCCAACTCAGACAACAATATAGAAGAAATACCAAGTTTACAAATTTAATTTCATGAAATGATACTATAAATAAAAGGGGAAAACTACAAGTACCCAAAAGGATATAAAAACCGCACTTACCATGAAGCCCGAACAGCTCTTGAAACCCCAAGCTAGTAGTAACCATCTCGATCTCCAACCTAATCCAAGTTACATGAAAAACAGTTTTTATATACATAGGGTGAGTTTAATTGTATATTTAGTAGGATTCTCCCTAGACCCACTCATGAAAAAGTAAAGAAAGCAAGCTAAAGCACAGTGAACAACAAGTAAAACTAACGCATCACCGAACTGGTATAATAAGTTCCCAGCCTCACCATGGTTTCCCTAATCAAGTATCACATACAAAAGTATATAATATAATAAAGAATATAAAGGATACCTTGCTACTACTTCCCCGCTAGTTTTCTTCTTTTCTCCAACGTTGCACAACCTTAGAATCTCTCCAAAAAGAATTTCCCACAAACACCTGGGCGATGCACCACAACATGCACCTCATGCAACAAAACCACCACGTCCATGTAAGAAAAGAAACCATGTAGTTTCTGGGATCCACCATAGCTCGCATAACATGTAACATACATTGGATATTATAACTCAACCCATTACATCCCATACATTGAGTAAGGATCCTCACGCCATCACAACCTATACATGTTACACCTATAGTAGTCCATAAGAATCTATGTCCATAATATATGTGTGTGAATAAACACAAGCCATTACAGCCCGCTACACAAATATATGGGGAAAACTAACTCTTGTGCCTACCATCACAATAAACTATCAAGAGAAGAGAGTGGGTCCAAAGGGGTAGTCATCCATCCATACTCCCACCAGAATGTTGGGGACCCCCCCCCCCTCCCCCAAGGCTCAATAATCCTCGGGGTGTCAGTTTCCTTAATTGATGGGGTGGAGAGCGCATAGAAACACAAAAAGTACATAATATACTATAGATCACAACCACACTACGGGCATAACCTAGTGTTAGACTCAACTGCAGCTAATGTCTCATGGACTTCCAGTTTCCACTTCTAAGACTAGGTATCCATTAAGCACACAACCATTTAAAGATATTTATTACATTACTTTATTCCATTTTTATCAGTTTCACTTTACATTTATTAATTAATTAAACATTAATTAACCATTAACAATTTCCACATTATATTTCATTAACATCACACCCAAACTCCACTATTCTATTAAATTTAAACCTCAACATTATGTCCCAGAAAGCTCCAACCCCATGGGTTAACATCATTTATTAAATAATTTATTAACAACATTATTATTTTCCCATATTCAGATGCATTCTAGAAAAACATTCTAATATACTAAACACAAGGGGTATAAACACATTGAGTAGATGAACTACTCGTCGAGTCATTGTTTCCTATAACAAGAGCATAGACCCATCCTCCCTCAAGAAGCTAAAAATGGAAATCACATGGCATACCCGGCGAGTCTTCACCCCTTTTGGAAGGAGGGTATGCAAACTAGCTGCATGGAGCAGTGGAGAAATTAAAGAGGATAAACAACCAGAAAGAATCGGCAAGCATCCAAACATTCACATCCAACCAATTTCATCACCCTCGGTGTCCTCCCTGACACCCACATACATAAAACGATGCATCTCACCACTCTAGGCGTTAACTGCTACCACATCCAAAAGGCCTCCCTTCCCCCACATATCACAACAGCCTTCCAAGATCGCATCACAACACAAGCAGTAGGACTAAAAACATAATATCAATTGGTATCATGGCCCTTAAACAATGCATCCAACCTTCAAACACAATGAGCACTCACAATTCGAAGCATACGTCTATTGTCCTTTACTAGAAATAGGGTAACTCCGAAACCTACGAGGCATTATATTTTATCAAACAGTCCATCATTTAATCCATCTATAATTAACAAATTTATTATTTTTAGGTTCCAACTATGTGCATCCTAAACAGTAAGCTATCGCAAATTTATTAAACATGCATGCTGCATCAATTTGATTAACATCAAATTTCAACAAGAAGAACCAAATTCATTTACATGCCTATTTATCGTTGCATTTAATTTACAATTTATCCCAGTTTACATTCTTTACCAATTTTCGTAAAAATTGAAAAGATAAACAATGTAATCATAGATATCACACTATCTAGCAACAGAACAGGAAATAACATAAGATCGATATCAATTTATTTATCTAGGTCAAATATTTATTATGTTTATTCCATTGTGATTCAGTGGGCTAAAACATGCTAACTCTATAGTTACACGTAAAATATTCGAGAAGAAATGAATCCCCTACCTCAAATGGTTCTTTATGATCTTTATACAAGAAAAATCCACACAATGAATGACGATCTCCTCCCCCGTGACAAATATATCCACCCGGGGACAACGTGGCATGAATGCACCATCCAACAGCCAAGAAAACATCATTAGAAGTTTGGATATCACATTCCATATCATGGAAAGGATAAACATGAGGAGAAGGATCGAAGAAAACATAAGAATAGAGGTAGATCATACCTTCTATCGATGAAGGATCTACACTTGCTTCTTGTACCAAAACATTGGTTGCACATGCAGTAGGAAGAAAATCCAAGGGTGAAATGATTTGAGGATTAATGTTCGATCACACCCCTACTATGTGAAGAAATAAAGGTTTGAGAAACTCACACTAAGGAATAAGAAGGTAGAAAAAGGGAGGAAGATATCTCATCCCTTTAAAAGATTTATAGAGTAGGTTTAAGATACGATAGATTTTCCATTAAAATCATATCGCATTAAACCATGCAGTTAGACCAAGTAAAAGCATCCCAAGCCTTAGAAAAATAAATATATGTGTTATGTGATTTGACTCAGCCTTAAATCCCTAGAAACAAGGACTTGAATGAATTTTACCTCAATGATAACATCAAAGGGGCGAAACTGTAGAAAGTTGAAAACACTGTACACAATCCTGGAAACAATTTACACCTACAGATCCTGGAAACGCTATACATGATCCTGGAAACATTGTACACCTATCAATCCTAAAAACACTATTCACATAACGACTCACCGATAATGATGGGACTATTCACATAATGACTCACTGATACAGATGACACTGTTCACAAAATAACTCGTCGATACTGATTGTACTGTTCAAAAAATGATTCACTGATACTGATGGTATTATTCACAGAATGAATCACCGATACCGATGGTACAGATCATAAAATGACTCAGAAATACCAATGGTACTGCTCACAGAATGACTCATCGATAACGATGGTATTGTTCATAGAATTACTCACTGATACCAATGAAACTGTTCAAAAAATGACTCACCGATACCGATGACACTATTCACAAAATGAATCACTGATACTGAAGGAACTGTTCATAGAATGACTTAGTGATACCGATGGTACTATTCAGATAATGACTCGTCGATACTAATGGAACTATTCTCAAAATGACTCACTGATACCAATGGCACTGATATCAATATGACTCATATATACCGATGGTAGTGTTCACCTAATTGTAAATTTTGAAAAAGTGTTGGGGATAAGTCGCCTTGACCTCCCAAAACACCCCAAACACTATATTTTCATAAAGGAAGTGACATGAGATGTATGGGAAATTACATCAGATACCTATCAAAAAATTCTCATCCTCGTGAATTCAAAACCCACCAAAAGGGAAAAATAAATGGGGTCTAAACAACCACCCATCGAGATACCTCTCAAAAGAGAGAAAGCCACGAGAAGCAACAAAAGAAAACCATATCATAAACACGAATGGTTTACAACCACAAAGTGAAACTTATTTTTTTACATTAAAAGTGTTAAAAAACAAACAACTCGTGGTACTGAGCACATATCTATGACTCACGTTCCCATGTACTCTCCTCCACGCCACTATGTCACCAGAAGACATGATCTAAGGGAATATAACGCATACACAACACCTTCTCTTTGCGGTCTTGGATCTCCAAAGGCCACTCCTCGAAGGTCACATCCTCATCATCATCAATCTCTCCCTAATAGATGACATGAGAGAATCATGAGTATAATGATGGAGCTATGACACAAGAAAAAACATCATGTATCCAACTCATTTACGGGGGAAGTACTACTCGATATGCCACGGCTCCAACACGAGCCAACACCTCGAAAGGACCAATAAACCGGAGTGAAATCTTACTACCACAACCAAACCGTTACTACCCACGATGGGGAGTCACCTTCAGAAATACGTGATCCTTCACATCAAACAACAAAGTTCTCCTCCTTTGATCAGCATATGATTTCTGCCGATCTTGCGCTGCCTTAATCCTCCCACAAGCCACCTAAATAATCTATGTCATATTCTGCACAAGTTCTGGTCTGAGAATTGCTAACTCTTTGACCCCAGTTCATTACAATATAGAATGGAATGTTCGGAAATATACGTCTTCAAAAGGCACCATACTGATGGTTGAGTGAAAACTATTATTGTAAGAGAACGCCAAGGGTAAGTGCCTCATCCACAAACCTCCAAAATCTAGGACACAAGAGCACAACATGTCTTCAAGAGTCTGGATAGTACGCTCTATCTGACCATCTGTTTATAGATGAAAAGTAGTGCTAATTCATAGTTGATAACCAAAATAATGTTGGAGACCTATCCACACCAAGTATTTAAAGCGAGCATCTCTATCATAAATGATCGTCCTTGGGACTCCATGAAGTCCCACCACCTCCTCCAGATACTACCTCGACAAAACTTTCACTATTATTGATTCTGTGATTTCTATAAAGTGGTATGACTTTTTTAAACAATCAACTTGTAACTCCCCATGTTTCCATGGTATTTTTTCCTTTTAAAAATTTAATAGCTTGCATCGTACGCAACTTCGAGATTCTAACGCACCGCGACCAATCAAACTAACCATTATTAATAGCAATACCCACATTTTGAAATTTTAAAAATTTTATCATTCAAAATGGACTTCATTTTTTGATTTGGAATATCGAAATTAGCATAGGTTTATTTTTTGGTATTTTTCTGAAAACATTCAATTTTTGATGAATAGTGAAAAACACTGAGTTATAGTTTAAAAAAGAATTTTTATTTAAATAATTATTTATTTTATTTAAATTTATTTTAGGTCAAAATAGATACATAATACCTATATAAGATCAATGTAATTAATTGGATTCATATTATAATAATTTTAGATATATAAAAATTTTATTGAACTTTTTAACCGTCTTTTACCCACCTCTTAGGAGTATTCGTAAATTTTAATATAACCTAATTTTACCACTTCTGTGAATTTATTTTCAAAAATCCGAGAGACATGGTTGATATTAGTAAGTAAAATGTTGTTCAATAAGAAAAAAATAATTTTGGTGAATAGTAACTTTTGGATTTCATTTAGCACGATTAAAAGTATATAGGGTAATTAAGGGTTAAAATGATATTATTATTTCCCTAACATGTGTCCTAATTCTATTGGATAAGTTTAATTCGACCAAAAAAGACCATATGAATAAATATATGATCCTTTAGGTCCACATGGATTAGATTAGGACAGTTATTGTTATTTAATTAAAAGAAGAGTTAAAACTATTGAATTCAAAGCTTAATAACTAAACTGTTTTTAATATAGGGTTATACATAAGATAAATTATATTATAAATATTCATTAGAAAGATAAAAATATTTCATACATAATTGTATTTTATTTATATTTTTTAGAAATTAAATAATTTAAATTATTTATGACACAACGAAGATGCAGTAATTACCTAATTAATTAAATATTAAAATATTTGATATTATAAATATCCAAATACATGTAATTTGAGAATTTTTATGAATTAAACTAATTTTATAGGTCAATATGACATGTTAGGGTTGGTTAGATGAATTTTCTTTTAACTAATAATGTTGTCATAAATTTAGCAAAAACAAAATACAAAAATAGTGTCAAAATTTACATAAAAGAGTTTTTAAAACAAATATTATATTATTAATTGGTCTTCAATTCCTAAAAATATATGTATTGGAAAAAAGACTTATATAATGATAGGTGTATCATTAATGAAACACTTAGGGTTATCTTGGAAGTATATAGAATGTTTATTTACCATATAATATAAAAATACAAAGAGACATGGTAAATGTCAAACTATTTAACTAAGAGTTAAATCTAAAAGATAATGTTAATATAGTGACCCAAACCTATATAAAACAAATTGGTTTAGTGTTTTTAGACCTTCCACATATTATCCTTTAAATAATCCATTTTGGAGCCATTAGAAACCGAATATGATTTTGTTATAAAATAATATTTCTAACTTTTCCTAAGGTGCCCCTCACCCCTCTTATAAAAGGGAACTCCCTCCTTCTCCTTAATTAACACCATCAAAGAAATTTGGCTCAGCCAAACTCTGGGAAAATACCCTCTCACCTATCTTATATTTACCTAGAGGCCTTCCTTCAGTCAGAAAGCCAAATTAAGGATCCCTTTTGATCAAATCAAAAGGAAGAACCCGAAGAAGAGGTAAATATTTCATCAATACTTTCAAGTTCCTTTCTTCTTCCACATCCTCTTACTTTGTTATTTCCATTATAAAATAATAACTCCAGTATCTTCTATATATTTTGATGTTATTATAAATATTTTATAACCATATTCATTATTCTATCCATCCTTTGAATGACATGTCACAATAAGTGCATACCTACAGCTTACCGTCTCCACGTCGTGGTGTAATTGTTATTCAATACATTATTATCTGGATGGGTATAATAATGAAGTGTGATTGATGTAAATTATAAAAATAACATGATAATGATTCTATATATATGATATATTATCCAATTATATATTATTTTAATATAAAAAGAATGATATTGTCGCTCGTGCGTACGTACGGATTACCGTCTCCATGAACACGATGAGATTCATTCCCCCATCGTATCCATTCATGACTAATTTTTATTTAATGATTAAAAATAATGTTTAGAGACTTGATATCATTCGGGATATGAATAATATACATCCCTTCTATAACAAATATGACTCACATAACAAAGAATATAAAGGAAAATGAATCTGTTAACAACCGCAACGACGGTAATACTATGATATTATTAACAAAGAAATGTTAAAAGATCATATATGATATCATATTAATGTATATAATTCATGTATAATTTAATAAAAATTATTTTACCATTATACAAGAGGTTAAACTACCCTCAACCAAGGAAAATTACAATGTAGGGGTTTTCTTATCTCACTTTTAATTATGTGAGATTTCCATTGTTTTCCACTTATTTATTGGATGTGGTGTATTGTGTACTACCATTTGATATATATTACAATTATTCAATTTATATTCATGTTATTATGTGATTCATTGGTGGTTATTAATTTTTGTTCGTATGAATCGATTGATTACAACGGAGTAAGGGTTTTTCATCTCACTTTTTATTCCCATGAGATTCTTGCTATTTTGGCCACTATTTCCTTTTGTGTGGTGTATGTATTTTCCATGATTGTATTCGTGGTGTATTATACTTTAATTTATGGGTATTTACATCTTCATTTATTGATCCTTCTTTCATGGGTTGTATTTTACAAAAGTTACCAAATCGGTAAGGGAATTTTAAATTTCAATTTCCACTCAGTGGGCTTTACACAAACTTCATTGATTATTTTTCTCCAAGATTATGTTTGGAATAACTATTTATTATTTATGTAGTAATTCCCACTCACATTTTTGTGGATATGTGTTGGATACACATAATCACTCCATTGATAATTTCTCATGTCATTGATAAAAACTTTATCTTAACTCAATTTTCATTCATTGAGTTAAACATCCATGTCATTGGTGTTGTTTTTACAAGAATATGTGTGAATTCCCTCTGATTTATTTACACTGAATATCCGATAATATTGAGTGTATTTATATTTGTCACACATAATTATTTCATTGATTTGTCCCTCACCCAAGGATACAGTATTTATAAGGGATTTCATCTCAATTTACATTCCTTTGAGACTTCTTTGTTTTTATGCACCAATTCACATTTATATGGTGTATATACTATCCTTTGACATAGTATATCATGAAATCATTTGTTCTAAAGATATTATAAAGTTTTTCTTACCTCAATTATTTGTATTCATGTGTCTCTCATTTGGTGAGGAACTCTAACTAAAATATCATTTTAAATGTTTTTAAATTTTATTCTTCTAAATAATTCTCATTAATGTCCATGTTTCAAAAATGTTTTTAAGGATTTATTTATATGGAAATTAATGTTTTAAAAATATATTAATTTTAAAAGTTTCAATGTGGAATGGGAAACATTGATTAAAAAATCTATTTTTAAACGGTTTCTTGACAAATACTGTGACTTTTAAATGTTTTCCAGAAAAAGGGGGATATTTCTCACAAATAGATTCAATGATTATTTTCATCTATGTCAATATCATTCATTATTATCTATTGAGGTTAATCTGTTACAAGATAATCTTCCATATTGTATTGAATGAGTTATGTTTGACTGTGGATGTGCTATTTTTATACCATTCATGATTAGTGAATAAAGTATTGACATTTTGTATGCCAATTTTAATATGAATGTTTATGTTATGTTTCAAAATATTCATATGAGGAATTCATTATACTTAGTATGTTATGGGTGGAGCCTGCTATAGATCCTCGATTCATCGGTAGGTCTCATTAGACAAACTAGTGTCTTGGCACAAGGCCTTGACAAAATCTTATTTCTAGTCTTGGCACAAGGCCTTGACTATGTGGTTATGATGTCTAGAATTATGCATTCCATCATTATGAAATTTTCTATTGATATTGCATGTGATTATTCAATTAGTAGAATATCCATGTGAATAAGTTAATGGTATTAATTTATTTTAGCTTCGTAATATTATACTGAAGTTCAATTTTAAAATTCTTTTGTTTTAGTCTTATACATTACCTTAAAGGTTTATGCTTATTTATGAATGTTTATGATATAGTGTTATCCTTACTGAGCATCTGAGCTCACCCCATTCTATGTTTTACTTTTCCCAGGATGTGAAGAAGTATATTATGACTGACCAGTAGGGATATTCTATGGGATCATAGTGTTGTCTTTGGAAAAAATGTTGTTGTATTTTTCCATTTTATGATGTCATGTAAAACTTACGAATGTATCTAGCACTTCCATGGTTACTAAACTAATCGGTCATTAGAGACTTGATCTTTTGTCATCATGCCAATGATACATAACAATGCACTAACTCTGGGCTTCTAGGGTTGGGGTGTTATAATTGGTATCCGAGGAAGTTTAGTACCAACCTTGAAAACTAGATTTAGATAAACAATGATTAGACAATATAGCCCCAAGATTGTCATTGAGGATTAGTATAGAAGAACTTCCTAAAATTTTGGTATTGCAGAGATTTTGTGAGTTTTCCAAAAAATGCATCCCTTTCTAGATATGAACAGGTAGAGGCGGCTCTAGCGCAGATGTACCTAAAGCTAAAACCTGAAAACACAGCTTTGAGCTAGACTCGAACGGGAACTGGTGCACGATAATGGGCCTTGCTGCACTCTTGGTTATGACACTCCCGGGGGATATGCTTAGGATAATTGCATTTTCTTTACAAACTGATTTGATGTATTTTAATATAATATTAGAGTAAATGACCTTTGTTAATCCTAAGGTGTTTCAAATCGAAAATATGGTGTCATGATATTCTCTAAATGATTTTATGAATACTATTACTCACACAATGCTTTCTGGTTTTAGTCAATGGCTGGATTCCAAGGAATTCATTGTAGCTTTGAGAATGATGTACAAGGTGGGAATGGTGGTGGAAATGAGCAACAAAATGGAATGTTGATAGGCGTAAAATATAACGTTTTCATGCCAAATCTGTTTTCCAAAAATATGAACAACAACATATGTATTAACCAACTCCTGTACTAAACAAAGAAGAGAAAGCTGATTAATGACAAGGGAATCAGTAGTAGAGACGATAGAGAAAAGAATCCTCATTTTCCATCATGAAGGAAATGTGGAAGGATACCCCCTGAAAGTGTCTCAATGGAACCAAGAAATGCTCTACGTGTGGGAAAGAAGGACATAAAGTAAATAATTGCAAAGAAACAATGAAGAGTTCAATGGAAGAAAATAAAAATGGTCACAAGAATCCATTTATAGTCATTTGTCATAAATATTGGGGACCTGGCCATTACCCAAGTTAATGCCCTATTCTATAGGATAATTTCTTAGTCAAAGAAGAATCTATGTGGAAATAAATGGTTGGAGACATGTTTAAAAGTATTAGTTCTCCTTGTTGATGGGATTACATTGGAATAATTTTCTTTTGTATTTTTAACCCTGTAGTTTCTCATGTGAAAATGATATTGGAGGAATAATTATCTTTTCTCTTATGGATATAGTTATAAATATCAATTTGGCTTTATATGATCCTTGGGTTTGTGGCAATTACAAGTTATTATATTTTGGAATTAAAATGAAAGGTATGAGATAAAATTTGTGGTTAAATTATGTTATGGTTATTTTAAGGACTTTATCTCATTTTGGTAATGTTATAAAATATAGTTTTTGAAAAATGACAACACGGAGATCATGTGACAACCCATCGGGTCGAACAAAGCTGCAGGAATCGAACCCACAACCATAGTGTGATTGGGATTTATCACCTGCCACTGGACTACATGAATTCCCTGGTTAGTGTGACTAATTATTTTTAGTTAAATGATTTTATTGATCAATAATAAGTTGATTTTGGATCTTAGGTCTTCTGAAATAGATATCCTTAGTATAGAAAAATGATTTGGTAATTAAGTGATAAATGTTATTTTGAAATACGTTCACTCTTTTGGGAACACTATATGCCTAAGGAAAATAGAATACTAAGGGATTTCATTTGAGGAGTAATGTGGGATTATTATCTATGTTTTTATTGTGGATTTATAGCGATTTTGGTTATTTGTGGAAATGATTAACCTATCATAGAGAATATGTTATTAGGTTAATTACTTTTATGTATGTGACTTTAAGAGTAGTCGATGTTATTTGGAAATAAAATCTAACGTGGAAGATTGCGTAATCAAATTCTTCTATGTTTTGGGTTTTAATATTATTTTGGATTATATTGATGGATTTTGAGGACAATTTGTTTATTGAAAGGTATTTATTGAACTTCAGGTATTATTGGTTTAATTTTAGAAATTAAGATAAGTACTTTCTTTTTGTAAAGGATTATCCTTTTTGTGGATCGTCTGATCTTGTACTAACCATTTTGTTTTTGGTTAATCTCAATAGACAAGGTAAATATATATAGTTTATCATTTGTGGATTATGTGACTCTCTAGAAGTTGATTCTAGCGCTTCAGATGTGACCAAGTCATCTTGAATACTCATAATTTGAGAAAAAAGATGAGTTAGTGGTAGAAATTTATTAATGGATGAAACTCTACATAAAAATAATTATATCTATTTATGTTCTTAGTAAATATCATAAATAAATTCTTCAACTTTATGAAATGGAAATTGAAGCAAAAAACTTTGTCCGTTTACTTTTTCCTACTGGGAAACTAATGACCATTTGTCCGATCAAATTTTTGTGGTTTTATTGTTTTTAACTTTTTACTGGTCATGTTTTCTAACCCTCTCCATCAGAACTTGACACTTAGTTTATCTTCCATATCCATGTTTTACTACATGGAATCCTAGTATGGGTTATCTCGGGCGACCTTTGTACTTCTCTTTCTTTCTTTTAAAGTGATAGTTTTATTGACTCTTTTTCTGATGTGGGACTTTCAATAATGTTCCCAAGACCAATTTTAAAAATTGAGAGGACGCAATTTCCAAAAGCGGGGAAGAATGTAAAACCCCAAGATTCCACCATACGTTTCCCTTTGAATAATGTAATAGCTTGCATTGTACGCAACTTCAAGATTCTAACACACCACGACCAATCAAACTAACCGTTTTGAATATTAATACCCACATTTTAAATTTTTATAAATTTTATCATTCAAAATGGACTTCATTTTTGGATTCAGAATATCGAAATTAGCTTAGGGTGAATTTTGAGTATTTTTCTGAAAACATTCAATTTTTTATGAATAGTGAAAAACACTGAGTTATAGTTTATAACCGAATTTTTATTTAAATAATTATTTATTTTATTTAAATTTATTTTATTTCTATATACACACATAATACCTATATAAGTTCAATGTAATTCATTTGATTCAGATTATAATAATTATATATATATATATATATAATATATATTGAACTTTTTAACCGTCTTTTACCCATCTCTTAGGAGCATTTGAAAATTTGAATAAAACCTAATTTTACGGCTTCTGTAAATTGAATTTCAATAATCCGAGAGACACATTTGATATCAGTAAGTAAAATGTGGTTCAATAAGATAAAAATAATTTTTGGCGAATAGTAGCATTTCACTTTTATTTACCATGGTTAAAAGTAAAAAGAGTAATTATGGGTAAAAATGATATTATTATTTCCCAAACATGTGTCAAAATTCTATTGGATTGCTGTAATTCAACCAAAAACAACCTTAGGAATAAAATATGATCCTTTGGGTCCACTTGTATTAGATTAGGAAATTTATTATTATTTAATTCAAAGAAGAGTTAAAAGTGTTGAATTCAAAGCTTAATAACTAAACTATTTTTGTAATGTCTCGGATTTTTCATTTATTATTTTTTAAATATTATATGGAATTATTTCGAGACTGGGTGTCAAGACGACACATCATTCTGAGGTCCAGTGAGCCCGGAATGATGGTTTGAACTTTTTTTAGTTAAGTGAGTCGGCACTTGTGCGTGGTTGTGGCAGTTTCCCAACGGATGCCTGGATTAAATATCTGAGCACACCGTTGCGTCCGGGACGACGACTTTACGTAAGAATGAGGCTAACCTCGACCGGCGCGGGTCGAGGGAAAAAGTTATTTTTCTGACGTTTTAAGTAAAATAAAATAAATTAACCATTTTATTTTATTTTATTCAAGGAAACATCCTTTGCAGCGTGGCGACGACGCACCTATTTCCTAAATTAATGACGCGTCATAATAACTTCAAAACCGAAAGTCAACATCATTAATTCTTCCACGTAATTAAACGACAACCTGTTTCCCTTTTTAATGGGTTAAGCAATTGTTGATCTTTGGCAACATTTGAGAGGAATCTCTGCCGAATCCTCAAGGCATTAGAGAGAATTCTCGGCGACGAACGACGACAGATGGAGATCGAGGATCGTTGCGCCGACGTTGAAGGATCTCGACGACAAAGGCAGCGTGACACCTTTGTCAATGATCGATCCTTTCAAAGGGTAGGGGTTTGTTATTTCAATTTCTTTTCCCCATTTTAGAGTTTAAACGACGAACGCGGATCAACCACGAACAAGTTGATCTGCGGATTCGTACGTTCCTACGGGAGGGTTTTCTTTGGGATGATTTTGGGGGAAATAATCCATGATGTTAATTCATGTTGATCTTTGCTCCATTTGAAGCCTATTAACGTGAGTGGATCAACGCCGTGACGAACGACGACGGAGGTTCATTCCTCATTTTATTATTTGGATTTCACCCTGCTTTTTCCTCGCGCGTTCTTCGCAGGGCGACGAACAACGGATCATTGCGCATACATTCTGCGACGCAACGATCCCAAAATGAAGGTTCGACACTGTAACGACCTGGTGGAGGTGCAACGACGATGGCGGACGATGAATCGGACCTGATTGAAAAGAGAATTCTTCGAGCTTTCTTCATGCGGGAAGATCAGAACACGTTTTCGGAGCTGATCGGAGGCCCGAAAGAGACGGAAGAAGCTCCATGGGGTCGGGGCGACCAGAACCTGGATGTTTTGTGGCGATCAGATGACCGGATTGATGATCGGAGTAGCACGGGAGGCGCGCTGGCGAAGAGCTCCGTTTCTGGAAATTTCCAGAATACACAGTGTGTACTTCTGGAGAACACGCCATGTAGTTATGATGGTGGTGGCTAGGGTTTTGGGGTCAGATAAGGATCACACGGCGTGTGACCCCGGTCACACGGTGTGTTGGACCTTCCCTGAAGCTCGGCGTGTACTTTGGGTAGTACACGGACACAGGATGGCCTACATGGCTTCAGGCAGCACAGCGTGTACAGCTCGGCAGAGGCGGCTACACGGAGCTCGGTGTGTATCCAAGGGATACACGGACATGGGATGGAGTACACGACTGTGTACTCCATCACCCGGCCAGGCGAGGTAAACAGCACCGATCACCCCGTGTGTGGATCACACGGGTTGGAGTACACAGGTTGGTGACCGTGTACGGGCTCATGGCCAGAGTACATGGACCCAACCCCAGTTACCTAGACATGGCGTGTACTCCGTACTACACGCCGTGTACTAAGTTTTTCTACACGACCAGCCTCACGACACAGGCCATTGTACACGGGCAGTACCCCGGGTCGGACAACATGGCGTGTATCATTTCTATATGCCGAGTACTTTTTGGAGAACGGCTTAGTCCTTTTGTTCACTTGCCTTGAACATCGTTCATTTCAGTTAGTGCCCCTTCTTCTTGTTCCCCTGAAGGTCAGGCATTATTCCCTCACGCAAGATTAGGATCCCTTCAGCAAGACTTTTCTGTGATAGAGTCAGGCATCCATCCGAGAGGCCCGGATCGAGATCCTCTATCCATTCTAGACCCCAGGTAGAGTCAGGCATCGGCGTGACCAACTTTACCGGGTGTTGATCCTCTACCTAGAAGGTGAATTACGGATGAGTCGTGGTATCCGCCATGGCCCGGAAAGTGATCCTCATATGTGTATCGAAATCTTTCCCACTCAAGAGTGTGTCTCCTGTAATGAGTGTAGCTATCTCTCGTGACGGTTCCCGATGAACAGCACATCCTGGACGGACGTCATCAGAGCTATAAGACTCGTGGAGTGTGTTCTCCTGGAACGTGCGCATAACAGAATCTTCGAACGGAATCCCTTGCGGGGGTATGCGGTTGCGTGACTTGTCTCTAGACCACGGGTTTGGGTTTTGAGTATATCTAGTTTGTTTTATATGTTCTGTAAACATATACTGTGCATAACTGACTGTAATTTTACTTTGTATTGCTTTGTGGTTTTTGGGGTCCTCTACTGAGTATTGGTATACTCACCCTTGCACAGGCTTTGCCCGAACTTCTGATGTCTTGTGCAGACGAGCAGCCTTTTGACAGAGTCCAGGGCGGACCAGGACAAGACCGAGCTTTCTGAGTTCCCTATAGGCCGAGGCGTTCCTATGGCTACGAGCGGCAGTCCCAGTACCTTTGTGCTTACTGGTTGGACTTTGCAGTTTTTCAGACTCTTGCTTTTGGTGGGCTGTATTCTGGCCCGGTTTAATTTTATAGTACTCTACATTTCATCATACTCTATTGGTTGGGTTTAGTTGTATGCATGAATTTTTGTTCCTTAGTGTTTTAAATTTCACCATTTGTGGTCTTGGAGATTTGTGTGTTTGTACAGGTACATAGGCAATGCCTCCCATGTTAGTGACATGCCTACTCGGTGTTAGTCACCAGCCCCTGGCCTATTGGAGGCGGGCTTGGGGAGTCATGGCGCGGGCCCCACAGGGATGGGTCATGACAGAGAGGTATCAGAGGTGGTCCGTTCTACCTTAGGACCAAGATTCTGTGAGTTTGGTTGGGGGAAACAGTGTTGACTGTTTCTGGTTCGGTATTCAGGCCAGAGATTCCACTGTTGGTCTGGTGGCCGACGTATCCATACACCATGACTCTGATAACCTGCTTTTCGACCCAGTTCACGAAAACACTGGTTGCGGAAAATAAAGGTACATGCATCATATAGTAATGGGTTGTGACTTCCATATCCTTGGTGTCAGCTGTCCAGATATACTCATTGACCGTGACACATCTTGTTTCTTTACAGGATGACTATGTGACGCATACCCGCTAGGATTTAGCAGCACGATCATGCGGATGACCCCCTCAGTGACGAGGTTTTGATACAGGGACCATCCCCCAAAGAGTTTCCACCAGGTGGTGCACCTGCTATACCGTGAGTGGAGTAGCCAGTGGTACCTGCAGTACCGACCAGCGAGGAGCGCTGGCTTAGCACACTCCATGAGTTTCAGAGATAGAGACCCCTCAGGTTCTGAGGTGAGCCTGACCCTCAGGCGGCTGAGGACTAGCTTGAGGTGGTGACCAGAGTTTTCCATCTAGTGAGGACACCGACCGACCAGATGGTGGTCCTAGGAGCGAGCGTTCTTCAGGGTTCAACGGGACGATGGTGGAGTCTGACCACGCAGACTCACGACAAGGAGACTCTTTCGTGGAGAGAGTTTGAGTGACACTTCAGGGAGGAGTTATCTCCAGTTATGCTGAGAGATGTGCGCATCCAGGAGCTTCTTTAGCTCCAGCAGGGTAGTATGATGGTGGCTGACTATTCATCGATGTTCACCAACCTCGCCAGGTACTTGATGGATATGGTCAGGGATCATTACTTTAGAGCTCGGACCTATGAGATAGGTCTACGGCATGACATCCGAGTTAGTGTCGTTCCTCTATGCATTTCTACTTATGATGGAGTGTTCGAGCAGGCCTTGGTGATCGAGAGCTTCTTGGCAGAGCAGAGACAGCCGCAAGCAGTCAGTAGCAGGCAGACAGGTGCAGAGACACCTGCAGCAGGGAGCCGACGTCAGGCACAGGGATCTGGACGTGGGAGACATCATTGGAGGACCCAGGAAAGGGTATCGATAGTTCAGGGCTCTCAGGCTGGATCCAGTCATCCTAGGGAGAAGCGATGCTATGCATGCGACGGTAGGGGGAATCTCGCTAGAGATTTCCCTACATGTCGAGCTCCTGACAGGGAAGTGGTGGATGGACCTCCAAGGAAGAGGCAGAGAACAGAGCAGGAAGATCCTCTAGGCGGCGGACATGGAAGAGGAGCAGGGGGAGCTGTAGGTGGTGGAAGATGCTTCGACATACTTCCACCACCGCCCCGAGGAGGTCCGCCCCAGGCTAAGAGAGCTGGGGGACAGGGATGGGGACAGCTGCATGCGGTCGAGGCATACGACCCATGGGCTCCATGGATGATTTTAGGTACGATCTGTGCCTTTTCTACCTTAGCTATCGTACTCATAGACATAGGTGCCAGTCATTCCCTTATAGCCACATGTCTTGTACAAAACCTCGAGATTCTAGTAGAACCGTTGACTCGATCCTTACGCTTGGAGACACCTACGGGAGGAGACTCGACAATCAAACACCTTTGCAGACAGTGTGATCTTACCCTTGGAGGTGAGAATTTTGGTTGGAACCTCTTGGTGGTAGCATCGATGCCTTATGGTGTCATTCTCGGTATGGATTGGTTATCTTCGGGCCATGCCCAGATTGATTGTTTTAGGATAAGAGTGTGGTGTGTCTGCCGTGATGGAACAAGGTTTTCCTTTGTCGGAGAAAAGGAAACCCAGGCAGCACAAAATGGGCTCATGCATAGGAGGCCCCAGCCGATCACTCATGAGTTGGCTAGCTTTACCCTCAGAGCAGTAGATGTTGTGAGCTCTCAGTTCCCAGCAGTGGTGGCGGAGTATGAGGACATCTTTCCGGAAGATGTTCCAGGGTTACCTCCCCGCCGGGAAATTGACTTCTGCATCGACTTACACCCCGAGACGACACCGATTTCCTCATCGGATTATCGGATGGCTCCAGTGGAGCTTCGTAAGAAGAGGGTGCAGTTGGAGGATTTGTAGAGAAAGGGTTTCGTAAGACCCAGTGTCTCACCCTGGGCAGCGCCAGTCTTGTTTTCGAAGAAGGAAGACGGGAGTCTGAGGTTGTGCGTGGATTACCGGTGCCTGAACCAGGTGACGGTGAAGAACAAGTATCCACTACCGAGAATTGATGACCTCTTCGGTCATCTAAGAGGGGCACAGTGGTTCTCGAAGGTTGATCTTCGATCAGGCTATCACCAGCTTTGAGTTCGGGATGAGGATATACCAAATACAGCTTTCAGATGTCTCTACGGTCACTATAAGTACTTGGTGATTTCCTTTGGAATGACGAATGCCCCCGCAGTGTTCATGGGGTTGATGAACCGGATCTTCCAGTCGTACTTGGACCGGTTCGTAGTAGTCTTCATCGACGAAATCCTTGTGAACTCGGCGTCAGAGGAGGAGCACACGAGACACCTACGGATGGTTCTGGATGTACTTCGTGAGTACCAGCTTTATGGGAAGCTCTCAAAGTGTCAGTTCTGGATTCGAGAGGTCCACTTTCTAGGACATGTCATCTCAGCAGATGGAGTAGTTGTGGACCTAGCCAATGTGGAGGCTGTGTTTGCATGGGATCCACCTCGGAGCGTGAGAGAGGTGCGACGCTTCCTTGGGTTGGCAGGATATTACCAGAGATTCATCCCTGATTCTCCCAGATATTAGCTCCGATGAAGGCCTTGACCAAGAAGGGGAAACCCTTCATATGGACAAGAAAGTGCCAGCAGGATTTTGAGCAGCTAAGACAGATTTTGATGAGTGCCCCAATCTTTAGATTTCCGGAGGAGGGTGTCTAGTATATAGTTTTCTACGACGCATCAGAAACCGGGCTCGGTAGTGTCCTGATGCAGCGGCACGCGATGATTTCTTATGGTTCGTGCCATCTTAGGCCACATGAGCAGAACTATGTGACCCATGATCTCGAGTTAGTAGCTTTAGTATTTGCATTGAAGATTTTATGACAATGCCTTATGGGCGAGCGGTTCATTCTCTACTCTAACCACAAGAGCCTCTAGTGCATCTTCTCATAGAAGGATCTGAATCTGAGGTAGAGGCGTTGGCTATAGTTCCTCCAAGACTATAATTTCAAGATCATATATACTCCTGGGGAGGGGAACAAGGTGGCGGATTCTCTTAGAAGAAGGTTGATCTCACAGCTGTTGAGTGAGGCGACATAACAATTAGTCGCGTTACAGTTATCCTTCATGGATGGAGAGGATACAGCTTACCTATAGTCGATGGTTTTCACCCCTCCACTCTTACAGCAAGTTAGGGAGGCACAACTTGGGGATATCGACTGTGTGGCCTTATGTGCTCAGTTATCCACAAGACATGCTCCTGATGGATATTCGCAAGGTGGGGAGCACATACTTCTTTTCAGAGGACGCACTGTTGTACCAGTGGCGTTACAGGAGGAGGTTCTGAGGGAGTTCCATACATCCCCTTAGGCGGTACATCCAAGAGTGGCAAAGATGTTCTAGGACCTCCGATGTCAGTTATGGTGGTCCGGCATGAAGAGGGCAGTGGCAGAGTTTATTTCTTGATGCCTCACATGCCAGCAGGTGAAGGCTGAGCACCAGGTTCCAGAAGGGTTAGCTCACCCCCTGGAACATCCAGAGTGGAAGTGGGATAGAATATCGATGGGCTTCGTGATGGGCTTACCACGGACGTCCAAGGAGCACGATTCCATCTGGGTGATCGTTGACAGACTCACCAAGTCGGCCCACTTCCTAGCTATAAGGGAGCAGAGTTCCGTAGAGAGATTGGGACGCCTCTACGTACATGAGATAGTTCGGCTTCATGGTGTCCCTTCAACTATATTCTCAGACCGAGACACCCGCTTCACATCCTGGTTGTGGAAGGGATTGCAAGAGGCTTTTGGGACTCAATTGCGCTTGAGCACAGCGTTTCATCTCTAGACAGATGGTCATATGGAGAGGACCATTCAGGTTCTGGAGGATATGTTTCGGGCCTGCATCTTGGACTTGGGTAGCAGCTTGGAGGACCACCTACCATTGGTGGGGTTTGCGTACAACAATAGCTACCACTCCAACATCGGTATGGCACCGTTCGAGGCCTTGTAAGGGAGACCCTGCCAGTCACCACTTTGTTGGACTGACCCCGGAGACTCAGCACTCATGGGTCCAGAGTTAGTGCGAGCTACTACAGAGAAGGTGCAGATCATCCAGGAGCGGATGAAGACTGCACAGAGCCGACAGAAGTCTTATGCTGACAGGCGATGGATACCACTGGAGTTAGAAGAGGGATACCACGTCTTCCTTTGGGTCTCACCTCGACGAGGGTTGTGGAGATTTGGCCGAGGCGGCAAGCTATCTCCAAGGGGCATCGAACCTTTCCAGATCCTGGGCAGAGTTGGCAAGGTGGCATACCGTCTGGCTCTACCACCATAGTTGCATCGGGTACATGATGTCTTCCAGGTATCACAGCTGAGGAGGTATGTGAATGAACCATTTCACATCATCGACTGGGGCAGGCTGGACATCGAGGATGGAGTGACCTTTACCGAGTACCTGGTGGAGATCGAGGATCGGCAGGAGAGGATCCTTCGTGGGTGATCGATTCCCATAGTGCGCATCCGATGGCAACACGTGAATCTTCCGGAGAGCACGTGGGAGCAGGAGGCCCATATCCGTGCCTAGTACCCTCATCGTTTTTAGTAGCCTTTGTTTTGGATTTTCGGGGACGTAAAGCCCCAAAGTGGGGAGAACGTAATGTCTTAGATTTTCCATTTATTATTTTTTAAATATTATATAGAATTATTTCGAGACCGGGCATGAAGACGGCACATCATTCCATGGTCCAGTGATCCCGGAATGGTGGTTTGAACTTTTTTAGTTAAGTGAGTCGGCACTTGTGCGCGGTTGTGGTAGTTTCCCAACGGATTCCCGGATTAAAAATCTGAGCACACCGTTGCGTCCGAGACAATGACTTTACCTAAGAATGAGGCTAACCTCAACCGGCATGGGTCAAGCAAAAAAGTTAATTTTCTGACGTTTTAAGTAAAATAAAATAAAATAAATTAACCAGGTTATTTTATTTCATTTAAGGAAACATCCATTGCAGCGTGGCGACGATGCAACTGTTTCCTAAATTAAAGACGTGTCATAATAACTTCAAAATGGAAAGTCAATGTCCTTAATGATGCCGCTTAATTAAATGAAAACATGTTTCCATTTTTAATGGGTTAAACAATTGTTGATCTTTGGCAACATTTGAGATGAATCTCTACTGAATCCGCAAGGCGTTAGAGAGAATTATCGGTGACGAATGACGACAGATCGAGATCGAGGATCGCTGTGCCGACGTTGAATTATCTCGACGACAACAACATCGTGACACCTTCATCAACGATTGATCCTTTCGAAAGGTAGGGGTTTGTTATTTCAATTTCTTTTCCCCGTTTTAGAGTTTAAACGAAGAACGTGAATCAACCACGAACAAGTTGATCTGTGGATTCGTATGTTCTTACGGGAGGGTTTTCATTGAGATGATTTTGGAGGAAATAATCCATTCTTTTTATTAATGTTGATCTCTGCTCCATTTTAAGCCTATTAACAGGAGTGGATCAACACCGTGATGAAGGATGGAAGAGGTTGGTTCCTCATTTTGTTATTTGGTTTTATTCCTCCTTTTCCCCATGCGTTCTTCACGTTCTTCATGGGGAGATGAACAACGGATCTTTGCGCATCCGTTCTGCAATGCAACAATCCCAAAACGAAGGTTAGACACCGAAACGACCTTGTGGAGGTGCATCGATGATGGAAGACATTGAATCGGACTGGATCCGAAAGAGCATTCTTCGAGCGTTCTTCATGCGGGAAGATCGGAACACGTTTTCAGAGCCGATCGAAGGCCCTAAAGAGATGGAAGCAGCTTCGTGGGGTCGAGGAGACCAGAACCTGGAAGTTTTCCGGTGATCAGATGGCTAGATTGATGATCGGAGCAGCACGGGAGGTGCGCTGGTGAAGAGCGTCGTTTCGGGAAATTTCCAGAATACACGGCGTGTACTTCTGAAGAACACGTCGTGTAGTTCTGATAGTGGCGGCTAGGGTTTCGGGGTTAGAGAAGGATCACACGGTGTGTTGTACCTTCCCCGAAGCTCGTAGTGTACTTTCGGTAGTACACGGACATGGGATGGCCTACACGGCTTCAGGCGGCACAGCGTGTACAGCTTGGCAGAGGCAGCTACACGGAGCTCGACGTGTATCCCAGGAATACATGGACATGGGATGGAGTACACGACCGTGTACTCCCTCACCCATACAGGCGAGGTAAACAGCGCGGTCCCCCCGTGTGCGGATCGCACGGGTTGGAGTACACGGGTTGGTGACCGTGTACATGCTCATGGCCAAAGTACGCGGAGCCAACCCCAGTTACCCAGACATGGTGTGTACTCTGTACTACACGCTGTGTACTATGTTTTTCTACACGACTGACCTCACGACACGGGCCATTGTACACGGGCAGTACCCGGGGTCGGACAACACGGCGCGTATCATTTCTACACACCGTGTAATTTTTGGAGAACGTCTTGGTCCTTTTGTTCACCGTGCCTTGAACATCTTTTATTTGGGTTAGTGCCCCTTATTCTTGTTCCATTGAAGGTCATGCATCATTCCCTCATGCAGGATTATGATCCCTTCAGCAGGACTTTTCTGTGATAGAGTAAGGCATCCATCCGAGAGGCCCGGATCGAGATCCTCTATCTATTCCAGACCCTATGTAGAGTCAGGAATCAGCGTGACCAACTTTACCGGGCGTTGATCCTCTACCTAGCAGGTGAATTCCGAATGAGTCGCGGTATCCACCACAGCCCTGGCAGTGATCCTCATCTATGTATCAAAATCTTTCCCACTCAAGAGTGTGTCTCCTGTAATGAGTGTAGCTATCTCTCGTGACGGTTCCCGAAGAACATCACTTCCCAGACGGACGCCATCAGATCTATATGACTCGTGGAGTGTGTTCTCCAATAACGAGCGCATCACAGAATCTTCGAATGGAATCCCTTGCGGGGATATGCAGTTGCGTGACTTGTCTCTAGACCACGAGTCTGGGTTTTGAGTATATCTGGTTTGTTTTATATGTTCTATAAACATATATTGTGCATAGCTGACTATAAGTTTACTTTGTATTGCTTTGTGGTTTTCGGGGTCCTCTACTGAGTATTATTATACTCACCCCTGCACGGGCTTTGCCCGCACGTCTGGTGTCTTTTGCAGACGAGCAGCCTTTTGACAGAGTTCAGGGCGGACCAAGACAGGACCGATATTTCTGAGTTCCCTACAGGCCGAGGTGTTCCTACGGCTACGTGTGACAGTCCTCGTACCTTTGTGATTATTGGTTCAACATTTTAGTTTTCCAGACTCTTGCTTTTGGTGGGTTATATCCTGGCCCAGTTTACTTTTACAGTACTCTACCTTTCGTCATACTCTGTTGGTTGGGTTTAGTCGTATGCATGCATTTTTGATCCTTAGTGTTTTACATTTCAGCAATTGTGGGCTTGGAGATGTGTGTGTGTGTAAAGGTACATATGCAATGCCTCACATTTTAGCGACATGCCTACTCAGTGCTAGTCACCATCCCTTGACCTATTGGAGGCGGGCTTGGGGAGTCAAGGCATGGGCCCCACTAGGACGGGTTGTGACAATTTTTAATATAGGGTTATACATAAGATAAATTTGATTATAATTATTCATTATAAAGCTAAAAATATTTCATACATAATGGTATTTTATTTATATTTTTTAGGAATTAAGTAATTTAATATATTTATGACACAATGATGATGCAGTAATTACTTAATTAAGGAAATATTAAAATATTAGATATTATAAATATCCAAATAAATGTAATTTTAGACTTTTTATGATTTCAACTAATTCTAGGTTAATATGAAATATTAGGGTTGCTAAGATGTATTTTGTTCAAAGTAATATTACTGTTATGAATTTAGAAAAAAATACCAAATAGTGTCAAAATTGACATAAAAGAGTTTTTAAAACAAATATTATATTATTAATTGGTATTCTGTTCCTAAAAATATAAGGTTTAGCCAAAAGACTTATATAATGATAGGTGTATCATTAATGAACCACTTCTAATTCTCTTGGAAGTATATAGTATGTTTATTAACCATTTAATATAAAAATACAAAGAGACATGGTAAAGGTCAAACTATTTAACTAATAGTAAAATCTAAAAGATAAGGTTAAAATAATGACCCAAACCTATATAGAAACTATTGGTTGGGTGATTTTCTACCCATAACCACCTTATCTTTTAAATAATCCATTTTTGATCCATTATAAACCTATGAGGATTTGGTTATAAAATAATATTTCTAACTTTTCCTAAGGTTCCCCTCACCCCTCTTATAAAAGGGAACTCCCACCTTCTCTATAATTTACACCATCAAAGCCATTTGGCTCAGCCAAAACATGACTGAATACCCTCTCTACATTCCGACCTTCATCCTAGAGGCCTTCCATTAGTCATAAATCTAACCTATGGATCCCTTTTGATGAAATAAAAAGGAAGAACCTGAAGAAGAGGTAAATATTTCATCACATTTTTCAAGTTCCTTTCTTTTCTACTTCCTTATTCTTTGTTATTTCCATTATAAAATAATAAATCTAGTATCTTATATATACTATGATTTTATTTTAAATATTGTACAACCATATTCATTATTCTATCCATCCTTTGAAGGACATGTCACCATACGGGCGTACGTACGGCTTACCGTCTCCACGTCGTTGTGTAAATGTTATTCAGTACATTATTATTTGGATGCGTATAATAATGATGTGTAATTGATGTAAATAATAAATATAACATGATAATGATTCTTTAGATATTATATACCATCCAATTATATATTATTTTAATATAAAAAAGAATGATATTGTTTCTCGTGCGTACGTACGGATTACCGTCTCCACGAACGTGATGAGATTCATTCCCCATCGTATCAATTCATGACTAATTTTCATTTGATGATTAAAAATAATGTTTATAGACTTGATATAATTATGTATATGAATAATATACATCCCATCCATAACAAATATGACTCACATAATAAAGAATATAAAGGAAAACGAATCTGTTAAGACCCGAAACGATGATAATACTAATATATTATTAACAAAGCAATGTTAAAAGATCATATATGATATAATATTAATGTATATGATTATTTTATAATTTAATAAAAATTATTGAACCAATATACAGTATGTTCACCTACCCTTGACCAAGTAAAAGTACCAAATAAGGGGTTTCTTATCTCACTTTTAATTGTTTGGTATTTCCATTATTCGCCACTTATTTATTGGATGTGGTGTATTTTGTACTGCCATTTGATATATATTGTCATGATTCTCATTATATTCATGGTATCATGTGATTAATTGGTGGTTATTAACTTTTGGTTATACGACTCAATTGATTACAATGAAGTAAGGGTTTTTCATCTCACTTTTTATTCCCATGAGATTCACGCTATATTGGCCTCTATTTCCTTCTATGTAGACTATGTATTGTACATGATTGAATTATTTCTGTAATATAATTTAATTTATGGGTATTTACATCTCCATTTTATGATCCTCATTTCATGGGTTGTATGCTTCATAAGTTACCAAATCGGTAAGGGAATTTAAAATTTCAATTTCCACTCAGTGGGCTTTATAAATACTTAATTTATTATATTACTCCAAGATTATGTGTGGAATCACTATTTATTATTTATGTAGTAATTTCCACTCCCCTTTTTGTGGATATAAGTTTGATACAAATAACCACTCCATTTATTATTTATCATGTCATTGATATAAACTTGATCTTAACTCAATTTCCATTCATTAAGTTAAACATCCAAGTCATTGGTGTTGTTTTTCCATGAATATGCGTGAATGTACTTTTATTTATCTACACTTAATATCCAATCATATTGACTGTATTTATATTTTTCACACATAATTATTTCATTGATTTATCCTTTATCTAAGGATACCATCTTTATAAGGGATTTCATCTCAATTTACATTCCCTATAACTTCTTTGTTTTTATACACCAATTCACTTTTATATGTTGTATATAATGTCCTTTAACATAGTATATCATGAAATCCTTTATTCTTAAGATATTATAAAGTATTTATTACCTTAATTATTTGTATTCAAGCATCTCTCATTTGGTTAGAAACACTGACTAAAATATGATATTAAATGTTTTAAAATTTCATTCTTCTAAAAATTTCTCATTAATGTCCATGTTTTAAAAATGGTTTTAAGAATATATTTATATGGACATTAATGTTTTAAAATTAAAATTAATTTCAAAATTTTCAAAGTGGTATGGGTCACTTTAATTCAAAAATCTATTTTTGAATGGTTTCTTGACAAATAGTGTGACTTTTAAATGTTTTCAAGAAAAAGGGACATATTTACCTCAAATAGATTTGATGATTATTTTCATCTATTTAAATATCCTTCACTATTATCGATTGAGGCTAATTTGTTACAATACAATCTTCCATATTGTATTGAATGAGTTATGTTTGACTATGGATGTGATATTTTTATACCTATCATGGTTTGTGGATAGAGTATTGACATTTCATATGCAAGTTTTAATACGAATATTGATGTTATGTTTCAAACTTTTCATATGAGGAATGCATTGGACTTAGTAAGTGACTTGTGGAGCCCGCTATAGTTCCTTGATGCATCAGTAGGTCTCATGATACAAACTAGTGTCTTGGCACAAGTCCTTGACAAAATCTTATTTATAGTCTTGGTGCAAGGCCTTGACTATGTGGTTATGAAGTCTGGCATTATGCATTCCATCATTATGAAAGTGGATGTTGATATTTCATGTGATTATTCATCAAGTAGAATATCCATGTGATTAAGTAAATTAAATTATTTGTTTTTTATCTTTTCCATATTATGCTAAAGTAGAAGTTTAAAAGGCTTTTCTTTTAGTCTTATACATTTCCTTAAATTTTTATGCTTATTTATGAAAGGTTCTGCTATATAGTTATCCTTACTAAGAATCTTATCTCACCCCTTTATATGTTTTATTTTTCCTAGGATGCGAAGAAATATATTATGGCTAACTTGCAGTGATATTCTATGGGATCTCGGTGTTGTCTATGGAAACAACTTTGTTGTAGTTTTCCATTTTATAATGTAATGTAAAACTTATGAATGTATCTAGAAATTCCAAGGATACTAAACTAATCGGTCTTTTGAGACATGATCTTTTGTAATAATGCTAATGATACGTAATAATGCACCGACTCTAGGATTTTGGGGTCGGGGTGTTACAAAACTACCACCCAAAATAGCATCATGGCCTCCCTGAGCTTGAGGTAAATCGGTAACAAAGTCAATTGAGATGTCCTCCCACTTCCACTAAAGAATATATAATTGCTGGAGAAACCCACCGGGGACATGGTGCTCAGCCTTCACCTTCTGGAAGATCAAATATAGAGACACAAACTCCAAAACTGCATGATTTAACCCAGGACACCAAAAATGACTCCTTAAGGCTCAGTAAATCTTTGTCACGCTAGGATGCACCACTATCGGAGAACTATGGAACACTCCGAGAACCGTCTCATGCATCGCCAAAGGAACAAATAGACTTCGGTGATACAACACTCAGTGTTGTTCATCCTAAAACTAACCATTATGGGCCTTGACACAAAAAACTCAGTCTCTCCAGACCTATACCTCTAGATCCCCCAACTAGGAATCTTCCACCATCTACACCAGAGATGACTGCACCGTCATCTGGAAAAGACAACATCTTCCCCAGATTTTTCTATATTGAGATGTAATGTTGAAATTTCTTCCATTACTCTTAAGTAATCACCAGATTCATGCACTACATCGCTGCGTGACTTACTACTCATCACATCAGCTACAAAATTCCCCTTTCTAAGGTATACGATATTACGAAGCCATATTCACGTAAGAACTCCATCCACTGATATTGTCGCAAGATCAAGTCATGCTAGGAGAAAACATACCTTAGGCACTTATGATCGGTGAAAACCACAAATCGCTCACCAATGAGGTAATGTCTCCATCACTTTAGAGAAAGCACCACAGATATCAACTCAAGATCATTGGTAGAATAGTTACATTTAGGGAGATGCAACTGCCGAGATCCATAAGAAACTATTGATCTCTGCTACATCAGAACACAGCTTAACCAAAGATGTGAAGCATCATAGAAAACATCAAATTGAACTCCATCTGCTGGAAGAAAAAGAACTGGAGAACTTACCAACTTCTCCTTCAAATACTCAAAAGCTTCCTGACATTGATCAGTCCACATGAACATCTAATCCTTCCTGGTCGATGATGATAGAGAAGTCGTAACCTGAAAGAAATCATCTATGATTTTCCTATAGTATCCTTCAAGACCAAGGAAACATTACACCTCTACCACTATCTTGGTGGATTCCCAAGATAGAACGGTTTCTATCTTCTATGGATCCACAAATACTCGCTGTTGGGACAAAACATGCCCCAAGAAATGGACTCCTCGATCCCAAAAATCACACTTCAACACCTTCTGAAATAGATGATGTTGACGAAGAACTCCCAAAATGGAGTTTAGATATGTTTCATGATCCTACTCAAGCATGGAGTACATAAGGATGTCATCGATGAAAACCACCACAAACTTATACAGGAACTCATGGAACATAGAATTCATCAATACCATGAACATAGCTGGAGAATTTTTCACACCGAACGACATTACAACAAAGTCATAATTCCCATGATGACAACAAAAAATCAGTCTTAGGGATATCATTATCCTTCACACACATCAGATGATATCCTGACAACAATTTGATATTTCAAAACGAACTTTCACCCTTCATTTGGTTAAATAAATCATTAATACGTGGAAGAGGATAGTGATTCATCACTGTCAATTTGTTTAAGCAATGATAATTGATACACAACCGCAAATAGCCATCATCCTTCTTCACAAAAAAAATAGGTGCACCCTAAGGTGCCACACACAGCCAAACCAAACCACACTATAACATACCATCAAGTTTTTTATATAGCTCTCGTAACTCGGATGGGGCCATCCTATATGATTACATAGATATATGAGACACTCCTGGTTATATCTCGATCCCAAACTCGATCTCCCATCAAGGGTGTAATGATACAACCTCTCTTAGAATGACATTAGGGTAATCTTCTACAACCCTAGGAAACACCAACTGTTGAACCTCTGAAGAAATAAACATCTTCTTATCCATTATGGATGATAAGGATGAAGGATGCCTCTGATCCATTCGAGTGTCTCGTTCGCAAACAAACACCGCTAGATCTCCATCTACATCGAAGAACACCACATGCCTCCTAAAGAAATCCACAATAGTCTGTACTGAATACAACCAATCCATGCCATGGAAGAAATCATATGGTTGTATTTGTAAACATAGGGAACGTCCCCAAGAGTGGTGATGCCCTAGCACTAGCTCACAATCTCTACATACTTTAAATAATTTAGATCGACCTCCAACCAGCGTAGTCAACGCCAAGGGCATTAGAAGCCTCTCTACCACATGTCTCAAAGAATGGACAGGGGAAGGTGATATAAAGGAGTGTGTCTCTCCTAAATAAAACAAGGCATATACCCAAGTAGAAAATAAGAAATCTATACCTCAAATGACATCCGGCTCGCCTGGCACAGGCAATGCTAAAGCATGAAGCTGAACATGACCTCCTCCACAGCCTCTTTGACCTTGATGATGACCACCAACATGGCCATGCTCTTCTCTCTAAACATGGGGAGCATCACTGGGCTATCCTCTGCCTACCCCATCTTCCCTTTGCTGATCCAGAGCTGGTGCAACCTGCTACTGCCTCCTCGGCTAGAACTGCCTCAATGAAGGAACTTGAAGTGGAACACCTGGTTCACGATGAATTCCTTAAATGTTCAGGCACTCTCACTACTAATGACTTCCTCCTATACAATAAAAACATGTTCATGATCCCATGTCATAGGCATAAGATCCGCTGTCTCTAGAGAAACGATATGCTAAGGGCTGGGACCTACCCCCGGCTGAACGAAAACTCTTCTTCCCTGGAAATTAGTAACCCCGGACGACAGCTCTACTTCATGAGGAATCCTGATGACTCTCCTCTTGGGATGATATAGTTTGGGCTAATGTCCTCTAAACAACCTCTATCCACGTTAGAACCTCAAGATATGTCTTCATCAAAAACGGGGTGACCTGACACTGGATCTCTGGATGCAAAGCCTCCTAGAAATGCATCTCCCTAGCCTCCACATCTAGAAATAGGTGTGAAGAACATTGTAAAAGGTTCTTAATTCATGCTCAAATTTACCCAAGAGATGAAGGTAGAACAGTACATGTAGTGTATCTTAGGTTTTCAAATCCAGAGATACCTAAGAATTTACCTAAGATACACAACCTATGAGATGGATTTTTGGCTATAAAGTGACAAACATGGTTTTTATTTTAGATGGTTTTAAAGAACACTAATAATCCTAATTGAATCCAATTTAATGAAAATGGGTTGATCTTAGGATTATTCTTGGGGTGGACTGAATGAATTTACTTCTTTAGACAATTTTGGTTTTATTAATTTTTGATGAATCAATTCCTCAAAATAATACTAAATTCATCATTTTCTTGTTTAATGAAAACAAAAATCAATTACTAAACCACTACACACTTAGAGAACCAAATTCATGATCTCTCTATGGTATATGTTCATTTTAGTACTTGGATTTAGCTTCCTCAAACATAGTGAAGATAAAGAGTGGAAATAACTGAAGAATGGAAGTCTGAAATTATTTAACCAATTAACAAATATTAATTCATAAAATAACATTAAATCTAGAATTTTTTTTCTTTCTATGATCAACCCATTAATCTTTTATCCCTACATTGATGGTATACTCTCAATGGTGGGCGGAATATGGCTTATAAGAATTGGATTGAAGAAATAAAAACCATGAAAATAACGAGCACTCATCCGTGTGTGTGAATGAAATTCACACCTATGTGTGAACTAATTCACCACAACACTGAGATATCACTATTATTTGTGATTATAGAGATTTAATGAAGAAATGGGAAGAATACAAGATAAATATGTTGATTAAGAACACAAATATACAAAAATAAACTTTCATGGAAATTGAAAACATTTCAAAGAAACATTGGAATAATAACATTACATCAAAAAAACAAGAGATCCCTTCCCCCTCACCACCACTTAAATAAAAAATTGGGAATCCTTAAGCTGAGCCTCAATCAATTAATTCCCAATTATTATATTATTTTAGGCCTTAGGGTGGTGGAATGTAGTGGATAAATTTATTCCCTCCTTGACTTCTTATCCTCCGTGTCTCCCATGAAAATATCATCCTGTATGGGAACACATATCTCAAAATATAAGTGCTCCATAAAGAAGTATTTTGTTTTCCATTATTTCTTCTAGACATCTGTAAAATTTGAGTCTATTTGGAGTTGTGGATTGGGAGGTATGGCCACTTTAGTGGGATAACATTCTGGGCTGCAGATTGAGGCCCAGATTTTGATATTATATTTGGGCCACCTTAATAGCCACAATGGAATATGAATTAGTACTGGATAATGAGTAATATTTGTTCCTCTACATGTATTCTTGTATCCCATGAAATTTGGGGTTCATTGAGACGGTATTGTGGGCCCCACATTCTCATCAATGGGCTGGTGTCCAATCTTCCTTCTCTAGAATTATTTCCTTTTATCGCCAAATATCCGCATCATCCTTTATGAATACTCCATTGATCCGTAAATGAAAAATGTTCATATAGAAGATTAGATCCATTTACCAAAATATAAAATTAAAATATCTATAACTAAATTCCTTAAAATCAGATGAATCATTGTGCCTAAATTGGTGTACATTAGGCATGAAGTGCAGAAATGATGAGAATGGTTGCTCAAAATTAAAATCCACTAACTCAGGCCCATAAGATCAAAAATGAACATTTAATACCAATAAAATGTAATTAACATATGTGTTTGTATTGGATAATAATTTCCTGAAATGAATTCCAAACTCTCGCACACTAGAGATCCCATGTCGAAGGGTAAGAAGCTCCTGGAGACTAGATGCCTTCCCGGTCGAAGAAAGAAACTCGACTCTGAACTTTTCTCGAAACCCCTCCCTTGAGATCATCAAATCCTCATGATACCTAAAGAACAAGAACCACCACTACCTTTTTCCTACATGCAACATCGTTACAACCACAAACACCTAGTGATCTTTCTGAGCATGGATCGAACTGAAGTCTATCTCGACCTCTTCCAACCAGTCTTCTATGACTGCATCTAAAATAGAGCCCCATACATCAGTAGAATCTGGCGCTGAATCTCATGGAATGTCCTCCTCTATGTGTCCTCATCGTCAACCTCTTCCCTATGGAGATCTGCTGGAACAGCCTGTTGAACATCCTCACGTGAACCTGATGAGGACATCGACTCGGATCCATACCTACAAAATAACAAATAGTTAGAGCTCCTAAATCTAGAATATGAAAGGCTCAAAATTATTTAATTAATAGTTTTTTTTAATTCATTTTAGGATAACCAATCCCAAGGTATACCCATTCAATCACATGCATAAATAAGAATAGTGCGTGATCATTTCCTAGGTATCTACCTTGCCACTTATATCACCTTATTTAGTAGCCACTATAAACTTAAAGGTTCATGCATCAGATCATAGGGGCCCTAAATTCCAATGTCTCAGCCAGTCTCTAGTGTTTACATCACTTGTTAAAAATTATTGATACAGTTTCCCTACCAACCCATGCAACCTCACCTATGCCTAACACCAAACTCCATCATATCCCTCAACCGGAGCCTCTACTACCACTCTGTCATGACCCCTTCCCCACAAGGTGTACCCATCCTAGGATGGAATTTTGAGAAGCGATATAATAACCCCCGAGTCCAGCCTTCAGTAGGCCCCGAGTTGGTAGGTAGCATCAATGGTATAGTAAACACACTAATGGGAGGCATTACCCTTTAAGAGAACACATGCAAAAGATAGAGATAAGACAGACATCAACCAACTCTAACTTAGACAGCAATATAAATGAAATCCCAAGTACAAATATGTAATGTCATGAAAAACTACAACAACTAAATGGGGAAAGCTGCAAGTACCCCAAAAAAGTAAAAAAAACAACGACCACAAAGCTAGAATAACTCCTACAATCCCAAGCTAGTAGTAACATTCTTGATCTCCAACCTTCTCCAGGTTTACTGAAAATAGTATATATATACATAGGGTGTGAATAATATTATAATGAGTAAGATCCCCCCTAGAGCCTCTTATGAAAAAGTAAATAAAACATGCTAATGCATAGTGGGAAATTGGTGAAACAAACTCCTCACCTAAACAGGTATTCTAAGTTCCCAGCCTCACTATGGATACTCTCACCAAGTATCGCATACAAGAGTATATAATATAATAAATAATATTAAGGGTACCACGCTACTACTTCCCCACTAGTTTTCCACTTTTCCCCAATGTCACACATTTTAAGCATCTCTCTCCACGAATTCTTGCCCACAAACACCTGGGTCAATCACCACAACATGCACATCATGCAACCAAACCACCACATCCATGTAAGAAATGTAACCAGGTAGTTTTCAAGAGCCACCAAATATCGAATAACATATATAATATAACAGGCATTATACCTCATGCCATTACAACCATACACCGAGTATAGATCCTCATGACATCACAACTTATACACGTTACACCTATAGTAGACCATAAGAAACAATATCCATAATATATATGTGCGAATAACCACAAGCCATTATAGGACACTACACACATATATGAGGAAAACTATCCACTGTGCCTACCAGCACAAGTAACTACCAGGAGAAGAGAGAAGGGCCAAAGGTGGTAGTCAACCATCCATCCTCCCATCAGAATTTTGGGGAAAACACCCCCTAGGGATCAAGAATCCTCGAGGTGTTAGTTTCCCTAAGTGACGTGGTGGAGTAGCATATAGAAATAAAAAAATTAAAAAATATATTATAGCTCACAACCACACAATGGGAATAACCTAGTCATAGACTCACCTGTATCTAACGTCCCTCAAACTCCCAGCTGCCACTTCTATGACTAGGTATCATATAATAACACAACCATTTAAAGTGCTTTATTACATTACTTCATTCCCTTTTATTCATATTCAGTGTACATTAATTAGTTATTTAAAATGTTTGGGGTTGAAGCCTCAATTTATTATTTAAATCAAAGGCCTCTTTAGGATAGGGTAGAGGGAGACCCATTACATAGCCTAAAGGCCCAAGGCCAAGTGACCTGAATACAAGGCCTGAAAGACCATTTTTTTCCAAAGGACCCCTCAGTGAATAGTACAGCTACAGTACCCATACTACTACTATACCACCGCCGATACAGTACCTTCTACAGTCCCTCTGCTACAACAGTTTCGCCACTACTATAGTACCCATAAATTCATCACTTTATGGATTAGATCTTGGGTATTTTGGATTCCAATCATGAGCCTTTACCATCAAAAATTTTCACGTTATATTTCATTAGAATCACACCCAAAGTCCATTATTCCTTTAAATTGGAACATCATCATTATTTCCCAGAAAGCTCCAACCCCACGAGATAGCATCATTTATTCAATCATTTATTAATAATATTTTTACTTTCCCATATTCCTTAGAATTCTAGGAAAACATTATAAGCTACTAAACACAAGGGGAATCAACATGGTGAGTAGATGAACTACCCATAAAGCCATTGCTACCTATAGGAAGAGAGTAGACCCATCCTCCCTTGGGAAGCTAATAATGGAAATCATGTGGAATAACCCTCGTATATTTTCCCCCTTCGGATGAAGGGTATGCAAACCAGCTACCTTGAGTAGTGGGGTAAGTAAAAAAGATCAACAACCAACAAGAATCAGAAAGCATCCAAACATTCACATCCAACTTGTTTCATCATCCACGATGTCCTCCCTGACACCCACATGTATAAACTAATGCATCTCTCCACTCTAGGTGTCAACTGATGCTAAACAAAATAAGCCTCCCTACCCCCACATATCACAACAGCCTTCCAGGATCACATCACAACACAAGAAGCATAAAAACCAACATCTTATCAATTGGTCTTATTGCCATTAAACAAGGCATCCAACCTTCAAACACAATGAGCACTCATAGTTCCAAGGATAAGGCTCATGAAATTTATAAGTTAGAGGGTGACTCATAACCTTATGAGGAATTAACTTTTATCAAAAAAACATTAATTTAATCCATAAGAAATTATCTTATTTATTATTTGAAGGTTCCAATCGGGAAACCTAAATAGTAAGCTATCAAAAATTGATTAAACATGCTTACTGCATAAATTTTATTAACATAATATTACAACATGAAGAACCAAATTCATTTACATGCCTCATTATCTTTGAAAATTTATTTAATATTAATCCCAGTTTATGTTCTTTACCAATATCCATAAAAAAGAAAAGATAAACAAAGAAAGAAAAGTTATCACACTATCTAGAAACCCAAGAGGCAATAACATACTTTTGATATCAATAAATTTATCTGGTTCAAATATATATTATGTCAATTATATTGTGATCTAACGGGCTAAAACATGATAACTCTATAGTTACACGTAAAATAATAGAGAAGCAATGAATCCCCTACCTCAAATGGTTCTTGATGTTCTTTATACAAGAATAATCCACACAATGAATTATGATCTCCTCCCCTGTGACAATTGTATCCACCCGAGGACACCACGACATGACATCAGCATCTGACAGCCAAGAAAAATATATTAGAATAATGGAGATCACATGCCATATCCTAGAAAGAAGAAATAGGAGAAGAAAGATTTAAGAAAACACAAGGATAGAGGTATATCATACCTTCTATCGATGAAGGATCAACACTTGCTGCTTGTACCAAAACGGGGGGTGTGCATGCAGCAGAAAGAAACTTCAAGGGGGAAATGATCTGTGGTTTACAGTTATATCACACTGCTCCTATGGGAGGAATGAAAGGTTCAATTATCATGCACTAGGGAACAAGAAGGTAGAACAATGGAGGAAGATATATCTCCCTTTAGAAGATTTATGGAGCATGTTTAAGATACACTAGATTTCCCATTAAAAGATGATCACATTAAACCACACTATTTGACCAAGTAAAAGAATCCCAAGACATAGTGAAATCAATATAAGAGTTATTGGATTTTATTCGGCCTTAAATCCCTTAAAAAAGTCATTGAATGCATTTTGCGTCAAAGAAAATGTCAAAGAGGTGAAACTGTAGGAAGCTGGAAACATTGTACACGATCCTTGAAGCACTGCCAACCTGCCAATCATGGAAAAAATATACACGATCTTGGAAACACTGTACATCTACAGATCTTGGAAACACTGTTCACAGAATGACTCACCGATACCGATGGAACTGTTCAAAAAATGACTCACTGATACAGATGACACTATTTGCAAAATGACCCACTAATACCGATGGCACAATTCCCAAAATGACTCATTGATACTGATGGTACTTTTCATAGAATGACTCACAAATACCGATGGTACTGTTCACAAAATGACTCACCGATACCGATGGTACTGTCCATAGAATGAATCACCGATATCGATGGTACTGTTCATAGAATGACTCACCAATACCAAAGGCACTGTTCACAAAATGACTCACCAATACTAATGGCATTGTTCACAAAATGACTCACTGATTCCAATGGTACTGTTTGCAGAATGACGCACCGATTCCGATGGTACTATTCCCAAAATGACTCCCCAATACCGATGGCACTGTTCACAAAATGACTCACTGATACCTATGGTACTTTTCATGGAAATAAAAAATTTGGAAAAGTGTTCGGGATAAGTCACCATGACCTCCCAAAACACCTCAAACACCAAATTTCCATAGAGTAATGAAACAGAGTGGTATAGCACATTACATTGTCATTGTAGGTGGTAGATTCCAGTAGTAGCTAGAAGGTTTGATGTTTCGATCCATGAGATTCATTAGAAGTTAGTTATGAAGGTTCTTAGTTTCTTTTGTATGTTAATGTTTTATCAATATTCTACTATAATTCTGATTTATTATGTGAATTTTTATTTTTATTTTACTTTTTTGTTATGCTTGAGGAGATGACATTGACGATTTTAGTTGATAACATGATGTAGAGGTAGACATATGTGGTGGGTGTCGTGATATGGATTTATATTGCACCTTGGTTGTTGTTGGACATATTGTTTATGTATATTGATCGATGTATGGGTTGACATAGATTGAGCTTATGATGACGAGATGTTTGTATATGATTGTGGATGTATGATCTGTTTATCATATATTTATGTTTTAGTTTATTATATGACAATTTCTCATCTTTATAGTGTTTTATGAAATTTTTCAAAAAAATAATTCCTATTTAGCGGTATTTTTATGTAACCACCACTAAATACATTAAGTAAAAAAATAGTGACAGTTACATGTAACTGTGATAATATGTTCTGTAGCGGTTTATTTTATTTTATTAATATTTCCCATGAATATTATTTAAAATAAAAAGTCACTGCTAAATAACTTTGTAACCATAGATGAATTCTAAAAAACAAAACTTAACAAAACTACCAAGAAATAATAAAAACCTCTTCAAAATTTATAGTGACTGTGTATTACATGGTAGTTTTTATAACCACCTCTAAACCTAAAGATGGAGGTTTAAACAGTCACTAGATCATAAAAAAACTGCATATACTTACCCTTTTTTTATTGTTGGGTTGTGATTTGATCTATTTTAAACATCATCTCTTACTCTAAGAGATGAAATTTTCATGCCTAATGAACCATTAAATAATAAGATCCATAAAATAATGTTAATTTATTCCTTTTATCACTAGTTATTATCAAAAATAGTTTTAGAATAGGGTATCCAATATGCATAAATATTCCTATGGTGAAATAATACATTAATCTCTAAAACCATATCCAAATTTAGATATAATCCATTCCATAAATGGTTAACCTTAAAACCCTTCCAAGAATAAAATTTTATAAATAAGTTCACCAAAACATTGAAAATAAACATAACTTTAATCCCAAAAATATCATATTGTATATCTTAATTATCACATAACATGTGAATACCTAGGTCATATGTTTTCCTAGATCATATAAATAACCATAATTAACATAAAACCTTAATGAAAACATACATCCTTCCTCTTTAATTGAGTTAAACCATAGATTATGGATTATATTCCATAAATCCAAAAAAAAAATTAAACACCATCAATGATAACATTAACCATTTTTTCAACAAATAATTATTTAGTTCTAAGTTCATCAATAATATCTAATTACATTATTCATACCCATCATCTCTTTATCCCAACATCGTTATCTCAATGTCAAGAACATATTAAGGGTTATCTTACCTTAATCTTTTTCTTTCCATAAAATATCACCTTACCAATAAATCACTTTTTTAGTTCATTGGTATTATTCAACATATTCTAGAAAATATTTAACTAAAAACTTATACTAAACAATCATTCCATATTTTAGGATTCATATGACATAATTCTTGAATTTCAATACATAAAAAATTCAATCATCCTGCTTCATTCTTAAACCATTAAATACGCTTCGTTATCTTATTCCATAATAATTGTTTTTTATAATATGAAATATGAATCATGTTTTAAAATTCATCAACATCAATTTAATAATGCTTATTATTTTTAACATGAAAAATGCTGTTAAAATATACCATACCTTTTATATGTCATTCATATTATCTTCACCTTCAATAGTATAACCATTAGATATACAACCTTAATAATTTTATTCATGAGATTTCCCTATAGGACATTGATTTTCATAATGCCCATAATTTCTACTTTTAAAACATTCAATTATCAATGTTACCTTAGGAAGACCATTATTCTCACTCATTTAATTAAGCAGATATTTTATATTTCCTCAAAAATTACTTGCTTTGTGTCCTTATTCTCTATGCATAAAGCATATTCTCATCCCTTTTATACATTCCCTTGAATACTTCTTCCCACATTCTTGACATATAGGAAACTGAATATTTTTTTCTCCATTATCTCCACCACCAGATCTCTCATAAAACTATATCATTCTCTTATTTAATGAGTTTGATAATTTTTTATGGTGCAAGTTGTTAATCATATATTGTGATATGTGATTATTAATTATCACAATTTACTTCACTCTAGTAATCACCCCAGTTGGTTTCTCATTAACACATTATCTATCACATTCAATGATAACCCACATCCATATACTTCTCCACATTGACTAAAACAAAAATCATACTGTAAAAAAGAATAATCATAGTGGGAAACCACATAATCATGAAAAATTACTTATAGGATGTCTAAATCAGGACAGTTGAATTTAAATCAATAACATAATAGGTTTATCCTAGGTCGTTCATATTCATCATCCATTTAAATCCATAATTATGGCTTGTAAATAGTATGTGAATTTACAAATCATATCCCATGGAGGTTTCAAACTATGTGTGCATCCGTGGCTGTTATAGTGCACCATGTGATGATTGATTCCAATTAATTGTACCCTTTTTATAGTTTTTAACCCTAGGTAACTCTGTAATAGATCAACATCAACTTTTAGTATCCAGCGGGGATGTAATTTCTTTGAAATCACATGCTCTATCCCTTAACAAAATTTATGAACATTTTCCAATACTTACTCATCCTTAAAATTATACGTAGATATATCCAAATACATATCCATATACACATACCTTGATATCTCACTAATGTTTTCTCATAATATTTTCCTAATGTTAACTAAACCTATCCTCTAATACCAACTATATAGACCCAAAATTCTCATACCTAGATATTACATCTTTTAGATGAATATTCCATACATTACACAAACACATGCCTAGGGATATTAATGGTGTAGTGTATTTGTAGATGAGGTACACAATCATCTAATTTAGTGAAAGGTATTCAATATATTTCATAAAGATATTCCCTTTTTGTAATCTTCATTAACAGAACCTTGATAAAAACTTTCTTCACAACCTGGAAAAGGAAACATAATAAAGAGTGATCTTAGATTCCTAGCAAGGGAAAACCTGGGAAATACATAAACATTATTTGAGTATAAGGTTATGAGAATATGAGAATAAAATATGAAAAACATGCCCTTCACAATCAACGATCAAAATGTTGTGTTCTGGAATAAAGATTTTTAGTTCATATGACATGAATCATAGTGGAATCAAATAAAATGAGCTATGAGATCATAACATTAGCATAATAAATAAATTTATGGAATATTCATAAGCTTATAACATTGTGAACATGTATAAATATAAACAAGTTGTCTCATTATGTTAAGGTCATATAAATCAGGCCCTCACATAAACTTATGAACATGAAATTATGTCCACACATAACCTTATAGACCTGAAATCGTGGTCCATGCATAAAACTATGAACATGTAATAAATTTTATGTATAACATTATGAACATGTGATCAGGTTCATGCATAACATTGCGAACATATAATCAAGTTTGTGCATAACATTGCAAACATGTTATCAGATCAACATATAACATATTTACTCATGAGTTATCCATATTTTCCCAATTCATTGGAGGGATATATAGGTCTCACCCATCATATAATGCATACATCTGTGTACTAAAGGATCATAAAATTTTCATCATATCATAACCCATGAAAATGGGACTATTTTTATAAACATTTCATTATAGTATAACCCGTGTAAAGAAATAGGTTTCATAAACAACTTTTTATAATAATCATAAACCATATACAGAAAGAATAAATATTTTATCACTAGTTCATATCCCTAGTAAATATTATGTAACATAAAAGGATTTAATATTATACGGAAATTGTTTTTTAATGAAAAACCACTTGAAACATTTATTGAGTAAAATAGTATTTCTTTGAAAATAAAAATTTTAAAAGTACAAATTCATAAAATATTTTTGGAATAATATTATCTGAAAATAACCTTCAAAAAGTATAAATAATGCTTCAAAAGTCATTTAAAACAATTCTTTTGGAAAAATATACTTTCTACGTTGAGAAAAAATTAAATATATAACATTTTTAAAATCATTTTAATTGAAAATATTTTTTGTGACATATAAAGGAGGCCTTAAAACATTGAGTACTCATGGTATTGGAAAATTTTGTACATGTTAATACATAGATTCCTTTAACATTTTTAGTAAACTACAAATGATATTTGTTTTGAAAATGGTATAGAGATTAATTTTCAAATAAATTTAAAAAATTAAAACATGGATAAAAATTATTTTATAAATATTTTGGGTAATGTTAAAACATTCTTCAAACCATTTTTAAGAAACATGGATATAGAAGAAAAAGGGTTTTTAATTGGAGTTAAAAATAAATTCAATTTTCATTAAAATATTATTTTGGTATATTAAGTACATAAAGAGACGAAAATAATATCAAAACTTATATTTCCTTGATATAACCATAGTATAAGAAAATTCATGAAGTTATTGAGAAAGAGATCATATTATTTCATCATAAAAATCATAATCCTAAACAATCCCAAAAATGAGATTGTAACCTCAGGCCTTTACCACTTTGGTATCTTTTAAATCCTAGGCACCATCAAGGAATTAAATAAAATTATTCTTTTTAATATTATGATAAGAATTATATACAGGAAATAACTTGTAAATGGGGGTTTTATACACCTAATATAAGAAGACAGGTGCATAAAATAACTTACATCCCGAAGAAGGAAAATTGAGACCAAAAAATCCCTCAACACAATGGTAACTTTTGAACTGTAAACCCCAAGTAATATAGATCCTAAAATATATTTTTAAACACCCATATCATTATGTAAAATCATTATAAAAGACATTATACAGCATATAATAGAAACACATGGTGAATATGATAATTGTCTCCTAGAAAATAAGTGAGACAGAAATCCATAACCTTATTCCTCAAATTCCTTCACATGCATTAAAAACAACTTTATAATAAATATAGGTTTATTAAAAATCTATATAAGACCATAATAATATTTATCACACCATATAATATTTACTTATGACCATTCATGACACATTCATTAATAATTCTTTGTCAAAATCTCATTTTGAATAATAACTTCTATGTTTTACATGAATGTTTTGTTTTTTTATTTTTCATCCTATTAATTTGATCATGGTTCTATAATGTCCAGAATTGTAAATATGATATAAATATAATATATATTTAGTATATATTTATTTATAGTAATCCATAAATGTTAAATATATAAAATGAAATACACAGTTCATTTAGATGGTAGCCCTTACGTATGCATGAACATTGTTTCCATTTTTTATGGATGAATAGAAATATTTAACTAATATATTTCAATAAAATAATAATATTTATGTCTTATATATAACATATAATAATTTACTTTACCATAATTATCTTCCATTAAAATCATTAATGAAAAACGAATCACATAGCTTTGTGAGGCGATAGTCTTCTACACACACAAATGAAATTATCATATCCCCCATAGAATAGAAAGTATAAGGTATTTGATATAAAATAAATCCATAAGAATAATTATTTTAAAATTAACATATTAATTAATTTAATTTTGGCTTATTACAATCCAAATAAATCTGAAATGAAAAACACATCACATCAGTTCGTGAGGCGGTAGTATGCAATACACACGACCAACATTATTAGTTTCCAACAGGTTGAATATAAGAATTTAGATTTGATATTATTATTCCATAAGTATAATAATATCATAAAAATTTAATTTAAAAATTAAATACATCATTATATCAATCTTTTAGAGGTTCTGAAGGAATATAAATAACATTAGTTCGTGAGGCTCTAGTCCACCATACACACGATTGATGATTTCATGTACATTTTATTGATGTGGATGTGGATATAGGTTATTAAATTAACATAATAAAATATAATTATATAGGAGATATTGGTTTTATTATTTTATAATATTTAAAAAAATATTTGAGTGAGTTATAAGAAGAAGTAAATCAAAAATTCATTGTTAAAAGCATTTTTTCTTCTTCATACAACCTCTTTAGGTTTAACCTAAATCCATCATATATTTGATTTTTAATCTCACCAAGGCATATAATATGTCATTAGGTAGGTAAAGAAGACATCTTATCAGTTATTTACTAAAATAAATGGATTTGGAAGTGTAAAGAAGAGAGGAGAGAAGAGGGGTGGCCTTTTATAAGTGAGGTGAGTGGCACACTTGTAATTTTCAAAAAGAAAAAGGTGTACCCACGTTTTACACACACCAAAAGGCATAAAAATGATACATTATAAAACTATAGAGGTGATAAGTATGAAAGTTTCCATCAAATGGGGTTTTTTATAATATTATAGTTCATTTTACCCATTACTTTTTTTGTTTAACCCCCACTAATCCTTTTTTAACCGTAATTGTGAAAATTATTTTTTACTATTTTTATTCATCATTTTGGTAAAAAATAATAATTTGAATTTATTAGAAAATATAAATTATTATTATTTTAATTATTTAATTCATTGAAATAATTTCTTCATCGATTTGGACAAATTTAATTTAAAATTAATCTTGTAGAGCCCGCGAAAAGTGATTTTTCAAAAAGAAATATTTAAAATGTTTAAAAGGGTTTTATATAAAATTTCAATAATAAATTGATTCAAATGACATAAATATGATTAATATATTTGTAATTAAATAAAATTACTTTCAAAACCATATTTAATTAATTTTTATGTTTTAAAATGCTTTAAAAGAGATGACAATTCTTAATAAAAAACAACATTTTCACAATTCATCGAAAATTTTATTTTTTCAAAAACTATATCATAAATTAACTCCAATATAATTGTTATTAATGGGTTAAAAAATAAATTTATTTTTAAAAATAAAATATCTAAAATATTAAAAAATTAATTTTAAAAATACGTGGGAAAAAGGTAACTAAAATGCTTTTTAGAAAAAAAATGTTTTTACTCATAAAACTGGATTTATTATTATCTCTTGTATAGAAAGATCATAATATGAATGTTAAAAAATATATTGAATATATAATAAATAAATTATTTAAAATAATTCATCAAAAGTTATTTTTTTAATTTATTAAGTTATTTGGCGTTTGTCTGCATAAAATAGTTTTCTAGAAAAATATTTCCTTTATTTTAAAATGGTTCTAATTTTAATTTATAATTAATTGGTCACCAAGAAATTAATTTTATCTACACCTATAAACTATATATTTTCATAATTTAGTAAATAATATTAATACATGTCATTATAATGGCTAGGTGATAACTATCATACAAAATAATAATAATTTAACATTATGTCACGTTTTGTTTAAACCCAGTACTATGTGTAATGAAATTAAAACTAAGTGTTGTGTATAATCCAAGATAAAATCAGTATTGTGTGTAATGAATGTTTAATTCAATGCTCTACGTAATGAAAATTATCAAAAATATTAAATTTATTAGAAAACAAATCACCAAATCTTAGGGTGTTACATTCTAGTGTTTTAATGTTGTAAGGATTCAATCCAGAGAACTGTTTCCACCATTTTAATTTTATGGTAAATGAACTTCTAGTGTGTGGAGATTTTATATTATTATCAACATTATTCCCACTACCAATGATTCTTGTAGTAAATTTTCATTCATAGTTTTGGTCGTTGGTTCTTCCACACATACTACTTTGCCTGATCCTCCTTGGAATTCTTCATTGATGGATGTGTCTATCATTCAGTTTGAATCATGGAGTATTGATGGGGTGACCTACCACATTATTTTTACTAGTTAGGAGTATTAGTCTCCTAGTGATAGGGATGTAATAATTATGTTTCTCTAAGATTCTATCTAATGAAACTAAATATGTTTTGATAAAAGATGAAGGTAAGGAGGATGGTGATTAGTTTATCGGGAGTGAAATTTAATTAGATAAAATTCTAGTAAATTTTTATTTAATACCCACTAAAACATGTCAAACTTCAATAATTTTTCTAAAATTTTTCAAAACAAGAAAAAAAATTATCTAGAATTAAAAATGAAAAAGGGGTTTACAACTAAAATCACAAAACCTTTTCAGGAAAAACAGAAATCATCACTAATCAAAACTTAATATCCAAATCATAATTCACACAAATTTACAAATTGATTGTATCTAATGTCAATTTTTTTTTGAAAAAATACATCATAATTTGTTTATGAGATCAATTCCATTCTTCTCATATACTCACATTCTCAGATTAATACAACTTCAATAATTTTTCTAGGATCACTTAACAACTTATCTCATAAGGATTTTATGTCACATATCAAGTGTTATTGAATGCAATGTTATTCTAATCTCAAGAAAATTAAAATAAATCCTAATCATAATGAAAATCACACCCATAAAAATATATTTTTTTAAAAACACATCACAATCCCATACATTTTATGAATTAGGGTCATGAGTCAAATAATAATCCCATATAAAAATGCACTTTTGATTCTCTATATAATTTTTCGTGTTTTTATTTTTTTAATAATTTGTTTATATATTTTTATTTTCCATTTATATATATATATATATTAGGAGAATATTATTCCAAGAGAAATATAATAAATGAAATACCAATTCCAATTTTAAAAATACTCAACATGTATGACACCAGCCATGCACTTACCCCAAAAATAATGCCTCCCCAAAATCAAGAACATGATAGCCCTTCCCCGCTCATATCAATAAAACTGCCATGAAAATTATATTAAAGGTAGGCAAGAATAAATTTGGATTAGGGTGTGGATTGAACCAATAAGGACAACCATGTAATCTATGGGATTCATAAGGATTGATGTTATGGTGGGCCTCAAGTTGATTTTGAGGGGCCCACCAAAAATTCTCCTCAATTACATTACATCACTATTTCATACTAAAAAATATTTGAAATAGAATCATAAAGTTAATATACACATAACATTACTCAAGTAAACTCTTGAGAAGGGGTATTGTGAAGAATGAATCAAAATAGATTTAGAGTACCGCATGAGATAGAAAAAGTTTTGGATCCATCACAAATGAGCAGGAGTTTCAAAACTTTGATAAACATATAACAGTGTTATAAATTCCAAATCAGGGAGAAGATCCCATATCAACAATTATAGAGACTCAATTTTTTTAAAAAAAATAAAGAGGTACCTTTAAATATACAAAATATTTAAAAAATGGCTTAAGATATTTCAATTAATCTTAAGAAGAAAAAAACCCAAATGTTTTGCAACACACAAAACCCGATCCTAATATAGCACAAGATTCATCCTTGAAACTTAATCTAATCCAAAACAATATATAAATTTCAAAAAATATTTTTTAGTTTAAGAAAAACAATGATACAAAAAGCATAAAGATCAAGGTATGGAAAAAATGACCTGTATTTATTCTAGAAGTAGTGGACATCATGTTGTTTGATCTTCTTCTAGGGCTCTAATAGCTGCTAATTCTCATCAACTGATAATGAAAAAATATATATCAAAACACTAATAATTATAAAGGAGAAATATACATGTGATCCTAATTCAGTATAATCTTCATTGTGTCTCCATTTGGAAATCTACTACTACCCACTTGATCTACCGATAAAAACTAAGAACAAAAATTATTAATACTATAGTAAATAGACATGAAAACGTAACTAGAGGCATTATTTTAGCAGGGGAAAAACATTTTTATATTTTCTAGAGTAAATGAAGATATTTTTACACATTGTTCCTAAATATAAAAACATATTAACGTGTTATTAAAAATTAGTTTAACTATAGAAAATAAAAACTATAAAAATGGGAAAAGAATTTTTGGGTTTTAACACTCTAACAGATGCTATATTTATTCTATCCACAACTATTCAATTGAAATGGGTCAAATAAAATACAATGATAAATGTGGATTTCTTTATGTAAAACACTACATCCATTTCATTACAAATATTTTGATACTCTTCCTCTTGAATTCCTCATATGTTCATTGATACATTTTCATCCCCTTTTAATAATATAGGTGAAATACAAAAGTAATGGACCAATATAATATGAGACCTATTCCTTCTATAAAAAATCATGATCAAATGCATTATCCATTGGATATTCTTCTCATTGAATATCTTGATTTTCTTGAAATTATATATCCAAGTGTGCCTCATGGAAGAGTACTATGGAATCTTCAATTTTTGCTTCACTCCCCTTGGGTTTTCTTCATCTTATTTCTCCAAAACCTATTTTAATGGTTCTGATTTTTAAATATAAAAATAAATTATATCAAATATAATGTTATTTTCAAAAAAATTTAAACCAAAAAATTATAAATCACCCTTTAAAATCACTTTTATAAGATCTTATTACCAATGAAAAACACTAAAAAACTGGGTAGATTGGGAAGTGGGTCATCAATTTTTACATCAAAACACCTTTCCTCTAATGTTGGGACATATTCAAACTCCTATGTTAGAATACTAGGTAATGCTTCTATATTTATAATATAGGAAGAATAAATTTTCTTTTCATGTTCAATAAAATTAGAAATAAATGAATTCAAATTTGAGTTATCCACCTCATGTGCTTCAACTTTCAAATCTTCTACAGCTTCCACAGTCTTTGAAAAATGGTGAGGTTGGGGAACTAGGATTTGGGAGGGGTTCATAAAGCTCAAGGAAAGCAACCTAAAAATACCTAAATAAGAAATATGTTTCATTGTTTGAATGAGATTTTATAATGAAATTTCCTTCGTCTTCCTCATCTAGTTGTCATTTTTAAACTAATTGAAAGAGTTTCCATATTCTATGTACATAAATATCTCTTTAAATTGCCTCAATTTTAGTGTTATTTAACAAGAATTAAATCTCAAACTTACTCTCTCATCCCTTTATTTCATCATCCACTAAATACTAATCTATTTCATGAATGTTTTCTTCTTCTCTCATTGATTTTTTAATTGTGGGGTTTTTTTCTTCTTACATTTCTCTTTCTTCCATGTCACTTAGCTCTTATAATTTTTAATTTAGTTCCTAAAATCTATTTTCTAAATCATTAAAGTGATTTTGATTAGAATATATCTTACTATCATGCTTGGTGATGGGGGTTTTCCAATTTTTTCTAAAAACTCTCCAATCTCGGTTTAGACCTTTGAAGAAAACATGGTTTTCCAGGATTTTAATGGTCTTTCATGGATGATTATGTACACACTTCCATGAAGTGAGTCCATAGTAGCCGCAACATGGGTAGAATGGGTGTAAATAATGGTTCCAGCCCCATATCCTTCAAATTTCACTCTAAAACATACCCAGTGAGTACTGAATGGGATGAAAGATCAGATTCAAGGTTTCCCTAAAAGTTTTTAACAAGAAAACATTTGCAGTTAGAGTGATTGGCAACATCATCAAACAAAATAAATCATTTGTTAAGGTGTATACTGATATAAATGTTCCCTAAATCCTTATATATATATATGATACAAATATAAGAAATATATTATTTCATTTTAATTTTTATTTTCATTACCATGCATATATTAATTGTGGAAAATTGATAAATTGTTATCATTTATGATTCTCTAATATTAAATATCATTAAATATTCCATTTCTATTTAATGTGGGTTCCTTAGACCCAACATATATATGTACGTTGATTACCATTACATGTATAGAATTTGATGTGCGTCGTGTGTCTTTGTGTATTTATCTTATTAGAATAGTGTTAATACTTCTACATCTACGATATTTATGGTAATTTTATTAGATTAAATATCGTATAAAAGGGTTATAATAGTTCCTAGAATATAATGAGAACCTGAAGATACCATGATATTAATCTTAAACTTATGTCTTATGGTCCAGATACATGATATTAATAGGGCACAAATGATGTGTGACCATCAAGTGATTGGGGCTCAGAAGCATTGAGAATTCTTCTCATGATGTTCGTACTTGGTGATATCGAGTAGATTATGTCATAAGGATAGACACACCAATAGGATCACCACATTTTTTGGGTGTCATTGGTTTTTCATATCTATGAACATGTGTTCCAGTCTCCTAGATTGAGATCATTATCAATGTGTACCATTTGATCATGTACTTTGATGCAAGAAAAAAAACCATGCAATTGAATTATTTTTAAGGTAGCCTATGTTGGGTGAGTCATTGGTGGTATGACATTGGTTGAATGATCAAGATAGAATTTATCAATTCTGAGTGGAGGAAGTGATATCTCGGGCCCAGTTGATCATGATGGTTGTACCTTCATAAATCTATGGTCATGGTAGTTGAAGGTAAGTATGTCATGTTACAACAATAAATAATAAATAAAGAATGTATGATGAAATAATTTGTGCATCCTAATTTATAAGATAATGTGAGAAAAATTGATTATATTATACAGTGTGTGTTTGTGGGATGATAGTTGTTTCTATGACCATTATTTATCTCTATAGGGTCCTTGTTGGGTTGCTAGAATCTTTTCTTGGTCTATAAATGGTATTCAGTACTATTAAGATAAGAGCCTAGAGGGTCACACATAATAGCATTTTAAAGAGTATACCCTATTCTATTGAATAGGTGTATAGGACATGGTGGGTCCCACCATAAGGTCTGAGAGTTGTCTAAGTACCAATGATCAATAATAAATAAATAAATTCATTATTATTCGAGTACAAAATATTTGAGTTGAATTTATTGATTAAAATTATTTATAAGTATTTTAGTAAATACATGGAAAATATTATACGAACAACTATTATTTTAATATTCCATGTTGGTTTAATATTACGGGAATTACAAGTCGAGTTAATGACTCGATTTTATCATGAAATTTATTAAATGTATATTAAAATCATGTGATTAAAATATAAATGACATTATTATGTAGTTATTTCTTCATGACATTTCATTTATTTCTTATTTAGTTGGGATTGAACATATGGGGGTCGGTGAACCCATACGAGGTATTTTGGACATCCACCATAAAACCAAATGAGAAGATCTTTTCCAACTAATATTTATCATTGAGAATATTGATCTTGTATCTCTTATAATATCCAAGAGAGATAAAGGATCTATCTGAGTGATCAATTCAAGAATGCCTTTGCTAATCGAAGGGATGGGATCAAGGTGATCGTTGTGACGTCGAAGGAAGTTTCGAAGCATTGTGCTAGCACCAGGAATTCGATACTCGACGTAAAAACAGATTCTTGAAGTGTGTTTGGATGATCTAGATTATTTTTTTCTTCATATACTTAGAGAAAAAGTTGCTGGCGATGAGCTACTATAAAGCACACTTCAATATTAACGAGGTGTTTGTTGTATTTTTTTCTTTTTTGCTTTGATAATTCATGGGTGATCTTTAGACCTTATTGGGGCTCGGATCACTAGACACGATGATGTTTCATCACTCAAATAATGAAATTTAAAAATCTACAGCCCATTAGTTTATAATTTACACAATGGTACCATCAATTGGTATATGAGTAATCACTAAGATTTTTTTGAGCGAAAGAAATTTTAATTTTTCAAAAATTAAATAGTGGGATTTAATTCGGTCCCAATAAAAAAACGTTCATAGATCTGATGATGTCCAATTTATGGACATATGAATATTTTAATAAAAATCATTTGTGGTTTTAAGGGTATTAAAAATTCATGAATGATATATATATAAGGCCAGAAATACTATTTCGGCATGAGGCATTGTCTTCCACCGATAGTGGAAATGTTAAATGTTTTTTTAAATCAATATTTTCAAAACCCTGACATTAGGATTTTTTAACAATAAAATATAATTTAAAGGTGGAGGGGTGCTGACTCCATGAAAAAAACTAAGGAAAAATAGGGTGATGTTCCTGTCTTCTAGCCGACTATTTTTCAAAAAAAAATATTTTTTTAAGATAGTGGATTCATGAATGAAAAATAGGGTGGTGGGCTTGTGGTCTGGCGAACTATTTTTCAAAATAAAATATATTTTTTAAAATGGTGGCTTCACGTGGAATCCACCATTGTGTCGTCCACCTAAAAAATCATTTCCACCACCTAAGGTACACTGCATACTGCCTCTACTACAATTCATGTTTTCCATATTCAGACGCCGCTACCTCCTTCTCCAAACTAAACTGACGTCGGCTCCTCCTCCAACTCCTGCAACCATCAATATTGTTGTCATTTACCACCACACCTACTAACATGTCTTGGACTGGCTGCCTAAGCCTATCCTTCCATGCCCCTAGTCGAGATTACTATCAATGGGCCAAACCACCACGTTGGTCACCTCCTTGACCCACCCCAAACTGCTATAGATACAACCATTGCACACAGACCACCATGGGAACTAACAACCCCAGTCCTGATGGGTGGTCCCCATACTTTTGTAGGTTTTGATTGACTCGACCCACCCTGCAATAGGACTGAGCGGGTCTAACCGACCAAGAATGGGTTAGGGCAGGTCTACCTTAATTGATTAATTTAATTTTTTTATTAAAAAAATAAATTAATACCCTGACCGAATGAAAAAAAAAATCACGAATTTAAATAACTCGTTTAATTTATATTAATGGATTCATATTTAAATTTATTTTTTTTAATTTTACTTCAATTGTATTTGATATACCGTTTTGTCTTGAGTGGTGACCGACCATTAACATTTGGGATTATTCATTTAAATAATTATTATAACTACATGTGATGTCTATAATAAATAGTTAATTTATGGATGGACTATGTATCATCCTTCTTAAATTCAATATCTATAATGCATACACATCCATTCTTATCTATATGTATTTTACAACTCCTGATATCCCCTCACCTACGTATGAGTATTGATGCACTATTGATGATGAAGATGTAAGATGTGGACCACGAAAAGATGAGGCAACATACCAAACAAGAAATGATAATATTGGACATGGAGCGAGCTGCAATACTAGTTAACATTTGACTTAGTTATGATACCCATAGGACATGGTTGATCCATTGAGTTTAAATGAATCAACCAACAATAGATTCTAAAGATCATTCATGAAATTTAATTCCTTTATGAATTTTTTATTATTTTATGTATGTGCATGTTTACTATGAGAAACAAATAAAATAATAATTAAAAATGCATAGAGACACGATGAATTTATTCTATTAATGAAAATTCATTTTTGAGTGTGACAACATAGAGTTAACATATTTAATTTAAAATTATTACATTCATTAAAAATATTTAAAACCCTTCAATGAAATATTAAGTCGTGAACATCATTCATTGATCAAATTTGATCAAAATCTTGTGTAGAAGATCCTTTTTAGTCAAAGATGATGATGTATCCAAATATCGGGGAGTTATTATGAGATTCATGGGTTGAGTTAACTAAATATGGTATAGAAAAAGTATCCAAAGAAAAATCTCTTCCACATTATTGGGAAATTTTTTTGGGAATCAAATTTTTTATTTTGAGAATTTGTAAATTTACTCAATAGTTCATGGAACCCCATGTCTATGTAGTTAGATAGTATAAATCCTACCTTGAAAATCTCCAATTAGCATCATATCTAGAGCTTATATACTATTAGAGAGGTTTCAAGGATAAAATATACTATTTTACTCAATCTATAGAGTATTATAATTCTAGTAGTAAGCGTTACTAGATTTAAATAAATTATTGGGAGACATTTAATGATTTAATTAAGTAATCAATAATGTCAAAATCAGCAATAAAGATAAATCACTAAATTTTAATGTTTATTTTTTTAGATAAAAATGGAAATCGCCAAACCATAAAAAATTATCACTATGATTGATATTGACTAAAATAATATCCTAACTAGCCATAACATCTAATAGTGCTACATATGCTTGTGCATAGTACTATACTAAGAGAGGAAGCTTTATGTGATGGATTCCTCACTCCCATTGGCCCCCGTAAGGGAGAATGAATGGTAGATTAAGACAAGTATAAAAAGCTTATAAAAGATTCACTGGATGTATAGTGTATCATATTTTCATCTATGTCCAGTCAGTAGCAAAAAACACACGAGGATGGAGACTCCTACAAGATGCTAGCCTGTATCCAGTAGTTATATCATGAGAGGGTAAGGCATGAAACGTATGAGATATCAAGTACACTTTATAGGTGTTGGCTAGTGGATGGAAGTCAAGAAGGTCCTCATGTACTCAAGATGATCATGTATATTGAGATACTTGAAGCCCTTTGGTTAAAACTAAACCAAGAACTAGAGAAAAATATCATTCATTCCTATTTACCACCAATATTTTTGACTTCTATTATTAACTACAACATGAATAACATGACGAAGTATCTCCCATATCTTTTGGATTTTTTTTTCTAATATTAAATGGATATGAAGAATACATATTCATTGGTCCTTATAGTGAAAAATTGGAATAAGGGAATGGGTGAGGGGTATAAAACTATATCTAAGATGAAGACACTGATGCACCATCCATCTAAGAATCCAAATATAAATAGGGAGGTGAATGAGTAGGAGGTTGTCTACTTTTCATGTGGTAAGAAATACCCTTGTAAAATAAATTATTGATTTGGGAAGAAATATCAAACAGACTCTTCTACATCATGTATTTTTGTCATGTAATGTAATCTTTTATTATCTATAATTTGGGTATTGTATACAACATGTGGATCACACATTTTTATTCATCTAAACAAAACAAGTAGATTCAAGAACACTACAAATAGTGGATCTCTGAGTTACAAATAGTGTGAGTATAGCAGCCCTAGTAGTGGGAGATTATCATTTGAATTTTCCTAGTGGTTTGGTTCTTGTATTTAATAATTGTTATTATGTTCCTTTAGATACCAAAAATATAATTTTACTGTCATGTTTGGAAAAGATGGGTTTTATTTCAAGTTTGGAAATAGTTTCAGTCTCTTTTATAAGGATAAAATGTGTTATGGGATGGATCATATTTCCAATGACTTAAATATAATAGAACTAGAAATCATCATAATTTAAATTAATGACATTACCAATGAACATTACTCATATAACACCCTCCTATGTAACATTAGGATTGGTCATGTAAACAAGAAGTGTATATAGAAATTAAATCATGTAGGTTACTTATATTCAGATGAGTTAAATACCCTGGATGTATGTCACACTTGTTTATAAGGGAAAATGACCAAAGAATCCTTTATTAGAAAAGAAGTACGAGCCATTGAATTACTAGAATTAATTCATGCTAATGTATGTGGTATGTTCCTAGTAGAGGAAAGGGGTATTATTTTTATAATTTATTACTTCTACTGATGACTATAGTATGTATGGTTATATCTACTTAATTAGGTTTAAGTCAGATTCATTTCAGATATTTAAGGATTTCCAACAAGAAGTACAAAATCAACTAGGTAAAAAGATTAATGCACTTTTCTCACACCAAGGTGGAGAGTATCTTAACCAAAATTTAATTGATAACATAAAAGAGTTTGGGATAGTATCCTAACTAACTCCTTATATACCACAGTGGAATGGTGTTAGTAAAATGAGGAATTAGACCCTACAAGAAAAAGTTATATCAATGATGAGGTAGAAAAATCTTCTATGATATCTTTGGGGATACACCTTTTTGACAACATCATATACCATTAATCGATTACTAACTAAAGATACATATGAGATTTCATATGAGTTTTTGTGTGGAAAGAATCCTAATATTTCACACATGCAGGTAAGAGGATTCAATTATTTTTTGAATACTATGCCTAGTGATAAATTAGAATCAAGAAGCACAATGTTTGTATTTTTATTTTATCCTAATGAAACTAAATAATATTACCTATATGACCCTTCTGATTGAAAATTGACTATTGGTAGAAATTTCATATTTCTAGAAAGGTAACACTTTTTCAATGGAAATTGTGGAAGCAAGATTGACTTTGATACAGTTACTTCACATAAATGATAGTTCGTATAGAAACAATCTCTATATAGTGGGATATGAAGATGTTCATGAGACACAAGTACCATGTAGGTCAACTCAGTGGTTAATAAACCAGAGCATTATGTTTTTCTTTTCACCATGTCAGGTTTCATATTACTCTAAGAGAACGATGAACCTATAACCTTGAAGGAAGTAATAGAAGGAAATAATTTTGCTAAATGACAAGATTCCATGCATTTTGATATGGATCCCATGTATCAAAATCAAGTTTAGATTTTAGTAGACCCTCAAACTGATGTAAGAACCATTGGGTGAAAATGGGTATTAATGAAAAAGAGATATATATATATATATATATATATAAGGTACGGTAAATACCTATAAGGCATGACTAGTAGAGAATGGTTTCAGAAAATGCTGAGGAATAAAAAATAAAAAACCTTCTCACTAATAGAGATACTAAAATCATTCATAATATTACTTTTAGTAACAACCTTCCAGGATTATTATATTTGACAAATTTATTTAAAAAATAATTTTCTAAATGGTTAGTTGGTTTAATACGTCTATATAAATCAACCCAAATAGTTTATAAAGGAATATAATGCAAATAAAGTTTCTAATCTGTAGTGATCCATTTATGGGTTGATGTAAGTATCATGATAACAGAAAGGTACATTTTGATAATTCCATAATAGAATTTGGTTTAGTCAAAAAGGAATGTGATCCATGTGTCTATGATAAGTTTAATGGGAATGAAATCACATTCCTTGTATTATATTTTCAGTGAATATTAATTATGAGAAACAATGTGGAAGTATTACAGTATATTAATAATTACATAAATAAATGTTTCTCCTATAAATATTTAGATGAAGTAGCCTAAATTATAGGGATAAAAATCTATCATGTTAGATCTCTATTTATTCTTGGGATATATCAAATTAAATATATTAAAAAGTCAGTTAAAATGTATTCACTACTGGAAAACTAACCTTTACCAACGGTTTGGAACCGTTGGTAGAGGCCTCCAAACCGTTGGTATAGCCTATACCAACGGTTTGGAGAACCGTAGCCAAGTAAGCCGTTGGGATAGGTCTATACCAACGGTTTTCCAAAAACCGTTGGTATAGACCTATACCAACAGTTTTGGAAACCGTTGGTATAGGTAATATGAAATCTATACCAACGGTAATGGAACCGTTGGTATATAAATTTGAAAAATAAAACATTCGCTGGGATTTGATCCCAGGACCCCTCGTTTATCATTGAACGACTCAACCACTAACCTAACATGACTTTTGTGATCATAATTACATAAATATATATATTTATACTCATAAATATTTTAAATTTTGATTTATATAATGTTCTCGGTACGAAGGTCTGATAAAAAATGGAAGTACCTATACCAACGGTTGTTAAAACCATTGGTATAGACCTATACCAACGGTTTTAACAACTGTTGGTATAGGTATTGGTTGTGATTTTGATTCTGGGTGGTGTGTTGAATTTTTGGCCCACTTTTCCCAACGGTTTGGCCAAACCGTTGGGATAGGTCTACCTTTCCCAACGGTTTAGCCAAACCATTGGGAAAAGTGGCATTTTTAGGGACCTTTCCCAACGGTTTGGCCAAACCGTTGGGAAAAGTGGCATTTTTAGGTACCTTTCCCAACGGTTTGGCCAAACCGTTGGGAAAGGGGACCTATACCAACGGTTTTTTCAAACCATTGGTATAGAAGCGTTGGGAAAGATATAATTTCCAGTAGTGATTGTTTGGAACAATACAAGAGAGGGTTGTTGCTAATGTCACACTGTATCAATATCCCCATAAAAATGTGTCCACATACATAGGAGGATATTGAATGAATGATTTTAATCCCTTATGCTTCACCTATGGGATTTACAATGTATTTTATGCTATATACTAGGATTGATGTGGACTTTTCTTTAATCGTGGTAGACAAATATCAAAATAATTTAGGAGAGGTACATTGGGAAACTACAAAAACTATCTTGAATTACATGAGGTGTATAAAGGAAATGATCCTAGTTCGTGGATGAGATAATGAACTAATATTTTTAGGATACAATTATGCTAGTTTCTGGATATATCATTATGATCTAAATTGCATTTAAAATATGCCTTATGCATGAATAGTGGTATAATGAGCTAGAGAAACTCAAGGAAACCTATTTCCACTGACTCTAAAGTAGAATTTGAGTATATAAGAGCTTTCAATGAATCTAATGAGGTGGTATAGATATGAAACTGTGTCTTAGATATTTAAATTTCACCCTGTAGTGTGTTCCATATTCTAGTTTATTGTGATAATACTATGGATGTGGTGCTTTCAAAGGATCCTAATTCAAATTAGAGAACATATCATATAATTTAAAAGTTTCATTTATTGAGTGATTTTAATCAAAGAGGTGAATTCATAGTTAGTAGAGTATCCATTGAGGATAAAATGGTGGAACCCCTAACTAAATGCATGTCTTTGCAAAAGTATTCTTCTAATATGTGACCTAGCAGGTTTAGAATTGTTAGTAGTTGGATCCAATGGAAGTGGGAGTGTAGAAATGGGTTCCCAATACCCAACTTTTGTATTTACTTTGATTACCATTACATTTATACAATTTGATATATACATGTTCTTATATTACTAGAATTTTGTTAATACTTCTATGTCCACTTTATTTATGGTAATTCACTTAGATTACATTTCATATCAAGGTGTTATATTAGTTGTTAGTCTATAATGAGAACCTGAGGATACTATGAAAGTAATATTAAACTTTTGGCATATGGTTCGAAAACATCATACTGAAAGGACATAGATGTTGTGTGACCATAAAGTTCTAAGGGATCATAAGCATTGAGACTTCTTCACCTGATGTTTTCACCTTGTGATCTTGATTATATGAGATCATCAGTACAAAAACCACCAATAAGAACACCACATGCTTCAAGTGTCATTGGTTATTATTATATAAAAACATGTGTATTTTCCACTTGATGTGAGATCATTCTCAATGTGTACCATTTTATTTTTTACTTTTAGGTAAGGAAAAAACAATGGGCTTGAAATCATAGTGAAGTAGTTTGTGAGGATTGTTACATTGGTGGTATGGAATTGGTTGAATGATCAACGTAGAAATTGTAACTTATGAGTGGAGAAAGTAATATCTCAGACCCGATTTATTAAGATTGTAGTACATTCAAAATTTCATGGTAATGCTAGTTGAAGGTAATTTCATATATTTATATCAATAAATAATAAATAAAGAGTTGATGATGACACAAGATGTGCATCTAGATTTATGTGATGTCATGATAAAAGGAGATTATATTACACAGTGTGTGTTTGTGGAATGATTGTCATTTTTATCCCCATTCCTTAGATCTTTAGGGGACATGATGGGTTGCTAGACTCCACTCCTAGTCTATAAATTTCACTGATATTGACATAAAGACCTTGATGGTCGCACACAATATCTTATTCGAGAGTCTTCCATGTTCTGGTGAAGTAGGTGTATAGGACACGGTGGGCCACACCATGGCCTGCGAGAGTTTTCCAAGTATTAATGAACACCAAAAAAGTAATTAATTATTATTATTCGATTATAGAATAATATAGTATACTTTATTTATTAAAATCATTTATAAGTATTAAAGTAATTACATGGAAATTATTATACTTGTGAATATTATATTAATATTCAAGGTTAATTTAATATTGCTGGAATTGAGAGTCAAGTTAATGACTCAATTTTATCATTTAATATATTTAATATATATTTACAAATTGTGATAAGAATATAAATGAAATTATGATGTATTTATTCATCATAATGTGTTATTTATTGCTTATTTAGTTGGGGTTGAATATATGTGGGTCGGGGAACCCTTGTCTGGTATTTTGGAAATACATTATATAAAAAAGGATAATATCTTTTCCAATGACCATTCGTCATTCAGAATTGAGATCTTATCTATCCTTTCACATCCTAGAGAGGGAATGGATTTGTCTAAGTGATCAATCTATGAAATCCTTCATGAATCTAAGGGATGGGATCAAACTGATCTTCATAACATCGATTGAATTTTTAGAGTTCTGTACTAGAACCCAAAATTTTAAGATTGGAGTAATCTTGGATTCTTGAAGATTGTGTGGATAATCTAGAGGGGTTAGGTTTATATCCTTTCATAAACCTTCATTGATGATGAGATATTGTTGATTGTTATTAGATGTTAATGAGGTATTTGTTCTATTTTATATTTTGTGCAATGATAAGTCATACATGATCATCAGACCTTATTGGGACTCAGATCACTAGATAAAATGAAGTTTCATCACCCTGGTGATAAAAATATTAAATCCCTAGCCCACCATCATCCGTTGTGCACCCTGATACCATCAGTTTCATGAGTTGAAATTATTGTAGGAGTTACATTCATATTTTCGATACATATACTGGGAAATAGAATTTATTAATGTGTTAAAAATGAATGAATAAATGTAACATCGCCATTCAAGAATCCATAGGTTTCATACAAACACTTCTTTGTGATATTAGTGGGGTGTGTGTGGACATTAATCATATACTCTTGGACCCAAACTTCCCTTTCTCCTGCCTCCTTTGGTATTTCGAGACGCTAACACATCATGGATGATGGGGAGTCCAATATGTACAACATGTGATTTAGTTGGCCCATAGATACACCATGGAGATGCGATGATTATTTTTTCAACTTGTTTGATATTTATCAACTGTATATGAAGCTTAAATAATGTAGTGGCTTATACAACGTACGGTATGCTTGGTTTTGTTGTTTTATTCATTTTTTGTTTTATTGTAGGTTTCATAAATCATTCTAACAAGATCCTTGAAAAAGGTTTTTATATTCTTCTAATATGTTAAATAACTATAATTATAATTCTAGGAAACATAATGGTGGTATCATAGGAACCCATGATATAGATTTATGAAATATCATGTTGAAATGAAGAAAATTGTAGAACAAAGCATCATTTTTTATGTTTTATGAAAATCTAAAAAATCAATTTTACTCCTATGTAGTTGTTTTATGTAATGGTAACAATTATATTACCTTTATGTGGATGAGATTTTTATGGGTATCCAAGGTTTTACCCTTAAAGAGAGTGGTTTTTGTAAGGGTCATCATGCCTTACCCTTATGTAGAGCGGTCTATGTAATGATCAAATGAGTTTACCCTTATGTGAAATCCCAGAATGTAGGAGTAATTCGATTTTTAATAGGGTTGAATAAGGGTAAGGAAGTTTTTCTCAAATCCACATAAAGTTAACTTGCTAGTTAATATTACATGAAACAAGGCTACGTAAAGTTTATACCATTATGTTTAAGGTATGAAAAATCATAATCACTCAATAACCTTTATGTAAATAGCTTTAATGAAGGTAGCACCCTTAAACAGTGATACCTGATGGTCGCATTAAGGTAAATTGAACATTGTTGTTACGTGAAGTGTTCACGTAAGTTTAATATTATTTTTACCCTTACATAGGGTAATGGTCATGGGAATATACCCTAATATAGACTATCTACGTAAGGGAAGAAGGAAAGTTAACTCTATGCAGTGGTACTAAGTAAGGTTAACGGAGTTATACCCTCATGTAGTAGCTCCAAAACTTGTTTACCCTTATGTAGAGTTTCTGTGAAATGGTAAATGGAGGATACCCTTATACAGGAATGGGTTACTATGTAAGGGGAACCATAATCATTTTAAAAAATTTTAAAAATAGTATTTACATATAAAATTATTTAGATGGTTTATAAATAGTGTATTAATCTTTAAAAAGGTATTTTGGAATACGTTAATTTATAAAAGGTTTATAAATAAATTAATTATAAATTTTTTAGGGCCATTTAATTAAATACTTATGAAAAATTTTATTCCAAAATATAAAAGTTTTATATCTGAAATTAATTTTAATATTATATAGTAATTATTATGGTATATAAATAAAGGAGTTTATTTATAAATCATAAGAAATAATTTATAAAGGGTTATAAATTAAGAAATCACGCCAAGAAATATATAAATGTTTATATTTAATTTTTGAAATGTTCATAATTAATTATATTAAATTGTTCAAAATAAAAAACAGGCCTTGTTTGGATATTATATAAACCACATCAAAAATTGTTTGATGATAGATTTGATCAAGATTTAAATAATGATTCAGTATATTATATTTAGATTATTTTCAATGTTTACATAATATAAATTGGATGAAAATCGTTTATAATTTATATCATATATTTAAAATAGAAATGTCATATAATAATTCATATAAATGAGATCATATTGAAATGAATATATAATTTTTATATTAAAAATTATGTAATTTCCATGTTGTTAATTATGATAATTATAAAAGGGTTTATAATTATCTTTTATTTATTAATTGATAATAATTTTTATCACATGATTAAATATTTGAATTATTTATGTATTTAAAGGTTATTCTTCATTTTCTTCAGGTTTGGTAAATTCTTTAAGAATTGTGTGACATTTTGAATTCTTTATTTGAAAATGTTAAAATGCTTCTAGGATAGAGGTTTTCATTACATGCTAATAATGACTCTATAAGGAATTTAGTTTTTATTCTACCTCGCCCTAAGTTTGTAATTGAAATTATTGGATTGAATTTAGTTTTTTATTATTGTTTACACATATTAGGTGTTAGGGTTGTGATTACTTTTATTATATTTTGAATAATGTATATATATGATGTAGAGAGACTTGGGGTCAGACAACCTACATCTCTGGAGGCCAATGCCTTGTATAGGATGGTGAATGGGTTGGCTATCTATCACTATGATCTTACTCATGAGGATAAATTTATTATTTCACAATAAGTTTTCATATAACTTATGAATATGATGTTTTTGGATATGTTTGAATATGTTTGACTTTTATTTTTGGGGATTAACATTAATATATGGGTTGTGTAATTATTTTTAAATCCATATGGTTTGAACATATTGATTTGGTGGAGGGAATAAGTCTTCAAAATAAATTATTAGAATCGTTTATTTTAAAAAGGGAATAACATGAGATAACATGGTGAGAATAAAATACCCTTCAAATACTAAGTGTGGTATTCCTTCCAATGTGGAAGTTTTTATGACCTCGATCATCCAACAAGGTGGTTTTTTGTCATATATGGTTTCCTCGGGATAATATTCTATAGGGAATGAAAGTTAAGTGACTCAAAATTATCTTATTGGAAAGTTTTATTCCATCGATAGGTAACCCTGGATTGCCTTTGTTTAACTTTTTTTAGCATTTTTTTTGGGTAACACTTATTTTGGTGTCCATAATAGTTTGGACACCAAAGTAATAGAGTTTATTTTATCTGTCTGATGGGTTTCAAAACGGGTTTTACACTCACCTATCCAAGAATCATATATGATATGATAGGAATGATGCCCTACCCAAATAATTAATTGGTGATATAAATTCCCTATTGGACTCATTTATTAGTCAAATATGGATCTTGGACCACTAATGGATATGATGGAAATTTAAAAGGGTTCATAATTTTAGTGGGAGATCATTTAATAGAATTCTTTAATAAATGGATAATAATACATGATACACATTAGATAATAGCTTCTATTACAGATAAATGTCATAATTATCATCAAGATAGACTTCATAATTAATCCTTGTAAGGATAATATTAATTTAAGTTACTCTTAATACAGGTAACTCAAGAAAAGATCTTAAGAAAGATTAGTGATTTAACAAAAACTATTAATCATAATTCCATGTGTCAGAACAATTCCTTCATCTGTAACAAAGTGTTGAAATTGATCAACAAGTGAATCTAGATGATATTGGAATCACATAGTGTTTGATTTAAGGATTCAATGTCATTGGATGAAAAATTAACGAAGGAATCTTAATCTCCACTCATGTACTTGATATGATTAGTTATGTTAATGATTTAAGGGATTTTAGACTCATTTACTCGATATGATTGGGTATATCAAAACATATTCAATATGATTGAATATGTTAATGAGACTAAAGGACTGCTTTAATGATTTATTGGATATGGAAATCAAATCTATTATTTTGAAAGATATATGATATCAACTGTATGATTTTTAAAGTGTTGTAAATATACAATATAATAGAGGATGAAAATAATTGAATCTTGAATTTCTTATTTCATGTAATGGGTAAAAGGAGTTGATTCATCGATAAATTATACTCTTCAACCATGGATCAATTAATCCTAATATGATTTTTTATTTCATTTTTCCCCTGAGAAGAGAATGAAAACAATTTTTGTTTAATTAAATGAGATGAGGTGGTTGTGATATAAATATTTATGACTTGTTCAATTCAATAACATGCTTTAATGGGAGACTAAAGATAGATTGTTCTGGTTGGGTAATTTTTCTTATTTTTGTCTATGGAAATGTTTTAAAAAATGATTGAATTATAGAAAAATTAACTTCATATTCTCAATGTTTTGAGAATGGATTAACATGGAATATTATGTATGGATCCTAGTATTTTTTGGTCTGTACAAGTGGGTAAAAGTTCATACTGGAAGAATAAAATTAATCTAAAAAGAATAATAGTATTTCTGAAAGAAACAAATAAAGGTCATTGAATCATATGGTTGTCAACAAGGATGAATAAAAATTCCATATTATAGAATTATTCAAGATATACCTAAAAGGGTTTGTGAAACACCACGGAATGTCTATGTTATGTATAGATGTTAAATAAATTAATTATTTGATTTTAAAATATATGTGATACTGGATGTATAGTTTACAAAGTGTTGTAAATAAAAACGATTTCCAAATAAATTGAATAATTATTTGAGTTTTTCGTTTAAATTCTTGATGCAAAGATTTCAATATTTTAATGCAAAAGGATATCATCGATCTCAAATGAATCTAAGTAAAAGATGTGTTTGTTCATCTATTTTTTTTATGTGATAATAGATGTTTTTCAATTAAAAATGTTTTTTTATGAACAAGTATGAGATTATTAATTTGTCACGACCCAACTCAACAATGCTCAAGATGAAACTACCCCAGGACCACCTCCATAAGATAGGGGGTGGAAATAAGCATCAATATGAATAAAAAATATGGGAGGGATTTTCCCTATTTACATGTACACACACACTCGACCATCTTAATGTAGAACTATAGTGTGATAATAATAAAAAGATGAAATTTATATAGAATAACCACGTAAGTAAAAACCACTAGGATGTAAAAAATAATGAAAATGTAAACATAAAATCAAAGGGTCAAATAAAAACCCAACCATAATGATTTCACAACTGGAAAAAATTGGAAATGTAAATGTTGAGAGATCCCAGCTCTAAATCACTAAGATGCGATAATTGTACGTGGTCAAATGCACTAGGTATCCCTATGATCAAATGTAATTGTTGATGACCTATATGTCATCTTTATAATACATGATACATGTGGGAAAATCCCATAAAAAAGAAAGTATATACATACCAAGTAGGATTCCCCAAATGCTACAATGGGATTAGTAAGAGACATGATAATAATATATAGATAACATAACCCAAAGAAGTAGAGTAATAAAATGAATGACATGGAAACATTAGTATATATATTCTCAAAAAAATAATCCTAAAATAATTAGAATAGTGATCTCCATCTCATGTTCTAACCTAGTAAATAGTTCCATCAATTCCAATGGTCCATAATCGATGCCTAGCATCACACGTGTCTGTACAAAGAGACATACAATTCAAGATATACCTTTCCACTATATCGCATAGTCTAGGGGCACAATATCTAAGTAGAAAACCCATACCTAGATAAAAAACAAGGGTTCTACTTAGATGATAACTAGAGGACCCATGCCATTTCCCAGTAGTAGGGTTCCACTCTAATGGATGAGGACCCATGCCCTGACTCTAAAGGAGGGTGACACTCAAGAAATTAGTAGAGGAATCATGCCGAGACCAACTTGAGGGTGACACTTAAATATTCAATATAGGACCCATTCCCAGTCCAGCGGTAGGGTTCCACTCTATTTGTTAAGGAACCATTCCCTAATATAGCAAGTGGGTGCCACTCATATAGAAGATAGTGGGTTCATGCCCTGCCCAGCAGTTGGGTGCCACTATAGTAGTCAAGGAACCATACCCTAACTATGAGGGAGGGTTCCACTCAGTGGATATGTATAGGACTCATTCCTAGCCTAGCTAGAGGGTGACAATATAATGGTTGATCAAGGAAAAGTCCCTATCTAGAAGGAGGGTGACACTCTGATCTGTCTGATGATCCTTCAGGATCACTCTCATTTTTGAGTGTCACCTAAATAAGTGTCAAATCTAGAATATCATTCATCATATATAAAAATATACTATAGAGGAAACCATCACATCATACATGAAAACCGCTTAAGATAGAATACTCATGGATGAAAATCAGAGTCCAAATGAAGGAGATATGAGAGTTAGAAGTTTACTCAAAAGGAATAAGGGGGTAAATGGTGTTTAAGGGGACCCACATGGTGTGCGGTCCCACTCAGTTTTCTTGTCATGTACCTACTGATACATGTATCACTAACTGTATAGAACTACATAACGTATAGGTGGACTTCACGACATTCCTCATCCACCTTGGATCCGGCACAAGATCCTAGCTGTTTTTGTGTAAATATTTCATTTTTAGTGTACTTCAGTACATGGCGTGTTCTTCCACACTGGGTCCTACTCAAGTGATCCTATCACAAATACTATCTACCTGGGGTGCGTCACATGACATTTAGGTGTAATACACTATGTGATATATCAAAATTTCTCAAAACCCTATCACTACATCCAAAGGGGAACTACGCGGAATGTGTATGACATAGTATACTCCGTGTTGTCAAATTTTTTTCCATAATGTTATATCTATTCACCAGAATTCTAGATCCGGCCTTGCCTCCTATAATCATGCCTCCATGTCTCCCAAATCACTTTAAAAGGACTTATTTTATCATTTTCGATGTTCTATTGGGCTAAAATTGATTTCCAATTCGTCCACTCGAATGTTGTACTACTCATACTATGATAAATTCCACTTCAGGTCCTCTATCTACAAAGAAATCATCCACAACCCACAAATCATTCAAATCTATACCTGATTCACCAATACATTCCTCGCATGAAAATCATTCGTAAATCTTCGGGTCCAATGTGTCTCGGTCCTGCTCGGCAATGTCAAACCGAGACCCCATGGGCCAATATAGTAAGAATATAAAGATGGATTAGGATAAATGAAACAGAACAATGGTTTAGTGATCGTTGACCAAGAATTCTTGGACGATGAATAAAAGTTAGAGATATATTGGTGAGAAAGATGTCATAAGCAGAATATATCAATTTAAGCTGATTCATGGGCTCATGAAAACGATCAATTTTAATGCATATCAAATGAAAAATATGATCATGCTCAATATTTTATTAAATTGGTGAAGAATCCACAAATTGATGAGTCCTACCTGGAGATTGATTCATTTATCAATGAAGAATTTCTTATCCATTGATGAAGATGAGTTTTTGCATTCAGTATGCCTTAATCTTCCTAGATATTGAGTTTCATCATCATCTAATTCTAATTCTCCAATAAAAGGATGTAAGTACTCTTCTCAAAGATCCCAGGGATATGTGTCTAACCGTAGTAATTTTAATAAAATAGTTTACATATATTGTGGGATAGGTTTAGGTGTTCAATAAATAAATAAATTTAATTATTTATTATAATAAAACACATCCTACTAATGGTTGTGATATCCTAACACCCCGTGTTGAAGAATTTTAGGTCACACCTAGGGTAAACATCATGTTCTGAATTAATCCATGGTCTTTGATTTCTAATATGAGATTCCATTTAAGATATATCCCATTTTCTTTAAGAACAAACATGTGAAATATACAATTTTTTAAAAATTATTATAAAATTAATTCTAGGTACATTGGGCCTCAGAATCACATGTCGTCTTTGTGACTCGCTCAAAAAATATATCTAGAAATATTTCCATATCTAACAAAGAAAGAGTCATGGCCACTATATTATTCATTCATTCAATTTTTTCATCCCCAAAAAAAGAAAAACTAAAGAAAAATATACTGGGTTACTGAGCCCACATCTTGCTCTTCCGCTCCTAGGAGCTCTCTTGCATGCTCCCAAGCTTCCCAAACACACAAAACAAGGGAATTATCCATTTATAAAGGTTCATATCCTACCGATTCCCAATCACCACAAGGTGATCAAAAAAAATTCGATCCATCCTCAATGTTCATATCACCCCAGTTAGTAAAATTCATAGGGTCATGCATATGTCTCATTAGCTGCGACATATAGAAGACTTCGTGCACCCACTTCAACTGTTGGGGTAGGTATAAGTGGTAAGAAACCTCACCAACCCTCTATAATATCTTAAATTTCCCGATGAACATCAAGTATAGATTCCATCCCCAACAAAAACTCTAAAATCCTTATCATGGGGAGAATATCAAGAAAACGTTGTATCCTGCTCAAACTATAGGGTCCTACGATGTCGATGTACATAAGATTTCTTCCTGATCTTGGATATCCTCATCCACTAACAGATGAACTGGACCTTTTATGTCATTGACTACACTATATTTTCTCCAACAGAAAAATATGTCATGTTGATCTATGTCTAACATAAGGGCAACCTATAGGGTCTTCCGTATAGGGCCTCAAAAAGTCTCTTACTGATAATAGAGTGGTATCTATTATTTTATGAAAAATCTTCCAAGATAAAGTGATTCTACTAACTCTGGTCAAAGTATAACACATAATCTTCTAGAATATCCTCTAAAACCAATATATTTTTCTCTGTCTTTGCATATTATTGGAGTTGAATGGATATAATCATCCTCATCTAGGTCCCAAATTCCTCCTACAGACCTATCCATAACGATGATGTGAACCACTCATCTTGGTAGAAGACAATAGTCAAGGTCAGCCCATGAAGGTGAATAATCTACCATATGTAAAACTACTGCAAACTCTCCACTGAACTCTACTCCCTGATATCAAGGAAGTGAACTGCCTTCGTGAGTCCATGAACTATCACCCAGATTGCATCATGTCTGCTCACTATCATTGGAAGCCCTGTTAAAAACTCCTTAGATATTCCATCCCATTCCCATTATGGTATGGTAGGAGGATATAAAAAATCATCTAAAACCCTATGCTCAGCCTTCACCTACAAACATAGGAGGCACCTAGAGACTAGTCATCCATGCTCCATTTCATTTCAGATTTCCAAAACTACCGCTGAATGTATTTTTATATATTTCCCATAACAGGACATATATCTAAGGGATATGTGAAAAAATCTCTCATCCCTCCTATGGAATCCTTATTTGGACCATCGTTTATCTTTGGAAAATGAAAGTGTGATTCCCTCCATCAGAAAATACATGTATTGAATATCCTGAGGATTTATGGTCTCACTAGACCTCAAAGTTGATGTCTCCCAATTGGGTCTCTCTCACATGTTGAAGGAATAGAGGATTCAACTCTATAAAATGTAGATAAGTTTCACCCTGCTGCTCAACCAGGGTCAGTTGCAAGGAATACAACCACTTAGATGTATCCTACAAAAAATGAGATTGAGTATTTATATTAAAGGAATCTAATTCCACGTTTTCCTTCCTTGAATAGACGATCTTAAAGACATATTCCTACAGGAACTCCAACTAGTGCCTTTATCTATGGTTCAAGTCTCTATCGGTGTAGACATTCCTAAGACCCTGGTGGTCTGAGTAAATAACAAATATCTATCCCATAAGATAGTTCATCCACATCCTTAAAGAAAATACTATCACTTCCAGCTCTAGGTCGTGAGTCGTGTAGTTTTACTCATGGAGTCTCAACTACCTAGACCCATATGTGACAAATTCATGTAACTTCATGAACACATAGTCGATCATAGCTCCTGAGGCATCACAATACACTACGTACTCCACACCCTCATCTAGTAGTCTCAAAACCAGAGTTCTTTTCATCTTCAGCCACAACTCCATGAAGGAACTCTGGCAGTACATAATCTAGGTTAACGAATAACCTTTCAGAATCAGGTTGGTAAAAGGGGATTCAAACCTAGAGAAGTATTTCGTAAACCTCAGGTACTAACTTTCCAACCCAAAAGAACTCTTCACCTAGGACACTCTCTTATGAGGATCCCAAGAAATCAATACATTAATATTCACCCAGTCTATAGCTATTCCATGCTCATAAAATGACATTCCCCTGATAGTGAACCTCATGAATGAAGAATTGGAACATCAAGAATTTACCATGAAGCTGGTGCTCCTGAAGAAAACCTAGCACTATCCTCTAGTACTCTGCATAATCCTCCTCTGACATAGAGTAAATGAGTATTTATTCAGTGAATAGAACCAAAAACTGATCCTATTATGGATATAAAATCCAATTCATCAACACCATGAACATGGTGGGGGGAATTCATCACAAAAAAATTCATAACCATTAACTCATTGTGTCTGTAGAGGCATCATAATTTCAGATTTGGAATATCAGGCTCACAAACACTCAACTAGTGGTAGATGAACTTCATATCACTCTTCAAGAACCATATCATGAAGTGAAAATCATCAAAGAGATCATTAATACTCATGAAGGGGTTTTTTTATATATCATTCCCTTGTTGAATAGATAACAATCCACCCAAAAATTTAAGCTCCCATCTACCTACTTTACGAACAACACTGATGCTACCCAGGGTGACATAATGTGTCCAATAAAACCCTTCTCTCAAAGGTCATAAAACTATAATCACAGATCCCAGAGCTTAGTAGGGTATATATGATAATCTATAGATGATATTGAACAGTCCTTGGGTGAATGTAGATGAAAAACTATGTCTCCGGCCTCACAAGTAGTACCAGAACATCCTCAGGTAATTCTTCATTAAAATACTATTTGATTGATGGAATCTTGATGCCTAATGAACCTTTGGTACCATGAAATACACTCACTAACTAATGGGTTATGGTATTCATCCTCCTTCTCACAAAACCTACTCATCCCACCATGAGATCTCTCTCTCCCACAAAAGATAATCTTGTCCCATCAATGCAATGGAATTTGACTCATCTGTGGTGATAGTAAATCTGGGATCAAACCATAGAAAAATAATATATATCTAAGATAACACCATAGGTTTCCTTCGTGAGGACCAAAAGGTCCCATAATAACCTCTCTCCACCTATTTATATCTTTCAATACGGGTAGATAAATGATATAGAATAAGTTTTCCCTATATGATTCTCATGAAAAAGATGTTAGGCTAAATAATAACTTGGGAGTTCTGGCTCTCACACAAGGAGTAAAGAGATGATAGAATGATTTTCACTTATGTCTAATAATTCTAAAGTAAGAGTATATTAAACATAGATCATACCTCTAAAAATATTGTGTGTCATTGGGTTATACAAATCCATAGCCCATAGCTATCTATGGCCCTGACCACCAACTCCCTGAGCTTTACATGGGATGCCAAATGGTAGTGGTTGAATTATCTCGGGGAATCTTCCACCACCCACCGATCCTCCTCCTAGAGCTCCAAATTCTCCTCTTCCAGCTCTACCTACCTAGGGGCCATCCTGACCTCATCTGGGAGATATTTGAACATAACATTGCCTCTTCTGTAGTGGTCTATCCACTATCTGTCTATGCTCCTCAGCAAGTCGAGTTGGTAAATCATGTGCCATGAGAACTTTATCATCATATTCTAAGAACCTACCATCTTGAGTCTTCCTTGGTCCTCTGTGATTCCCTAGATCACATTCCCAAGCCCAATACTGGGAATACATCCTACACTAAGATCGTATCAAATGGTATCTTTTAGCTACTGCAAATGACTCATCTCTATAACACCAACTTTGAACTCTAGCTTCATGGAACCCCTCTAATAGGAATCTCAATATCACCATTTCCCACTCCAACAACCCAATTTAAATGGGAATGGAAAATGTTTCCATAGTGAAATGAATACATCTTTGGAGACCCCGCTTAAACATCTGTGGTCGGAAGTATCCATCTCAGATCATATCCAGGGAGTATCGTGTAATGTCTCTAAACCTTATAGCATACTCTTCAACTGTAATCTCTCCCTGCTACAACTCTTGAAGCTTCTGAATCCAAACTGAGTGGAAGAAAGAGGGGTTGTACTTCTCACATAATAGCAGCTATAATTTGGTCCATGAGAGTGTTGACTCATCATGCATCTGTGTAACTAAACTCCACCAGGTCCCATATGCTCTGTGAAAAGGATAGCTGTTACCATAACCGCATGAAAGTTTTGTTTCTGGATAATCCAAAATACAAATATCGTCAAATATATCCAATGTACTACTTAAAGGGGATCTAGCTCATCATGGTACCTCAGCGTCCTTTGAAACTAGATCCTACGAAGTGCACTAAGCCCACGCCCATCCTCATCCTTCTTTGATGGTATGACCTGTTGCTCAATAGGTGGGGGTGTTGTAACTTGTCTGCATTGAGGGAGGATCTCATGGGATGGCCCTTGAACTAAGGCTTATTCACTCATCAGATCATTATCATGATCCAAAATCAGTATCCTAGTAGGGTGTCTTCATGGAGGCATCCTAAATATTTAATTAGGAATCACCATAGTTAGATGAGTATATATATACTATGGAGAGATGACAAATGAAGAAAAGTAAAAACAATCAATATTATATAATTCTTGTAACATTATTTCCTAAAACCAATGTCTTGGTAGTCTGAGTCGACTTGTAGGTAGTCATGCTCATAGTGAATGGATATGTTAGCCGTCCGTACCATTACTAGGTTCCATGGTCTAAAATCTTTACTCGAGACACATTGACACAATTTCACTAAATCCTAACCAAATATTAATACGGGGACTACTCCAAACACCATATTTAGGAATAAACATCATTGATACCAACCTATCATGTCTCATCCCAATAGGGCTCGATCCGCAACTTCCCCAAGCCTGCCTCTATAGTCTAGAGGTGGCAACATGAATTGAATGGAATAACTAATATGGGAGTCCTTTTCATTATGTACCTACAAACACACATCCAATAATATGAATGAATAAGTGTAGAGGAATAATAATAAAAATATTCAATTTATAGAAAATAACCATGCATGAAAATATCTCTAGAGTGTATAAGAGTACAATAGTGTAAACTAAAAGATAAAGGGGAAAATATATGCCCAACCAGAAATATGTTCCAACTTGAAAAAACTAGAAAAGTATATATTAAGAGATCCCATCTCTAAATATCTAATATTTGACAACCATACATGGTTAAATCCACTAGGTATCCCTATGATCCTCTGTAATCACCACCGACCTCTCTATTGTGTGCATAAGACCCGACCTGTGCAGGAAAAGACCATTTATGTGTGAGTATATACATACCCAGTAGGACTCCCCAAAAGCTGAAGACAGTTAAGTAAGAGACATGATCGGAATAGACATACAACTTAACTCAAAGCAATAGAGTACAAAACTCCAATGACATGGATATAGATATATGTATATATACATATATGCTCATTAAAAAGTCCCAAATGAGAGAGAATGGGGATCTCCATCTCACATCCCATCCCAAAAAAGAGTATCATCATTTCCAAAGGTCTATTGTTGGTGCCTAACATATTTCGTGTCTATCCAAAGAGACATCCCAATTCATGCCACACATCTTCATTGTGCCACACAATCAAGGGGAAAAATCTCTATGTAAAGGATTCATACCCTGGTATAACAGGAGGGTACCACTTAGCTGATATCTAGAGGAACTATTCCCAATCCCAGCTGGAGGGTGCCACTATGATGGTCAAGGACACATGGTCTGACACTATAGGCGGGTTCCACTCAAGTAATTTGTAGATGACCCATGACCAAACCAGCTAATGGGTTCCACCCTAATAGTATGTAGAAGATCTATTCCTAACCTAGTCAGAGGATTCCACTATAGTAGTCGAGGTCCCATAACCTAATACTACAAGATGGTGCCACTCAAATAGAAGATAGAGGACCCACGCTCTTCCCAGTAGGATCACGCTACTCTCATAGTTGAGGAACCATACCCTAACATTTCAGGATGGTACCAGTCAGTGGATTGGTATAGGAACCATTCCTAGACCAGTTAGAGGGTGCCAATCTAATGGTTGATCAAGGAACCATGCACTGCAAAATAGAAGGGTTCCACCCTAATATTTCTGATGATTGTGTCTAGTCACTATAATCATCAAGTATCACCTAAATAAGTGTTATTACTGAAAAATCATGTATCATATCTCAAAACTAAACTACAGTGGTCACCATTACATTATATACATAAAAAATCAGGATAGGTTACTTGCGAGCCAAAATTTGAGTCCAAATGAAGGAGATACAAGAGGTAGAAGTTTCCTCAGAAGGTAGAATGGGGTACACAGAATATAAGGGCACCCACACAGCATGTGGTCCCATTATACATCCTCATCATGTCACTCCTGATACTTGGATCACTTACCATGAATAAATACATGGTGTTTTGGTGGACTACATGGTGTGTCACAGCCACCATGGTTTCTTCCCATTCTCCTAGTCGAGTCCATGTAAATCTTTTGGTGTCTGTGTACTTCAGTACAAAATGTTTTCCTTTTCATGGGGTCCTTATTGTGTGCTCCAATCACTCGACATGTCTACACAGGTAGATTCCCATGGTATGTAGGTAGACTACATTCCATCAGAACCCCAGCGATACATCAATAGGGGCACTACACGGCATGTGTCAATCACAATACAAGTCGTGTAGTCCGGTTCTTCCCAAAATGATAGATTTATTAATTATTGTTCTAGATCCAAACATTCCTCCATAGATCTCACCTCCTGGACTACCAAAATCAGGGAAAAGTTCCTATGATCATCATTTCTGACCATCTGTTGGCTGGAAACGGATTTCCCAATCATCTGCTTGAATCATGTATGCCTTGTTCGCCTCATACTATGCCAAATCCTAATTTGGATCTCTATTCCATAAACTACTCATCTAAGCACCATTAATCCATTGAATTTATCCCTGATTATCTTATCTATTTCTCACACACAAATCTATCGTAAATCTAGGGGTCCAATTGTTGTCAGTCCCACCCGGCAATGTCGAACGGAGACCCCATGGGACAATACGCGATGAACATGAAAAATGATTGGGATAAATGAATAATAAAAAAGGTGAACTGATTTTTTGAAAAGAATTCTTGGAAAACGTTTATAAATTTTCTAGACTTGGGTGAGAAACATTTCATAAACATAATAATCAATTAAAATGATTCATGGGTTCATGAAAATGATCAATTTTAAAACAGATCAAAGAAACAATATGATCATGCTCGATATTTTAATAAATTGGGGTATAATAAAAAAATGGTGAGTCCTACCTAATTATAGGATCATTAATAGACAGATACCATGCTCTCCAAGGAATAGGAGGAATCGTTGCATTCATTGGTCCTCGATCTACCTTGATCTAGAGTCTCATCATCATCTAATTCTGATTCATCAAAGACAGGGTGGAAGAACTCCTCTAAATGATCCTAGGGTTATGAGGCTAACCCTGGAGATCCTTCCATAATGAAATACTTAGACAGGGAATCTAGGAATATGTGTTTAAATAAATAAATAAATTTAATTATTTGTTTACTTAAATTCACTGGCAACGGTCGTGATATTTGAACACCCCAAGCTGGACGATTTTACGTTGTGCCTTGGGTAAACCATGAATTATAGATTCAATCATGGTGTTGGATTTCTAATCTAATATTTTGTTTATATTATGTATTATTTTATTTAAGAAACTATATATGTAATATAAAATATTTTTAATATTTTTTTAAGACTAATTCTTGGCGATAAGGCCACGAAATACCATGTTATCTTAGCACCGAGCTCTGAAAATATATCTAAAATATTTTGAAGTCTTACATAGAAAAAATAGAGTCTCTAAAAAATGTACACACATGGTTGGTAATTCTTCCATTTCAATTACATTATTTTAGAAGAAGAAATGGAAAAAAATTATCTAGGGTAAAATGTTTGTCCTAATATTTGTTAAAATATGTCAGAATGTGTTCCCACTGCCCACTGGTAGTATATTTTAATAAAGAATTCTTTTCAAATAAAATTTTCCCAACATATATAATACCATATATGAAAACAATCATTTATTTTTTTATCATTCCTAATGAAAGGAAATATTTTTTATTTCATAACACAAAAGGGTTTTTATTTATTAGCAAGATATCATAAAAGTAATATAGTGTCTAAGAGGCTATTGGGGGTGTGTTTGGACATAGACAAGTTTAAAATTAGAAAATAATGGATAACACCAATATTAAGTTATATCTTTTTCCACTAGATATCCAAAAAAATATAGGATTTGTGATTGTAAAGAGAAATGTAAAGTGTCACATTTAGTTTCCATTAAGAAAGTTGATATCACTATTGCACCAACTTAATGTAATGTTATTTTTCATCTAGTATCCTAAAAGATATTAGGATGTGTAATAGTATATAAAATTTTAAAGAGTAGTATTTATTTATCTTTGAAAAATGAAAGAAACTATTTCTTGAAGGATTGTACCAGTCAGAATTAGAATGTGAATTTACAGCAGATGACCTAAAATAATTTAGTGTATTGTGGTGAAGAGAAATGTAAAGAGTTAAATTTATTTACCACATTAATGTGATTGTGACTTTATCCTAAAATTTAATAGGAAGAAAGTTAAACAATAATATTAGTAGTTATATTATTTGATGGAAAATTTGATGGAATAGGGTTCCAAGAATGATGTTGATGAATATAGAAATAAATTAAAGTAGACAACAAATGATGACATCATAAAATTTGATATTGGGAAATTAATAAGTTTTAATATGGTCAAATAGTTTAACAATTATGATTATGATTATTTGGTCTCACCACTATTCAAAAACTATTACTCCATAGATGATTCTAATTAAAGTGTTTAGTGTGAGGGTTTTATTAGATGGTCACATAAAGATCTGAGGTGGATTACATATGATGTAATAACATAACAAAACCCAGAAAGTATATCAAATATATGGATGATATGGTAGTTTATCATATATGATATTAAAAAATGGTCCATATGTGAGTTTTGTTAAATATTTTTATTGAGTTTAATAATATTAATAGGTTTCATATTAATATTCTTAAATATTTTAAGAACAGTATGATGTATCATAACATAAAGGTAGCCTCCATAATATCATTCATTCACATTGACTTCATAAATGTATATATAGATATACATTTTTTAAAGTGCAATAATAATTAGCCTCTCAAATTAAAACCTTGAGTTTATCCCTAATTGATGTTCATCGTAAAGTATTATAGGTCATTATTAAATGTTATGGTTAGTGTGAGTAGAATTCTTGTATAGAGAAACAGAATATTCTCATGAGACACAAAACAATGATTATGATATTCTTTGTGTGTACTATATAACCTACTTAGTATACCACATGGAGTTTCATACAAAAATTTATTGGGTATATTAGGAGTTCATGGATCATATATGAGTCCCCACTACCTAAGGTTTGCAAAAAACCGAGCATGAAAGCATTCATACATTGATTCCCTACTTACACACGTCAACATATGAACAGTGTTAATTAAGGAGTGATTTATGTTTATGATCGTGTTGTCAGCTAGAGCTTGACTAGGTTGGGATTTTTCCTCTCATATAATGATTATTACATCTAGTCCCTAAATTAAGATATATTTTAGGAGTGCGCATTAACACCAAGATATATGTGACATTCTTATCTGTAAGGATGAATGACATGTAATGTATTCATTATCCAAATTATTTTTCACTCATAGAATCAAGAACTGAAGAGTTGGATATATGGGATTGACATACTCTGCATACCAGGTCACTCCATGTCATAAACAATGGGAAAATATGAGAATACATGTTTTTATATGATGCAAATAGGTGGAAACAGATAAAGAGATATGTGTGTTTGGGGGTGATCATTCTTTGTCCCTTTATAGATTGAGTATAATAAATTCTTTGTGGGAAGCTTCCTTTCGAAACATATTTGGATTAAGATATTCATATTTTTTTTCAACACTGCAAAATCTATTGGGGTTATACATTGTGGTTGAAAAAGTAAGGATTGAGTTTGACTTATAGAGATGCTTTAAAAAGTGTTTTAGAGTTAATCCAAAAGTGTTTTGGATATGTATTCATAAGGTATTTCATATGATGTGATAAAAAGTGAATTTGATGATAACATTCCAAGAGTTTTTTAGAAGATATCAAAAAGAAATTTTTGATATGGTTTCATGAGTTATTTTATACGATGCAACATAAGGTGAAAAGGAACAACGTATGTAGGCTTTAGTGTGAGTGGATTATTGATGGGAATATTCCCTAAAGCCTTATATGTATATATGATACACATATAAGCAATATTACATTTCATGAAAATTTTTATTTGCATGACCGTGCATATTATGATTGTGGGAAAAATGATAAATTATTATCATTTTTTATTCTCCCATATTAACTATAATTTATTATATCATTTCATGAGATGAAATGGATGTATGAGTTACATTCTTGTATGCGATACATATTCTAACCAATGGTATTTATTCATTTTTTACAAATACATGAATAAATGAAACAATACCTTTGGAGTGTCCTCATGTGTTATATAGACACTCCCATGTATTGGTAGTGGGGTGTTTGTGGAAATTCTGCTGATACTCCTTGAACCAAAGTTCTCTCTCTTAACTATTTTTCAACTTGATATGTTAGCACATCGTAGATGATGAGGAGTCCTATATGTACGACATGTGATTTTTTTGGCCCATGTTTCTACTATAGATGTGGGATTCTTATGTTTTCCACTTTTGTGACCTTTATCAAATTCTTATGATGTTCAAAGGATGCAATGTATTTTTTTTGGTGCAAGGTACACTCACTTTTACTCTGTTATTAATTTATGGTTTTAGGAAATTTTTTATATATTGTGCACCAGAGATCACCATACAAGATTTCTATTTTCTATTCCTGTGTTTAATAATAGTTATTAGAATCTGATGAAAGATAGATCAATTTACCTAAGGTAGAAGAAACTGATTTTAGGTGAATAATATCCAATGAGAGATCAATTTTGAAGTTAGCAGTGCTAAATAGTAGTGTAAAACTATGGTTATTGAACAGGTTTTCAAAGCCTTCATCATATATATTTTTTTAAACAAATTTAAATGGTAAAAAACATAAGGGCACACCGCTACCATTCCCCAGCAACAACCCCAATTTTTTTTACATGCTGTCCTTATCATAAATAATTTTATTTAATTCTTAACACTACTAGTAAAGTTGTGAGAGGGTCTATAATCCATGGGGAATAGTGGGATGCATTCGAATGATATTTATATTCTTTTTTATTAAAATAAATTAAATAAAAATTATATAAAAAATGAAATCTGTAAATTCGTGGAGAAAAGGATGTTAAATTAGTTTGGTATTAGAGTTTGTTCAAAAATATCTCAAAAATCCATCTAGTTACGGAAAAATGATACGACAAGAAAGCTTTTCCATAAGAGTAATATAATAATAAAAAATTGTGTAGAATGTAAATAAATTGTGTAGAACTATAATTATATATAGAAAAATGAAGAAGTGGAATGGTAGAAGTAGAAGATAGGGGAGGAGAACAAACTCAAGAGAATCCCCCGCCACACCCAGCCAATCCTTAACAACCCACACTCAACATAATTCCCTCCCATGTGTAATGTCCCTTTCCCCATTTTATAGTCTAAAGGGGTCTACAGAATATCAAGGGGAATGGAAGAAGAAGGTGAGCCTTGGGAGTGTCTAGCTGAATGTGCAGCCACCCCTACATCATGTTCTGACACCCCCCATAACACCTGATGCTACTGTAGGAACCACAATTTCTAGTCGGCCCCTGAAATGTCCCATATTTTGTGTCTCTCTATAAGTTTAGTTCCATAATAATTCCTTGGTAGGGTTAGTTTACGTTGGTGGAGACTCTATCAGTGTATCCATATGTTGTTTCAGCATTTTCACATGTGGTGGAGGTATTGTAACATTTGTCAGCTAGAAGAAATGCTCTTGGAATTCATCTTTGAACACTGTCCATGTGGATGGACTTCCAACACTATTTGAAACTAGTATTTAGAAATTTCTACCATACATAAATGAATTGAAGGGACCTTAGTTATGTCACAAATTATCTTGATGTAGAAGGGAAACTCAACTCACATAAGCCATTCCCAGCTGTGTTCTCATTTCCTTGCTATCTGGAAGCATAACATACCTCTTACCGCATAAGAATAAACCTGGTTCTAGTCTATATATTTTTTAGGGATGATTTGGAAGTTCTCCATCATTAAGCAATGAGGCATCAATAGATGGTCAAACCAATTTATAGAAGCCTAGTCAAAAGGAGTAATCTAATACAAAAAAACTGTGCAGAATTTATACAAGACATGTCGAACTAGAATTAAAAATGGAAGAAGAGGAATAATTAATGGTATAAGAAGAGAAATTAGGAGAATAAAAAACTCAACAGAAGCCTCCACCCCTCCTTACCAATCCTTAACAGTCGAAACCTTTCAACAAAATTTCCTCCCCTTTTCTATGAACATTTCCCCCCTTTATTGACTAAAGGGGTGTATGGAATATCCAAAGGATATTCCTATGGTTCTAAAGAATATTCATTTTTATTCTCTAGCATATCCCCCCCTAACCACCATAGATGGACTCTATATTCTCTTTTGACCCAAGTACCTAACAGAAACTGTCATCATCAAATTGACATTATCGTGACAATACAACAAATTTTCTCTTTTGTTTTTCATGATTCTCAGGTCACATTTTTTAAGGTCAACCTCGGAAATACATATTCATATCAACTTAAAATAAAGTATACAAGTATTCATGTCATCTCTTTTTCTTAATATCAAATGTAAACTTGCATGGATACCACCCAATAATTCATAAAAAATAAAGAATGAAGATAAAGTTGTACACTTAATTACCATTAAATCTTCCCTTGACTCACCAATCCTTACATGTTATCAAAAAAAAAATCTTCAAAATATTTGAAAAATAAATCCATGAACAGTGGAAATATATATAAAGAAAATAGAAAATTCAAGAAGAAGAAGAAAGTATAAATTTTACACTAGAAACAGTTTCTTTGGGGAGTAATGTATTCCCAAAAGTGGAATAGAACAAAATCCTAAAATGGGAGGGTTTTATTATAACATATATTTGAGAAAAATTTAAATGTAAAGGGGAAGAAAATCATTGGTACCTCAATCCAGGTGGCATTATCCTAGAGATCTTCTTCAAATGTCTTCAATCAGATGTAACAATAATGTTTGGTAATTATATCTTCTTGAAAAGGGTTTCTAAGTCTCCAAGTAGTTGGGGTGTTGGGGTTGATATGGTTCTAACCTTCCTCACTAGTCTACAATGTTGGTCATGGATTGTAAGGTTATTGATAAGAATATTAATTTGAGGAAGGGTCTGGTTAGGGGTCGGAGTTTTGGTGGGAAGGAAATGGTTCTGGGTGTAGGATCTAGGCTTGAGGTTGGGGTGTTCATAGGATTTGGGATGGTTGGTTTAGTGGATATGTTGTCTTCAAGGTGGATTTTAGTTCATGAACCCGGGGTGTAAGGGAGTCACCACATTCAATCCTTTCATTGGATGTCTGGTAGAAAGAAATAAATTGCTCGAAAAAAGCTCCAACATGCCATGAATCCACACCATCAATATTGGAAGTGCTTCATGAAACCTCATAATCCATGGCTGAAAATTATGTTCTTTTATTATCAAAGCACTTTTGAGAAAAAAGTGAGGAACCACAAGATCCATCATTACAACCAAATAAAACCACAAATAGGGATAACTGAGATCAAAACTACAGGATCTTCCCTTCCCCAACAACTACACTATGATGACAAGCCTTTTCCATTACATGACCACTTAGCTAGTTGTCTCGTGTAGGGTTTCATGGGCCTGGTACCGATGGCAGAGTCATACCCTTTCAATATTCCAAATCTAAATGGCATGCACATGTGATAGCTTCATGCTCTGAACCTCATCTGAAGCATGTCCATGTAGAGTTCTAGTTGCATAGCACCAAAACATCCCAGCTAATTCAAATAGAAGATTAATCCTAAAAGAGATTCAACCCCAAATAACATTCCTCCCAAACCAATTAGCAAATCCACCAAAAACCTCCAACACCAAAATTCTTTAAATGCTCCTCCACTAAACTCAGTCCATAAAACCAAAATCGCACACCAAAATGTCGAATCACATAGAGGACCTATCATCCCCGTAAAAAGAACCATGCATAAAAGCTTCACCAATGTCAAGAGGGACAAGACAATCCCCAACATGTCCATGCCTCCTTCGTATCACCACCACCGAACCGAAGCACGCCAAAGGAAAACATGAAACGTGATCCCAGAAACACGAACAACATATATCCATCCAAAACAAAAAACATATGCCCAAACAAAGAACAAAAAAAACCATCACTAGGACTCTAGAAGAAATCCCAACCTCAATCCAGATCAACATCTTGTCACTACCATAAAAAACGCCCGTGGAGGTCACACCCAACCACCAAAGTCACACATACGGGGACGATGAGGCAGCCACATACTGCAGAAGTAGGATCTTGGTATCTATTGCAACACAGCGCCACCATGGAAACCCTATCTAGTGAAGGTGGTGTTGGGTGAGAATAGAAAGGAAACGGTGCGCAACACTAAGATGGTCGAGCCACAAAGTCACACGATTCCACCATGATAGAGGAGCCTCCACCAAGAACAAACGTGCATGGTAAGGGGATCTGAGACAATCTAGGATGAAGGAAGGAGGGGGTGATGACAGGGAACCCTAGCGATGTAGCTCCCCTTACGGTCTCATCTTCCAGATCCCCCCCCCCCCGTACTTTATGCTTGCCTGAGCATCACCCCTAGATCAATCTTTCATAGAATCTCACACAAGAAATACCTAGGAAAAATATTTGAAGCAAGAATACTTATACCAAAAAACCCTAGGACCTACATATTGAATCTTTAAATACACACCTACAATTTATTCAGTGAATCAAACCATCCTCTGGTTTATAGCACATTGAGATCGTAAATTATTGGATCACAGGTGCAATGATAATAGAAAGATACAATAAAGTGAAAAAATTGTGGAAATAAATGACAGAATATGTAATGTGGACCCCCCAATAAAAGGAGTAAACAATAATGGGAAAATAAAAGGATTTCACTATATTTAATATTGGGATTAGACAATCCCACATAATTTCAAGGAAAAGTCCTCATAAAATATCTCCCTTGATAATGTGGGTAAACCCCCTCACTAAATACCACTAGAATAATGATTGGGGAAGATGTTCTTGTGAAGCTTCATAGAGGTGATGTTGAACCCATCAGGGGAAAAACACCTTTTATAGATAATCCCCCCTTGACCAACTCCTCTCCCGCTGGGTGGTAGGTAAGGCCAGCCACCCACCATATCCACTGTAACGACCCAAAGTTTCATTAATGGAAATCACTCTTGATCTAATTAAATGTCTCTTTATGTTTATATAAAATGTCAACTTCATTGGTTTTATGTTAAGAATTTTGACCATTGCTAATATAGTCGTTGAAGAATGATCACATGATTAGTATAAATATAGGGCTTTAACAAATCCAATTTTACTTATACAAAATAAGCGATGGCCTCATCCAGTAGAATTGCTCCGTACGAAGCCCATATGTCGGAGTTCGGAAAAGAGGTGGCATCTTTGGGCTTCGCCCTTGACCAAGACAAAGCTGAGCTTCATCATGTCAAGCTCTAACATGACTGTCTATGGGAAAAGTTGAAGTTGATTGAAATTACCACTCGAGCGATGTTATCTGAGCCACCCCAAGAGTCTGTCACCATCGCACACCTTACCCTTAGGTCTTATGCATCTCTTTTAAGTGGTTATGTAACAAATAAGTAGTACTATGTTGATGTACATTATTTTTGTATATATTAATGAATATAATTTCTAGTCATTTTTTATACATTGCTAATAGTTTTTAAAGTACAAATAGTGTTTTTAGTTATTATTTAACTAAGAATTCTATTTTATAAAATTAAGGTATTTTTGAATTAAATAATATTTTAATAAAATATTATTATTATCATTAAATTATTTTTTATTAAATATAAATTATCTTATAATTTTGTGAATGTAATTATAATTTTTATTAAGGGTTGAAAGCCATTTCTGTCCAAACCTGTGAATTTTCGATAAATGTCAGTTTTTATTTTAAAAGTGAAAATAAACATATTTAGAAAATTATTTAGATAAAATAAATGTTATTTTTGGAATCAGGACGTCAAAATTATCCAACAGTGAATTTTTCATAATTTTCTGAGATAGTCAAAGTTTTGAGTAAAAATCAAATACTGTTTAAATATATAATATGTTTTATTACATCATAATGACCCAATAGTGATGTAATAAAATACTATGATCTTTATTTTCGGACAATATGTGTTTTATCATTAAAATAATGTGATTTTGGGTTTGTTTAAATTACTTTTCAAAGCATTAATGGACCCCTCGAGACTTATTCAACACCTTGCCTTTTTAAATTAATTTCCATGACAGTGTGACTCACCTCCACATATGCAACCCTGATATTTTAAGAAGTTAGAACATTGGACTTATAAAATATTGTTTTTTTATTCCCTTTTCCAAAAACCATGGGAAAAACCATGCGATGGTTTGTGGTTTGGATAAATTTAATATAAGGGGTCCCAAACCTAAATAATAAAAAATTCCCTCACCATTCTTATATAAACCCACCCAAGATCCCACTTCCTCCTCACTCAAATCCTTTGGAGTTCGTCCAACCTCTGCCCTACTCTCTTTAGAATTTTCCCAATGTGCCTCAAGCTCCCAAGAAGCCTCTCACAAGCCCCTCTCTAGCCTTTGGAATCACACTTCCAAGTAAGGGTTTTTTCTTCCTTTCTCATTTTTGTCAATTTTCTTTAAGTTGTATTGCCCTTTTAATTTCAATTATTAATGTTGGGGTATGGTTTAGAACCTCCCCCATACTTCCCTATTATTGTTTTAATGATGGGAGACTCCTTTATCTCTCATTAAATGCCTCCCATATACACCCGTTACTATGCCGAAATTCCGAAAGGAACTTCTCTCTCTTCTTTTACATTCAAGCAATAATTTTGTATCATGAATATAAATTCCATTACAGTTGTTGGGACATGTATCTATATGACCTCCTTACTGTCCATTACATTTAAATATGATGAAGAACCCCTTTCTCTCTCATCAACCATTTTTTTATGAACTCTTATGTCATGTCATTACGCTGCTGAAATCGCACCAATTTTCTAAGCCAATGCCATTGTGTAGTGGATACCATGCCCATTTCTCCATCAAGGGTATCCACCTTTATGCACCTTTAATTATTTATTACAAAGTTTCATGTAGGAATTACACATTCCTTTATCGTGGAATAAATGATTATGTTTTATGAATCCATGTTTTAGGATCCATGTGGCACACTTATGCATGAAATTAAATGTTTAAGAAGGGCGTGCCCTTACAGCACTCCAATGCATTGGGTAAAGTATAGTATCATGATACGTCATGTGCAATGAGTGTTGACTCATGATAATTCAAGTGCAATGAGGTTTTAATCGTGCTTTATGTGAAATTAGGATTTACTCATGCTCCATGTGCAATGAGCCTTGGCTCATGCTAATTCCATGTTAAGTGTTGTTGCCACATTTATATGTTATGATTATCATGCTTTATCATGACTTTATGTTCATGTTTCTTATATGATCTATTGATATGCCTATTGTCTAACATGCATTTTACTCCTCATTTTATTCCATTTTTACTCCCTTACCGGGCTTTATAGCTCACCCTTTTCTTATGCATGTCCTCAGGTTATCCCATGCAATGCTAAGTACGATGGAATGTAGTGGTCATGTAAAGGAAGTTTTAAATAAAGATGTTGTATTTAATGTTTTAAGTTTTTATGAAATGGTCCTAAGCCCCAAAGATACTAAACCTCTCGATCTTATTTGTTGTATCAAGTGATGTTTTATGTAATAAATCATGTTTATGTTTGTAATAAAAGCAGGGTTTTCATAGTTGGTATCAGAGGATAGGTTTAGTTATTTTTGGGATTAGGAAACCCTTGTAAAGACTTAGAGACAAGAATAAGTATAATAAAAACATCCCTAAGTTTTGGTAAGTACTGATTAAGTGGTTTATCAGACAAATACATCCCTTTCTGGATACGAGCAGGTAGAGGCGGCTCTGGCATAGATGTATCCTAGGGGTAAGACCCGAAAACACCACATTGAGCTAGACTCGAACAGGAACTGGTGAACGAAAATGGGCCTTTCTGCACTCTTGATTACAACACTCCCGGGGGATATGTTTTGATAAATTCACAATCTTAGTATGAACCCTTATTAAGGGAAAAAAATTCCCCTAAGAATATGTGTTAGAAAGTAGATCATGAAAAGCCTAGATTGAAGAATATAGACTCATGAGTTGAGTAAATTAAAGTTTATTTATAATTCATCAACTTTTGTCTTTGTATTAATCTTTATGTGTTACCCCTAACATTCCTTTTATTCCAGCCAATGGCCGGTAATAGGAGTACTCGGGCTAACAATCGATGTGAAGATCAGTGTGATGACTGTACTAATGAGATGCCCAATCCAATGGGGGCGGGAATCACGAACTTTGTCACGCTTCTCTCTCAGATAACTCAAGAATTGAATAGAAAAACGGGTCAAGAGGAATGTTCAACCCCCCCCCCTAAGAAAGAACAATTCTCTATCAAGGGCTTCATGAGACAAACGCCTCCTACATTTAGTGGATCATCTGATCCCACGATCGCTGAACAATGGATCAACTCCATTGAAAAGATCTTCTCCATCCTTAAATGTTCTGAACAAGAGAAGGTTCTCCTGGCTGCCTATCGTATGGAGGGTGAATCTGATCAATGTTTTACGTTGATCAAAAATACGAAGCCTGAGGAGGAGATCGAGGTGTTGGAATGGAAGGATTTCGGGAAGATGTTTTTCGATAAATATTTTCCGCGCACCCTTCGGCATAAGATGGAAAGGAACTTCCTTTCCCTCAAGGAAAAAGATGAAGAATCGGTTGGAGAGTACGAGGAAAAATTCACAAGGCTTGCACGATACGCTTCCAGCTTTGTCGTTACCCTCGAATTGAAGGTTGACCGCTTCATTGGAGTGCTAAAGCCTAGCTTGCGGAAAGCATTAGCGATCCGTGACTTCGACAGCTATGATGAAATTGTAAAATGTGCCCTCAAGGTCGAAATGGAGATCGGGGAATCACAAGGGTATCATGGGGACAAGAAGTGTATGGTGGAATTCAATGCTGGTGCTCCGATGGATAAATCCAATGGTGCTAAGAAGATCCAGCACCCCACTTTCCAAAAGTGCGGAAAGAAGCACCCTGGAAATTGCCTTAAGGGGACGAGAAAATGCTTCAGGTGTGGAGGAGAAGGGAACCTAGATGTTAACTGTCTGTAAGAAAGACCCACGGTTTCCATTGAGGAGAGGAACGCTCCGTTCAAACCTCAACACGTTGTTCAATGCTAAAAATGCAAAGAACCGGGTCATTTTTCAAATAAGTTCCCTAATACAAGGGTTTTCGGAGGCGACCAACATCCTCCAAGGTAGCAAGGAAGAGCATTTTTCATCACTTCTTCATAAGTGAACCCCAAAAACGAAGTGGTGACAGGTACGATAATTATTCATTCAAGAATAGAGAATGTACTATTTGATTCAGGTTCTACGCATTCTTTTGTATCTCAAAAGTTTAGTAGAACAATACCAGAACCACCACAAATCATGGAAGTAAAGATGTCGGTGAGTACGGTAAATGGGGAAATCATTGCATCCCATGAATATATGTCCTCCCATGTTATAATTTGTGGATTCAATTTCCCGGAGAACCTCGTCATACTCCCTCTGGTGGAATTTGATGCAATTCTTGGCATGGATTGGCTTTCCTTATATAGAGCCAATATAAATTGTTAGGAGAGGGAAATCACACTCCATATGGAGAATCGACCCGCGATTCTTTACAAGTGTCAAGAGGAAGATGAATCTCTTTTAGCTCCATCATCTAAAGAATGGATATTACTGCCTTATGAGCATGCATATCTGACTCAGATGATTGAGTCCAAGGAAGAAACCATCCTTGAAGAAATGCATTTTGTGAGGGAATTCGCTGAAGTGTTTCCCGAGGAACTGTCTGGTCTTCCTCCTAAAAGAGATGTTGAGTTCTCAATTGAACATATACCTGGGGAGCTACCAATATCCAAGACTCCATATATAATGGTTGTTGTTGATATTGAAGAGCTGAAGAAACAACTATAGGATAATCTGGATAAAGGGTTTATACACCCAAGTGCTTCACCATGAGGTGCACCAGTCCTCTTCATCAAGAAGAAGGATGGGTCAATGAAACTCTGCATCGATTATCGTGAACTTAATAAAATCACAATAAAGAACAAGTATCCTCTCCCAAGAATCGATGACTTGTTTGATCATCTGCGTGGAGCACAATACTTATCCAAGGTGGACTTGCGGTCGGGATATTATCAAGTAAGGGTGAAGAAGGAAGATGTCCCCAAGACAGCTTTTTGTACAAGATACGGGCACTATGAATTCATTGTAATGCCTTTCGGACTCACCAATGCTCCAAAAATCTTAATGGACTTAATGAATAGAGTATTTAGAGATTACCTAGACAAATTTTTTGTAGTCTTTATAGATGATATTCTAATATACTCTAAAACCAAGGAGGATCATGAGGAGCATTTAATAATTGTACTGGAGACTTTGCGCAAGTAGAAGCTCTATGAAAAGTACATAAAGTGTGAGTTTTGGTTGACGAAAGACTTATTCTTTGGCCATATCATCACAAGCAATGAGTTATCTATGGATCCCTCCAAAACAGATGCAATTGAGGGATGGTCGAGGCCAACATCGGTAACGGATATCTGTAGCATCTTGGGGTTAGCTGGATATTATCGACGATTTGTGAGAAATTTCTCACGATTTCCTAACCCTCTTACCAAGATAACTCAGAAGGGAGAAAATATTTCTTGGAGTGATGAATACGAAGAATGCTTCAAGGAGTTGAAAAGGAGGATTATCACTGTGCTTGTGCTCACTTTACCCACAAGTGGGTAACTTTTTTTGGTATTCAGTGAGGCTTCAAAGAAGGGATTAGGTTGTGTGCTGATGCAGAATGATAAAGTGATATCCTATGCCTCAAGGCAGTTGAAAATACATGAGCAAAACTATCCAACACATGATCTGGAGTTGGCGGCTGTGATCTTTGCCTTGAAAATCTGGCGGCATTATCTCTATGGAGTGAAATGTGAGATATATACTGACAACATGAGTCTCAAATATATATTCATGTAGAAATAGCTTAATATTCTCCAGATAATATGGATAGAGCTCATCAACAATTATGACTGTTCAATACATTACCACCCTGGGAAAGCGAACAAGGTGGCAGATGCCCTAAGTAGAAAGGATCTATAGATTCTATCAATGATGAGAATTGAGAAGGATCCAATCTTCTTAGACTTGATGAAGATGGACATGGGAATCATAGAGAATGGAAAATCATCAATCCTTTCACAAATGATTGCTCAACCATATCTTTTAGAAAGTTTAATGGATGCTCAAATGGATGATCTGGGAATTCAAGAAAAAGTGGAAGCTATAAAAAAGGGGAAATCCTCAGAGTTTAATGTTAATGAAGAAGGAATTGTGTGGTTTGGGAAAATAATATGTGTTCCATCAAGTCTGAAGCTGAAGAAGGAACTTTTGGATGATGCACATAGTTCAAATTTCTCTATTCACCAAGGGAGCACAAATATGTATTGAGATCTCCAAGAAAACTTTTGGTGGGATAATATGAAGAAGTAGATAGCTGAATATACATCATAGTGCCTGGTGTGTCAACAAGTCAAGGCAGAGAGGCAGAAGTCTAGGGGGATGATGCAACCATTGCCCATACCAGAATGGAAATGGGAGAACATCACCATGGACTTTGTCACCAGACTTCCAAGGACATCCAAAGGCAAAAATGCAATCTGGGGTGTTGTGGACCATATTACAAAGACTACACACTTCATTGCTATTCGGGAGGATTTCACATTGGATCAACTTGAACGGATATATATCAGGGAAGTGGTAAGATTTCATGGAGTACCACTATCTATTGTGTCTGACCGAGAACCAAGATTCACCTCTATATTTTGGAAGAGTCTTCAACATGCTCTGAATACTGAACTGAACTTCAGTACGGCCTATCATCCTCAAACTGATGGCCAATACGAGAAGACTATCCAAACACTTGAGGATATGTTGAGAGCCTTCTCAATGGAATTTAAAGGAGGATGGGATCAACGTCTTCATCTTGTTGAGTTCTCTTATAATAACAGTTTCCACCCATGAATCCAAATGGCACTATATGAAGCCCTGTATGGGAAAATATGTAGAACACCGGTATGTTGGGATGAGGTCGGTGAACGTAAGCTACTTGGACCAGAAATGGTCGAGGAAATGGTGGAGAAGGTGAAAACCATTCAGCAGCATATCAAGGCAGCTCAGAGTCAACAGAAGCTTTATGCAGATAACCGTTGACGAGACCTTGAGATTAAAGTTAGAGACATGGTTTTTCTACGCATATCTCCATGGAAGAAGGTAATGAGGGTTGGAAAGAAAGGGATGTTAAGTCCAAGGTACATTGGCCCCTTCGAGATTTTTGATCCTGTCGGGGTTGTGGCCTATCGACTAGCACTTCCACCTACTATGGCCAAAGTACATGATGTCTTTCATGTATCCCTCTTAAAGAAGTACATACCAGACCCTTCACATGTACTCACTTCTGAGGTGGTATAATTGGAAGATGATCTTTCTTATGACGATCAACCAGTGAAGATCTTAGATTGTAGAGAAAAAGTTCTATGAAATAAGACAATGCCCCTCGTCAAGGTGTTCTGGAGAAACCACAAGTTAGAAGAAGTGACTTGGGAATCATAGGATATGATGAAGCTGAGTTACCCACATTTTTTTTAGGGTGGGAAAAAGGAAAATTTCAAGGGTGAAATTTTGTAAGGGGGGAATATTGTAACGACCCAAAGTTTCATTAATGGAAATCCCTCTTGATCTAATTAAATGTCTCTTTATGTTTATATAAAATTTCAACTTCATTGGTTTTATGTTAAGAATTTTGATCGTTGCTAATATATCTATTGAACAGTGATCACATGATTAGTATAAATATAGGGCTTTAGCACATCCAATTTTACTTAGACAAAAGAAGCGATGGCCTTGTCCAGTAGAATTGCTCCGTACGAAGCCCATTTTTCGGAGCTCGGAAAAGAGGTGGCATCTTTGGGCTTCGCCCTTGACCAAGCCCAGGCTGAGCATCATCATGTCAAGCTCGAATGTGACTGTCTACCAGAAAAGTGGAAGTTGATTGAAATTACCACTCGAGCGATGTTATCTGAGCCACCCCAAGAGTCTGTCACCGTTGCACACCTTACCCTTAGGTCTTATGCAGCTGTTTTAAGGGGTTATGTAACAAATAAGTAGTACTATGTTCATGTACATTATTTTTTTATAAATTAATGAATATAATTTCTAGTCTTTTTTGATACATTGTAAATAGTTTTTAATGTACAAATAGTGTTTTTAATTATAATAAAACTAAGAATTATATTTTATTAAATTAATGGATTTTTGAATTAAATAATATTTTAATAAAATATTATTATTATTATATTAATTTTTATTAAATATAAATGATCTTATAATTTTATGAATGCAATTAAAATTTTTATTATGGTTTGAAATCCATTTCTGTCCAAACCTGTGAATTTTTTATAAATGTCGGTTTTTATTTTAAAAGTGAAAATTAACATATTTAGAAAATAATTTAGATAAAATAAATGTTATTTTTGGAATCAGGATGTCGAAATTATCCAACGGTGAAGTTTTCATAATTTTCTGAGACAGTCAAATTTTTTAGTAAAAATTAAATACCGTTTAAATATATAATGTGTTTTATGACATCATAATGACCTAATAGTGATGTAATAAAATAATATAATCTTAATTTTTGTATAATATATGTTTTAACATTAAAATAATGTGATTTTCGGTTTGTTTAACATACTTTTAAAAGCATTAATGGACCCCTCAAGACTTATTCAACACCTTGACTTTTTAAATTAATTTCCATGGGAGTGTGACTCACCTCCACATAAGAAACCCTAATATTTTAAGAAGCTCAGACTTTGGCCTTATAAAATATTTTTTTCCTCTTCCCTTTTCCAAAAACCATGGGCTAAAACCATGGGATGGTTTGTGGTTTGGATTAATTTAATATAAGGTGTCCCAAACCTAAATAATAATGAATTCCCTCACCTTTCCTATATAAACCCACCCAAGATCCCACTTCCTCCTCACTCAAAGCCTCTGGAGTTCTTCCAACCTCTGCATTTCTCTCTCTAGAATCCTCCCAATGTTCCCCAAGCTCCCATGAAGCATCTCACAAGCCTCTCTCTAGCCTTTGGAAGCACACTTCCATGTAAGGGTTTTTTCTTCCTTTCTCATTTTTTTCAATTTTCTTTAAGTTGTATTGCCCTTTTAATTTCAATTATGAATGCTGGGGTATGGTTCCACACCTCCCCCATACTGCCCTCTTATTGTTTTAATGATGGTAGACCCCTTTATCTCTCATTAAATGCCTCCCATATACACCTGTTACTATGCCGAAAATCCGAAAGGAACTTCTCACTCTTCTTTTACATTCAAGCAATAATTTTGTATCTTGAATCTAAATTCCATTACAATTATTGGGACATGTATCTATATGACCTCCTTACTGTCCATTACATGTAAATATTATGAGGAACCCCTTTCTCTCCCATCAACCATTTTTTTATGAATTCTTATGTCATGCTGTTACGTTGCTGAAATCGCACTGATTTTCTAAGCCAATGCCATTGTGTAGTAGATACCATGCCCATTTCTCCATCAAGGGTATCCACCTTTATGCACCTTTACTTATTGATTAAAAAGTTTCATTTATGAATTCCACATTCCTTTATCATGGAATAAATGATTATTTTTTATGAATCCGTGTTTTATGATCCATGTGGCACACTTATGCATGAAATGAACTGTTTAAGAAGGGCGCGCCCTTATAGCGCTCCAATGCATTGGGTAATGTATAGTATCACGATACGTCATGTGCAATGAGTGTTGACTCATGCTAATTCAAGTGCAACAAGGTTTTACTCATGCTTTATTTGCAATGAGGATTTACTCATGCTCTATGTGTAATGAGCCTTGGCTCATGCAATTTCCATGTTAAGTGTTGTTGCCACATTTCAATGTTATGATTATCATGCTCTATCATTCCTTTATGTTCATGTTTCTTATATGCTCTAATGATATTCCTATTTTCTAACATTTATTTTACTCCTCATGTTATTCCATGTGTACTCCCTTACTGGGATTTATAGCTCACCATTTTCTTATGCTTGTCCTCGGGTTATCCCAAGAAATGCTAAGTACGAGGGAATGTAGTGGTCATGTAAAGGATGTTTTCAATAAAGATGTTGTATTTCAAGTTTTAAGTATTTATGTAATGGTCCTAAGCCCCAAAGACACTAAACCTCTTGATCTTATTTGTTGTATCAAGTGATGTTTTATATAATAAATCATGTTTAAGTTTGTAATAAAAGCAGGGTTGTCATATCCACCACTGCCCAACCCCTTTAAAAAATTAAGTCAGCGGCCACAGACTATAGAAAAAATTGGGATTCCAAAACTTATCACACTTAGAGACTGATTGAGAACCAATCACATATCCACACATCCTTTATATCTATAATCATGTAGGTCATGTCTCTGTGTGGATACTCAAGGATCTGTACCATCTAAACTTATCAGATTCAATCAAATTCACTATTAAATATGCTATATTTTATTTAGTGTGAATTTTATTATTGTATGCACTTCCTTCCTCTGCACATCTAAGAAAAAGTGATATTTTACCCTTAATGTATATCATTCTGAAATGAAAATATGGATTCCATGAAATATTAAAGGTTCTTTGACTGTCTTAAAACAATAGAATCTTATCTTGTATTTTACTGAGCTCCATTAATAACCTTTTCATCCAAATAGCCTCTTTGCAATCCTATTTAGTTTCCATGTACTCTACCTATGTTGTGGATAAATCCAAAACTAACTATAACTTTCAAATCCAAATCATAGATCCTCCTTCAAGAGTAAATACAAAACCGGTAGTGGATTTTATCCAGTCAGAATCACCTGTGAAATTTAAATCAACATTTCCTATGATAGTGAAATATGATCCTCCAAAACATAATATAGCAGATGTGGCCTCATTGATGTATCTTGGGATTCTCTTTACTATTTTCCAATGTTCCCATCCTAAATTCACCATGCACTGATGGATTTCTCCCACTACAAGTGAAATTTCAATTCTAGTACAAACCACAGTGAACATCAAACTACCCCTCATAATTCATATAGTACATGATATATCTTTATCCTCTCTTCTTCTCTAATAGTACTCATCGTAGTGGATAAGAGGAATTTAATGGGAAATGGGGTAGATATTGGGTTATAGTATTTCATGTTGAATCATTTCAAGACGTTCTGTATGTAATTATTCTGTGATATCCAAATCTGAAAATTATATTTGTCTCGATAAATATGCATCCCAATAATATTATTTTCTGATCCCAAGTCCTTCATATCAAACTCCCAAGATAATTATGCCATTGTCTCTGGGATATGATCATTTTTGGGGTCTGAAAATAACATGTCATACACATATAATAGAATAATGATGAAATCATTATCATTAAAATCCATAAAATATGAACAAGTACTTCCATAAAATTTTCTATATCTAAGGCTCATGATATAAGAATCAAATATGTTGCACCAATACCTTGGTGCCTGCTTTAGACTATATATAGATTTGTTCAACCTGTAAGGATTGTTCTCTTATTTTTATTCAAAAAACCCTTTTGGTTAGAGAATATAGTTTTCTTCATCATGATTTCTATGTAGAAAATAAATCTTCACATCTAAATTCTCAAGATGTGAAATGTATATAGAAGACATTGCCAAAAATCCCCAAAATGTCATCTCTCTAAAAACAATAGAAAATATTTCATTGAAATAAATAACCTGATTTTCCGCATATAATTAGACCACCAGTTTTTCATGATATGTTTTCATATGGTAATTTCCTTACTTCTTGATCTTATGGACCCATTTTTTGTCTATATTCTTCCTTCCATGAGGTAATGGAACAAGATCATGAGTCTTGTTCTCGTACAGGGCTTCATTTTCTTCACACATCGCCACCATCCATGAGGATAACTCTAAAATTTGTGTAAACTATGCAAAATAGTATTGTTATCCATTCTCCATCAATTAGAAATATGTTATATTGCTCTCAGTGACATATTTTTAGTTCCATATTATTGTTATTTTCTTTTGTGTTGACTGTCGCGGTCTAGACTCAACCAGTACATGATCATCATTCTCTAGTAATGACTCAGAGGAAATTTTTTCATCATTATATTTATCGTCCTCTTTGATTACTGTAGTTACATTATTAAAATTTCCCATTTATCCATCAATTTTCATTTTCACCTTGTCCACTGAAAAAATGACATATTTACTGATCATATGTTTGTGGGAGGTGGAGTCCCACAAATGATTCCCCTTCACACCATTAGTGCAGCACAACAGGACACATTTTCTAGATCAATAATCCAACTTTGATATTTCATGGTCATTAAATAATGAATGTGTATGACTTAAAAAATTTTGTAACCAAAAATAGTTAGTAGGTTTTCAATTCAACATCTCTATCGGTCTCTTCAGATCAATCTTCATTAAAGAAGATTGGTTGATCACATAATAGTCGGTATTCACTGTTTATTCCCATAATGTTTTGGTAATTCCTGTAGTATTCAAAATCTCCCTTATTCTATACAATAGGGTTCAATTTATCTACTCTACCACTCTATTATACTGAGGAGTGTACTCCCTCATAAATTGTCTCTTAATACCTTTCTGTTGAAAAAAAGTCTCAATCACATTACTTATATATTAACCACTATTTCAAGTCCTCAGACACATGATCTTCTTTACAGTTTCAATATTCATTTTAACTTTTAATGTTTTGAAAACATCAAAAAAAATATGAATTTCTATTGACGGGATACACCCAACATCTCTTGGAATAATCCAAAATGAATTATAAAATGTACCTTGCTCCTCCCAAGGATATAACCAGTGCTTTCCAAATTTAATATTGGATCAACTCTAAGATCTATTAAGTTATTATTGTTGATGTCACAAACTATCACATGTTTTTCTTGATCAAAATAAAATTCTCACAATAAATGGTGAGGATACTTTTGTAATACCAGGAAGAAACTTATGATTTTCAAGAATATGCATGCCTCATTCTAACATATGGTCAAGATTCAAATGTCATGACTTCATCCGTGCTTCTGTCAAGGTAGTTGATGTGACTACTATCTCCTCATCCTTATAAGTTTCACCCATAAACACATACATGTTCTTTAAGATATTTTATACATTATTCACTATAATCACACCCATCACAATTATCTTCACTCCATTCTCAATACGATTCATACATCAGATATCATTGAATTGTAAAAAATACAATATGTTCTTTTCAATCCCTTTACATGGTGTACTCTCAGGATGGTTTGAACAATACCTTCATGCATATTTAGTTTGATGGTACTGACTCCAATGATCTTAAAAGTGTGATTGTTACCCATATACATAATTCCTTTCAGTTTAGTTTCATACTGGTCAAACCATTCCTATTGTTATTTCTTGTTCCATGCTTCTACCAAGTTGATTATCCATGCATCATTGAGATGCTTTCGGCTTCTAGCAGTTGTCATCAATTCACTGACTAGTATATCTTCATTCTCACAAGTACTCACCACATTTCCTTGAGATATATTTTTTTTCTCTTCTTATTATAACAATTCTTCTTAACATGCCCCTAATTTCCACAATTGTAACATGCAACATTATTATTATTACACATTGATTTGGACCTACCATGATTTTGGATTCCACTGGAACCATGATTCGTCATCCTTCCTATCTTTATCGACAGAGCCTCTACTTAGTGAAATGTTATTAATCTATCCTCTATATTCGTTTGCTGACTTTCTTATTCAATTACTATAGATGAAATGTCATTGAAGAGAAACATATTTTTCATGATATTTTTGGTGATTTTTATGATGAGTTGATCATACGAATCTAGAAAACTATGGAGTAGAATCTCCAGACATTCAGTATCCATAATTTTATTTCCCAAAACCATGTTTTGAGAGAACAAGGTATTGATGGTGTTGATCTAGTTAGTCACTGATGATGACTCCACAATTCAAATATTTTATAATTTTCACTTTAGGAAAATTTTGTTCTATAGTGACTTGGACTTATATAGCTTCATTAGAGTATCCCATATTTCCTTTAGCATCTTTTTCTCCATAATTATTTATAGGACCCCATCTGCTAAATACAAATGAAAGATAGAAATTTTATTCTTTTCCATGTCATTCCATTTCTCAACATTCACAAATATCGGTATTTTTTGACTTTCCATCATACAATTATACTTTCATAGTACTATCTACATATTTATTTTCCACAACAAAAAATTATTCTGATTGAATTTCTGGCTATCTAATTTCACCACCATCTAAACACATCATTATTCCAGAAGCATAATAGTTTCAAAATGGTGTATTTTATAATCTCAATAATTTTTTTTGATGTGAAGGATCAACCCAAGTCACAAGCATATATCATACTCAAAATTATTAAAATTGTTAATACCATAAAAAGTGAAAGTCACCAAGCCATAACCTTCGATTAATACCACATTTTGGACTAAAAATATTTATTCCACTAGTGCAACGATAATATAGAGATAAAAAAAGTGAGAAAATACATTAATAAATGAAATCAGATGTAATGTAGGAAAACCCTAAAAATGAAAAGGGTATAAAACTATGGGAAAATAGAAGGATATCACTTTTGGTAAAAGTGGGTATAAACAATCCCATATAATTACAAGGATAAAATCCTAAAAAATATCTATCTTGAAAATATTGGGTAACCACCTCACTAAATACCACTCGAATAATGATGGGAGAATATGTATTTGTAAAGATTCTTAGAGTTGATACTAAAACCATCCGAGAATATCCCCTTTTATAGAAAATTTCCCCTTTCCCAAATCTTATCCCACTAGTTAGTAAGTGAGGATTTCCACCCACCTATCTGAAACCATGTGGATTTTTTCCATATACAACGAAAATAAAAAAAACTCATTCTGAAAATATAAAAAATGAGAAACTATTTCCCAATCTAGGGTTGTTTTTTTGTAGAAAGGTGAGTGCTTTCCCAAAAAGTTCCTTAATTTTTTTAAGATAGATATTTTTGATAAAGCATGTTCTTTGATTTTTTTATTGAAGGTTCTCTTTTGGAAAGCACCTTCCTAATAAAGTTTCAAGGAAGGCACTTTCCTGGAAAGTTCCCTCCATTCTAATTCTTTTTAAATTTTTAATATTATTTGTTTTTTTATTTTCAATATATACATATATATATAAACAAAATAAAATAAATAAACAAAAATATAACTATTTTTATTTCCTTATTACTTTTATTTTAAGCATTCTGAAAATATTAGACAAAATGTCATCCAAGCCCGCTTTTTATAAGGATGTAGATTTTCACAGATGTTCCTTATTTTTTATGTGGGATAAAACCACCTATTTTTCATTAATAAATGTATAATATATTTTCTATAATAACACAATGATAACAAATAATTAATAAAAACACATTATTAACAACTAATTATTATATAATAATTTAATGACAAGTAATTAATGGTATAATCAATTTAATATTTTAAAGTAATTATTATAATTAATAATCTAATTAATAATAATAGATAAATAGATAAAAGTATTGATTATTTTAATAATAATAATGTAATTAAAAAATATTAATAATGTAATTAATAAAAGATAAAAATAATAATAATTATTATTAATATTATTATTATTAACATTATTACTAATATTATTATTATTATTAAGAAATTTTTTGGTGTCATGTAAATTCTTTTGGGTTTATTATATTAATGAATAAAAAATTTATTATTACTATTCTTAATATTAATTAAATACTGTTATATATGCACTCAGATATACAAAAAATTCACACATTCTTGGACTTGGCCATGAATAATAATGTTTGGCTAATAAAGTTATTATAATAAGAATGACATGATAATAAAGTAATTATAATAAATTCATGATTATAAATTCATGACAATAATGACATGATAATAATATTATTAACAATAAATTCATGACCCATAAGGCTAGAGATCCAGAAATAAAATATAATAAATTCATGATAATTATCAAAAGATAATAAAGTCATGGTAATAAATTCATGGTAATAAAGTCATGATGAATATTATTATTGATGTAAATAATTATATTATTATAAAATATTATTAATTATTAATATAATATTAATAATTATGATATTAAAAATATTAATAATATAATTAATTATAACAATTATCATTATCATTAAAAACTTGAAAATACTAATTATTTTTTTATTAAATTATTCTTTTATATTATTATTAAGTCGTATATTATTATTGATACATAAAATATTCTAGTTTTTAACTTTATGAAATTATTTTTATTTTCAATTATTTATTATGTTTAAAGAGAATGTCTTAAATATCATTTATAATATAATTATAATTTATATTTATTGTGATTTTAAATTTACCAGCATATTTTAATGCTTAAATTTTGTAATTTGAATCAAAATTGATCCTTATCGTCTATATAATTGTTTTTCTATTGTTTTAATGAAAATAATTTTTTTTATTTTTTATTTATTTTATTTTTTTATTCTATGTTTTAAAATTCAATTTGATTTTACATATATTTTTTTAATAAGAAGGTACGAGATACTATGGCTCAAACATAGATCTGAATTAGAAGATTAAACTAGTTATTTTCGCATCTGGATATCCTATGGGATATGACCTCAATTGTGGTTAATCCCATTAAGATTGGTAGAAGAACTCAGCAAGCCAAATATGATCATTATGCCCATGTTCTGGTGTAATTTTATCTCAGTTCAACTCTTATTGAAATAGTCTTCTTGGTTGCTGGGGATTTTAAGTTTTAGTTGGGAACTAAATATTAGTATGTGATATAATTTTTTCTCAAAGACATGTCAATTCGGAATGATGGAGGGAAGTGTCGTATGGGTTTATGGTGATTGAACTGTAGGAAGCATGGACATCAAGTAGAAGACTGCACATTCAAGATTTTTATTTCTCTTGACAATAACGCTATAGTGAATTAACATGTGGGAAAGAAGGTTGGGGTAGGGATATTTTCTGGGGATAAAAAATGATGCTTGTAATCATGGAACTATAAATTGTTTGTTTACTAATGTAGTTTTCCCCTTTCTGGAAACAAAGATATCAATTATTCGTGGAATGTTGTTGGTGGTGATTGGATATCTGACATGACTATGCCGTGTGTGGAAAGCCTTCAACAAAGTGGTGTTATTGGAAATCTGGTAATTGATAGTGGCCTCAATATGTAAATGGAGTAGGACACCCAGTGTGTGTCTCCGCCAGTGTAGGGGAATCATTCAGCTCATAGGTGTTTGTTGAGATAACCTAGTGCTGGCACTAGGATGGTTCTAGTGGCAGCCTTACTCTATCCACAAACAGAATTAGCTAGTTCTAAAGGAAAGTCAATTATTTTGGATGAGGAGGAATTTCAAATGGTTTCTCCTCGAAAATCCAAATTAAAGGAGAATCAAACTACGAAGGATGAACTATATCATATTCTTCTCTCAAAGGGGTAGGATAAGTCTTTCTAGGCCTCTCTACATCAGGTGCAACATGACCAGGCTGAGATAACTGAGGATGCTCCTCTACAGGATAATTTTCTAGGAGAAATAGGTGATCCTGCTTCTGATTGTACTCTAAGAGGGAAAGAGGAAACCAAGGATTATATTTCTAACCTTATGGAATCTAGGCCTAGAATCACTAAATTTCATAATGTTTTTAACATATATTTTAATAAGGAATCCTTTTGTGAATAATTTGGAAACTATTGAGGTAAATCACAAACTTCAGTCATTGTCTACTCTAAGTCGAAGGAAAATCTAGTAGATCAAGATGAAATTATTCTAAAAAAAGATGTTATTTGAGTATTTGAGCCTCATAACGAGGACGTTGATTCATCAATCCTGGATGGGTAGGATTTCCCTAAGAAGGAACCTAAATATTTGAAATGTGGAAGGCATTTCAAATGTCATGGTGGGCCCTGAGCAAGGGATGGTAGACATAAAAGAAGATAAATTTTGAATGATCATGTGTTTTGGTGGAATTGTTGGTGTCACTTTTTTATCATTTCAACCCCCGATATATTTTTCTTTTACATTCATTTAATAATATGTTTTTGGGACAATATATTTTAATCTATGGTTCACTTTGTTCTTGTATTTTTAATATGCTTTCAATGTCGCTCACTTGAAACAAAACAAACTTATTATGTTTCATGTAACTTTTGAAATCTATAAAATGTAAATTAAATTTACAATCTGAATGAAACAAAAAAACATAGACTAAAGATATAAAAAATAGCTAAAAATAAATTGTTTTTATAAATATAATAAACTAAAATTAATTTACATGACACAAACATTTTTTATTAAAAACATAACATTTACACATAAAAACAAATTATGCATATAAAATATACTTTAAATTACATCAATATTATATTTATAAAGTTTATTGTAAAATTAAAAATTAATTGAAAATAAATTTATTTTTAGAAAAAACATAATAATTAAAATAACACAAAAAAATAATCTGAAAAATATACAAGTAATAATTATATGTTTGGAAACCAAAATATTTTTCACCATTAAAATTAATTTTATTTATTTGTTTTATTAAATTAATTTTAGTTTCTATTATTTTTTATATGTTTATTGAATGTTAAAAATTTCAATTAGATTTTATTTATACTTTATAATTTTTAGTCTAAAAGTCACATTATTGAAACATTATTATATTTCATTGTATGGAGATCATTCTTATGTTCGCTACAAAGAAACAATCTCTCAAGTTGATCTGGTCGGACACAATGATCTCATCAATTTATGTTGCCCATGTAATAGCTTTGAGCTGATTAAAGCTACTTTGGATATGAAGGGAGATGGTTTCTCTTTATTTTCTCTTCTATATGGTGGAGATGGTGTTTGGCCAGTGAAGGATTACAGTATGCTTTCTGATTGTGCTGATTTATGGCTGCAGGATGGATTTTTACAGACATTAAGACATGTTGACCTCAAACATCCGTGGGATCTTGGTGCTAGTCATGGTCCTTGGCACACTTCTCATGTATATCATCACTCTTCTAACATATGCATGGATTATAGATGGGTTTGACGACCGAAACTACTTGGTTTCCATTTTTTTGGTGTTGTACCTTCAAGTGGTGCTGATGGATGGATTTATTTTTCTATCGTTTGTGTTCCTCCGAAAAACATCAGATCTAGGTTTCATCAAGGTGACCTCGTCTAGAGATGGAAAAGTTGGGATCTTGGTTGTGTTGATCAACATAGGGTCATTCCTTGGAAAAGAAAGTGAGCTTGGGATCCAAATGGAGTTGTCCGATTAATGTGTTGCAATGTTCCGTAGGGATTTCAAGGTGAGTGGCCAGCCAATGCAGGAAAGGTAACGATGGTGATTCTGGTTGTGGTGGATAACTAGGCAGGAAAATGTCAATGAAAATAGTAGCCGACATTTATAGTGATAAGAGATCGCCTGATTCTCAGGCATATCTCTCAGGAGGATGTGCACCTGTTGATAGGCAGGGTGACAATGGGAAGATCTATTGAGGTCGGACTTGTCGAACCAACTATAGAGATGAGATTTTGTATTGATAGAATGATTGCCAGCTGTGGTGACTTTTGGTGCCAGAGCGGGTTGACGAAGAGTCGACATTGGAGTAGTTATCCTCAGTACTCGGGGTGGCATCCCGAGTTGACCTCAGGACATGTTTCAAGGGCTGGTAGATAGTTGGTGCACGTGTCGGTGATGTGTAACGTTGGGTGTCAGTAGATGGGTTTTGGGATTGATGATAAGTTTACTGGTGGGCCTTAATAACATTTTATATGGGTTTCTTTGGGAAACTTAGGTCTTCAAGCCTCTTTGTGTTTTCAATTTTGGACTGTTTATCTTATTGTTAGGATTTTTCTCTGGCTGACTTATGGGCGGTGTTGGCCTACCATTGTGTGTTTGGTGGTTCTTGTTCCACAGTTGTGTTTTGTTTTCTCTAATTTACTTTTATTAATAAATTTTTGGGTTTGAGTATACTCGGATCCCAATACTTCCTGGTATTATATTATTAATTACAATACTATCAAGTATTATAAATTATGTTATTATTATTAAATTCAGAACCTTTAAGATTATATTAATAAATAATAATCTGATTCGATTAAAACATAAATTCTAAATATTATTATTATTATTATTATTATTCCTACTAATACCCTTATGTGAGGAACAACAAAAAAACAAAGAAAATACATGCATTTGAGAACTTGACTATATATAATATTGTCAGGATAAAAAAGTCATAACAATAAGAACATAATGTTAATGAAGTTATTATAATAATTTCTTGATAATACAGTCATTATAATATATTCTTGACATTATTAACAAAGTTATAAAAATTATCATTTATTAAATTCAAAATAATAATAATAATGATATTATTTATTGATAATAAGAATAATGATTTGACATTAGTAATTATGACTTTATGTTATAATTGAAATTTAATATTATTTATTAATATAATATTAATAAATATGAATTTAATATTGAAAATATAATTAATAATAAATATAATTAATAGCATTAATTAGTAGAAAATGTGAAAAAAAATTATTTATTTATTTAATTAAATTATTATTATTATGTCATATATTATTATTAATACTTAATATTTTCTATTTATTATCTTTATGAAATTTTTTTTATTTTTAGTTATTTTATATGTTGTAAGTGCATGTCATTAATTTCATTTAAAACCTAATTATAATTTATATTTTTAAGATTCTAGAGATACCTACTTCTTTTATTGTCCAAATGTTATGTTTTGAAATATCATTACTTTGTATCAGTTATATTATTATTTTATTATTATTTCAAGGAAAATATATTTTTTATTAATTTATTATTTGTTAATGTTTTAAATTTCATTTTGATTGAACATACAGTTTATTTTATATAATCTTTCAAATTCCCTCACATCAAACACAAAAAAATTATTAAATTTTAAGTAGGTAACTTTACAATCATATAACATATAAACAATGAGTATAATTTAAATGAAACATAAAATATATACTAATAATATAAAAATTGTTTAAAATAAAAATAATTTAATAAATATAATAAACCAAAAGTAATTTACACGATACAAACATTATTGATTTAAAACCTAACATTTACACTTCAAAAAAATTGTCTGTAAAATATGGTATAAATCTAATCTAAATGAAATTTTACACATTGATTGCACAAATAAAAATACATTTAAAAAAAATGGAATGAAAAATAATAATAATCAAAAAAAATTAATCAAGATAAAAAAAATTTGACTAATCATATGAAATTTTTTTAAATAAAATTATTTTCATAAATATAATAAATGGAATAAAATTTACATAAAAACAACATTATTCTTGAAAAACAAAACATTTACACTTTAAAAAAATTACGTGCATAATTCTTATTATGTTTTATATTATTAATTACATTATTATGAAGTATTGTTAATTATGTTTTTATTATAACTATAAGATATTATGAGCTATATTAATTATAAATATTCAATATATTATTAAATAATATGAACTATATTATTATTAAATATTAAATATGTTATCAATAAATATTATGAATTAAATTATTACTAATCATTAATAATATTATATCAGATGGTAATGGGGTGTGGGAGAAATGTTTCAGAAGCGGTGATCTGGGGAGACTCTAATAGTGATCGGTGACTCTGGAATCGATTGTGGATGGTGTTTCCTCATGAAAGTGACTTCGATCTACAAGAGATCATCGCTAACATAAAATGGTATCCTGATGGGGGTGATTCATATTTTCATTATTAGAATAAGGATTAAATAGAAGTTAGTGTTTCAAGTAATAGGCCCCAGGACTCCTTCAAAGATTCACCCATGGGAAGAGTGATCAAAAATAGTTCCACTACACATGTGAATGTGAACTCAAATACAATTTTTTGAAAGACTTGAAATGTGAACATTTTCTCTCATTGTGTGACTAGTCCTTCTAATGTGAGAGAAACTTTGGTGTTAGGAAGATCTGGTAAATTAGGTTTCTTCTCTTTGGGGTTTTTCTTTGTAACGACATGAACTATTATAAATAAAATTTCAATTTTGATTCAATTAAATGTATTATTATGTAATATGGTCATAGAAACAGGTGCACTTATTTTATATTATTATATACAAATAGATTTAAAATACCATTAAGTATCATTGCCATTGATAATATAGTCTTTGAACAATGATCACATGATTAGTATAAATATAGGGTTTTAAAAAATCCAATTGGCACAGACAAAGGAAGTGATGGCCTCAACCAGTAGGATCTTTCCAAGTGAAGCCCGTTTATTGGCACTTACAAGGAAGATATCATCATTCAAATTTTCTCTTAACTAGTCCCAATATAAGATCCAACAACTTAAGAATGAGCAAAACCATTTATGGGAGAATTTAAATCTCATCGAGATCTTGACCCAAACCATGTTCATTGAACCACCTCATGAAACTCTCACCATTGTGCACCTTACTCATAGGGAGTTTTCTAGTGTATTAATGGGATAAATATCAAGAAACTAGAATTATGAGTATGTGAATTATTTTTTAAAGAATAATTAATATATTTTAAAAATATTATCGTTACATTATAAATTGTTTTTATTTCAATATAATAAAACACAAATAGTATTTTTGTGTAATATTCAAATTCAATTAAGGAATTTATTTTAATGAATAAATGGTTTTTTGAAAAAATAATATTATTATAAAATATTATTATTGAATAATTTTTATTAAATATAAGTTATCATATAATTTTTATGAAGTCAAATGTAATTTTTATAGGTGTTTAAAAATTGTTATTATAAAAAACCGGTATTTCTCAATAAACGTCGATTACTATTTTAAAAGTGGAAATTAAAATATTTAGAAAATTATTTAGATAAAATTAATATTATTTTTGGAATCATCAGTTTTAAATTATCAAATGGTGAATTTTCCATAATTTTCTAAGATAGATGAATTTTTGAGTAAAAATTAAATACCATATAAATATACATTGTGTATTATGACATCATAATGACCAAAAAGTGATTAAATAAATACTATAAAGGGTATCCACAACCAAATCCATGTTTTCCCTTTAAAACAATTTGATTTCATGTTTATTTGATTAATTTTATATATCCATAATTAATCTACCAAAACCATTAATCGATTTTAAGGTTTTAAAACCATTTCATTAAGAGTATGACACACTTCCACATAAGCGAGTGTATTATTTTTATAAGTTTGGACCTTGGCCTCATAAAATAATTATATCCACTCCCATTTGGTATAAACCTTGGAAAAACCATGGAATAGTTTTTGTTTTTGTTAATTTTATTATGTAGAATCAAAAACTGAAATAATAAAGAAATCTCCATCTTTTCTATATAAACTCACTCAATATACCATTTATCTTCACTAAAACTCCATTTAAAAAGTCCATAATCTTCCCCCTACTCTATAGTGTCCTATCATGGTGTCCTCATGCTTTTAATAATCCCCTCTGTAATACCCCAACATTTCATAGTACGTAATTTCTTCAAAGTAATTCAATAACTTGGACTACACACAACACCGAGTTCAAGCGCACCACGACATACCAAACTAGCAATTCAAAAGTAGTAACGAATATTATTAACTTAATTTTGAACATTATTAAGTACTTATAATTTTAGAATCCAAATTATGAGTTTCTTAAACATAATTTAAGAACAAATTAAATTTTTTCAGATAAAAGAAGTATTTTCCAAAAAATGCAATTTTACCACCTTTTTATGGGGATCCATTTTTAAATAAAATATTTGAAACTTTTATATATTAAATTAGACAGAATAAACTTATTCATTATAATAAAGACATAAAAATTTATATTTGATAAATTTTTTGTGTTTTTCTGATAACTTTCATATTTGGATGAATTGTGAAAAATAATAAATTTTAACTGAAAATAAATTTTTTCATCCAAATAATGTATAGTGTTCAAATATAAATTTTAATGGTTTGGAAGTATAATTATATTATATTCTTATCATTTAATCCAATTTTGGTCATTGTAAATAATTTCACTTTGAAATTGGACATAAACAAGTGTTAATCTTTTGGTAGTTATTGTTTCTTAAAATACGCTTTTTAGTTTTGACAATGAGAATTTATTTTAAATTAATAAATGAAATTTCTATTTTATGAATTTTTTAAAATATACTTCATTTTTGAATTTAGAATATCCAAATTAGATTTGGGTGAATTTTTGGTATGTTTATGAAAAATTTCAATTTTGGATGAATATTGAAAAACACTGCGTTATTGATTAAAACCAATTTATCATTTAAATAATTATTTATTTTATTTAAATTTATTTTAGGTCAAAATATATACATAATATATATATAATTTTAATTTAATTCATTGGAGTCATTTTATAATAAGTTTAGATATTTAAAAATTTTATTGAAATTTTACTGTCTTTTACCCACTACCTAAGAGCATTTATAAATTTGTATAAAACATTATTTTACCACATCTGTGAATTGAATTTCAAAAATATAAGAGAAAAGGATGATATCAATAAGTAAAATATGTTTCAATACGATAAAATTAATTTTTGGTGAATAGAAACTTTTGACTTTTATTTACCACGTTTAAAAGTAAATAGGGTAATTAATGGTAAAAATGTTATTATTATTACAATGACACATGTCCTAATTCTATTGGATAAGTGTAATTCGTCCAAAAACAACCTTGTGACTAAAATATTATCTTTTAGGGCCACTTGGATACAATTAGGACATTTATTATTATTTAATTCAATGAACAGTTAAAAGTGTTAAATTCAATGTTTAATAACTAAACCATTTTTAATATAGGGCTACACATAAGATAAATTAGACTATAAATATTAATTATAGATATAAAAATATTTCCTACATAATGGAATTTTATTTATAATTTTTACACATTATATAATTAAATTTATTTATAACACAATGAGGATGCAATAATTATCTTATTAATTAAATTTTAAAATAATTGATATTATAAATACCCAAATAAATGTAATTTGAGATTTTTTATGAATTAAAATAATTTTATCGATTAATATGACTAATTAGTGTTTATTAAAAGAATTTTATTCTATGTAATAATGCTGTTATAAATTTATAAAAAACAAAATACCAAATAGTGTCAAAATTGACATAAAAGAGGTTTTAAAACAAATATTATATTATAAATTGGTATTCTATTCCTAAAAATCTAAGGATCATCTAAAGGGATTAAATACTATTATATATATCATTAATTAACCACTTGGGGTTCTATTTGATGTATATAAAATTTTTATTAAACATATAATATAGAAATACAAAGAGACATGGTAAATGTCAAACTATTTAACTACGAGTTAAATCTAAAAGATAAGGATAATATTGTGAACCAAAACTTTATAAAATCAATTTTTTGAGTGGTTCTAGACCCATAACCACCTTATAATTTAAAAAATGTATTTTTTAGCAATTATAAACCGAAAATAAATTTATTATAAAATAATATTTTATGTTTTTTCAAAGGTGCTCGTCACCCCTCTTATTAAAGGGAACATCCTCTTCTCTCAAATTCACACCATCAAAGCTATTTTGCTCGTCCAAACCCTTCCCATATATCCTCCCAACATTACTCACTTCATCCTAGAGGCAATTGTTTAGTCATAAAGACAACTTAAAGATCCCTTTTGATCAAATCAAATCGAAGAACCCGAATAAGAGCTAATATTTAATAACCTCTTTCAAGTTCCTTTCTTCTTCAACTTCCACTTTCTTTGTTGTTTCCATTATAAAATAATAACTCCAGTATCTTCTATATACTGTGATGTTATTATAAATATGGTACACCCATATTCATTATTCTTTCCATCCTAGTAATGACAAAGTCACCACACGTGCGTACGTACAGATTACCGTCTCCACGTCATGGTGTAGTTTTTTATTCAAACACTTCATTGTTTGGATGGGTATAATAATGAGTATAATTGATGTAAATAATAAATATAACATGTTAATGACTCTTTATATATGATATAAAATCCAATTAATATAATTTATCTTTTAATATAATGATATTTCCGCTCGTGCCTACGTACGGATAATCGTCTCCACTACGCGATGAGATTCATTTACACGTTCACCACTCAACGATGATTATAAAATAAATATCATTAATAAGTATGTAATATATGTAATAATAAGGACATTTTATATATATATATATTTATTTATTTACTTACTTACTTGCATATATCTTATTCACTTAGTTCCGTTCAATACGATATGAAAATGGAAACAATGTTTATCCGTATGTACGTCCTACCGTCTCCTTAAACGGTGTTTTCCATTTCATATATACATCTATAATACATATTTATATTCTAGATATATATGATATATAAATCATGTTTTATATTATGTATTTATTTAAGTCATGATCTATGTGATACAATCAAGATTAACAAGTTAAAACACGTATGATAAAGAAAGAGATTATTACCCGAAATGTTAATTTAACATGGAAATTATTATTAAATGGGTAGTATAAAATCATAAATGAATCATGTCTGATATAATAAATATTAATATGGTTCTAGTATAATTTAATTACATACTAAGGTCTTTATATAGGTGGTTAAATGTACCCTAGATTAAAGGAAATTGTAAGGTAAGTGTTAATTTATCAATCTCATTATTATCCGAGATTGTTTATATGTAAGATTTTACTGGGACATATTTATTATCCATGTCCAAGTTTCATAAAATAGTTTTCAAATGGGTTATTTTTAAGGGAATTGTTTACTAAAACATCATATTAAATGTTTTAAATCTTTATTCTTATAAATCATTCTCATTAATGTCCATGTTTTCAAAATGGTTTTAAGGATTTATTTATGTTGACATGAATGTAATTATAATGTTAATTAAATCAAAAGTTTATAAGTGGTATGGGATACTTTGATTCAATAATTTCATTAAATGTCTTCCTTTATAAATTGTGTGACTTTTAAATGTTTTTATGAAAAATGGATATTTCTCTCGAAGAGTTTTACAAATCATTTTCATCTATATCAACTTCTTTTGATGAATTTTAATCTTATTTGAAGTTGATTTATTATGATAGAAAAAATCCTTATTTTGTTGAAGGTTTTGTGATATGTTTGACTACAGATTTTTTATTTTTAAACGATTCACTGTTTATGGATAAAGTATTGAAATTTCGTATTCTAGTTTTAATATAAATGATTCTGTTATGTTTAAACATTTTCAAATGAGGAATTTATTGGACTTAGTAAGTGACTGGTGGAGCCTGCTATAGCTCTTCAATGCATCGGTAGGTCTCATAAGACAAAATAGTGTCTTGGCACAAGGCCTTGAAAAAATCTTATTTTTATTCTTGGAACAAGGCCTCGACTATGTGGTTATGAATGTCTGGAATTATGCATTACATAATTATGAAAGTGGCTATTGATATTTAATGTGATTATTCAACTTTTAGAATATCCATGTAAATAAGTAAATGGAATTATTTTATTTTATCTTTCCCAAATAATGATGAATTTCATGTTTAAAAGGATTTGGTTTTAGTATTATACACTGCTTCAAATGTTTATGCTTATTTATGATCATTTCCGCTTTATTGTTATCCTTACTAAGCATCTGAGCTCACCCCTTTCTATGTTTTAGTTTTCCCAAGATGTGAATAAGTATATTATGACTGACCTGCAGGGATAGTCTATGGGATCTCAGTGTTGTCTATGGAAATAATTTTGCTATAGTTTTACATTTTATGATGTAATGTAAACCTTATGAATGTATCTATTACTTCCATGGCTACTAAACTAGTCTGTCTTTTGAGACTTGATCTTTTGTGATCATGACAATGATACGTAATAATGCACTAACTCTGGGATTCTGTGGTTAGGGCATTATAGTGGGTAGTAGAGGAAGTTTAGTATAAACCTTGGAAACTAGATTTAGGTAAACTCTGATTAGAGCACATAGCCCTAAGATATAATTTGAGGATTAGTATAGAAGAACATACTAGAATTTTGGTATTATTGATATTTTTTTAGTTTTTCAAGAAATACATCCCTATTTGGATATGAGCAGGTAGAGACAACTCTGGCATAGATTTAACTAGGGGTAAAACCGAAAAACACCTCATTGAGCTAGACTCGAACGGGAACTGGTGCATGAGAACGAGCCTTGTTGTACTCTTGGTTACGACACTCCCATGGGATATTCTTAGGATAATTCTCATTTTCTTTACAAACCATTATGAATGGTTTATGAGTATATACTTCATCAAAGAAATCATTTTTATGATTATTGATTATATCCATAAACTGTTCAATTTATGTTAAGAGTTTTACAATTTTGGAATTTTGTATTTAAATTCATAAACCAATCTAGTTTATGACATTGTTTAGAAATGGTGCCTAGTGGAAGGAATGGAAGTAAGGGGATGAAGGGAAAATTTTAATATCCATAATACATTAAATGTGGGAAGAAACACCCTAGAACTTTCTTTAAGGGAATGAGAGTTTGTTATAAGTGTAGAGAAAAAGGACACCAAGTACGAGATTGTAAGGGTAAAAAAAGTTTCAAATGTACAATGATTCATCTGCAAGGCGTTGTGACACTACGCAAATCAATGTCCCAGTCATCAGGGTATACCTTAAATGATGTTATTGGATAATAATCATGTTATTATACCACCTCATATGAAGAGGAATGACACGTGTTCTTATGATGTTATTATAGAATTATTTCATTTGAGAGTTGTATCAACAATATAATAGTTATATGAATTATGAAGATAAATAAAGATTGTACTGCAGTACTATTTTATTGAGGACATGGGATTATATGGTTCTAGGAACGGTGACTTAATAGTAATATACACTTTTTGAAAAAATACATGGTTGATGGAAATGTAATCCTTAATATGGTCCTGATAAAGAGGTAGTGATTTTGGAATAAGAGATGGTTGATTTTGATAAATTATATTGGATATTCTTGACTTCCTTAGAACTGATTAATAGTTAGTTTATTTCATCATTGTTGGAATATTAAATATTTTTGGATATAAAGAATATATAAAGTATTATATAAAGGATAAGGGAGCATGAATGTAATCAATAAGGTTTTATGGTAATCCAGGGTGTTACCATGTTTTAAAATAATACATGATGAAGGAGTTCACATGTTATTACATGGAAAAAGGATCTTCATTGTGTTTAACCTCCTTATAAATTTTGGACTGTGAGTTTGGATAGAAGTATTTTGGATAATTATAATGGTTGGAATGGATTATGTTTGAAATTGGATACTATTGTTAAAGTTATTTTTGGATTTTTTTTTAAAATGACAACACACAGACTATGTGACAACCCGTCGCGTCAATCAAAGCTGTGGGAATTGAACCCACAAACATAGTGCGATTTGTATTTATCACCTACCACTAGACTATGTAAAGTCCCTAGATTGTATAATGTAGTATTTTAAAGATTCTGATAGGTGAATTATAAATTCATTTTCTTGGAACCCTATACAAATAGGATAAATAGAATATATTTTTTAAGTTCAATTATCTTTTAGAGTGATAGATGAGTTTGTGGTACAAATTAGTTAAAGGATGGAACTCTAATTGTAAAGTATATATTTTTTTCATTACTTATTATATGAAGAAATTAAATCTTAAACATTAGGTAAGAGATATTAAAACTAAAAATGTATTATCCTAATACATTATGTTTTTTTTGAAACAATGATATTTTAAATCATCATAGATTGATGGTCTCGAGGAACTCAATTCTACAATTGTTTGTGACTGATGACCTCAATAACTCCTTATAAATATTTATTTTTTCCTCCAATTATGTGTCTCTAATTTCCACCAATGTTCTCCTAATTGAGATCATAATTTTGTGGTGACTTTTTCATTCCCCTTTTCCTCTTATTAATACTACATTTTATTAACCCAATCTTTGATGTGGGTTTTCCAATAGTGGTATTTTCAATTTTCAACCTTTTATTTTTGAAGAACAATTTAAAATTGAGAGGACACAATTTATTGATGGAGGGAAGAATGTAACAACCCAATATTTCATGGTACGTTATTTCTTCAATGTAGTTCAATGACTTTCACTACACACAACACCGAGTCCAAGAACACCACCACTTACCAAACTTGCTGTTCACAAGCAGTTATGAATAGTATTAAAATAATTATTAACTTTATATAGTCCTTATAATTTTAGAATCTATGTCATGAGCTTCTTAGACATAATTTAAGAACAATTTCATTTTTTTCAAATAAAAGAAATATTTTTCAAAAAATGTAATTTTACCACTTTTTAATGGTGAACCCTTTTTAAATGATATAATTGAAATTTTATATATTAAATTTGACAAAATAAAGATCTTATTTATAATCGAGACATAAAAATATAGTTTTGATAAACTTCTGGTGTTTTTCAGATAACTTTCATATTTGGGTGAATAGTGAAAAGTACTAAATTTTAACTGAAAATAACTTTTTAAATCAAAATAATTTATAGTGTTCAACTTTACATTTGAATGGTTTTTAAGTATAATTAGATTATATTTTTACCATTTAATCCAATTTTTGTCACTGGAAGTAATTTTACTTTGAAATTGGACATAAACAACTGTTAATATTTTGGTAGTTTAGTATAAACCGTGGAACCTAGATTTGGGTAACTCTGATTAGAGCACATAGCCCTAAGATAGAATTTGTGGATTAGTATAGAATAAAATCCTAGAATTTTAGTATTGAAGATATTTTTTGAGTTTTCCAAGATATATATCCCTATCTGGATATGAGTAGGTATAGGTGGCTCTGACATAGATGTACCTATGGGTAAAACCCTTAAACACCGCTTTTAGCTAGACTCGAATGGGAACTGGTGCAGAACAATGGGACTTGTTTCACTCTTGTTCACGACACTCCCGGGGGATATGCTTAGGATAATTCTCATTTTATTTACAAACCATTGTGAAGGTTTTATGAGTACATAATTCCTCAAAGAAAACATTTTTATGATTATGGATTATATCAATAAACTATTCAATTTATGTTAAGTGTTTTACTTGTTTGGAATTATATATTTTGATTAATAATCTAATCTAGTTTATGCCATTGTTTAGAAATGTCACCTAGTTCACATAATGGAAGTAAGGGGAAGAATGGAAAATTTGAATATCCATAAACACACCAAGTATGTGATTTCAAGGGTAAAAAAAGTTTCAAATGTACAATGCTTCATCTGCAAGGAATTGGGACACTAAGTGAATCAATGTCCCAATCATGAGAGTATATGTTAAATGATGCTATAGGATAATAATAAAGTTATGATACTAACTTAGATGAAGATGAATTACTAGTGTTCTAATGTTGTTATTATAGAATTATTTGATTTGAGTGTTGTATCAACAATATACCGGTTATAAGAATTATGGAGATAAATAAGGATTGTACTGTAGTACTATTTTATTGAGGATTTGAGATTATATAGTCCTAAGAAAAGTGACTTAATAGTATCTAAAAAATTTTGGAAAAATAAATGGTTGAAGGAAATGTAATCTTTAATATGGTTCGTATAATTATGTAGTGATTTTGGAATAAGATTTGGTTGATTTGGATAAATTATATTGGAAATTCTTGACTTCCTTGGAACTTATTAGCAGTTTGTTTATATCATCATTATTGGAATATTCAATATTTTATGACATAAGGAATCTGTAGAATATTATATAAAGGATAAGGGATCATGAATGTAATCAATAAGGTTGTATGGAAATTCATGGTGTCACTATGTTTTAAAATAATACATGATGAAGGTGTTCACATGTTATTATGTGGAAAAAATGATCTTCATTGTGTTTAACTTCCTTATAAATTTTGTACTGTGAGTTTGGCTAGAAGTATTTTGGATAATTCTAAAGGTTTTAATGGATCAAGATTGAAATTGGATACTATTATTAAGGTTATTTTGGGATTTTTATAAAAAGGACAACACACAGACCGTGTGACAACCCGTCGCGTCAGACAAAGCTGCGAGAATCGAACCCACAACCATAGTGTGATTGGGATTTATCACCTAACACAGGTCTACATGAAGTCCCAAGATAGTATAATGTAGTTTCTTTTTTTAAAAGGTTCTGATAGGTTAATTATAAATTCATTTTTTTAAACCCAATAAGAATAGGATAAATAAAATATATTTTTAAGATCTATTATCTTTTAGAGTGAAAGATGAGTTTGTGGTAGAAATTTTTTAAAGGATGGAACTCTACTTGTCAAGTATATATTTTTTTCTTCTATTATTCTATGAAGAAATTAATTCTTAAACTTTTGGTAAGGGATATTAAAACTAAAAATGTGTTATCCTAAAACCTTATGTTTTATTGAACTGATTATATTTTAAATCATCATAGATTGATGGCTTTAAGGCCCTAAATTATACAACTATTTATGACTGATGACCTCAATTACTCCCGTAAATATTTACATTATTCCTCCAATTATGTGTCTCTAATTTCCACCAATGTTCTTTTAATCAAGATCATAATTTCGTGGTGACTTTTTCATTCCCCTTTTCCTTTTATTAAGACTATATTTTATTATCCCAATTTCCGATGTGGGTTTTCCCACAAAAGTATTTTTTATTTTAAACATTTTATTTTCTAAGAATAATTTAAAATTGTGAGGACGTAATTTATTAAAGTTGGGAAGAACGTAACACCCCATGATATTATAGTCTGTTATTTCTTCAAAGTAATTCAATAACTTGCACTACACACAACACCGAGTTCAAGTGCACCACGACTTACCAAACTAGCCTTTCAAAAGTAGGTATGAATAGTATTAACTGAATTTTGAACTTTATATAGTCCTTATAATTTTAGAATCCATATTATAAATTTCTTATATATAATTTAAGAACAAATTCATTTTTTCAGATAAAATATGTATTTTTAAAAAATGAAATTTTACAGCCTTTTAATGGAGAACCCGTTTTAAATCCAATATTGGAAACTTTTATATATTAAATTTGAAAAAACAAACTTTTTCTTTATAATCGAGACATAAAAATTTAGATTTGATAAATTTTTGGTGTTTTTCTGAGAACTTTCATATTTGGGTGAATAGTGAAAAATACTAAATTTTAGCTGAAAACAAATTTTTAATCAAAATAATTTTTAGTGTTAAAATATAAATTTAAATGGTTTTGAAGTATAATTAGATTATATTTTTACCATTTAATCCAATTTAGGTTCATTGGAAGTAATTTCACTTTGAAATAGTACATAAACAAGTGTCAATCATTTGGAAGTTATTATTTCTTAAAATACGCTTTTTGGTTTTTACAATGGGAATTAATTTTAAATTAATAAATGAAATTTCTTTGTTTTTAATTTGGTAAAATATACTTCATATTTGAATTTGGAATATCAAAATTAGTTTGGTGTGAATTTTTAGTATGTTTCTGAAAACTTTCAATTTTTGATGAATAGTGAAAAACACGATGTTATTGGTTAAAACCGACCTTACATTTAAATAATTATTTATTTTAATTAAATTTATTTTAGGTCAAAATATATACATAATACCTATATATGTTCAATTTAATTCATTGGAGTCATTTTATAATAAGTTTAGATATATAAAAATTTTATTGAAATTTTACCGTCTTTTACCCACCACTTAGGTGAATTTTGAAAATTTGCATAAAACATGACTTTAACACATATGTGAAATTAATTTCAAAAACCCAAGAGACATGGTTGATATCAATAAGTAAAATCTGGTTCAATAAGATAAAAGTTTTTTGGTGAATAGTAAATTTTGACTTATTTTTTCACGGTTAAAAGTAAATTTGGTAATTAAAAGTAAATTGATAATATTATTACCCTAACACGTGTCCTAATTCTATTGGATAATTTTAATAAGAGCCAAAACAAACTTAGGAATAAAATATGATCCTTTAGGTCCACTTGGATTAAATTAGGTCATTTATTATTATTTAATTCAATGAAGAGTTAAAAGTGTTAAATTCAAAGTTTAATAACTGAACCATTTTTAATATAGGGGTACACATAGGATAAATTCGACTTTAAATATTCATTAGAAAGATAAATAGATTTTATAAATAATCGTATTTTATTTATAATTTTTAGACATTAAATAATTTAATTTATATATGACACAATGAGGATGCATTAATTACATTATTAATGAAATATTAAAATAATTGATATTATAAATACCCAAATAAATGTAATTTGAAATTTTTTATGAATTAAACTAATTTTAAAGGTTAATATGACATATTAGAGTTGATTATATGAATTTTTTTTTGAAGTAATAGTGTTGTTATTAATTTATCAAAGACAAAATACCAAATAGTGTGAAAATTTACATTAAACAGTTTTTAAAACAAATATTATATTATTAATTTTTATTCTATTCATAAAAATAAAAGGTTCGGCCAAAATGATTAAATAATATTATATATGTCATTAATGAACCACTTGGGGTTCTCTTGAAAGTTTATAGTATGTTTATTAACAATATAATATAAAAATACAAAGAGACATGGTAAATGTCAAACTATTTAACTAAGAGTTAAATCTAAATGATAAGGTTAATATAGCGACCCAAACCTGTCTAAAACATATTGGTTGAGTGGTTTTAGACCCATCCCCACGTTATCCTTTAAAAATTTTATTTTTGAGCCACTAGAACCCGAAAATAAATTTATTATAAAAAAATATTTTATGTTTTTCCTAAGCTGCCCCTAACCCCTCTTATAAAAGGGAACATCCCCTTCTCTCAAATTCACACCTTCAAAGCCATTTGGCTAGTCCAAAACCTGCCCAAATATGCTCTCAACTATCTTCACTTAATCCTAGAGGCCTTACTTTAGTCATAAAGATAAACTAAATAGCCCTTTTGATCAAATCAAAAGGAAGAACCCGAAGAAGAGGTAAATATTTCATCACCTCTTTCATGTTCCTTTCTTCTACCACTTCCTCTTTTTTTGTTGTTTCCATTATAAAATAATAAATATAGTATCTTATATATACTGTGATTTTATTATAAATATGGTACAACCATATTCAATTTTCTATCAATCCTACAAATGACAAAGTCACCACACGTGTATACGTACAGATTACTGTCTCCACGTTGTAGTGTAGTTTGTTATTCAAACAATTAATTATATGGATGGGTTTAACAATTTGTATAACTGATGTAAATAATATATATAACATATTAATAGTTATTTATATATGATTTACCATCAAATTACATACGATTTTTCCATCAATACAATGATATTGTCGCTCGTGCCTACGTACGGATTACCGTCTCCACGACGCGATAAGATTCATTTCCACGTTCACCATTCAGTGATGATTATAAAATCTATATCATTAATAAGTATTTAATAAATGACAGAATAATTCTACTTGAGATATATGTGTGTGTGTGTACTTACATATATTTTATTCACTTAGTTCCATTCAATACGATATGAAAACGGAAACAATGTTTATGCGTACGTACGACCTACCGTCTCCATAAACGGTGTTTTCCATTTCATATATACGTCTGTTATACAAATTTATATTCTAAATATATATGATATATAAAACTTTTTTTATATTCTTGATGTATTTAAATCATGATCTATGTGATACAATCAAGTGTAACAATTTAAAACACGTATGATAAAGAAACCGATTATTTCCCAAAATGTTAATTTAACATTGCTATTATTATTAAATGGGTAGTATAGAGTAATAAATGAATAATTTATGATATAATAGATTTTAATATAGTTCTGGTATAATTTAATAACATAATACTATTTTTATACAGGAGGTTAAACATACCACCGACTAAAGGAAAGTGCAAGGTAAAGGTTAATTTCTCAATCTCATTATGTTTCGAGATTTTTTATGTGTAAGTTTTTACTAGGAAATATTTATTATCCAGGTACATGTTTCATAAAATAGTTTTCAAAGGGATTCTTTTTAAGGGATTTTTTTACTAAAACATCTTTTTAAATTTTTAAAATATTTATTTTTCTAAATCATTCTCATTAATGTCCATGATTTCAAACTAGTTTTTAAGGATTTATTTATATGGACATGAATTTTTTTAAAATGTTAATTCATTTCAAAAGATTCAAATTGGTATTGGAAAATTTGATACAAAAATATCTATAAATTTATTCCATTATAAATTTTGTGACTTTTAAATGTTTTTATGAAAAAAGGATATTTCTCTCAAACAGTTTGACAAAACATTTTCATATATATCAACATCCTTTGATGGATTTTAAACTTATTTGAAGTTGATTTATGATGATACAAAACTTTCATATTGTATTGAAGGTTTTGTGATATGATTGACTGTGGATGTGTTATTTTTATACCATTCATGGTTTGTGGAAAAAGTATTGACATTTTGTATGCTAGTTTTAATATGAATTTTTATGTCATGTTTAAACCTTTTCATATGAGGAATGCATTGGACTTAGTAAGTAATGGGTGTAGCATGCTATAGCTCCTTGATGCATCGGTATGTCTCATGATACAAACTAGTTTCTTGGCACAAGGCCTTGAAAAAATCTTATTTGTAGTCTTGGCACTAGGCCTCTACTATGTGGTTATAAAAGTATGGAATTATGCATTCCTTCATTATGAAATTGGATATTGATATTGCATGTGATTATTCTTCTAGTAGAATATCCATGTGAATAAGTAAATGGCTTTATTTGATTTTATCTTTTCCATATTATGCTAAAGTTCAAGTTTAAAATGCTCTTGTTTTAGTCTTATACATTTCCTTAAATGTTTATGCTTATTTATGAAAGTTTCTGCTTTATTGTTATCATTACTGAGCATCTAAGCTCACCCCTTTCTATGTTTTCTTTTTCCCAGGATGTGAAGAAGTATGTTATGACTGACCTAAAAGGATAGTCTTTGGGATCTCAGTGTTCTATATAGATACAATGTTGTTGTAGATTTCCATTTTATGATGTAAAGTAAACCTTAATAATGTATCTAGTTCTTCCAAAGATACTAAACAAATCGGTCTTTCGAGACTTGATCTTTTGTGATCATGCCAATGATATGTAATAATGCACTGACTTTGGGCTTCTGGGTTCGAGGCGTTACACCCTATCAAACATTTGGAGTCACACACTCAAGTAAGGGATATTTTCATTTCTCTACTTTATTCAAATATATTATTTACCTTATGTCCTATATCATCATTTTCTCATGATGGGATATGTTATTCCATATCCCCATTATTTTAAAATTGATGTAAAATTTTTGATATATCCAGTTTTCTCTCACCAACCCTTTTTTAGTAATTTGTAGGCGATGTTGTTATGTTGCCAAAATTTCACAACAATTTTCTATACCAAAATAATTGTGTAGTTAATAACATAGCCATTTTATATCAAGGCTATTCATCTTTAAAAACATATACCTATTTGACTTGGGACATACATGTATTTATTCCATACACATTTATCCTATAAAAATTATGATGATGAATGAATTCATGTTGTATGATATATGTGGCACACTTATGATTGAGAATGAAATGAAAGAGATAGGTTCACCTAGAATTATATATTGTTGCAATTCTTTGAGTAATGTTTAGTCTCATGAGATGACATTTGGGATAAAGAGTGAAACAAATTCCTTTATGTTACTTTTTCCACCATGATTTCTGGGTGGTTTAGCCTTGACCTATGTTTATGATGTAGTGTTTTAAGTTGTCTCTACATTTCCCATGTTATGATTATCATGTTATATCATATCTCAATGTTCATGTTTACGATTCATACTCTTTTTAATCCCCACTAATATGCCTATTGTATAACATGTTCCACCATATTCCATTTTTATTCCCTTAATGAGCATTATATATCACCCATTTCATATATATTTCCCTCATTTATCACATACAGATTTAAAATCCATGGAATTTTATAATCATTTTAATGAAGATTTAAATAATTTTGTTGTATTTTATGTTCAAGATGTTATCCTATCTATCTAATTACCAAATACACTAGAATTATCAAAATTACAGGTTGTATTAAATGTAATTTTTTGTAATCATTCATGTATTAATGTGAAATAAAGAACAATGTTGTTATATTCTAATTGGAAAGGCATTTCAATTGGTTGACGATACTTCCACTATTTTTTTCTTGAGGATGAGTATTTGAAAACCTAGATCCTCAAGTATTTATAATCAAAACTAGGTTCACATCATATTCATGAATGGTATTTAGATTTTGATATGTTCTCTATGAGGAAAACCATTGTGTTGGTTTAGATCTTGATTTATGGCTTGTCCTGGATCCTATGGAATCTAAAAATATTATATGGCATCACTGTCGTTGTTGGTGTTCTCATCTGAATGAATAGAGAAACAAAATTAGTTAGATTTTGACATTTTTTATGCATCCTAGTTGATAATGATCCAATTAGAACATTTATTGAAAAGTTTTTTTGTCCACAAAAAATAAGGACATCAATTTGAGGATTAAATACGAGAATTTTTCATTATTTTGTGAGTCTTAGAGCATGGTTAGATGTAGAAAAGAAAAATGTAATAAATCACTAAAATGAATTGCCTACTATATGATGGGACACCTAGATTTGGGTAGTATAAGAAATGGGAAATCACGTACTCGTTTGCAGAATACTCATCCGGGGAGCTCTCTATTGCTTGATCTATTGGGAAGTAAGGCACCTATTATAGGTTATGTCATTAGTGGTCAAACTATGAAATCTCAAACAAATAATATAGAGTTTGAAATTTATATGGTTGCTGGGAATGTTTTTATTCTAGAGAAGGGATTTCTGTTGGTGAAGTCCTCCATTTTATAGGTACCCAAGTAGTAGCATATATTCCTTAGCACGTTTTTGGGTAATGGTGATGGAACTTGGGATAACAATGTTAATCTAAGACCTATTGACTCAGCTGCTAACAACATGGAAATATAATATGACATTTAGGTTGAATATGATGATAAAAATTTTGTTGAGGTTTAAATTCAAGAAGATGTTGGCCAACGTTTATAGTCATAACAAAGTATTATCTCCTTTAAGTCCCACAAGGGTATGCATAGTGTGGATATTATTGTGGATCAAAGTGGCGGAAGGGATGAAACCATTAAGTGGGTGACCAGGTTCCAAATCATGCTTTGGTGTCTATCCAAGCCCCTGTTGTAGGGGGAAACCTAGGAAAGTGACTCCTAGGAAGGTGCAGGAAGACATGTATTCTAAGGTAAGATCACATAGTCTTACTGATATTTTAAATAGGACCAAAAGTAAGAAGCTATTCCTCAAGGATTTATTAATTATGAGGTTTTCCAGAACCCTTGGAAGTATATGTTATGAAGGGAATTCCTCTAGCATTGAGAAACCTTGGAAGAATCTTTCACCGACCATTCAATAGGGGTGAGGAGAGGTTGAAAGTTAATGGATAAAAAGGAATGATGGACAATGAGCCTACACCTCAAGATTATTAGGGTGGTGATGGAAAACATGAAGGGGTGGAGAAGAAGATTGCACCCCATGAACATGGGGTTATATTGGATGATTATGGTTCCATTAGGTTACTCCGTAGTGGAGGAGGGGCCACTATCTTCAAGGTCATGGAAGACACTAAATTTTATTTGGTGTTCTTCAGTTAGTCTTGGGATGGTTGAGTATTGAATTTTTTTTTGATGGAACATATATTTTTATTGGTGTTGCATCCCTTTGTTGCAGTTTAGTTTGGAATCTCTATAGGTGTACAGGTGGTGGTAATGGTGGTGGTATGATGGAACACAAATGATGGCATGATTCATGGTGACTAATAAGGATGTCGGGGGTTGTTCCTGGGTACTTTTTATCATTCCCCTTCAATGTTTCTACTATAAAGCGATGGTGGGATATGAGGGTGGTGTCAGTGCGAGATGATGTGTGACTTCATTGTTGGGGGTACCCGACCGTTGAGGTTGGTTGACGGGTCTAATCACTAGTCAGAACATGACTGATGAACAATGCATGGGGCGGTGAGGAACTATCATGATAGTTGGTTGGGGGATTCTTCTGCAGGTTATGGGGAAATGTATGGGGAGGCATCGCCTGGCTATAGACAATGGGATGGCTGCAACGGTGATGAAACAATAGGATGGTTGGTTGGATGCTTCTTTAATAGGAGGCGACAATGATGTATGGGGGGAACCAGCTGCATAGAGTGGTCATGCGGGAAATGATGGTCTTTATGGTGGGCCTAGGATGTAGGGAGTATCTCAATCGAATTAAAAATGGTATCGCACAGTGGGCCACATCGGATGACGGGTTGACAGACATTGGGATTTTGATTTAATTTTTGGCTTTGGGGTATGAATAATTGGGTCCATAGGACAAGTGTAATGTCCTAAGAGTATATAATAATAAATAAAAATGGGCATCAGCGGTAGATTATCGCTTATGGGTGTTATGAACTGTCTCTAAGGCCCTGTGGGTGAGGTGTGTGATAGTTTCTGTGTAATTATGCCTTATTTAACTAGTATACATTATTAAATATTTTAAAATAAATTATTAACAAATATTAAATATAATAAATATTATTATTAAATATTTTGAATGATGTTGTTAATAAATATTAAATATATTATATAAACAAAACAAAAAAAATTAAAAACCTTGAAAGGATGTCATTGTCCTGGAAAACAGCTTCTTTAAAAAACTTCTGAAGAAGATGTTTTCCTGGACATCGCTAACATTTCAATGTTCCCCCTATTCCATTAGTAGATTGAGAATTAGTTTCCCAAAATATAAATTTTCAGAAAATGTTTTTTTATTTTCCTTATATATGAAAAATTGTCTCCACAACCCATGCCATTTGACAAATTAAGGGGGTCACCATAGTCCATGGAAGATAATGGGATACCAACATAGAGGATCAACATTTGGTTGTAGCAGTGAACTCCCTACATGAATAACACTCACCAACATCTCAAGATCACATAGTAATTGTTGATGTATGCCTTGCGGGATAGTCCCCATTCAAAATACCAAGAGGAGCTATGGATTTAATTAAGCATCCAAATATTTGAATCGTATATAAAACATGTTAAAATTAATTTTGAAAAAGTGTACAACAAAAACAATGCATGAATATAATATATTTTTTTTTTAATTCTCATCATTGGAAGCATAAAAATGATTCTAACAAACTAATAATCTATCAAATAAAGATATTTTAAAAAATAGATTCATGTAAACATTCACAACAGATTCAAAACTGAATGTAGAATCAAGAAAAATTTTAAATTGGTTAACTCAAATAAATTCTAAAAAATTTAATACAGGCAAGGTACAACAACACCAATAGATCGTAAAAATATGTAAAGAAATAAAAGAAAAGTGGAAACCCAAATATTATGTTCTTCAGCCAATTGGACTACATGCACAGGGCAAGGGCACCAGGTTTTACAATGTAAAACAAGAGTGCAAAAATACAAGAGGTAGCAAAACAACTCAAGAAGACACACCTAAGAAAATATCCAAGCACAAAGTTCTTGTCACTTCAGGGTCCCATGGCCGAACCAGGGTCAATAATGGTAATACACTCACAGGATAGATGAACACACTCAATGGGATTTACCCAACAACAAAGAAGATCATAAACAAGAACACTGAAATTATAAGAAGTCATAACGGACCTAACCAATTTACTAGTGTTTGGTCAGATCTTGAAAGTGTTGGATCCTCAGGGATCTACGATTCTAAAAGAATATGTTAAGGTATTATTCATCTGATCGTTCTCTAGGCACAAGAAACATATATTGTACCTTCTACAAAATTCAGTACCATCGTGAACTGATGCATCACCACCAATGAACAAGAAAAAATCCAAAACTTCATCACACTTTTCTTCTCTAGTGATCCAAGAAGAGGCACATGGTGGTCCTCCTCCTCCATCGAAAACAAACCCTCCTCCATATTTATTTATGAAATCAGAACCCTAAAAACTAGGAAACCCTACTTTCCAAAACCTACTGCACTCCAAAATGGAGCAGCATAGCCCACACATCGAGGAGGCCCGACGGAGAGTCATAATAACATATCAGTAGGGCCTAATCTAGAGGAAAACTCGGAAGGCCAGATTTCAAGGTAGAAAACCCACCAAATAGATTAGGGAATTCACCACAGAAAACAAATCCATCATTCATATTTCAATTTTAAAAACCTAAAATAAATAAATTTTTAATTTTTAATTAAAAACACACAATGAATAGAAATTCACAAATCTCTACCATGAAAATAAAATGTATAAATATCAACACCTGATGCCCCTGCACGACAAAACCTATCACACTGATTCGAGAAAACATGAAATACTAATAAAAAATAAGAGTACATCTGTGTTTCCTCAATGTGTATCTTAGTGACACACACTTCCCCAAATACAATGACATCTAGTGATAATTTCTAAAAACAGACTAATAATAACATGCTAAACTAAGAAACAACAATAATTGAACACATACCTTCACTTTCCTTAGAATTATGTCATCACATACCTAATCTATAGCTGAAAACAAGCCATCAGAGGTCTGGACAGCTCATATGTGCATGTAGAACACAAAAGAAAGTTGTAGTACCATTCCTCAAACAAAAAACATGTGAAAACAACAATATAATGTATGAAAAAGCTTTAAAATGAAATAGTTCAAATGAAACAGTTGCACCAAAAGAAAAACCATCCCAAAAAATAAGGCTCCAAGCATCTAAAAAAATTATACACTTTCCTGAAATCAACATAGGCATATCTATCATCATGGATCCTCTATGAGATAGGTTCAGAAAACTCACACCCCTAGGAAGACACTAAAACCACATCGATCCAATTACAAGGCCTTGTAACCCACATCAAGAAAAGGGGAAAACCCAAATTGGACAGTAATACTAATTCAATGCCTATAATAATTATCAATGAGACCAAAATAAAACACATCTCCTTCTAAGAAGAAAACCTTGCATAAACTACACACCATATAAAGGGAGTTCCATATACAACTGGGTACCCTATTGAACAACTTCAAGAGCTCTATGTAGTCTCTAACTAGAATGAATACTAGAATGAAAACACCCTAGAAATACCTTGCCAGCTCTCAACTATATTGTTACCAAACCAACACTTACACAAGCTACTTAGAACCTCAAATCACAATGAGGCATAACAGGGAGAAAAAAATACATACAAGTCTATCTATCAAAAGAATAGAAAACTATGAAGGCCACATAAAAAACAATTACATGACCATGATGATCAAAGAAATAAACAAGACTATTGTAAAACCATTTCAAAACATAGAATAATAAAGCACTAATATTGAGATGTAAAATAAATTCCAAATTGTCAATGATAAAAAAATTTGGGGGATGGCTTGTGGGGTAGTTCCAATTTAATATGCCAAGAAGATATCTGAATTTAATTAATCCTCCAAAAATTTCAATTGGATATAAAACTAGATTAAATTAATTCTTAAAGACTGGGAAACAACAAAAAAGTAAGAATATAATACATTTTTCCTTGAATTATCATTAGTGGAAGCATACAAAATGATTCTAACAAAATGAGAAAGAAACAAATAGAATATTTTAAATAAAAGGTTCATGTAAACACTCAAAAAAATTCAAAAATGAAGGCATAATCTAGAAAAAATTTATATTTATTAACTCAAATAAATTCTAAACATCATAATTTAAGCATGGTCTGGTGAATCAATAAGTAATCAAAGGTAGTAATGAAAGAAAAGATAAATGGACCCCGAGATTTTACATGCTTTGGTCAATTGGTCTACATTCATTGGACAGGGACACCAGGTTTCACAATGTTATATAATAGTACAACAATAGAAGTGGCTGCAAAAAAACTCAAGAAGACAGACCTAGGAAATTATCCAACACATAGTTCTTATCACTTCAGGGTCTCATGGTCAAACCAGGGTCGAGAATGGTAACATAAAAAAAAGTTGGACAAACACACTCAAAAAAATCGAGACAACAACAAGAAAAATAATTAACAAGAACAATAAAATAAGAATAAGTCATGCCTAACCGAACCACCTTAATATTGTTCGTTTAGATCTTGAAAGAGTCAGATCCTCTAGGCTCTATTACGAAGAAGTTAGATGAAAATTTCTTTATCCTCGGATCATTCTCTATGTACATGATTCATATATCTCACCTTCCCCGTGATGAAGAACCCTCAAAAACTAATTCATCTTCAATGAAAATAAATAATGAATGCAAAACATCACCACACATTTCTTCTCTAATGAGCCACGCAGAGATGCCCGGTGATCCTCCTCCTCCCTCAAAAATAAATCATACTCCCTCATTCTAGATGAATCCAAAACCATCAAAACCTGGGAACCCACATTATGGAAATAAACTGTGCTCCAAAATGGAACAACACACCCCAATATCGAGGAGGCCTTGAGAAGAGTCATAATAATAGAGCAGCAGGCCCTCATCTTGAAGAACATGTGGATGGAAAGATTTCAAGGAAGAAAAACTACCAAACATATTAGGTATCCTTCCATAGAAAAGAAATCCATCATTTATATTTCAATTTAAAAAAAATAAAATAAATTCCATCTTAATTTTCAATAAAAAATCTATATTGAATAAAAAATTCCTAATAATACTATTGAACCTCATTGTGACAGCTTTTAACTCGGGTTAGGACCTTTAGGGTTTCACCAATGAACAATCCTACAATGAAAAACTGCAGAAGCATGATCCCATCATGAATTATAGATCTAGGTGATGAACAATGCCCAATATCAACTTCATTCATGCCATTACAGAAGTGTGTTTCAATATTGAATTGTAGATCTTGGTGGTGAACAATTCCCAATAGGAACTCCATTCCTGTTGAGAGGCAGCAATCAAACCCGCCATAGTGGTAGCGCACCACATAAGTTTATTACCACCTAGCCATTAGATCTCATGTTGATTGGTAGTGTTCAATATTGACCCTCAAGCCCACCTATTTAATAAACTTCTCAACATATGACCACACAACCATGACTCAAATATATAGAGATGACTGAGATCACTAGAAACGGCTTTGAGAAACTCGAACTCCATCACGATGAGTCCACAATTGATAAGGTTGGAAAGGATATAATTTAAGGAATTCCATATTTCAAAAGAAAACTAAAAGTAAATTGTACAAATGAACAGAAGAAATTGGTTCGAACGAATGAGAAAAAAGAAACAAAAAAAATGAATAAACATTAAGTAAAATGCAGGAAAGTAAAAGATAACACAAGTATTTATGTGGTTCGGACAGGTTTGGTCCTACTAAATAGTAAGAACACCACCACAACTATTATTATTATGAAAAATAAACAAAGAACATGTGATAGAGAATTTTAAACAAATAAATTATGCACTTAATCCATAGAAACTATCCATGATTAAGGCCCTCGACACTCCAGGACTCACATTGATCATGAGTTGAGAATGGTAGAATACACCTCCAAGAAGGATAGAATCACACACACAACCCCAACACCCAGAACAAAATGAAACCCAAAAAATAAAATAAATAACTCAAATAGAAAAGAATCATCTCATGAATCTAGATCCTAGAAGTGTTGGTGAATCAAATAGAGATTCAAGGGTTGTAGAGCCTTGACACGGTCTACACAGAGCTTGAAAGTAATGATCTCTCCAATCGAGGGTATCACCGGGATAGGGGGAATGATGGAATGGGAGTGGTAGAACTACTTTCTTGAATGAAGTGGAAGGAACATTGAAGAGCCAGGAGAAAATCCACGACGCCTCGACAAATGAGGTGAGGCAATGAAGGTGAGTATGAGGTGAGGTGATGGGTGTTGTCAGGAGTAAAAATCGAGGTGGATAGGTTCACAGAGGAGGGTACCTGGAATAATCCTTAAGATTCGGTTGGTATAATATATTGTGAGATTCCCAGGACATGCAAAAACATAATAGTGGATGGGCGGCATCACATCAGATCGTGGGGAAAAAGAAAACAGAAAACAAAGAAACTGAATCCACATATTCAGTCCCAATCGGAAACTAGGAGAACACTAAAAATAAAACTGATAGAACAACCCATTCCCATAAGTCTAGATGCCATACATAATCCCAGCATCCATGCCCATGTGTAAACCTATCCAGCAGACCCACAAGAATGAATCCCACAAAAAAATCCTAAACAGAATGCATAATGATAATAAAATATTTTTTCATGGAAAATAAAAAAACAATTTGAAATCGAAAATCAAAAAATTTCCACCCTTTTAAATTCAAAAAACTTGATGGTGTTCCTAAAAGGCCAAACTAGCCTATGATTAGTTTCAGACAGATTTTATTTAACAGAAAATAGGCCTAAGTCTGTTGAGTCCCCCCGCATAGAGCCTCTTAGTGTGTGCCATAGTGGCACAAAAATTTCTCATACCCACCATTCTAATACTATCATATTACAAATAATATATATTAAAAAATTAAACTGACTAATAAATAATATTAATAAAAGACGATTACAAAGATTACTTATGGATTCATTGATGCCCTAAACTCCAAAGCATATAGATACCGACAAACCAAAAAACCGTCCTTGGGGGTAAAACCTAGTAAAAAATTAAAACATAACAATAGTTAAAACTAATAAAAGTAATAAAAAATAGTAGAAGCGCATAGTAATAAAACAAAGATGTCGATAGGAGAAAAAAAGCCTCCACCTAAGACTAAATGGCTTAGTCCAGCCAAGATAAAACATCCCTTTCCCACCAGTGTCCCATGAAATCATAGTAGGGCCGGTCCTAGGAATGAAAAATGATGACAATAAAGAAAATACACATAATTATAGCTAAAAGTGCTGCTAAAAATCACAAAACATTAGTAGTGTCAAAACCGGGGCATGCCATATTGGTATGGGCCATACCATCCTTATTGTTAGATTTGGGATAGTATCTTTTAATATGGATAGTTTAACTACACACAAAACACCACAAGTTCTTAAATCAGTTCTTATCCTTTCATTCCTGACCAATGTTTCTATCCTAACCTCTAATGCTCAATGTCTATGCTTTATTTTAATCCCCATTATAATATTCCTTCAAACAATGTGTTTGAAGATTGCACAACATAATTGGTACCTTAACCTCTTCTAAAATTATGGAATCATGACCACACATCATAGAATCCTTTAAAGTTCTAAAAGAATCATCCATAATGGTTAAAATAATTAAATCTTTATCTTTATCTTTAACTTCTATATATATATTTCTATTTCAAGAAGAACTTTGTTAAAATCATAAATATGAACATGAAAATAAGTATTGATATTCATCTTGAATGTATAAAGCCTCATTTTCTTGTAAAGGTTTCCAAGAAAAGTTTTAGTCATATACAGATGTTCAAGTTTTAAACAGATGGATTTAGCTATATATTCTTGGGAAAATTCATGAATAACCTTGTCTCCTAGGTTCAAAAGCATCATACAGTGTGCCTTTTCTAAAATAGTTGGGTAAATATCGACATACATTTTGGTAGAAATACCATAGGTAAATATGGTGACTATGGGTTTTTTAGTAACACATAAGGAATCTATGAGTCCATTTTGAACTAATAGTGCATGAATTTTTACTCTCCACATACTAAAATTATTTTCACCATCAAACTTATCAACTTAAAATTTAACAGAAATCACATAAAAGATTAATGGTTCTGATACCACATGTTATTGTTAGAATGTATATGATATAAATAAGTCCAAAATTCCCAACAAACTAAAATGAATTAGTATAAATTAATAAAAGAGTGTGGTTCAAACAAAGGAGAAAATAGAAACAAAATGATGAAAGAATAGTAAGTAAAATGTAGGAAAGTAGAAGATAACATGAGTATATTTGTGGTTCGGACTATTTTGGTCCTACTCCATGGTAATAACACCACCAAAACCATTATTATTTTTAAAAAGAAACAAATAACATAAAATAGGTGTGTTTAAACAGAGAAACTATGCATACTGACCATAGAAACAATCTATACATGAGGCCCTTGCCACTCAAGGACTCGCCCTGATCCTGAGCTGATAATGGTAGCACAAACCTCCATGTTATATGGATTCACCCATGTAAACCCAACAACTAGATCGAAATTAAAATGAGAAAATAAAATGCAGAACCTAAATAGAGAATTAAAAGTCTCATCAATATAGATCTTGGAAGTATTGAAGAAAAGAATGGAACTGTAAGGGTTGTAGATCCTTGACACGGTCTACACAGAGCTTGTGAATACTGAGATTTCCACTGGAGGGGATCGTCGGGACTGTGGGCACAATATCATGGGAGGGGAAAGACTCATCTTTAGAATGAATTAGAAGGAACACCAAAGAACCACGATAAATACAAGATTCCTTGACAAATGATGTGAGGTAATAAAGGAGAAAAGGTGGCAAGGTGATGGGTGTTGTCAGGAGTGAAAATTGAGGTGTATAAGTGAACAACAGAGGGCGCATGGTATAATCTAGAAGATCTGCTTTGTATAATGGATCGTGATAATCCCAGGCCCCATGACAACATTTGAGTGGATGGGTGGTACCACAATGGATCATAAAGAAACAAACAAACATAAAAGGGAGAAGCCTGAGCCACATAATCAACCCTAATAGACTGTCATGAGTCCACCCGAAATTGATTTGATAGAATAGATTATGCCCATTAGTCCATATGTCAAACAATAGTCCAACTGCAAGTCCCAAGCAGTTTCCCAGCCAGTAAGCCCATACAAAACTAGGTTACAAAAACAAGCCTCAACAAATTAATAATAGTAATAAAACAATTTTCATGGAAACTAAAAATAATTAATTGAAAACCAAAATTAAAAACTACAAGAGAATTGGCATTATCCAGCATTACCCTTTATCAATGCTAAAAAAGAGATGATAAAGGGAATACTTTTACCAGTGCTAAAAAAAGAACTAATAGAAGGTTCTTTTATCAGAACTAAAAACACTGATAAATATTCCCCTTTATCAATTCTTTTGAAGCACTAATAAATGGATCCCATTTATCCACTCTTTTCATAGAATTGATAAAATGGTGGACTTTATCAGCACTAAAAAAATTGATTTTAGCACTGATAAAAGGTATATTTCATAAAAAATATATTAAAAATTAAAAAAATTATATTTATATATTTATATATTTATATTGATATGAATATAATATATTTTTTAAATTTTTATTTATATAGGGATAAATACTATCTATGCTCGAAGTCTTTTAAATTTTTATTTATTTTCCCCTATTAACTTGGTTGAGGGGTAACCTTAAATGGCTCATAATCCTAGAGGTACATAGGATTAATACATGACCCATATGCCCCATTGCCCTTAAAAACACAAGGAAAAGTACTCCCTAGAATATTAAAAATAAAACCAAGCACCCAACCTTCCAAGGATATATAAATAGCATTTCACCATGGGGAGCATAATGCCTAAACCCGATGACTGATGGCATACCCTCTCATTTGTCTAATATGGTATCCCCACAAAGTTTTATGTTGCTTCTTTGATGTTCACATCAAGATCTGCAGTCAAGGCCCAAAGATTTTTTTTCTAAACATTGCTGCTCAATATCCGTTCGTTGTCCAAGGAGTCACATCATCAATCCTCCCCACTATCACTGAAGCCTGCCACATAGGGCCACAGTGGTCATGAGTCACCCCTGTAGTTGCTAAAGCCCATTGTTCACCCAAAAACTCACCAACATATGCTCCTCCTCCCCCAATTCCAACCTCCATCCATGGTCGCCACAGAAATCATTAGAAAACTCCAACACCTTGGATCCCCACAACGGCACCACATAGCCTCTGTAACTCTCCGTCTAACTCTGGCACACCGAGCTAGGTGGTTTGCCGACACCTTTTTAGAATTCCACTATAATGACATCCACCCGAATCACTACAGATGACTCTTCTCATTGTAGCGCCTCTCACACGCTATCCCCAACACACACACAACCCCCATTAACATGCTTCCTTATAGAAATTCTCTATAAATGGGAACTGACATTTATTGAACCCTGCTTGGGATGTAGTATTATGGGGTTCCATACCACTAGTCTAATACCCCAACTATATATAAGGATAAATACACATTTACACTTAATATATAAGATATTTAGTAAAAAATGGATTATTAGATAATTAAAAATATATTATTAATCAATATTTTTTTATTATTATCAAGTAATAGACATTTAATAACAATTTCAAGATATTAAAAATCCAAAAAAAATTAAACCATAAAAAATAAGTAGAAAATGTGACTTGAATTTCAAACAGTCATAAAATTTGAATTGGGTATCCATTTGAGCTCTACCACATATCAAAAAAATGTTCTCAAAAAAATACACTCCTTGGGGGATTGAATTGACCACAACAAAAATTTATGTGTCCAAAAGGCTTATAAGGCCTCCAAAACATATTTTTTAGTCAGGGTATCCCAATTATTTAACCTTTGATAGAATTTCAGCCTCGTTTAAGGGAGTCTTAATTTATTTTTTGGTAAAGATAGAATTTCTTCTCATGCCTTACATTCATATTGATATAACTACATGTAGAATAATTTTCGAAACATTACAATGGGTCATATATGGGTGCTCAGGTATGAAATTATTGATATTAATACATATAGTAGCAAGCCTTAGATCATTTTATTCTCATGAAATATAGCATGTTGTGAGTTATCCATCTCATTTTTGTATTCCTCCACATCTAACATTAAGAGAAGATAGATATGGGAATAAATTTGAATAATATATGAAAGTATGGATTATAAATTAATAATCATTGTATAATTTAACACTTTCTTGATACCTAAATATTATACTGGAATAAATTTTAATCCAATTACCTCTCTGCAATTTTCTTATTGTATTGATCAGTTCAATTTTGTGGAAATACCAATTTCAAAGATAATTTCACATAAAGTTGGTACATGTTGAATGGGAGACACACAAGTAAACATGATCGATGCCTGGTTCAAATGGATGATAAAAGTGTTACATATGGGGTCTCAAGGGTCATTCTTCCCAAGAATCACTCAGATCACAACAACATCCTTGTGGATGTCTCCATATGTTTGGAAAGTTCAACTACCATCACATTCAGATCTAACAATGGATGCCTTGTAACTCTTGGATGTAGAGAAACTGTGATTGAGGCCTGGAAAATTGATCCCATTGGTATCCCTTTTTAGAAACCGGCTACAAGGTTAAATAATACTACAGAATTAATCAAATAATAGAGAAAAAAATATTTCTTCAATATTGATTGGGAAATTAATACCCATAAGGATGAGCTTTCCTACTGTCAAATAAGGAACCAACATCAGATTATTCCATCTGGAGAAGAAATTATGGCCAATCTAAGGCTTTATGTTCTTTTAATGATAAATTAAAGTCTAGAAAAAATCATTTGAATGTGATATGGCTAGAGGATGGTGATTGGAAATGAATGTTCTTTTATAAACTATACAATAAAAAGAGGGTGAAGGATGGATCCAAGGCCATTAGTATAAATGGTTGTCTCCACAATAATGAAAGTGATATATCTCAAGATGTGGTTTAATATTTTAAGGGTCTTTACTCTAATAATGAGAAGGATAAAACATAGAATATGGTTGACAATATATCTCCCTATATTGATAAATAGAAAAATAGAGCTCTTACCATGGTTCCTTCTAAAGAGGAAATCAAAACAATTATTTTATCTCTCAATATAGAGAGTACTCCTAGCCTTGATGGATTACTAAAAAATTATTTATATTTTATTGGGATATTTTTTAGGATGACATTCCTCATGTAAACAAAAAAAATAACTCATGGGTCAATGTCATATGGGGAAAACTCAGGTTGTATTGCCTCAATTCCAAAGAAATAGAATGCACTTGATATTAAATACTTCATGCCAGTTTCTCTTGGAAGCACAATCCCCAAAATTATCAGAAATGTCATTGTGAGAATAATGGGGGAAATTGTTAAGCACTTTATCACTCCCTATCAGTTTGTCTTTGTCTCCAGAAGGAACATTCAGAATTGAATTTTCACAGCTTCTAAAAGTATTAATATTATGGGGAATAAAATTAAGGAAGATAACTTTTTTATCAAAATTGACATCTCAAAAGCATTAAATACATTGAAATAGAGATTTTTGTTTCAGGATTTTAAGAGATTTGGTTTCACAAATGACTCTATTCAGATAATAAGCATTATTATCAACATTTCAAGGCTATCCAGATTCATTAATGGGAACCCTATATGTTTCTTTCAATGCATGAGGGGTGTGAGATAAGGTGAACCACTTTTAGGACTCTTGTTTGACATTGCTGAAGATTACTTGAGCACATTAATTAATAATCTCAGTCAAATTGGATTATATATTAAAAATATAGGATGGTAGGAATGATTATTTTTCTTGATGTATTCTTTATGCCGAGGAAATCATCTTATTTAGTAAATATTCAAATAAGACCATATTCTTCATTCTGTATCTTTTTCCACACTATGAAGAGATGGTGGGATAATCCATTAGTTGTGATAAGTCTTTCATTTATTTTGGTGATGTCATTCTAGCTGGTAAGAAAATGATAATAACTGAAAACCTCAGTGTTAGGAGTGGATTTCTCCCATTTAATTATCTTGGTGTCCCCGTATTTTGTGGATAATTATAAAGATACTATCTAGAGGAAATATGAACTGTAATTTTTAATCTACTGGTAAATAGAAAGGGATAGTGATGTCCCATTATTAAGGGATGTGCCTTGTGAACTCAATGATCACATTGAAGTTTGTTTACACTTCCTCCCTTTATAAATCTCCCCAATGTCTCATCAAGAAACATTAAGGAATGATTAGGAACTTTATTTGGATCTGTTCTATATTTGAGAAGAAATTGATCACTATTTCATGGAAGTACTACATCAAAGCCATTGAAATGGGAGGTCTTGGAATTAAAGATCTCATAATATTCAATGATTGCCTCATTAGAAAATTCACATGGAGTCTACTTTCTAATTATCATCCTTATTATTTTCTTTCCAACAGATTCAAATGTAAATTGTTGAATGGATATAAACACTATCTTGTATCTTCTATTTGGCCAGCTCTTAAACAATCCTTTAATAGTATCATTCCTGATACACAATGTCTAGTAAGTAAGAACTCTACTCTCAATTTTTGGACTAATAACTGCATTGGAATCCCATTGAAGAAAATGATAAGCATACAATATGTTTTTTTTAAAATGTGTGTTGATGACCCTTTCATAGAAAATCATAATTATAAAGACATGTTACCAGATCAAAATAGTATGAATATTTAGAATTATTCATTTATGGACATTGATACTATCATATAGAATCATAACAAGAATGTACAGTTCAACGTCAAGGAGTTTTACAGTCTAGAATACAAGGTATTCAACAGAACACCATCATAGATCATGAAATTCAATGCACCATTCATTCAACATTATATATTTTTACTCCTTTGGAGGATATGGGGGATTAGGCTCCCTACACATGACCAAATTAGAAACAATGGACAAATAATTGTTTTAGCCTCTATTTTATTCTTTAAATATGAAGAGGATGTCCAACACATGTTAATGGAATGTATCTTTACATGTAATCTATAGGCATATGTGGAATATTTATTTGGAATGCATTTTTACATTCATTTGTAGGTTCATGAGATCAGGGATCTGATCACTAGTGCATTCCAAAGTGAGTAGGTTCAGAACTACCATCTTTGCAGATGCCATAACGATCTTGTAGAAATATGGAAAATTTGGAATGCTAAAACCATTGATTACTAGAATCCATCCATTCACATGAGCATTCTTTCTATGCATAGTGTGGTTTACACAGCATTATTGATGCAAACAGTTGTAATTTAGAATAGCCTTGATGTCCTCAACACTCTCTGTATTTTGGGTTCCACAGGAAGGCCGGGGAAACCCAAAGATCTTAAATACCTAAGATGGATCCCACTAATCAACTCATGGATCAAGGATATCATTGATGGTGTAGAGTTAGGAATTCTAGTACCATCAAGATGTAAAGGTGTTTTATAAACACATAGTGGCATCGTTAATAGATGATTTTGTCATAACATAGGAATTAGAGTGTCTTATGAAGCATAACTATAGTGTATTTTATATGTTCATAGGTATACCATTCATTATAAGTGGAACTTCTTATGTATCGAGTATAACTCTAAATTTTTGATCAATTCATTGAAAAAAATAAGGAATGTTCCATGGAAAATCTTACCTCAATGTATTAATTGTCTTAGTAATGTTGCATGGCTCAATTTGGTTAAATCACATGCATATAGAGAGGAAAATTGAGTGGATGACACCCTAACAAAGAAAGTGGTTAGAGAAATAATATGATGTGGTCTTTTAGGACCCTGTGTTAATATTCTATAATGGTGGATGGGGAAATGTGTGGTGTAAAACATAAAATTCTCTGTAATGATCCATTAGAATGCTTGTTTCTGCCCTTATTTTTTTTTTAAAAAAAATTTCTCAGGTCCGACGTTGGCCAGATCCAAGATCATTTGGTTATAAATGTGTTTAATTATATTTATATACAAAGACATATATATAAATATATATATATATATATATCTGTGTGTGTGTGTGTGTATTTATTTATTTATAAACACACGCATAAACACAAACACAAAACATATTTTATATATGTATTTATATATATATGTGTGTGGATAAAAAATTTACTAAAATATATATAAATATATAGATATATCTTTAAATATATATAAAAAATAATATAGTGGAGTGAAAAGGTGAAATTATATAAGGGGGAGGTCTCAGGTTCAAAACCAATCAAAGGTAGGGGCACACAAGCGTGTGAAGATGGTTCCTAGCACTGTTAAAGGGGGGATTCAAGTATTGTTAAATGGGTGGGGAGGATAGACGAGCACTACTGAAATGGGGTCAAGCGTTGATAAAAGGGGTTGGTCTACCCTCTCATTTGTAGAAAAAACAAATTCTTTTTAAAAAAATTATTATTATTGAAATTTTAGCAGTTCTTTTTTAGCACTAAAAAATGATCCCTATTATCAATGATTTTTCTATAATTGATAAAATGGGCCTTTATTAGTTCTTTTTTATCATTGATAAAAGGTACCCCATTTTGGTGGCGCTTAGACTATCAGTTATTTTCTAGTTCTGATAAAAATGATTTCTAGTGCTGTTAAAAGGGGGATTTTTGGTAGTGATCCATAGGGATGACGTAGATAGAAATCCCTCATGTTTCCAAAATATACACCAATTTTCCCTAGTGAACCACAACTCAGACGCATAAGCATAACGAGAAACATTCTCTATTTTGTAGAGACATGGAGACTGAGATGAGCCCCATCCAAGTAGTTCTTTTAGTCCTCCAAGTATATACCTTGAAATGTACAAACCCTCGAAAACATCTTATGATTCACTGATCATGAAGAGAGATTAATTGAGGGAAAACAATCTTTATTTCATAAATAAAAAGTGTTTATAGGAGACTCCTCCCACACCTCTCTTTTTATCTCACAAATGAAGCTTTCAAAGGCTCTCTTTCAATAAAATGATCTCTCCTAACTCAAATGTGATGATGGTGGAATGATCCCATGACCCTCCTTAAATATGCATGGTGGGAGGGGTGATTCCCCAGCCTAGGTGCTATGCCCCTATTCTCTGAATCAGTTCACCACAAGACCATAGGTGCGCCTCCTCATTCCAAAGGCTGTCAACTAACAATGAGGGTTTGGTAAGTCAATAATATATAGACTATACCCACTTTTATTAGATTAAAACACCAATTAAAGTAAATAAAACAAAAAATGGAAGAATATATAATCATAAAAATACTAATGTCACAAGATAAAAAATCTACAAATACAGTAATCAACTGAAAGGAAAACATGCCACACTAATGTATGTGCCAAGTGTCAATATGCAGAACTGTAAAATAATGACACCAAAAACTCCCAAGAAGGTCTTAAACCATGTTTGGTTCCCTCATCCATGCTCCATCCCCAATTATCTATCTAATCTTGGACCTTTTCCCTTAACCTATAATGAAGCAACAAATCCTATTTGGGTACCAATCAGGTAGCCTGAATAGGGTGTGAGTACAACTCTATAAGCCACCACCTATGATGTCTAAAACAAATTCAATCAATTGAATGTGTATGAATTGGTATAAATAAATCAATAAAAATGCATAATTATATAGTTTATAACATTTATTAATATTCTTTATTCTACCCCATAATTGAATGAGCATGTTACTATTCTTAGTTTCCACCCATTTGAAAGACTATGTTACCATTCTATAACTCACACGCACTTGAATGTCAATGTTACCATTATATACTCACGAACCCATGAATGTCCATGTTACCATTCTGTACGCACGCAACCATGAATTTTCATGTTACCATTATTATTTTCCACCCATTTGGATGGCTATGATACCATTCTGTTACTCATACACACTTGAATGTCCATGTTATCATTATGTACTCACGATCCCATGAATTTCTATGTTACCATTCCATACTCATGCACCCATGCATGTCCATGTTACCATTCCATAGTCACACACCCATGAATGTCCACATTACCATCCAATACTCATACACCCATGAATGTCCATGTTACTATTCCACACTAACACAACCATGAATTTTCATGTTACCAATTCCACACCCACGCACCCATAAATTTCCATGTTATGATTGCATACTCATGCACCTATGAATGTCAATGTTACCATTCAACATTTAATAATACATAATTCACCATTTACATATATCATAAGTATCTCATTTATCATGGTTAATCAATTATTAACCCCATTATCACATATATAACATCATCACATCAAGAAGGATTAATCAACATTAAACCTCTTACCCCAATATCAAATTTATTTATCAATTAATTAATCTTATCACCATCATTGCTACTTCCACAATTAATATTCGCATAAACCCCCTTAATTAATTCCCCAATTAATTAATCATATAAATCTCTTTAATTAACCAAACATTTAATTAATCTCTTACTCATAACTAATTCATCAATTAATTATATCAATTACCAAATTCAATATCTCATAATTATTTCATCAATTAATTATCTCAATCCAAAATTTAATATTTCATAATTAATTCACATTTAATTATTTCAATTCTCAAATATAAATATCTCATAATTAATTCATCAATTAAATATCCAATTCTATCAATTAAATATCTCAACAATCCACATTAATTAATTTACCTTTTAATTAATCCAAATAATTTCTATTAATTAATTACACAATTAATTAATCTAACTTAATCCCTTCAATTAATTCAACAATTAATTACTCATGTCAACTCTCATTAATTAATCACTTTCAATCCATTAAATTAATTCACTTATTAATTATTCACATCAACTAAATTATTTAATTCTACAAATTAATTAATCTAACTCAGTCCCTTCAATTAATTCACCGAATGATTGTCCACATCAACAATATTAATTAATTCTACAATTAATTAATCTAACTCAGTCCCTTCAATTAATTCACTAATTAATTATTCCCATAAACTCTATTAATTAATTCTTTATTTAATTAATCTAACTCAACCTCTTAAATTAATTAAGCAATAAATTATTCCATCGTAATTGAATTAATAAATCAAATTAATTCTAGATTTAATTATTCCAAACCACTTAATTAAATAACCCTATAATTAATTCACTAATTAATTATTCCAACTCACTTAATTAAATAACCGCATAATTAATTCACTGATTATTTATTCCTGTAACAGCTGAAGATTTTATGAGATAGATTATTTTTAATTTATTTGATATCATGTGTTATACACTACACCAAGATTAGTTTGTGTTATACGCAACACTGTATTAGTTTTTAGTATACACAACACTATATTTGGATTGTTCTATACACAATTTCATGTTCTATTGATCGAATTTATTTCACAGAGCACTAACTATTGATTTTTGTCACTGTATTAAAGAACTATGCTTGTATTATCTTATACGAAACTCTAAAGTAATCTTTCAATAAATGTAACACTGACTTGTCTTCCATTATACGCATGTGTGACCTTCCTAGATAGCTTGTGTTGTACGCAATACCAAGTTTCACTAACAATGATATCTTATTAAAATATTATTATTTCATGGGATATAAACTAGCTATTTTGTATAGTATTAAAATATTTGTTGATTTTATATAACATTAAAATTCATCTTATGTATTTTTTCGAATATTATATAAGAATAAGTTCAATTTTTTGGATAAAAGAATTATTTTTCAAAAATGAAGTTTTTCTGCCTTTTGATGGCTCACCAATTTTAAATGTAGTTTTAAAAACTTTTATATATTCTATTTTACAAAAGAAATGTCTTATTTGGTATTGGGACATCAAAATTTATTTATGTTTAATTTTTTGGTATTTTTATCACAAAATTCTCATTTTAATGAATAATGAAAAATACTATATTTTAATTCAAAAAATCCTTTTCAGCTAATTTATTTATATAGTTAGGTTATCTTTTAAATTGGTTTTAAAGTGTAATTGGATTATTTTTTAAAATTTAATCCAATGTTTTTAATTAGATGAAATTTCACATTTAAATTGTACGTAAACACCTGTCAATCTTTTGATATTTTTTTACTTCTTAAAAACCCGCTTTTTGGTTTTGACAACAGGAATTAATTTTAAATTAATTAATGTAACTTCTGTTTTTTGTATTTTTAAAAAATGATTCCATATTTAGAATAATTGGGTAAAAATTATTTTAATTTGATACTTTTATTTTTTGGATTTTTTGAATAGTAACTACGGTAATTTTTATTTACAACAGTTAAAGGTAAATCGAGTAAATTAGGGTAACAAATAAATTTATAAAGATAGTAAAATTACCCTAACACCTACCAAAATCCTTTTGGATGAACTAAATTATGCCAATATCATCTAAGAGTCTGAATTAATTCATTTAATTGACATTTGTCTATGAAACTGATGTAATTATAATTAAAACAAAAGAAAGTGATAGAATTTTACTCTCATATATGTTATAAGTATAATAAATTTAATGTATTGATAAACTTGATAAAACGTAGAACATAAATAGTCTCTAAACAAATAATTAAATTATATACATCAAGTGAATTTATTTATAATTTTTAGAGATAAATATTTACCATTAATGATGACACAATAGTGATGTAGATATTATTTTATTGATAGAAATATCAAATAAATGGTTATAAAAATATTAAAATATATATAATATGATCTAATTAATGTACACTACGAATTTTATAGGTTAATATGAAATATTAGGAGTGTGTTAAATATTTTTTTAATTTATCTTCAGTTTGGATTTTATTTAAAGTTAATTAAATGAATAGTTTCAAAATTGAAACTATTGATTTTTTATAAAAATAACATATTATTAAATTTTTTTTGAAATTACAAAAAATATTTAAAAATTAAAAATGAAAAATTATATGATTTAGAGTGTCATAAATTATCCAATTATGGATAATTTACAACATAGAAGTAAATATTTATAACCATTTAATATTTAGAATATCATTAACATAAATAAAATTAAATAGATTAAATAAAGATAAATCAAAATGATAAGGTTTAAAATAAAACAAAATCATATCTAAATATTATTGGTTGATAGTATTTAAACCCAAATTCAACTTATTTTCTAAATAAATGAGTTTGGGGCCATTATAAACTGAATATCAATTTATTATAAATTAATATTTCAATACATTCATAAAGTGTCCCTCCCCCCCTCTTATAAAAGGTCACCACATCTACCCACTTACTCACACCTTTAAAGCCCCTTTTATCATCGAAACTATGATCAAATAATCTCCCAACATACCTCAATTCCTTCTATAGGCCACACATTGGGCATAAATCCATCCCAGGGAGACCTTTTTGTGCAAATAGAAAGGATATACTCGAAAAGGAAGTAATTGTTTTATCACCTCTTTCAAAATTATGTTTTTCTTCTACATAATATTCTAATGTTTATATCATACTAAAGTAATAAATCTAGTATCTTATAAATTATAAGATGTTATTATAATGATGTGACAACCTTATATCTCCTTTTATTCATCCTATAAATAACAATATCACCCAGCGTGCGTACGTACGGCTTACCATCTCCATGATGTGGTGTAATTTGTTATTCAACAATAATTAATTTGGATGGATATGTTGATGATTATAATGGATATTAATAATTAAAATAACCTGATAATTATTCTGTATAATTAATATACCATCCAATTCTATACCATTTAACAATTAATTTAATGATATCGTCGATCGTGCGTACATATAACCTACAATATCCACGACGCAATGAGATTAATTCTCTACATTAACATTTAAGAATGATTATAAAGTATATATAAAAAAATATGAATGAAATATATGACATAATAATTATTCTATATTTATGTATATATACATATATATGTCATTTACTTTCTTCCATTCAATTCAATAAAGAAACTGATATAGTGTTCATGCGTACATATAGTCTACCGTCTCAATGAACAGTTTATCGCATTTCATTTATGTATCTATTATATATATTTACATAATGAATATAAATGATATATAAATCATATTTTAAATAATTAGAGTAATTAAATCGTAATCTAAGTAATAATATCAAGAATAACAAGTCAAAACAGGTATGATAAATAAAACATTTATTACCCAAAATATTTCTTTAACATGGAATTGATGAATGAAAGAGTAATATAATGTTATAAGTGAATCATATATGATATCATAAATATTATTATGGTTCTGATACAAGTTAATAATATGTTTGAACCCACTACATAGTACTTTTTGATATATATGAAGCATATCGGACCGACGGTAAGGGACAATTTTTCAATCTCATTATTATACAAGACTGTTTATTAGAAAGTATTTACTGGGTTATATTCATCACTCACATCCATGTTTCCATAATATATAATATTATTTATATTATTATACTATTTTTAATGTTAATTTCACCCATTGGAGAATTTTTATTAAATGTTATGGAAGGAATCTTTCTTTCGTTTTCCATATGAGGTACTTTATGACTTTTCCAACAATAGTATGAGATAAATGTTTTTTTATTATATTTTATGAACAAATTTTTATTTCTTACCAATTAATTATTTCCATGAAGCTTCTTTTATATGATTTCAAGTTTATTTTCGACTAAATTATTTTTTATGAAAAATTGAATGACATTTTGGGAAAATAAAATGTTTTTGAAGAAGAAAGGACATTTTACTCAATAATTATGTTCGAATGTTTTGTCAAAATTATTTTCCATCTAAGATGATTTTATTTAAATAGGTTTATTTTTATATCTCTATTATTGATATGATTTTATTGTGTTAATGATGGGATGCTATTTTATATGGATTATGTTATGACAGAATGAAGTTTAAGAAACTCATTTTATTTCTTAGGTTATGCTATGATGAATGAATTTTTTTTGTGGAACATGTAAGAATAATTTCATTATTAGATGGGTGAGACCTATATCGACCTCAAATGAATTGGGTGTAGATTTATATCTCAAAAGATATAAATTACTGGAATGGAATGTAAATTTGGTTCAGTAATACAGGGTTGGAATGACAAGTAAATCGGGTTCAGTAATACATGGTTGGAACACCAAGTAAACCCATCACAGTAATTTACTTTGTCCACTATGATGGTCTTGGAAGACATGCCTTAGATACTATGGAAATCATATTATGTGATTTTTTTTCAACAATTCCATGTTTTATTCCAGTGTTGTTTTATCATTGATAATGTTCCTTTATGATCTATGCCTCATGTACTTCCTAGATTTATTTCTTGACTCAATATTTTTATATTTAAATATTATGTTAATATTTTTACATTCTTATATTTATGGTAAGTTTTATGTTCTCCATGTTTACCCTTACTGAGCATTTTACCTCACCCTTTTTCTGTTTTCTTTTCCATAGGATATAATGAATATTTTTAGGTTGGAAGACAATGTAGGAAGATTTTTATGGGAGATGCTTAAGATCATTCACCATGTTAAAAGATTATGTTCCAAGTTTCCAAAGAAACTAAAGCAATATGGTATTTGGGAATCTTTTTTTGTCATGTATTATGTATTCTAAAAACGTAATGTAATGTCCATATACGTCAAGCTTGGGTCTTTAGAGTTGGTATAAAAGCGAATGTTTAGTTAACTTTCTCAAACTAGGATGCGAAAACTTTAGTGAGATCACTATAGATATTTATAAGGATATATCTAGGGATTCCCTAGGGATAAATCAAGTATAGGTTTCATTCTTAGTGTTTTTGTGATAATAATGAATAACCTAGGATTAAACCTAAGATATCATAGATTGAAATATTATAACTAATTTACATTACTTGTGTGTTTTTAATTACTGATATATATTTATCACACTTTTCTTTCTGGTATTTTTCAATATCCAAAACTACATAGAACATGGTTAACCATTGAATGTTTCAAATGTGGAAATTATGGGAATAATGAAGATCAATTTACTAAGTGGAAATATCCTGAAGAGAATCATGATGATGGTACTAGTATTAGTCATACTGCTGAGGTTAAAGAGATTTTAAACGACATGTGAAAGGTATGTGATGTTCTTCCATTATTGTTTACATTAAACCTATGAATCTTGTGGTTGAGTAACCTTAATACATGGATTATATTTTAGGAAAGACAAAGATGATGGATATTGAGTAATAATTTAAGAATAAATTTGGATGATTGAGTTGTATATGTTTCGTATTTCAAAGATTATGTTATATGAATCATGAAATATATAAGTGTTTTCTGTATAAGTTTTTAATTAAGGATTGGAAGGGACTTGTTGAATAGTTTTATGGAGATAGAAAAGTGATTTTAGGGAAAGTTGATATACATTTAGAACACATGATTAAGGGGAAGATAACCCTTAATATGTCCCTTATGTTAAGACAATGATTCTTGGCTAATTATTTTTTGGATTTGAATATGTAAATTATGTGATTCTAGTTTCTTGATATCTAATTGTAGATTTATTGACTAGAGGGCTATACTATAATTAATGATGTATTAAACTTTTTGGGACTTAAGGAATATTTCCAATATGTTTTTTAATTATAAAACTTGCATGGTTTCAATAAGGATATCTGATAATTCTGGTTGTTACCGTGACTTAATAGAATACATGATTAAGGTATTCAAATGTTTGTAATGTGAAAACCAAGAACTTCCTAATGAGATATGAGAGACAAATGATAAGTCGACTGATTTCACCACTTTTTAAAGTTTTATATCTTTAGTTTTTGGAAGGATTCTAATGTTATCAATTTATGTATAGTATAAGTTATTTTCCAGATGAAGATTGGTAGATTAGTGTATTATCTCACTATAGGCAGACTTATGAATATTTAATTACCTGTGATAACCATTTATTGAGATAGATGGAACGATCTATCATTCAATCACATGGTATAATAACACATCAAGAATGAAAAAGTCAACTTCATTTCTTTAAAGAATAGATGAGGTTGAAATTGTTTAAGGCATGAACAATGGTGAGATGGTACCAAAATCAAGTAAGTATTTAATCTCATGAAAAAATCTTCAAAATTAGGGAATCAATCTTAAAAACCAAAAATGTTATCTTACTACATTATTATCTGAAGAATAAGGTGGTCCCTTAAATCATCAAATATTTATGGCTTTCTAGCAGTTAACTTTTTCCAAACCTTGTTATCTATCATTATCCATCATAACATGATGGTTAATTTTTTTCTTCCATATCCATGTTTTTACTTCCTATCTATGTTATTATATGTGGAAACCTAATGATGAGTTGATTTGGGTAACTGTTATATTTCTAAATTTCCTTTTTAAAAGGAAGTTTTATTATTATTATTTATGATATGGGTTTCTATAAGACAAACATTCAAGTAGTGAACCTTTTATAACCCTAACAAATTTCGACGGTGAAATTCATTTTAGGGGAGGTATAATGTAATACCTGGATATTTTATGAGATTGATTATTTTAAATTTCTTTAATTTTTTGTGTTTTATGATAAAACAATATTATCTTTCTTTATACACAACACTATATTAGTTTTCAGTATACACAACACTATACTTGGCTAGTGTTGTACAAACTTTCATTTTCTTTTGATAGAATTCATTTCACGCAACACTGAGTATAGATTTTGTTCAATGTATAAAATAATTATGTCTGTATTATATTATAGGAAACACAAAAGTAATATCATACTAAACAAAACATAGACTCGGCTTTCATTTCATGCAAGATCGAACTTACTCGATAGCTTTCATTATACGCAATATTGAGTTTTTCTAAACAATAATATATTTTTAAAATATTATTATTTAATGGGATATAAACTACCCATTATGAATGGTGATTACAATATTTTGAATTTTATATAACATTAACATTCGTATTTTGTATTTTCAAGAACATTATATGAGAACAAACTCATTTTTTGGATAAAAGAAGTATTTTTCAAAAATGCATTTTCCACCTTTTGATGGCGCACCAATTTTAAATCGTGTTTTTAACAATTTTATATATTATATTTGACTTAATAAATGTCTTATTTGGAAAAGGGACAACAAAATTTACTTTAGTTTAATTGTTGGTATTTTATGACAAAATTCAGATTTTAATGAATAGTGAAAATTACTGCATTTTAAATCAAAACTGCATTTTCATCTAATTTATTTATATAGTTAGATTATATTTGTAATTGTTTTTAATTTTTAATTAGATTATGTTTTTATCATTTAATAAAATTTTGGTCATTGGATGAAATTTCACAACTAAATTGGACATAAACACATGTTAAACTTTTTATAGTTTCTGTTTCTTAACGACCTTATATTTGGTTTTAACAATGAAAATTAATTTTCAATTAATTAATGAAACTTATATGGTTTTAATTTTGAAAACATTATTTAATATTTTTAATAATTGGGTCCAAATTATTTAAATATTTTACTATTTGTGGGATATTATGAATAGTAACTACGATTATTTTTATTTGCAACAATTAATGGAAAATCATATAAATTAGGGTAACAAAGAATATGATAAAAATATGAAAATAAATATCATATGAACTAATTAACATGATCCACAAATTTTATAGGTGAATATTACAGGTTATAAGTTTATTAAATATTTTTTTCAAATTTATCTTCAGTGTGGATTTTATTTAATGTCATATAATTGAATATTGTGAAAATTGTTACTATTGATTTTTTTATAAAAATAACATATTATTTAATTATTTAAAAATTAAAAATAATAAAAAATTACAAATGGGTAATTATATGATATAAAATTTCATAAAGTACCCAATTTCATATAATTGACAACACATAAGTAAATATTTATAACCATTTAATATTTAGAATATTATTACCACAAATAAAATTAAATAGAATAAATAAGGGGAAATCAAAATGATAATGTTTAAAATATAATCAAAACATGTCTAAATTGTATTTTTTTGAGAGTATTTAGACCCATAATCAACTTATATTCGAAATAAATTTGTTTGCGACCATTAAAAACTAAAACAAATTATAATAATTTAGTATTTCAAGATGTTCTTTAAGTGCCCCTCCTCCCTCTTATAAAAGGACACCACCTCTACCCATTTACTAAGACCATTAAAGCCCTTTTTCTCATCAAAAATCTACTCAAATAATCTCTCAACATCTCTTCATTACTCATATAGTCCACAATTTTGGTATAAAATCATCCTAGAGAGACCTTTTGTGTAAACCAAAATGTGATACTCGAAAAAGAGGTAATGGTTTTATAACCCCTTTCAAAATTCTTTTCTTCTTATACTTCCTCTTTTTATATTGTTATCAAACTAAAGTATTAAATTAAGTATATTTTTCATTATGAGATTTTATTATAATTATGGCAAAACATTTTTCATTTTTTATCCATCCTATGAATAACAATATCACCATGTGTGTGTACGTACGACTAATCATCTCCACACCGTGGTGTAATTAGTTATTCAACAATACTTAATTTGGATGGGTATAATGATTATTGTAATAGATTTAAATAAGAAATAAACCATGAAAATTATAAAATATAATTAATATATCATCCAATTCCAAACCATTTAACCATTAACTGAATGATATCGTCGACTGTGCATACATATGACCTACGGTCTCCACGACGCGATGAGATTCATTCTCCACATTAACCACTTAGGAATGATTATAAATAATATGTAATAAATAAGAATTAAATATATGACCTAGTAATGATACGGGATTTATGTGTGTGTGTGTTTATATATGCCATTTACTTACTTCCATTCAATTTAATAAGAAAACAAAAATAGCGTTCATGCGTACGTACGACCTTCCATATCCATGAACGGTGTATTCCTTTTCATTCATCTATCTATTATTTATATTTATATACTAAGGATATATGATATATAAATCATGTGTTATATTATATGAGTAATTAAATCATTATCTATGTAATAATATAAAGAATAACAAGTCAAAATATGTACAATAAATAAAACAATTATTACCCAAAACGTTGCTTTAACATGGAATTGATAAATGAAAAAATAATATAAAGTATTAAGTGAATAATATATGGTATAATAAATATTATTATGGTTCTATTACAATTTAATAATTTGTTTAAACTCAATATACATGAGTTTCAGATATATATGAAAGAAATCGGGCATAAGGTAGAGGATAATTTTGCAATCTCAATATTATGAGAGATTGTTTATTCTTAAGTATTTAAAAAGTTATATTTTTCATTCACGTACATAATTCCTAAATATATAATATTATTTATATTATTATACTATTTTTACTGTCAATTTTACCCATTAGTGAATTTTTATTAAACGGTATGGAAGGAATCTTTCTTTCGTTTTCCATACGATGTATTTTTGACTATTCCGACAAAAGAACGAGAAGACTATTTTTTTACATAAATGGAAAGAATATATTTTTATGTATTAATGAGACCTTATTTACATGAATCTTCCTTCACACAATTTCAAGTTTATTTTCAATTAAATTCTTTTCTTTTAAAATTGGATGACATTTTGGGAAAAGAAAATATTTTTGAAGAAGAAAGGATATTTCATCAATAATTATGTTTGAGTGTTTTATCAAATTTATTTTCCATATAATATGATTCTATTTAAATAGGGTTATGTTTTTATCCCTATTATTACTATGATTCTATTCTGTTAATGATGGAATGATACTTTATATGGATTGTGTTATGATCGAATGATGTTTAAGAAATCAATTTTATTTCTTGGGTTATGCATGATGAATGATTTATGTTTTTTTGTGGCACATGTTAAAATGATTTCATTATGAGATGGGTGGGGCCTATATCTCCTTCAATAGAATTGGGTAAAAATTTATATCTCATGAGATAGACATTACATTAATGACAAGTAAATTTAATTCAATAATATATGGCAGGAACGACAAGTAAATCTGGTTCAGTAGTACATGGATGGAATGACAGGTAAACCCAGTTCAATAATGGACTTTGTCCACTATGATGGTCTTGGAATCCATGCCTTGGATACTCTGTAAATCATATTATGTACTTATTTTTTTCCAAAACTCCATGTTTTATGAAAATACTATTTTATCAGGGTTAATGTTCTTTTATGATCTATGCCTTACGTACTGCCAAAATGTATTTCATGTCTCAAGATTTTGATATTTAAACATTATGTTCATATTTTTACATTATTATGTTTATGGTTTGTTTTATGTTCCCCGCGTTTACCCTTTCGGAGAATTTTATCTCACCCTTTTTATGTTTTCTTTTCCCCATGATACAATGAAAGGTTTTGGGTAGGAAAATCACAGGCGAAGAAATTTATGGGAGATATTAAATATCTTTCACCAGTTTAGAAGATTATGTTCCTTGTTTCCAAATACACTAAACTAATATGGTCATTGAGCATTTTTTTGTGTCATGTATTAAGTATTCCTCAAAAGTAATGTAATTTCTATGTACATCAAGATTGGGTAATTAGAATTCCAATTCACTTAATTCAATAACCACATAGTTAATTATTAAATTTCAACAATCTCTATCTAGTAATAATTAATTTAAAACCTAATTACACCGAACCACAATTTTATAATTCTACCCATTCACATTAATTAAATCTATAATTAATTAATATTGTTCAATGGTCTCAATAATTCCATAATTTATTCAACAATTAATTATTCCCAATTTCCCAATTGAACACTTCGATAATTAATTTTACCAATTAATTATAAACATTCAATAATTTCCATTACTCACTCAAATATTTAATTCCTACATTAATTAATTGACCACATTAATTAATTAAATTTATAATTCCAATTTCTAAACAAGATGTATCAAATATACAATCACATACATGTAATTGATAATAAAGACTTGGATTTCAATTTTAGAACACCTACCTCAAATACGATAAACATGAGATATGTATCCCACATCGATTATAGCACATTATTCCAAAAGCTATCGAAGGAGAAATTAAATAAATAAGCATATTATGTTTTATAAAAATCTGATCAAAATACTTCATTTTCTATGAAAACAAATGTGATTCACACCATCCTCTTATCAAGATGAATCTAATGCCTATGACGGCACATTAATCTGACCAATAATGAAAAAGATATTAATTATTGAAGTCTGAAAAGAGAGATATGGAGAGGATAGAGGGGTGTGTCATAGATAATGGGTTTCCTACCACTAACATGCACACCTCCCCAAAAACAAGATCAAATACCATTTCATCAATTATTTTAGTTACATTTATTAATTGAATCATTTATTTATTTATCACTCTTATTTATTTCATGCGGAAACAAATCACCATTTTCGATGTTTCATGGACCTATACCATAAGCCAAAATTAAAAACTCAAAATTGGTCTTGAAATAACCGCCTTAATTTTGGGGTCACGCTGCCATTGACGACGTGTTTATTTGAAACCCTACAAAATAGTTATGACTGAAATAGTGTTTTGACAAAAAATATTTTCTCACATAAATAACCTTAATTAGTTTCTCAAGTAATTAAGTACATCAATCAGAGTAATTAATCATTAATTAATTAATAAATATCCACAAACTCAAAATCACATAATTAATTCTATAATTAATTGTCTAATTCTCTCAATTACATCTACACAAAAATCCTCATTAATTAATTTGACAATTAATTTATCTCATCAATCATATTATTTAATTCATCAACTAATTATCTCAATTAATTTTCTTATTAATTAATCATAAAAAATTAAATAACATCATGTGTATATTGTGCATAAAATTCATACCTTGAATAAGGAAAACCCGTCGTTCTAGACCCATTTGTTGTCTAAAATTTCTTATACAAGACACCGTTTGGAAGAAATTAAATATTTAATATTTAAAAAAATTTATTGAAAAATTATTAAATTTATAAAGTTTATTTTCTTAATAGAGAGTTCCAAACGTCTTATACATTCAAATGTTATACCCCACCTAGGGTAAAAACCCTATTCTAGACAAAACTATGGTATCAGATTTCCCATATGACACACTGTTTTGGAGTTATTTAATTATTTTTGTTAAAATGTGTGTACTTAATAAATTATATTTAATATTTTTATCCATCCTTCACTGAGACTTTGTAGGGCTTAGAATCTCACAATAAAATAGTGTCAAACTCCAAAAAAACAATTGAATATTAAAAAATGTTTACTATCATTTAAATACATTAATATATTTATCAGAATTTCTCTAATAAAACATTTTTGTGAGTTAAAAAAAAGACAACCCATCTTCACAAAATATTTTAAAAGAGACATACCAAGTTAAATTATGAGATATTACAGGAGATTTCAAGTTTAACAAAAAACCCACACCAACCCCCATCAATCCCTACCTACCATGGTGGGTGCAGTTAGAACACCAGCCACCTACCAAGGATGTTGGAATACTCTATAAATTATCCCCCTCCAACTATAATCTGCTTGAGCATTTTCACTGGTCCAGCTTCACTCAAGAAATAATCTTTGTCAAAATATCCTCCTTGTTCTTATTCATGTGGATCTTCATAAGTTTCATCGAATATTGATCCATTATTTTTCATATCCCATGGTAGTTAATAATGATTTTCTTTGTCTAGAAATGGTACATGGATTTTTTTCTCAATTAAAAATCATATTGACTATCACAATGAACCTTGTACTCATTATGGATGAATCTGAGCTCCAAAATATAATTCATTATCCAAAACACCTCTTTTCCATCTTCTAAAGTAGAAAAGTACTCCACCTCTATCTTGGATAAAGTGAAACACGTTTTCAACATTGAAAGTCACGATACATATCATCCTATAAAACTATAGATGTATCATAACATTAACATCCTAAAATTATGATCTCCATCCATATCTGCATTTGTATAGCCCTACAAGATAGGTTTATATACCCTATAGAAAAATATATCTTTTATGTACATTTAAGATACCACATGATCTATTTGATTGCATCATAATGCTTCTACTCGATATTAGAGGGAAATTAGCTCATGATATCTTCTACATGAGTAATTTATAACCTTATACTCACTATAGCGTACATCAAGATCCCAATTTTTGAAGAGTATGGTAACATCTCTATAATCTCTATTTATTCCTTGTATTAGATACATGAACTCTTTATAATCTTTATATGGTCCTAAAGGTGAATGACAACTGGTTTGGATTTTTTTCATTTTGAATCATTTTAGAACACTTTCAATATAATTATCTAAAGACCGAAATAACAACCTCTAATTTATATCTTGAATGATATACATCCCCAAAATATATTGAGCTACTCCCAAATTCATCATATCAATATAATTTTATAACTCCTTCTTCAACTAGATGATTTTCACTACATCCTCCTAATGATCAACATGTCATCAACATAATGTAGAAGAGCAACAAAGTCACCATCCCTAAATCTATGGAAGTATACACATTAGTCCACATGTTTCTTCTTATTGAGATAACTCACCATGAATGATTCAAACTTCTTATACCACTATTTGAGATCTTGTTTCAATTTATAAAATCTCTTGAACTTCTATTAGAATATGAGGTTTTATTTTCCAAAAATCTCAAAACATTTAGGCTGCATCATAAAGATCTTATCAAAAATGAAACCTTGAAGAAAATATTTATTTACATCAATCCTTTAAAGATCCAATTCCAAGATATCTACTAATCGATAAAATGACTTGGATTGAATCCATAACCACCATGGATGAAAAGATCTCATCAAATTCCACTCATTTCTTCTGAAGGGATCCCCTGATTACTGACTGATCTTTGTACTTGACCTCTTTTTTAATCCTTCTTTCTTCATCCATTACACCCATTTGTTTGTTAGTGTCTTCATAACAGTAGGTAATTCAACCAAATAGTATGTATGATTCTTCATAAAATACATCATTTTATCCATCATTGCATGCAACCACTTGAGTTTATCAGGATGAGACATTTCTTCCTAGAATCCTTTGGGCTCCCCCTCATCAGTTAGTAATAGGCACTCCAACATCAAATATTTTTTGGATGGAATCCTTCCACTTGAATATTTTTGAACATGTGGAATTTTAGGATCAGGAGGAATAACATCACATAGTTACTGTGATGGTTCTACCACTTCTTTTAGGGAAGATTAATTGTCCCCTACTCAATGTCCCCCTACATTGTCTCCTGGTCCACTGCTAATGTGTCTTCTTGCACCTCCTCCTATACATTGATAGGTGGTGATGGTACAAGTTTAGGACCATGAAATGATTCCTCGACACTTTAAATTTGAGACATTATAGTATTTTGAGTGTTCTAAATTGCCTAGTCCTCATGGAACATCACATATCAACCTGTAATCACCTTCTTATTCTTCGAGTCCAAAATCTTGTACCAAAACTCTTAATACTAATAGGAAATGAAGGTGCATGGATTAGATCTTCCATTTTTTTTCCTTATCTACTTTGATAAATGTAAAAATTCAAAACTTCTAAATACTTATAAATGAGATTAGGAGGGATTCTTACTAGACCATATCTTAAATGGAATCTCAAAATTCTGCAGGACCAATGTGTTCAAGCTACTGTCCTTGGACCTACTATTTTTACTTTAATTAAGTGTATATTTTATGTATTGAATATTAATAAAAATTCTTATTACACATTGATATTTGTTATGCAAGACTCAAATGTAATAATTTCATAGATTATACATCTCATATATAATGTCATGTTAGTTCTCTAATATAATGATAACCTTAATGTGCTATGATGATATACTTAAATAATGTTCTGTAGTGGGTTAATTTACTGTGACGGGACAAATAGTACATTGACTATCAGGTGAAAATACTCGTAAGTAGATGAGGCTACTTATCATGATTTTTTCTCTTGGTAATCTCTAAGATGGAATATTTTAGAACAAATGCACCGGTTTGAATTCCACATGTTCTGGTGTCATCAAATATTCATATCTTCAAGTGAATGTGATGGTCCTTCGACATTAAAATTATTATTAATTGATGTTACAAATCACATACCTAGAAGTATTTTGTAAATCATGATGCTAATTGTTCAGGTAGAAGTGGGATAAGTTAGGTGCATCATGAGTGACATTTCATTAATCGATTAGTTGAGGAAGGATTTTCACATCCATATTTATGGAATATAATTTCTTGTCACTTTGATTTTAATGGAACCATTTCAATAAATTCCCTGTCCATAGTGTAATGACATGTTTATTTCAGATAGTAAAATAAATATCTATCAGGAATATAGGTTGGTGACATTGATGTGAAGCCTTCTTAATGAGATATTGAGACAAAGGGATTATATTACACATAGAGTGTTCATATGTGGTTTTTGTTATTACGAAGTTCCTTATTTTGGGTTCCTTGACCCATTACTAGAGAATAATTTTGTATTTTCGACAAGAACACCTAATGCCAACAAGAAAGAATCCTAGAGGGTCACACACTAAGTTCTTCTGTTGATCACAATTAAATTCTATTTGAATTTAATTAATAGAATAAATTTTATTCTAATGACTGAGAAATAATTTTATTCAATTTTTATTGAATTATAATATTCAAAATGTATTAAATTATTGTTTTTTATTAATAAATATTTTATTTTATGACATTAATATATATAAAATATTTATTCACTCGATTGTGAATAAAATATTTATTTTATTTACTGAATATTTAAATAAATATCTATTCAATAGACTGTGAAAAAATAATTATTTATGAATAAGTTATTTATCTGATTGTTAAATAAATTATAGAGGAGTTCAAATGGACTAAGACCGAGTCTGTTGACAAATATTAATTAACAATATAGTTACATAATATTTGATATGTTTCATGTTTTTTCAAGCCATAAAATAATAATAATGATATTATAATAATAATTATGTTACATGAGGTTTATTAAAGGCTTTAAATATTATTTTATGGTCTACATGTATTTAAATAATATTTTATTCTAAATCCCATCTCTGTACAAAGACAATTATGTCTATTCTATATTGAATCTAAAAATTGAGAATAGAAAATTATAGATCACAATGAATACTCTCTCAACTCCTCCTTCTCTCTCACTTTAAATAATGAGAAGTAAAATAGATATTTTTTCAATAATTTAGAAGTAACGATCAAGAACGAAAAACACAAGTCATTAAATTTCCCTCACTATCACCCAGTGATCAAGTGGTGTTGTTTATAGATTTCTGGTTCATGTGTGGATCACCAATAAAGGGATTCTAACCTTGGAACCTCACAGTACAATAAAGGTAATATGTTAAGGCCTTTTCTGACAATCTACAATCATCAAGGAAGAAAGTTACTAAGACTAGGTATTTATCTCTTCAGATATCAAATAAATTAATTATAAATTTGATGTGTATGATCCTCCCTAATGGTTTTGGGAAACTACTATTAATATAAATTATAATATATCACCCACCATCACCCAATTCTGCTGCACCCAGAACTATAAAGTGCTATCAAAGTGGTCACATTTAAATTTATAGTTTTTTATTTGATATTTTAACCATTTGAAATCGTGGTTGAATTTTCATTTCATATTATTCATTCTTTAATCTAATCCAAATTTTCATGATTCGATATATTAATCATATTCATTTGCTATTTCATTTTGTTAAAGGTTTAAGAGTAGATGAATAATGACTGTAGAAGCCATTAGGAAGTTTTAAATCATTGACCAATGAAATTGGGTTTCATGGTGTGTAGCCGGAGTACGCGTCGTGTACCCATGCACATTTTACTAAAATTCTTATAGTAATTAACTACACACAGTGAATTTATTGCACACTAAATGTTGACTGGTCCAACCTTGCACATTATAAGTGGATACGTTGAATGTAGCTAGAATTTATAAGTTGTGTAGTGTAGTTGAGTTGACATGTTGAATCTCCAAACGTGTGACTCAGATACACATCAATCGAGGTAAACGGCATGTAGCTAGATTGTAAACATTATGTAGTCTCACATTAAACGATAGAATTAAAAAATACATTAAATTGAAAATTGAATCCTTAAAAACTTATTTTATTGATTGGAAACTGAATTTTTAATTGAAATTTTAATAATGGGTTTAATGAATATTAAATTCTCAATTATTTTATTGTAATTAATGTCATTATTGCTTCTACCATTTATTTTCCATGAATTCCATAAATTATGGGTGTCTCCAATTAAGATCGTAGGATCATTAAGATGAAAGGGATTTAATAAATTAATTTATAAATTAACTAATCCTAGCGTGTTTATCTTAATAATAAAGAACCAATAAAAAATTGAACGCTAGCCAGTTACCTTTTCACAGTATTCCCTGTATGACCGATCATGAGCCTAACCAAGACCTATGTATATATTGGTATTTATTTAATTTAATTTATTAAATTGGTTTTTTATTATTTGATATTAAATCAAATGATTGTCTGTGAGTCATTTCTCCCTCAATTATTATGCAGGACCTGTGTGTCCAAGGAAATTTATGTAATACACTTTAACCAATACTTTAGTTCCCCTCACCAGTGTATGAGTAATAAATACATGTAAATAATATAGCATCCCCAGGTTATATAGGTTGTTCACAATGGGGCCATACTGATTCCAACTCAGTGATGCACAAATATATATATGGAATGTTGTTAGTCTTGATATGATTAAAAAATGTAGTTATTCCACTAGGTTATATGTTTATTTAATTTCTTCTCATTAAATCAACCATTAGATAATATTACAATTAGTTCATTCACTTTATTTATTTATTTATATCTAAGATAAATTATTTTTATATATTCAAGACCGAAGTCACATAAATGAATGAATAAAAATAAAAATATAGATGTTAAATAAATGAATTATTCTTAAATGTTTTATCCATCATGGTTAATATTAACAATAGGTTTAAAGGATAAAATAAGATAAAATATATGCATAAATTAATTAAAATGCATCAAAATAATATTAAGTCATACTAATTCATCCATTACTTGATTGGGAATGAAACCATAGAACTAAATGTAGTACATGACCAAATTATGGACAAATACTTTTATTGGGGAGTTATCATGACTGTTTGGGGTTGACTTAACCATAATTATATTGATTTTAACGTAAAATTATACTCAATACAAATTTTAAGGAAAGTGTTGAGGAAATCGAAGTTAGGAATTCAGGATAGGGGAATTCAATCAATGTATTAGGAAGATGCAAGCATGTAGTTGGAAAGGATGCCTTCATAAATTACTTTCTTATGGTTTTCATGGAATATTATGGATTATTAAAAAAATGGTAATCCTTGCCACAAAAATTTCATAAAAAATAGACTTTCCTAGATCAATGGTGAGGACTATTGGGTTTTGATAAAAGAGGGGATATTTAATATAATTAATTTATTTATTTATTGTTTCACACATAATTTGTAATAAAAATTGTAATGACGATCTACTCTTTTAATTGTAAAATAAAATGGAATTGTCATCATACACACTATCCCTATGATCAATATAAGATAAGGACAACCTCTTAACTATAAGTAACATCCAAAAGTGGATTTGATTCCATCATGTTGTGCTACACCATGAACAAAAATATTATATGCAAGAATCCTTAATTCTAGATTAGTCTTCTAAATAGGTGACTTATGAAGATTTCATTGTCTAAGAAAAGCATTTTAACAACATTGTTTATGTTCAATGTTTGATTCTTTCATTGATTTATAGTGAACTAAAAGTCTCATGAAAACATGGATATGTATAGTATACTTGATAACCTATATAGTATATACAAGGATAGAGTTATATTGGAATAGTTTTATATTTACAAGGAAATTTTTTAGAGAAATATTAGAGAAGGTTTAACAATTAGGCCTCACATAGTCAAGATCATTAGATAAATTGAGCGGTTAGGGGTTTTAGGGTTTAAACTCCCCAAATAAATGTGTACTAATCTTATTTCATCATCACTACCTCATAAATTCCTTATATTTGTTGTGAATTTTAACATTAAAAACATTGATAATTATCTTCTTGATCCTCTCACTCTTTTTTACCAAGTTGATAATGATATAAAGTGTGAGAATCATCCCATCGTTATGGTGACCAAACAAAAAAGGAAAGAAAATAGCTCAAAGTTGAAATCTTCTTCACATCATTCCAAAAGGAAGAAGTCTAATGGGTAAGTAAGGGAATAAATGTTGTGTATTTCATATGTGTATAGAAGGGCCAATAGAAGAAAAATAACACCCAACCAAAGAAGAAGGGTGGATATTTAGATGAATTTCTTATTGAGTGAAATTTATCTATTTCTATAAATTAGGTGTTGGATACAACTTTTGGTACTCATATATTTGTTAAAATATAGGAACCATGTAGATTTAGAAAAAATAGACTTAGGGGAGTTATATCTATGAGTATTCAACAAAGATAAACTTGCTGTTGTGGCTATCAGGGACTACCACCTCACATTTCGATCCAGAATGATCTTGGTTTTAAAAGGTTGTTATTATGCGCCTTTATTTACGAAAAATATTATTTCTATATCCAAGCTAGATGCAGATGGATTTATTTTCAAATTTGGGAATAAATGTTCCTTATTTTATAAAGATAGTATTTGTTTAGGTAAGGAACAATTAAATAATATTATTTATGAGTTTTATTACACAAAAAAAGTAATGAAAATCGATAAAAAAGTTAATTCATATGATTCATACCATTCCAAAATTTGGAATCACCTGCTAAGTCAGGTAAATGAAAAGTGATTGACTAAATTACATAAAGATTGATATTTAGAATATTTTAAATGAAAAAACATAGTTTATGTTTAGCATGTTTACAAGGAAAAGTGAAAAAATCCTTATTTAGTGGCAAAGGTGAAAGGGATAAAGTGATTATTGAATTATTTTATACTGATGTGTGTATAACATTTCTTATTATGGATATGGGTGTGTACCCATACGTCATAACTTTTACAGATGATTTTAGTATATATGGATATGTCTTCTTAAGGAGGTATAAGTCCGATTCCTTTGGTAAATTCAAGGAATTCCAGAATAGATTTGAGAACTAACTTGGTAAGAAGATTAAGAAACTCCACTTAGATCATGGTAGACAATATATTAATCAATACATAATTGATTATTTACAAGAGTTTGGGATATTATCTCAACTCACTCCTCCTTATACACCTCAGTGGAATGGTTTAAGTGAATGGAGGAACCACACCTTATTGGACATGGTGAGATCAACAATGAGTCATTAGAGTCTTCCATTATACTTTTGGGGATAAATTATATAAATAGAAGAAGATGTACTAAATTAATTCTGACTAAACAAACAGATATAATACGATAACAATTATAGAATCGAAAGAAACTCATTTTTTATTACTTACATGTGTGGGATTGTGAAGAATTCGTTAAGGCCTATTTTGGTAAAAAGATTACACCCCAAGGCACAAATTGTATCTTTATAGGATATCCAAAAGAAATAAAGGGATACAGTCTATAAAATCCTTCATACAAAAAGGTTGTGGTTGAAAAATGTCCTACATTTCATGAAGAGGATCTCATATCTAAAAAAGATATCGGGATTTAGATAGTATTAGATAAGTTTCATGATCGAGATACACAATATTTGGCTGAGAAAAAAATTCCCCAAAGCCCTGTGGAAGAAGAAATTATTCTAGAGACACAATTATTACATGAGTGTAATATAGAGGTTAGAGAACCATAATGACATGGATTTCTAGTCACCAAGGATGATGAATAATTATTAGTTGATAATAATGATAGACTAACATACAAGGTGGAATTAAGTGGAATATATTTTTACAAGTGGAAGAAGGCCATGATTTCTAAAATGGATTATATGTAAAAAAACTAATTCTAGATTTTGGTAAACCCTCCAATAGATGTAAACCCCATTTTTTGAAAATGGGTATTCAAGAAGAAACTAGACATGGAAGGAAACGTTAGTAACTCTATGAAATGACTAATTCCAAAATGGTTTAAATAGAATTAAGTAATTTCCCACAATGATACCTTTTCTCCCATTGAAATGCTAAAATCTATCATAATTATACTTTCTATTATGGATTTCCATGATTATGAGATTTGAAAAAGGGATGTCAAAATAGCATTACTTAACAAGGAACATTTTGGATATTTTGATATGCCACAAACCAATGTTTTTGTGACTCTAAAGAATTATATTAAGGTTTAAAAGTTCCAGAGATCCATATATGAATTAAATAAATAATCCAAGTCATGGAACATTCATTTTTGTGAGGCAAAAACATAATTTGTTTTCATAAATAATAAATATGAGTCTTGAGTCTATAAATGGTTTAGTGGGTGTGAAGTTGTTTTATTAATTGTATTTGATGGTGAAAAACTACTCAATATAAATGAAATAATAGTCTTATAGTCCCTTAAGGAATGGTTGAATAGATTATGATCTTTGAAAGAATTTGGTGAGACATCATATATTTTTGGGATCATGACTCATCGTGATAGATCCAATAGTATTATCATCCTAATTAAATGTATATACATTATTAAGATATTGAAAATATTCAATATGGAACAATCTAAGAGGGGTTGTTTCTAGGGTCACATGATATTCATCTTTCTCAGAAAATGTGTCCCAAGAAACATGAGAAAAAAAATAAAATTAAAGGGATTCCATATACATCAACGATTGGGTCAGTCATGTATGATATGCTATGTACTAGGGTTTATTTTATCAACACATTAATTGTGATAAGAAGATATCAAGATAATCTTGGTGACCACAACTAGATGGCAGTTAAGACTTTCCTTATGTTTATGATGTGTGAAAAGGATTTGTTCCTTGTTTAGGGAGGATATGAAGAACTATTCCTCAGAGGATATTATTATTCAAGATTAAAAAATGATCCAGATGGAATGATGTCACAAACAAGATACATCTTCACTTTGGATGGAGCTGATGTGATCTAGAAGAGCTCAAAGATGGTTGTGGTCATATATTCAAAAGTAGAGTCTAAGTATATTGGGGCTTCTGAGGATGCTAAAGAAGAAGTATCAATTTTAAACTTCATCCAAGATATTGACATGGTACCTAGTAGTAAAGATCATATCACACTATATTATGATAATAATACAGTGGTAGCTCTTTCAAAGAGCCATGGTCACATCAGTGAATGAACCACATACATCAGAAATACCACCTCTTGAGGGATTTTTCTCAGAGATGTGAATTTAAAGAAATCATTATTTCCATGAAATACAACATGGTGTAACCCTTGATGAAAACCTTGACTCCAAAGAAAATTTACTATCATGCATGGTCTAGTGGACTGAAGCTCGTTGGCGGTTGGATTTAGTCTAAGTGGTAGTTTGTTGGAGTGGGTGTCTTAGAACCAACTGTTTGTACATAAATTAAATGTATATTTAACATATTTAATAATGATAAAACTTATTATTAAATATTTATAATTTTTTCTACATGAATCTAAGGTAATAATGTTCTAGAGTATACATCACATTGATAAGGTCATAGTAGTTCCATACCACGATGAAAACCCTGATATGATTTGAGGATATTACTAAATAATGTTCTATGGTTGGATAACATACTTTTATGGGACACATAGTACATTTAATGTCAGGTTTGATTACTCATAAGTAGATGAGGATTCTTCTAATGAAGTTCTGACTTAGAAATCTCCAAGATAGAAGATTATGGGAACATTCCCGCCAGTATAAATTCTGTATGTTTTGGTGCCGTGAAATATTCTTATATGTGAGTATGTGTGATGGTCCTTATACTTTAATATTATTATTAATTCATGTTATAACTCAAATAAATATATGTATTTCAAAAACTATGATGGTAATAGTTTTTGGAAAACTTGTATATGTTGGGTGAATCACGAGTGACATGTCATTAATGGATAAGTTGAGGAAGTATTTGTCCCTTCCATATTTTTGAAAGAAAATATCTCGGACCGTGGATTTGAATGGAACCATCACCCTAAATTTGATGTCCATGGTGTAATGACATTTTTAGTTCAAATAGTTAAAGAAATATGTATCAAGCATATATGTTGGTGACATGAAAGTGCAACCTTCTTGATGAGATATTGAGGTAAATGGATTATATTACATAGTGAGTGTTCATATGTGGTTGTCTTCATTAAGACATTATGTTCTTTATATGAGTTTCCAAAACATATTTCAAGACAATAATCTTGGACTTTAGGAAATCCCGCCTAATGCCAATAGGAAATAATCCTAGAGTGTTACACACTAAATATTTCCATTGATCATGATTAAATTCTATATGAATTTAATTATTGGAATAAATATTATTCTCAAGACTAAATAATAATTTTATTCAAGTTTTATTGATCGCTATTATTCACATGGTAATAAATAATCATTTGTTTATTAATAAATAATTTTTTTGATTACGTGATTTTAGATAAAATATTTATTCTATGGATTGTGAATAAAATGATTATTTTATTTATTAGATATTTTAATAAATAATTATTTGCTCGATTGTGAATGAAATATATATTTAATAATAAAATATTTATCTAGGGTTTCAATAAATGATAGAGGAGCTCTAATGGACTAAGACTGAGCCTGGTGAAAATATTAATTAACACTATTGTTACATAAGATTCGTTATTTTGTACGTTGGAACATGCCAAAAAATAATTATATTATTAATATTGTTACATGTCATGGGGTTCATTTAACTTTTTGAATCTTATTTAATAGTTGGCATGAAATTAAATAACATTTTATCCTAAAACCAAACTCTATAAATAGAAAGTTATTTATATTGTATGTTGAATATAGAATTTTATAATAGAGATTTATTGTGCATAATGAATTATCTCTTGAATCCTCCTTCTATCCACCTCTTAATAATGAGAAGCACAATAGAGATCTCTTCAAGACCGAAGAACGAGTGATCATGAATGAAAAATAGAAGAAACTCAATTAAACATGCTAGCACCTGATGATTGAGCGGTGTTTAACAGAGATTATTGGAACATATTTGGATCACCTCTGGATGGATTCTATCCTTGGATCCTCACAGAATAATGAGAGAAATATGAAAGGGTATTTTTAGATGATCAACAATCATTAGTGAAGAAAGAACCTAATATCATGAATTTATTTATTTAAATATTAAATAAATTAATTATAATTTTTTTAATGATCCTAGATCATGGTTTCAGGATACTACTATTAAAATAAATTTTAATATATCACCCACCACCATAGGCTTCCGCTACACCCGGATCCATCATGATGGTGATCTACAGATAATGTATAATCTAAAATGAATAGATTCTCTGCATAATCTCTTAGGCAGCTTAGCCAAAATCAACAAGCTTATGACCTTCTCTATGATGGTTCTATTCATTATTTCTAGAGTTTCATTGTGTTGTGGGGTGAATTGGACCATCCTCTCATGTTGAATTCCTTAACTCCTGTAATGGGAATAAAATTCATTGGATGTATACTTTCCTTTGTTATCTAAATGAAGACTCTTAATCTTCCTTCTAGTTCCATGCTCTACGATGGTGTGGAACATATTGAAGTCTTCTAATAGTTGTTCCTTCATCTTAAAGATGAACACCGACACCCTTTGATATGAATCATTAATAAAGGATAGGAAATATTTGTTACCTCCTAGTGAATCCACCTTCATGGATCTGCATTCTTCAAAATTTTCTAGATCCAAAAACAATGATCTCCTTGGTGATGCAGTATTGAATGAGGCACTATGTTGTTTCCCATATAATTATCATTTGTAAGGATCAATATATGAATACTTATTAATATTGATGTGCTTATTCTTTATTAGGGTAGATAACCCACTTTCGCTCATGTGGTTGAGTCTACAATGCTACATATTAGATGATGTCTCTACTTCCATAAGGATCCTTTCATCATATCCCATGCTCTATTACTGAAGATGTTTTCATATCCATGTCAACAAAAGGTTGTTCCTAATAATATGCTGATTTGAAGGCCTGGAACAAGTTGAACATCCTTCACGGTGATTGTGTATCCATTGTTTTTATTGACATTAATATCACCCATGACAACAATATCTTCCAAAATAAAATTCCCCATATTGAGAGCACCAAAGTAATTAGATTGAGAAGTTAATAAATACTCATGATGAGGAGTGACGTGGTATGATGTCACAGTATCAACCACCCATTTTGTGTCTTGGATTGATGTATTAAAGCATGTCTCTATTTCATATTTGTGGAAAATATTTATTTATCTTATAATTATTTCATGTGAATATCTATTTCTTCTTTTATTATTTCAACTCTCACCATTTTCTTGTAAAAAAATCTTATAGTTCTTCTTTATGTGTCCCTCCATGCAATAATGGTAAAATTACTATGACGGTTTCCTACCATATGTGGATTTTAATATTATCATGATTTGGCATCTGTTTATAGCCCCTCAACAACCTCTCATGGTGGAACCTCTTTTTAATTTCAATTCTATAAAAATTTATACCAAATATAGAAAAATATATCTCACTGTTGTATTTAGAATAGTCAAAAATGTTTGAATCGATTTCTAGATTATTGAAATCGGACACTTATTGATCAAAATATGACCAAATCAATGACAGAATACATGATAAACCAATTATGTGGAGATGATGTAGAGTTTATGTGACTTTCATAGTATCTATCATAATATATGTGGAATCTCATAGATATTTGAGTAGTATTGTATTATCTGTTAATGGGGTGTTACATCACCTGAACTTTGACCAACCATTAATAGAACCTTGGGATATAATTTTATCTCAATTTTTTTGTTGTTTTATGCCTTTTTAATTTCAATAACATGAAATTTGAAAGTATTCATTCAATATATGATTATGATATTCTTGTATTTTGAATCATTGTAAAATCTCCATTGCTCGCCATTGTTTCATTACAATCAACTCTAATACCACTATTGTGATTCACGAATATTGAAGAGAGATTAATAGAGTGGAATATTCTTTATTTCATAAAGAAATTTTTTTTCTTTAGTCCCCTCCAACACCTCCATTTTTTCTCAAACATGGAGCTCTCAAAGTCTCTCTATCAACAACAGGATATATCCTAGATCAAAACTGATTAAAGAGAAATGATCCCATGGACCTCCTTAAATTGGAATAGTGGGAGGTGTAATGTTTTACATAAATCCCCCACAAACATGCCCCAATACCCACCTTCCATGGTTTGTGGATTTTTTGCACCATCCACAATACAGGGTTGCTAGAATACTCTATCACGGTGAAGCAGTTTCAGAACTCTTGGGAATCCATGGAAGAATATCTTTAAAATTCGATGCCTCATTGATATACCTAGAAGTATATTGATAAAAAAATAATTCTATAAACTGTATTGGTGGTCTCCATTAACAATAATACCAACTATTCTCTCCACTGAGAAGCATAAAATACCCCATTTGGTGGGCTCCATAGATCCTCCATGTGGTGCCGCATCATTTTCCATGATGTGTCTCGCATGGTTTTTCATGTCATTGTTTTATCTGGTTCATTGAAAATCTTGATCCCCTTCAAGGGTATTTAGTTAGATGAATGTTTATTTTTGAAGTATCATCTATGTCTAATCACCAAAATTTTGGTTCCTCATTTCTTTTTATGAGTTTTTGGAGAAAGTGTTGTTATTTCATGATTTGGGCCAACCATGAGCCCATTTCCAAATATAAAAACATATTTTTTTTCTTTTATAACTCATTCATTTTTTAATCATTTTTGACTCCTTAGATGTACCAATTTTCCTAAATTGACATACTAAAAGTACCATATCCATTTTTACCCCTTATAAATTCATAAGCATGGTGAATTGGGGTTACTTATTTTTAATAATGGACCAGCCCATGGGCCCATTTCCAATTTAAAAAAATTAACTTGTTTCATTTATATCTAATTCAATTTTTAATATTTTTCAGTGATCCAACCTCCCAATAGTATAAAAAATACTTATACTCACCGCAATATATTTTTTAACTTTTTGGAGCTCAATGGAATCACTTATTAGGTCGAAAGATCTCTGGTTTCCACAAAACGTCCGGAATTGAGAAGGTAAATTGTTTCACCCATAAGTCATTCAATTCATACTATTTTCCCCAAAAATATTCTTTCATGGGTTCTTCAAGATATTATGAGACTCTAAAATAAGTTACAACCAATAAAATTCTCTCTATGGATGCATATATAATGGAAGATGAAGAGTTTTCTAGTTGAAAAGGTGATATTCCATCTCCTTTCTCCTCCCTCTTATTCCTCCTTTAATTATTTCGTGGTTTTATAATCTCCAAGAGTCATGATAGAACTAGTTTTATTATATCTTATGAATAGTTTTGGGGTTTTTGTTAATTTGGGTCTGGTCATCATAGGATTAGGTTTTCAAACCCTTAGATGGTGATATTGGGTGTGCGTTTCCATTACGCTAAGGATTTGAGTTAGGATATCCCTTGAACATTCCTTTATCTTTTAAGATTCATAATTTTATTATTTCTTCCACATGATATATATGTTTATTATTATATTTTGAAAATATTTTGTGAGGTTTAGAACCTTGTTTGTGGTATTATTAATATATAAAATAATCTTGTACAAAATATTTCATGAAATTGGTGATTACTCCTTGTCAAGTTCTTAAAATAAATTGTTTTGTTTAAAAGGGAATGTCAAGTATTCGTTAAATTGCCGAATGGATTTTATGTGTTATGTTTGACCTAAAAAATTTTTTTTTGGATTTATAAATGATTTCGAACAATGATAAATGATATCTATGTGTCCTTATATGGATTTAAAATTTGTATTTGGGTTTACAAAACAAATGGGTTTTGGTTTACAACATGTTTTGGCCCGACTTGTCGAAAAATGGCCCGTTTCACATCCTTATGAAAATTATTTTGTTTTGAATATGTAACCTGAATGTTTTAAGGGATTTATGAATGTTTTTTATACTTTAAATTATGTTTATACACCTTCTTAATAAAAATGAAATTCATTCCTTGGTCAAATGATAGTTTTGAGAAATGTATAAAGGCTCGTTTGGCATTTGTTTTTTTTTGTAAAAATGGTTTCCATGCGTATTTCATGTTTTATCTATTGGGAAACGTTTATGGTCCATGAAAATGATTTAATAATCGGTTTTAGGGCTGAAAAATATGGGTTTTTATGTTATTTATGGGTTTGTTGCCTTAAAATATCATTTTAAATGGATTTTATGTGACATGCCTCGTTATACTCCTTGAAATTGTTTTACGAATCTTTATAGTGCTTTATAGATTATTGAAAGATACGTGAAGAATTTTTGCAGGATGTTTGTGCATTTATGTTTTGGTTATGTAATTTTGATGTGGGAAGTGTATTTGATAATATGTGTAACATGATTGAGCACTAAAGGGAATCTCAGGTTTCTAGGTGGGCGGATGTGTACTAGTATGCCAATGATTTAGTGGGGTTTAACACCTATTTCACATAGCATGTTTGACAATGACAACACTAACTAAAATATTATTATGATGTTTTTTGGGGACCACTAGGTTATGGGTATTATCCTTACTAGTGTCTCATGTTCATGAGAACACATCTTTATTCTGGTTACTTTCACTGAGATACGAGGTACCTTGGGCTCACAACTAACTAGTGCCTAGGGGTATTCCCGTGACTTGTGTTCATTGGAAATTTTGTACTCACAGTCAGCATACAGTGTGTTTGGTTGGTAAATTTAGTAGTGTTTTTGATTTATTTAAAAGTGTAAATTCTTTATAACATCCCTCTTGAAAACTATTTTCATTTTGAAGTTTCACGTCTTTGAAAATTGTTACTAGCATTCTTATTTATAAAACATACATGTTTTTGTATGGTAGTTTGTTTTATATAGCATGAGACATCATTTAAAAACATACCTTTATATCTTGTATTTAATACTTAAAATTATTTTTTCTTTTATTTTATAGGATGTGCATTGGGAATAGAATATTGGGCTAACCTACTAAGTTTTAATACTCATGCCTATAGTCTCATTATGTGTTTAGCCCTTGTGAAGGTTTTAGCTTGAGTTCGATCTCCTTTTGAGACGTGTGATAATTATGCTGGAGAGTGACTAGAAGGGTCACATTGAGTTATTTGGTTATTGGTTTTGGTCAGTTGAGTTGTTTTTTCGTTTTACTTTTAGTTTCTTGTAAAAATAATGTTCAGTTCAGTTTTTATATAAATGTATTTTGGGTAGTACATTTCATTCCTCTATTTGTTTTATTGTTTATATATGGGCGACATCATTCCCTTGTATACTCTATTTATGCCCCTTGTGCTTGTCGCCATCCTAGGAGGATCGGGAACGCCTCTCGGGACTTGTCATGGGCTTGCCCTTGGGATCATTTTAGGGTCGACTCGAGCTGGTTCGTGACAAAATGCTATCAGAGGAGGTCAGCTCTTAATAGAACGTTCTTTTTAGAATGCCCTTTTTATTTGGGGTAAGTCAAGATAGATGGAGTAGGATTGTCGGGACATGAGGGGTATGTGTGGGAAGAGTATCGCGAACACTTTATCATTCTGTTCCTCTAGTTTCAATGGGAAGTCTGGTTTTATTAGTGTCTTTTGTTCTTGTGTATTGTTTGGTGTTGGAATATGACAAGGGGAGTCTGAATAATGGCCTCTGTGAGCTCGCAGGGCCTGGAAATCCATGTGGAGCTAGGGAATAGTCCTAATAAGTCTCTTTGTGTTAGTTTTCTGTTTGACATATGGCCTCTAACAATATGGTCAAGTCACTCACCGACACTAGTTCCTTTTTTTGGTCACTTGGACGTTTCATGAATTCTGAATTTTTGTTTTGATAATCGTTGTGTGAGAATTGTAAAAATGAGTTTTAAAGGAGTGGTTGGTTTTTGAAAAGTGGAAAAGGGGTTTTCAAAAATTGAATATAATAATGGTTTTGTATGGTGGTCCTTTTTGTGAAACAATTTTTTGGGAGGAAGTGGAATTGATTTAAAAGGATCATATTTTCCCTAATCTAAACTTGTGGTTTGTTAAAATAAAATTCTTTGAAAGTGTGATTCATTTTAAGGTGATTCTGAATCTTTTTTTAAATGGGGTGTTTTGGGATGTTAAAAATTGTATAAATCTTATGAATTGGTTTTGGAAATTGGTTTTGAGAGGTTAGTGTTTTCCTAGAAAGGGCATTGGTCTCAATGGACATTAGATTATTAAAAGATACCTTGCTGAATTTTAGAAAATGGGAATAGATTGTTTCGAGTAGCTTGGTTATTTTAAAAGATGTTAAAAATTAAAAGGGGTAGGTTTTTAAGCAAATTGTTCTTTATGAAGTTTTTTTTGTTTTGTGAAATATGAAAAGGGATTTTGATTTGGTGGTTGGTGTTAATTTTTAAGGTACATTATTTTAGGAATGATGTTTTTTTGTTTTAGCCTTTGGAGTTTTCATGGGTTCTCACATGCATGGTTTTATTTATATCTGGAAGGATAGACTATATGGAATGGTGGTTGGGTACCTATGGTGGCATGGAAATGTGAATGTGGGTGAGACTTGATGAAACTCCATTGGTGAATGTAGAAACCCACCAAGTTAGTTTGTTTTTCAAAAGTGTTTTGAAATGAAAAATTGAAGCCTTTGTTTATAAACCAATGGTTATGTGGCTAGTTTTTTCCATGCCTTAGAAGAGTTTTTTATTCATTAAGATTCCTTGTGATCTAGAATTCATACTATAGTTGTATCTTGAGATGAGAACTTTTTGGTGGCTCAGTTTTGAAGCAATGTTCATTGGGTTTCTAAAGATGTGTTTGATATTGTGATGTGACCATGGATAGTTCTCTGTTAGAAATATTTCCTATTGATCAACATAAGGATTCATTTAAAATGTTAAATCAAACACTCAGGATGATTACTCAGCATGATTTTTGGAATAAAGATCTGTTTGGGATCGATTTAAAGTGCTTCCAGGTCGTGATAATTCTTTTGGATATAGAAGTTTTGTTGAGTGATGTTGATGTGTTTCACCGTATTCCTTGTCCATTCTACCCCTCATTTGAAGTGAGATAGAATTTTGATATGTAACTATGTGTTCCTATATATATGAAGATGTTTTGTTGAGCATGTGAGTTTTTCTTTGAGTGTTCTTTTATTTATCACCCTGACTACTGTGCAGCAGAGGCTTCAAGAATTAGGGCTCTATCCATAGGCCTCGAAGTGAAGCGTTTCACGCAGGTAGGAAATCTCCAGACGTGTGGGGAGCATTACCAGGCTCCTGCCTCCACCATTGTGGTATGATAGTCTCAATGTCTCTATTGTGGTTCCTCATTTATGTGAATTTCCATTTTTTTCAACAATAGTGGTGGACTTACCCCTCACACAGTGTCTATGGTTATGCCTTCATGGATGTGGGTTTTCGATCAATGTCCCTATGTGGACCGCCTATGAAAATAGGGTGTGGTCTTGGGGTTACTTGTTCATAGGTGGAGAGTTTTGGGTAGTTCCTTTGTTTCTTTTGTGGTTTCAATTGCCTAATTATTGGGTCCCCTTCCCTCCCCTCATTTAGTGGGGGGGTTCAGATCAGTGTCGAATGTGTTGGCCCGGTTCTTGTTCCCTCTGTTCGGGAGTGGGTGGTTTAGATGTCCATGTTTTAACCCTATTAACACGGGTTTCTAGGTTTTTTTGGGTTAGTTTTGGTGTTTTTTTATAATTTATGACCAATTCTAGTTAATGTTGAATTCTTGTTTGTTCGTTTCAAGTTGGGTTCTAATGGTGGGGAGACCCACCACTGGTCTCGTTGGTTTTTTTCACCTAAGAACATATCTACTGCTAGTTTTTTTTAATGGTGGGGATTCCATTCCATAATCCACTAGAATATTTGGTTTCTATGTGTTCTATTTGTTTTCTGTGATTTTTAGGTTCCTTGGTAGAAGGCCCAACAACTGGGTTCTTGGTTTGGTTGTGGAGGTAGTGACTTGATCTTTCGGTTGATTCTCAGGAAGTGGATGAAAGTTTTTGTGTTGGTTGAGGTAAGAGGATTAAGTTCTGTTGATGGTTGATGGTGTTTCAAAAGATTAGTAGGATAGACCATATAGATAAATAATCCTTAGGTTTTGATCAATCAGCTGGAATGGGCTATGTCTTTTCGGGGATGAAAAGTATTAATGGTGGGGAGAATTGTCACACCCAGTTTTTCATGTCTTTGTTTTGATCTAGTTCATTGGAAATCCAGATTATTTTCAAGGGTCTTGGGTGATCTGAAGTTGAGTTTTGAAGTTTCATCTATATCTAATCACCCTAATTTTGGTTCCCCATTGCTTTTTTAGGATTTTTTGGAGAAAGGGTGGTTATTTCATGATTTGGGCCAACAGTGAGCCCATTTCCAGATATAAAAAAAAATTGTTTCTTTTATAAATCATTTATTTTTATTATCATTTTAGACTCATTCTACTTCCCAATAGTCCTTAAATGACATATTAAATGTACCATATCCATTTTTACTCCTTATAAATTCATAAACATGGTGAATTGGGGTTACTTATTTAGGTATTGGGCTAGCCCATGGGGTCATTTCCAGTTAAAAATAAATAAATTTTTTCTTTTATATCTAATTAAAATTTTAATATTTTTTAGTTATTCCACCTCCAGCGCGATCCTAAATACCTATATTCACCCCCATTATCGACATTACCTCTTTGGAGCTCAATGGAATCGCTTATTAGGTCGAAAGTTCTCTGGTTTCCTCAAAACATCGAGAATTGAGAAGGTAAATTGTTTCACCCATAAGTCATTCGATTGGTACTATATTTCCCAAAAATATTATTTCCCTATTTCTTCCTGATCTTAGGAGTCTCTCCAAGAAGTTACAACCAATTACCTTCTCTCTGGGGTTGCAGATATAATGGAAGAAGAAGAGGTTTCTAGTTCAAAAGGCGAGATTTCTTCTCCTTTCTCCTCCCTCTTCTTCCTCCATTCATTATTTCTTGGTTTTATAATCTCCACTATTCATGATCAAGCTTTTTATATTCTATAATATGAATATTGATGGGTTTTTTTTTCTTTTGGGTCTAGTCATCATAGGATTAGGGTTTGTAAACCCTCAGATGGTGATATTGGGTGTTTGTTTCCATTACGCCAAGGATATCAGATAGGATATCCCTTGTACATGCCTTTATATTTTAAGATTCAAAATTTTATTATTTTTATCATATGATACATATATTTATTCATATTTTTCAGCATCTGTAGAATTTTCTTGTTTTGAAAAAATGGTTGTTCAATCCTTGTTTTGTGAAAGGTAATGTAGTTTTGTCATAAAAGTGCACACCAAGTGTTTGTTTAAATGTTCCACTATATTTCCAGACTATTTTTGTGAGGTTTAGAACCTTTTTTGTGTTATATTGAATATGTTATAGTAGCTTTTATAAAATATATCAGGAAATTGGTGCTTATTCCTTGTCAATTTCTTAAAATAAATTGTTTTGTTTAAAAGGGCATGTCATGTATTCGATAAACTTCTTGGTTGGATTTTATGTGTTATGGTTGACTTAAAAATTATTTTTTAGATTAGTAAATAAACTAGAATAATGATAAATGGTATTTCTAGGTCCTTATATGGAATTAAAATTTTTATTTGGTTTTAAAAATGAATGGGTTCTGGTTTGCAACTTGTTTTGGCCCGACATGTCGGAAAGTGGCCCGTTTCAGAACCTTATGAATATTGTTGTGTATTGAATATGTAACCTGAATGTTTTAAGGGATTTATGATTGTGTTCTAAAATTCTAAATGAGTTTTATAGACCTCTTTAATAAAATTTAAATTCATTCATTGGTCAAATGATAGTTTTGAGAAAGGATTAAAGTCTCGTTTGGCATAGGTTTTTTTTTGTAAAAATGGTTTCCATGTGTGTTTCATGTTCTATATTTTGGGAAAATTTTATGGTCCATGAAAATGATTTATTAATTGTTTTTATGGCTTCCATATCTCTTTTCTTATGTTATTTATGGGTTTGTGTCCTTAAAAGATAATTTTTTAATGGATTTTATGTGCAAGGCCTCGTTATACTCCTTGAAATTGTTTTACGAATCGTTTTAGTGGTTTGTTGATGTGTGAGATAAATGTGAAGCATGTTTGTGGGATGTTTTTGTGTTTATGGTTTGTTAATGTAATTTTTATGTAGAAAGTGTTTTTGATAATATGTGTAACTTTATTGAGAACTAAAGGGAATCCCGGGTATCTAGGTGGGCGGATTTGTACTATTATCCTAGTGATTTTGTGGGGTTTGACATCTGTTTCACGTAGCAAGTTTGATGATGACTGATGATGATGTTTTTGGGGTGCCACTAGGTTGTGGGTATACTCCCTACATGTGTCTCGTGTGCATGATAGCAGATATTTATTATGGTTTCTTTCACTGATATATGAGGTACCTGGGGCTCACAACGAACTTGTGCCTAGGGGTGTTCCCACGACTTGTGCTCATTAGCTATTTTGTACTCACTGTCGGCAGATGGTGTGTTTGGTTGGTAAAATTAGTAGTGTTTGTGATTTATTTAAAAGTGTAAATTCTTTATAACATCCCTCTAGAAAACTATTTACATTTTGAAGTTGCACCTCTTTGAAAATTGTTACTAGCATTCTTGTTCATAAAACATGAATGTTTTTGTCTAGTAATTTGTTTTATATATATTGGGATATCATTGGGAAAACAAAAATTTAAATATTTTATTTAAAACTTGAAATTTTTGTTTCTTTTATTTTAAAATATGTTCATTGGGAATATAATATCATGCTAACCTACTTTGTTTTAATAATCACGCCTATATTATTTTCCTATTTTTAGCCCTTGTGAAGGTTTTAGATTGAGTTAAATCTCCTTGGGAGACATGTTATAATTGTGTTGGAGAGTTAATAGAAGGGTCACATGGAGTTATTTGGTTATCAGGTTTGGTCAGTTGAGTTTTTGGTTTAGTTTTACTATTAGTTTCTTGTACAAATAATGTTTAGTTAATTTTTTTATAAATGTATTTTTGGTTGTCTATTTCTTTCCATTATTTGTTTGACTGTTTATATATGGGAGAAATCATTCCATTGTGTACTCTATTGTGGCCCTTGGTTCTTATCACCATCCTAGGAGGATCGGGAATGGCTCCTAGGACTTTTCGCTGGCTGGACCTTGGGAACGGTACAGGGTCGATTGGGGCTGGTTTGTGACATGGTCGGTTTTCAACTACAGTGAATTTGAGGATACTCCAAATATCCAACAGTATGAATCCCCACATAAATTTGGATTAATATATGATAATACCAATATAACATCTAAAATAATTCTTCACTGTTCAAGACATGGAAAATATTTTATGTCGGAATAAGGTTTTCTTTAAATTCATTAATTAGTTTCATTTTAAAATGTGCAAGAATGAGTTTACAAAATTAAAATAATGATTATTTAATTGTTGAAAATAAAAAAAATACTTTCCTGATATGTCACACATATTTCCAAACATATTTCCACTTTCTCATTAAATTAAAAAAATGATTATGTGTTATTACAGTATGAATCAATTATGAATTTATAATGTAATATTATGAATATTCATGCTGATTTTCAACATGAACAACTAAAAAATTCAATTTCACGCAATAAAATTAAACAATATAATTCAATTAACATCATTCAAATTTAAATTACATTTTCATTTAATATACACTAAAATTATTTAAAATTCATTATTTTTTTTAAAAATTTATCGAATGATGAAAAATATTCTATTCACTTGAATTAAATATAAAAAAAGGATATTTTGAAATTAAAATCACATTTTAAAAAAATACCTAAATTATCATATATAATATATGATTTTGTGTCATATAGGTGTTTTCACCAATGATGAGTTGATTCGTGTGTCATGTATATGCAACATGATAGGTATGGATCAAGATGGAAAACTTGTGCATTGGATTTTTAAAATGATTTTACAAATTGGAATTAATTTTTAAATGGGTTTTAATGGTTTTTAAAATGTATCGTTTTGAGAAATATTTTTTGGAAAAAAATTTTGTTTAATTTTTGTGACCATGTAAAGAAAAAATATTAAAAGGTTAATAAATCCACTTATATATTGATATAAATTTGTGCATAATTTTTTTGAAAACTCTTTAAATACACAAAAAATGGAATTTTATATAGTACATTGAATAAATTTTGGCCTTTTGTATTAAAAAATGACTATGTATAGAGATCATATTTATAAGAATGTATTTGGGAGTATAAAAAACTTTTGGGACTCCTTAATTCATTTTCCCTAAAAAAATAGACACTTGTAGGAGAAACAAATCAAGTGAGAACCAAAATAAGTAAATAAATAATCAGAATTTAAAACACAAAATCTTAATATGAGAATAGAATATAGGGTGTAGTATTTTGATGATTGGTTGTAATATATTAACCATGTTTTCAATTTCTTCTATACTCTTGAAATGTCAAATATGGAGTTCACTAATTACATGTTGGATGGAGGAACTCATAAGTGGTGAGAGAAAAAAGTGGAAAATTTTTAAATAACAATATAATATCATATATATTTTAAAATATGTTCAATTTATTGTTTTCCTTGTGAAATTTATGTTTAAGAATGATTGATATATCCTTGAATCAAAATAAACGAGCATGAAAATGCTACAATATGAAGCACATTTTGCAGAGTTGATTTGTTTTTCAATAGAGTTAATTATGAATGAAAATATTGAGGATATAAGATTTGATATTTTTTTCTTTGGTATAATAGTCAATAAAAAATTAACCCAACCAATACACCCACCTATTTGGTGGTAGTAAATAAATCACCTATGGTGGAAGTGTAAATGATGGATATTAAAATGGAGAATGTTTTTCTTACTTGACCATGTAGTGGTAATAATTTTTATAGAAAAAATGAAATGGAATAGCTTCCATTAAAAATATAATAATAAAATATAATAAATCCCATGTTCATTTAAAGTTAAAAAATAGATTGGGTGTTATAATTGTGGTATCTTGGTGCATCTAAAGTGAGATTTCCTAATAAACGTAGGACACATCATCGGTGTACATATATTATATACTTGAAAAAGTATTGTATGGAATATATTTTTGGAACCTATAATCAGTTGAAAGGATCTAGGGTGATTTAATAGATACTAAGGAAAATTGGAGTGTGTTCACATATGGTGATAGGTGGTAACCATCAACAAGGATAGATGTAAAATAACAAGGGATCATTCAGTACAAAACACCATTTAGAATAATTTCTGATAAGTCCTGTGATAGTATGAGGTATCTTTCTTATTACTTATACAATGATATTTACTATGTTTGGAACAGGTGGATCTCATTAATTCACATTGACCTAAGTATTATACTAGATGAATTTTCATGTGGAATTGATTCCTTCTTCGATAATGATTGAGACACCTCTTGGAGTAATTTGGAATATTGAGTTATATGTATTTATTATTTCATTATGACTAGTGATGTAAAAATATTTTGGGGATTTTATTCTAAGATATTATAACACATGACCACATAATTATAAGGGACTAAATATTAAGTATTGTGGATCAAGTTAATTATTATAGTAATAGAGTTTATTTTTCCTTACTCGATGGGAGTATGGACTATTATCAGGGAGAGTGGGGAATTCATTCATGTTCATTGGGACCTTATATCATAATAATTGGGGAATTAGAATACCAAATAGTTAGGTTAATTGTTTAATTAGTGGAACTAAAGGATGAATTTAGGTTACCACTAGTAGTAAATTATTTCTTAGATGTATTTTTCATAGTTTTTTCAGAAATGTGACTAGAGAGTGATTCATAATTCACTATCGAATTGTAAACTAGTAAAGTTTTGATATCATTGAATTTACATCATATGGTGACTATAGTGTTGTTTTAAAGATATATTCAATTTGAAGATTTATAAAAAATTGATATATTTGACCAAACATTTTGCCTTGGGTGGGGCAGGCTCTTTATACTAAGAAGGATAATAGTGGGATATGATTATACAAAGAATATAGGGAGAAAACCAATAGAAAATCACAAATGTATTCCATTTTCCTTGAAATTATGATTAATTAAATCAATTTAAATGAATTATTTTTTTCAATGATTTGATTAAGTTCATGGTCTTACCAATGAGGGTGAAGAGTGAGTAAATTCCAAATACCACTTTAAGAAGATTGTTCATACACTGGGAGTTTTTGGTAATTGTGTTTTGGGATACCAATGCTCAAAATATTATTATATATTTTATGAATCACATATTTTAAACTCATATTGAATTGATCATATTGGTGTTTAGATATAATATATAGATTTACTCAAGTTTAAAATAAGTGATTGGAAACTATTTTAGGATTATTGTGGAGATGTTTTAGAAATACTACTTTTCTACAAAACAATACAAATTTTTATCTTTTATTCAATAGGTAATTATTTTAAGACATGTTATCACAAAATATAGTTTTCTTGTTAACCTATATATGGTAAGAGTGGTTATGTATTGGGAGAAGACCATTATTTATTTAAGATATATAATTTTCTCAAATTAGTGTGACATTACAAGCATTAATTCAAGACTTAATAAGGTTATCATCATTGATAATGGTGTTAACCTAGAGGGATGTACTATTTGAGTGGTACAAAAAGTACTAGGAAACTTTTTATGACTGAAATATAAATTTTATGTATGCTTCGGTATCAGTCCTACGTGAAAATAGTAAAGGGAAATTTATGTATTTTGATTCACCAAGAGATTATTTTGGTTGTGTGACATGAAAAGGGGAGAATGTGGTAGAATATGGATCAAGACAATTAACAACACATGATAAAAATTATCCAATGCATGACTTTGAGAAATTTGTACCTATCTAATCTTTGAAAAGCTGGAGGCATTACCTGTTTGGAGAGAGGTTCATAGAGTAGTAATTTAATAGAACATAAGGTATATTTTATCTCAGTTGTATTTATATATGAGAAAAATAATATGCCTATAGTATCATTAGAAAATTTGTTTTGGAGTTATTTTACACTCTAGGTAAGGGTAATATTTTAGAATATTCCTTGGGTAGGAAGACTCAAGTGATTAAGGAATTGGAAGTTCAGTGTCAACTGTTGATCTTAATGGTAGATATACATTTGGATGCTCATAAGGATGATAAACTATGGATTTTTTTAAATTAATGTCACATGTGATCTTCTTAATTAGATAAATAAGGGAAAATTGATACTAAATAAGAGATGATTAATGATAACCAAAATCAGGTGGAGAAAACTGATATTTATTCACTAGCATTGGATTAAAATATATATTTCACAGATATAATGGCGATTCTCTCCAGATTGAAATAAAATGTTATAAAATTATCTCATAAATATTTTTAGGTGGTTCATCTTGGATTATAAAGTTGTATACTGACATCATATGATAGTTTTTGTGGTATGGAATAAAGGAAGAAATAGTAGGGCACATATCTTAAATTTTGATTTTTAAATAGATTAATGTTGTTGATTTATGACCTGTAAGGTAATTTAAACAATTATTAGCAATAAATAAAAAATTATAGAATATTATAATTTATTCTGTAGTTATTTTACCATAGCCATTGTGAAAGAATGATTCTATCTAAGTGATTTCAGACTGACAAAGAAATTTGACTCACTTGTTACCCATTTAAGAGATGTGTTTATTGTAGTACATGGAAAAGTTATATATATTTTAAATATAGATTTTACATAGATTAACTTAATATACCATATTATATAGGGACCCTCAATTCACTTTATGGTTTTAGAGTTGATTTTAGATGGAAATGAGCACTCAATTGAATATAATTACATCATATCCTTATAAATATGGGGAATTACAAAGAATAATATAGAAATTGGAAGACATGCTTCAAGCTTGTGTACTATATTTTGGGATACAATGTGAGTTTTGTACCCATTAATGTTCCTAGGATAAATTTTATACATCTTCTGTTGAATTTTTTACTAATATAAATGAATGATAATTTTTTTTGTCAATGAATATGTTGATGTTCTCAAAGGATATCAATGTACACATGCATGATGAGTTAAATTTATTGATACCATGTTGTAACTACTGTCAATATATCCATACAGATTTTCATAATTTGAAAAATAAAATTGAGGAATATCATCAAGAGAGAATGAAATAGATTATAGAACTCATGAATATATTTTTAATATTATATATTATTTCATGTTTAAGTATGTAGATATCTCACAACACTATCCAAAATGATGGTGTGGTGGCATGAACCTCTGAAATTAGTTGGCTATGGATTCTCCAAATGATAATAAAGGAAGAAAGAAATATTAAGGCTCATGATTTATATTTGTGTTTGACTCAATTATTAGGAATCATGATGAATAATTATATATTTTATGGATGTTTTAGAAGAAAGGATAAGGTTTATATACATGTACAAGAAAAATAAGTGAAATGTTTTTTTAGATAAAATCATAGTAAAATAGTTGTGTGTTAGATTGTAATTTATTTATGTTGGAATTATCTGGATTATCATCAAAAATTAACCATGTCATAATGGAAAGAGAATTATACTACTATGAGGAAATAATTTTCCACAAATGAGATTAATTATTTCACAATTAATTATGGTTACGGTGTGACATTTTCAAAGATTCATAATGGTTTGGGTATAAGTAGATTAGAATTTTATGTATTTTTATCTATTACATGACAATAGCATGTCATGATTTATGAGTTTTTTAAGGAGGAGTGGGGTAAAAGAGGCCAAGATGGATGTATTTTTTGTCATTACAATCATGGAATAATGCCTCAATTATAGTCATCATAACATTAAAGTTCACATTGCATCAATTTTCAATGTCATGGTTTTTATAGGACATAGGAGATGAAGTGGCTACACAAATATGAATTACCAAGGATGTTTCATTATATAATTTTGAAAATTTTTCCATATTATATAAAAATAAACCAGAATGAGAAATATACTGAAGTTAAAAACATATGCTTGAAGGTTTTGGGGCACAATATATTTTGAAAAATAAATAAATATTTACCTGGTGAATAAATATTTATTAAATATTCAACACATATATGTATATATATATTCTCTCAAATAGCTAGTGATTGAATATTTTTCATCAAACCAACATGATTTATTATTAAACCACGTATGGGAATAATATTTATCCAACATGAAAAATTCATATTTAATTTAACTAAGGTTCTGAATTCACTTAGTGTGTAACCCCTAGGACACTTTCTCTATTAAATTAGGGTATACTACCTAAAGTCCAAAGTTCTCATTTGGTAGCACACTAAGTCTCTTATAGAGAAATAATTTAATGTAGAAAAAAATGTGTAGCCAATTATTAAAGTATATAGTGTAATATAATCCCTTCATCTTGATATCTATAATTGAGTAGGTTGCATGATAGTGTTATCAATTTATATACTTGATGTCTCTTTGAATTTCCAAAAATGAAATTGCTAAAAACACTACCATGTACATAGAATTTATCAGGCAATTCAATTTTCATTAAAGGTCCATAGATTTATACTTATGTTAAATAAAGGAATGGATATATCCTTTATCATATTATTCATTAATACAATATCACTCATGATGCACCCAATGTATCCTACTTCACCTTGATCATATTTCATCATGGTTTTCATCAATATAACAAAGTACATGGATCATTATATGTTTTCATGACCCAACCCATCAGGGTATTAGCCATTAATACCCCAACCATACCTACAATAGGCCATGGGATAGCGACTAGTGCGAAGTAGGAATATTCCACAAATGGGAGAATTATCCAAATGTACTTATAGATACAAGCACATCTAAAAGCCCAAAAAATATTGAAATGTAAAACAATAGTAACCAATTCATGCATACATATATATCCCACAAAAATAATATGACAGTAAATTACTGAATGTAGAAAAGGGGACCAATACAAGACCAACCAAAAACTATACAGAGTCCAAATATCTCCATGGGTGAGGACTACAAACAAATGAAAACTATTTGAAAACACCTTGGTCTTTCAATCTCATTCTAAGCTCCTCCTACTCTGTGTCATCCTAGGGAACCATCAAAAGAGTTATCATCTATAAAATACATGACACGTGTGGAAAAATACCATGTAGGGGTGAGTAAAACAATACCAGGTAGGACACCCCGAAAAAACTAAACACGAATCATCAACTATAGTCAATATAACAATAGGATATTGCAATAAATGTATAATAAAAAACATGCAGATATACATTAGAAGGACACCACATCACCAGGTGGTCACAACCAAATGCTAGCCATAGGATTCTACTTGAAACAATCCCCATTCTAGGAGAATCTACTCCATGGTCTATGATAACACTAGATACACTCATCCAAGAGGTCATGATCACTAGTCCCCACCCATGAAAGCTCACTGGAATCAGAATAACCAGATACTCTGATATGGGGTCATGTCCAGAACTACAGGGGGACACCACAAACCCAATCTGGGTCAAATTGTTATGTAGGGGATCGTATACTAATGATAGTGTGAACCCTACCAATATAGAATAACAGATAAATGATAATGACCCTACTAAAAGATGTTACACTAATTCCAAAAATACCACCTAGGTTATAAAGATGATAGAGTATCACGCTCTAGTCTCATAGAGGGATACCACAAACTCTATTTGAGACTCTTCTTCTAGAGGGGATCATAATTCTATGACATGTACATAATGACACACTGTGTCTTCTAAGGAATGCACCAAGGAAACACAATAAAACAAGAATTGTCCATAATAACAAAAAATGTCTACAAACAGACTTTGAGAGGGTATATGCGTATACTAGGGGTACACGATGTGTCCAGATATCCCTAGGTTTCCCAGTGTGGTAATTCCTGACACGAGATGTAAACACTAAAATATAAGGTGTGTGAGAGGTACACACGATGTGTATAGGCTAGCCAGAACTAGCCCGTGTCATTTGGTCATTCCCATTTATCTATGGTTGTGTTCATGTAGTAGCATGTGTACACATGGCTGTGCATGTGTCGAAGTACATAGTGTTTCCCTTCCCATGTACTCCTAGTCGTGTATGTGTACCTTCTGACGTATGTGTTGAGTCATCAAAGATGGTACATATGACATGTGACCATGTCATATGACATGTGATACTATACTGCAACCAAAACCCTAGCGCCATAGCCAGGGGCCCCACATGGCGTGTAATCCCAAAACACACACCATGTAGATTTGGATTTTCCATATCCATCTAAATATTCCTCCACATCACCCTATTCATAAATAAAACCATCATATTTGACAAAAATCATATATCTAGGGTTGTATAGCCCAGGTCATCACCACTAGCATGGATCCCGGTCCTCAATCTACATGAAAAATCATCTGTTAAGCCATTCTTCATCATGAAATAGAAACCATGATGAATGGAATTGAAATTATATCTGATCCATCATGAATCATACACTGTCATATTCAATTCACAAACTTCATCCTCCATCATAAGTTGTATAAGAGGTATCAATCTGTTGCACTGAAGATCAATTATGAAATGATCAGATTCCTGGTATTGGTAATAAATTTGGCTAAATGAAATACTATTGATTGTAGAATGAAGAGAAGTGGGAGAATTACATAATCAAAGAAAAGTGAGAAACAAACCATTGCCATTGTTCATTCAGACTCAATCGTTATTCATAGAGATAGATAAATTAAGAAGAATAAAACACAATGGAGAATATATGATTCAATAAAATTAAATATTTCAATGATGCATGTATGAATTCTATTCATGGACTTGATCCATGTTTATCGTGGATTAAATAAGGGGATGGATGTTTAAAAAATCAATCATCCTACCTAGATTTTGGATTGATTATTGATGAAGAAGTGTGTTATGTTGACATCATTAATGAGATCCATGAACTATGTTGGTGTAATGATCCTTGGTATGATCCTGATCCATCATCATTCACTAATAATGACCTCCAATGGTTCCCTAGGTCTCCAAGGTATAGTGGCCAACCCTGATACTAAATATATAACCATTATTTATATAAAACTCATTCTTTGCATCAAAAAAATTATTTATTTTATTCATTTTGACCCATGAATTTTTTTTCCACAAAAACCTCATTTCAAAAAAGATTATGACATGACTAGGGTGAGCTCGCATTCTGAACTCAACAGTTCCCTCATCATTCTAATCTGAGCCCTCATTCAATAGCTATTTCGCTTTTTTAAGAAAACTATTGATGTTTTTATTAATACATTTAATATATTTAAAACATTTAATCCCAGCACATTGGTACATAAAATCACACGTGATCTTTACGCCTATTCTGGAAAATAGTCTAAATAATATAAAAAATAATACATGGAATATCTGATCCATTATATTCTCCCCACCTTAGGGATTTTCATCTGAAAATGAGAAAAACCTACTCAAAATATTAGGGTAATGAGCTCATATCTAGGACTCCTACTGTAACGACCAAGGAATTTATAGAATAATACTTTTTCATGTCTATTAATATTTATAAATAATATATAAATTTTATTTTAAATATGACACATTTATTGATATCGTACTCAACACGGTACAATGGGTTTCTTTGAAATCTTCTGTTTCACACAACTTTGAGTTATACCGAAAAATAATATATTATTATTTTTTTTTAAATGGTAGTTAACACATAGTCTTTGTATTGCTGGGAATGAACATAATTTCATAAATTATGATTCAATATGTTTGTTAAATGTTTTTAATTTTATCCAACAAATTTTAGAGGCTTAAAATAAGAATGAATCTGATTTTAAGCATGAAATACTCTAATATTCCTTAAAAGGTCAATTTATCGCCTTTTGATAGAGAACCCTATTTAAATCTAGTTTTTGACACTTTTATATGGTATATTTTAAAAAATAGAATTCTTTTTCAGAAGAGGAACATCAAATTTTACTTTGATATTTTGGTATTTTTCTGATAAAGTTCATTTTTTAATGATGTCAATAATACAACATTTTAAGTTCAAAATTTTCCTTTCATCTAAATTATTTATATGATAATATTGCCCTCCTAAATAATTTTAAAGTGTAATTATATTATATTTTTATCATTTAATCAAATGATATTCATTTTAAGTAATTTCACTTTGAAATTGTACATAAACACATGTCAATCTTTTGGTAGTTTTTACTTCTTAAAAACACACTTTTTGGTTTTGACAATGAGAATTAATTTAAAATTAATTTTTTCTACTTGTGTGTTTTGAATTTGGAAAAATATATTCTATATTTGGAATCAATAATTCCAAATGGTTTAAATAGGAAACTTTTATTTTTAGACATTATGAATAGTATCTTTATTAAATATTTTATTTACCATGGTTAAAGGGTAAATATGGAAAATAAGGATAACAAATAATATTATAATAATAATAAATTACCCTAACACATGTCCTAACCCTATTTTATGATATATTTCCGACTATGGTAAACCTTTGGTCTATTTTAGGACCCAATGGAGCAACTTGTGTGTGAAAATGACATTTAATTACTTTTAATTTAAAATTAAGGAAAATATAACAAAAAAATTTATCTTTTACTAAAACAATATTTATATGTCGTTATATATGTGATATCATTGACTATAAATTGTCATTATAAGTCTAAAAGATTTTCATACATCATAGTATTTTATTTATAATTTTTATACATCATATAAACCAATATATTTTATGACACAAAGGTGATGTAGTGATTACCTTATTAATGAAAGATTTATATAAATGAGATTTTAAATATTAAAATAAATTTATTTTGAACCTTTTTATGTCATAAGTGAATTTTATAGATGATTATGAATTTTTATCTTTGAATTAATGAAGTTTATTCGAATTAATCATGTTGTTATAGATTTTTACAAAATTCATGATATGAATAGTACAAAAATTGACATTAATGAGTTTTTAATTAAATTAGTATTTTATTTAATGATATATTAGTCCAAAAAATATAATACTCCATAAAACTAATTATATAATGTTCTAAGTGTCAATAATGAATCACTTTAGGTTCTATTGTCATTTTATGGTAACTATATTAACCATATAGTATGAATATAGAAGAAGACATTGTAATAGTTAAATTAATTAACTAAGGGTTAAAGATAAATGATAAGGTTAAATTTGAAACCAAATATTTTCTAAAAGCTATTGTGATAAGGGATTTATACCCATACTCATCTTATATTTTAAATATATCACTTTGGTGTTATTATAATTCAAAAATCAATTAATAATAAAATAATAATTCAAAAAATTTCTAAAGCCACCCTCTCTTACAAAAGGAAACCATCTCTAACCCATTACTCACACCTCCAAAGCCCCATGGCTCTTCCAAAATCTAATCCAATAATATCCCAATATTCCTATATTTCTCCTATAATCCTTCTCCTAACAGTAGGTAATTAAAGAAATCCCTTTGTCTCAAATCAAAAGAAGTTGCCCGATTTGAGGTAATGTCTTCTCTCAAGTTCCTTTATATTATTTTTCCTTCTCCACTCCCTATGATATTCTAATAATTTGTTTATATTACATAACCATTATACTCAATATACTAGGTTATTTTTATGAAAATTATTATAACTATTATTACAGAATCCTCCATCTAATGGGTATAGAACATACTGTTTCTGTAGATGGTGAATTACTGCCTCATGAACTGATGATTGTTCAATATTATCCTATCACCTCTTATGGTGACCATTATAATGAAACTTTAATTATATATGATATATATGATATTTATTTTATCTTTATGATTCTATAATTCTCATTTATAACGGACCTTTATACTTTTCATGTTGTGTAAATACAATAATTTCATTTGAGGAAGTGTAGACTATCACCCCATCAAAGTGATATGACTCGTACATGCCATTCATGGAACGTATAATGGATGGAATTAATTAAATTATGTAAAATATATAACATATATATTATATTATAATTATAATATACCTATGTATCATTTAATTTTCATTTCATTATAATGAAAAGAATTGAATGTAGCATTCATGTGTATGTACGACTTACCATCTCTAAGAATGGTGCATTTCATTTCTTATATCAAAATTCTATTGACTATTATAAATAAATACATATTGAATATATATGATATATATTATATCTAAATCATGAATATCATTCTGGAGATAATGGATTTTTGACCACATGGACAATTTATAATTATAACAAGTTCATTTTTAGTCAAGTTCCGTACATCAACAAAATGTCTGATATAAACTAAAATAATTAAATAATTGTCATAGAAAGTTAATAAGTGATATAAAATTAATAATAACCTTGAAAAGTTTTTTTTCAAGTAGAAATTAACTTAATTTTATTATTTATGAATCTAATTAAAGAACATGTCAAATCGAAAACAAGGTAAGGGACATTGTCTTAATCTCCTTTATTTGGGGAATATTTTGATTTCTACATGACTTGATTTTATACAATGTATAAACACCTTTGAATTATAATTTCATTCAAAGGGAATATTTTTATATGTATAGTTTTACTAAACAAATAAGTAATTGTTTCTTTTTAATGTATGTGGTTACAAAGACCTTTCCGTCACTGTGAGCATTATTTGATATTTGACTTCCTAAACAAGATTTGATGTTTTTAAATGGAAAATAAATACCATATACCGTTTTTACATATTATGATATTGAAAATGGTTTTTAAAGTGTATTTATTATTTAAATATCTTTAAATTATTTCTTGTTATTGCAAATGAAATTTTATGTATGAAAAGTTGGTATTTTAAATCTTTTATGTTTGATGATTATATAGTGGTACTTGGAAATTTTACGGGTGGTTACGTGATAAACCAAATGGTGGGTGGTTCCATGATAAACCAAGGATGTGGGGTTACATTATAACCTACAATTAATTGGGTATAAAAGTAGGTTGTTTGAATATTCTATTTATAAGAATTTTTTGTGGAAGTCGACAGTATGGTTATTCCATTTATGTATTATTATGTCCCATGTTTTCCTTTTATATGTTACATGTTATTTCTCTGCGTTTTATGGTAATATTTTGGTTAAAAAGGTTAATAATTGAGCTATTATTAATTGAATATTATTTACTATTTCATAAATGTGAAAATTATTACTTATGATAAAGTATTTAAGGTTAACATTTTGATTTGAAAAACTAACAATTTTCCTTCTTTGTGTATCCCTTACTGAGATTTTTATGCTCATTTCATGTTTTTGAAATGTTTTTCACATGACATAAAGTAGAATAGGGTCAAGGATGGGATCAAGGAAAATTCATGTTGTTTAAAACAAGGAACTAAACAAGTTTCTTTTCTTTTAAGAGTTTTTATTTTATGAAAAAAATGGATATTGAGTAGAAGTTTCTAAATGTAAAATTCAAGTTGTTATGTATAAGTTATTAAAAAATTATCTAAATCTATAAACCTGATAATTTACTTAGTGAGAATTATTAACATATTTCAAGATTATGTAATGTTTAAGGTCGGGTCCTTATAGTTGGTATCAGAGGTCAGTTTGGATACCTTTAAAGGATAGGGTGTTATTTAAGAATAAGTGTCATAATCATAATGGTTAGAATATTAGAAAGAGTTGTAGTTATGTTAGATAAATTAAATGAGTTTAATATAACATGACTAAGTGTATATTAGTGTTTACCGTCCTCATAAGATTGTATATGATGATTTTATTGATAAAATTACACTGACTATTTTTGGTTTTAGTAAATGGATGGATTTAGCAAGCACCAATGTAACAATGGATGTGAAGGAAAATGTGATTGTTTCCTGAATGAGAAACTTAATGAAATAGAAGCTGAAATGATAAATCTTGTGGTTATTCTTAACCAACTATCTAGAGTCATGACTGACAACAAGACCTTAATGATTTTTTACTAAGGAATCATATTTGTGAGAAACGAATCCCAATGGAAGTTCAGATAAAAATCATAAAGGTAAGTATATTGAAAAACCAATGTGCAAGGGATGTAGAAAGAAACCCCATGGAAAATGATTCGAAGGGACAAAAAGATATTTTATATGTGGTAATTAAGTTCATAAAGCAATAACCTTCCATGGAAAAAGGAAGCGTCTAGTTGAGTCTAGGAAAGGGAAAGAAGTTCTTTCCGAAGGATCAATTAAATGTTTTAAATGTGGTGTGCATAGTCATTATACAAATATATTTCCTACGAAGAAGGTTTGAGAATGGGATCAATAGGATCATACAAATATTTGTTTACCAATTCCTAATAACATTCAAATTGAAGATGAGGAAACTAAAAAGGACCTATGAAAGGTATGGATTATTTCTTATCTCATGTTATGACATTACTGAAATCTTAGAATATTATGCATGATTTTTTTGTTGGAAAGTAGTATAAAACAACCATATGGAAAAACATGGATAAAGGATCATGAATAATTCACGATGATTAATATGTCTAGGAATTGAAGAGTTATTTTGGATCTATGGATAATGATATGTTTAAATTTATTAATGATATGATTACATTCGAATACTTTTTCAAGTATCTATAATCCTTATGTTTGATATGTAAGAATACTATTCAAGGAATAATTATTATTTCTCATGTGGAAATAATGGATAACCTTATGGGTTCATGTGATCTTTTGATTTTGAGGTAATTATGGGTTATTAGTTTTTGGGATGAAAAATGTGAGGTATTAAATAAACTTTGAGGTTAAAACATGTTATGAATATTTTTAAGTATTTTACCTCATTTTATTAATGAAATTAGAATTATAAGGTTTTTAAAAAAGGACAGCACACAGATTTGGTGACAACCCAACGCGTCGGTCAAAGCTGAGGGAATCGAAACAACAACAAAAGTGTGACTAGGATTTATCACCCACCACTTATCTACATGAATTCCCTGGTTAGTATAACTAATTATTTTTAGTTAAATTATTTTATTGTTCAAGAATAAGTTGATTTTGGGATCTTATGTTTTATTAAATGGAAATCCTTAGTATAGGAAAATGATTTGGTTATTAAGTGATAAAGTTTATTTTGGAAGATGTTATCTCTGTTGGGGTACACTATATGCCTACGGAAAATAGAATACTATGGTATTTTATTTGTGGAGTAATGGTTTAATTTTATATTAGAAGAATATATGTTTTTATTGTAGACATATGGATATTTGGGTCATTTATGGAGAAGATTACCCTATCATAGATAGTATGTGAATAGGTTAATTTCATTTTAGCCTGAGACTTTAATAGTAGTTGATATTATTTGGATATAAATGTTAAGATTTTTTGTGGAAGACTATGTGATTAAATCCTTTGAATTTTGGGTTTCAATATTAGTTTGTATTACATTGAATAATTTTAAGGAAAAATATTTATTGAATGGTATTTGTTGAACTTTGGGGATTGTTGGTCGAATATTAGAGATTAAGAGTAGTATTTCTTTTTATAAACTATTATCCTTTTGGGGAATTATCTTATCTCTTACTAACCATTTTGGATTTGGATAATTTCTAAAGACAATGGAATTATATAGTTCATTTGTTTGGATTATGTGATTCTCTAGTAGTTTATTCTAGTGCTTTAGATGTGACCAAGTCATCTTGAATACTCATAATTTAGTGAAAATGTAAGTTTGTTGTAGAAATTTGATTAAAGGACAAAACACTAATTTTCATGTTAGTATATTTATTTATAATCTTTGTCTAGGTAGTAATAAAATTATTCAACTCTATGAAAATGATCATAAAGAAAAAATGTTATATGCTTCCTTTTAACATCATACTTTTACCCAACCATAAATTTATGGTATTGTGGTGGTTAACTTTTTGTGATCAAGTTATCTGTAACTCTATATTAATCTATGAGAGTTAGTTTCTCTTCCATATCCACATTTTCTTACATATAATCCTAGTATCTCATGGTGAACTTTATACTTCTATTTATTTATTTTAAAATGATATTTTTGTTGACTCATTTTCTGATGTGGTTCTTTCAATGAAGTTTCCAAGCCCAATTTTAAAGTTGTAAGGATGTAATTTCCAAAAGGAGGGAAAGATGTAATGACCAATGTATTTATAGAATAATAAATTTTCATATCTAGTAATATTTATGAATATTATATTCATTTTATGTTAAATAGGACACTTTTTTCGATAGCGTACTCAACACGCAACAATGGGTTTCTTTGAAATCTTTTGTTGCACACAACTTTGAGTTCTACCAAAAAATAATATGACAATATTATTATTATTATAAAATGGTATTTAGTGCATAGAAGTTGTATTTTTGATAACGAACATAACTACCTACATTAGTGTTATACATATTTGTTAAATTTATTTACTTTTATCAAATAAATTTTAGAGGCGTAAAATAAGAATGAATCTGATTTTAAGCATGAAATACTCTAATATTCTTTAAAAGGTCGATTTACAACCTTTTGATGGTGAACCATTTTTAAATTTTTTTTCACTTTTATATGTTACATTTGACAAAATGAAATTTTTCATTAGAAGGGGAAAAACAAAATTTAATTTTGATGAAATTTTGGTATTTTTCTTGTAATGTTCATTTTTAATGAATAGTGAAAAATACTGCATTTTATGTAAAAAATATATTTTCATATAATCTATATATATGATTATCTTGTCCTTTTAAATTTTCTAAAAGTGTAATTAGATTATATTTTTATCATTTAATCCAATTATGGTCATTGAAAGTAATTTCACTTTGAAATTGGACATAAACACATGCAAATCTTTTGGTAGTTTTTATTTATTAAAAACATGTTTTTTTGGTTTGGAAAACAAGAATTGATTTTAAATTAATTTCTTCCACTAATGTGTCCTAAATTTGGAAACTGGATTTCATATTTGGAATAAATATTTCCAAATAGTGTAAATATTTAATTTTTATTTTTAGACATTATGAATAGTAACTTTTGTAAATATTTTATTTACCATTGTTAAAGGGTAAATCTTGCAAATAAGGGTAAAAAATAATATTATAATAATATTAAATTAACCAAACACATGTCCAAACCCTATTGGATGAAGTATTTCTGACAATGGTCATACTTGGGGTCTATTTTAGGACCCCATGGATCCACTTGTGTGTTAAAATGACATTTATTAACTTTTAATTTAATGTTAAGGAAAATATAACCTAAACATGTATATTTTACTACAATATTTTTTATATGGGGTAATATAAGTGATATATTCGAATATAAATATTCATTAGAAAGATAAACATATTTCATACATTATGGTATTTTATTTATAATTTTTAGACATCAAATAAATAAATTTATTTATGATACAATGATGATGTAGTGGTTACATAGATAATGAAATATTTAAATAAATGAGATAATAAATATTAAAATAAATTTATTTTGAAAATATTTATGCCATAAATTAATTTAATTGATTCATAATACTTTTTATCTTTTAATTAATGATGTTTTTTTAATTAATCATGTTTTTATATATTTTTTAAAAAAGCCATGATATTAATAGTATAAAAATTGATATAAATTAGTTTTTAAATAATTTAATATATTTATAAATGATACAATAGTCATAAAAGTCTAATATTTGTCCAAATGAATTATATAATGTTTTAAATTTCATTAAATAACCAATTGAGCTTCTTTTGGAATTTTATGGTAACTATAATACCCAAATAGTTTGAATATATAAGAAGACATGGTAATAGTTAAATTAGTTAACTAAGGGTTAAAGATAAATAATTAGGGTAAATTTGTAACCAAAAATTTTCTAAAACCTATTTTATGTGTGGATTTCGACCCATACTCATATGATCTTAGAAATATATAACATTGATATTATTAGAATCTGAAAATCAATTAATAATAAAATAATATTTCAAAACATTCCTAAAGTGACCCTCCCCCCTCCTACAAAAGGACACCACCTATAACCCATTACTGACACCTCTAAATCCCCTTGGCTCTACCAAACTCTTCTCCAGTAAGATCACAATATTCCTCTCTTCCTCTTATAATCCTTACCCCAGGAAAAAGGCAATTTAAGAAATCCCATTGGATTCAATCAAAAGAAGTTACCCGATTTGAGGTAATGTCTTCTCTCAAGTTCCATTCCATTATATTTCCTTCTCTACTCCCTATGCTCTCCTTATTCATTGTTTACATAAAAAAACCAGTATCCTCAATATAATAGGTTGTTTTTATGAGATGTATTCGAACTATTCTTACAAAAACCTCCGTCTAATGGGTATAGAACATACTGTTTCTGTGGATGGTGAACTACTCTCTCATGAAACAATGATTGTTCAATATTCTCTTACCACCTCTTATGGTGGAAATTAGGATAAAAATATAATTATATATGATATATTTGATATTTATTTTATCTTTATTCTTTTATAGTTCTCATTTATAATATACCTTCATACTTTTCATGTTGTGTAAAAATGATAATTTCATTTGAGGAAGTGCGTACTACCACCCCCTCAATGTTATATAACTCATACATTCCATACATGGAATGTATAAAGGATATAATTAATGAACTTATGTAACATATATAACATATATAATATAATTTTATTAAAATATACCTATGTGTCATTTTGTTTTCATTCTTTTAAATATGAAAAAGAAATGAAAGTTGTGTTTATGCGTACGTACGGCTTACCATATCCATGAATGGTGCATTTCATTTCTTATATAAAAATTATATAGAATTATTAATACATAAATACTTGATATATATGACATATGTGAGATCTAAATCAGGAATATCATTCTGGATATAGTGTACTTTTGACCACATGGAAAATCTATAATTATAAAAAGTTCATTTTCACTCAAGTTTCTAACATCAATAAAATGTACGATATGAACTCAAATAATTAACTAATTTTTATAGAAAACTAATAAGTGATATAAAATAAATAATAAACTTGAAAAAGGTTCTTAAACAATTAAAAATTAACTTACATTTATTATTCATTAAATTAAATAACGAATGAGACAAGTCGGACACGAGGTAAGGGATATTGTCCCAATATTTTTTCATTGAGGCATATTTTGATATATAAATGACTTGATTTTATAAGGTGAATAATAACCTTTTACATTTAATTTCAATAAAATATTATCATTTTTTACATTGAGTTTTACTAAATGAAAAAGTTAATGTTTCGTTTTAATGTACATGGTGATAACAACCTTTCCTCCGCCACAAGCATTATTGGATATTTGGATTCCTTAACAAGTCGTGGTGTTTTCAAATGGAAAATAAATACAATATACCATTTTGAAATATTTTGGTATTGAAATGGTTTTTAATGTGGATTTATTATTTCAATATCTTGAAATTATTTCTTGTGATTACAATTGAAATTTTATGATTGAAATATCAATATTTGAAATCTTTTATATATGATGATTATATAATAGTACTTGGACATTCGACAGGTGGTTACATAAAAAACCAAATGATGGGTGGTTCTATGATAAACCAAGGATGGGTGGTTATGTTATAACCTTCAATGCAATGGGTATGGAAGTCAGCCGTATGGCTATTTAATTTGTAAGAATCATTTGTGGAAGTTGCCTGTATGGTTATTCCATTTAAGTATGATTATGTCCCATGTTTACCTTTTTTATGTTATGTGTGCTTTCTATGGGTTTTATGGTAATATTTTGGTTAAAAAGGGGTATGAAATGAGATTTTATTTGGTTAAGAATATTTACTACTTCATAAAGGTGAAAAGTATTATTTATGATAAAGTATTCATTGTTTACATTTTGTATTAAACAACTATCAGTTTCCCTTCTTTCTGTATCCCTTACTGAGCCTTTTATGCTCATCCCATGTTTTTGAAATGTTTTTCACCAGACATAAAGTGGAATATGGTAAAGGATGGGATCAAGTAAAATTCATTCTATTTAAAACATTGAACAAAACATGTTTCTTTTCTTTTAAGAGTTGTCATTATATTAAAAAAATTGATACTGAGTAGAAGTGTCTATATGTGATATTTAAGTTGTTATGTGTAAGTTATCACCTAATTCTCTAAATATATAAAACTAAAAAGATCCTCAATATGAATTATCAACTTAATTCATGATTATTTAATTTTTAAGTTCGAGTCCTTATACATGTTCCCATGTTCTCTCCTGAAGATTCCATTATACCATAGAACACACACCAGTGGAATCGATCACCCATGAAGGATCATCTCCTATTGATACTTCATCTCCAATAGTAAATCAACAATGTTATCCCTATCTCAATGTCTAGGTCTCCCTAGTTGATAACATGCAATGGTTTGTGCATGTATCTCTTCAACTATGACACATGGAAGACCTTGTTTAATCGGTCTAACTACTACAATAAATCTAAGCAGTATGCCACCTCTCCAACTCAATGCAGTATCTGGAAGGGTTAATGAAACTCATAGATAATTTTTCACCCTGGACAAATATCTATAATCCACATCGTGGGGAGACCCTCAAGAACACACCGTCTCCCTCCTCAAACTCCATAGGTCTCCATCATCGGTCTACATAAGACTTATAATTTCTCTTTATAATCCTCATGTACTCAATGTTAATCTGCACATTCTCTATAATAGATCACAACAAAATTGGATCCATGAGTGTTGACTCTCTTGGATCAGTCCAACAATGTGGTGGCCTACAAGGTCCCACATACAATTCCTTGAATTGTGCCATGAAAATAGTGTAATGATAGCTATTGGTGTATGAAAACTTCATTAGTGGTAAGTAATCCTCCCAAATATAACCAAAATACAACTTTTAAACCAACAACAGGTCATCAAAGACCTAAATTGTCTGCTCATTATAGATGTTAGTATGGGGGTGAAATCTTGTGCTCAAGCATAACTTATTCCTAAAGGCCTCCTACAGTCCTCTCCATAATCAGGGCATGAAGTGAGAATCACACTATGAAATGATAATTGGGGAAATTCCATGGAGTTAGACCATCTCCTGCACGTAAAGGTGTCCCAATCCCTCTATTGAACTCTACTCCCGAATATCTAGGAATTGGGATAACATGGTAAGTTGGTCTATGATCACCAAGATAGAACTGTTTCCCCTGATCATATATGGTAACTCTATCATGAAGTCCAAGGATATCTCATCCCACTTCCATTCTGGAACCTCCAAGGGTCGAGCTAAACCTACCAGAACCTGGTTCCCAACCATCACCTATTGAAAATTGAGGCATTGAAAGATAAACTCAGCAAATCCCTTCTTCATTTATGAATTTAAAAACTGATGTTTTAGAACATGGAAAATCTGTACACAATTAGATGTACCGCCAAAGGGGTGTATGAAACTCTTGTATCACCACCTCCAACAATGCCAAAGGTACCATCATCCACCCTCTAAAAATGATACCGTGCTCCCCACCTACATAATATTCATTAGGAGAATTTATGATGGACACCTGAGTACATAATGTCTCGTAGTCAGTATCTCCACACTAATAATCCATGCAATGCTATAAAATTAGTGGGGTAACAACCATCGACTATAGATATTAATTATCATCCTTTTCCATAATGGAAAACTAAAAAAATTCTAACTACTATGATCCCTTGACTAATAATTGAGAAAAAGATCTCCCAATAAGAGAATATTCTACCATGTTCCCCTTCCCAGAAGTATAGTCAATATCAAAGTCTCAGTCATAGAGGAACTCCGTCCATCTCCTCTGTATCATGCTAATATCCTTCTGAGATAAGATATACCTGATACTCTTTTGTTCAGAGTAGATGATAAATCGATCGCCCATCAGGTAGTGTCACCACATCGTTATTGAAATGACTACCTCTACTAGCACAAGATCATGGATCATGTAGTACTTATTATGTGGTTTCAACTAATTTTAACCATAGGAAATCAGAACCTATATATACATCAAAACAAAAACAAGCCTGACCCAAGATGCATCATAGAATACTATGTACTTGAATCCTTCCAAAAAATCATTATGGGAGTGATCGTAAACCTATACCTCAGCTCCTAAAAGCACTGCTGGCACCTTTCAATCCCCATGAAAGGATTCCCCTTTTGGGTCAAATATGTCAAGGGTGATTCCACTATGGATAAATCAGGTACAATCCATTGATAGTACCCTACCAAGCCAAAAAAAAACTTCTCACCTCATTAGCACTCTTAGGTGGATCCCAAGAAATAATCTCCTCAACCTCCACCGAGTCCACCAGTACTCTAGCCTCCGATATGACATATCCCAAAAAGTAGACCTCAAAAATCAAAAACTAAACCTTCATGATATTTCCATAATACTAGTGCTCCTAGAGTGTGTACTAGACCATCATTAGGTGTCTAACATGCTCCTCCATGGATGCCGAGTACACTAGGATATCGTCGATGAAGACCCCCATAAAGCGATCCAAGAAAGGCTAAAAGATTTGGTTCATGAGTACCATAAACAATTCTTGGTAATTCTTCATGCTAAAAGGTGCCACCTTGTACTCATATTAACCTTAGAAACATTTTAATTTAGTCTTCAGTATATCCTTGTCTTGTACTCATAACTGGTGATATAATTGACTTAGTTCAACATTCAAGAACCATCCCACTACTATAAATTGATCAAAGAGGTTTTTGATACTCATTAGTAGATGATTATTCATTACAGTCACCTAGTTCAAGCACTGGTAGTCCACACATAACCTCAAGCTCACGTTTTACTTCTTGGAAAACAACATCGAGGCCACCCAAAGGGAAACATTGGGTCTCACAAAGCTCTTCTTATGCAAGTCCTCCAACAATACTCTCAATTCAGAAAGCTTTGTGGGATCTAGATGATATACTAATGTATATATAGGGGCCATCTCAGGATGAAATTTAATGCAAATTTTTATTTTAGTATAGAGAGGTCAACCTAATACATCCTTAGAAATGATTTCCTCATACTCCACAATCACCGTAGGAAACCGATATCCCCTGGTATCCACTTCTCAAAGATTCATTCCATTAAACTTGTGAGTAATCAGATTTACTCCCAAGTACCTAATATCATCATATTCTACCAAGTTTTCACTTCTACACACAAAGGAAACTTTATTTTGTCACTATGGATACTCCACATCTTCTACTTAAAACAGTTTATCAGAGCATGAAATATGGACAGTCATTCCATACCTATGATGACGTCATAGGGCCTCATCACTACTACAAGTATATCACACAAAATAACTCTCACCTGCAAGCTTTAGTAACACTATAGGCATAAGTTTAGAATTGATGATTCACCACTTTTGGGGTCTCCAACCGCAAGGGTCAAGTAAAAATCTCAATTGGAATCTCTAATTCTCATACCAGAAAAGTGAAAAGGAATAAATTACTCACACTTTTTTCTTCTAGTACTACATATAAATTAGAAAATACATATATTTTACCATATATCACCCATAGGGACATGAGGTCATAGGCCTCTATAGCTTGTATCTAGCCTCATCCCTGACCAACAACTCCCTAAGCCCTGAGTGGACCACATGGGTGTGGTTATAGTAATAGGTCAAACCTCCAACCACCTCTAACTGCTCTGTCGTCCCCACTTCCATGTTCTATGCCCTATAGACCATAATGATCCAACCTCTGTCTCTATATCAGCGGTCTCTCTAACATCTATCGATCAATTTTATGGTGGGTCTGACAATCCCAATCCAAATTTCTAGGTCCATCACAGGAGAAAAAATGCCTCTCCCTTAGATTATTTGATCCATCCTAATATCCTTGCACCATTGACCCCGCATCCTAGGATCACCTCTTAAATCCTCTGACATGCTTCGATCCCTATGACTACCATAATCTGCTTCTTTTTGAGGTGTCAAATTCTAGTTTCTCACTACCATCACCCACTGTTAATTCCTAGACTTAGTTGAATATCTCTACCACCAAGGCTCTTTCAATAACTGTTTCATAGGTGGGAATACAATGGGGTATCACTGGATCTTTGATATCCTATCATAAGTCCTAATCTAAGTTCTATTTTTTGAATAATGGATCCCATGCCACATACAAGGAGTAATGTGAGAGTTCAATAAACCTTAATGAGTATTATTCCATGGTCAAACTTCTCTACTATAAATGCATAATATGTGGTATGATCACTAATCACAACGTGGATAGATAGAATTCCTCCCTGAAGAGATACTCAATGTTTTGACATGAGAGAGTTGTCTCATTGTGTGAATGAGTCACTAAACTCCACCATCACCTAGAAGAGGCCTGAAGTGGAATCATCGTGAGGTCCTCCAACTAATCTACAACATCCTCATATGGTGTAAATTTTGAGTAACTGCACCTAGCCATTCCTCAGATACCTGGGGGTATGGATCACCCCAAAACATGGGAGGTCACTACCTCTGGAACTTGTGCAGCACACTCAGTCTGCGTCCATCCTCTACTAGCACTGTCAGTGTTAGTTTCTTCTCAATGGGTGGTGGTATAGCCACTAAACCACACAAAGGTGCTTTCTTTGGTCTAATACCCTGTACTAAAATGTTATCACTCATAAGATCGCCCTTGTGATCACACAATATAATCATTATTGGTTTTCTCTGTGGAGGAATCATGAAATAAACAAGATGTACTATGGTCAAAGAGTTTATCTGGGGATCTTACATAGGAAGGACATGAAAAAACTCATTCTTATATGATGCATGTACCAGTTTTTCACTGTAATCAATTTCTACATGTACTGAGTCATAAGGAAGGTGATCAGTGTCCTTGTGTATGGACATTCCAGCCACCAAACAAACATTAGAGTTCATGCCTGAAAGCTAAACTTGAAATACTAAACACTATTACTCAAAAACAATCCCATTGACTCTATTACTAAGGTATTAATGACTGATATAATCCCACTATTTCATTACCCGACCCACTAACATCCAAATCATGACTACCCTAAGCTCACAACTAATAGGGCAGGGGCTAGCGACTTGCGCCGAGTAGGAATATCCGACAAATGGGAGGCATTAGACTAATGTACCTATAAAAATGAACACATATCCATGCATAAAAATTTATGAAATTTATAAAAACTAAAAAATTAATTAATATATTTTTAATCCCACAACCATAGTATAATAGCAAAGTGAAGAAAGCATAGAATTAGTGAAATTAAAGATCAATAAAAAAACTATAAAGAGACCAACATGCTCCAATGGTAAGGAATGTGAACAAATAAAAACTCTAGGAAAACCCATCAGTCTATCTTGATCAATCAAAGCTTCACCTGTTCCACATACTCTTAGGACACCATCAAAAGAGACATTGTTTTCATAGTAAATGACATGTGTGGGAAAATCCCATGTAGGGGGGAGTATAACAATACTTAGTATGAAACCCTAAAAACACAAAACATAAAGCATCAAGTATATTCAGTGACATATAAGGATACAAAAATCAATGTATACTAGAAAATACCTAGATGTACATAGGAAGGACACTATACCACCAGGCATTCACAACCAACTAGAAGTCGTAGAATTCTACTCGAAGTAACACTCATTCATGGAGAATCCACTCCATAAGAAATTATAACTCCAAAGACACTCAAATACGAAGTAAAGATCATTAGGCCCCAACAAAGAAAGCTCATTGGTCTTAGAACACCCTAATAGTCACATAGGGGTCACACCCAGATTTTTCAAGGGGACACCATGAACCCAATCTGGATCAACTCTCTATGTAGGGGGTCATATAAAAATGACACCACAAATCCTTACAATATGGCCTACAATATGGAGGATCAACGACCAACTAAAGGCAGTCACAAAGATTCAAAAAACTCACATAGTGTATAAAGAAGATATATGATCACACTCTAGTTCCATAGCGAGATACCACACACTCTATCTGAGACTCCTCCTCCATAGTGGATCACAATACCACGATATGGATATAATGAATCACTATACACTTGAGGGAATTCACCATGGGAAAACAATCAACCAATATTGGTATAGACTAATGAAACAAAATACTAAAAACACCCTCTATAGTGGAACATGGTGTTTACTAGGGGTACACAACATGTCCATCTATCCCCATGTCTACTTATGTGGTAATGCCTCCCACAATGTGTAAACATCAAAATACACATTGTGTGATAGGGGAACATTGTGTATAGTGGATTACTAAAACCTTCTTGTGCCATCTAGACATGACTTTGTATCTTTGTTCATGTTTATGTACTATCCCATATAAACCTGAATACGTCTGTGTATGAGTAAACAGTGTGTCCAAGCCCATGTACTCCTATCCATGTCCATGTACCTTATGAAGTACATATCATTCCATCATGGAGGGTTCGCATGGTGTACAACCATGTTACATGGCATATGATCCATAAATCCAGCCGAAACCCTAGCACCCTAGCTAGGGGAACCTACACGACATGTAATCACTAAATACATTTAGTATAGATCATGATTTTTTAGATCCATCGGGATCTTCCTCTGTATATTACTATGAATTTTTAGAATCACTAACTTCACCAAAAATCATATATCTGGGGTTATCCAACCCATTCTATCACTGCTATTTGGGATTTTGGTCATTGATCTACTTAGAAAATCATTCATCAGGGTGTTCATCATTTTTATCAAAAACCAGAATGAATGGAACCATAAATCCATATTATCTTCTTATGATCATTCACCACCATCAACGATTAACAATTTTCATAATCTATCATGATTCGTACGTGTGGTATTAGTATGTTGTGTTAAAGAATAGTTGTGAAATGATTAATACAAGTTATTGGACAAATCCTTGACCAAAGGAAATACCAATAATGATCTAATGAAGAGGAAATGGATAAATCCATAAGATAAGAATAGTGAAAAACAAATCTCAACCTTTGTTTATTCGAATATGATTATTTTTCATATATATAATCAAATGATGATGAATAAAACACAATGAAAAAATATAATTCCAAAAAATTTAATCTATCAATGATGTACGTATCAATTCTGTTCATGGAATTGGTCCTTGTTCTTCTGAGATTAAAGAATGGGTTGGAAATTCCCAAAATTAGAAATCCTACCTAGAGATCATTGATGAAGAACTTGTTTGTATTTCCATCATTTATGACATCCAGAGACTCGGTTAGTATAACGATCCTCGATCTGGCCTTGATCCATCAATTTCACCAAGACTGATAACCAAAATTTCTCTAGGTCTCAAAGTTCTATAATACAACCCTACTAGAAAAAGAATAACTATGGATTTATAGACAACTTGACTGCTACATCAAAAATAAATAAATTAAATTAAGTTATTTATATGTTTTTATTCATTTGTTCCCATGAAAACTTTTCACAAACACCTCTGGGAAAAAAATATTATGTCACAAATAGGGTAAAACTCACATCCTAAAATCAATAGTTCCCTTAGATTTATGATCTGGTCCCCCATTTATTATTTATTCCACCTTCTTTCAGAAAAAAAAATTGTGCATGTTATTAATATATTTAATATATTTAAAACATTTTTTCTAGGAACACCAGGACTTGGAATCACACCCTTCCTGGTCACGAAAATAATCCATATAACATCCAAAAGTAATGCACAAAAAATATGAGTCATTAAAAATGTATTAATAATAATCTTAAAGCGTAAGGATTTTTACAAACATCCGTAAATTGGAACATCAAATGACACACATAAAGTTGGATTTATTATTTTCAGGCCAGGTTTTTATAATCACTTGCATTGAATATTACCCTGGAAGAAAACTATGATAAAGTGTCACAAATTTATATTAGTCCCCACTCTTGATAGCCTGTATAATTTGTTTCCCATAAAATAATATCATCTGACTATATATATTATATTTAAAAATACTATTATGACACTTATATGTTCTCATCCAAATAAATAACAATTATGACCTTTCAGTGCGACAAGTACAATTAGAACATTATCGCATACTATGTCATGAATAAGAATAATAATAATGAGATAATAGATTTTATTTATATTCAAATACATGGATATAAGTAACCAAAAATTACTTATAAGTTGGTTTTAGGGCACTCACTCCAAAACAATTACACTTGCACTAGAGTCAACTGCTAATAACCTTCAGCCTGATAGATCTCACATGATGTTCATGATTTTGCTGAGAGTAGGTTTTAGTAAAGGGTTATTACATGTTTTAATTCATGGAAACTCTTTTTACATTGACTTTAACCATTTGAGAAAAATACCTCATGATGTGATATTTTCAAAGTATGTGCTTTGTTTTTTGATGTGACCAAGATCCTTTGAATTGAACTTTTTTTCATATTATCACAATACAATGTGATATAATCTGTACTTTTATACACCATATAAGGCTCTTAGACATAATTACAAATCTAAACATTTTCTATGGCTACATAAAATACTTATATATACTCTAAATCTATTATATAATTGGTGAAAAATGACTTCTTTAAACTCTTCATGATCAAAACCCCTACATTGAGATTGATGACATATCCTAACTAGGACATTATATTATTCTAATCTATTTGGAAACAGGAATCACTATATCCTCTTATGACTAGTTCCTTGTGTCCTCTATATACTAAGAATACATCATTAGTATGCCTTGGATACATAATGATAACCTTTACAACAAACCAATGATGTTCTCCTTGATTATCATGATATCTACCACCAATCATTAAAGCATAAGAAACATTAATCCTTGTATAAAACATGACACGTAATATATATCTTATCACAGATACATATGTGATCTTATTCATTCTCTCTTTATGTCATGTTGTGTCCGATGACACATTTTCTTGGTGAGATGTATACCATGTAACACTACAAGTAATCCCCTCTTGGATTGATCCATACTAAATATCATTAGTCTCTATTCAATGTATTTACTTTGAATTATTACAAGTGGTGTATTTGATATATAATGAATGATCTTGTTTCTAACGATATATACTACATCATCTAAGTCCTTCAGGGAGAAGGGTTTGTTTAATGAGTCCTTAACTAGGTGTCAGACTGGTATATCATTTTCAAGAAGTAATATATCATCAATATATACTATTGTAAATTTGAACACACTCCCACTAAAATGATTTTAAACACATGGATCAAGTACATTCCTTATGAAACTAAATTCACCTATGTACTCATCAAGGTGAATGTTCCATGATGTAGATACCTGATTTAACCCATTAATGAATCTATAAAACATTCATATAAATTTGGAATTTCTTGAGTCATAAAATCTTTAGGTTGTTTTATATAGACATATTCTTAAAGGTTTCCATTATGGAATGATATTTTGACATCCTTCGGCTCAATCTCATTGTCATGGAAAACTGTTATAGGAAGTATAATTCTAATGGATTTAAATATATAAATAGGATAAAAGGTTTCATTATAGTCAGTGAATTAATTTTTTAAACCCTTTATACACTATCCTTTCTTTAAAGGTACTCACATTCCATTCAATGTTTAGTTTTCTCTTGAATACCCATTTAAACCAAATGGGCTTCACATGAACTGGATGATTGAATTGGATCCAAACATTATTTTGATACATGAATGTAATATAAAAATTCATGGATTATTTATCTTTGGAAACTTTAGAGTTCTCTATTGCCTCATTTTAGGAAATAACATCATTATTGTCAAGATGAGGTGGGGGATGGAGCTACCAATTCTAGGGGAGAAACCGAGATACCTGACTTAGGATGATCGAAACCCAGCTCATGATGATCTAAAACCCTTATTCAGCTCTATTATCATTAGGTCATGTTTTTGCAGTGAGCAGTATCACGAATACTGAAGTGCACTCAAATGATTTCATGGTGGCTACCTCAAGCATTAACCTTAAACATTTCTGTCACCACGGACAACCAGAAATTTCCTTCTCAACAAAAGAGGTAAATTCTCTTGCAGTTGATCCTAATTTTGTTCTAGTTTGGAAGTTTTCCTATTGTTGGCCATCAATAAAACACTTATGAAATTTTCTTGAAACCATTGGATTCTCAGGTTTTCATATCGGCCTATTGAACTCCTACAATTTCATATTTCATCTTTCCTACAAGAATGATTACTATAGTTTATGGGTGAGACGTTCATGGTTCGTTGGGGGATACTCCATGAATGTCCTTAAATGGACCCCAGATCTTGATCCCTATGCTGAATCCCCTATCGTTCGATTTGGATTGGATTCCCTGGACTCCTGTTACATCTGTTCAAGAAACCTTCACTGTTCCTGATCTCCATGATCATTAGTAATTCATTGAAGCTAGATTCTATGATGAGGAGTCCTTCAAGGCCATCAATTGTTAGGATCTGTGTTGAAGTTAATGTTTCTCAGAATCTGCCTTCTCAAACATGGATTCAGAATGGAGAGTGTGGATTCTTTTAGGAGGTTGTTTACAAGAGACTACCAGAATACTATCATTTATGACTCATGTTGGGACATTCTTTAAAGGATTGTGGACACAAGACTGCATGCCCTGAGTCCAAAGCTATTTGGGTTGTGAAGGAAAAGCAAGATGAGATTAAGGCTAGACAAATGGATGTCGGCCAACCTGTGCTACCACCTAATGAGAATACTCCTAGGCGCAAGGTGGTAAATTTTGAATAGCCTTCTGAAGCTGAGGAAAGTGATCCCTTACTTTCTTCATGTGACACCACTGACCCACCTCCTTTGATAAAGTATCAGGGAAAACTATTTGAATCACAAGATATATGAGACAATGAGCAAGGTGAACTCTCAGATTCCAGTGAGCACTCACATGGAAAAGATGATTATCCCAATAAAATTGAGGAAAGACATCTAAACTCAATGGCCAAGAAAGGGGAAAATCCTATTGTGGATGTCGAGGGATTCATTACTCCAAATCATAGAAAATATAAAAAACACAGAGACTGCACTAAGATTGAAAGAACAATTGTCACATGTTCTTTATATGCCTCTAAGAAGGAAATAATTGGACCCTCTAAATCCCAAGTTGTGATGAATCACTCAACTGATAAGGAGACATCCCGGTCAAATGAAAAGTATAATGAAGATCTAGAATCTCCAATTGAAGAACATGATGAAATAGCCTAAAAATGACTCAGAACTAGAGAAATCTCTACAGAGACATACCTAGATATTAGACTTAGAATGTTCAATAAGTGGTTGGTGCAGGATCATAAACAAACACCCTGATTTTATTTGATTCTTATCGCTACTTCATGAGCACAACCTTTTATTTCAAATTTTTTGCATGCAACTCGATTTTATGGATGATTTATCTAGTATATGTATTTTAGTATTCAATTTGTAAGTTCTGTTTGAATGTTATAGTCCATGAAGTTAGTATTTTGGGTTTTTCAGTTTACATAGATCTCTTTCTTCTAGTTTTTTGCACTGCTACATGAGCTTCTGTTGTAAGATGACACTATATTTCTAGTCGACACCCCCAAGTGATTTTTGGTCCAATATTTTTCTGGTTTTCTCTTCTTAATATTGGTTCAGTGTATGAAGGATCTTTTTAGGTTTCATTTTTTCCCTTACTCACAACTAAAGCAGTGTGAGAGAAGAGGCTCAGGTTGATAAAGAAGAATCTTTGAGCAGCATTTTGGATGTTCAGCTCCAAACAGACTCGGTTTGAGCTTCCAGTGGCATCCCTTCAGACCAGATGGATTGGTGGAGTCCCCATTGTATAGTGCTTCTCATGACTTTGCAAGATTTTCCTCAGTGTATCTTAGTATGTACATCACAAAATTCTGGCTGGTGTAAATTCATTACACATCATGTTTGTACTGCTACTTTTTTTCTTAATAAATTACCCTGGGGCATGAAATGGGTAACCTATTCATGTCACCACATTTATTAAAAAAATTATTATTGTCTAAAAATAATTGTTCATCATCTTTAGTGACTAGAAAACCATATATTTCTATTTCTTTAACCTCTTTAGTGATCTTATGCAGTACTTGTGCTTTAAGAGTAACATCTTCCATGGGGACATATAGAACCTTTTCTTCTGCCAACTATTGTGTATCCTAAACATCTAATTCACTAAACTCAATCTTTCTACCACTATCTTTATTGAGGATGTGATCCCTCTCATGAAAAGTTGATTTTTCTATGATAATCACCATCTTTTCTAAGGGGTTTTATAGAAAATATACTCTTTTTTCCTTGGGATACCCTATAAATATCTACATGAATCAGGGACCTATTCTATTTCTATATTTTTCCTTAACAAATGCCTCACAACCCCTTGAATGAATATATAAAAAAATGGGTTTCATTCCACCACATAACTTAAAATGAAAACTAATTTCCACTTAATTTGGTAAAAAGTTTAGTGTGTATGTTGTATTGTGTAATGTATATCCCTAAAAGGATAATAGAAGACTTTGATGACTCATCATTAAACTTACCATGTCAAAAAGGAAAAATTTCTCCTTTCAAAAGAATCGTTCTTATACCACATTAAGTAGACATATCCATATCTACTTAAAACATCAGTAAAAGTAATTATGGAATAGTAACCACCTATAGTCTCTACTGCAAATGGTCTACACACATCAATATTAATAGTAGAATCTTTTCAGCTCTTTTACATTTCCCACCAAAATGTGGAATTGCCATTTTTCTTTGTAAATAAGCATGTCATCTGTCAATTGGTTTTATCTAAAAGGCGTATAAGTAACCATCTTGATAGTGATTTTTAAAACGATTCTCATTTACATGAATATAATAATTATTCCACAAATGGGTGTGAAGTGATTCATGAAAATTTGATTCATTATCAATTGTCAATAATATTGTTTTTCAATTTAATATATAAAGACAATTTATTTAAATTCACCATAGCATAATATATGCTATAATTATAAAAGAAACTTATTTTATTTCCAAACTTGAAAATAAAACCATCTTTATCATAGAAGGAAAAAATAAATTATGTATTATATAATAGTTGGTATATAATAACAATTTTTTAAAACCAATACCATAACAGTTGGCAATAGAATGTTGTATTATTTAATGGCTAGAGCTTCTAGAATTCTAGAATTGTCAGCACATAAATCCACCTCTCATCTGTCAATATTTATAAATTTATTTAATTATTGCATTTGAATATAGATGTTAGCATAAAAATTTATATCTAATATAAAATGTGTAGATATATAAATATTTCACTTGATAAAAAATGCACCTGAAGCATCCCTTTGGTTCTTTAAGTGGGTGAAATTATTCTTCTAGTGTCCCAAATTTCTATATGAGAACACATGTCATCCTTTTACTTTACCTATATTTGGATATACCTTTTCTTATAAGGATGGTTCCTGGGATCATTTGGCTTGGAATGAGCCATATGACCCTTTTTCACATTCATACTTTTTTAATTACCATATGGACCATAGGTTTTCTATTCTCCATGCCTTTACCAACTTAGTGAATCAACTTTTGAAGTTCTAAGAGAGACTTTTCACTATTACTATATTATAATTAGCAATGAAACTGGATACGCTATTATGTAGTGAGAACCTAATGAGATTTTTATGTAGCTCATTAGGGATCTTAAATCCTAATATGTCCAAGTTCTGAATGCGTCCAGTCATCTTAACTACATGATACCCGACTTGAACCAACTCTCTATGTTTTCATGTGAATAGTGAATTAGAGATCTTATATCTCTCTTTCCTCATATCTCTTGATAAATATCCAAAACTTGATACATGAAGATATAAAATTCCATATCCTCATATTTCTTTAAAATCTCATTAGTCATGTATGGAAACATGAAACATTTGACATATGTGGGATCTTCTAAATGTTTCATATAGAGAGAAAATTATTTCATACTAGCCTCTTTGTCTAACACCTTGGGGATATGGTTTTCAATCACATATAATTTCTATTAATGTCATAGTATAACATATAAACACCTATACCATTCCTATAAATTTGATTCGATTAGAAAGTTACCCTTCTATTTAATAGATCACAATGATATAGTCAAATTCTTATAGATTTCTATTTATATAAAAAATAAGAGAAAAGGTTTATTAATTTATATTGATTATTATGTTAGATAATAAATTTAATTTATTAATATCACATAATTTTATCGAAACCCATTAACCCTTATCGTTAGTTTCAGAATATCATGTCACATGAATATTATAACATCATCTTCCCAATACTCCCTTGTGTGATTGAGATGGTTCACCACAAGTCCTCAATCATGAAACCCTATACACTAAAGGAACCGGACTAGTATTAAGGGTCTATGGAATATAGTGGGAAGATTGTACCCTTTAGAAAAGAGTAGAAACACAATGAAAATAAAAATAAACACATCAAACCATACCAATCCACCAAATAAATATTCAAATAAAAAAATTGATATATAATAAACTATATCATGTAATAGAAAATATCTACTATATATAATACAAAAAAATCAACTAAAAGACAGAATCCAAGATAAGGACTCCAAAAATACCATTTCTAAACCCCATTTCTAGCCGTATCTCTGAGTACAAATCCTCTCCAGTAAGAAACCAATCAAGTAAAGTGTCCCTTTCCCTTATCTAGACCTACATCCATGAAGTCTTCCCAGGTACTAACCAACACCCACACATTGTCTGACTAAAAATAAAAAGGTGGACATGCATGGTTTCTGAATAATCCTGTCTAAATATATAGGTCATGAAATGGTATGAAAAATGGGGTCAATAATAAATAAATTAATATATAACATCAAATAAATCATCGAGCCTCAAGCTCCAGGTTGACACTCAGGGTTATTTATAATGGTGTCAGCTTGATACTAGATATATCTATAAATTTTGGGTCCTCCTACTTAGGATGAATCACCCAAACCATTGAAATATTCTCTTGCTTAGGATGAATTTATCATATCATGTATCAAGTAACCATGTATATCTCTATCAGGAATCAAGTAACCATGTAATACTGGATTCTTTATGAATTCCCATACTAGTTACACTTAGTTATTTTTAGGGACCAATACTTTTCAAAGTGAAATTTATACATTCAGGATGCGATGGAAACTATGAAAATTTCCACTCTAGAGCCACTTACATGTTCCCATGGCACAAGGGCCATCCAAGGGAAAAATTATTCACTCGACCTAGTGAAAATTCACAATATAGGTCCAATTACATACAGATAGGACATCATAACATATGGGAATTACCATGTTAAGGATTATTTAAAACTAAAATATCAATGAAATCAAGTGTCAAGCTCGCCAAAATACAAAACATGAAAAACATGTTAACATACACTGAATTAGTTAATTCATGATAATTAACAATTATCATTACATATTATATTACATTCCATTATTCCATCTAATACAATTTCTAGTTTCATTATAGTTAACCAATTATCATAATAATTATAACAATTCCATTACAGATGTTATTTAAGACCAATCACCATTCTCGTCTCATTATTTATATATTCCATCATGTTTCTCTACCAAATCAAGTTACATGTCAACTTACCACCATAAATAAAAGTGATTATTTATTAATAAAATTACTCCAATTCACATTCTAAGACAATTCTCATCATTAATACAATCCATTACCAATTTAATATTCATCACAAGGCTCTAGGTTTATTCAATCCTAGTTTCAACCTAGGTTAAAGGGTTGACACACCTCTCAGGTGGCCAAAATTCTCATTATTAATGACAATGGACCAAACATGGTCCATGTTGGGTATATTCATGAGAATTAAACAATTATAATTAAGAATGTTAGTGTGCATCGTGTTCTGAAAATATCACACGTTTTAAACATACTAGTGTAACAAAATAGATTTTAAGGAGTTTTTTAGACATCCAACCTCAAGTAATGAAGGAGAAGGGGCCAAGATGGAGTTCTAGATCAATTTGAAAACACATGATCCATTATAGAAAGAAATAATAATACATCTTTAAGGCTGGAAGAAGGGGATCGAAGAAGAAAACAATATTAAAAGCCCAAAACTAAGAAAAACTCACAAATTCAATTTCCCTGGATCAAAGAACAACTCAAGAGATTAAGAAGTGGATTTTGAGAAGACATAAAATCTCTGGATAACCCTTAAAATTCATAAATATTGGGTTTTTCTCAATTAGGGGTGATTATGAATTTTAAATAGGTTGGGTTATGAGTTGTCCTATTGTAATCCTAGCCCAACCTGACAGCAATGGCTAGTCGGTGGTGTCCTCCAGTGCCATTTCATGGTGAGGAACCAAGAAATCTAGATGATGGGTCTCCAATAAGATAAAAAATCTTCCTAATCCCATTGGATATCCAATTAGTCTCATTATAAAGGTGTTTTAACTACTATTGGTTTACTGAGCCCTAGTTTATCCTGTAGGTTTGTTGCGGGACCTCGTCAGCTAGCTGGTGGCACTACAACATCTCTAGTATTACATGCCACCTCATTAATAGAGGTATATCAACTCACATGATCCCTCAAACACATATGAAACATTTCTTTACACCATGAAAAATTCTCTTTTAAAAAACACAAAGTGGATAAAAAAAATGAAAGACAAAAAACCTAGGTAAAAGATATGATATTAAAATCTCCCCCATCATATAACTTCTCATCCTTGGTCCATGATCCTAAGAATTGCTGATAGGTATTAAAAAAACATGATCCATTGCACTCAATTATATGACTCTATATCCCATTTCTCATCCTGCAAATTCCCATGTTACCACTAAACTATCACTAAAGAAATAGACTTACCTTTGAGATTCTTCTCACTGTGGTCTATGATACGGATCAGGTTCTCCTCAAAGGACATGGTACAATCAAGATCAAAATATTCAACATCAATCACATGATAAGGGTTGGGGTGATATATCTAAATCCATGAGATGTGTAACACAATGTGCATGTCCTTGTAGTTCTATAGAAGAGACAATCATTATTCCATTGAACTAATTCTCTCAATATCCTTAAACAACCTAATAAACTAGGATTATGTTGCTCTTTATTTTTGGATTCAGTATTTCCCCCAGCCTATGAACCATTTGAAGAATAATTGGATGGCTAGTCTCAAAATTTAGAAGTCATATCTGATGGTTAGTATAAGATTTCGGTCAGATCTTTTCAATTAACAACAACTTCCTAATGAAATAAACCAACTCATAATTATCTTCCATGAGACTAAGTCCAATGAGCACTAACTCTCCCATCTCTAAAGATCACAAAATAGAATAACATGACCTTCCTATAAAACATCAAAAGGATTCATTTTGATCAATGTTTAGGAAATATTATTATAACTTAACTCTACAAGTTCTATATACATCTCTCCAGAACCACCAAAATTTAGAACATAGGCTTGCAACATATGGTATATATTTTAAATCATCTACTCGTATTGGCCATCAGTATAATGATGGTAGGTTGTACTCAGAAGAACTTATGATCCTAGAACCTTTTGAAGGCCCTGAAATAACCATAACATGAAATAGGGTACTAAATTAGAAAAATACATCTAAAAAACATTCACTTGAACTATCTCTCGTGTATAGATATTACTCAGTTCATGGACACTAATGGTCTCTCTGATAGGAAAGAGGAGGGTTACCTTTTTCATTCAAACCTGAATTACCCATACTACATAATTTTTTTAATGTTTCTTTGGTAATACTATAAGGAACACAATGGTGAAATCATCCCACTTTAATTTTGTTATGCGAAAATTCGCCAATAACTTATCATCCCTATCATACTCTACCTTCAATTATTGACTGGGGAAGCATCATACCTTGAATCCTATTGTCTCCTTATTTAGCCTTGAAAGCCAATTTTTCCTATAGATATCATGATTCAAATTTGTTAGGTTGAGATGTATCACCCATTTAAAAGCATGGAATTCCCTCATTTGTTCCTCACACAAACCCATAAGAACCAAGATGTGGTCATGGAAAAGAAGAACACCATCACTACTAAGAGACAAAACTGATAGTGGATCCTCCCCATATATGTTGTCCATTATATCCAAGCCCTTTGGATCAGATAACTACCCTCTCTTGATCTGGTCTAAAGTCATTGGAACAACATATATCAATGTCATAGTCACTCTCCCATAAGACTCATAGACATCTAGATATATATCTATAAAGACCTCCATCATCTTCCACTCATCAAAATACTCCCATACTTCTTTTGATTACATATTCCTACTCAAGTAATCGAAAATAATGTTACCCTTTCCTAGAGTTCAATACAATTTATATCCTAGAACCACCTCCTTTATTGAAGGTTTAGGTTCCGATGTGGGAAGATGTCCTTTAGGACCTTATGGATCTTGTACACCACAAACCTCTTGACCAAAAGATAACATCTCCAACATCTCAAGGTGTATACCACCACAAATTACTCTTTATCATGAGTAGGATAATTAGACACATGAAACATCAACTTTATGGATCCATTAGAAGCCACTCGATCCTCCTACTTCAGAACTTATCTAAACCAAAATTTTGATGCACCATTGTACATTGTGTGCTCCCTACTCAGCTTAGGTAAGGTGATGATCAGTTTTAATGGAATCCTTCTCTTTAATTCTTAAAAATCCTTCTAAAAAGCATCATACCAAAAAAACGGCACCCTTTTCTTTATTAGATACGACATTGGTGTTTCATGATGGGAGAATTTCTAGATAAAATTTCAATAATATCCTGTGAGGCACATGAATATCTGAATCTCAAATACATTTTGGGTCATTCCCATGATGCCACGACTGCCACATTCTATGTTTACTATCATTCCATCCTCTAAGATAATGTGACCCAATAAGTGTAATTTCTCAATCCAGAAGTGAAATTTAGATAGCTTCATGAATAGTTGATTATAGCATAGCATATTCAAGATTATTTCATGATATTGAGAATGATCATCCCTATAATTGGAGCCCACTAAGCTTTCATTGATGAATTCACTTGTACAAAAACTAATTTTAATGTTGTCTTTTTTAAAATAAATTTTTTAGATTCGATGTGAAAATATTTGAGAATAGATTTTTCACATCGGTTATTATATAACCGACCTGAATAATCAATTTTCTAGACATTTGAAAATCATTTCAAAATAACCAGCGTGAAAAATCAATTTTCCTGACATTTTCAGGTCAGTTATTTAATAACCGAAGTTAAAAGGTGTTTTTCACATATATTATTAAATAACCGACATGAAAAATGTTTAAAATCATATATTTCATTTCCTAATATTAGATATTATAGGTCACAGACCTCAAATGGAGTTACGGATCAAAGGTTATGGACATTATAAGTTGATCATCTCTAAACAAAGTATTAAGGAAGGTCAATTTCCGAAGTCCATAACATTTAATCTGTAACTCTGTTTGAGCTCCGTGACCTATCAAATAGAATCTTGGGAAAATAAATACATGTTTAAAAACATTTTTCATGTTGGTTATTTAATAACCGACATGAAAAGTACTCTTTCAAGTCAGTTATTAAATAACTGACATGAAAAAGTCATGAAAATTGGTTATTGAAATCATTTATTTAATAACTGACCTTATAAGGTATTTTTCACATTGGTTATTAAATAAATGACGTGAATTATTTTTGAAAACATGCAATTAATTTACCAAGTTTTTATTTTACAGGTCACAGAGCTCAAACGGAGTTACAGATCCAAAGTTATGGGCATCGGAATTTGATTGTCTCTAAACACAGTCTTAGGGAAGGCCAATTTCAAATGGCCATTGCTTTTAATCCATAACTCTGTTTGAGCTTCATGACCTTTCAAATATAATCATGGGAAATGAAATACATGTTTGTAAATATTTTTCACATAATTTATTAAATAACCGATGTGAAAAATACCTTTAATGTTGGTTATTAAATTACCAACATGAAAAGTCAGGAAAATTGAAGTCTTCACTTCGGTTATATAAGAACCGATGTGAAAAATAAGTGAATATTTTAATATCCATTCACGATGGTTATCATTAAACCAACCTGAAAGATAAATTTAATATCTCACCAATACGAAATTTCAATTTTTTTACATCGTGACATCAAAATTTCAAATTACTGGCTAAAATTTTTAATATCATGTTTTCATTTATCATTTAAATTATATGTTATCATCATACACATATCCTAATTTAATGATCCTTTCTTTAAACCATCATCATTCCCCCAATTCTAATCATTTTATCTTCAACGAGAATAAATTATTTCTTCTTTCAGTGATCTCATCAAGGTATTTTTAATTAGTTATCAATGATTTATGGTTTTTAGGATTTGTTTTCATAATTGATATACCATTTTACCATCATTTCCTTCAACCATCATCGTTCCACTGGCTCAACTTGTTTGATCTTCCACATGAATCAGTTATTTCTTCTTTCTGCAATCTTTCCAAGGTATTTATAATTATTTTTGCATGATTTATATTTTTATGAGTAGTTTTCATAATTGATATACGATTTATTGATATTTATTTTATTATAATGATTGATAATTATTTATATCATGGTAAAAATAGAAATCCTTCTTTTGGATTCTAAAATTCCTTCTAATATAAAGCTACGGTTGGCTCATTCGATCTTTCCTCGAAAAAAATATATCAAAGTTTTTATGGTCATAGCATTTGATCCATAACTCCATTTGAGCTCTACGACCTATCAAATTAAACATTATGAAATTATATATAATTTGGTAAACATTTTGTATGTCGGTTATTTAAAAACCGATGTGAAAATTAAATTTTAATGTAAATTTTTAAATAAACAATGTAAAAAATGAGTTTTCACATATGTTTTTTTTTAACTGATGTAAAAAAGGGATTTTTAACTGTATTTATAGAAGGTTTTTCACATCGGGTTTTTAAAAAACAACATTAGAAACCATAAACCCCCATTTTTTATCTTAGTTATTAAATAACTGATGTAAAAAATCATATTTTTAACATTGCTCGCAATAACGTCACCACAAAACCGACTTTAAGAAGCAAAAAAAACCCGACGTAAAAAAGGTTTTTGTACTAGTGATTACACTAGAAATTGATATAGTAATTGATGAAAGATTTTATTCATCAAGGCTACGAATATAACTGGTTTGTTAGTAAAAATAAAGAGTATTATCACAAACTCATATAGTCCATAGCTTATCTTAAAAGTAATACAGGGTATTTAGATGATTTCACCTTCAACACATGGTACCCTAAACTCCAGTAAACCATAGACAAAATCTGAGCACCTATCAACTTATCGAAGAGATAATTGATGTGAACAATGTGATGACAGTTCTTAACCATGATATAGTTCATCCTCTGGTAAACCAAACACGATTTTAAGGTTCCATTATATTTTTTGAGAAAAATTACCAGGGAAACCCATGGAGAAGTTATGGGTAATATGAACCAATTATCCTCCAGACATTGCAACTAAACTTTCAACTCTCGATTCATTGTTGGTGTTATCTTGTAAGATGGGATAGAAACTATATTGGATCTTAATTCCTATATGATACTGAACTAAATACCCTACTAGAGTGGGAAAAAATACAAATATTTAATAAAATCATCATAAAAGTGGTCATTTACTAGAGGAAAAATACTCTACTTCATCTTTTCATCATCTAGAATAAGACCAACTACCTAGGCCATCATAAAATCCAATCTATACTAAATTGGCATTTCAAGACCATCCTAATGATCCCATCCTCTATGATGAATATAGATACCCCATTTTGGATAAGAAAATTAACTCTCCTCTAATAATATTTGATATTATCTTGGTACAGAACTAGCAATTACATTCCTATAATCAAATTGATTCTAACCATTTCCAACACAAACAACACCCAGAGTAAATGAAACCCCCAATTTCAATAGAACACTCTTTACATCATCATATACCTTATGATTGAACCCATAATAGTGTTTTGGTAGTCATAACCCCATCCGAGCTCTCCGTATCCAAAACCAAGGTAATAGAAAATTGAGCATATATCACTACCATAAATTTGTCATTTAACAACACTAGTAAAAGGTATTTATCAGCTCTATAGAAGTGTTGATAATGTTAAAAATGTTAAAGGGTTGTATTTAATAGTTCTCATAAAAACATTGATAAAGGACCCCTTCAACAGTTATAAAAAATCACTGTTAAAAGGGGCCTTCAGTAGTAATTTTTTTAGTGTTTTTGAAGCAGTCCTTTATCAGCACCTTTTTTAGCATTCTCAAAGGCCCCCTTTAACAATGTTGATAAAGTGTATAATTTTTTTTCATGTCCCACCATCCCATCCCCATTTATCAGTGCTTCCCAACCCCACCCCTTTATTAGTGCTTCCCCCACCCCTATATCAGTGCTTTAAATGATCCCACCCTCCCACACACCCCACTGCCTCCAACAAGTTTCAAACTTGAGACCTCCAGCTTATACACCAGTTCCTTTTCCACTACTATATACTATTTTTTTTACATTTTATGATATATCTATATATTTATATATATGTTTATATAAATGTTTCTATATATATTTATATATGTATATAATACATACAAATATACATATATCATATATATATATATACGTCAATAAAAATAATTATTCATTTTTATATTTATTTACATATATTATATATTAATATTTATATACATATATTAGAATATATATATAAATATATATCTATTAGTCAATACACACACACATATATAAATATATATATATATATATATTGAATAGGTATGTAAATATTCATGTGTTTGTAATTTAAATCAAATGGATCATATTTTTCATTTAAATAAGGTTTATATATTGATAAATATATTTTATATGTAAATTTGTTTGTTTATTTATTTAAAAATTAAATTTTTAGGCGCGAATATATAAAAAATATGTTTAAATTGTAATATATTTGATTATAAATAATAGTACATTGTTAAAATTTATAAAATATCAAATCCATAATATCAATATAAATGTAAGCCTTGGGAATAAATTCAGTCCCCACTAAAAAAGAGAAAACCTTACACCTTAAATAAGGCTTAAATCCATTGATTTTTAAAACTTTGGTGTACCCTGACTAAAAACTCATTTTTGGTGGACTTTTGGGCCTTTTCCCCTTAAAAATGTGACATTGGGGTCCCCTATATCACCATGGAATAAATTTCCTCACAATAATTGATTTGATAAGTTGTAGATTCTAAATGGACACCCTAATCAAAAGTTAATGTCTTTTGAAGTTCGAGTTTCATTTTCAACTTAATTTAGACTTTTATTAATTTTCTATTTTTTTATCTTCAAATATTTATTAAATGACATTTAATCAAAAATAATTAACAAATTATTAATTAAAAATATTTTTCAATTTATTTTATAATCCATTTTCACTAAATATCTTAATTTAGACTTTTATTAATTTTCTATTTTTTTATCTTCACTAGGGGCCTCCTTCAAGTTCCCATCCATGACGAGAGCTTGTTTCATCTTATAAGTGATGTTTATTAGGTGAAAGACATTAAAGTATGAATTGATCTCAAGAAAATACCATCATAGAAGAACTTAAACCTTACTATGTCATATTATTCCAAATATGGGTAAAAACACTACAAGTTAGTAAAACATCCAATGTAGTCCATCACAAACATTCTCTCCTCTATCACGTGCATGAACTCTCGACACCTCTCATCCCTCATCATATCTAGATAAAAGTGACTCAAGAACATATCCTCAAATTCCTTTCAGGTTACTTCATATTGTTGTATGAATTTCTCTATGATGTCCCACCGGTTCTTGGTTTGTCCTCATATCATATAAATAATAAGCTTCACCCTCCTATCCATGAGTGTCACCAGTTGCTTAAATATAGTCTGGAAAAACTCAATCCAGAATTCACCTGCTTGAGGGACTCCAAACCCAATGAATTTGGGTGGGTGTTATAGGTATAAATCTCTTGTAAAATATAACATCAAAGGCATGAAGTTTGGTGTCACCCTCCCGATGGATCACATTACCTATAAGAAAAGTTTCTATGGCTAATCATCCATCATGTTCCCAAAAGTTACAAGAAGTTTCAGATCAACTATGTGAGGTGCGTTCTGGCTACCACGCCTCTAATTCTTAACTCGAAGATGGTGAAAAGTCACTTTATACAAATGTTTTAACACACTCCTCGGATCATAAGATACAAAAAAAGATCAAACTCAAGAGGTTAAGATAATAATATAGAATCACTGATGCATGGTTACTCTAGAACAAGGCTTAACAAGTGATTTAAAATGTCATAATAGTTCCATTTATTCTTTTTTGTTAGATACGTTAAGGTGTTAAATTTTATAATTTAGATAGTAAGATATATCATATGTGGTAAATATGTCCCTAAAATGAATGATTCATGTTAATATATTTCCCCAACATACCTTCATGAGACATGCATACTCTCCTCATGTCGTGCTAACCCACAAGTAAAATCACTTAAAATAGTAACGTCGCACAACAGGTGAATCACACAAGGTAATATAAAATCACAACTGTCGCAAGTGAACATTAAGAATAAAAATCCCAATCTTAAAAGCATGGGTCCCCCACACACCTGGCTTAACTGCTCCCATCAATGAGCTTATTTCCATGTTCTGGCACATCCAAGTCTCCTATTTACCTTCACCAAATATTAAATCAATAGAATAGACTTGATATTTGATACAAATTTGTGATTTTCCTTCCCTGATACACCCCCATTTGTTTGATATATTTTTTTATATGACCTCAACCGCACCTCATCATGCTCCATAGGCTACTGACTAACAAAGAGGGTCTAAGGAATATGGTAGGGAAACTATACCATTTGAAATAGACTATAAAAAAACAAAAATAAAAATAAAAAAATCAAACTATACCAACCAACCAGATAAATAGAAAAAGAATAAAAATATAATAAACCTTATCATTTCATATTGAATATCCACTCTATATCATATAAACAATCAACTAATAGATAAAATCCAAAATAAAGCCACCTAAAATCTCAATCCTAAACCCAATGTCTAGTTTTTTGTCAACGCTCTAATCCCCTCTATCAAGAAAACAATCAAGCACCTGACAACTTGAACTTTTCTAGAATTATATCCATTAATTCATCCCATGTACCAAATGGAACTCAAACAGGGTTTCAGTAAAACATTGTAGGCCGACACCCTTGGTGTCTCAATAATATATAATAAATAAATAATTCAAGAAATCATATTATAAAAATGGGAATTAATTTATAAATTATTGAAAAACATCAAACAAGTCATCAACCTTCAGGCTCCTGGACAACACCCAATTTCTTCCAAACCCACTTCATCTCGTTATTGGATATCTCAATCATTTTGTGGAATCTCTTACATAGGAATAATCATCCATACTATTGATGGAATATCCTTCCTATGATTAATAACCCATATCATGTATCATGTAATCAAGTATCTCTTCATTAGGCATCAATTAACTATATAGCACTATAATCTATGTGAATTCCCATGCTAAATCCACTTATGTGTTCACAGGGCACAATACCATGCCAAGGGAAAGTTATATATTCAATATTTAGTGTACTTTACGTAAATTACCATGATATATACACATAAGTGTCTTCATAGAACAAATACATACTAAAGAAAAAATTATTCACTAGTCCCAGTGCAAATTTCTATGATATGGCCACTTATATGATAAGGGGCCATCAAACCTTATGTGAATTACTATACAAATACCAATTTACAATTGAAAAATAATTTCAAACAAGATACAAGATCAATAAATACCAAGAATTCCAAGCATGTTAACATTTTATAAATTGGTAAATTTATACCAATGTCCCACTTTCTTGGAACATTCAATTACATTCCATTATCCCATATAATCAAATTTATAGTTTCATTCCAAGTTACAAATAATCAAAAATAATTGTGACAACTACTTTACATATGTCAATTAATCTCAATTTTGATAATCATGTCATTATTTTCATATCCCACTATGTTTCTATTCTCAATCCAATTACATGTTATTTAACTACCTTCAAACCAAGTGACTCCTAATCAAACCAATTAAACTAATTCATATAGTTAATCCATTCCATTACCAATTTCCAATTCTTCATAGGGATCTAGGTTCATTCAATCCAATTTCTAACCTAGATTCAAGGGTTGTAACATCTCTTAGGTGGCCATTATTTTATATCTCAATGCCAATAGAACCAGTGGGATCCACGGGAGGTCTAGGGATGACAATTAAACATGACCAATTAAGAAATTCCCAGCCCATGGTGTGTTAGAAGAAACACATAGGTTTCACATACCAGAGAAACAAAACAGACTTTAAGGGGTTGTTTGAGACCACCCACCTCAAGAAATTAAGATTAAGAGATCATGATATATCATTGAATCAAAGTAAAACTCTAATATCCCTTTTGGAAAATGATAATCGTTCCTTTTTAAGGATAAAGGAATTGGATAAAAAAATCAAGATGAAAACACAAAAATTGGTAAAAACTCACTGATTCAAGTTTTCTGGATTAAATAATGACTTGGTAGAATAGAGAGACATGTTGGATAATCCATATAAGATCTAGAAAACCCTTCAAATGCATAAATCCCAATTTAGGGTTGAATAATCGGTGATTAGGTCTTTGAAACAGGTTTTAGAGGGGCGATACAATTTTCATCATGAAATATCATCCTAGAATAATGCCATCAGTTGGATAGTGGGAACCACTGACTAGACTATAGTGTCTTTTGGTTTCATTGAATATCTAGGTACCCCCAAATACTACTCAATGGGTCACTATAGGAGAGCCCAATATTTCTCATCCCACCGCCTACATGATGGGTCTCACTGGCCATCAGATGCACCTATTATAGGTTTATTAAGTCCTTGGGTAGCCTACTCGATAGCCGGTGACACTACAACATCTCAATTTCTTCATATAGCCTCTAGAAATAAACTAGATAAGCTCACCAAATCCCCCAAACACCTCTGAAACGCAATTTTTTACCAGTAATAAGGATCATTTCAAAAACTTAAAGAGGTTTAATATTTTTAAAGAGAATGAACCTAGGTAAAATATATGATATTACAGATGTTATAGTGGTAGGTATTTATATCCCCCTTTTATAACATATAATTATGGCTAAAAATGTTTCTAAGGGTTTTAGGTAGGCGTAACTTGAAAACTTCATTAACTCGATCTCCCTGATCTATTGAGTGGACTCTTAAATCCTAATATCCAGAATAATAATTTCCTAAACACTTTGAATCTTAGTTATACTATTTCCAACTAGATCAGTCAATCCTTGATGTGAATTAAGTTACATAAAATTATGAAATTAAGTTAAAATTCCTTGATAACTGGAAGAACATTGACTTGGGTCGGTTAAGAAATTTAAACTATGGTTAGATTTTAACTCAAATAGTAAAAGGCCATACTGACATAATTTTTAATTTTAGGGATTTTTATCATTATGTTTAAACTAACCATTTTATATTGTTACATGTTTTCTAATTTTAAATTAATTTTTCTTAAGTGATTAACTATTCCAAGGTAAATTTTACACATATTATAATATTGATTTTACTTCCATATTTTATGTTTTTAAACTAATTTATTTAATGATTTAAACATCCCTAAATAATTAACCATGAAATTGATATAAATAAAATAATAAAGTTGAATGACTACCTCTTGATGGATAGTCCAACTATTATCCGTAGAATGATGGTGGTGGAGTTTCTTTGAGATGAAACACCACATATCCTTTCTTCAAGATTACATCAAATTTCCTTATCAATATCCCCATGTATAGAGTGTCTCAAACCCATCTCCTTGTCTATGAGATATGACTTGAAAGGTGGGGGTAGGATAAAGTATGGTTTCTACTTCTTTGTTTTTACTAATACCTATATATCATCTTCTTTATCATGTTGTGTATAATTTTTTATAATTTCCATCTCTATATACTCTTTAATGGTGACTACCTCAGAGTCCTCATTAATGTTCAACATCAAATTCTACTTGACCAGTCCAAAAACACCAGTACAGAGGGAGTTAGTTTGTAGTTAGAGTTGTGATAAATCAAAAGAAATTAAATCTAGGTAATGGTATACTACCTTGAGTGGCTCAACTATTAGATCTTATTCTTTAATGATTTTCCTAAAACTTGTTTCTTTAAGATATAGAAATGAATCCATCAATATTTATTTAATGCCTAGAATCTCATATTTTTTTCTTTTTCCTGGGAATAATATAAAATGATAGAATAATTTTTTTAAAAATAGAGAAAGTGATTTTTTAGATAAACATGATATATAGTAAAAAAATTGAGTTAAATGTCTGTTCACCCCCCCCCCCCCCAGTGATTCATCTAGAAACATTTATTTCATCATGAGTGCCTCGATTATAATCTAAATAAATTATGGGGGGTATGGTTATTTAAGTAGTTATTCCACAACTTGGATTTATTCTTCATAGGTTGTAGGATGGTCTTTTTTTGGGCCATGAACATATATTTTAGAAATATAGAAAGTATTTTGAGATCTCAATGAGCTCCTTGGATGTGTTTTCTAGCATGGATGGTATGTAGTTCAACTTGATATCCTAAAAGAGCTACGTAAATGTATCTCCACTAGTCGAAACTATAACTCCTCATATCCGGATAACACATGTATCAATAGACTTGAACGTTCATGGGGTGAATTAGAAACAAAATCCCTTTTATTATTTTAAATTTTAAGTTGAAAATTTTAATGTATTGAAAATTATATTATTGGAATGGCCTCTCGGAAAAAAGTTCCATGTTTGGACACTATCCTATTAAAAGGTATAGTTAAACATATTATCTTCTATTGTGTGAATACATTACAGTGGTAAAACAAGTTGTCTCCAGAGATAAGTGAACAATTATCATGTTTTTAACTTTAAATTAGAGGAAAAATGGGTTGTTTTTTTGGTTGTGATTCTTTAAAAACTAAAGCGAATTATTAAGAAAAGGTTTGAAAAATAAATTGATGAATTTAGTGATAGAGTTAGGGTTGGATTATATTTTTAAATTCCATCATTGTATTAAAAGTTATTTTACCACTCTTTAGATAGAATAATAAAGTAAGGACTCCTCAATCATGTTTCAAATCACCCTTGGCTTAATGAAACAATGAAAATCACTCCTTTGTGTATAAAATTCTGAAAAATATTATTAAACTACTATGAAAATCCCAATACTTAATTAATTATATTTATAAGTCTAGATAAAACTCACAAGATCCACATAAGTGAATGTTATTTCTAGACACTGACCACCCGTTGCAGTCTCCTCAATCGATATAAGATGTAGTAGGTTGAGAGAGTTTATAGAACATCAAACAATGATATAAATACTAAATAATACCAAAAACATAATTGAAACCCCATTAAGATAGTCGAGCACCAATATTGAATGAAATCGTGAAATATTAAAATAGAGATAAATTATAACACAATACTTGGCATTACAAATGGTTTCACCACCATTATTTGATCACTTGAAAATCAGCACTCTGTTAAAGGAGTTAAGAAGAACAAATGGGAAGAGGGATATTTTGAGAATATAGAAGAAAATTAAATCATAACTCTACCACGTGAATCCCATATTATATCTCCCTCTTTACTTCTCTAACTCATGAAATGAAAGTGGGGATCTTAGTTATAGAGAAATCGTGAGTTATATTTCCCACTAGTTTTTGTAAATTGAATGTTGAAACACTTTTAGCCATATAAAAAAGAGATATTGATATTGTTGATTCTTAAATTTTTTCACATGAATCCTAAATATTAAATAACAAAAAATAAGATCAATTATACATGTTGTGAAAATCTAATAGGGGAATTACTCCAAATAAATTTTCTATTCAAATAGACTACCCTATTTTCTCCTTTTGAATCCAACAATTGACCACATTAACCCAAAATTGAAATGTGATATTTAGTGAAGAGTTTCATTTTCAAGTAATACTTCCTTTCCAGATAAAATCACCTCATTTTAATGTGTATATCTTAAATTATGATTCATTTATTGAATGCATATCAATTCTATTGGAAAAAATATTTACAAAATTGAGTAATTTATTCGTTCCTTCTAGATATTGAGTCATCACATTGTCTAATTTGATGTAATAAATTTTCCTAATTAAGGTAACCTAAAATAAATTCACAATTTGGATCAGTTTTGAAAATGTTATTTTCAAAATACCAAAGTGATAAAAAAGTTAAAATTCTAGAATTAAGGTATTTTTCTAATTTATTTAAAAACGCACCCAGTAAAAGTGATTCAATTTCACTAAAAAGAAAAATTGGTGGGGATATATTAATAGAAATACACATGAAAATTAATTATAATATTATACCTGTCAATTCTATCACACTTTTCACTTGGATTCATAAACAAGTAAGCATCAAAATCAAATAAAAATAAATTGAAAACACATATCTATGAGAGCCACCAAATATATAATATCAATACTTATAAAAAACCCATTATTTTAAGTTATAAATTTAGCTTATATAGTCTATTTTCACTTCATTTCTCCTCCCATGCACACAAAACACTTACCTCAGATAAAGTTTCCCTCATCACACAAATTTGTATATTTAACAGAGCTTTTATCATATAAAATCATGCATGAATCACCATAGGCTTGATAAATTATGACATAACCACCGAATATGATTCAAGGAATTATTTTAATCCTAAAGAGTTCTTAGGGTTATTCGGTGGATTTTGTTTGGTAGGTTTTAGATGTTAAATAGTCTAAGGTAGAATAAGAATGTATTCACTCTGTTTGAAGCAAAATCTGGTGATTATAGTTCTCAATCAAGTACATTACCCTCCTTACTCTCCTATATAAAAAATAATCTACTAAAATCTTTGAAAATTCAATGGATATCCCACGCCATAAATATTTATATACAAAAGAATATATCCAATCAATTATATTCAATAAAAATGATTTTGTTGATAGTTTCAAATTTTTTATGGAATTGTTTTTGAAGGTAGTAAGGATGCATAGAATTTCAATAAATTAGTCTGACATCCAAGAACATATTTTGAATGAAAATAATTCTTTTTATATTAACATAAAATGATTTTTCTTATATTTTTTATGTAGCTAGATACAATTAATTTTTAATAATTATTCTCAAGAGCTCCAACAATGCAAAAAATTTCGTAGAAAAAAATACTCTAGATTCTGATTTTCCTCCTAAAGAATCCAAAATAAATGACATAACATGCATTGAGAAACATCCCCCACACTTTAATTCAACTATATCATGAAATTTCACTTCCTAAAGAATGGTGGATAGGGAAAATATCTTTTTATGTGGCTAAATATTATGTTATTCTTGGAAACTAAGGGATATATGGATTAAATGTACATGTAGGAAAACATGAAATGGATTTTATTGAAATTTGGGCCTTAAAAATAAAAATAAGTTCCTCAATAATTTTCAACACAATTACCACATGCTCTCAATTTCATATTGAAATGAATTGAATTCTGGTTAAAGAAATAATGCATTGGTTCTCTCAAAAAATGAGGTGAATGTTAATAATGTGTCACAAAGGTTCTTTAGCATCATGGTATGTTTATTCTAACAATAAATAAGGTAATATATGTCATGGGGTTAAAAAATAGTATGTCTTTTTAAGAAATTATCAATGTTTTATACTTGAAACAAATTCATTTCTAACATTAATTTAAGTATAGTTTCATGGAAAAAACAAATTTCACCCATTTACTTGGGTTTCAAAATTGGATAAGATGATCATTTGACCTTAAAAGATTAAAAAACATAATAAAATTAAAAAATAATAATAAATAATTTAAATATATACAAAAAAATTGAAAAATAGAATTTTGAAAATCCGAAACTACAAAGGTCCCCCCCATAGCTATTTTTATAATGTCCTCATTGTGTTTTTTTTATATTAAAAGTGGAATAGAGAAGATAATACATGACAAAAACAAGTGTGAAGGAAAAAAATACAACCCGGTTTATTGGAGAAAGAATATTTGAGTAAATATCCTTGACGATTCTCACTAAAAACATACAAGAATGAATATAAAGGAAAACGTATGAAATTTTTATAAAGAAAAAAATAAAAATAGAATGATAAAGGGAAAGAAATTATGGATAAATCTTGTCTTAACCCCCATGTGGGCCCAAGATTTTGACTACCACTAGAAGGTAAATCTTATTATTATCAATAATGTGATGGTGGGTGGAGCTTATTTGAGATGAAACACAACATGTAATTTCTTCTAGGTTGTATCATATTTCCTTCCTCATATAGATCCCCGTGGATATAGTGTATCAAATTCATCTCCTTGGAAATGAGATATTTATTTTAAGTCGAGGGTAGGATTAAAAAAGGGACCTCATCCTTTAGTTCAAATGACACTTGAACAACCTATTATTCATCATGTAGAGAACCCATTTATATAATTTCCACCACCATAAAATCTTCAATGATGGATACCTTAGGTTCCTCTTTAATGTATTAGGCCAAATTATGCTCTACCAGTCCTGAATATTCATCACAAAGGGTGTTCGTTTGTGGTTCATGAAATTATAAATCAAAAGAATTTAAATCTTGTAAAATTTTTAATCCCTTTAGTGTCTCATCCATTAGGTCTTATTACTTAATTATTTCTCCTTTAATGGTTTCTATATTATAGGTAAATAGATCCATCAATATTTCTTCAAATCCAAAATACCATCTTATATTTTTCTTCCATTGCTTACTCTAAAAGTTTTGATCCTGCATTCTCAAAACAAAGAGTTTGTGTTTTCCGATAAATTTGAGAAATAGTAAGTGAATTCAAGGATTGGTCACCCCCAAAAGTGTTTTAGTGAGTAATATTTATTTTTCTATGATATCCTAGAATATCATATTATAACGTTTTGATGTATAATGTTATTAAATAAGTTATTCTACCTCTTATATGACTTCTTCATAAGTTAGAGGGGGCGTGCTCATTGTCTGCCTCAACCAAATATTGATAGAACTCTTGAAAATATTTCATCATCCAAATGATCTCCATGGATAAGGCTTCTAGTATAGATGGTTCAAGGTCTAACATGAGATCTTAAAAGAGATCAATAATTCTTTTATGATTAAAACAACTATATATTACCAAATCTATCCAAAACATCTATCTATTTCATTGTAATTTTGTTTTTTGATGAGTCAAAAATAAAACCTATTTTATAATTTTGAAATTTTAATTTGGAAATAGTACAATATTTTTAATTATATTTTTGGAACTATATCCCTAGAAATGATTCCAAGTTTTCACACTATCCAATCATATGATATGGAAAACCCAATTATATCATATGTTAGAATGCAATATAGCGGTTAAACTAGATTTTTAGAGAGGAGTTCATAATATTCATGTTTGTCCCTTTAAATTAAATGGAAATGGGTTGTTTTTAGGTTGTGGTTATTTAAAAACTAAATTGAAGCTATAAGAAAGAGTGATGAAGTAATTATTGGGGTTAGTTTTGGATTAATCATTAAAATTATTTCATATAATTAAAATTATTTTTACCTCTCTTCTGATATAATAATTAATTAAAGACCTCTCGATCGAGATTCCAATCACCCTTGGTTAAAGGAGATAATGGAAACCACACATTTTAGTGTAAAAGTTAGTAAACTATTACTAAAATTTCATGGAAAACCCCAATTGATAATATTTTTTCCTCTAAAATCCAAGAATAACTCATGGATTCCACACATGTGCCGAAAATCGCTAAACACTAATCACATCACAAAATATGCTCAATTGAAACATTATGAACTAGGAAAAAAGAGTTTATATAACATTAATAAAATTATAAACAATTAATAACACCAAAACCCTAAATCAAATATCATTAAAAAAATTTAGAACCATAATAAAAATTAATCATTCAAAAGAAAATGAGATATTATATTAAATCACATGACTCGAGCATTACAAAATAATTATCCTCCCTTCCATGGTCACTCAACAATTACCACTCCGTTAAAGTGGATGTTAAGAATCAATGGTAAGTAGAAGATATTGAAAATAGTGAATAAAATGAAATCATCAACCAAGCATGTGAATCCTCTAGTATACCCCCTCTCTAATTCTCTAACTCTTGAAATGGAGGCAGATGATGTTATTTATAGAAAATGGGTGTGGTATATTTCACTTTAGTTTCATTATGTTGAAATTTAGTGCATTTTAGCATAGTAAAAGGCTGAATCTAGAAATAGTGGATTATCGAAAAAAAATTCCTTGTTTTTTATCTCTTCACCCATAAAATTTGAGATCAATCAATGCTGTAGAGAAAAAGGTTATAATCAAATTACTTCAGAAAAATTTTCTCTCTGAACTGAGTACTCAATTTCCTTATTTTTAATATTCCCATTAACCACATTAATGAAATAGATTTAATGTTATATTTAATTAAGATATGTTCAAATGGTTTATATTTCCTTTATATCTAGAATCAACTTATTTAGAGGTTCATTTAATTAATGATTCATTTATCCAAAATATTTCCATGTGGAGTAATTTAGTTGGATTTTCTAGAGGTCGATTCAGGTCTTGGACCAATTGGAAAAAATTAATCCCAATAATAAAGAAACCCTACATAAAAACTGTATTGTTTAGATTTGTTATTAAAATTTTATGTCAGAAATACCAAAGTGATAAAAAACTACTAAAATTTTAGAAATATTTTATTTTCTCTATTTAGCTCATAACACACCAAAAAACAAAAAAGATATTTTTTTACTTCAAAATGCAACTTTTTGGGGATATATTCAATGAAATACACATGAATTATAATAAAAATATCATCTTTATAAATTACACCATAATTTTTACTTAGTCTCTTGGAAAATTAATCATCCAAATCAAATCAAAGTAAATTTAAAACACAGACCCTTGAGATCCACCAATTTAACACTGACAAAAATATAGATACCATACCACCTCAAAACCATTATTTCAAGTTCTAAATTAAACTCATTCAATTCATTTCCACTTTATTTCTCCTCCCATTAAAATTAAACACTTATTACACATGAATTTTACCTCCTCACACAAATGTATATATTCAAAAAAATGTTTCTCCTCCAAACCCATGAAAGTGTCACCATAGGATTGAAAATTTATTAAATCTCTACATGATATGAGTCAAAGGCTTATGTTAATCATGATGAATATTTAGGGATTTTTATTATATTTTGGTTGGTAGGATTTTGGTGTTAAAAATTCTAAGGCAGAATAAGGATGATTTTTCACATTTTGATGAAAAATTTCATGATTCTAGTTTTCTCTATTGTAGGTTATCCTAATCAATATAATAAATAAATATTAATCTAAAATTAACTTTATAAATTCATTCTATATCTAATAACATCAAAATTTTAGTATAAAAATTTATATAGACTCAATTTACTACAATACAATTGATTTTTTTATTGATATTTTTAAATCCTACACATCGTGGATTCTGAAGGCAGTGAGGGTGGTTTGAATTTTGATTAGATAGTGTAACTTCCAAACCCTTCTATTAAAGGAAAATATCCATTTTCGCCTTTAAAAAATTTATTTCTATTTTAATTTTTTCAGCAGCTACATACCTTCATTTTTTTATAATTCCCCACAATTTCTCCATAATTTTAAAAAATTTAGCCTTAGTAAAAAATTCTTTTGATTTTGATGTTACTCTTAAATAATCCAAAATAGATGATGTTTCACACTAAAATATATCACCCTACACTTGAATTCAACTGGATAATTATTTTTTCCTAGAGTATAGTGGATATGAAAAATGGATTGTAATGTGGCAAACTAATAGGTTGTTCATGGAAACTAATGGAATAAATGATTAAATATAAACATAGGCCAATATAAAAAATAATTTCTTGAAAATTATTATATTAAAATAAAATAAGTGTCTCACTAATTTTCAAAAAAAATCATCAACATATTCGGTTTTAACATAATTAAATAAAATTTAGGTTAATTTATGCAGGGATTGGTCCACTCAAGAAATTATGTGAATGTAAAGAATATGTCAAATGGATCATAAGACTCATAGGAAGGTGATTTTAAAGATAAAGACACTCAGATGTGGCACGACATTAAAAAATTATATTTATTTTCATAAAATAATCAAAGCTATAAATATGAATCCAAATAATTTTTATCATTCATTTAAGATTAGTTTTATGGGATAAATTGGGTCACTTAATGACATGGGTTTAAAAATGGAAAAGACAATCATTAAGATCTAAATTTTCAAAAACATACTATATATGAAGAGGAAAAAATTATTATTTTTTATCCTAAAATAAAAAAGTTATCTCACACACTTATTTTGTACAATATCCATATTTTGAATTGATTATATTATAAATAAATAAGAAGAAGATGAGACACGAGAAAAGAGTGGGAAGGAAAAAAATACTTGGTTTATTGGTTTCAATATATTTGATTTAATCTTATTAATGTTTCTCTATGATAACCTATGATAAAAATTGTAAAATAAAATATAATAAACTTATTGAATGAAAATAAAATAGAAACATAATGATAAATGTAAATAAAAGTTGGATATATCTTGGTTTAATTCCCATGTGGGCCCTGGGTAATGACTACCTCTAGATTGAAAGTCCATCTATTATCCATATTCTAATGGTTGGTAGAGTTTCCTTGAGATAAACCACCACACTACCTTTCTTCCCTTATTCATCATCTTTCCTTATTTTTGGAGATCCCAATGGATATAGTGTATCAAACATATCCCCATGATAATTATATAAAGTTTTTAAGGTGGGTTAGGATAAAATATAGTTCCACCACCTTTGGGTTGATTTCTACTTGTATAAATTCGTATTCATTATGTTTTGGAGCCTTTTCAAAAATTTATATCTCCATGTAATATTTATTTGTGGTTACCATAGCCTCTTCAGCAATGTCTAGGGAAAAAATAGTCTCATCCAGTCCAGAATATTCAACAAAAGGGGAGTTTTTTTGCATTTCAAGTACTGATAAATATAAATGAATTAAGTACAGGGAAAATTTCTACTCCCTTTATTGTCTAATCCATGAGATCCAATTATTTAATGGTTATCCCTTAACTAATTTATTTAGGATTTTTAAATGGATTAATCAAGATTTATTCAAATATCACAATCTCATCTTATTTTTCTTCTTCTAAGGAATATTCCAAAAGTGTTGATTCAAAATTTTCATAATAAATAGGTAGAGTTTTTAGATGGATTTGGTCAATATTAAAGACAATTGAATTAATGGTTTGATCATCCCCCTTAGGTGGTTAATCTAGTAACATTTGTTTCTCCATGAGTGTCTCAAGAATCATCTCATAAGTTTTAGGTGGAGCAGGTTATTTAAGAAGTTATTCTACCACTTGAGTGTATTATTCATAGTTTGGAGGGTTGGTCTTGTTGTCTTACTTAGCCTAATATTGATTGAACTCTAGAAAGTATTCTAGGATCATAGTGAGCTCTATTGTTATAGCTTTTAGAATGGATGGTGTGAGTTCCTGAATGAGATCCTCAATGATCTCCCTAAATACCTCTCTACCTATTAGAATTATAAATCATAGTATTTGTGTGACACATGTTTCAATAGGATCTCAATTTTGTGCATGTGAGTCAAAAATAGAATCCATTTTTTATTTTAATTTTTAATTTCAAAGTCCTAATATATTTAAAATAAGATTTCTCAAACTACCTCCCTATAAACAACACCAATTTTTGACACCGGTCCATAATGGGGTGTGGAAAAGGTAATTACCTACTATGTTTTCATGTTGTATAGTGGATAATATATGTTGTATCCAGAGAGGAGTTCTCAATATTCATGTTGTTCTCTTTAAATTAGAGGTATAATGGGTTGTTTTTTTCTTGTGATTATTTAAAAGATATAGTGAAGTAGTAAGAAAAGTGTTTAAATTGGATTGATGAAGCAAGTTTTTGGGTTATGGTTGGGTTGATTTTTTTCAATGCTATCAATGTCTTAAAAATAATTATATCTTTATTTTAATTTAATGACAAAATAAATACCCCTCATTGAGTTTTCAATCACTATAAGTTGAAGTAAAAAATGGGAACCACTTCATTGTGTATGAAAGTCCATAAAAAATTCCTAAACTACTAAGGAAAATCCTATTAGGGAATTAGTTCTCCATAGAAATCCTAAAACCACTCACAACTTATATGCATGTGAAACTGATCTCTAGACACTCACCACCAGATATAGTCTTCTCAATCGAGTCATGTTGCACTATGTGGTGTATTTTACAGAACAATAACAAAACCTGTAAATAAATAATACCTCCATAACCCTAAATAATATCACATTAGGATTATTTAGAACCACTATAAATATAAATCAGTCAATATAAGAATATATATTTAAATAAAAAACCCTAAACATTAAAAAATGGTTCTTCTCCCATCCCCAATCCCTCAACAATTACCCCTTCATTCGAGGTATCATAGAGAAGAAAGGGAAAGTGCTATAATTTTGAAATAGAAAATAAAATAAAATAAACAAACTAGTATGTGATTCCTCTAGTGTATCCCCTCTATAATTATCTAACTCATGAAATTGAAGTGGAGGCTTTTATTTGTAGAGAAAGGGTGAGGAAACTTTTCCATTAGTTTATATCCAATTATTGTTGTTGTAGTTTAGGCCAAATATAAGGATAAATATTGACATAGTTTCTTCTTGAATGTCTTTCACATGCATATAAAATATTCATCCACAAAATTTGAGATACATTATACATGTGGTGAAAATTTTATTCCTTAATTACTGCAAATAAAATTTCTTTCTGAACAAACTACTTTGTTTCCTTATTTTGAACACACCCATAAACCACCTTAATTAATTAATTTCATTGTGGTATTTAATAAATTGACATGGTTAATATTTTTTCCTTTAGATTTTGAATAAACTCATTTTTATGTGTATATATAAAGTTATGAATCATTTATTGAAGGTATTTAAATTCTATCAGTCGAAATATCTTCCAACATGATTAATTTATTTGGTATATCTTGATATTAACTCTATACTTGGTCTATTTGGAAGAAATTAATCCCACTAATCAAAGGATCCACCAAAAAAATTATTATTTGAATTTGATGTGAAAACATTATTTTAGAAATTCTGGTGAAAAATAGTTAAAATTCCAAAATTAAAGCATCTTCACAATTTATATTAGAAAAACCAAAAAACAATAAATGTTATAGTTTCACTAAGAAATAAAAATATATATGGATTTATTCAATGAAATACACCTGAAAAAAAAAATTAGACCTATCAATTCTCCCACACTTCTAACATGGAATCCTAAAGAAGTAATCCTCAAAATCAAATCAATGTAATTTTAAAACTCATACCCTCAAGATCCTCAAATTTGAAAATAATAAACTAAAGATATCATGACTCTTCAAAAACCATTATTTTATGTTCTTCATTAAATATTATTTAATTTATTTTCACTTAATTTCTCATTTCAAGCACACAAAACACTTACAAAAAATTAATTTTTTCCCATCACACAAATGTATATATTCAATAGATATTTTCTCCTCTAAAACCATGAATGATTCACCATAATCATGATGAATTATTACATATCCATATAATATGATTAAAGGACTTTTATTAATCATTATGACTTATTAGGGTTGTTCATTTTCATTTGGTTTGTATATTTTAGACGTTAAAAAATATTGGACAGAATAAAGAGGGTTTGACTCTATTTTATGAAGTAACTATTTGATTCTAGTTTTCCCAGATGTAGGGTCTTATCCTCACTATCATTAGTATAAAATAAGATCTAGACATATTTAATATTTTATTGGACATCCCAAACCATCAAAAATTCAACAGAAAAAAATATATCCACTCAACTTCCTTGAACATAATGGAATTTTTTATAGACATTTGTAAATCCAACATAGATCGGTATTTTAAGGTAGTGAGGTTGTTTAAATTTAAAGAAGTTAGGGTGACTTCCCATTACTAATATTTAATGAAAATACATATTTTTGAACTTCAAAAAATATTATTTTTATTGTATTTTTTTATCATCTACAGACAATCGATTTATAATAATTTTACTCAAAATATTCAAAAGGAACAACTCTTAGAAATATAAAAAATGTATTCAACTTTTAATTTTACTATCAAATAATCCAAAATAAATGAAGTAACACAACACAATAAGTATCACCCATAGTTGAATTTATCTAGATCAAGAAATTTTACTTCCTTAAGTAGAATAGATATGTAAAAAAACTGGTATTGTTGTTAAAAAATATGTTTTCCTTCGAAACTATGGGCTACAAGGATTAAATGAAAATATAGGGTCGTATAAAAAATATTTTCATTAAAATTGGGCTTTTAAAATCAAATTAATACCTCAATCATTTTCAACACAAGTACTATAATCACTCTAGTTTTGATATAAAAAAACAAATTCTGGTTGAATAAATTAAGAATTAGTTCACTCAATAAATGAGTTGAATGTGAATAATATCTAAAAAAATTTCATAAGACTCATTGGAAGTGGATTTAAAGATGAATATAGTGATATCTGGCATGATATTAAAAATTCAAATGTCGCTTTATAAAATTTTCAATGTTTTAAACATGAAACAATGTTATTTTGAATATTAATTTAAGTTCATTTTAATTGAATAAATTGGTTCACTAATTGACATGGGTTTTAAAAATGGAAAAAATAATTTTTTGACATCAAAAGTTTCAAAAAAATTCAAAAATTGAAAAATCAACACACAAAAAATTGAAAAAATACAATTTTATTTGAAAAACATAAATTTGAACATCTGAAACTACAAAGGTTCCCTCTCCCACAATTATTTTTCAAAATTTCCTCATTGTGAATAGTTTATATTATAATTTAAAAATCAGAAGATAATACATGAAAACAACCACAAGGAATTTAAAGACACAACGTAGAAAATTTTTAGTGAAATCATTCAGAAAATCTATTTGTTTATGTTCCCTAAAAACCTAATAAAAAATAAAACATAAAAATTTTATTGAAAAAAATAGAAATAGAATGAAAAATGGAAAGAAAATAATATAATACATGATAAAATAAAGTGGTAAGGAAATAATACAACCGGGTTTATTCATGACAACATCTTTGAGTGTATCTTTTAGAGGCTTCTCACTAAAACCCTACTAGAAAAACATAAAATAAACCATATGAAATTTATTAAAAGAAAAGTAAATTTAAATAGTGGGATAAATGGGGAGAAAATAAGGATAGATCAGGGTTTAAACCTCACGTTGACTGTGGGTATTGACTACTTCTAGATGGGCAGTCCAACTATTATCTATAGTCTGATAGTGGGTGGAGTTTCTTTGAGATAAACTACCACATGTAATTTATTCCAACTTGCATTAGCATTAATTTCTATTCAAGATACCCATGAATATAGGGTATAAAATCTATACCCTTATCCATGAGATGATTATTTTAAGGTAGAGGTATGATAAAATATAGGCCTTCCTCATTTAGTTGGGCTGCTACTTGTATAACCTCTTCTCCATCATGTTGGGAAGCCTTTTTTGTAATTTCTATCTCTATATACTCTTCATTGGTGGAGGCCTTGGGATCCTCTACAATGTAAAAGTAGAAAAATTAACCTAGGTATTCATTAATATTCATCAAAAAGTGAGTTATTTTGTATTTCATGTAGTTATAAATCCAAATAATCAAATCTTGGGAAAGGTATACTCCAATTCATGGCTCACCCATGACATCCTATTCTATAAGGATTATTTGTTTACTAGTTTATTTAGGATAGGTCAATGGATCCATTAATATTTCATAAAAGCCTATAATATCCTGTTATTTTTCTTCTTCCAAGGAATACTCAAAACTTTTTGATTATAAATTTTCCAAAAAATTGGGTGTGTTTTAAAATGAATTATAAAAAAAGTAAAAACAAGTGTATTTAAAGTTCACCAACCCCCCTCAAGTGGTTCATATGGTAACATTTGTTTTTCAATGGGTGTCTTATGTATTATCTCAAAATTGTTAGGGGGAAGGGTCTTAATGTTTTTAACCCACCTCTTATATTTCATATTAATAGGTTATGGGGGTAAGCTCATTGTCTTACATGAAAAAAATATTGACAAAACTTTGTAATGTATTTGATTATCTTAGTGAGATCCTTAGCTAGGGTATCTTACATGGACGGTTTGAGGTCCTAACTAAGATTAGAAAATATATCCCTCAATTAATATCTACTTTTTGAAACTATATCTTTTCATATCTTGATAAGACATGTATTAATATCCTTACAGTTTGGTGTGGGTGATTCAAAAACTGAATTCAGTATTTTTAATTTTAATTTTAATGTATTAAGATATTTAGAATTACATTATTGGAACTACCTCCCTGAAAATGATGTTATGTTTTGACATTGGACTATAATAGGGTCTTGAAAACGTAATTATCATCTAAGATACAATGTATTATATTTTTTATTATAGTAGTTATCTAGATTTGAGTGCACGACAGTCAATTTTTTCACTTTAAATTTGAGATAAACTTGTTAGTTTTTTGTTGCGATTCCTGAAACACTAAAGTGAATAATTAATAAAAGGGGTGAAAATATACTAATGGACTAAGTCATAAGATTATATATTATTACCATTTTCAATTTCATCATATATTTATATGTTTTTCACCTCTCTTTTAATATAATGATAAATGAAATACTCTTCAATCAAGTTGTTAATCATCCTTGGTTGAAGGAAACAATGGAAACCACTCTATTATTTATATAAGAAAGTAAATTATTCCTAAAGTACTAAGAAAAAAAATAAAGATTTTGTTCTCATTATGAATTAATAAAAATATCAAGGATTCTATATATGTGCCAATGATCACTAGAATCTCACTACCCAACACAGTCTGATCAATCGAGGTAAGTTGCACTAGGTAGAGGGAAATTACCTGACATTAACCAAAACTATAAATAATGAATAAAATCAAAACCCAAAATATATCATCATTAAGAAAATTGAGAATCTATGTAAATATAAATCATTCAATATAAAAATTGAGATTAAATTAAATCATAATACTCGAGACTTATAAAAGGTCTCTCCTCCCTTCCCCAGTCACTCAAAAAATACCCCTCCATTAGAGGGGTAATGAAGAATAAAGGGGAACCATGTGATGTTAAAAACCAAAGAAAAAAGTTAAATGAACAATTTAACATGTGAATCCTCAAGAATTTTTTCCTCTCTAATTCTATAACTCTGGAAATGGATATGGAGTCACTTATTTTTATAGAATGGGTGTGGAAAATTTCTATTAAGATTCTGTTTGTTGAAAGTTTGTACAAAATTATCCAGTAGATGATAAAAAATTTAGATTCAATTATTTAAATTTTTTCACATAAGTCATATATATTCACCAATAAATTTTGAGATACATTGGACATATGATATAAATCTACACCCAAATTCATCCAAATAAATTTTCTCTCTGAACAGACTGCTTGGTTTCCTCAGTTTTAACATACACATCAACTACCATAATGAATGAATTTGATAGTAGTATTTAATGAAGAGATTCACCAATAATACTATTTCCTCTCCAAAAACAATAAGAATATTTATTTTTCAATATCGTGAGTTATGTTTCATGTATTTGAGGTATATGAATTCTATCAAAAAAAATATTATCCAACTTGAGTAATTTATTTGGGACTTCTAGAGTTCGATTCAATACATGGTCCAATTGGAAGAAATTAAGATCACTAATAAATGTATCCTATAAATTTCAATTTCAAAATTTTTATAGGTTTTGAAAACATTATTTCCAAAATAACGAATTGATAAAAAACTGCTAAAAATCCATAATTAATGATTTTACAAAATCTAGCTCAAAGCACGATGAAAACCCTAAGATGATTCAATTTCACTTAAATAATTGATGGGAATATATTAATTGGAATACACATGGAAAATAATAAAAATATCATCCATATCATTCCCCCCACCCCCACACACTTATACCTTGGACTCCTAGACAGGTAACAATAAAAATCACATAAATTAAATTAAAAACACATACCCATGAGATCCAACAATTTTACACTAAGAATCAAAAGATATATTGCCTACAATAAACTATTATTTTAAGTTCTAAATTCATGTAATTCAACATATTTCCACTTCATTGCTCCTCTAATGTACACACATCAATTACCTCATATGAATTTCTCCTTATCACATATATTTATATGTTCAATAAAAATTTCCACCACAAAACTCCTAAAATAGTCACCATATTCTAAATAGATTTCTACATATCCACCGAATATGAGTCAAGAAATTTTTTTAACCATGAGGACATATCAAGGTTTTTTAGGGGATTTTTTGGTAGGGTTTAGTTATTAAAAATTATGGGGAGGAATAAGGAGGGTTTCACTCTTTTTGAATCAAAATTGCACAATTATAATTTTTACTAATGTATGGTCTCATTTTCACTATTATTATGATTAAATAAACTCCAAATATCATTGAAAATATTTTGAAAATCCCAAACCATTAACTATTCAGTAGAAATAATGATATCCACTCAACATTCTTCAACATAATTCAAATTTTTATTGTTATTTACAAATTTTTTACATCATGGTTTTTGAAGTCAATGAGGGTGATTTTAATTTCAAATTGTCTGTGTTACTTCCTATTTATTATAATGAATTAAATTACTTAATTCCAACTTTATAGGAAATTATTTATCTTGTATTTTTTTTAACAACTAAAGACCATCATCTTTTATGAATTCTACTAAAAATCCCCATCAAACCATAACTTTTTACAATATAAAAAAAATTTATAATTTTTATTTTCCTTATAAATAATAAAAAATAAATGATATATAACACTAAATAAATCTCCCCACACTTGAAGTCATCTAAATCGTGCAATTTTTGTAATTGCGGTAGGGTGCATTTGGAAAAGTATTTTAATGTGGCTAACTAATACGTTGTTCATTGATACTAAGGACTAATGGAATTTAAAATATAGGTATTACAACATAAAAATGATTTTCATGAAAAAGTTTCTTTTAAAATAAAATAGGGGCCTCTATTAATTTCTGCATAGGTACCTCAAGATCTCAGGTTTTGATATAAATAAATGAAATTTTGGTTGAATAAAGAATGGATTATTTCTCACCATAAATGAGGTGAATAAAAATAATGTTCCAAAAAATTTCATAAGCCTCATATAAAGGAAAATTAAAAGATAAATATAGCAAGATGTGTCGTGATATTAAAAATTCATTGGTATTTTCATGAAATTATCATTGTTTTAAATGTGAAACTAATTCATTTTTAATATTCATTAAAGTTTGGATTCATCATGTGCATTTTTTCAATCTTTACAATGGTTTAAAAATATAAAAGATAATCATTTTAGGTCAAAATATTCAAAAAAATATAAAATTGAAAAATAAACACATACTTTTTTTAAAAGACACAATTTTTTTTAAAGAAATAAATTTAAAAATATTTAACTACAATGGTTACCTCCCCTACAATTATTTTTTTGAATGTTATCACTGTTAATATTTTATATTAGAAGTGAAGAAAAAGAGTATAATTCATTAAAAAATTAAATGATAACAAAAAATACCAGTTTTTTTATTCAAGATGACATATTGTTTTTCATCTCTGTGATGCCACTCAATAAAAAACTAAAAAAATAAAGAAAAATTAATTAATTAATTGAAATAAAATAAAATAAAAATACAATGATAAAGGGAAATAAAAGGAGGATATATCTTGGTTTAACCCCAAGTGGTCCCTATATTGTAATGTCAGTAAGATATACAGTCCAACTGTTTTCTGTTGTCTAATGGTGGGGGAGGTTCCTTAACATAAAAGACCAAATGGAATTTCTTCCAACCTGTATCAGCTCTCCTTCCCTGTTTGGATACTCATGTATAGAATTTATAAAATCCACCCCTATGAAATGAGATATGTCCTCCATGTTTGGGTAAGGATAAAATTTTGAAATGCCTACTTCAGGTTGACTACTAATTATACAACCTCTTCTTCATCATGTTGGGAATAATTTTCTATAATTTCCATCTCTATATACTCTTCAATGGTGGTTTCCTCAGGTTCCCCTTTAATGTCTATGTCTAAATTATGCTTGACCCGTACTAAATATTAAGTACAAAGGGATTTATTTTTTAGTTCAAGTAATGATAAATCAGAATGAATTAAATCTAGGGAAATGAATTATCTCTTGATTGGATCAACATTGAGATCTTGTTCTTTAATGATTATCCCTTTACTAGTTTCTTCATCATAGTATAATGGATCCATCAAGCAGTCTCCAAATCCCATAATATTGTATTCCTTTTATTTTTCAAATGTTTACTCGAACATTATTGATTATAAATTTTCAAAATAAAAAATGTGATTTTTCAGATGAATTTGATATATAGTAAAAAGAATTGAATTAAAGGTTTTCTTTTATCCCTCAAGTGGTTTAGCTGGTAAAATTTTTTTCTCCATGAGTGCCTCAAATATCATCTTATAAATTTTAGTGAGTAGGGTTCTTCAAGTAGTTCACACACCTCTTAGATGTATTCTTCATAGGTTATAGGTGTTGGATCTTTGTCTACCTTGAACAAATATTTATAAAACTATATAAATTATTTCAAGATCTCGATGAGGTCCTTGGATAAGGCTTCTTGAATAGATGGTTCAAGGAAATTTTTGAGATCTTTGAAGAGCTCCCTAAATTTATCTCTTCTTAGTAAAACTATAACCCCCCATATCTGGCTAACACATGTTGTAATAGCTGCCCAATTTTTGGGGGGTCAGTCAAAAATATAATCCATTTTTTATTTTAAATTTTAATTTGAAAATACTAAGATATTTATAATTTGATAGTTAGAACTGCATACCCATAAATCGATTCATGTATTGACCTTGGAACATCATGGGTTGTGGATGAATAAATTACAACCTAATTTATAATTCATTATAGTGGTTTACCTAGGTTTTCTCGGGAGATCATTGCACAATTATCATGTTTTTCTTGTTAAATTTGTGGAAAATTGGTTCTTTTTTTGTTTTTGTTTTTTAAAACCTTAACAGAAGTAGTAAAGAGTTTTAAAAATATTTATGAATAAAATTATATGGTTAGGGTTTGATTACACTTTTCAACTCTATCATATAATTAAAATTCATTTTACCGCTCTTCTGATAAAATGATAAAATAAATACTCCTTGATCGAGTTTCTAATCACCATTGGTTGATGGAAATAATGGAAATAACTAGTTTGTGTATGAAATTGATTAAAATATTCCTAAACTAATAATTCAAATACCAATTTGGAATTTTTGAGACATAAAATTTAAGAAACAAATAATGGCTTCAACACATATGTTAATGTTTTCTAAACACTCACCTCCCAGTATGCTCTACTCAATCAAGACAAGATAGACTATATGGAGGGAGTTTACAGATCATCAAACAAATATATAAATAATCAACAATAGTGAAACACTAAATAAAATTACATTAAAAGAATTTAACACCACTATAAATATAAATCATTCAATATAAAAAGAGATATTAATTTAAAGTAAAAACGTAACCATTACAAAAGGGTTCTCCTCCCTTCCTTGGACACTCAACAATTACCACATCATTTGTGGGGTTGTGGAGAAGAAATGGGAATCAAGAGATGTTTAAATAGATATGAAAATTAATTCGTAACTCTAATATCTGAAAAATAAAGAATAAACCACCTACTTATCTGACTCTTGAAATAGAAGTGGAGGAGCTTATTTATAGAGAAAGGGTGAGGCAAATTTCCCTCCAATATCTATTCAAAAAAATTTGGAACACTTTTAGCTTAGAAGAAAGATGAATATTGGTATAATTTATTCTTGAAAGTTGTTTTCATGTATCATAAATATTCTTGCAAAAAAATTTAGATACATTAATCAAATGGTGAAAAAGTTATACCTGAATTACTGTCGATAAATTTTATGCTTCAACATAATGCTTAGTATACTTGTATTGAATGCATCCATAGACCACCATAATGAATTAATTTAAATGTGATATTGAATGAAGAGAGGAATCATAGATTCCTATTTACTCTCTAGCTATAATCAACTCATTTGTTGGATTATATATCGTGTTATGATTCATTTGTTGATGGTATTTCAATTCTATCTGTCAAAATATTTGAAAAATTGAGTAACTTTTTTGGGCCTCCTTGAGTTCAATTCAATGCTTGGTCTAGTTATAAGAAATGAATATCACTAGTAAAAGTAATATAAAAATATAATTTCACAATTTAGATCAATTTTTAAAAAGTTGTGTTTGAAATAATAAAGTGATAAAAAACTGCAGAAATTATAGATTTAAGGCATTTAAGAAATTGAGCTCAAAAAACACCAAAACATAAAAAATGATTTGATTTCAGTTAAAAATAAATATTATTAAGGATATATTCATTGATAAAACAATAAAAATAATAAAAATGTAAACCTTATGAATTTTCTCTACACGTAGAACTTGGAATCATGGACAAGAAAGCATTAAAATCAAAATAAAGTTAAATTAAAACACATACATGTGTTATCCACCAATTTAATACAAAAAAAAGATATCATTCTTATTAAAAAACAATTTTTTAAAGTCCTACATTCATCTCATTCAATCCATTTTCAATTAATTTATCCTCTCATGCCCACAAAACACTTACCTCACATGAATTTTCCATCATCACACAAATGTTTATATTTAACTGAGTATTTCTCCTCCGAAACCATGTAATATTCACCATTGGATTAATAAATTCATACATTTATACCTGATATAATTCATGGATGTTTTTCATAAATTAGTACATTTTAGGTTTTTTATTGAATTTTAGATTGTAGGTTTCTAAGATTTAAAATTTTGAGGTACAATATATCGGGTTTGTCTCTTATTGAAGAAAAATTGAATGGTTGTAATGTTTACTAAAGTATAGCATCCCCCTAACTCTTCTCAGAAAAGTTAAATAAAAATAGTATTTTAAAATTTATTTAATGTCCCACACCATCAACATTTCATGTAAAGACCTTATTTTTTCCTTGTAATATTTTGAAATATTTCAAAGAATGTTTTCGGATCCAGGGATAAGATGGTGCACGATTTTGGGGCCCGGTGTGCCCAGAATTAATTTTATATAAATATTAAACATATAATATATCACATGTACATGAGTTTATAGAAACAATATAATATCTCATAAACAGAGTCATGACTTGGAAATCTGAACCACATTTGAATCAAGAGCATAGGGTTTTCCATTGGGTAAACCTAAAGTTGGTTGGTGTGGGATGTCATGTAAAAGAGGATGTTGCCAGGTATTTTTAGTGAATTAATTAATAAATTAAATTACCTAAAATATAATACTATATAAATATTGTATTTTATAGAATATTCATGGTTATTAGTGTAACTCTGGGACCATTTAGAAGAAGAACCCACCAATCTTCATTATTAGATTTAGATTGGATGATGACAAGCTTCTGGATCTAGGAAAATAGAAGCAAAATGAAGCTAACGGATATTACCCACCATTGGAAGATTTGTTATTCTCTAAAGAAAAATCCAATATTGTGGTAGTACTCTTTATTTGTGGATTCTTCCCTTATGATTAAAATATTGAGCATGATCAAACCTCTATAATTTTTGTTGGGTATAACTTGTTCATTTTCATGATCCCATGTATCAGATTTATATTTTTTATTAGATGTTCCCCAATGTTCCATGTTCCTCACCCTAGACATCCCAAATATATATTTACTAGACAATAACTCTTTTAAATTGATTATTTCACCCTTGTATCCTGTTATTTCCCCCATAGTTTTTCGCAATCATCAACGTCAGCCAACGGGGACCAGAATTCGACATTTCCCGGAGAGATCAAGAATGATCAGACCTCGGATTCGTGGAAGATTCATGTTTTGTGAATGGATCAGTGATTATAGGATGAATAAAAATGATTTAGGGGTTTTTCTATTCCACCTTGGATTTGAAAATCTATTGAGGAAACATGAGGTTCCACAATCAACAAAAGTTTGTACGAGCTTCGACGGTGGATCATATTCTAATTTATGGACTCTAGAGATCTAGAATTGTAAAAATAAGTCCTTTCCCTTAAATTTTTGGTGACCATCGTGTGTGATTTTCCATCGTAGTAATATATCTGGGATATATAAAATAGATTTTTGTTTCTATGAAAAAATCGACTACACGCCATGTGGTATGAAGAACACATGACGTGTAGGCCCCTGGATACAATGAGTAGGGATTTCAGTTGAGTTAAATATCAACCACTATGTGGGACCCCCAAATTTCATTTTAATCGGTGCTAGTGACCTGTTGTTTACATTGGGAATACAAAGACATGGGCACGACCAAGAACATAGCCAGTATACATGTATATAGCCCAAAGGACATGGGCACACCCAGGAGAACATTGTTCCACCCCAGTTGGCTAAGACTCATCATTTAATCCAATTACACACTTTCTAGGGATACATGGTTAGCGATACGTGTTCTTTTGATGGAATGACCAGGTAGTAGAGTGGGACCACAAACAATGTGGGTACCTTATATTTCGTTTACCACATTTTGAGAAAACTTCAACCTCTTGTATCTCCTTCATTTGGGATGATATTTTAAACATTGTGTATCTTATCCCATGTTTTATTCTATATAGAATGTGATGGATGACCCCATGGTGGATTTTAATATATTATGTGCATTTTTACAACTGTTATACTTCTTTATGAAATTCCCAGTAACTGTAGTGGTCGGCCAAGATCGTTAGAGTGGTACCCCCTATCGTACTAGTGTGTGGGTCTTCTATCTACTGAGTGGTACGCCCCCTCATAACACTAGGTTGTGGGTCCTATATCTAATGAGTGGTACCTCTATATCACACTAGGGATTGGGTTCTATATTTATTTAGTGGTATCCCCAGTTTTTCTAGGGCATGAGTTCTTTATCTATAGAGTGGTACCCACTATCGAACATGGGAGTGGGTCCTCTACCTACTTATTAGTACCCAATATCTAACTATGATGAGGGTCCTCTATATACTGAGTATTACCAACTATCATACTTGGACTTAGGACTTCCATATTCAGAGTGTCACCCCATAACGCACTAGGGTGTCTATCCTCTACTTGGAGATTGTGACCCCTCAACTGTACATCACAACAGTGAGGTGTGGGCCCTCCATACAGTTACTCCTATGAATAAAATCAAGAGATGTTGAACATTATTAATGGACCTCTTGGAACTATTGGAAAACTATTTTCCAGAGATGGTTTGTGAGATATAGATACCCTTTATCACTCCTACTGGGTTTCTTTTATGGTCTTATATATGTATCCTTGTTTTTGGATTTTGTTGATCTCTTACTGTGGGTTGATTTTTCTACTTCTATAGTGTCACATATTGGTTCCCGTATAGTTTATGGGTAATCCTGTTGGGTATATATATAATCAACCCTATATGAGGTTTTCTCACACAAGTCATTTCTTATACAGATGATAGATAGGTCGGTGGTGATTATAGAGTAGCATAGGGATTCCCTATTAGAATTTACCATATATGGTGTTCTGGGATTGGATATCTATAACTGGGATCTCTCAAAATTTACATTTCTAGTTCCTATTATCTTGGGACACCCTTCAAGTTTAGTGTGTATTATCCCATTTAACTTTTTCATATTATGCATTTTTACTCTTGTTTTACCTAGAGGTTGTTACATCCATGACTGTTACTATATATGTGATTATCTTTTCCTTTATTCCTATGCACTTATATTTAGAGATGGATGTGTGTGTGTGTATAGGCACATAAAATATAGTCACCCATAATAGTTATTCATTTTGGTGATTATCACTATCCCCTGGACCATAGAGGTGGGATTGAATTGGTTGCGTCTTGAGTCCCATTTTGTAGGGTCATGACAGATTGTAATCATAGGTGGTTCATTCATTTGGATGATGAGTTTTCCCCTTACAAGGATTTAGCTAGGAATAATGGAAACAGTGTAAATGTGTCTCAAGAGTGGATTTCAAGATAGGGATCCCTTTTGTTGGGGTGGTGTCTAACATATCCATACATCAGGACTCATACCACCTACATGTCTACTCAGTATACTGATACATTGGTTGTAGGAAACTTTTTTATATGAATCATATAATATCATGTCTTTGAATACCCTTAATGAGTTAGATCCCTATACATATTCTCATCTTAGCATGGTGTGTCTTGATTTAAATTTTAGGATGCATCCATGAAGACTACCAGCTAGGTTATTGATCCAGTATCATGGTGATGATTCAATGAATAATGATGCCTCAGTTACGAGGCCATCATGCGAGATATTTCCTCCAAAAGGATACGTAACAACACCCCTTATCATAGATCAGTTGATAGTACTAATATATTAGGATAAGGGTGCATGCAGGCTTATCACACTCCATGACCTCGAGTTCCATAGGCCACTAAGGTTCTGTGATGAGCAAAAACCCAAAGCGGTGGAGGATCTGCTATAGTTAGAGATACGTGTATTTTTAATTTTCTAGGACTTGAATGATCAGGTGGTTGCACTAATATACATTCTTCTCCATGGAGTGCATGGGATCTAGTGGAGTCTAGTCACATAGATATATGACGAGTCTATACTCTTATAGAATGACTTCCATCAGTTGTTTTGTGAAGAGTATTACCCCTCGTTATTGATCTCAGTTCAGATTTAGGAGAATTTTGAGCTATATGAGTGAGGGAAGATAGTTGATGAGTGTGTTTTGAGGTTTACTAACCTCACACCGTACTCCATATACATGATTCGATATGGATTCTTCTGGGCGTAGATGTTTGAGTAGGATCTCCGCAGAGATATTCATTCTAGTGTGGTACCCCTTTGAATTCCCACATATGCTAATGTGTTTGAGTGGGCACTGGTAACATGGATCTTCATATTATAGGTACTCTATAAAACTGAATCTAGAAGTGGTAATCATGAGGCAGAGTCATCTACAAAAGTTAGTAGGAAAGAGTCGAAAGGGTATCTTCATTGGAGAACTCCCCATGATGAGACGCATACATGTGGTCATCTGAAACTAGGACTAAACAGAGAACCAAGGAACCCACGAGAGGGGAGATTCTATGCATTATATGGTAATGGTCACTTGGAATTGGATTTCCCAATGTGACTTGGTAATCAGGTTAGAATGATAGAAGATGGACTACCACAATTGAGGGAGCTTCATGATTATGGATCCCAAAGGCGAGGGCTGGGCAGCCCCAAGGGAGGAGGTGTTGGAAGAGGAGCATGTTGGACTCCTAGATAAGGAGTTATGGGTGGTGCATGAAATTTTGATCTACTTACACCACCTCCACAAGGCGTCCCACATCCTCCTCAGAAAGCTAATGATCAGAGTCGTGGTCAGCTACAGGATATGGAGGCATATGACCCAGTAGCTCACAGGATGATTAGAAGTACAACATGTTACTATTATACTCTTAAATAATCATTAGTATACATATGTGTGATTTATTAATTTATCTATTTACTCCTATGATGAGAACCGGAGATCCCAGTTGAGTCTTTACCCCAATATATTTTCCTGGAGTTTTCCATGGGGAATGATTATTTGATATCTTTTATATGCTAGTAATGTGAGCTATCTCTCAGTAGAGATATTATCTTATGGGACCTCTTAGTCATCATGATGAGAACATATAACACAATATTGAGTATGAAATGGTTTTCTCAGGTCCAATCCTAGATTGACTATCCCCACAGATAAGTCATATTCCTTTGCACTGATGGGATGAGAATATCCTTTGGGGGAGGGAGAGATCTCATGAAAAAGAAAGTGGGTCTTGAGAGTAGGAAGATTAAACCCATAACCCATCAGTTGGTGAGCGTAATCCTTGGAACAATAGGTTATTCATTCATTTATATTCATTATTTTGTGAGGGATTTTATAGACATATTCCTTGGGGATGTTTTGTGACTACCTCTGAGGTGGGAAATAGATTTTTTCCAATGACAATCACCCATGAACCGCTCTGATATCTTTTTCATCATATCAGATATCCACTACCAAGATATGGGAGTTGGGGATACAATTTGAGGAAATTTAAAGAATGGTGTTATCATACCTAGTGTGTCCCCCTTGGTAGCTCCAATGTTTTTCATGAAAAAGGTGGATGGTATCTTGCAACTTTGTGTGGATTATAATAACCTAAAATAAACTATGATAAAGAAAACGTACCCATTTCTTAGGATTGAAAACCTATTTTATTAGTTTATAGGTATGATATGGTTCTTGAAGATAAATTTTAGATCTAGCTACCACCAGTTGAGAGTTCGCACAGCTGATATTTCGAAGCTGGTATTCTAATGTTTCTACAGACACTATGGGTTCTTGGTGATGCATTTAAGTGTGACAAATGTCCCCACTGTGTTTATTGATTTTATGAACCAAATATTCTATCAATATTTGGACTGATTTTTTATTCATTTATGAAATACTCCTATAATCTACATTAGAGTATGAGTATTGAATGAAATTGAGGATGGTCCTATATTTTATTTGAGAGAAATAGTTTATGGTAAGATCATGATGTGACATTTCTGGATCCATGAGGTTTACTTTATAGGGAAATTCATTTCTAATAATGTATTAATTCTAGACCTGGTAAAGATTGTTGTTTTTCTTTCTTGGGATCCTCCCAAAAGCGTGTTAGATGTGTGGAGTTTTCTTTGCTTGGTATAGTAATATAGGAGGTTTATATAATAATTATCTAGGATTATATCCCCTTTTACTAACTTCAAACAAAAAGTGATGATTTTTACCTTGAATGAGTAGTGATAGAGATTCTTTGAGGAGTTGAGGTTGATGATGAAAATTGATCCTATTCTAGGACTATAAGAAGGGGCTATGGAGTATGTAGTTTATTCTATTGCCTTTGCAACTGGGATTATCTTCGTGTTGATGCATTAGTAGCAAGTGATCACATATGGGTCAAGGAATTTGAGACCCCATGATTAGAACTAAAAGACTCATGAACTAGAGTTTCAAAAGGTAGTCTTTACTCAAAAGATGTTGATTCAATATCTTCTAGTATAGTACTTTATTGTTTACTCAGACTATCATAGTTTTGAGTATCTTTTCACAACGAAAGACTTGAACCTAAGGTAGAGTTGTAGGTTGGAATTATTGAAGGACTATGACTTTGAAATATTCTATAGTCCTAGGAAGGGATATGTGTTGGAGGATTCCCTTAGAATGGTGTCCTAGTATCATTTGGTGCATGAGGAATTTCACCAATTGGCTTCCTTGTAGCTGAACCTAATTGAAAAAGAGGGTTTTAGATTTTCTTCATTCGGTGGTGTCAACTCCTCCACTTCATTAGTGTATGAGAGAGTCTCATTTATGAGACATCGACTATGAGGTATTATGTGACTATATATCTTTAGATGATTCACTAGATATATTTTTAAATGGAATTATGTTATCTTTTTCTAAGAATAGATAGTGGTCACATTCACGATGTGGGAGGAGTTGATGAGGGAGTTTCACACATCTCCTTTGGTTGAACATCCTAATGTAGGGAAGATATATAGAGACCTTCAGCAGTTGTTTTAGTGGGATTTCATGAGGTGGATCATCACTGATTTTATCAATGAGTTCCTCAAATTTTAGTAGGTAAAGGATAAACACCTAGTTTCTGAATGTTTTTTTGTATCCTCCTACGATCTTGGAGTGGAAATGGGGTTTAATATCCATGTACTTTGTGATAGGACCTCTTCAGATCGTGATAGGTCATGAATCCATCTGGGTGATATTTGTAAGACTTATATAGTCCTCACATTTCCTTTTTATTAGGGAGAAAAGTTTGATGATGAGTTTGGGATAGTTGTATATGTGAGAGATCTTACACCATCATGGGGAACCCTCAATGATTGTCTCTGACCGTGATACATGTTTTACGTCATGTTTGCAGAGTTTCCTATAAAAGGAATTTAGGACCTAGATGAGGATGAGTACATGATTTATCCCTATTACAAATGGAAAGACTAAGCACACTATCTAGGTGCATAAGGATATACTGAGGGATTTTGTGTAATTTTCCAAATTTGGGGGGATCACTTTCCCATCGTGGAGTTTGATTATAATAATAGATACCACTCTATTTTCAGAATTGTTCCTTTTAAGGCCCTATATAAGATACCCTAATGTTAATCCTTATGTTGGACTACGATAGGTGAAGCATCTCTTGCTGGGTTGGATATGGTGTAGGAAATGATATAGAAGGTTCATGTGATTCGTGAATGTATGAGGATATATCATAGCAGAGAGAAATCTTATACATACTGATATTGTAGGACCTTAGAGTTTGAATAGGGAGACTATTTTTCCCTAAGAGTATCCCCATGATATGATTTTGGAGATTCAGTAGGGGAAGCAAGATATCCCCTGTGATCATTAGGCCATTCAAGATCTTCCATTGGGTTGGTGATGCTGCCTACTGCCTCAACTTATCCTCACAATTGGAGAGGGAGTATGATGTCTTCTATGTTTAGAAGTTGAGGAGATACATGCATGATACAATTCACATTATTAACAAGGGTGATATGGAAATTGATGATGGATTAAATTTCACAGAGAACCTGGTGGTGATATAGGATTATCAGGAGAGGGTAATTCATTAATAGTCCATTCCCTTGCTTCATGTGTTGTGATAGTATGAGAGCATTTAGGAGTGCTCCTAGGATAGGGAGAGGCATATAAAAGCTCAGTATCCCAAGTTTTTTTTTCTTTTTTTCTTTTTGAGATTGAAAATCTTGAAGGAAGGAATAATGTAAAGACCTTGTCCTTTCCTTTTAATATTCTGAAATATGTAAATAAATATTTATAGAGTCTGAAGCTAGGATGGAGTACGATTCTGAGACCTAGTGTTTCCGGACATAATTTTAAAATGATATTAAAAATATTTTATATCATGCACACAAATTTTTTATAAATAATGGAATATCACTTAAATGGAGTCTCAAATGGAAAATCAGATACAATAGTTGAATCTGGTGCATGGGTTTTACCCCATACGCAACCTAAAGGTGGCCAGCATGGGACATTCGGTATAAGAGGCTGTTGGAAGGTATGTTTAGTAAATTAATTTATTAAATAATTCATTAAATGAACTAAAATATATTATTATATAAATACATTGTTATAGATAATAGACAAGTTTATTTGTGTGACCCTAGGACTATTGATATGAGGAACCCACTGATCTTCATTGGATGATTGAGATCAGACGATGACGAGAACCCATATCTTGGAGAATCTAGGAGTAACGAAAGCAACAGATCTTCCCCAACATTGGAAGCTCTATTATTCACCAATGAAAAATACAATTATATTGTAGATTGTTTATTTTTTTCTTAATAGTTACAAGACAAATAATGATCAGATATCTTTTCATTGATCTACGTTTAAATTGGGAATTTTTTTGAGCCCGTATATCATATTTATATTTTTTATTCGATTTATCCATATAGTTCCATGTTTCTCACCCTTTAATTCCCCAATATATATTATTTAGATAATAGAACATGGATGAAATTTTTTTTACCCTTGTGTCTTGGGATTTCCCCCATAGTTCTTCACATTCTTCATATCTAGCTTATATAGACAACGATTCGTTATTTTTGGGAGGGTTAAAGCACGAAAGGCTCCTGGATTCATAGTAGATTCTCATGAAATAAAAATATCATTTATTAGAGGTTATATAATGATGATTTTATACTTTATGATGATTCCAATATGGATTCATAAATCTATTGATGCAGCAGAAGGAGCCATGAGCGACATCAGTGTGTATGAGCTTCGAGCGGGGAATCAGATTCTGATTTTCAGCCACTGGAGGGCTGGAATTGAAGAACATAGTAATTAACATTTTATATCTAGTGAAAATTCGGAATGATTTGATATATTAGCAACATAACTAGGATATATGGAACATATTTGAGTTTCTATGAAGAACCCGACTACATGTTGTGTTGTCTGAAGAGCACATGGCTCGTTGACCCCTGGATTTGGAGGATAGGGTTTCTAGGTGAGATAAATATCACATCACATGTGGGAACCCCACACACCCTGTGACTTAGTACTAGTGATCTAGAATGTACTCTAGGATTACACTGACCCATGAATGCTCAGGTACACGACCAATATACATAGATATGTCCTGAAGGACATGGTCATGGACAGGGAACACAGTTGGACCTGGGAGGATGAGACACATTATGGAATACCCATAAACACTATGTAGGGATTCAAGGATATATATCCATGTACTTTTGAATTCATTACTAGTTAGTAGAGTGGGACCACATGTCGTGTGGTTCCCTTGCACTTTGTTTACCTCTTTTTTAATAAACTTCAACCTCTTGTATCTTCTTTTTAGGAATCAGATTTTTTCCCATGAGTATCCTATCCTAAGTTTTTTTCACATATAACATGATGGTTTCCTTCATTCTAGATTTTTAGATATGATATGAGGTTTTCCATGTTTTACAATTCTTTAGAATACACTCGATGAAAAAAGAGATTGGACTAGAGCATTAGTGTGGTATTCCCTATCAAGCTAGGGTGCAGGTCTTCTATATAATGAGAAGTTCCCCTATCACACTAGTTTGTGGGTCCTCTATCTACATAGTGGTACCACCTATCATACTAGGGATAGAGTCCTCTATCTACCGAGTGGGACTCACCTATCACACTAGGGTGAAGATCCTCTATCTACTAAGTGGTACCACCTATTTCTCTAGGGTGTGTGTCCTCTATATACCGAGTACCCACTATCATACTAGAGAATGGGTACTCCATACATTGAGTGGCACACCATTATCATACTATGGAATAGTTCATTTACTCAAGGATGGTGTCCTCTCGACTGTGCGACACAACGATGATGTATGATCCCATTTACATGGTTACTTCTATGGATAGATGGGTGATATGATAGGCATCATTGATGGACCTCGTGGAACTATTTGTTGAATTTTTCCCTTAGAGGTAATGTGATATGAATATCCCCTATCTCTATCCAAATAGTTTTATTTTATGGGAATATATATGTATCCTTCATGTGGGATTTCATTTCTCACTTTCACGGGTTTATTTTTCTTCATTTATCATATATTTTATTTCTACCACCTTGGATTTCAAGGAATCCTACTAGGTATGTATATCTTTATCATTACATAGGAATTTACAACACATTTCGTGTCTTATACAAATGAATAATGGGTAGGTGGTGATTATATAAAAGCATACAGATACCCTGGTGCATTTGACCATGTATGTCGGTGGGGGGATAGAGATCTAGAGCTAGGATCTCCCATCAATTACATTTCCAGTTCCAATAAGGTTGGGACATCCTTCTGGTTGGTTGTAATTTTCCCCCATTTAATTTTTCAGATTAAAATGTCATACTCTTCTGTTCCATAGAGGTTCTTACATACATGAATGTTACTATATACATTACTATATTTTCTTTATTCCTATACACTTCAGTATGGAGATGTTTGTGTGTGTGAATATAAGTACTTATTTAAAGGCCTCCCAAACTAGTAATGTCTTTTGGTTCTGGTTGCTAGCCCCTATCCTATAGAGGTGCTCTTATAGTAGTTATAGATCGAGCCCTGTTGGGTCAGGTCATGACATTTCAGTAGTAAAAATGATATCCACTCAACTACCTTTAATATAATTTAAATTTTTTATGGATATTTTAATATTCTAGACAGATTTGTTTTTTAAGGTATTGAGGGTGATATGAATTTCACTCAGTTGTTGTGACTTCCCAACCCATCTCTAGAATGAAAATAATTCTTTTCATCTTCAAAAATAATGGATTTCTTTAAAAAAATTAGCAACTAAAATCATCAATTATATAAAATTATACTTAAAATCACTAGAAAGGATTATATTTTAGTAGCAAAAACAAATTCTTCACCTTCTGAATTTCATCCCAAATCTTCCAAAATAAATTATGTAGTACACCATAAGAGAACTCCCCAACACTTTAGTTCAACTAGATCATTAAATTTTACTCTCTAGAGTAGGGTATATTAAAAAAAATTATTGTAACTGGGGTAAATAATTAATTTTTCTCAAAAACTATGGATTAAATTAAATTAATATATAAGTTGGATAATTTAAAAAGGATTTTCTTGAAAAGGGGGATTTTAAAATCAAATAAGTATATCAATCATTTTAAAAAATAACCTCAGTCTCATTGGTTTTTATAAAAATAAACTATATTTTGGTTAAAACAACTGTGGATTGGTTCCCTCAAAAAATTTTGTGAATTTAAATAATATTTCCAAAATATTTAGAATCCACTTAGAAAGGGAATTTTAATAAAAAATATTGTGTGATTTTTCTTGGGATCCAAAAACCATAGGTATTTTCTTGAAATTATTAATGTTTTATACTTCAAAAAAAGTCATTCATAATTCATTTATGTTCAGTTTCATAGGATAAATTGGTTCAATCATTGACATGAGTTTCAATAATTTGAAATAAAATCATTTGATATCAATAGTTTAAGAAAACACTGAAATTGAAAAAAAAACACACAGAAATTTGAAAATAATAAAATTTTGAAAAACCATAAATTTGAAAATCCTAAAATAAAATATTTACCTACCCAAACACTTATTTTTTATAATTTCCTTACTGTTAAGAGTTTATATTAGATGTTAAAAAGGATAAAACATGAAAAATAAAGTGGTAGGGGAAAATAAAAAATTGTTTATTGTCAGGAACATATTTGAGTTAATATCCTTGATGTTAATCACGAAAAACCTATAAGATAAAGGAGAAAAGAATACAAAATAAATTTATTTAAGAAATAGAAAATATATATTAAATAATAAAGGTAAATAAAAGAATGATTCATATTGTATTAACCCACAAGTGGTTCTTGGGTTATGAATACTTCCATATGGGTAGTCCAACAATTATCCAGAGTCTGATAGTGGGTTTAGTTTCTTTGAGATGATCCACTACATGGAATTTATTCTAATATACATCATCATTACATCCTTATCAAGATCCCCATGGATATAGTTTGTCAAATATATCACCTTAAAAATGAGATAGGTCTGGAAAGTTATTGGTTGGATAAAATATAGTCCTCGCCCTTTAGTTTGACTACTACTTGTACAAACTATTCTTCATCACGTTGTGAAACCTATTCAATAATCTCAATATCCAAATATTATTTAATAGTTGATGCCTCAGGTACCTCGTAAATTTATAAGGCCAAATTATACTTATATAGTTTAGAATATTTAGTATAAATAGAGTTGGTTTATATTTAAAGTAGTGATAAATCAAAAGAAATTAAATTCGGGGAAAGGTCTACTCAGTTTAGTTACTTGACCATGAGATCCATTTCTTTAATTATTATCCCTTAGATGGATTCATTAGGATAGGGAAATTAATACATCAATATTTATTCAAATCCTAGAATATCCTATTCTTTTTCTTCTACCAAGTTATACTCTAAAAGTGTTGAATATTATTTTTGAAGGGAGTTTCCAAATGATTTTAAGAAATAGAATAAATAAGTGAATTCAAGGTCTGGTCATCCCCCTCAATTGGTTTAGCCGATAAAACGTTTTAGCAAGGAGTAACGTTGGTATCATCTTAGGAATATTAAGGTAGAAGGTTCTCCATTCATTTATTTCACCTCTTGAATTTTTTCTTCATAGATTTGAGGGTAAAATCTTTTTTTACCTTAGAAAATTGTTGAAATTATCTATAAAGTATTTCAGTATCTCAGTGATCTCATTGGATAAGGGTTCTAGCATTAATGGTTTTATGTTGTGATTTAGATCCTCAAAGAGATCCCTAAATGCCTCTATACTTTTTTAACTATAACTCTACTTATATGGATAACACAAGTTGAAATTTCCTAGTTATATTGTATGGTGATTCATAAAAATCCATTTTTATTATAAATTTTATTTTGAAAACAAATAGATATTTATGATTATATTTTTGGTACTACCTCCCCTGAAAAAACACCATGTTTTCACACCAGACTATCATAGGGAGTGTAAAAATCATTTATATCCTAGGTCATAGTGTTGTATAGTCATTAACATCAGTTTTATCCTGAGAGGAGTCCACAACAGTCAAGTTTAACAATATAAGTTAAAGGGAAAATATTATTTTCTATCATTAAAGTGAAGCAGTAAGAAAATGGTTGAAAAAATATTGATGAAGTAAGTGATAAGGTTCTCCTACCTTTCTAGATTTGTCAATAATTACCCCTCCATTCGAGGGGTCATAAAGAATAAAGGGGATGTGAGAGATGTTGAAAAATGATAAGAAAATGAAATTATCACTCTAGTATGTGAATCCTATAGCATAGTCCCATATTTTGCATCTCTAACTCATAAAATGGAAGTGGAGGGTCTTATATATAGATAAAGAGTGATGAATATTTCCCTCCAATTTCAATCCATCCAAATTTGGTGCACTTTTATCTTAATATAAGGTTGAATCTCAACACAGATTCTTTTTGAATGTAATACTCAAACTACTATAGAAATATTTTATCTACAAACAAACTACTAAATTAACGTATATTTAATATGAACATAAAAAACATTAATTAAATAATTTGAATGTGATATTTCATAAACAAATTCATCATGGAGTTATCCTTACTATATAGATAGAATCAACACATTTGGTGGTGTATATAAAGTGTTGGGATTAATCTATGGAAGGTATATCAATTCTACCTACAAAAATATTTTCCAATTTAATTTAGGCCATCTCGAGGTTGATTCAGAAAATCACCATATTGGAAAAAGTAAAACACACTAATCGAAGGAACATAAAAAAAATTACATAATTTGGATCAGTTTTGAAAAAAGTTATGTATGAAATGCCATAGTGATAAAAAATTGCTAAAATTATAGAATTGAGGTATTTTCAAAGTTTAGCTCAAAACAAACCAGAAACCCAAAAATGATACAATTTAACTTAAAAGGGATAATACTTGGGGATATATTTATTGAAATACAAATGGAAAATAAAAAAAACTATCCCTATCAATTTCCACACTTATTATATGGTATCATAGATAATTAATCCTCAAAATAAAATCAAAGAAAATTAAAAACACATAATTATGATACACACCAATATAACACCAAGAGATAATAGATATCATGACTCCTCAAAAACAATCATTTTATTTTCAAAATTCAACTCATTCAATGTGTTTTCTCTTCTTTTATCCTCCCTTGCACAAAAACATTTACCTCGCATGAATTTTCCATAATCAGACAAATGTATAATTTTAAAAAACCTTTTCTCCTCAAAACACATGAAAGAGTCATTATAATATTGTAAAATTACTACATATCCACCTGATATAAGTCAAGGACATTTGTTAATCATGATGACTTGTTAGGGTCGTTCAATATCTTTTGGTTGGTAGGTTTTAAATATGAAAAATTATGAGGTAGAATAAGGGGGATTTGTATCTTTTTGAAGAAATATTTCATGATTCTAATTTTTTTTCAATTATCCTCTCCTCTTTAATAGCCTAAGAATAAAATAATCTCCAAAAGCCTTTGAGAATTAAGTTAACATTCCACACCATCAACATTTCATCATTAAAAAAATTCCATTAAATTTTCTTCAACAGATTTTTTATTTAGAATGGTATTTTCTAAATTTTTATAACATTGTATTTAAAGAAATTGAGAGTTAATTGAATATAAATCCTCTTTTTTAACTTTCTATCCCTTATCTTGTTTGAAAATAATTCTTTTTATATTCATAAAAAAAATATTTTTCTTCTATTTTTTCTAGAAGTTATTGAGCTTATATTGTTTATTATTATACTCAAAATCTCCAGTAAGGGACAAATTTTAGTATAAGAAAACACTTTTATATATTCTGATTTCCCTCCCAAATCTCCAAAATAAATTATTTATCACAACACATGAAATCCCCCTCCCACACTTGAATTCAATTAGATCAAGGAATTTTATTTCATGGAGTATGATGTATAGAGAAAATGTATTATAATGTGGTTAACTAATAGGTTGTTTGTGAAAAATAAGGGATATGAGGATTAAATTTATAGTTAGTTCAATATAAAAACAATTTTCTTAAAAAAATATTTAAAAATAAGATAAGCACCTTAATCATTTTCAATACAAGAATTTAAATCTCTTATGTCATGATTGAAATAAATCAAATTATGGTTAAATAAAGAATGGATTGGTTCTTTCATGAAATGAGGTGAATGTAAAAATATGTCAAAAAGGTTAAAAGGCCTTATAGAAAGGTTCTTTTCAAGATAAAGACAGTTATATTTTTCATGGGATTAAAAATTTAGAGTTCCTTTCATGAAATTACCAAGTATTTGAACCTGAAAAAAAATATTATTAGCATTCATTTAGGTTTGGATTCATGTGATAAATTAGTTCACTCATATATATGGGTTTAAAATTATAAGGATAATAATTTTACCCCCCACATTTCAAAAACATACTAAAATTGAAAAATAAACACAAACAAAATTAAAAAAGATAAAAAAATGTTTTAATAATTGAAATTTTAAATTCCTAAACTACAAAGATTCCCTTCAATACAATTATTTATTACAATGTAGTTATTGGGAATAGTTTATATTATAAGTAAAAAATAAGAATATAAGACAAGAAAAATAAGTGGGAAGGAAAACACATAACTTGTTTTTTTGGTAGCAGCGTCTTTAATTTAATCTCTATGATGCTGCTCACTGAAAACATACAAATAATAGTATAAAATAAAATTTGGGAAATTTATTTAGAGAAAAAAATAATAATATAATCAAAAATATAAATAAAATATATATATAACATGATTTAACCCCCAATATATCCCTAGGTTTTGACTACCTTCATATGGGAAATCTAACTGATATCCATAGTATGATGATGTGTGGATTTTAATTGAGATAAAAAACAATATTTTCTTTAATTTATCTTTCTAAGGAGATAAACTCTTCTTTTTCTGATGAGAAGCTACTTACTATTTCAATCAGTCAATCTTCTTGGTTTGCAGAATTTTCCAACCTCTATGCAGCAGTTGTCTTTCCCAAAAATCTGTCCAATAACCATAGAAAGAAATTCATTTCTAAACATAAATATTTTCTTTGGGATGATCCTTTTATTTTTATAAGTTGTGTTGATTGTATTCTTAGGATATGTATACCTGGGGAAGAAATGATACTTGTTTTATAAATTTTCATTCTTCACCTTTGGGAGGTCACCATGGCTGTGAAAGAACTGCTCAAAAAGTCCTACAATCTAGTTTCTATTGGCCTACCCTTATTAAAGATTCTATGAGTTTTTGGTTGGTTATGATAGGTTCCAGAGGCTAATAAGTGTTTGTATGAAGCAGGAGTAACCCGAAAACGAATTTTGGAGGTTTAAAATTTTGATTTCTGGGGTTTAGATTTTATGGGTCCATTTCCATAGTCTCATGGGAATGGATATATTCTTGTTGCTGTTGACTATATTTCAGAATGGGTTGAGGCAGTGGCACTGCCCAACAATCAATCCAATTAAATAATAAAATTTTTTATGAAGAAAATATTTACTAGATTTGGAGTCCCAATAGATTTTATCACTTATAATGGAACACATTTTAAGAACTATAAGTTTAAAGCTTTGATGGAAAAATATGGTTGTGTTCATAAAACTGGTACTGTTTATCATCCACAGTCTAGTGGACAGGTGGAAATTTCAAACAGGGAACTGAAACAAATTCATGAGAAAACTGTTTCAAACTCTAGGAAAGACTGGTCTCTTAAATTGGATGACGCATTATGGGCTTATAGAACTACTTTCAAACCCCCAAAATGTGGGTATCCTTACAGGCTGTTGTTTGGGAAATGCTATCATTTACCTGTGGTGTTTCTACATAAGACTTATTGGGCTGTTAAAGCTCTAAATATTGACATTAAGAGTGCTGGTGAGAAGAGATTACTTGATCTATGTTAACTTGATGAGATTAATAGATAGAGGTATGATTATTCAAGAATCTATAATGATAGGTCTAAAATCATTCATGATTATATCAATCAAAACAAGGAGTTTAAACCTGGACAGAAGGTTCTTCTTTTTAACTTTAGACTTAAACTCTTTTCTGGGAAGCTAAAGTCCAAGTGGTCTGGACCTTTTACAATTTTGAGAGTGCTTAAGAGTGGAGTTGTTGAATTTTTAGGTGAAGAGAATAAACCCATGTCAGTTAATGGGCAGAGAGTGAAACTTTATTTTAAGGGATAGCCAAAGGGCTTGGCTGCCTTCATTTTGCTTGAAAACTGTTCTTGAATAAGTTCTGGCCAGGGACTTCAAAACTCAGTGCTTCATGGGAAGAAACCCATGATTCGTTTTGTCTTTATGTTGCTTCTTTTTGGACCTTGAATAAAGTGCGGCTTCTGTGCTCTGTTTTTGTGAAATACCTATTACTGCATGTTCATTGTTTCATGGTTTTTTGTGTTTTTAGGTTGCTGGTGCTGGTGTCAATAAAGGAGTGGAATTCTCATGATCATTTGTAGACAAGAACTTTTTCAGGGAAGTACTTCAACTTTCTTGTATTTATTTCTGCTCCAATTTTTGTTAATTAAATTATGCTTATAGAAAAATTCTGCTTGTATTAGAAAAATTCTGCTCTATATGTTGTGGCTTTAAAATAAATTCCTCTTAAAAAAATCTGTTCTATGACTTTTTCCACTACAAAAGTCTATTTTTATTAAAAACCCTGCATGTACCTATTGTAGTGAACTGAAATTTCTTGTTTAAATCTCATTCACTGCATAAAATTAAGTGGGGGGGTACATGTTGCTAGAAGTTGTGTTTTTCATTGGAACCAATTATTCAATAGCATGTTTAGCTTGCATTTTTCTGTTATATTGAACATTCTTTTGAACCAAAAATTTTAGATTGCTACACCCTATCCACTCTGCACCCATAAGTTTCATGCCCTGTTTGAACTTTAATGGAAAATCTTTGTCACTGGATATAAATTTTAATGTGTGTTTCTGGATATCAGCCTAATGTTAATTTATTCATTGTGGAAAAAAACATTTTTGAACTTCATTGAGACCCTCTATAGTTGTCATTAATCTGCTAAATTGAAAATATGTTTTGAACCTTAATTTCCAAATTGTGCTTAGCCGTATTTAGAAGTCAACTTTGGGTACAATGTTGGGTATTAAGTGTGGGGGAAGAGGTCAATTCTTGACCCGGATAAATTATGCTTAATTGAAAGCCAATCAATTCCCACTACAACATCAAATATTTTGTAAAACAATGGGTAATGTTTTTCAAATTTCTTGCACAATTTTAGCCTTTACATTGTTTTTCAAATGGTTTTTTCCTATGGAAAATATTTATGTGGTAGATAAGTTTTTCATTGAGTATATAATTAATGTGGTTGGATGATTGCTGAGTGATATCTACATAGTTGTTGGATGGATATCTTGGTTTAAGGACTATCATTGAAAGTGATTTGGGTTATATGTTTGTGGAGCTATGATCATAACCTTTGGAACTGGAAGTTTGATTCTGATTTTAGGGGCCTCATTCATCTTTTAATTATTAAAATTAATCATCTTAATGAGCCAATGTAAATGATTTTTATATAAATCTTTTGGAACTGGAGTAATTTGGGAATCTAGGATCCCATGGTGAGTCTCTAAGACCCTAGATTTTGGGGGCGTTTTTGTTTACTATAAGCCCTCTATTCACTTTGAATAAGTGCATTTGCACAATGTTTAGCATAATGAATCATGAATAGGGAAAAATTAATAAAGTGTCTAGGGTCAAAAATGGGTTCATTAAGGTGAGGGGAATGATGAACGCCAAATGAAGAAGGGGATAATTGGATTATATGGAAATCATTTAGGTTGTATCAATAATGTGAATTAAAAAAATATTTGTTTTTGGAACTTAGTTGAAAAATCAAAATACAAAGTTCCTTGGTTAAAGTCATAATTCCATTGATATTTTACCTTTTGACACTCTCAGACTTGGACCTAAGCCTGGATTGAAGTTAGTCACTAAGTTGTATCACATATGAGGCATGAAATTTTCTTTGATGGATGATCTTTGTTTTCATAATTACCCTTGAGTATTTGTTATAGGAAAGATTCATATGAGTAATTCATTTTCATAGAGCCTGCTGTTATGTTTTGTCCTATGATTTTAAATGGCTTTACATGTTACAGTGTGATCTTAATCATAATTATATTTTACTGTTTTTCAAAAATAATAAGACATGGGATTGTTTGAGGATAAAAAATTATTATGTGTGGGGGAAATTGATGTGGCTTTTTTTTACATAGTTTTTCCACATCTTTTATTTAATTTAATGCAATTTAATTAATTATTTTGACACTTTTTAATAAATAATGGAACTTTTGTATTTTTATCACTAAATATATTAATTAATCATTTTTTATAATTAAATATGCATTTTTAGTCTTTTTATTTATTCATTATAGTTATTCTAATTGTATTAAATTACATTTTAGTATACTCATCTTAATCTACTCACCTTTTAATAACTTGACATTAATAATAAATAATCATTTAATTTCGTAATTTGTGTTTTAATTAATTTAGACTATATTTTAATATTTTAACCTTTAATTAAGATTTAGTAGAATAAATTTACTTTGTTAAATAATATTCTTAACAATCTTTCTTTATGAATAAGTAAATAAATTATGTTAATAATTAGTTAAATAATTTGTTTTTTAATTTTATGTTTCATTTTTTCATTTAATTATTTTCCCTTATTTTTTATTTCTTTAGTTAATTTTAACTATTTTATTTTCATGTTCTTAGATAGTTCTTTGTATGTGTATTTAATTTAGTTAGAAGTTTATTTGATCTTAATAGTTATACACTTAGTTAATAATTAGTCATTTTCTGTTAAATAATTATTTAGTTTTTAGTTACAATTAATTATTTAATCTTAAACAATTTAGTTAATTTCTCATTTCAATTAATTAATTAATGTTTTATCAATTTATTATTTTTTATATATTAATTTTTATTTCGAATGTTTTAATTTGTACTATCGGTGATTGACGCACCGATTCTTTGTCACACCGAAGATTTTTATAACTCTCGGTACGTCGTGACTCACCGATTACTTTAAAACACCATCGGTCTCTCGTGACGCACTGATGTTGCGACACACTGACCCTTTTCATCGGTTTCAGTCTCTCATATCTTTGGCGTCTTATTTTATTTTCAACTATCGGTGAGTCACTAACTCACCAATTTTCTAAGACACCATTGGTTTCTCATTGCGCCGATTACTTTTTTTTAATTATCAATGAGTCGTTATTTTCTTCAATCGGTGTGTCACTCACCAATACTTGTTTATTTATATCTTTTGGTGTCTCATTATTTTTATTTAAGAAACTGATTTATTTCTACTATCGGTGAGTCATTGACTCACCAACGTTTTTTTATTTTAACTATTGCCAACTCATTTTAATTTTATATCTATCAGTGTCTCGCTGCAAATGATCATTGTCAATGATTCTCTTGTTTTTTTAACTATCGGTGCGTTACTGACTCACCGATGCCATCCTATTTTTGGTTTCTTTTCTACACCATTTCCAGCCACCGAATTCTCTCTTCTCCAAACCCTTCTCTATTATCTCTTTGATCAATTCACACATCCCTGCTGCAGATGAATCCCTGGTCATCTTCGAAGCTCGGATCGCACCATTGTTGGTCATCCTGCTGGTTCATTTTTCTTCTAATTCCATCCTCACACCAATGATTCCGTCAATACTGCAGTAGGTTTGATTCAGCTATCCAGTTGCCCAGCTCTTCTTCCCTACTTGCTGCCCTTGCTATTGATGTTCGCAGCCCCTCTCATCAGGCCACTTTTCTCTTCTTCTCTATAACAAAAAATCTTCTCCCTTTCTCGACTTCCATTCCAAAATCAATTTACAAAAACCACAAACTAGAAAATAATACTTTTACAGTTTCTCACCGGAATTTCAACCAGTTTTGAATGAACCTACCCGAGCCATTCCTGCTTAGGTGAGTAGAGCATCCTTGTTGCTGTAAATTACCCACTGATTCACCGCCTTCACATTGATTTTGAGCCGCCTCCATTATAGGACCGAAGATGAGGTTCAGCACTGCTTGGGTCTCCATGGTTGAGTCTTGCAATGTTGGAATGAGTCGTGAGCTGGAGCAGGAGGAGGCAGACTCAGGCCGGTTAGCCACATCACGTCACTAGGAAGAGCAGGCTGATGTCGATCTGCTGGGGGTGAAGCCGCTTGCTACAGTGAAGTAGGAGGGTTAGTCTGATTTCTATGGATCTTTCCAACCGAGAGAAAAATTGTTGAGTCAGGCCAGATCTTCACCACAACTGCTGGAATTTGTGCTGGCTGAGGTCGAATCTAGCCGCTGTGAAGGAGATCAAGCTTTGCATCATTGTGTGCCACTGCAGTTTGCAGAGGAGGAAGCCACCGCAGCATTCGAGAAGAAGAAACCCTCTCTGGTTGCGCCGATATAGGGGAGGGGTTAATTGAAATGTAAAAAAAACTAATTTAAAACTATATTAATAATAAAACTTAAAAATAAATTAATAAACTGTTAATTTTATAAATATATAATTAATAATAATAATTAAATAAACTATAAAATAATCTAATTAATTTAATAATATTTAAAAAAACTATATTATTTATTCTAATTATTAAATTAAAATAAACTAATTAATAAATTAATCTAAAAATTTAATTTCTTCAATAGTAATAATAAAATTATTAATTAAAAAATAATTAATGCAATCTAAATTATTAAAATTTAATTACTTATTTACTTATGATGATAAATTTTAATAATTTAGTTAAAAATGATAAACTAAAAAATTCAGTATTTATTAACTTAATAAGATTAATAACTTTTTAATAAACTAATTTTTTTCCATAGTAATATTTAGTGAATAATTTTATAAATAATATGAAAGTAAATAATAATTATCAATTAAGATATTTATTAATTAAATTTAGCTAACAATTAATGTGTAATATAATACTTAACTTAAGAAAATAACTATTTTTCATTATTTACATTCTTATTTATTTACTTTTCTATTCTATATGTGCAGGTTCATTCAAGAGACATGTATACATCTAAATACATTTAAATTACTTAACGGAAGTTAGTTATGAGGGCAAAACTAGCACGACGTGCCTGTCACGAAAACACACACGTGTGCAGTGCAATAGTTGAAGATGAGTTAAAGTCGGTGAAGAGTTCTGGTGACATGAAGTAGAAGACAATTGCTACTTAAAGTATAGAAAGTAGAAGAATTGAGTGTAGGGTCATTCTAATTCTACCAACACATCAGACTCAGAGCAGAGCAGAGAACCTGGAGCACTTCTCGGAGAGCCATTCTTAGGAGTTCCAAGGGCTAGGAGCAGCAGGAATTCATGCCAGCAGAGGGAGTTTTCTTCCACTATTATCTTTCAATTCTTCTCCTCTGTAATTGATTTTTTTAGTATACAAGATAGAGATAATGATAGGCTAAATACTTCCAGTTCGGGTTTGAAAATCGAATCTACTGGTTATTTTATTATTCTATTCTCTCTATCATTTTAATGTGATCAGAATTGATCGGTGGGGTCAGTTCTGATTACATTCGATTGCAGCGTACCACATTTGCTTAATCTCAGAATTCCACATTCATAAGGTGAGTTTAAATGTGTATTAATTTTCTTGAACATTTTAATGGAAATAAAATTATACAGGACATACGTCGAGTTTGTTCTGTGATCTTTTCAAACTAGAATTCTCATGTGGATTAACCAAGGAGTGGCGAACTCCATGATTTTTCAACTTCAGTGATTTTTCTCTTGGGGAGGGAAGTAAATCACTCGTTTTCACTGGTATTAGCTGTAATCACTTTTTTTTAGAAGGAATGTTTTCAAAACCAGTAGAGTTGATATTTTCCTTGGATATATTTCTCTAGATTGTTCACTCTTCAGCATATTATTTCTCTGTTACTTACTGTTTTAGCCTATTTCATTCTTCGATATAGTTTAGAACTAAAACCTAAAAAGATTGGGATGTTTCATTTGTTACATATAATAAAAAAATAAAAAAAATTGAAAAAATTGAAACTCAATTCCACTGCTAACAACAATGGGATATTTTAGTTTTTTTAGAACATTAGTGGCCAAATTCACCTTCCATGTGGGTTCGACGTTGCATGCCACATATATAGTAGTTAGTAGAAATATAAATTTTATATTTTGACCGACTTCAATGATAATTTAGGTCAAGATCCCCATGGATAGAGAGTATCAAATCCATCCCTCTATGCAATGAGATGTGTATTTCACGGTGGGGGTAGGATAGAATGTGGTTCCTCCTCCTTTAATTCAACTAAAACTTGAATAAACTCTTCTTTAACATTTTGTGAAACCTTTTTCTATAATTTCCATCTCTATGTATTCATCATTGTTGTATGGCTTAGGTTCTTCTTTAATTTCTGGGTCTAAATTATGGCTGACTAGTCCAAGATATTCTATAAAAAGGGAGTTATTCTTTATTTAATTTAATAATAAATCAAAAGAAATTAAATATAGGGAATGGTTTACTCTCTTTAGTGGCTCCGTCTTGAGATCCTATTCTTTAATTATTATCCATTGACTGGTTTCTTTATTATCATGTAATGATCCGTCAAGATTTATTCAAATCCAATAATCTCCTATTATTTTTATTCTTCTAGGGAACACTCTAAAATTATTTATTCTATATTATAAAATACAATTGGGTGACTTTTCATATAAAAATTGATAAATAATAAAAACAATTTAATTCAATGTTTGGTCATCCCACTGAAGTGTTTTAGATGCTAACAATTGTTTCTCCATGAGTGCCCTGGGCATCATCTCCAAAATGATAAGAAGATAAGGTTATTTAGGAAATTATCCCACCGATTGGATGTCTTATTCATAGGTTTTAGGGGTGTGAACTATGTCTACCTCTTCCATATATTGATAGAACTATGGAAGGTATTTAGGGGTGTTGATGATCTCCTTGGATAAGGATTCTAGCATGGATGGTTAGAGGTCCTTCTAAAGATCCTTGAAAAGGTCCCTAAATTATTCTCTACCTATTAGAACTATATCTCCCTATATAAATCCTACAAGTTTAGTAATAGCCTCAACATTTGATGGGGGTATGTCAGAAAAAATATCCATTTTTTAATTTTAAATTTCATTTGAAAAAAGAATGATATTTACAATAAATTATTTTGTGCTACCTACCCAACAATGAGGCTAAGGTTTGACACTATCTTGTAACAGGGTGTGGAAAAATAAATTATATCATATGTTAGAATAAATTTTTTCAGTTAAATTAGGTTTTATCTAGAGTGTATTGCAAGACAGTCATGTTTGTCCATTTAAATTAGTGGGAAAATGGGTTTTATTGTTATTATGATTCTTTAATCATTAAAGTGTATCTGTAAGAAATGGGTTGAAATAAATGTTATTAATGAAAGTTATATAGTTAGGTTTGGATTACATTTTGATATTACATTATAGTAATAAAATTAATTTTACCACTCTTCTAATATAATGATACGCGAAAGACACGTAAATCGAGTTACCTATCGCCCTTGGTTGATGAAAAAATGGAAACAACTCTTTTTTGTATAAAACATGGAAAAATATTCCTAAATCACCCAAGAAAATACCAATAGGTAATTGGATCCCATTAGTAATTCAAAAAAAATAATGGCTTTTACACATATTTTGGTGATTTCTAGACACTCCCCACCCATCATAGTCTATTTAGTCAAGACAATTTCTATTGGGTGAAGGGAGTTTATAGAACTACAAAAAACATTTTAAATAATAAACACCACCAAAAACCTAAATACAATAACATTAATATTATTGATTAGCGATATAAATTAAAATCATTCAATAGAAAAATATGGATTAAGTTTAAACACGTGGCTCAAGCATTACAAAAGGGTTTTCCCCCTTCCTTGATCACTCAACAATTACCCCTCCATTTGAGGGGTCATGAAGAAGAAAGGGAAAGTGGAAGATATTAAAAATATCGAATAAAATTAAATGATCACCCTAACATATAAATATTGTATTATATCCCATCTTCACATCTCTATATCTGGAAATGGAAGTGTAGGCTCCTATCTATAGAGAAAGGGGGAGAAATATTTCCATCTAGTTTCTTTCAATTGAATGTTGATGCCCTTTGTTCCTAGTGTAAATCCAAATATAAATATAAACTCTTATTGAATTTTTTTTCAATAATCTTATATATTCACCCAAAAAATTTGGTAAATATTGGATACATAATGAAAACGTTATTCCATAATTAGTTTTGATAAATTTCCTATCAATATGGCTCAGTTTCCTCCTTTTGAACATGCCCATAAACCACTGTGATGAATGAATTTGAATGTGATATTTTATGGTTTTTTTGTATATTATTATTTTCTATCTGTCTATAATAACCACATTTATAATTGTAAATATATTTTTATAATTCATTTATTAATAGTATGTTTATTATTATGACTAAAATATATTTCAACTTGAGTAATGTATTTGGGCCTTTTAGATTTCTTTTGAGTAATTAGTTTGGTCGGAAGAATGGAATCTCATTAATTGAAGAACTGTAAAAAATAATTACACAATTTGGATTAGTTTTGAAAACATTATGTCCAAAATACCTATGTGACAAAAATATAATAAAATTCCAGAATTAATACATTTTGAAAATTTAACTCAAAACACACCTAATAAATTGATGCATTTTTAGATAAAAAATAAAAATTGGTTGGAGTTTATGTTGGGCGGAGAAAAAGGGAGTGATGGCAAGAGGGGGGGTGAATTGCCTTTTAAAAAAAAGATTAACAAATTAAAATCAAAGTTGAAAGTGCAGCGGAAATAGAGAGGCAATCACACAAGAATTGATAACGGAGTTCGGCCAAAAACCCGGCCTACGTCTCCGCTCCCAACTAAACCGTTGAGAGATTCCTACCGCTTGCTTTTCAATGGTTTTAGCAAGAAACCCACTAGGCTTTGAGGTAGCACTAGAACCTATTACAGCTTGCTTTTGATGGTTGAGCAAGAACCCACTTGCTTTTAATGGTTGAGCAAGAACCCACTAGCCTTCTTACAGGTGAAGGCTAGCTCACCTATGACACAAGCCTTTTAAAAGGAAAGGCTTGAAGAAACCTCTTCACACCTTAGTGGTGATGTGAAACCCAAAAGAAAGAGGGATGAGGAAGAGTTTGGGGTTTGTAGGCACAAACCCAATTTTAAGCTCAAAAAAGATAAACAAGAAAAACCGTAATGGGAGAAGCCTTGGGCGCCTTTGATTGATTGGAGATGTTGAAGGCCGCTTCCAAGCTTCTTTGATGGAGCTCCTTGGATGTGGAAGTTGTTGGAGCAAAGAGGGTTCCTTTGAGGAAGTCCGCCGGAGGTACGCCAAAGATGGAAAATGTGTACGGTGGCTTTTTATATGATCCGGGGTGATGTCCGGGGCTTCCTCAGCCTTTATTTATAGGCATGGAACCCTTGGGGAGTCTTCGGAGCCGTTGTAAAGGGCCTCGGAGCCGTTGGAGGCCAAAAGAGGGTTGACTGGTCAAAGCCAACGGCTAGTTTGACTGGGCTACCGGCTGGCCGGTGCAGGTCCACCGGCTGGCCGGTGTCTTGGCAGTAGCTGATTCTTCTTTTCCAGGCACCACCGGCTTACCGATGCCAGAGCCACCGGCTGGCCGGTGGGCAGACAGTAGCTATCACTGTTTGATCAGGTTGCCACCGGCTGGCCGGTGCTATCACACCGGTTGGCCGGTGGACTGCAATTCAGTCCATTTTTGACAGCTTTCTTGGGCCAATCCTTTGGCAATCTTTTGCCTATCATCCACAACACTTAAAAACAAGGTTAGACAAATAATAAGGTGATTGTGATCATGAAAATCAAACAACGAGGGGAACGAGAGGTACAACAATCTCCCCCTATTTTGATGATCACAATCACCAAATCAATCAAAGTAAAATACTGAAATTAAAGATATTCTTAAAGGATAATTTGAAAATAAATCAAAGCATGATAGAAAATATTCTCCCCCAATCAATCAAGAAATTTCTCCCCCTTTGTGATTATCAAAATAGCGTGGGGCATAAAACTTGATTGAGGGAATGGTTTGAAAAACAAGATAGAGATTTTAAACCAAATGAAATTTTTGAAATTTGAATTGAAAGTTTTGAAAAGAAAATTGAAACCAAGTGTTGAAATTGAAAGTTTCAATCGAAAATTTTGAAATTGAAATTTTGAATCGAAAATTTTGAAATTGAAATTTTGAATCGAAAATTTTGAAATTGAAATCAAAAGGGCTTAAACGATCCTAACTCCCCCTAAATAAAAACAACAAATCACCGAGGAGAGGTTTTTGAAACCGAGACAAATTTCGGTCCGGTTAGACTCGCTAAGAGGGATTTTTCAATCCATACTTGTCTCATGGCGGGTCTTCTCCTATAGAACTTATCGGAAAAGAAAATAGACTTGGGTTGGCCGTACCGGGCATTTTTGCAATCACACTCATAAATGAGGTGCCCGGGTTTTTTACAATAATTGCAAAATTTATAACAAGAGCTCCCCCTTACAAAGATAGTAGGTGCATGGGAAGAGGAAGCTACATTGGTATATCCTAGCCCTTGGGTGGTTCTTGAAATTCGTTGGGAACCTAAGAGTTTGGACAAATTTTGTTCACCTTGGGTGAACTTGGCTAGGGATTCCCTTAAGTCTTTAATGGTTGATTCCAAAGAATCAACATCGGGAAAATTCTGGATTTTGAGGGACATCTCCTCCTTCTCTTTGAGAAGTTGTTCTTTTTCGGAGGAGAGTTTTTTGAAAGACTTTTTTAAAGCAACAAATTTTGACGATAAAGAATGAAAACCTTTTTCTAGTTGGTCTCTAGCGTGTGAGAGTTCTTCATAAGATAAATGATTAAAAGAATTAGAAGAACTAGAGGATGATGAGGAAGAAGAGTCGGAAGATGATACCTCATGTTTTGCCATTAGGCATTTTTTACCTTGGTCGCTCGAGGAGAAGGAGGAGAAGGAGGAGCTATCACTCCATGTTTCCTTTGAAGCCTTCTTCTTTTTCTTCTTCTTGGCCCTTTTTTTGTGAAGTGGGCAAGCGGGTACGGATTTTGCATCGGGTTCTTGCTTTTGAGCGGGTTCTTGCTTTTGAGCGAGTTCTTGCTTTTGAGTCATGCTAGTACCTTCACGGGTTAGCTCTAAATATTTCCAAATATCATGTGAAGTAGAGCAAGTAGAAATGCAATTAAAAACATTACGGTCAAGACCACAATGAAGAGCGTTCATGGCTTTGCCATCAAGCTCAAAATAAGCAATGTCATTGGGGGTCCATTTAGACTCATCGGGAGAGGAGAGGGAAAATCCTTGCATAACAATTTTATAAATTGGATAACCAATAATTTTTAAAAAAGTGGTCATGCGGGTTTTCCAAAAAGAATAGTCGGTTCCATCAAACAATGGAGCACGACCCAATGAATGACCTTCGAGGGTTGGAGAAGAAGAAGCGGTAGAAGCCATAAAAAAAAGGATCTTTAATTTGAAACCGGTTAAGGAATTATTCAAATTTTGCCTCTGATACCAATTGTTGGGCGGAGAAAAAGGGAGTGATGGCAAGAGGGGGGTGAATTGCCTTTTAAAAAAAAGATTAACAAATTAAAATCAAAGTTGAAAGTGCAGCGGAAATAGAGAGGCAATCACACAAGAATTGATAACGGAGTTCGGCCAAAAACCCGGCCTACGTCTCCGCTCCCAACTAAACCGTTGAGAGATTCCTACCGCTTGCTTTTCAATGGTTTTAGAAAGAAACCCACTAGGCTTTGAGGTAGCACTAGAACCTATTACAGCTTGCTTTTGATGGTTGAGCAAGAACCCACTTGCTTTTAATGGTTGAGCAAGAACCCACTAGCCTTCTTACAGGTGAAGGCTAGCTCACCTATGACACAAGCCTTTTAAAAGGAAAGGCTTGAAGAAACCTCTTCACACCTTAGTGGTGATGTGAAACCCAAAAGAAAGAGGGATGAGGAAGAGTTTGGGGTTTGTAGGCACAAACCCAATTTTAAGCTCAAAAAAGATAAACAAGAAAAACCGTAATGGGAGAAGCCTTGGGCGCCTTTGATTGATTGGAGATGTTGAAGGCCGCTTCCAAGCTTCTTTGATGGAGCTCCTTGGATGTGGAAGTTGTTGGAGCAAAGAGGGTTCCTTTGAGGAAGTCCGCCGGAGGTACGCCAAAGATGGAAAATGTGTACGGTGGCTTTTTATATGATCCGGGGTGATGTCCGGGGCTTCCTCAGCCTTTATTTATAGGCATGGAACCCTTGGGGAGTCTTCGGAGCCGTTGTAAAGGGCCTCAGAGCCGTTGGAGGCCAAAAGAGGGTTGACTGGTCAAAGCCAACGGCTAGTTTGACTGGGCTACCGGCTGGCCGGTGCAGGTCCACCGGCTGGCCGGTGTCTTGGCAGTAGCTGATTCTTCTTTTCCAGGCACCACCGGCTGACCGGTGCCAGAGCCACCGGCTGGCCGGTGGGCAGACAGTAGCTATCACTGTTTGATCAGGTTGCCACCGGCTGGCCGGTGACAGAGCCACCGGCCGACCGGTGGAACCTGGCAGTGGGCAATGCCTCTGCCAGGTCCACCGGCTGGCCGGTGCTATCACACCAGTTGGCCGGTGGACTGCAATTCAGTCCATTTTTGCCAGCTTTCTTGGGCCAATCCTTTGGCAATCTTTTGCCTATCATCCACAACACTTAAAAACAAGGTTAGACAAATAATAAGTTGATTGTGATCATGAAAATCAAACAACGAGGGGAACGAGAGGTACAACAGTTTATTCATTGAAATATACATAAATAATAATAAATATATTTATTTATCACTTATATTTCTATATATATAACATAATTAATATTATTTTCTTTGTTTATATTTATATAATATTTTTTTGAAGGATGATGCTCAAAATCCTTAGACATAGAGTGAGTCCTAGGGATCATTTTTTTGTTCGTCCTATTATTCAATTAGAGGATGAAAATTATTCCATGTGTCATGTTCTTATTCACATTTTGAATTAAGTTAAGGAGTTTTGAGAGAGACTTCTCACTATTTATCATATTATAATTCATAAATAAACCAGAACACCTTTAAGTTAGTGAGTATCAGATGAGATTTGTATACATCACGTTAGAGATCTTAAATCTCAAGTTTCCCAAGTTCTATAAGTTGTTAATAATCTTAACTAAATGTGGTTTAGTTAGCACCAAATATCAAATATTTCATGTGAATAATTCTTTTCAGATATCATATCTATCTTGTCTCACCTTCTCTTGATAATTATTATGAATTTGATCCAGCATGTTGTATGCATGAATTTTCTCATGTTTCTTCAGGTTCTTATTAGACATTAATAATAGTATAAAACACTATAAATCTACCATATTGTCCAACTGTTTTATATAAATAGAGTGTTCCTACTCACTAGGCTATTTTCCAGATACATTAGGGACAAGGGTCTCCAACCTGTATACTTTCTTCTCATGTCATAGTACAAGGATTAGTCTTCTATGCTACTCTTGGAAATTGAAGTATGTGATAATTTTATCATTATCTAATATAGATAATAGTGGTAAAGTTGAATTCAAGTGGATTTCTATTTCAATAAAAAATAAATTATATTTTAGTACATTAATTGGATTATATAATTAGAATAAAAATATTTATTTATTAATCTCCCAAATTTCTATCGAAACATAATATCCCTCATCGTTGGTTTCGAAATACCCTATCAATTGGATGTCCTAGTGGAAGGGATCCATATATCCATTCATATAACCCAGACATGGGCTTGAGAAGTTATTCAAATATATTTAAATAGGTGAGTCTTTCCAACTATAGTAACTCACATATCTATGATCCATTGAGTGGACTCCCCAATCATAAAATCATAGACTTGGATTTCCTCAACACTTTATTCAAGATAACACCGTGTCCTTATTGGGCAGTTAACTCTTGATCTAAACCATGTTAATTAAACCCAAAACCTATGTTAAAACTCAAAAATAATTGAATGTACCTTGACTTTAGAAAGAAAATTAATTTGAACTATGGTTTCATCTTAACATAATTTATAGAAGGAAATTGTTACTTAATATTCTGATTGAGTCATTTTTATCTTTAGGAGTAAATTGACCATTTTTTCTTATTACATAATTTAATATTAAGTGTATTTCATATAAGTGGTTAACCATTTCTAGATAAACTTTCTTACATAATTTTTAATTAATTTATTATGTTATGTCACCAAATCATTTGTAAATAAGTATCTCTGCAACTAACATATATAAAATAATAAAATGCAAAGATCATGAGATTGTATGGTGGTTGGTTTATCAAGCGGATGATAAACCAACTCTTACCCCTAGGGAAATAACTCTTGGAAATACACCTAGTTTGAGTTGCAGCAATACACATTTACACCTATGTATCTCCTAGGTGGGTTTCCTCTCAACTCTCAATTTAGACCACATTCATTTTCTTAGAATATCCATACTTTACTTAGGATTTTACTCACATGTATGTGATGAGGACCAATGGAATGGTTACGTATGGTTTACACTAAAATAAACTATAAACACACAAGTCCTATATAGTAAAGTGGAGGGGATGACATAAAAACTAGTATTTTAATTTAATAATAATAAATTAAAAAAATCACATACATAGGTTGGTATGAGCTCATGATCATCTACACATGTAATTAATACACAAAAGTATACTAGTTAGCATAATTTTAATTTTTTATTTGTTATTATTACAAAACTCCCATGTAAATTAATTATATTATTAATAACATAATCCATTTTATTTTAATTTTCCATTCAAATAGTCTTGGATATAACCATAAAAAAATTAATTGAATATAATTAATTTTATTTAACATTAATTAAGTATATGGAATGTACTATAAGGAAACATGGAGTGTACTTTTCTGTGCTACACAACACCCAATAAGTGGTATGTTGTACATTCACATAGAATATACAACATACACAACATGTCACATATTTGATGATTTTTAGTGTGTTAGGATAACATCCTAAAATTTTTTCATATATTTTTCTTTAATTAAATACTTTTTTTAATATTTTTGTCAACATGAAACATCAAACCAAAAATAAATCGTGACATATTTTATTAATATAAATATACCTTTTATAAAGTATTTATTCAATTTGAGGGTATAAATAGAGGAAACCAATTTATGAAATACTTAATAAAATACAATTAAAGGTTATTAATAATATTATTTCACTGATAAAAATAAATTACTTTATCTAAATAACTGATAAGAACATTTTTTGCTTAAAAATGTATTTCGCTAAAAAATACATTTTTAGGCACTATTTATTTTATTTTTTTAGAAACTAAATATATTATTGTTTAATGATCATAAAATATTTCTCTATATGAATAAAAAATTAATACTTTTTTAATCAATCACTAATATGAAATAAGAATTAAAATATATAATAACAAAACATTCATTTTCCCATTAAAAACAATATTCATTATATTTTTATTTTTATTTAAATTTTAAATTCCTAAATTTTAGAATTTTAATATTAGAAAATTAATTAAATTTATGGATTCATAATTTCAATATTATTTTAAATTTAATATTTGAGATTTTTCTGAAAAGATTAATTATTAGGTGAATGGTGTAAATAACATGATTTTTATGACATCATTGGGATATGAACCAAATGTAAAAAGTTATGAAAACATTTTCCTAATCAAATATATTTTTAAATATTAAAATTTTATAATAAAATAAAAATTTTAATTTATAAATCATGTGTTTATCATATTGGAAATCAGGTAATATTTTATTCAAGTAAAAAAACTATTTTGGTCTTTTATTTTTATTAAATATTCACAATTTATTTATATTTGTTGTTTATTTGAGATAATAATTACTCTAATTTTATTAATAATAAACTAATTATGTTCAATTAAATAAATAACATTGATAATTTTAATTAAAACATGATTTTATGTCTGAAAGTACACCTTTTCGGAAAAGACGTTTTTCAACATCAAGTATGCTTATTTAAAATTTAAAATTTCCCACCCATTTAATTATTATTTGAAAAAATGTTGTTAAATTTTTAAATAATAGTTCTCAAATTTGGTAATAAGTTCAATTTTAATTTGCATCACTAAAACTAATTAACAATGTTAAGAAAGATTTATAGTGATAAAGGATAATATGGGTAAAAGTTAAAAGTAAAGTAAAAAGCCAAAAAACACACAAAGGTTTCCTAAAAATAAATAGTTGAGAGAGTATTAGACCATAAATTTTCCCACACTCTATTTTTTTTCCATTATTGGTCCCACTTTAGCTTATAATAGTTACTTCTCCATTTAAATTATTATAAAAATGTCACCCACCTCATTTATAGAAGTAGGCTTCCACTACCCTTTTACTTAAACCCTAAAATTAAAATTACTCTTGGACCTGTTTCCATTATAAATTCCCTATATCCATATCCATATATTGGTATCCTATTGAACCAATAATAATATCTAGGTCCTCCATTTTAAACTTATCTTTCAAAAGAAAACACAAACCCTGAACCTGATTATTATCCACTCTCTAACATTATTTTCTATATATTTCTCATCCACCCTCCTTTAAACCTATTATAACCTTATGAATATAATTTCATAAGTGTTATTATTACACTTAAATTTTATTATGTTAATAGTATAACTATTTTCTATCGTCCCCCCTTCATTTGAAAAATGAGAAATTCATTCGTGTATATGTGCAGAATAACAAATCAATGAAGCAATGTATTTTTTTATTAACAACCACATGATGTTTCTTGTAATAAAATGGTATTTAATAAATAAATATTAATAACCACATAATTTTTTGTGTATATGGCCTTGATCATTCCCAATTTAATATTTAACAATTTAAACATGATCAAAACCATTTATGGGAGAATTTAATGCTTATCTAGATCATCACCCAAACCATGGTCTCTGAACCACATCGAGAAATTACCACTATCACACACCTTACACTTATGGTATATATTGATGTAATAATGGGTTAAGTATCAATACCCTAGTGGTATGAATTTTTACATTATCTTAATAATAATTATTATATTTATTTCTTTTCATAATTTAATTTTGCATACATATTATTACATAATGAGTTTTAAAAAAATTATATTTCGATACGAATAAACCGAAATTGTATTTTTGGGTTATATATATATATTCAATTAAAACACTCTTTATGATAAATAAAATAGTTTTAAAACAAATTATCTTTCATGAAATAGTTTTGTGAAAAAAATATTTATCAAAATATAAATGATAATATAATTCAATGAAGCTCAGTTTAATTTTTATAAGGGTCGGAATGTTGTTTGTGTCATGAAAATAGATATTTTTGAATAAATAAATATTTTTATTTAAAAATAGATATTCATATATTTAGAAAATTATTTTGGTAAAATATATTTCATTTTTTAAATTAGCACATTGAAATTATCCAATGGTAATTTATTATAATTTTCTAAGATAAATTTGTTTTTGGTAAAAATTAAATATGGTATAAATATTTTTTATGTATTATTACCTCACAATAGCCCAAAAGTGATTTAATAAAAACTATAAATGCAATACACAACCAAAAATACATTTTAAATTTAAATTAATGTATTTTTGAACTTATTTTATTAATTTTGAAAGCCTATAATGAATCTACCAAAACCAATATTATATTTTACGGTTTTAAAAAACATTATGATCATGACTCACCTCCACATAATCAATGGTATTATTTTAATGATTTAGGTTCATATCTTAATAAAATATTAATAAATAATATTATTTTTTAGAAACCTTGTTAAAAAAATGGCATGTTTTTTATGATTATTTTATCACTTAGAGCCCAAAACCTATGTTTGGTAATTAGTGAAGAATCCCCATAACTTTTTCTTTGAATACCGACCCAACCTTCCAATCCTCTTCCCTAGAAACCCATTTATCTTAAATTCTCACTTTCTCTCTCACTATCTCTCTAAATCCCTCTCAAGGTGTTCCCAATATCTTAATAATACCCTCCAATGTTTTTGAAGGAACCTCTAAAGTAAGGGATTCTTTTCTTATTCCTTTTTATTGAATTATTTTATTTGTATTAATCCTTTTGTTTTCTAGTTTTTTATTTTGTAATATTTTTTTACACATTCTATTACTATTTTTATTATTCCCAAGTAATGATATACCACATTACACTCTCATTAAACCATTCCATGAACCTTAATATATACATGTTTTGTAGCCAAAATTATACTATGATTTTCCATCTCTAACTTTTTTATTGTGAATTCCCATATCCATTTCTACACAAGGGTATTAACATAGATATAAATATAATTTATTTATTAGGGAATTACATATATTTAAACCACACTTTGTAAGCATGAGATTAAAATTTATGTTATAATGTCTAATGTTGTATGATCTATGTGGCATACAAATGCATTCACATGATATGAATATGATGGGTAATGCCAGAATTGTATAGCCCTCCAATGAATTGGGTAAAGTTTTTGTATTATGATATATCATATGTTGTGTATGAAAGGTTAGTCTAAGAACACTATGTTATGATTTCTCATTGATTAACCTTGACTTATATTTATGATTAAATGTTTTATGTTATTGTCACATTCATATGATGACTCTATGTTATCATCTTATATCATAATTGGATGTCCATGATTATGTTTCTAACCAATATATGTCATCATTTTATTCCTTTTAACTCACATATATAACTTTACATTATGAAATTATTTTATTATTCCCATATCGGTATTTATAAATCATCCCTTTCTTATAAACATCACCAGGTTATCTTATGCAGTATTAGAAGATCATTGGATATTAAGGGAATGTTATGGAGTTGTAAATAATTTAATTTTATAACTATTTAAATTTATTTTTCTATGTTTCTAATTAACCAAAGACATGAATCCCCTTTGTCTTTTGGGATTGTGTTACGGGAATAATAATATAATAAATCATGAAATAAATTATATAAAATATATGGGTTGTCATAGAGGTATTAGAAAAAAGAATAGTTATTTTTGTGGATTTGGATTATCAAATATTTGTGAAACCCATAATTATAATACTAAAATAATTAAAAACATCCCTTAATTTTGATAAAGTATAGATATAGTGTTTTCTAAGCAACAAAATACTTATCTAGATACTATAAGTGGATGTGAATCTAGCACAGATGTACATAAGGGTAATAACCCTAGAAGGTATTGTGGGGTATTAACCCATCATATACCTGGTTAATGAAAAATATGACTTAATGAAAAAATGGGTTGACACTCCTGATCTTTATTCCTTGGTGAATTCATAAGCTCATTATATACCATTATGAAGGGGAAAAAATTCCTAAGAAATTTAGTGTTAGGAAATAGATCATGGATATCTTAGATTAAAACCTTTGACTATATAGGTTATGTAATGCATGTCATTTATGAGTTGTAACTTTAATGTTTATATTATCCAATGTAGTTACTAGTTTTCAAATTCACTTCCCTGATTTTTCTTTATTTTAGTCAATGGATAGAAATAGGAGGAACTTAGTCAACTAACAATGTAATAGACAATTAAATGACTTGAAAAATTAGTTTCCCAACCAAATGGGAGTGGAGTTAGGAAATTTAATATAATACTTACTAAATAAAATCATGTTTGTAATTGGAACGTGAATTAGAAGGAACACCCACACCCCATAAGAAAGAGAATGTTTCTATTAAGACCTTTATATGATAAAGGCCTCTAAATTTTAGTGGATCTTATGATCCCTTAATCAGGTAGAAAAGAATCAAATCCATTGAAAATATCTTCTCTATCCTTCAATTATTTGAATAATAAAAGGTCATGTTGCATTTATTAATATAGAGGGATAATACTATCAATGGTGGAAGCTAGTCAAGAATATAGAGCCCACAGAAGAGATTTAATTGATGTAGTGGAAAGAATTTTTGAAAACGTTTTTTGATATATATTTTCCTCATACTATCTAACATAAAATTGATATGGAGTTTCATGGACTTAAGAGAATGGAGGATTAATCCATTAGGGCATGTGTGGAAAACTTCACAAGACATTCATGATACACCTCTAGCTTTATCGCTGACCCTAAAAGTAAAGTTTACCACTTATTTGTTGGGATAAAACTAAATGTATTAAAATATTTACTAATTAAAAACCATAAAAACATTGAATAATTTTTTTTGATGTTCCCTCAAAATTGAAATGAAGATCATCATATATCAAGGGTATTATGGGTCTAGAGATAGGAAGTGGAGAATGGATATTATTTCTATTAGAGAGATGTAGAAATATAATGGTGGAAATAAAGTCCAATATCCCACTTATCCAATGTTTTGGAAGAAGGATCCCAAAAATATTCTAAATGGGATAAGAAAATTCTTCATTTGTGTTAAAGAATAGAACCAAGCTAACAAATTCTGATGGGTGAAACCCAACAATATGAATGAATAAAGGAATTCACTACTCAAACGTCAATCTATTATCAAGTGTTTTAACTACAAGAAACAATTACATTGTTTTAACTAATTCACTTTGACAATGGTTGTTGAAGATAACTATTAATAAATACCTCTATGTCCAATATAGAAAGGGAAATTATATTTCATCTCTACTATTTAGGTGGAACCTGAAAATGAAGTGGTGAAAAGTATACTCACTATTCATTCAAGAAAAATGGATATACTATTTGATTATAGGTCTATGAATTCATTCATATCATGTAATTTATTTAGAATTATTTAGACACCACCTCAAAATGGTGAAGATGAGTTATCAATGAAAATTGAAAGTGGGGAAATTATTTTATACCAATTATATAACTTTTACCCTATTAATATTTACAAGATTAATTTTCTAGTGATCCTTATAACACCCCCATTAAATAAATTACATGTTTTCATATAAATAGATTGTAATTCCATATATAGATCCAAAATAAAGTTTTGAGAGGATGAAATCAACCTATGTATGATGAATCACCCTCTAATTCTATACATGTGTAAGGAGGGGGATGGATCTCCTTTTAAATCATTATATCAAGTGTAGATGTTATTTCATTTTGAAAAAAAATAGTATCTATATTAGTGTATTGAGACTAAAGAAAAGATGATCCTCGATGATATTCATATTTTAAAGGAATTTTGTTGATGGGTTACTTGAATTTTTTTTTGTCCTTCCACCTTTTTGAAAGGATGAGTTTTCAGTCAAACATATACCAAGAAATTTTATAACATCAAATAATACATATATAATTGAAATTTTTAAGATTTAACATCTAAAGAATAAATAATATGATAATATGGTTAGTGGTTTTATATGTCTATGTTCTTCACTATGGGGTGAATTGGTCTTTTTTCATGAATAAGGATAGGTTAATGAACCTCTGCATTGATTTTCGTAAGTGCAGCATGATCATGATAAAGAAAAAGTATCATCTTCCACATATTGATGAATTATTTTATTAGATAAGTGGATAATTATACTTCTCTAAGGTGGATCTTCAGACAAAATATTATCATGTAAAGATGATGAATGAGGATATTCCCAACATGAATTTTCATACAAGGTAAGGGCACTTTGAGTTCATAGTAATGTCATTATGACTCACTAAGGATCCATATATTTTCATTGAATAAATGAATATATAATTTAGGTATTAGTTCAAAAAATTTGAGGATTCCTTTAGAGAATATATTCTTGTCTACTCCAATATAAAGGAGGAACATGAGTATAATTTGAATGTGGTACTGAAGACCATAAAAAATGAAAATTTATATAGGAATTATAGTAAATGTGAGTTTGGGATATATAATGTAACATTCTTGGGCATGTTATCACTAAAGAAGGGATATCTATGGATACTTCAAATATAGAGGAAATTTAAGGATAACCCACACCAAAATCTATAATGAATATATATAGTTTCCTAGGATTAACTAGGTACTATTACAATATTGTGAGAAATATATCACATTTTTCAAACACACAAACAAGATCAATTGTAAGGGAGTGAAATTTTTCTATATTGATGAATGAGAATATATCTTTACAGAGTTAAATAAGAGGCTAATAACTACACACATGCTCTCATTACCCACAAATGAAGAAGGATTTATGATATATAGTTATTCATGAAAAAATGTATTAGGTTGTATACTCATAAAAATGAGAAAAGTGATAGTTTATGCCTCATAAAAATTAATTATTAATGAGAATAACTACACAACACATGATCTAGAATTGGGTGAAGTGATATTTACATTAAATATTTTGAAAAATTATTCACAAAGAGATATGTTTGAAAAATATACATATCATAAAAGTATTAAGTATATATTCACACAAAGGGATTTTAATATGAACCAATGAAGGTGGTTAAAACTAATCAAGGATTGTGACTGTTCAATCCATTACCGTCCTAGGAAAGTGAATAAAGTATAAAATCTTCTTAAAAAAGGATCATGTAAACCTATCCATAGTGATTTTTGAAAGGTATTTAATATTCTTAGACATGAAAATTATGGACTTGTTGATCATAAATGGAACTTCATCCTACCATTCACAAATAACTTCTCAAACATGTATTCTTTCGAGGATAAAAGAGTACTAAAATGATTTTTTGGATCTACAGAGAATTGTTGCAAATATTCCATAGATCAACTTTGAAAAATATGGATCTATAAGGTTTTTAACTCCGATATGTGTCCCCAAATAAGTATAACTAAAGTTTTAACCTCTAGATAATGCACATAGCTCCACATTATCTATTTATCCAGGAAGAACTAGATGTATAGAGATCAAAATAAAAACTTCTTGTAGGATGACATGAAGAGGGAAATATCAAAATTTGTATCTCACTATTTGGTCTTCCAATAACTCAAGGATAAAAAAAGAGGTTTAAGGGTTTTATTAAACCATTTACCATATTAATATAAAATTGTAAAAACATAACCATGGATTTCATTATAGGACTCCCTATGACATGTAAATTAAATGAAATTATTTGGGTGTTATTTGATCACCTTATAACGTTAGTGAACTTCATTGCTATCAAGGAATATTTTTCTCTTAAATAGCTCATTCATATATATAAGAGAAGTGGTAAGACTGTATGGATTACCACTCTATATTATATAAGATCATGATCTGAGATTAACCTCAAGGTTCTAGATAAGCCAACAGTAAATGTTGGATATAGAGTTCAGTTTTGGTACTACGTATCACCCTTTTATGAATAGTTAATCTATGAGAACCATTCAAACTAGAGAGGATATGTTGAGATCTTATTTAATAGATTTTAAAGTATGTCGAGATCAGAACCTTCCCCAAGTGGAGTTCCCATATAAAAATAGTTTACATTATATCATTCAAATGACACCATATGAGGTTCCACAAGGGTAGAGGTGCCAGACTCCAATATGATGGGATGAAGATATATAGAAAAAGATGAAATGACTTGATCTTATCTAAGATATGATATATAAGGATCAACCCATTTAGTTTCATGCGGAATCCACACAAAGTCAACATAAAATCTATCTAGAAAATCATAAAGGAGACCCACTGTTTTATGTTGGAGATAATGCGTTCATTCATATATCCGTATAGAAGAAATTCCTGAGGTTTTGGAAGAAGGGAAAGCTTAATCCTTGATAAAACAACCCCTTTTAGATCCTTTATCACATCATATATATATATATATCCTATCAAATAGAACTCTCACCGAACCTATCTTAAGTATATCATTTGTTCCTTGTATCCTTATTATAAAAGTAAGTATTAAAGCCCCTCACATGTACAGAATCTTGAGATGTTACTTTTATAGAATGATCATTAATATGAGTAGAATCTGGTGAAGATCTTAAATCATAGAGAAAAATTTTATGAAACAAGATAACTGACATGGTAAAAGTATTGTGGTGGAACCTTAATATTGAGGAGGTAACATGGGAACCAAAAGAGTCATTGAAAAAAGTAACCTCAATTGTTTAAATGTATGAAATGAAACTTTTAGGGTGAAATTTCTGAAGTGGTGAAATGGAACAACCCAAATTTTTATAAATAAAATTCCCTTTTGAATGAATAAATTCTTTATTAAGTAATTTAGTTAAAGAAATCACATGCACCGCATTTCATTTGTCATTTTGGATCGTTATAAAATGTATCTATACTTATATGATGTTCTTAAAATACAATTAAGAATCATAACCATTGATGATAAAGAAATTATAAAATGACCATTAAAATTATAATATATTAAGGTTTATTATAATATCTAATTTATTCATGAGGAATAAGTGATGGCCTTAAATAGTAGGATCGTACTCGATAAATCTCATTTACAAGAGATTTCAAGGGAAATGACATCACCAGGATTTTCACCTGACCACCCCAAGTTGAGATTCAACAACTAAAACATGACATACACTATTTACAACACAAGTTAAATCTTATCAAGATCATTACCCAAACCATGTTTGTTGAACAACCCCAAGAAACTACCACAATCATACACCTTACCCTTAGAGTGTATTCTTGTGTAATAAGGGGTTTTGTATTTGGACCCTATTAGTATGAATTTATAAATTTTATTTTTAATAATTATTTTATTTATCTATTTTCAATATTACATTATGTATATATATATATATGATTATATAATGATTTTAAAATAAATTAGATTTCGATTTGATGAAACTAAAATTGTATTTTTGAAATATATATATATATATATATAGTTTCAATTAAAACACTTTTTTAATAAATACAAGGTTTATAAAATAAATTTTCTATTTCATGAAATATTTTTAATAAAAAACATTTATATAAATATAAGTGATAATATAATTTAATGATGTACCATGTAATTTTAATATGGTTCGGAATGTTGTTTTCGACATAAAAACTATTCTTTTTCAATAAATAAATAAATATTTCCAAAGTGGAAATTATTATATATATAAAATTATTTTGGGAAAATAAATATCATTTTTTAAATTACCATATATAAATTATCCAATGAATAATATTTCATAATTTTTGGATCTGGTGAAATTTTTAGGTAAAAAATAAATATGATATAAATATAAAATATTTATTATGACCTCATAATAGCACATAAGTTATTTAATAAGTACTATAAAATAATCCAAAACTAAATATATATTTTACCTTTAAAAAATTCGTTTTGGAGATATTTTATTAATTTTTCCAATCTATAATTAATCCTTCAAAACCTAGATTATATTTCAAAGTTTTAAAAACAACTATTTATGAAAATTACTCGCCTTCACATCATTCATGATATTATTTTAATGAGTTTGTTTCTTAGACTAATATAATATTTAAAACCACTACTCTTTGGAAAAAACCTAGTGAAATCTATGGGAAGGTTATTGGTTTTTATTATTTAATTGCATGGAGTCCAAAACCGATGTTTTGAAATTAATAATGAATTATCCCATGTTTCACTATAAATACCCACTATACCTCTCACTGATATTCACTAAAAAACCCTTGAGAATTAATTTACCCTCCATATATCTCTATAAATCCCTCTCAATGTGTTCTAAATCTCTTAAGAATCTCCTATAATGTTTTTATAAGAAACCTCTCAGGTAATGGATTATCTTCCCCTTACTTTTATTTATGAACTTTATTTGTATTAAGACATTTGATTTATAATTTATAATTTTGTGATTTTTTACACATAAAATTACTATCCTTTTAATTCCCATGTAATTATAGAGAAATTTCAACTCTTATTAAACCCTTTCGTGAACCATTGTGTACACCTGTTCTGTTGAATTTATCTCAGGATTTTCCTTACCAAACTTTTGTGTTGTGAAAACCCATCCCCATTTCCACCAAAATGTTTTAAAAAATATGTAGTTATCCTACATTGATTTGATCATTACATTTATATAATATTAACTACTTAATAATGGGATTAAATGTGATTAAATATATTATTATGTTGTATGATCTATGTTATACATAAATGCATGTACATGATATGAATGTGATGGGTGAGCCTGTAATTATATAGCCCTCTAATGACTTAGGTAATGATTTTATCTTATTATATGAAATATATAGTGCATAGTTATTTATCCTAAGAACACTATGTTATGATGTCTCGATAGTTATCATTGACTTATACAGACGATATTATATTTTATGTAGTTTCCAAATTTCTATGGTGCCTTGATGTTATCATCTTATCATGATTCAATGTTTATTATTGTGATTCTCTCCTTTATATATCATCATGTTATGCCTATTGATTCACATGTAATTATTTACAAAGACAAAGTAAACCGTGGGTTTTTTCCCATAGTCCCAAATGGGATACGAAGTCCAGTGACATCCACTTCTATAAATAGCGAATTGGATTATTCATCTCTTGGAAAACCCAATAACTCTACCTCTCATATGATAACCCATATTCTTGGTTTTAGGTTGTCTTTATGTCTCACCATCTACTCAAGAATTTATATTTTCATCATGTGGGGTGGGATCCTCATGGGTCCAAGGATCATGTTCTCCAACCGGACATGAGAACTATGATGATAGCATCATATTTGAATTTCTTGTTTCTTTAAAAGTTTTGGTGCCTTATGATTTTACATCAACTCAGATAAATATGTAATTATTAAAAAAAATATCATAGAAAACCACCCTACTATTAGATTTATTTAGTATTCCAAGTAGAATAAAGTGATTTTTACTAGAGTCTAGTAGAGTTAAGGGCCTCTCCATACTCATCATTATTCCTTCCTTTGGGTGTTCTAAGGCATCCTGCTACTCCTCTTTGTATGTTGGACCAAACTTAGATGAAGGATAAAAAAATATGGCTTTCTTGTGAGTGACCAGCATGAAACTATCATCATCAATGAGGATATTCTGTCTCTTAGTTCATATAAATTTAGTGATTGGACTATTAACTAACTTTTGATACACCTTGTCCTGGTGTTCAAGGATGTATCCAACATTATATATGGTTATAGGTGATCCCATTTCTCCAACATCATTTGTGAAGGATAAAATTCCCTTCGCAGTATCAAATCTGGGACTAGGCATGTTACCCTTTTATTAAAAATGTTTTAAAAATCTCATCAGTGCCCCATTTCCTAGAATGAATCTTGGATTTACTCCTCAAAAGAGATTACACATCAAGATTTTGGTTTCCTTTGTCCCTCGAGGAAATCACTTTCTCCATCCTCAATTTATTATCAGAAAAATAATGAGTATTAGTTTCATCATGAGAAAGAATAGAGGCAGTTCACTAGAAGACACCATATTCCACTACCTTAGCCCATGACATGCCCTTCTCCTACACATCCAAGATCACATCAAAGGTCCCAATATGAATAGATTATGTTACTTACTTCCCCTTGTCCTTATATTCTAGATGAAATAATCTAACTAAAACCTCACCATTAGCACTAGTATCAATACTAGGTGGGGAAACAGAAACCCCATCACCCACAACAATCTCAGGCTTTGCAACACCCTTCTTCCTATATCAAGATTCATTGTTCCCTTTCAAGTTGCAGAATGATAAAACAAATCTTTGTGAAATTTTTCTTTGACATTCCCAATATATTTACAACCAATGAAAAACAAAGGTAAATTTTCATCAACCCACCAACACTTTCCATTATCAACCATCAAATGTCGTGTTATCGTAGGTTGATCCCCCACTTTCGACTACCCTTCACCATCTTTGCCGCATCATTCCATCATCCATCCACTTTCACATCCCTAGTATGTAACATCCAAGTGTCCCAAATCCCAATTGCATGGATTGAAATCCCTTTTAATAAATATTTTTTGTACTAAAGTACTCCGCTACAGTACCTATTATTGTTTCCACACTACTACAATGCTACTATAGTACCAAAAAAAATCACCTTTACCTGAATTTAGACATGCATTTAGATATAGAAATATGAGAAAAATTAACACTTAGGTAATCCCCAAATACAAATATTAATTATAAATGATGTGTTTTTAAAGTAATTCTATAAAAATAAAGATGAAGAGAATCCCTTACATGAATGGTTGCTTCTAAAAACAAGGGAGGAGCCTCTTCAGAGCTTGAGAATAGCTTGAGAGAAATTAAGAGAGAGATATATATAGAAACCTTGAGATAAATGGGTTTTGAGTGAAGAGGAATGGGAGGTTGCGAGGGTATTTATAGAAAAATAGCTGGGAATTATTTATTAATTTGTAAACATAGGATTTGGACTCTATGTGATAAAATAATCAAAAAATAATTCTTAACATTGTTTTTTAACATTTTTTATGACAAAAAAGAGTGTTTATTAATATTTTATTAGGCTATGAACTTAACTCATTAAAATAATACCATTCATTGTGTGAAGATGAGTCGTGTTCATAATGAATTGTTTTAAAAACCATAAATTATAATCTAGGTTTTGGAGGATTCGTTATAGGCTTGTAAAATTAACAAAATAACTTTAAAAACACAATATCTTAAAGGTGAAATATATATTTTTTCTCATATTATTTATTACATCACATTTGGGCTATTATGATTTTATAATACATATCGTATATGATTTGGTATTTAATTTTTACACAAAAATTCGATTATCTCAAAAAATTTATAAAAAAGAAACCATTGGATAATTTCATCCTTATAATTTAAAAAATTATATTTATTTTACCAAAATAATTTTCTAAATATATGAATTTACCCTTTTAAATAAAATTAATTATTTATTGAAAAATAATAGATTTAACAACAGAAAGAACATTATGACCCTTATAAAAATTAAACTGGAATTAATTTAATTGTATTATCATTTATATTTTGATAAATATTATTTAATAAAAATATTTCAAGAAATATAATTTATTTAATTTTATTATTTATCATAACTAATTTTTTAGTATAACCTATATATGTATATATTTCCCAAAAATACAATTTTGGTTTCATCATATCAAAATATAATTTTATCAAACTAATTATATAATCATGTATATGTATAAATTACAAATGCTAAGAAATAAATATAATAATTATTAAAACTAAAATTTAAAAATTCATACCACTGGGGTCTAGATACATAACTCTTTATTAAACCAGTATACGTTCAATGGGTAAGGTGTGGGATAGTTGTACTTTCATGGTGTGGTTTAGAGACCATGGTCTTGGAGGTGATATAGATAAGCTTTTACATATCCCATAAATGGTTTTGATAATGTTTTAGTTGTTAAATATCAGCTTCAGTTTTGTTAAGGGAAAATCATTTTCATGCCATCTCCCTTGAAAGATCTAATAAATGGGCTTAATAAGGTGTGATCCTACACACCAGGGTCATCACTTATTCCTTATGTGTTGATTATATCTTATCATAACCCTTAATATATATTAATCTTAAAGATAAATATAGAATGAATAAATTATCAACAGTTGTGATTCTTAACATTCATTTAAGTCTGCCATATAATTATGGATATATTTTATAACATTCTAAAATAATAAATGAAATGTAATGCATGTGTTTTCTATAACTACATTAAATTATAAAGCATTTATTCATTCAAAATGGAATTTTATTTATAAAATATTGGGTCATTATAGAGATCCATGAGAATCTACAAGGGGAAGGTGAGGTGCACTGTGGAGCACAACTTGAAGAGCCCCTATCACAGTTGCAAGGCTTGGTTCATCACCAGGGTCTCTATGGGGAAAATTAAATGCATCGGTAGGCCGACATGTGGGGAACCATGACATTTACATGGTCATAATGTCACCCATTTGCGGTATTCTTTGGGATATAAAAAATGTATTCCACAGATACCCACAATGCACCACAACATGGTGTTGAGCATGGAAAACCTGGAGGGACACCATACCATGGAGTGTAAGGAAATAGGCCACAAAAAGTAATTTGTGATAAGGGTTGGGATCTTCAACACAACATACCATAGGGCCTTTGATTATTCAACATTATAGGCCTCCAATGACCATTAATATGTAATAAAATAGGTCCAGTGAGCGTAATTAAATACTTGTGGGGTGCAATTAGGCTTTTCCCACTAATGTTTCTGAGTATGTGTGTCTTTTTTTTATAATCCCCTCTACCAAGAATAAATTCGTTAAAAAAATTCCCATGACATGTTTTGTAATTAATGATTATTTATAATTAATTACATTATTAATTATATTATTATTAAGTATTATTAAATACGTAAAGAATTATATTATATATAACATTTATAATAATTATTTATTATTTATAATTATTTATAATTAAAATAATAAATATATCACTTCTAGTGATTAATATAAATGATTATTAATTGTTTAATTTATGGTTAATAATTATATTATTTTTAATAATTTTATTTTTTATATTATCAATTTAATTAATATTTATTTATAATTATATTAACAACTATATTATTAGGTACATTAATATTAATATTATTCACCTGAATATTAAAATTTATTGTGGTAATTATTATAAATATTTAAAAATATGATCACTATATATTAATAATGTAATTAATAATATTTATTAATAATCTCATTAGGTGAAATTTGTGTGGTTCCCACGGGATTTACCCCTTTCACTTTAAGGGAATTGACCTAGGCACAAATCCTACTAGATTTGATCAGTGTCCATATCATAAACAATGTGATTCAAAGTTACTACCTTTAGGGGAATGTGTCACATGCCATGGATCAAAAAACCTATATTTGGAAGATGTATGTTATCTATTCACATGTTTTGTATTATAATTCATTTTATTTGGTTGCATGAAATGTTGTGGGATATGCATGACATGGTAAAGAGGGATAACTGTGGTACCCCATCACCATAATTCTATAATTTCTTCTTTTGTTTTATTTGGTCAGGGTGATTTTCCCTTCACAACACTTCTTGTTATTATTTAATAATAAAAAATAATTATTTATAATGAAATAGTTAATAATAATCATGCGCATAAATTTTTTAAAGTGTAAATAATATGTTTCTAAAAAATATGGTTTGTGTAATGAATTTTTTTTTAAAAAAATTTATGAAATTATTTTTATTTTCAACTATTTTTTATTTGTTTAGTCTATGATTTATGTCTAATTTTTGTTTTATTTATTGTTGATATTTTATATGATTTTAATGTTTCCCACATGAAACATAATAAGATTTGTTATGTTTCATGTAAGAGGATTTTAAAGCTTATAAAATATAAACTATAAATACAAACTAAATGAAATTTAAAAAGTAGACTATAATTATAAAAAAAATTAAAAATAAAAATATTTCCATCCAAATAATATAAAAAGAATAATATATATGGCAGAAAACATTTTTTTTCAAAAAATATGGTTTATAATTTAAAAGGAGTAATGGGATTTAAAATATTTTAAAATATAAGTTACAAATAGATTTAAAATTTAATTTAATACATACACATATCAAATATAAAATAATTTAGAGTAAATATAATTTCATATAAATAAAAAATATTAAGTATTAATAATTCTTGAATGAATTATTGATGGACCAAAAGACTCATGCCCATTCAATTAAAAATAACAAAAGTGAGTCGGATAAAATGAGGTTACATTTGTGTGTATATATCACTCCTTACAATACAAAATATTATTAGTTTTGATGAATGCTGATAACCAACATTGAGAAACATTCAATCCACTAATTCTTCCAATTATACTGCTTTGTGTATATAATTGCATAATCACCACCCAAATCAATAACTCAAAAACAATATATTGTCTAATGAAGTGTTGGAATGAAAAATTAATAAAAAACATACTAGTTCTAAAAATTACACCTAATCATGTAGGTCAAGCTTCTCTATAGGAATCATCATTAATATTTATTATAATTCTTGATGGGATAGGTGGAATCCATCTGATAAGTTTGGGTTTATTGGGGTTCCTAGGCACACCACTGGTAATTTTTTGATTATTAGGTCGTCCACTAGATTATTTGTTCACCCCAACATAAAGGTGTATCTGATTTTAATGTCCCTAATGATATCAAAAATGATACATTCGAAGGGGGGATTATTACCCACAAATATTAGACAGTTACTCTCAAAATATAATCAATTTTAGTGGAACTCATAGAGAAAAGGAGGTTCTTAAGTTCACCACTCATGTTTATATTGAGAAAAATTCCCACAAAAACATTATTTTCAGTAATAGTATACAACTTACAATAGAACAACACATCATTGTGATTCAAAATATTCAATGCATAGGAAAATCCAAATAGAAAATGATAACAATCCTCTAAATTATTGAATCAATTTGAATAGATATAATAAATTTTTATACCTACCTATTATATCATGTCATTGGTGGGTATCTTATTTAACCATACATTCTATACCAGAAGCTACCTTGAGGGGTGAATAAAAGTCTTCTTTAACAATGTCAATCACTTGGGTCACTCCAGATTTAATAATTATTACTATTATTAATTATATATTTATTAATATTTAATCAAAGTAGTGTGGACTCATCTGAGTGGTAAATTTACTCCATAATTATGGATATGATCATATTTAAAACCTTAAAAGCCTCCATTGGGGTGTATTTTAGTCCATTTATGGTTGTTTATACTGGTGATAATGCAGATGGTGACATAGGTAGGTGTGAAAACTCAAATATATGTTGTAACATTGTATACTGTTATTTAGGATAATTTCTTCCATTATGAAGGGAACTTTATGCCATCAAACATGGGGAATTTTGGATAAAAATTTATAACGGTTCAGCTTTAGAGTGGATCAACCCTTTGAGAGGGTGTGGCCTATCCTTAATACCACAGGTGTGTCTGAGTGGATTTATTTTCTTATAAACTCTATGAAAATAATTAATATTATTTAATAAATTATATTATAGATACTGAACATGGAAACCCAAACCCATATCTCCCAAAATTTATTAAGAAAAAAACACACACACACAGACAAAGTATATGGGAGTTTCAGGTTCAAAAGTGGCACAAGCATTATTGTAGTCTGTTCCCTGTAACCAAATTCAATATACTTTATGATTACCCATATTCATGGTTTTTAATATTAATAATGCTCTTATCACATCATGATTGTTATTCTGTATGACATTGTATGTGATAATTTCCTATAAATACTTGTCACATTGAAAGGTCATAGCATTTCTCTACTATGATGAGAACCTAGAAGTGTTATGATAGTATTATTAAATACTTGTTCTATGGCCAGATTGTATCATTTTATGGTACATAGATGGTAAATACTATCAGGTGTTGGGTGATTATAATACATTGAGACCTCTTCTTATAAATTTCATCATTGTTAATCTCTAGGAGAGGAGGTTGTGAGAACTTAACTCAACAATTGGAAATACATATTTATATGTTTAATTTGTTGTTATTATCTATGGATATGTGTAATGGTCTTTATACAATAATTTTTTTATTAATTCATATCATGAGTTGGGTACATTGATGTATTGATAAAACCCATGATGTCATATTCTAGCTATGATGTAGGTACATTAGGAGAATCACAATTGATTTTTAATTAATTACTAATGAGATAAAAAAATTCCCTTCCATTATTTTAAAATAGTTAATATATTATGCCCTTTTATGGGAATTGATCTTTCTAATCAAGTCCATCGACATGGTTTTCTATACGGAAGTTCATTTCCAGAAATTCAAAGAAAGATATATTGGATACATAAGTTGGTGACACTAGTATGAAACATACATGATTAGAGATATCTAAATGAAGGGATTATATTACACAATATGTATTTTCATGAGGTTTTTTATCATTATTGAAATAATACCTTTCTCTATGAGTTTTGTTGAATTTTTATAGACAATAACTTTGGATATTAGGATATTTTTCCTAATGTCATTGAGAAATTGGCATGGAGTGTCACACTATAAGTGTATCTAAAACCACAGTTAAATTCCATATGAATTTGACATGTTGAATAAATATTATTATGATACATGGATAAATAATTTTTCATTTTTGGTTGATCACAAATGTTCAGTCACATGTTCTTCAAGATAATGTATGATAGTTTAGTATTTATTCATTATTTTAGTGAATATAATATTTATTTATTTATCAGTGAATAAAGAAGTCATTATTCAAGGATCAATAAATATCAAAGAGGAAATATTGGATGGGTTACATATTTGGTAAGAAATGATATATTTAATATCATTTAAATATTTTTTTTAAAGAAATGATATTTATTTATCCACAAGTTTAGCGTATATCAACTAAATAATAATATATATATTATTATTATTTAGACATAGTGTTCAATAGTGATTAGGTTATTGGTCAAGTTCCTATGTGAAATAACTAAATCTAACCTATCTATATAAATACCAATTATATCATATCCTAGGTTATTCTAATGAACATGAATAACAAATTCTAGAGAGAGTCTTCCCAATACATGTAGATCTCTTCCTCTAGAATGATCTCATGAATAAAAAATGATCCTCATATTCTATCCTATTGACTCTAGAAGGAATAAGAATAATCCCTCTACCACATAGTGATTCTGGTGATGATAAATGATGAATGATGTAAGAATAATAATCTTCTAATCTAGCACTTAGGGATTTCTATGATAATATTCATAGGTTTTTTAGTTTATGTTTAGATCACCACTAGAGGCAATATACTGGGGAATCATCTGTTGTAATGTTGGTACAATAAGAATACATCAACCAAATCATCAATAAATAAATAATTCCAAAATGAGGTAATTATTTATCTATATAAATTAATTACATATTATATGTGATGATTCTCTCTCCTAGATTCTAGAGTTTGTATTCATCTATTTTTGAGGATAAATTTGAGTAATTTTATTGATTTTCATTGTTTGGAATGGTCCCAACCACTTCCAAAGTGATCTGAAGCCTCCAAATGGTATAAATGTAGTCACATATCAATTTATAATTATTTATTTATCAATTTTTAGATGACAGAAATTTTTTATTAATTTTAATTTCTAGTTTATTATTTATTTAATATAAATGTCATTATTATATGATCAATCAGTTTTATATGATCTACAAAGGTAAAGAACATATGAATAATGATTATAGAAACCATCAGGAGGTGCCAGAGTTTTTGGTCCATTGACATGGTTACACGATGGGTAACAAAAAAGTATATTTCAAATAGCAAGGATCACCACACAAAGATGTTCCATAGGATACATGATGCACTTATAGGTAAAAAATCATGTAGTACTTTAAATAAAAAACATGTTGACTAGGCCAGACTAACTCATGGTTTATCATGTTATGTAGTGTGTAGCTGGTATACATGTCATGTAATCTTTGTGTATTTATAGTTAAATTCATGGAAGAGACATGGTCGAATGTTGAACATGTATTTATTACATGTTTCATCGGACTAGTAACCATTCCACACAGTGGTTACATGGAATTTGGCTACCATACACTTATTGTACATCAATAAGTTCACACTAAATATATGTCAAGTCCTTATATGTGTGTCATTTAATTCATTACAAGGAATGAATCCTATTTTACAATCCATGTAATACAGTCCCATTTTATCGATGTAAATCACAAGATAGTTTTATACACTTAAATTAATTATGTGGACAAAAATTATTTATAACATTAAACATAACTACATGGTGTGATGTGGTGGGAACACCATGTGACTCAGTATAAAGAATAATAAATGAAAAATTAATTTATACGTTAAATTAATCCTCAACTACATGATGTATAGATGTTATACATGCCATGAATTTATCACTCATATTAAAAGAAGCACACACTACTTATTTCTATTTGTAATTAATGCCTCTTAAATATGATGATTTGTTACTCTACTTGAATAAGGTTCCCTAGATCCAAACTCTCAAGCTTGCTGATAAAAAAACAAACTTTATACCTAATATTTGATATAAAGTAATAAAACCTAGGATAATCATACATATATTTCAATAATTTAAATAATACATCTCATAATAATCACACAATCTCATGAACAGAAGGTTTAGTGTTTTTAGGATCAACAATATGAGAAACTTATTTAAAATACTTGTGAATATTTATCAATAATATAACCACACTAGACTACCTTCCAGAATTATTATAGGTTGTAATCTTCTTTATAACATGGGGAATATAAACATAAGAAAGTGTTGACCTCAAAAACATTTCAACGACACATCAATGGTTAGATCATATGAATATAAGAAAACATGAGAAGGAGAGAAATATATTATTAAAAAGAACATGGAATAATAAACGATAACCATAATCCAATATAGAAATACATTTAATCTCAAATGAGAAAACAAATACCATGGAATAACAGTGTGGAATAATGAGATAAAAAAATTATCCAGCATAATCATAGGCATATAATTATTGTATGTCATTGGAATATAGTATAACAATAAACTATGGCACAACAATAATCATAGGGAATCATTACATAGTGTTTTGGGAATGAAAAACTTATAACCCATTATTGACTTAGGTTTCAAAAATATATTTTCTATAATTGGCTTTGACATGAGAATCCTATAACCGATTAGCGACTTTGGATTCATAGACCAATGATCAATAAGTGCCTTAGGTTTCAAAAAACCTTGATCCATTAGTGCCATGGGTTTTGAAAATCTATATTCCATTAGTGACTTAGGTTTCAAAAACATGTGGTCCATTATTGACTTGTTTTTCACAAACCTATGGTCTGTTAGTGACTTAGGTTTCACAAACATATAGTCCATTAGTGACGTAGGTTTCTAAAAACTATGATCTATTATAATCTCATGAGATTTAAAACCATAAATAATTCCTTGGAGGGTGATATAGGATACCTCCCATCATTATACATGCATGTGTGTGCCATAAGATATCCATGTTTCATCATATATTAAAAACCCATAAAAATAAAATGGGTTTTATATCATTTCCTAATAGTATTGTATAAAACAAATTCAAGGACTATATTAGTTGATACCAACATTCAATCACAAAAATGGATATTTTAAAGAATAATTTATAGGTTGAATCATAAAACATAACTCTATAAGAGTTAGTACTTTTGAAGAAGAAAATGGAAGAAAACCCGTGAAAATGGATTTCAGAAAAAATTTCATAACATTATTGTAGAGAAAGGAAATTACAAATCACATTAAAAAATCAATTTCAATAAGTTAACATGATTTTCTTAAATAGAACATTAAAAGAAATCCAAATAATGGATCCTTGAAAAATGCATAATATTTTTCTAGCGGAAATTTTGATTTTCATATAAAAAATGTAACACCCCCAACCCCAATAGCCCAAATTCGGTGCCTCAGTTTATTACATGGTCATAGATATATGACTGAAATCACAGAGGATAGATCTTTTAATCATTTTTTGAATCTAGATTTCATAAATGAACCATAGATTATAAATTAATATATAGAATAAAATATATTCAATCCTTTGAGATAATCAGTATACTCCTAGATTAACCCTAAATATGAATCATAATACATATATTGGATTCTGGGAAAAACATAACATAAGAAAGGTGTGATCTCAAATGCTCGGTAAGGGTAATCATACAATTGAATCTATTATGAATAAATTGCAATGAATCTTATTTTCTCTGGTTTTATTTTTAATAATTAATAGGTAAAATTCTGAGACCAGTCACTAAGATGGCGTGAGATTCCTAGGCATGGGGTTCTGAGAATTTTTTTTTGAAAAATGTTAAACATTTAAAAAAGCACATTGGTGGTTTTTCTTTAAACTAGAATAACATATAAATGGGTTCATGGATCAGAAATCTGAGGGAACCATAGTGTTCAAAATAGAAACTTTACCTTAGGCCAGGCCTAACATCATCTAGTGTGGGATGGATGAAAGAGTTATTTTTTGGATGTATTTGTAATAAAAAATTTAATGAAAATATTTTATTGTGATTCAGCAAGGGATTATTTTTTTAAATGAATGTTGTCATAAAATTCAGGGTTTTCATCATAACCCTAGAATTCCATTTACAAGTGGAGAATTATTTCTCTCCAATTAATGTTAGTGGATCCAAAATTAGCGATGATGGATCAAAGATCGGATCTTGGATCAAAGAACAACAGATCGATGAATGATGATGACACAGCTTCACCCTTCATCAATGACTAATCCAAACTCCATATAGGGTATTGTTCTTTGAGATTCATTTCCAGCTCTTAAATTCGACAATGAACACTGACCAACCAATGAATAGGTTGATCTATGGTTCGACCATTTGTGGGTTGGTAGTTATATTGTGGGTATTAAATGGGGGTTAGATCTATGGGATTGCTTTATTATTCATGATCCCTCTAACAAAGAAAAATCCATAATTACATGAAAAAAGTCAAGTTCAGTCCTTCGGGTGCTTTGTGATTTTCGTTTTTCTCCTATTATTCCCATTTTTTTCATTCTTCATGATTGTATGAGCATATTGATTAGTACACCTTCGATTTGTGGCACAAAAACCCAAGACTAAAGATCTAAGGGACCCATGACATCATAAAGGAGCAATGGTAGATGTGTGACACATTTCAATCCATGCAGAGTGTGAGGGAAGGATGGAGGGCCACCAACAGGATGCAGACCGGTGGGGTCAATCAAGGTGGAGCGTGGGGTGAGGCCACTGGCAGGGAGGACGGAAGAGGCAGAGCATATTAAGTGGTCACGTTGGGGTCAGCGTGGCTAACAGACGTGGGATCTACCAAGACATCGCTGAGAGGATCGAGGGACATAGTAGGACGCCGCGACATTGACTGCGTACGCGACAACGAGATGGGTTGTGGATCAGTGTCACCTTAGAGAACCCACAGTGGAAGTGAGGCCAAGAGACCAAGTGGAGAAGGTAGGATGGCCACCTGAAACACAAAATAGTACTACATTAGTGGGAGGTGCGTTGTCAAGTCTGACTGCGTGCAACACAATGAATCAGCCCACATGAGACAGGCCGAAGTAGAGGAGTCCATACACTTCAGTAGCCCAACGGGCCTGGTTAGTTCAGGCCAGACAAGACCAGACCAGACCGGACTGGACCAGGCTGGGCCAGTTTAACCAGTCTGGGTCGGGTCGGCCAGACCGAGTCGGGCTGGCTGGGTTGGATTGGACCAGGACCTGACCCGAGCCCATACTTGTTTTTACAAAAACAGTCATAACATTTAAACTGTGTGTTGTTTTGATGAGCCTTTTATCGATGTTGGGACCCTTGACATGAGACATCCATTTTGAGGTATTCTAAGTGGGTTGTTGTGGAATTTGGAATATGACCTAATGGATTGAGGTGTAGGTTCTCCTGGTACAAGTGTGCTACAAGAGGAATCCTATTGTTGGATGTGACTTGATGACTACATGACTTGAGGGAATCAGGAATTATCTACACTCCATGTATTATCGATACTATGTGCCTTATCAACACTCTATTTTTTATCAACACTTCATGTGTTATCGATACTCCGTGTGTTATTGACACTCTGTGTGTTATCGAAACTGGGTGTTCTATGGACTACATCTATTAATCCTACTTTTTATGCTATTGATTTATACATGTGTGAGTTTACTATACTTCACGTGTTTCCTTTGCGGTATACCATGTATTTATTTTTGGTATAATTCATGTATTTATTTGTGTTATACTTCATGTATGTATTTGTGGTGTACTTTGTGTATTTTTAGCAGAATTCCTTTGTGGTTTCGAGGTGTCCTACTGAGTGTTTTTTTAATCACACCTAAATGGGATTTGCTCACATGTGTCATGTCTTGTGTAGATGATTGGAACTTTAACAAATTTTTATGTGGACTTGGACAAGGTGGCGTTTAGAGTGTTCAGAGAGCTAAAGTTTGATCTTACAACTTTAGATAGATGTCCTGCACATACCCTTCATGTAGGGTTTTCTATGGATGAGCTTTAAGAACATGTGTATTCACATTGACAGACTGCTTATTTTGGTGGGATTGTATTCTTTCCCTGTTTACCTTTTATTTTCCTAATTTCATTCTCTTTGGATGTTATAGTAGTGTATTCATTCACAATTTAATTTTTATTTTTTACTTTCCTATATTAAGGGCATGGAGATGTGTGCATGTGTACTCGTACTTAGGAAAATGCCTTCCAATTTGGGATATGCCTACTCGGTGCTTCGCTTCAGCCCCTGTCCTATCATGGGTGGTCTTAGGGTACTCACGGAATGGGACCCTCTGGGACAGGTCATGGAAGAGTGGAATCTGCGGTGTTCAGTTCCACTTAGGTACCGAGAGTCTATGAGGTTGGTTTGGGGAAACAATGTCGAGTGCTTTGAGTTCATCTCTAAAGATATGGAATCCAATGTTGGTGTAGTGGCTGACATATCCATACACCAGGACTTTGGAAACCTACATTTTGACTTGGTAGACGAAAAAATGTGTTACATGGGAAACAATTGTACATTCATTATATACAATTTGGTTTTCTCCTCATATCCTTCTTGAGTCCACTCACAATGTATACTCTATTGAATGTGGTACATCTTAATCATTTTCAAGATACCTCTTAGTAGGTAGTGAGCTAGGATTCCATTGTGTGATAACAAGGATGATCCTCCAAGTAATTTGGTGTTGGTACATGGGCATGTTTCAGAGATACTCTTGGCACTAGATATATCACCTCTGGGCAGTTTTCCCGTGATACCACCACACATAGGCCAATAGTTACTACCAGTGATACCAATTGAGGATACATGTTGGTTGAGTGCATTGAATGAGTTCTAGAGGTAGTGAACCCCAAGGTTTAGGGGTGAGCCAGACCCCCAGATAGTTGAGGATTAGCTGGAAGCAGTTACATGTGTCTTCCACCTTGTGAGGACACCTTCGGAGCAGATTTCAGTCCTATGTGTGAGTCTTCTTCATGGATCAGGGGGATGGTGGTAGATATTAGTTACCCAGAAACATGATTAGGTAACTCTCTCTTGGTAATACTTTGAGTGAATCTTAATATAGGAGTTCTTCCTAGCTACATTATGCTCAGTGCGCATATAGGGGCTCATGCATCTGTAGTAGGGAAATCAGACTGTGGAAGAGTACTCAACAAGGTTTACTGATATTTATTGCTACTCAATGGATATGGTGCGAGACCCTTTATTTAGGGATTAAAACTATAATTAGGGGATACTCCATGATATTAGATAATCCATGATATCGCTTAGAATCCATAAATTTTTTGGGGTACTGGAGAGAGTTCAAATGGTGGAGAGATTTCTAGTGGGGCAGACACCGGTAGTTGGAGCTACCAATAGACACCAGATAGTTGAGTCTCTATAAGGTGGTATCTGACAGCCAACAAAGGTACCCAAGATGGTCAATCTCTCCAGTAGATGACCCTAGGACATGGGATCGACGGTGTGGGTCTCCAGGGCAGAGCGAGTCAGCTAAAGGACATGTTGAGTTACTCGTGTGGTGGTTGGGGACATATGGCATGAGATTGACACATACACCATACATACGATCAGCAGACAGTTGAGGGAATAATGAGGTAGAGTAGGAGGAATGAGTAGGGTGGTCCACAAGGTTGAGGATGTGACAGAGGAGAATTTAGGGAAGCATTCAGTGGGACTAGTTTTTTTTTCATTACTACCACCACCCCTAGGTGGTCCACCATGGGATAAGGGAGCTAGTGGATTGAGATAAGGACAACAACAGGTGATGGAGGATTATAACCCAAGTTCCCTAGGGATGATTAGAGGTATGATCTATGAATTTTCCAATCTATATTCCATTTTTATAGACACATGTGTCATTCATTATTTTTTTTCCACAACCCGTGTTTGAGACTCAAACATTCTGGTCAAATTGTTGGCTCAAACCTTATTTTTAGAGACTCCAATATAAGGGGATTTGATGTTTACACACTGGTGTCCACAATGAGAAACTCTTGGAAGTGATATTTTTTGTTGGGATTTCTTAGTAGCGGCATTGATTCCTTATGACATCATTCTCGGTATGGACTGGTTATCCACAATCCAAGCCCCGATTGAATGTTTTAGGAGAAGAGTACATTGTGACTGTGATGACGGGACCATGTTATCCATTATTAATAAAAACGAAACATATGCATCATAGGATATAATTACTTGTAGGAGGGTGAATCTGATTACTCATGAGTTGGCTAGTCACACCCTTGATGTAGTAGATGATAGTATTCCTTGATTTCCTATATTGGAGGAGGATTATGTGGATGTCTTTCAAAATTAAGTCCTCGGATTTATTTCTTACAGGGAGGTTGACTTATACATTGATTTATTCCCCAAGATGGAACTGATATCTACACTTTCATATTGGATGACCCCTGCTGAACATCGTGGGTTGTGGGTACAACTGGAGGACTTACAAATGAAGGGCATCATGAGACCCGGTGCTTCATCATGGGTAGCCCCAGTTTTGTTTTCCAAGAAGGAAGATGGGAGCTTGAGGTTGTGTGTGTACTTCTAGTGCCTGAATAAGGTGACCATGAAAAACAATTATCCACTACCAAGGATCGAAGACCTCTTACATCAGCTAATGTGAGATAGGTGGTTCTTAAAGAATGACCTTAGGTCTGGCAATCATCATATTCATGTACGGGGTGATGATGTACCAAAGACAACTTTCAGATGTCAATACAGCAACTACAAGTACTTGGTAATGCCATTTGGAATGAATAATTCCCTAATAGTGTTCATGGGACTCATGAACAGGATCTTCTATCCTTAGATCGGTTCATGGGGGTATTCATTGATGGCATCCTAGTGTACACGACGACCGAGGAGGAGCACGTGATACAATTGAGGATGGTCCAGACAAAGTCCAAGAGAACCAACTTTATGGGAAACCCTCAATGTTCCAACTTTCAATTCGATAGGTCCACATTCTAGGACACATCATTTCAGATGCTAGAGTTGTATTAGATCTAGTGAAGATTGAGGTAGTTCATTCTTGGGAGCCACCCATGAGTGTTATCGAGGTGTAGAGTGTCCTGATATTGGAAATGTAATATCAAAGGTGTGTACCCAACCTTTCTAGAGTATCAAAACCCTTGAAGTCTTTTAAATGGAAGGCACATTTCTTCATGTGGATAGAGAAGTTCTAGTAGTTCCTTCAAGAGCTGAGGTAGAGGTTGACGAGTACACTCATATTGAGACTACGAAAGGAGGGATTCAGGTATGTAGTGTTCTACGATGCATTAGGAACAAGTATTGGTTGTGTCCTGATACATGGGTAAGCAGTGATTGATAAGGGTTCACTTCATTTGAGGCATCATCATCAGAACTACGTGACCTATGTTCTTGAGAAATCAGTGGAATTATTTTCATTGAAGGTGTAGTGACACTACTTTATGGGTGAGTGGTTTTTCATATACTCTAACCATAAGAGCCTCAAGTATATCTTCTCTTAGAAGGATCTGAACTTGAGGCAGAGCCGATGGCTGGAGTTTCTCTAGGACTATAACTTTGAGATTGCGTATACCCCTTGGAAGGAGAACATAGTAGAGCATGCCCTCAGCAGGAGATCCATCTTGTAGTTTCTAAGTGATACATCGAAGAAGTTGTCCGCATTATATATATCCTTTGTAGGTGGAGATGGAGAAGCGTACCTTTGGTCGATGGTTGTCACACCTCCACTCTTTTATCAAGTTAGGGATGTGTAGATTTGGGATACCAACAGTAAGACCTAACATGCTTAGTTTTCCATAGGTAATTCCCCTAATAGATATTCGATAACTATGGAGAATGTTGTTATTTTAAAAGGGTGAATAGTTATACTAGTGGAATTGTGGGATGATATTCTGATGGAGTTCTAAATCTCCCCTCTAAAGGTATATCTTGGTGCTGCGAAGATGTAATAGTACCTCTAATGTTAGTTCTTACGGTTGTGGATGAATAAGTAAGTGGCAGACTTCGTTTAATGATGCCTCACATATCAACAAGTAAAGGCTGATCACCAGGTTCTAACAAGTTTTGACCAACCCCTTGAGGTGCCAGAGTGGAAGTGGGATGTCATATCTATGGACTTCGTGATAGGATTACCACACACATCCAAGGAACATGATACCCTTTGGGTGATCATTGACCGACTCACCAAGTTGTCCCACATCCTACTGATCCATGAGTAGAGTCCATCAGAGAGTTTGGAATGCCTCTACATGTATGAGATAGATTATCTTCACAGAGTGACATTGATGATTGTTTCAGATCATGATTCTCATTCCACATATCGGATATGGAAGGGATTTCAAGAGTTGTTTGGGACTCAGTTACACTTGAGCATGGTGTCTCATCCCCAGACAGATGGCTATATGGAGAGGACTATTCAGGTTATTAAGGTCATGCTACGTGACTACATTGTAGACTTTTATTGTAGTTGGAAGGAACTCCTACCTCTTGTAGAGTTTGCATAAAATAATAGATACCACTCCATGATTGGTATGGAACCGTTTGATGAATTTTACTAATGACCATGAAGGTCACCACATTATTGGACTAACCCTAGGGAGTCATAACTCATGGGTCCAGAGTTGGTGTAGGCTACCACCGAGAAGGTTCAGATCATCCAAGAACATATGAGGACTGCACAAAGCCGGTATAAGTCATATGATAATAGGAGACGGAGTCCCTTGAAGTTATATTAGGGAGACCATGTGTCCCTTTGGGTCTCACCTTGACGAGGATTATGGAGATTTGGTCGGGTCAACATGTTGTGTCTAAAATACATCATCCATTTTAAATTCTGTGTTGAGTTTGCGAGGTGGTGTAATTTCTAGCTCTACCCCTGCAATTTCATCTGGTATATGATGTCATCCACATGTCACTACTGAGGAGGTATGTGCATGAACCATCACTTTTCATTAGCTGTAAAGACCCGAATTTTTCCAGGTAATTTTTTTGATTATATGGGAATATTACAAGTCCGTGAAAATTGATAGCATGTGATTTCGAGGATCGGTGTGCCCAGAATAAATTTCTGAACTTTTTTTATCGTATGTTTAGTAAATGAATGAGTAGTGTTTTGTAACTTTTGAACCGGTGCTGAAAATTGAAATCCAAGGAAACTGTTGAATTCGCAGCACCGATATTCGCTTAAAGAGACCTTAGCCTCGACTACAGTAGGTCAAGGGTGGAAATTAGTTTTCATAAATTTCATGGGAGAAAATAAAATAAACATGATTTATTTTATTTTTTAAATTGAAACCTCCCACTTTGGATTTGGTGGTGGGGACCACCCGAACCCCTCTCAATATGAAGTTAAACCTTGTAATCCCCCTAGTTAATGTTCCAACTTCAATTAAATTAATGTTCCAACTCTATTTGTTTAATTAATAAACTTAATCTTATTAATTTGGCACCACACCTTTTGTGGGAGAAATCATTGGCAAAGGAGAGGAGATCTATGGAGAAACATTGGAGAAATATCCTCCAATCAAGAATAAATTTTGAATGAAGATCAAGGAACTGACTTCAGAAGCATCTTGGGGGAGTGATAACTTCCGACGTCCCCTTCATCGAATTCATCTTTTTCCTCATGACATCTCCAACTAAAGTCAATGTATGGATTTTAATTTGAAATTTGATTGAATTTATTCGACAATTTTTTATATTCTGGATTCAAAATGATGATGGTCAAACTAACATGGCCATCATCCCGCACATATTCCTTGCCCTTTTATCTTTTGTTCCTTGTGTATTCTTCATGTGTTCATCAATTCCAAATATTTAATAGTGTTGAAAACACAATGTTTTGTTGATCATGATGTATGGACGCTGAGCCCTTGACCCGAGGATCATGAATATGCAGTTGTTATGCTTTTCTGGAAAAGAAAAGAGATGCGGCGAACCGTGGAAGAGGAGGGAGATCAACACACCGACGAGCCATGTGGATATAGGGTGGAAAGTGTCTGCACCACCAGATGAGCAGGAGGCTGCAGCCCGTCGGCCATGGTAGAGCAGGTTCGTGGATGGCATGCCAGTCGGCTGCGTGGCGGAGCGGCGACATGCGTCCTCACCACCAGTGGAGTAGGAGGTCGTGGCTACTAGGCCGTTGTGGAGGTCGAATGGCGGCCAACACCCAGCCAGGTGCAAAGGACAGCGGCGGCATCGCACCGCTAGGAGGAGGAGGATCGGCTGGCGAACGGCCGGCTGTGGGACACCGAGCAGGACCCGCTCTGGCGGGTCCCACATTCAAAAACCGAACGGACCTTTGACCATTTGGGTGACCTAGGAGGAACCTTCTTCCTAGGCATCGTCGAGGGAGGAGCCCGCTATGGTGGTCCACCCAACCGCGGGCCGCACCGCAGCCCTCCCTAGTGGGCCGCGTCACTTGGCCGCACCCAGCGGGCCATGTCACTGGGCGGCACCCAGCGGGCCGGGCCGGGCCACCCCCTTCGCAGCTCGGGCTGGACCAGGGTCGGGCTGGGTCGACCTGAACCGGGTCGAGTAGGCCCATTCCAGGTCAGACCGGGTCGGTTCGACCAGCTTAGACCGGACCGAGGCCAATCCAAACCTAGTTTCGTCTCTTTGGCCATAACGTGTGATATGGGCATCTGTTTGACGAACCATCTATGCCACCAGAATCCTTGGATAAATAAAGACCTTTTGGTATACTCCACATGATTTTTAGATGAAGTTGGTGTATGGCCGAGTTGTATCAACCCCCAAATCCAATCGGGCCCTCGAAGCAAAAATGCTAATAACTTGAAAACTGGGTGTCCAATTGACGCACCGTCTATTGCGTTGGGTCCCTTATAATGTGATAGACCTTTTCTATACTTCTTCATGGAACTTAGTGGCAGTTAAGGCACAACTGATTGCTTGAGGAGTATTCCTCACCTATGTGCTGTGAGCGATAATCCAGTGGTTGGCAGTGAGGCAGAGGTTCGAGACAGATCATACGGAGGATAGTACCGAGTGATACTGTGTGGGTAGCACTGATCATATGTGGTTCAGATCTTGTGTGGGTCAGCGCTCAAAAATCATGTGTTGGTTAGCTCATACTAATCCTGTTTGGGTCATATCCTGTGTGGGTCAGGGCTCAGTGATCCTGTGTGGCTTAGTTCATAACGATCTTGTGGGGGTCAGATCCTATGTTGGTCTTTCCGGGGGTTAGTTACCTATCTATCCTGGGAAGATCAGATCTTGTGTGGGTAATTGCGGGGGTTAGTACCTATCGATCCTGTATGGGTCAGACTATGTATGGTCAGCAGTAGTGCCCCTTGACTGAATAAGATGATCTATCTTCGTGACTAATCATTTTCACTTCTTTACTTCACTGAAAATCTATTGTGATATGAGTCCTTACCTTGATGGTATTATTCTGTGTGGTTACTTGTGTGGTACATCTACCTAAGTGGTGTTACCTTTGTGGTATTCTTTCCTCATGTGTGAGGTGTTTATTTATTTATAACATTGGTATATGTATGGGTATATACCTAAGTAGTATGATGACTATTGCTTCGTGCTATGTGGTTTTTCCTTTGTGGAACTCTAGGAGACCTACGAGGGTCTTGGGGTCCCTACTAATTATCGTTATACTCACCCCTGCATGGGCTACACCCGTACCTTAATTTGTCTTCTGTAGACTATGGACAACCCTGATCGAGGTTGAGGGTACTAGAATGGAGGCTGATCGGAGGTGGACATTAGACGAGATGATCCGCAGGGATGAGAATTCGAGAGATGTACCTACCCTTGAAGTATGGTCCTTGGTGGGTGTTCACAGATGTTGATTTTTTCAATTTTACATGTACTTTCAAATTGGTCTTGTATTATGTCCCCTTTACATACTATACACACCCGGTTTACATTATAGTTTATCTTGTGCTTGTATCCTGTTGCGTGCTTGGTTTGGGTGAGTTTACATTTTTAGAGGAAATGCCTTCCCAGTTTTAGGTATATGCCTTTTTGGTGCTAGTCGCCAGCCCCTGGCCTATGGAAGGTGGGCTTGGGGTAGTCACGGAATGGGCCCCAGGGGACGGGTCATGAAAAATTGGTATTAGAGAAGTTTTCTTCTACCTAAGAACTAGAACTCTGATCTTTTCTATATGGAAATTGTGTTAAATTTGATGAGTGTGGTTTTCAATTTAGAGATTCCAATGTTGGTGCAGTGGTAAACGTATCCATACACCAAGACCATGACTTCTGATTTCTTACTCAGTGCATGAAAACACTGATTGTGTGTGTTTCCTTAAAATGTTTTCTTGTGATCTCTTTGAGTGATTACACCAGGTATAACGTATTAATTGTGGTGCACCTATATCTTTCAGGATTCCTCAATGTAGAGAGCCATCTAGGGTCCCAGTTAGAGTGCGTGATGGAAGCCCACCGAGCATGAGGCTTCAGTGCAGGGACACCTTACAACAGTTGTACCATCGGTTAGTGTACCAACAGCCCCACTACCCATTGGGAAGATGATGCCACCAACCCTAGTAGTAGAGGGTGCAGTCTACTTGATCAAATTGCACATGTTCTAGAACAAGAGGCCACCAATGTACCGGGGTGAGACTGATCCATAGGCGAATGAGGACTAGCTTCAGGCTGTGATTAGTATTTTTCGACTGGTAGGAACACCAGTTGATCTCATGGGTATCCTTACTGCCAGTGTTCTTCAGGAAACAGTGGGCATATGGTGGAGCTTGATGATTCAAGTTCATGATGAGGTCACTCTCATCTAGGTGGATTTCAAGAGCCTTTTCAGGGTAGAGTTCTTCCCAACGACATTACACTCATAGCATATACAGAAGCTTATCCACTTGTAGTAGGGTAACATGACTGTGGCTCAGTATTCAGTGAGGTTCACCGACCTCCCATGCAACTCCACTAACAAGGTGTGGGAACCATTCATTAGGTCTCAGACCTTTTAGTAGGGGATTAGATGGGATATTAGAGCTTCAATGATTTCTCTCAGCATCCCGATGTAGGCGGGGGTTGTCACGACCCCCTCCCACCAAAGATGCCCCTCCTGAGCTGGCAATAGTGGAAGAGAGATAATGACCCCCGAGTCCCACCTCCAGTTGGCCCTGGAGTGGCGACAATCACCAAGGGTATGAGTTTTTCACTTATATGGGAGGCATTTCCCTTTTTTATTAATTTATGATCGGGAAATAGAACAAGTCAACTACCAAAAATGAAAAGAACAAGTGTATAGAAATAAACCCAAACCAATCCCACATGCATGTTTAAATAATTTTGAAACAAGGTTCAAGTACAAGAATGCTCAAAAAGTACAATACCAAAAGAAACAAGAGTAAGACAACTGCAACAACTCCAACTATCCTGACTAGTAGGGTCTCGCACGGCCCTAGTAGTCCTCCTGGAAACCTGAAAGTAAACGTAGTGTGAGCATACGAGTATACTAAGTAGGGAAACCTAAAGATCTCATGCACAAGTGGGGAGACATCTTAATGTCCCGTGAGAACAACAGAAGAAACCTATCAAGGAATTCTATCCACCCAACATCACCAGCCAAACTCACCAAAAACATAATCACAACAGGTAGTAGTATATAAGAACAAGATTATTGGGTACCCCACACCATTTCCCACTAGTTAGATTCTCTTCCTAATGGTGAACATCCTGACTCTACCACACTCTTTCCTCCCGCACACACCTGGGCCTCAAGAACCACACATCCCGCCTGCACACACCTGTGCCTCACAACTACGTATCCAACCCATACACACCTAGTTCTCACAAATACATATCCCACCCGCACACACCTGGGCCACATCCCGAAGATTCATGGGAAAAAGTAAGCCTGGCCGAAGAGTCTTGGGCTAAACCACCCCAATCGAAACCCACCCAAAGAATCTTGGGTGTAGGGTCACCTCAAGCCATCACAACCTATGGAGGAAGGAGCAGGAAGGAGCTAGTAACTAAGGGGAAAACACCCTCTCCCATGAAATGGGAGTGTTTGGCACTAAGTGCTCAAAATTGGTTTGGTGCGACAAATCACAAAGATACAGATACATATATATATATATATATATATATATACCAAACACACAACTCAACCTATGGCTTCTAAACAGAGAAACTAAGCATGTGTCTCGGCACTGCTACCACAAATCATGCATACAAAAAACAACCCAAAACCCATTTAAGTTTTCACGTTTCGGTAGAATTATTTTATTAGTTCCATAACTACTGGGCAACTATCCACAACCAACCACGTAGATCGTTCATAAAACATATCCCCGCCATCCACAAATGAAGTTAGAAAAACACAAGCAACACAACCAAATCCTTCTTATTATCCAACCAACCCCATGGATTATTATTCATGTTCCATTACCATGTCCCACCATTCATTAACTCCACCACTTTTATTTATTATTCACAACCCATAGTCCATTCACATTCCAACCCATCCCTGCAGCCCCGCTGCCAACCGCCATAACCACAACCACACTGTACATCATCATCCCTTGATACAACTTATCGCAGCCCCACTGCCCAGCACCAACATAGCATTCATACCAACCCACAACCAAGCCAACCGTAGCCCCGTAGCTCATTCTATTAGTAACAACCCAGGATTCAACCCCACCCTTTCATACACCACGTAACCAAGCCAAAACCCACATGTTCATTAATCCATTTTGTTTAATCGGGGTGATCACACAAGGGTTCCATATTTTAATCATCCAAATTTACGTGATTAATCAAATTCTACATTCCACAAGGTTCCATTCACAAAAACGGTCTAGAAGATAGTTAAATATTAAATTTCACAAGCAAAGGCCCCCAACGACCGTGATTTTCAGTAGGCATAAGCCTATTCAATTCACAAGATAATATCACATGATATAAGATAAACATAACAACTTCCCCATCCCTGTTCTTTAACCAATTATTATCTTTATTTATTGGTTCAACTGTTTCTCATGAAAACAAGAGGATACCCACCCCGCATGATGCACAATTTAGAGAAACGAAGGTAAGATCCCAACTTCCACAGGTTCTAATCACAAAGTTCCCCTAGATCAACTTTAGAAGACGTCCGTCGGGGTCCGTCAATTCTGTCAAATCTCGGAAAAACCTCCTCGGGTAGAATATGGAAGGAAAGGACCGAAGGAAAGACAACGAGTCCAAGCTTAGAAGTTCCTCCTCATCGTTACGATCCCATGTCCACTGACGGATTGTAAATCAGAGCTGAAACGAAGAAGTTATAGAAGAAAGAGCCTTCAAGTCTCTCAGGAGAGCTCTAGTCAAAGGAATGGGGAGGAGAGGAGTGAGCTGAAAAGGAGGAGAGGACCCCTCCTTTTATATGCATGAAAAACAAAAGTACATGGTATGTACTTCCTAGTACACGGCGTGTACTCGGAAATTTCACACGGTCACCACGCGGCTTCCAACATGGTCTTCAAAGCGGAACGTGGCCGTTGACTAGTCACCACACGGTTTGAGGGTAATGCGTAAGCGGGGAGGGACTACACGGCGTGTAGTATGGGCCACACAGTGTGTACTCATTTATTTCACACAGAAAGGACACAGCCTTCAACACAGGGTATACCTGGCAAGGTGGTACACGACGTGTACTCACACTACACAGAGTGTACTTAAAAAATTCTGGAAAGTGTGGGAAAAGTACATTTTACCCTCCATAACACTTCGTGACCTTCTTTTTGACAATGTAATGGACCGGAGAGGTCCATCCCATTAAATCAGATACCTCTTAAAACATTCTCATCCCCGATAATTCAAAACCAACCCAGGGGAACCCAAAAAGATACCTCTTAGGGTTCTTGTTATAACAAGAACCCAACCAACAACCCTAATCATAGGTGTTAAGAATTCCCTCTCCTATGTCGAGATATTATCCGCTTTAGGCGGCACTGACTCGCCTACACGGGTTTAATCGCATCCGCATTAATGCGTCTCGATTAGGGATTTGGCCTTCCCACTACCATATATTAGGATTTTCCAACTAAAACTACCCACATCACCGTACAACCCACACACTGCCTGAATATATGGATTGAGAATTTCTTCTCCCATGTAGAGATATTATCCACTTTAGGCAGCACTGACTCGCCCACACGGGTTCAATCGCATCCACATTAATGCATCTTGATTAAGGATTGGGGTTTCCCTTTTCCCCACATATCCGGACACATTACACACTTCCAGAGAACAAGGAAAACAAAACGCCTCACAACCGACAAGACAAGCATTCCATATATCAAAGGTACATATTATAACATCAACACAAAGCTCAGAAGAACAAGGGAAAACACATGTCAAAACAACTCTGGGTACTGAGCGTGCATCTGGGCCTCCCGCTACCAAGTGCTCTCCTCGGGGCCTCCATGCCTCCACAACACACGAACCAAGGTGATGGTTCATCCATGGAGCACCTTCTCTTTACAATCCTCGATTTTGACTGGTCAGTCCTTGAAAGTCGTGTCATCTCCCATATCTAGATCTCCCCAGTCGATAATGTTAGAGTCGTCGTGTAAGTACTGATGAAGCTGGGAGATGTGGAAGACATCATGAACCTTCTCCAATGGAGGTGGCAGGGCCAGCTGATATGCCACCTCGCCGACTCGCCTCAGCACCTCAAAAGGTCCGATGAACCTAGGGGAGAGTTTAATCCCCTTCCCGATCCTCTGATGCCCCCGTCGAGGGGAAACCTTCAAGAACACATTGTCTCCCACCTCTAACTCCAAAGGCCTCCTCCAACGATCAGCATAAGACTTCTGTCGGTCCTGAGCCACTTTCATCCTCTCACGCACAAGATGAACTTTCTATGTGGGGCACCGTACTACCTCTGGCCCAAGAACACCTGTCTCACCAACCTCTGCCAAGAAAATGGGTGAACGACATGGTCTTCCATACATAGCCTCAAACTGTGCCATGCCAATAATAGAGTGGAAGCTGTTGTTGTAGGAAAACTCCACTAAAGGCAAGTGTCATACCCATGATCCTCCGAAATCCAGAACACATGCTCGCAGCATGTCCTCTAACATCTTGATAGTCCGCTCTGTCTTCCCATCGATCTGGGGGTGGAAATCAGTGCTAAGGCGTACCTGGGTGCCAAAAGCATGTTGTAACCCCCTCCAGACTCGTGAGGTAAACCGAGTATCCCAATCTGAGACGATAGTCTTTGAAACTCCATGAAACCACACAAACTCATCTACATACCTCTGTGCTAAGGTACTCACTGGGCCTGACTCCTTAATTGATAAGAAGTGATCTGATTTTGTCAGTCAATCCACCACTACCTATATAGCATCATAACCACCCTGAGCTCTGGGTTGTCCTGTGACGAATTCCATTGAGATGTCATACCACTTCCACTCGGGGACATCTAAAGGATGCAACAAACCATTGGGAACACAGTGTTAATCCTTCACTTGCTGACACACTAGGCATTTAGCCACAAACTCTGCTACTGCATGTTCCACCCCGGGCCACAAAAACTATTCCCTCATGCCTCAGTACATTTTTGAAACTCCTAGATGTACCGCCAAGGCTGAGCTATGGAACTCACGGAGAACTCCATCACACATTGTATCTGGGACCAACATCCTTCCATAAAAAATCATTCGATGTCGGCTGTCCTCTGACCATCCTTCTGGAGTGTTCCCCTGATCGATATGATCCTGCATCACTTCTTCCTCGGAGTCCCCCCACTAAGACTCTTCAACTTTCTTCAACAAAGAGGAATGCACCGTCATCTGAAACAAACAGTCTTTAACACCTTCTACCCTGGCATCCAAGTGCAAAATAGCCAACTCTACCATTTCTTTCCAAGGATCAGCGGATTCCCAAACCACTTCCTTATGTGACTTCCTTCTCAAGGAATTAGCTACGATGTTGCCCTTACCTTTAGTGTAAGAGATCTCAATGTCATAGTCTTGGAGAAACTCAACCATCTCTACTTCCATAAGTTCAGGTCACATTGGGAGAAGATAGAATGCAAGCTCTTATGATCTGAGAAGACCACAAAGTGCTCCCCAAAGAGGTAATGTCACCACAATTTCAGTGTGAACACTACTTCTTCATGATCTAGGTCATGGGTGGAATAGTTACACTCATGAGGGCCCAACTTCCTAGACCCATAACAGATCACTCCCTTCTTCTCCATCAGCATGCACCCCAAACCAAGGCCAGAAGCATCAAAAAACACCTCATACAACAACCCTTAATCTGGAAACTTGAGTACGGGAGCACTGTCCAACTTCTCTTTCAGGTATTCAAATGATTTCTGGCACTTCTCTCTCCATAGGAAGACTTGGTTCTTCATAGTAAAAGCTTTCAATGGAGCAGAAACTTGAGAGAAGTTCGAAATGAACCTCCGATAGTAACCTACCAACCCTAGGAAACTACGAACTTCCGCCACACTCTTGGGTGCCTCCCAAGAAACAACTGCCTCAACCTTCGACGGGTCCACTGACACTCCTTGCTGAGACACCACGTGCCCAAGGAAGTGTACTCCTTATGTCAAGAACTTACACTTCGACAATTTCCCATGAAGCTGGTGGTGTCGGAGGACTTCCAAGACTGCCCTGAGATGCTCAACGTGCTCTTCCTCTGATTTTTAGTAGATCAATATGTCATCGATAAACACAAAGATGAACCGGTCCAGAAACTCTCAGAAGACAAAGTTTATAAGTCCCATGAACACAGCTAGTGCATTCGTAACTCCAAACGGCATCACTACAAACTCGAAGTGCCCATACCTATACCTAAAAGCCGTCTTCGAGATGTCATTGTCCTCTACCCTCAGCTGATGATATCCAGATCATAGATCATTCTTATAAAACCAACATGCTCCCCTCATTTGGTCAAAGAGATCATCTATCCTTGGAATGGGGTAACGGTTCATGACTGTAACCTGGTTAAACCTTTGGTAGTCTATGCATAGCCTGAGGCCACCATCTTCCTTCTTCAAGAACAAAACTAGAGCACCCCATGGCGATGCGTTGGGTCAAAAAAAAACCCTTATCCATAAGATCATCAATCTGAATCTGCAACTCCCACAACTCTGAAGGTGCCATCCGATAAGGGGCCATCGAAATCGTACTAGCACCAGGCTTTAAGTCTATCCCAAACTCAACGTCACATCGGGGGGTAGAGTCACAACCTCCTCAAGAAAAACATCGAGGAACTCCCCAACAACCTCCGGGACATCCATAATTTCTGTATCAGCTGGAACCACTGATAACCATCCTAATAAGGAAAGGAGAGGCTTCACATGCTGGGTTCCTACCTGATAGCTCCTCTTGCCAACAAAAGACACGCGCTGCCCATCCACGTCGGAGAACATGACCCTTCTTCGGAAGCATTCGATAATGGCACTAACAGAAAACAACCATTCGATGCCTAGGATGACATCGTATGGCTACATCTGTAGAAAAAGAAGGTCCCAACTAGATTGATGCAGTCCCACCATCATCCCACATCCCCAGCAAACACAAGATACACTGTTCTGGCCTCTAACTGGTGTACTCAGCACCAGTGGTATGGAAAGTATCTCTATGTCTAGACCCAAGGCATGGGATAGACCAGGTGAAACAAAGGAGTGAGAAGCTCAAAAATCGAACAAAGCAAAAACGAGAGTGATGAAAAAAAATCGTACCTCGCACCACCTCTAGTCTTGCCCAAGCTGCCAACTCTGCTGTGTGCAACTGTCCACGCCCAGCTCCTCTGCCTCTCTAATGTCAACCACCTCCCCGACCATGCCCTGGTCGAGGTCCCTGAGGATCACCCTGAGGTCGGCCTACTCCTGCAATGTCTGCCCTCGGAGGAGTAGGGTCCTGCTGATACTGGAAGGGCCTCACCGATAACTGGTGCTGCTGAGGCGGGCGCTGAACCTACCCACCTCCACCGTACTAAGCTCGGGTCGGGCACCAACTCTGATCATGCCTGAAACCTCCACAATAAAAACACTTTGGTATTGGGCTCGTGAAAAAGGGAAGAGGACCCGATGATCTAAACTGGAACTGTTGGGGCCTGCTCCCCACCGGCCTGAACCTGGAAGGTCCTATCGCAGGGGACCTGCTGCTGACTGCCTTCCCCTTTGACGAGCCCAGCTGGATCCCCTCTCGTGGTGCACCTCCTAGAGATTGCATCCTATCTACAACCTCTGACTTCTTCTGTACTACCAAGTATGTCATAAGGGTGAAGGGGGTAACAACATACTAGGGTGAAGGACGAAGTGCCTCCTCCAATCGTCTCGCCCAAGACTCCTCATCCGAAAAGAGATCCGGAGCAAAGCGCAGGAGATCCTTGATCTTGATCCCCAACTCTCGTACTGACATACTCCCCTGCTGAAGGGAGAGTAACTCATGCCACTTCTCTGCCTCGATCATAGAAGAAAGGAATTCCTCTCGGAATTCCTTCTCAAAGTCCACCCACGGAACCTCTGTCTCTGTCCTCTCTCCGAGGTAGAGCAGCCACCACTGACGCACCACCCCTCTCAGCTGACTAACTGCTAGGGGAACCCAGTACTCCCTTAGATCATAGATCAATGAAAAAGAGATTCCTAGCTCCTCAATCCAACCCTCAGTCTCATTATCCAAAGTACTACCCTCGTACATCTTGAGGGTCTGTCGCTGGAAAGAACGGAGAGTCATCTGCCACTGGTCATCTTCCTCCGCTTGGTCAATCCCCACCTGATCGACCACCTGAATCTGCTGGGCCTTGACTATCTAAGCCACCCAGAAATGACGTCCAGGTGCCATAGCTATACGGTAAACAAAGATCGCCTAAGCCCAAGTAATAAGGAAATTCTTAAGGTTTTATTTTATCATTTTATTTCAATTTCTTTCCCAGAACACCCAAATCATGTAAAACACAATCATGATGATGTATGTACCTTCCCTAGGGTCTTTACCCTGCAATTAATGTAGTCTCACTTGGTCATTCGGTAGGCTCAGAGTCCTTGCATCGGATCACATGGGGCCTTAAAATCTTGTGTCCTAGCCGGCCTTCCCTGGCCTATGTCACGCACCAAGATTAACCAACACTGTTTCCCTACCATCCCATGCAATCCTCACTTTTCCTAACTCCAGACTCCATCCTATCTCTCAACCATCAGCTCTGATACCATTTTGTCACGAACCCCTCCCACCAAATAGGCCCCTCCGGAGCTGGCAATGGTGGAAGGGAGATAATGACCCCCGAGTCCCACCTCCAGTAGGCCCTGGAGTGGTGACTAGCACCGAGGGTATGATTTTTTGACATATATGGGAGGAATTACCCTTTTTTATTAATTTAAGATCAGGAAATAGGACAATTCAACTACCAAAAAGGAAAAGAACAAGTGTATATAAATAAACCCAAACCAATCCCAGATGCATTTTTAAATAGTTCTGAAACAAGGTACAAGTACAAGAATGCTCAAAAAGTACAATACCAAAAGAAACAAGATTACAGCAACTACAACAACTCCAACTGCCCCAACTAGTAGGGTCTCGCACGGCCCTGGTAGTCCTCCAGGAAACCTGAAAGTAAACGTAGGGTGAGCATAAAAGTATACTCATTAGGGAAACCTAAAGCTCTCATTCACAAGTGGGGAGACATCTTAATGTCCCGTGAGAACAACAGAAGAAACCTAGCAAGAAATTCTATCCACCCAACCTCACCAGTCACACTCACCAAAAACACAATCACAACAGGTAGTAGTATATAAGAACAAGAGTATTGGGTACCCCGCACCATTTCCCACTAGTTAGCTGCTCTTCCTAACGGAGAACTTCCTGACGCTACCACACACTTCCCGCCCGCACACACCTGGGCCTCAAGAACCACACATCCCGACCGCACACACCCGGGCCTCACAACCAAGTATCCCTCCCGCACACTCCTGGGCCTCAAAACTACATATCCCACCCGCACACACCTGGGACTCATCCGGACGATTCTTGGGAAAAATTAAGCATGCTCGAAGAGTCTTGGGATAAACCACCCCAATCTAAACATACCCGAAGAATCTTGGGTGTAAGGTCGCCCCAAGCCATCACAACCTACGGAAGAAAGAGCAGGAAGGAGCTAGTAACTAAGGGGAAAACACCATCTCCCATGAAATGGGAGTGTTCGCCACTAAGTGCTCAACATGAGTGTGGTGCGACAAATCACAAAGATACAGATACATATATATATACCAAACACACAGCCCAACCTATGGATTCTAAACAGTGAAACTGAGCACGTGTCTCGGCACTACTACCATGAAGCATGCATAAAACAAAAAACCCCAACCACATTTAGGTGTTCACATTTCAGTATAATTAGTTTATTAGTTCTCTAACTACTGAGAAACTATCCACAACCAACCACATCGATCGTTCGTAAAACAAATCCCTTCCATCCACAAATCATGTTAGGAAAACACAAGCAACACAACCAAATCCTTCTTATTATCCAACAAACCCCATTGATTATTATTCATGTTCTATTACCATGCCCCACCATTAATTATCTCCCCCACTTTTATTTATTATTCACAACCCATAGTCCGTTCACATTCCAACCCATCCCTGTAGCCCCACTGTCAACCACCATAACCACAACCACACCTTACATCATCATCCCTTGATACAACTTATCGCAGCCCCACTGCCCAGCACCAACATAGCATTCACACCAATCCACAACAAAGCCAACCGCAGCCCCGCTGCTCATTCTATTCGTATCAACCCAAGATTCACCCCCCCTTTCACATACCACGTAACCAAGCCAAAACCCACATTTTCATTATTCCATTTTGATTAACCGGGGTAATCACAAAAGGGTTCCAGATTTTAATCAGCCAACTTTACGTGATTAACCAAATTCCACATTCCACAAGGTTTCATTCACAAAAACGGTCTAGAAGATAGGTAAACATTTAATTGCGCAAGAAAAGGCCCCCAAAGACCATGATTTTCAGTATGCATAAGCCTATTCAATTCACAAGATAATATCACATGATATAAGATAAACATAACAACTTCCCCATCCCCGTTCTTTAACCAGTTATTATCTTTATTTATTGGTTCAACTATTTCTCATGAAAACAAGGGGATACCCACCCCTCATGATGCACAATTTAGAGAAACGAAGGAAAGATCCCAACTTCCACAGGTTCTGATCACAAAGCTCCACCAGATCAACTTTAGAAGACGTCCGTTGGCATCCGTCACTTTTGTCAAATCTTGGAAAAACCTCCTCAGGTGGAAGCTGGAAAGGAAGGACCAAAGGAAATACAACATATCCAAGCTCAGAAGTTCTGCCTCATCATTACAATCCTGTGGCCGCTGACGGATCGTAAATCGGAGCTCGGACGAAGAAGTTATAGAAGAAAGATCATTCGAGTCTCTTGGGAGAGCTCTGCTCAGAGGAATGGGGAGGAGAGGAGTGAGTTGAAAAGGAGTGGAGGACCCCTCCTTTTATTGGCGTGAAAAACAAAAGTACATGGCGTGTACTTCCTAGTACATGGTGTGTACTCGGCCATTTCACACGGTCACCACACGGCTTCCAACACGGCCATCAACGCGGAACGTGGCCGTTGACTGGTCAACACATGGTTTGAGGGTAACACGTACGCGGGGAGGGACTACACAGTGTGTAGTATGGGACACACGGAGTGTACTCATTTATTTCACACAGCAAGGACACAACCTTCAATACGAGGTATACCCGGCAAGGTGGTAAAGGGTGTGTACTCACACTACAGGCCGTGTACTTACAAAATTCTGTAAAGTGTGCAAAAAGTCCATTTTACCCTCCAGAACACTTCATGACCTTCTTTTTGACAACAGAATGGGCCAGAGAGGTCAGGGCCATTACAGGGGTGTTGGAGAAAGCACTCTTAATGGATATTGTTCTTGATGAGAAGTCACCGGCAGTGAGACCCACCACCGGACAACACGTAGCAGAGTCATCTGTATCTAGTAGCAGACTGATGATGTAGAGGTCCAAGAGGACCAGACCTATAGGTGTATGACCGCAAGATACATGTTCAGTGGTGCAGGGCTCTTGAGATAGAGCAGGACATGCGAGGATTATGCAGTGTTACTCGTGCGGTGGACAGGGTCACATGGATCTTGACTTACAGACCTATTGTATGGATGACTAGCAGATGGTTGAAGGACCGCCTAGGTAGAGGTGAAGATTCAATCGAGGAGGTCCGCAGATAGGAGGAAGATGTGGTAGAGAAGTCGTTCGTGCAGTCGGGAGTGGGTGGTGATACGAGGTTCTACTGCCACCACCACCAGGTGGTCCAACCTGACCACAGAGAGTAGGTGGACAGGGAAGATCTCAGCTCTAGGCAGCTGAGGCTTATGACCACGGTGCTTCGGAGATGATAGAAGGTATGATATGTGTCTACTCTACCTTATATATAGTACTTATAGACACAGTTTACAATCATTATTTTATTTCCATGACCCTTGTTTGGGTCTCGGAGATACCGGTGGAGCCGTTGGCTTGATCCTTAAAGCTAGAGACTCGTACGAGAGCAGATTCGACAATTACACACTACTGTTGGCAGTGTGAGCTTACTCTAGGAGGTGAGACCTTCAGCTGGGATCTTCTATTAGTGGCATCGAGGCCTTATGACATCATCTTGGGTATGGACTGGTTATGCATTGTTCATGCTCATATCGACTGTATTACGCACAATGTGTGGTGTTTCCGTATAGATGGGACTAGGTTTACCATCAGCGGTGATAAAGGAACCTTTGCAGAACATGATGGACTTACCCAAAGGAGGGTTCAGCTGACCACACATCAGTTGGTTAGTCTTACCCTCAGAGCAGTTGATGTTGAGAGTCTGAGCTTTCCTATAGTGGTGGATTAGTACACTGATGTTTTCCCTAATGTTGTTTCGGGTCGACCTACCCACAGAGACATGGACTTTTACATTTAATTGTACCCCGAGACGACACTGATTTCTACCCCAGCATATCGGATATCTCTAGTAGAGCTTCGAGAGCTACGTGTACAGCTGGAGGACTTGTAGAGATAGGGGTTCATTAGGCCCAATGTTTCTCCTTCGACAGCCCCGATTTTGTTCGCCAAGGAGGATGGGAGTTTGAGACTCTGTGTGGACTATCGGCGCCTGAACCAGGTTACCATGAAGAAAAAATACTCACATCCAAGAATTGATGATCTTTTTGATTAGTTTAAGGGAGCACGATGGTTTTCGAAGATAGACCACAAATCAGGCTATCACCAGCTTAGGGTACAAGACGAGGATGTGAAGAAGACAAATTTCATATATCTGTATGGCCATTATGCATTCTTGGTTATTCGATTAGGAATGATCAAAAACCCAGTAGTGTTCATGGGACTCATGAACACGATCTTGCAACCATACCTCGATCACTTTGTGGTAGTCTTCATCAAAGAAATTTTTATATATTCAGTAATAGAGGAGGAGCATGACTATCATCTGCATATAGTTCTGGACATACTTTGAGATCCCTACCTTTATGTTAATCTCTTAAAGTACTAGTTTTGGATCCTAGAGGTTCACTTCTTAGGACACGCCATCTCGGAGGCTTTAGTTGTGGTGGATTTAGTGAAGATTGAGGCAGTACTTTCTTGAGATCCACCCAAGAGTGTCACAGAAGTGCGGAGTTTCCTGGGTTTTTCCGGTTACTATTGGAGGTTTATGCATGACCTTTCCAGAGTTGCGGCAACCTTATCAACATTGAAAAAGAAGGGTAAACCCTTCATGTGGTCAGATATATGCTAGAGGAGTTTCCAAGAGCTAAGGTAGATACTGACGAGTTCCCCCATCTTAAGGTTACCAGAGAAGGGCGTTGGGTATGTAGTCTACTGCGACACATCAAGGACCGGGCTTGGATGTGTCCTGATACAGGAGTGGGAAGTGATTGTGTATGGTTCTCGATATCTGAGATAGCATGGGAAGAACTATGCTACCCATGACCTGGAGTTGGCAGTAGTGGTCTTCGCCTTGAAGATGTGGTGACATTACTTGATGGGAGAATGTTTTATAGTATACTCTGATTATAAGAGTCTCAGGTATATCGCCTCTCAGAAGGACTTGAACCAGAGACATTGGCATTGGCTTGATATCCTCTTGGACTATGACTTCGAGATAGTATATACTCCAAGAAAGGGGAATGTAGTAGCAGATGCACTCAGTAGGAGATCTGGTATACAGTTTCTGAATGAGGTGACGACATTGTTAGCCACTTTGCGGATATCCTATGCTGATCGATATAGATCATATTATCTTCAGTCTCTAACAGTCTATACCTTTCTCCTTCAGCGATTCATGGAGGTGCAGCTTGGGGACACTGACTGCGAGGCTCGATGTGCTCAGATATCCCCAGGACAGGCACCTGATACATTTTTTTGAAGGTGGAGAGCACCTCATCCTATTCAGAGGACGTAAAGTGGTATTAGTGGATCTATATAAGAATGTGTTTAGGGAGTTCCATACACCCCCTCAATTGGTACATCCAGAAGTGGCAAAGATGTACCAGGACCTTCAGCATTAGCACTGATGGCCTGGAATGGAGGAAGCAGTGGTAGAGTTTGTCTCACTATTCCTCAATTCCCAGCAAGTGAAGGCAGAGAATCAGGTTCCAACAGGAATAGTTCAACCATTAGAGGTGTTGGAGTGGAAGTGGGATGGAATTTCCAAAGACTTTGTGATAGGACGTCCACGCAATTCCATGAATCCTGATTCTATCTAGGTGATCATTGAATGACTCACCAAGTAGGCCCACTTCCTATATACACTAGTGCAAAAATGTATTTCCACGTCGGTTTTTTTTTTACATTTTGACGTCAATTTTTAACCGACGTCAATAAAGGAGACGTAAAAAATATAATTTTCAACGTCGGTTTTTTATAAACTGACGTTAAAAATCTTTTCCCATTGGGTCTTTGGCGTCGGTTTTTATATAAACCGACGCCAAATTGTAGGGCCTCGGGTAGCGTCGGTTTTTTAAATAAACCAACGCCAAAATTCAGGCACTGGGGGTCTTTGGTGTCGGTTTTTTTAAACCGATGAAAAAATTAATGACCTCGGGGGTCATTGTCATCGGTTTTTTAGAAAACCGACATCTAAATCTAGCTTCTACATGAGTTTTAACGTCGGTTTCGGATAAAAACCGACGTGAAAAATACATTTTCTAAAAAAAATATTCTCCACGTTGGTTTTCAAAAAAACCGACGTCAAAACCCTGAAACTCATGATATTGGAATATAGATCATTTCCCATGCTTCGATTTGACTGGTTACAGAGCTAAAATGGACTTATGGTTCAAAAGTTATGGTTGTTGTAAGTTGTACCTCTTTATGGGTCGATCGATATCAGTTTCTTCGAAGAATGCATGAGAAAAAAGAATCAAAATGTATATTCCAAATGAATAAGAAAATATAATTAATGATTGAAACTAATATTAATTATTTTTTCAAATCATTTGAGTTGATATGTTGTTAAACATTATTTCACTTCGTTTTAAGGGCGATGTTATACAGTAATGAAAATGGTGAGTGATAAAGAATTTTGCACAACTAATGAATCTCATGCGGAAGATTTATTTTTTTATCTCTACTAGAAGATAAATTCATCATCATCATAAAAATAATAAGATTTTTAGTGATTAAGAAAACAATAATAATGAAATTAAGTGATCAGAATAAATACCTTGTAGAAATCGTCGATTGAAGAATATTTGAAATACTAATTGTATCGTAGATGTCAAAAATGATGAAAGAAAGAGGGTGATCTTTTATATAGTGTAAATCAGAATTTCTATGGCGGTGATTCAATAAAATTTTAGCAAGATTTTGAAAAAAGGAACGCGTGTTGGGAAAAAATTGAAATATCGAAGCCGCGTATTTGAAATTTTACTTTTAACGTCGGTTAAATATATAATTGATGCTAAAAATATTCACATGTTTGGGTATTAACATTGGTTTTTTAAAAAACAATTCCAAAAAATTACTTTTAACATTAGTTATTTGGAAAACTGATGCCAAAAAGTGTCTTTTAACGTCGGTTATTGAAAAAAACCGACACCAAAAATCAAGTCACAAAACCGTTAAATTCCGACACCCATAACTTTTGAACCGTAAGTCTGTTTTTGCTCTGAGACCTATCAAACTGAAGATTGAGAAATTATCTACAACTTTTGTTTGACCTTTGGCATTGGTTACTTGCAAAACCGACGCAAAAAAGTATCTTTCAACGTCGGTTATTGAAAAAAACCGATGCCAAAAATCAAGTCACAAAATCGTTAACTTCCGACGCCCATAACTTTTGAACCGTAAGTCCGTTTTTGCTCCCCGACCTGTCAAACTGAAGCTTGAGGAATTATCTACAACTTTGTTTTGATCTTTGGCATCGGTTATTTTCAAAACTGACGCCATAAAGTGTTTTTTAACGTCGGTTATTGAAAAAAACCGACGCCAAAAATCAAGTCACAAAATCGTTAAATTCCGACGCCTATAACTTTTGAACCGTAAGTCCATTTTTGCTCCACGACCTGTAAAACAAAAGCTTGAGATCTTATCTACAACTTTTGTTTGATCTTTGGTGTCGGTTATTTTAAAAACCGATGCCATAAAGTGTTTTTTAACGTCGGTTATTGAAAAAAACTGACGCCAAAAATCAAGTAACAAAACCGTTAACTTCCGACGCCTATAACTTTTGAACAGTAAGTCCGTTTTTGCTCCACGACCTGTCAAACTGAAGCTTGAGAAATTATCTACAACTTATGTTTGATATTTGGCGTTGGTTTTAAAGAAAACAGATGCTGAAAATTAAATAAAAACATTTCGGCGTCGGTTTCAAAAATAACGGACGCTGATTAATTTTTTTTAGTTTCGGCGTCGGTTTTTGAAAAAACCGACGCCGAAAATATATCGGTTTTCCAAAAAACTGATGAAAATTTTTTATTTTATTTTTTCGGCGTCGATTTTAATGAAAACCGACGCCGAAATATCTTTTTAAAATTATTTTCGGCGTCGGTTTTATTGAAAACCGACGCCGAAATATTTTTTTTTTCTAAAATTATTTTCGTCATAGGTTTCTAAAATAACCGACGCTGAATATTTCTTTTTAGTTTTGGCATCGATTTTTTAAAAAACCAACGCCGAAAATATACCGGTTTTCCAAAAAACCGATGAAAATTTATTATTTTTTTATTTTCGGCGTCGGTTTTAATGAAAACCGACGCCGAAATATTTTTTTAAAATTATTTTCCGCGTCAGTTTTATTGAAAACCGATGCCGCAAATTCTTCTTTAATTATTTATCATGTCGGTTTTGAGAAAAACCGACGCAGAAAATATGTTTATTATTATTATTGGCGTCGGTTTTGAAGAAAACCGACGCCAAAACATTTTTTTAAAAAAATTCGGCATTGATTTTCTGCGTTTGGCGTCGGTTTTTTGTAAAACCGATGCCATAAATTCCCCGCACATACTATTCGTGTCGGTTTTTAAAAAACCGACGTTATTACGACAACGTTAAAACCCGTATTTCCACTACTGATATCATAGAGCAGGGATCAGTATAGATATAGGGACGCCTCTACCTATAAGAGATTGTGTGGCTTCATGGAGTTCCACCTATGATTGTCTCCGATCGTGATGCATGTTTCACTTCCCGTCTATGGAAGGGTTTTCAGAAGGAGTTCGAGACACAACTTCGGTTGAGCACTACCTTCCATCCTCAGACAGATGTTCAGACAGAGCAGACCATTCAGACCCTTGAGGACATGCTACGTGCTTGCATCCTTGATTTTAGATGCATCTGGGAGGATCAATTTCCCTTAGTAGAGTTCGCATACAACAACAATTATCACTCCACTATCGATATGGCACCATTCGAGGCATTGTATTTCCGACCATGCAGATCACCTCTGTGCTGGACTGACCTAGGAGAGTCAACACTCATGGGACCAGAGATGGTGCGAGCTACCATAGAGAAAGTACAGATCATCCTGGAGTGGATGAAGACAGCACCGAGCAGGCAGACATCTTATGAGAACAAGAGATGGAGACCTCTGGAGTTCGATGATGGTGACCATGTCCTTCTTCAAGTCTCACCTTGATGAGTTTTGCGGAGATTTGGCCAGGGCGGCAAGTTATCTCTAAGGTTCATTAGACCTTTTACGGTCCTTAGAAGACTTGGAGAGGTGTCTTACCACCTAGCCCTTCCACCGCATATAGATAAGGTACAAGATGTCATCCACATATCCCAGCTGAGGAGATACGTGCATGACCCATCTCATGTCATCGACTACGGCGATCTGGATATCGACGATGGGGCGACGTTGTCGGAGGTTACAGTAGGGATTGAGGATTGATACGAGAGATTTCTTCTTGGGTATTCGATACCACTGGTGTGTGTTCGTTGGCAGCATGGGAACCTCCAGGAGAGAACATGGGAGTAGGAGGCTCAGATACATGTTCAGTACCCCTACTTGTTTCTCTAGTTTGTGTTGTGGCATTCAGATATTTAAAGCATTGAGGTGGGGAGAATGTAAAGATCCTAATTTTCCCATGTATATTTTTTAATTATATAGAAATATTAGGATTCCAGAAAAATTGACCTCGCATGATTTCGTGGCCTGTTGTGCCCGGAATGAATTTATGAACATTTTTCGGGTATGTTCAGTAAACACGCGAGCGGCATTTTGTAACATTTGAACCGGTGCTCAAAATTGAAATTTTAGGACACCATTGAACTCACAGCGCTGATATTCTCTTAAGGAGACATTCACCTCAAATGTAGTAGGTCAAGGGTGGAAATTAGTTTTTGGACTTTTTGGGGGAGAAAATAAAATAAACATGCTTTATTTTATTTTTGAAATTGAAACCTCCCATTTTGAATTTGGTGGTGGGGACCACCCGAACCCCTCTTAATATGAAGTTAACCCTTGGAATTTTCCATAGTTAATGTGCCGACTTCAATTCAATTAATGTTCCAACTCTATTGGTTTAATTAATAAACATAATATTTTTAATTTGGCACCACACCTTTCATGGGAGAAATCGTTGGCAAATGAAAAGAGTGCTTGGGAGTACCTTTGGAGAAATCTCATCCGACCAAGAACAACATTTGAATGAAGAACGAGGAGCCAACTTCAAAAGTGTCTTACGGGAGTGACGACTACCGACGTCCCCTTCATCCACTTCATCTTCTCCATCGTGACATCTCTAACGAACGTCAAGTTAGGGGATTTAATTTGAAATATGATTGAATTTTCTTGATAATTCTTCATATTCTGGATTCACAATAATGACGTCCAAACTAACATGGCCATCATCCCACACATATACCTTTCCCATTTATCTTTTGTTCTTCATGCATTCTTCATGCGTTCATTAACACTAAATATTTAACTACGCTGAAGACACAATGTTTTGTTGAGCACTACGTATGGATGCAGAGCCCTTGACCTGATGATTGCGAATATGCTGTCGTTATGTTTTTTGGGCTTATAATGGAGATATAGTGAACATCAGAAGAGAATAGTGTTCGGCACATCGTCTGGCCGGGTGGAGGTAGCGAAGAGTGCACTCACGCCACCAGATGAGCAAGAGGTCGCGACCTGTCAGCCATGTAGGAGAAAGTTTGTGGTCGGTACCCCTACCGACTGCATGGTGGAGCGGTGGTGCATGTCTGCGCCACTGGTGGAGCAGGAGGCCGCAGCCGGCACCCTTCTAGCCACGGAGGACAGTGGCATCGTCGCGTTGCTGGGAGGAGGAGGATCGGCCAGCGAACCCACTGGTCATAGCGCACCGAGCAGGACCCGCTCCGGTGGGTCCTGCTTCAAAAAACTGAATTTCCCTTTTTCCATTTGGGTGACCTGGGAGGCGCCTCCCTCTCAGGGATCGACTAGGGTGGACCCCACCACAGCAGTCCCCCGACCGTGGGCCGCACTGCGGGCCACACCACTGGGCTATGCCCAGTGGGCCGCGCCACCTGGCAGGGCCACCCCCTTTCGCGGGCCAGGCTAGGCCCGCTGTGGCCCAGGCCATCCAGGATGGACCCGGGGCCACCCAAACCAGTTCGGGTCAGACAAGGCTGTGTCGGACCGGACTCGAGCCCATCCGGACCTAGTTTCACCTCTTTGGCCATAACTTGTGATCCATGCGTCCGTTTGATGAACCTTCTATGGCACTAGAATCCTTGGACCGAGTTGTCTCTTTTGGTATACTCCACTTGAGTTTTGGATAAAGTTGGAGTACGACCGGGTAGGATCAAACCCCGAATCCAATCGGGCCCTCGGAGTGGTAACACAAATAACTTACAGACCGAGGGTCCAATTGACGCAATGTCTGTTGGGTTGGGTCCCTTATGACATGATAGACCTTTGGGATACTTCTTCAGGGAACTTTGTGGTGGTTGAGGTATGATTGATTTCTTGAGGAGCGGTTCTCCCAAATATGTTATGAGTTGGAGTCTAGTGTCTTGGAGTGAGGTGGAGGTTCGAGACAGATTATACGGAGGTTAGTACCGAGTGATCCTTTGTGGGTTAGCACCGATCTAGTGTGGGTCAGATCCTATGTGGGTCAGTGCTCAGTGATCCTATTTGGGTCAGCGCATAATGATAATGTGTTGGTCATTTTTGGGGTTTGTTACCTATCGATCATGGGTGGATCAGATACTATGTGGGTCATTATGTGAGTTAGTACCTATCTATACCGTGTGGTTCAGACTCCATATGGTCAAAAACAGTGCCTCGTGACAGAATAAGATGATCTAGCTTTGCGACTAATCATCTGTACTTCTATACTTCATTGAAAACCTGGTGTGAGTTGAGTCCTTACCTATATGGTATTCTTCTGTGTGATTACCTGTGTGGTACATCTACCTTAGTGGTGTTACCTTTGTGGTATTTTTTCCTCATGTGTGGGGTATGTATTTATATATAACATAGGTTTATGTATGGGAATATACCTAAGTAGTGAGATGTCTATTACTTCATGGTATTCGGTTTTTCCTTTGTGGAACTCTAAGAGACCTATGAGGGTCTTGGGTTCCCTACTGAGTATCGTTATACTCAGCCCTGCATGGGCTATTCCCGCACCTTGATGTGTCTTGTGCAGATGATGGACAACGCTGATCGAGGTTGATCGTACCAAAATGGAGGCTAATAAGAGGTGGGCATTAGATGAGATGATCTGTAGGGATGACTATTTGAGTGTTGTACCTACCCTTCATGTAGAGTCCTTAGTGGGTTTTCACAAGATCTATTTTTCTATTTTATTTGTACTTTCTAGTTGGGCTTTTATTCTGGCCAGTTTACTTTCTTTACACACCCTGTTTACTATATAGTTTATCTTGTGCTTGTATCTTGTTGTGTGATTGGTTTGGGTGAGTTTACAAATTTTGAGGCAATTCCTTCCTGATTTTATGGATATGCCTTTCTGGTGCTAGTCGTTAGCCCCTTCCCTATAGAAGGTGGGATTGGGTTAGTCACGACACATGCCTCAGGGGATGGGTCATGACATCGGCCATGGAATGTTGGGAATTAACGATGGGAAAAATTTTGAGGAGTACCTAGTGGAGATCGAGGATCGATTGGAGAGGATCCTTTGTAGGTGGTTGATTCCTCTGGTGCATGATTGGTGGTAGTATGGGAATCTCCATGAGTGTACATGGGAGTGGGATGATAAGATTCATGCATAATAACCTCATCTTTTTATTTGGTAACCCTTATTTTGGCTTTCAGGAATGAAAATCCCTAAGGTGGGGACAATGTAATGACTCATATTTTCTCTAGATTTATTTTTATAAATTTATTGGGAAAATTACGAGACCAGACACTAAGACGGTGTGAGATTTTGAGGCCTAGTGTGCTTGGAAAAATTCATTCAAAAATGTTAAGCTTTTAATAAATCATGTAGTTAGTTTTTGTTTAAATTAGAATAACTTCTATATAGGTGCTCGGATCATAAATTTGAAGGCACCATTGCATTCAGAAAAACAATTTTACCTTATGTGGGGCCTAACATCATCTGGCTGAGGATAGACGAAAAAGTTTGTTGTGGGATGTATCGGTAATAAAATATTTAATAAAAATATTATATTATGACACAAAAGGGTTTATTTTATTAAATAAACTTTGTCAGAGAATTCCGGGTTATCGTTATAACACTGGAATTCCTCTGACATGCATAGAAGGATCTCTCTCCAATGAATACTGGTCGATCAAGAATTAGCGGTGGTGGATTGGAGATCGGATCTTGGATCGAAGATCGATGGATTGATGAATGACAACAATGAAGATTATACCTTCATAAAATATTGATCCAGGCTCCTGGTAGGGTGTTGTTCATTTTGATTGACTTCCCATTATAAAATTCGGTGATAAATGCAGATTAACCCATGAATAGTTTGATCTGTGGTTTGATCGCTTGCGGGATGGAAGTTACATTGCATTGATTAAATGGGGGTTAGAACAGTGTTATTGCTTCATTCTTTGTTATCCCTCTAAAAGTAAGAATTGAGGTTGATACAAAATAAATTCCATGATCCGTCATTCAGGTGCATTTGTGCTTCTCTTTTTCCCATGTTCCTTGTGTTCTTTATGTTCTTCATGATTGTATGATTGGATTGATTGTTTCTCCCTTGATTAGTGGTGAAAAAAACAGAGACCCAAGATCAGACACCCCCACAACACTATGGAGGCGCAGCGGTGTAATCATAGTGCTTTTCGGTCCAGGCAGAGTGCTAGGGAAGGACGGTGGGCTACCAGCACGGAGGCTGACAATGGTGGTAGGGTGTGGCTCGGTGGGGTCTTTCCAAGATGAGCATGAGGGAGAGGCCTCCAATAGGATTGAATGAGGAGGTTGATAATGATAGGAGGTAGCATTGGGGAAGGTGTGGTCAGTAGCCACATTCCATGGAAGGAGTTTGTGGCGAGGATCGAGGGTCCGCAGCGGGAGATTGCAGCCTTGACCACATACATGGCAGCGAGTTGGGACATTTCATGGTGTTACATCCGAGGAACCCACAACGGAAGTGAGTTCGCGGGACTAGGAAGAGATATTGGGCCAACCATTTGAAATGAGACATGAAACCTTGTCAATGGGATATATGTGATCAAGGCAGACCGTGTGCTATCCAATGAACTGGTCTGCATGCGACGGGCAAGACCAAAGGAGTCGGGCCACTCCAACGACCAGCGAGATGGACCCAGTGACCCAAAAAAATGGGTCTGTTAGACCCAGACTAAACCGAATCAGGATGGGTAGGGTAGGTTGTATAGGTTCAGGTCAGCCAACGGGTTTGGTCTGGCGGGGTGGATTGATGTTGGACCAGAACTGGGTCGGTATTTGGTTTTTACAAAACAATAGTCATAACTTTCATACCATGTGTCCATTTGATGATCCATTTGCAGAGTGAGAACCTTGTGATGATACATTCATTTTTTGGTACTCTAAGAAATTTTTTGTGTAATTTGGTATATGCCTGAATGGATTGAGGAGTAGGTTCTTCCGGTACAAGTGTGCTATGAGCAGAATCCTGCGGCTGGCTGTGACTTGATGACTACGTGACTTGTGATTTTCATGACTTATAAACCCTCCATTTTTTATCAACACTCTGTGTGTTATTAACACTCCGTGTGTTAACGACACTCCATGTATTATCGAAAATATGTGTGTTATCAACACTCTATGTGTTATTGAAACTAGGTGTTCTGTGGACTACGTTTAATAATCCTAATTTTCGTGCTATATACTTATACCTATGTGACATGACTATAATTCATGTGTTTCCTTTATGGTATACCATTTATATATTTTTGGTATACTTTGTGTATTTATTTGTGTTATACTTTTCCTAATTATTAGTGGTGTACTTTCATTTATTTATTAGTGGTATTCCTTTGTGGTTTTGGGGTGTCCTACTGAGTATTTTTTTACTGACACTTGTATAGGATTTTCCTCAACATGTCGTGTCTTGTGTAGATTATTGAGTCCTTGATGGGGTTATATGTGGACTAGGACCAGGTGGTTCTTAGAGTGTTCTAACAGATGAGGTGTTCTCCTACAACTTCAGACAGCTTTCCTACACCTACCCTTCAGATAGGATTTTCTACGGATGGGTTTCAGTAACATGTGTTTTTACTTTAACAAACTCCTTCTTTTGGTGGTCTTATATTCTAGCACTATTTACTTTCCAATTTCCTTCTATCGTACTCTGTGGTTGGTATCTTAGTGTATGAATGCACAGTTTATGTTGGGTTTTTACTTTCTGGCATTTAGGTCTTGGAGATGTGTGTGTGTGTACATGTACTTAGGATGGTGTCATGACATAAATAAACATAATCCTTAAGGAAACATGTATAACTAAAACACAAGACATTTCAACTTAATCTTGATAATAATATGGAAAGAATAAATGAAAATGAAATAAATCTATATAAATAATCACATAGATATCCTAGTAATCGAAAAATCACATTGAATATCTATAATTGATCTCATAATGAGGAAATACATAATGTCAGAAAACATAAATATATCTTCAAGGATTTAACCAAGACAACATACATAAATAGATAATATATCTGTCATTATCAAAACTATTTTGTTTTATGAGACCTACCGATGCATCGAGGGGCTATAAAAAAACACTTCCCATCATTTACTAAGTCTAATAGATTCCTTATATAATAACATAAACATTCATATCTAAAAACTATCATAGTAAATGGGAATACATTGAAAAAAAACCACGAGTGGCATCAAAATAGCACAACCACGGTCAAACTAATCATAATACCTTAAATAAAATAATTTATATGTTATCATAACAGATCAAAATCAATCAATCATAATATCCAAAAAAGGATGTTGACATAGTTGAAAATACTCTAATAAAATCATTTAAAATTTCTTGAGAGAAATAATCATTTTATACATTAGATCCATTTATTGAAAAGGCCATGCAATCTTAAAATAAAACATTTTCATTGAAAGGAATATTTTGAAATGATAACAGAAGATTTGTTTCATTAATTATTCATAATGGTGGAAGAATCCTCTCATGCCATATAAGTTAAAAAAACATTCTTTCCATATATTTTTCAAAAAATTCAAAAAGTACCTCATTGGAAAATGACAAAAATAATTATGTCAAATAATATTCTAAAAAGTAAAGCATGGGTAAAAGAAATTTAAATTTTTTTTTCAGATAATAATAAAAAAAATTTGGAACTTTTTTTATAAAACATTTACATGAATGGTAAATATTCCCTAGCAGATACTTATATAAAATAAATCAAGGATAATAATGATAATGTGAAATTAACCCTCAACGTATACTTTAATTTAGTTGAATGTGATTTAAAATCTTGTATAATGGTTTAATGCAAGATATTAAATTATACCATAAACATATCCATATTTATTATATCATATATGATCTTCTTATATTGTTTTGTTAATAATAATTTTTTATTACCCTTATTTCGGTTGTTAAATGTTTCATTTTACTATGCATGTTTTCCCATGTAAGTTCTATTTATTATGAATGGGATGTATATATATTTATTTTACAGATTTATACTATGTTTGTAGATACATTTTTATAATAATTATTCAATGGATGACAAGGAAAACGAATCATATCACACCATGGAGATTGTAGGTTGTACGTACGCACAATCGATGATATCATTCCCTTAATAGTGAAAGGGTAAGAAATTGGATGGTATATTAATTAAAAAGAGCAAATATAATTTTATATTTAATATTTATATCAATTATATATATCATTACCCATCCAAATAATGTGTTGTTGAAAAAATTACACCACGGTGTGGAGATGATAAGCCATATGTACGCACACATGGTGATTTTTTTATATGATGGATAAAAGGTAGAATATGGTTGTAAAATAGTCATAATAACATCTCAGAATATATATGATACTATATTTTTTACTTTATCATGGAAACAACACATGAAGAGTAAGTAGAAGAAGAAATTAACTCTAGTGAGTTGGTAAAAAAATTACTTATTTTTTAGTTGAATTCCTTAAGATCTCTTCTCATGGGGTCTGTAGTTTGTATTTTTAGAAGAATAAGAAATAAATAAATTGTATAAGGATTTTTGCGAGATAATTGGGTAGGGGTTTTTGACATATAAGGGTTAATGTGTAGTGAAGAAATGAGGTAGGAGGTTCCATTTTATAATTGAGGTAGCAGCACTTTTTGAAACTCTCAAAATATTAAATTAATATAAATTAATTTCTACTTCAAAATAGCTCCAAAGTTATTTATTTAGAAGATAAGATCACTCTGGGTCGAAATTTTCTAAAAAAATAATTTTCAGACAAGTTTAGGTTATATTCGTACACTTATTTTTTTTATTTAACCCTTATATAATATCTTTAACTGTTATCATGACAACATGTGTTTTTACTAATTAAGGGTTAATATTGTTACTATAAAATGAAAATATAACCTCAAATGACTCATGGATGACATTTTTAACTTTATACCAATAATTTTTATGAATTTCATATCTTAATGAATTTTATATCATTTAGTAAAATACTTTTTTATTTTAAATTATTGTCAATTTTGATACTATTTATTACATGAATTTTTTAAAATATAAAAAAACATGATATATTCGAACCAAAACCATTAATACATCCCTAATATGTCTGGGTAATCTATAAAATTCATCTATGACATTAATTACATAAAATTATATTTATTTTCATATTTTAAATATCATTTATTTGATATTTCCATTAATTAAATAATTATTGCATCATCATTGTATAAGACTTTAAGTTAATTATTTATTTCATAAAAATTAAAAATATATTATCATGATTAATATAAATATTTTATATTTCCATTGACTATTTATAGTGAAATTTATATTTCATATAATCATATTTTAAAAATGATATAATTATTAAAAATATTAGTATGACATCTTTAACTTCACTTTAAATAAAATATAATAAATTTCATACTCTCATCCAAGTGGGTTAAAGATGTTATAATCTTGGACTAAGGTTGATTTTGGTTTATTCCCATTTATCGAGTGAAACTTTTACTAGTATTAGGGTAATTTTCTAATATTTATAATATTATTTTACCATTAATTACACTATTTACCTTTAACATTATTACTAAAAAATTACTAAAGTTACTATTCATATTTACAAAAAATAAATGAAATCAATTTATATAATTTGGACCCACTAATTCCACATATTTAATTTATTTTTCAAAATTCATAACATAAAATTTTCATTAAATAATTTCAATTAAATTCTGTTGATGGAAAGAGAAAATCGGTTTTTAATGTGAAACATTCAAAAGATTGAAATGTTTTTATATCAAAATTTAATTAAAAATTGATTCCAATGACCAAAATTATATTAAATGATGAAAATTTATTCTAATTCTTCATAAAACCTAATTAAAAAAATAATTTAACACTATAAATTATTTTGATGAAAATCTGTTTTCAAATAAATTGCAATATTTTATCATTATTCATTAAAACATAAAACATATTATAAAAATACCAAAAAATCAACCAAAGTAAATTTTTATATTCCTATTTCAAAGAATAAGTTTATTTTTCCAAATAGAATTTATAAAAGTGTCAAAAACTAGATTTAAAATAATTGAACCATTAAAAGGCGGTAAAAATACCTTTATAAAATTATAGTCTTTTAATGCATAAAATTGTATTCACTCATATCTTATGCTTATAAAATATTTTTGATGAATTTTAAATATATAAATTTCATAATTTGGTTAATACTATTCACTCCCTCTATTTTAATTTCTAGGTAATAATAGTCACTTATTAATTCATCACAGTGCGTTGGAACTTAGTGTTTCATGTAACAAAAGCAATTAATTTTTTTTAAAACAAAACATACCATAAAATATTTTGGTGTTAAATTATTCCCTCCTTTAAAAAATATATCTCTTATAAATTTCCAGAATATCACCCTGTAAAATTATTTTCGTAGTTCTTCATTATAATTTCCTTAGGTTCCTACATCGCCTCTTCTATTATATAATTTTTCCACAATACCTTTACCATTCAAGTTGTCCAATTCCTCAAAATGTTTTCTCTGGTATCTATAATTTGGATAGGATCTTCATAGTATAATAAATTAGGTTCTAATTCTATTTCAAGAGAAGTGAGAAAATGTGTTGGGTATAACATGTACTTTCTTATCCAAGAGATATGGAACATATCATGCACTTTAGAATGGATAGGTGGAATTTTCAAATGAAAATCCACCATTATAATTTGTTCTATAATTTCAAAAAATACAATATATTTGTGGCACAGTTTCCTTTTTCTCACTGAATCATATAACACCATTCCATATACTTACTATCAAGAAAACAAGATCTCCCACTTGAAATTCCAAATCCTTCTTTCAATTATCGACATAGTTTTTTTACTACTTTGAGCTTCTTTGATATGTGTTTGAATAAAATTTACCTTTTCCATTGTTTCCAACACATTTTTAGGCCTATAATATTTTTTTTATAAACTTAATCCCAACAATTTGGCATATAATATATCATTCCATATAAGTATTCATATAGTCTAATTTGAATTCTTGAACGTAATTTATTGTTATAGGAAAACTCTAACCAAGGTAAATAATGACCCCACATATCTTGAAAGTCAAGTGAGAAGGAACTTAAAATAACTCCCTGACCCGAGAAGCCCAGAGTCGGTGAATTGTTATGTATCATTGGAATGATCACAAAAGACCAGGTCTCAAAAGACCAATTAGTTTAGTAGCCTTGGAAGTACTAGATATATTCATAAGTTTTACGTTACATCATAAAATGGAAAACTACAATAACATTGTTTCGTTTCACAACCCTGAGATCCAATAGAATACCCCTACATGTCAGTCATAATATACTTCTTTGCATCTTGGGAAAAGTAAAACATAGAAAGGGGTGAGCTCAGATGATCACTAAGGATAACAATATAGCGGAAACTTTCATAAATAAGCATAAATATTTAAGGCAATGTATAAGACTAAAACAAAAGCCTTTTAAACTTGAACTTCATCATAATATAGAAAAGATAAAATCAAATAATTCCATTTACTTATTCACATGGATATTCTACTAGTCGAATAATCACATGAAACATCAGTAGCCACTTTCATAATGAGGAAATTCAAAATTCCAGACTTGATAACCACATAGTCAAGGCCTTTTGCCAAGACTAAAAATAATATTTTTTCAAGGCCTTGTTCCAAGAAACTGGTTTGTCTCATGATACCTACTGATGTATCAAGGAGCTATAGCAGGCTCCAACCATCACTTACTAAGTCCAATGCATTCCTTATATGAAAAGTTTGAAACATAACATAAACATTCGTAATAAAACTAGCATACGAAATGTCAATACTTTATCCACAAACCATTAATGGTATAAAAATAGCACATCCACAGTCAAACATAACTCATTAAATACAATACAGGTGATTGTATTTTAAAAAATGAACCTCAATCAAGAATAATTATGGATATTGGCATAGATGAAAATAATCATCAAATCTATTTGAGAGAAATATCCCCCTTCTTATTTAAAACATTTAAAAGACACACAAATATTCAAGAAACTGTTTAAAATAGATTTTTTAAAAAAAGTGTCCCATACAAATTTGAAACTTTTAAAATGAATTTTAATTTTAAAACATTAATTTATATATAAATAATTCCTTAAAACCATTTTTAAAACAAGGACATTAATGAGAATGATTTAGAAGAATAAAATTTTAAAACATTTAAAACGATATTTTAGTTAGAGTTCCTAACCAAATGAGAGATGACTGAATACAAATAATTGAGGTAAAAAAACCTTATAGAATCTTGTTAATAAAGGATTTTGTGATATACTATGTCAAAGAATAGTATATATTCCAAATAAAAGTGAATTGGTGCATAACAACAAAGAAGTCTCAAATGATTGTAAATTGAGATGAAATATCTTATAAAGACAGTATCCTTAGGTAAAGGATAAATCAATGACATAATTATTTGTGAAAAATATAAATAAAGTCAATATGATTGGATATTCAGTGTAAATAAATCATAGGACATTCACACATATTCTTGTAAAAACAACAATAATGAATTGGATGTTTAACTCAATGAATGGAAATTGAGTTAAGATCAAGTTTATATCAATGACTAGAGAAATTATAAATGGTGTGATTATGTGTATAAAAATTATATCCACACAAAGGGGAGTGGAAATTACTACATACATAATAAATAGAGATTCCACACATAATCATGGAGTAAAATAATCAATGAAGTATGTGTAAAGCCCACTGAGTAGAAATTGAAATTTGGAATTCCCTTACTGATTTGGTAACTTCTGAAACATACAACCCATTAAAGAAGGATCATACAATGAAGATATAAATACCAATAAATTAATGTATAATACATCAGGAATCCAATCATGGACAATGCATACGCCACACAAAAGGAAATAGTGGCCAATATACATGAATCTCATTGGAATAAAAAGTGAGATGAAAAACCCTTACTTCGTTGTAATCAATCAAGTCGTATGAAAAAAAGTTAATAACCACCAATGAATCACAGAATACAATGAATATAAATAGAATCATGATAGTATATATCAAATGGCAGTACACAATACACCACATCCAATAAATAAGTGCTGAACAATGGAAATCTCAAAAAATTAAAAGTGAGATAAGAAACCCCTTACATTGTACATTTCCTTGGTCGAGGGTAGCTTAACCTACTGTATAGTGGTGAAATAATTGTTATTAAATTATTCAAGAATAATATACATTAATATTATATCATATATGATCTTTTAACATTGCATTGTTAATAATATCTTATTATTATCGTCGTTTTGGGTGTTAACGGATTCATTTTCCTTTATATTATTTGTTATGTGAGTCCTATTTGTTTTGGATTGGATGTATCTTATTCATATACATAATGATATCAAGTCTCTGAAAATTATTTTTAATAATCAAATGAAAATTATTCTTGAATGGATACGATGGGTAATGAATCTTATCGCGTTTGTGGAGACGGTAATCTGTACGTACGCATGAGCGACAATATCATTCTTTTCATTTTAAAATAATATATAATTTGATGGTATATAATATATACAGAATAATTATCATGTTATATTAATTATTTATAACAATTATACATCATTATTATACACATCCAAATAATAATGTATTGAATACCAATTACACCAGGACGTGGAGACGGTAAGCCGTACGTATGCACAAATGGAGACATGTAATTAAAAGGATGGATAGAATAATTAATATGGTTGTACCATATTTATAATAAAATCATAGTATATAGAAGATACTGGAGTTACTATTTTAGAATGGAAATAACAAAGAAAGTGGAAGTGGAATATGAAAGGAACTTCAAAGAGGTGATGAAATATTTACCTCTTCTTCGGGTTCTTCCTTTTGATTTGATCAAAAGGGATCCATAGGTTGGCTTTCTGACTAGATGAAGGCTTCTAAAATAAAGGGAGGACAGTTTAGAGGGTATTTGGGAAGGTTTTGGCCCAGACAAATGGCTTTGAAGGTGTGAATTAGAGAGAAGGGGGGGGGGGGTGCCCTTTTATAAGAGGGGTGAGGGGCACCTTAGGAAAAGCTTAAAATATTATTTTATAACAAAATATATTTCAGTTTTTAATGGCACAAAAATGGATTATTTAAAGGATAAGGTGGGGATGTGTCGAAAAACACTCAACCAATAGGTTTTATATAGGTTTGGGTTACTATATTAACCTTATCTTTTAGATTTAACTCTCAGTTAAATATTTTGACATTTACCATGTATCTTTGTTTTTTATATTAAATGGTTAATAAACATACTAAATAATTCCAAGAAAACACTAAGAGGTTCATTAATGATACACCTATCATTATATAATTCTTTTTTCTGAACAATAGATTTTTAGGAATAGTATACCAATTAATAATATAAAATTTGTTTTAAAAACTCTTTTATGTCGATTTTGACACTATTTGGTATTTTGTTTTTGCTAAATTCATAACAATATTATTACGTCAAAAAATCATCTAACCAACCCTAACATGTCATATTAACCTATAAATTTAGTTTAATTCATAGAAAGTCTCAAAATAAATTTATTTGGATATTTATAATATCAAATATGTTAATATTTCATTAATTAGGTAATTAATGCATCATCATTGTGTAATAAATAAATTAAATTATTTAATTTCTAAAAAATATAAATAAAATACCATTATTTATTCAATATTTTTATCTTTATAATTTAAATTTATAATCTAATTTATCTTATGTATAACCCTATATTAAAAATATTTTAGTTATTAATCATTGAATTTAACACTTTTAACTCTTCTTTGAATTAAATAATAATAAATTTCCTAATCTAATCCAAGTGGACCTAAAGGATAATATTATATTCCTGAGGTTGTTTTTGGTCGAATTACACTTATCCAATAGACTTAGGACACGTTTTAGGAAAATAATAATGTTAATTTTACTCTTAATTACCCTATTTACTTTTAACCATAGTAAATAAAAGTCCAAAGTTACTATTCACCAAAAATTATTTTTATCTTATTAAACCATATTTTTACTTAGTGATTTCAACTATGTCTCTTGGATTTTTGAAATTCAATTCACAGAAGTGGTAAAATTATGTTTTATTCAAATTTGTGAATACTCCTAGGAGGTGGGTAAATAACGGTTAACAAGTTCAATAACATTTTTATATATCTAAAATTATTATAAACTGGCTCCAATGAAATACATTGAACTAATATAGGTATTGTGTATCTATTTTGACCGAAAAAAATTTAAATAAAATAAATAATTATTTAAATAAAAATTTGGTTTTAAACAATAACTCAGTGTTTTTCACTATTCGTCAAAAATTGAAAGTTTTCAGAAAAATACCAAAAACTCACCCTAAGATAATTTCGATATTCAAAATCCAAAAATGATGTCCATTTTGAAAGAAAAAATTCATAAAATTTCAAAAAGTGGGTATTACTGTTCATAATGGCTAGTTTGATTGGTCACGGTGCATTAAAATCTCGATGTTGTGTACAATGCAAGCTATTACATTATTCAAAGGGAAACGTACCGTGGAAGCTTGGGGTGTTACACTTAATATGTATTTTAAAGTTTTTATTGTCCTTTTTGACTACCCCTCAACTTGAGGGAGATAATTGGTGCTCAAATAAAGTTCAGTATCTGAAGCCTTCTAAATACTTTTCTATAATTTTTATGTAAAATAGGGATCTCAATCAGAAAAAATAGAGAGAGGTTCGCAATAAATTCTTTTAAAATCATTAATAAAAAGTCTTTTTTGGCATTCAAGTATTTAATATTCTCTTATAGTAATAAAATTTTCTAATTTGGAAAGGTAATCAATAATAACCCATATTACATCATTCCTTCTAAGAGTCCTTCATAGTTCTATGATAAAGTCCATTGTAATGTCATTGCATTTCCACAAATATATATGAAGAGGTTGAATACACCCTCTTGTATGTTTTATTTTAGACATTACATGTTGAAAAACCAAACATCATGACACACAGTTAGAAATTTCCCACATTATATTATCCCACCAAAACTGTTCCTTCAAATTTATATACATTTTAGTGTTATAAGGGTATATTGTGAGATTCAATCAATAAGAATCATTCAATAATTTTCCTTTTTAGATCAGGTATAGAGGGAACACAAATCCATTTTAAAAATATCAAAATAACATCTTTATATATGAAGTCTTTCAATTATCCATCATTCACAACATTATTCATCTTTTGTAAATTCTCATCATCAGACTGAGAATTTGTTATCTTTTCGAGTAAATATGGTTTTTACCCATTTGATAGAGGAGTGATGTTTCCCATAACATAATAATTTCCATATATATCTTTACTGGATCTATGAACAAATTATCCCTTTCAATCCTCATTTTTTTCATAACTTCATGATCCTTTCTTTTTAATGCATCCTTTACCTTATTCTCCGTCCCTAGAGGTAGTTTATTGAGAAATCATAATCCTTAAGTTGGTTAAACCATCTCCTTTGCCTCATTTTGAGTTATTTCTATGAGAGAAATTTTTTTAAAATCTTTTGATATGTATATATCTCACATATTTCACCATAGAGATATTGAATTCCAATTTTCATAGAAAAGATTACCGGTGCTAACTCAAGATCATTAGTTATAATGTTTTTTTCATGATTTTTTAACTGAATTGATACATATTCAACAAAACTATCATTATACAAAAGGGAACAACCAAGTCCTTTCCTTGGAGCATAACCATAAATCAAAAATCTACTATTTCCCAATGACAAAGTTAAGATCGAGGAATTGACCAACCATCTCTTCAATTATTAAAAACATTCTTCATATTATTTTTTCCATACAAACATAACCCCTTTAAGTTTGATATTGGGTAATTGGATATCCAATCAAGAACAATTCTAAATGAAATGCTGATAGTAACATGCTAAACCAATAAATCTATGTACCTTAGTTATTATCATTGAAACATGCCATTATTGTATTGACCTTGTCTTTACAGGATCAATAGATATTATATCCTTGGTGACAATATGGTCAATAAAATAAATTTCATGAGTCCATAATTATCACTTTTTAAATTTACCATATAACTCTCTCCTTATGAGTTTCTCAAGAATGATCGGTAAGTAATTCTCATGGTCTTCATAGATTTTATAAAACACTAGAATATAATCAATGAATACCATAAAAATCATCTAGATTTTCCTTGAATACTATATTCATTAGATCCATATCAATTTTGGGTGCATTAGTCAATACAATTGTTATTACAATAAACTCGTAATGTCTATACCCTGTTTGAAAAGTTGTATTTATAATTTCTTACTTTTTTACTCACAATTGATGATAACCAAAAAAAGCTCAATCATAGATAAAAATCAAGATCTATGAATTTGATCCAATAAATCAGAAATGAGGGGAAAAATATACGTGTTCTTTATTGTAATACCATTGATTCCCCTATAATCAATATGCTTCTTCATGGATCTATCTTTCTTCCATACAAAATGAATATGGTTTCCCCAAGGAGAAACATCTGGGTGAATAAATCCTTTTTTACCCAACTTATATAATTATGTCTTAAGATACACTAATTCCACCATATTCGTTCTATAGGAAGACTTTGGTATTGGTCTTTTTTTAGGGATTAAATCAATAGAGAACTCAACTTCACTATGTGGGGTGTGTCCTTGTAATTATTAAAAATATATATCAATATATTCCTTTATAATAGGTACATCCACAATTTGAATATTATTTTCTTCATCCATGGATGTTTTTTTCTCTTCCTCACAAAGAATCTCTTTCACCATAGATCTAGGGGTTAGATCTATATAGGAATCAGATGAGTAATTTCTACTCTAAAGTTAATAAATTCTTTTTATTCCTCAGAAATCATAATTTCCCTCTTCTTCTAATAAATGTTTTCATAATATTTTGAAATCTAGTCCATATTGAGAATTATATAAAATTCAACCCTAGTTATAATGATAGGTTTAGCAAGTAAAGAGCCTTTATGTTTAATAAATGGGACTTAAAAACATCTTTGTTGCAAAGAGACTTCCCTTAAGAGTTTTTATTGACAACACCTTTGTTAAATAAAAAAGGAAATGTATAATTTTTTTTTTCAAAAACTGGGAAAATATAAAAGAATGAGATGACCCAGAATTAAATAAAGAATTTTCTAAGTTTGAGGATATGATTAACATACCTTCCACCAGATCATTTGGGATATCAACCTCCTTAGTTATGATCGCATAAGCTTGGTCTTTCTCCCATAACCATTTCTATGGAACGTTTTCTTACCACTTAAGAAATTAATTTTCATAGTGTCCCATATCATTACATTTAAAACACAAAAAATTACAAAATTCTTTCTTTCATTTGAAATCATGGGTTTGGTAACCTTTTTTCCACACTTGTAACATGCTCTCATCCCCAATATACATGTTCCATTATGTTTCTTTCCATATTTATTATAGGATGGAAAGTTAACAATTAACTTATTCCACTTTTTCATATTTCCTTTTCTAGAGTGTTGAGTAACCCTCTTCTCCCCTTGCTTTCCATTATAGTCATAAGACTTTGATAATTCTTTTTTTATCTGGATATCACACGAGACAATATCTTTATATGATGCGAAAGTTTTGGAGACTTGTTCCATTTAGAGGAATGGTTATAAACCATTAAATAATCAAACAATATTCCTATTTGGATTGCATAAAAAATCCATATAATTCCTTTATAACATTGTAAATTTGGATTCATACTTAGAATTATTATCATCCTCTTTTTTACTTAGTCACAAAAACTTCCTCTCTATATCTACTCATTTTTAACGAGGAAGATATTTTTCATAAAAAAGTTCTCTAAAATCCTTACATTACATGTTTTCTATTTCATATTCCTCATTATTATTTTTAATCAATGTCCACCATTGATCTGTATCTCCAAAAATATTATAAATTACCATAACAACCTTCTCTCTATCATTACTTCCCAAATCAAGAAATATCTTCTCTAAATAAATTATCCATTATTTAGTTATAAATGATTATTTAGTACCATTGAATGATGAAAGATGTTATCTCATGAAGAAGTTTAGCCTTGTTACTCCACATTGTTGATTAGGATGCCCTATATGGTTAAGGTTATTATTTATAACCTGAGTCATCTTTCCCAGTATAGTTATAAGTTATTCAGTATCAGTTTCATCTCCAGATCCAACATCATTATATTTCATTAGAGGTAAATCCCAACATGGATTACATGCATTGGTATGGTTTACATTCATTCCACTATGATCCATTTATAGATAATTTAATACATTAGGTTAGGTTATGAATCATAATGCATTATTCTGAAGAAGTAAAACACTTAACATAAATGGATAATTCATGTATATCTAATCTCATTATCATAAACATGATTTCTTTGGGGACATATTTAATTTTAAATCCATCATAATGGTTTGTAAAGAAGATAGGAATTATCCTAATCATACCCCCATGAATTTCAAAATAGGTTCACAATAAGGCTCATTGTCATGTACTAGCTAACGTTGAGTCATGCCTGACTCACCTTGCTGGAGTTGTTTCCCCTTTGTACATATGTGCTAAAACAAAGTCCATTTGTAGTATCCAAACAGATATGTCTTACTATGAAGACCCACATAATATCTAACTCACTAAAATTATATGATGTTATTCTATACTTATCCCTAGAGTCTATCTTATGGTTTTTTTCCAATTTATTTTTTTGAAATCTAGTTTCCGGTGTTTCTACTAAACTTCTTCTAATACCAACTATAATGACCCCGACCCCAATAACATGGAGCTAGTTCATCACATTATTAAATTAGAATAGATACAAGACTTTAATATGAAAGTACCAATCATTTTAGTAGTTTTAGAAACCAAATTATATACATGAACATTAATTTAAAAATGAAACTATAAAATAAAATATATTCAATCCTTTGGGAGAGTCAATATTCTCCTAGATTAACCCTATATATCAATCATAATACATTTATAGACATCCTAGGAAAAATAAAACATAACAAGGGGTGATCTAAAATTATTATTAAGGGTAAGTTTATAGTGGAATAAATTATGAAAAAATAAACATAAACCTTAAGGCAAGATGTATAACTAAAACCCAAGCCATTTAAACATAAGCATGATCGTATTATGGAAAGATTAAATGAAAAATAAGATAATTACATGTAAATAATCATATGGATATTATAATAATCAAATAATCACATGGAATATCTATAACTAAACTCATAATGGGGGAATTCTTAATTTCAAATATCATAAACATACCGTCAAGGCTTCGCCCAAGACATCATACATTAACAGGTAATACATCAATCAATACCCAAACTGGTTTGTCTTGTGAGACCTACCAATGAATAAAGGGGGTATAGCAGGAACCACCCATCATTTACTAAGTCCAATGAATTCCTCAAATGAAAACATAAACAATATAAACATTGGTACTGAAAAACTAGAATATGAAATGTGAATACATTAACCATAAACCATGACTGGTATCAAATTAAAACATCCATAGTAAAACTGATTATAAAACCTTAAATAATATAAGTTATATGGTATCATAATAGATCAACCACAATAAAGCATAAGATCCAACACTTTATGTTTTTATAGATGAAAATACTCTAATGAAATCAATAAAAATTTCGTGAGAAAATTACTACTTTTTTATATTGAAATCATTCATTTAAAAGGTCAAGAAATCTTAAAATAAAAAATTTTCAATGAAAATAATCTTGAAAAATTGTAAAGTAATATTCAAGGAATTAAGGTGCTACGATGTTAGAAAAAATCCACTCATACTGTATTAGTTAAAAAAATCCCTCCTGTACTTTTGTCAAAAAAGGAATAAAGTTCATCTTTTGGAAAACAAGAAAAACATTCATTTCAAACAATTTTATAAAAATTTAAATATTGGTAAACATTATTTTAACATATTTAGGATAATAGTAAAAATATTTTGGAATTTTTTATAGGAAACATAGATGTAGATGATATATATTCTTCTGAAGATACTTATATATAGATAATTCTAGATTATAATGAGATTGTAAAATTAACCCTCACCTTTTACTTTATTTTAGATTATTGTGTTGTAACCTCATTTATAATACAATAAAACATGTTATTAATTCATACCAGAACCATGTCCATATTTATGATATCATATATGATCTTCTTATATTGTTTTGTTAATAATATTTGGTTATTACCCATATTTCAGGTGTTAAATGTTTCATTTTCCTATGCATGTTATGTCATGTAAATAATTTTTATTATGTATTGGATATATATATATTTTATTTAAAGAATTATATTAATTTAATGGATACATTTTTAATGCCATTTTTTAATTTTTAACGTGGAAAAGGAATCTCATCACTTCGTGGAGACAGTAGGTTGTACGTACACACGAGTGACAGTATCATTATTTTAATGGTGAAAGAGTAAATAATTGGATGGTATATTAATTATATAGAATTAATATAATGTCATATTTATTATTTATATACATTATATCCATAATTATACTCATCCAAATAAATTTTCATTGAAAATGAAATTACACTGCAATATGGAGATGACAAGTCGTACGTACGTACGCCCAGTGCTTTTGTTTTTTATAGGATGGATAAAAGGTGGAATATGGTTATCACATAATAATAATTATATATAAGAGTATATATGATACTGTATTTATTAATTTATATTGGAAACAACACGTGAAAAGGATTAAAAGAATAAATGAACTTGAATGGGTTGGCAAATCAATTACCACTTTTTCGGTGGAATTCCATTAGATCTCCTCTCAAGATATCTGGAGTTTTTTTTAGAACACTAAGACATCCAAAAATTGAATAATGATGTTGGGGGGAGAAATGGTCAGATTTTGGTTGAGATATAAGGCTAAAATTGGTGTGAATAAGTGAGGGAGGAGGTTCCCTTTTATAATTGAGGTGAGGGGCACTTTTGGAAACTCTCAAAATATTAAATTAATATAAATTATTTTTGAATTAAAAATGGATTAAAAGTGATTTATTTCAAATATAACATGTTTACGGGTCGAAATAGTCTCATAATATTATTTTTAGATAAGTTTAGGTTACATTCTTACCCTTATCATTTTGCTTTAACCCTTATTTAATCAAATTAACTCTTACCGTGGAAACATGTGTTTTTACAACATAATGGTTAGTATAGTTACTATAGACTTCCAAAAGAACATCAAATGAGTCATGGATGAAATTTTTAAATTAATCCACATCATTTGGTCCAATTTAATATTTTTATAAATTTTATATCAGTTTAGAAAATACTGTTTATTTTCATATAAAACTAAAGTCAATTTGGATACTATTCATTACTACAATTTTTAAAAAATATAATACAACATGATATATTAAAAAAACCTTTATTAAATCCCTAATATTTCTCTATCATCTATAAAATTCTTGGATGACATTAATTATATAAAATTATGTTATTTTAATATTTTTAATAGGATTTATTTGATATTCCAATTAATTAATTAATTATTACATCATCATTTTATAAGCCTTTAAGATAGTTTTTTATTCCATGATATTTCAAAATAAATTATAATGACTAATATAAAAAAAAATTATTTTAATTGACTACATGTAGTCTAATTTATTTTCTTTATAACCTTATATTAAAAATGATAAGGTTATTAAAATATTAGTATGACATCTTTAATATTAATTTAAATAAAATATAATAAATGTAACAATCTCATCCAAATAGATTTAAAAGTTTATAATCTCAGACCAAGGATTTTTATTGGATACCCTCTTATCCAATTAAATTTGGACACGTGTTAGGGTAATTATCAAATATTTATAATATTATTTTTACCCTTAATTACTTGATTTATTTTTAACTGTGTTAAAAAATTACTAATTTTATTATTCAAAATGTCCAAAAATAAATGAAACATATTTACATAATTTGGACCCACTTATTCAAAATATGGAATACATTTTTAATAATTCCAAACAGAAAAGTTTTAGTTATTAATTTAAAACTAATCATTTTGACAGAACAAGAAAACATTTTTTTAAAGTGAAACGTTCAAATGATTGAAATGTTTTTATATCCAAATTAAATGATAAATTTATTCTATTGACCTAAATTGGATTAAATGGAAAAAATTAAATCTATTTATAATTTAAAACCAATTAAAAATATAATTTATCACTATATATTATTTAAATAAAAATTTATTTTAAATTAAAATATAAATATTTATCATTATTCATCAAAACATAAAACTTATTAGAAAAATACCGAAAAAATCAACCAATGTAAATTTTGATATTACAATTTCAAATAAGATGTTTATTGTGTCCAATATAATTTATAAAAGTGTCTAATACAACATTTTATACAATTGTACCATCAAAAGGCGGTAAAAATGCCTTTAAAAAAATATAGCATTTTAATGCATAAAATTTGATTCATTAATATCTTATACCTATAAAATATTTTGGACGAATATTAAAATATAAATTTCATAATGTGTTTAATATTATTCACTCCCGCTATTTTAATGACTATGTTATAATGTTCACCTATTAATAGATCATGTTGTGTTCATAATCGTTGTTGCATGTAATGAAAGATATTAAATTTATTTAAAAAGAATACATACCATAAAATCATAGGGTGTTGCAGAAAAGAAGAAATGTTCCATTTTTTATATTCTTGGAAACTCCTTAAAAATATATTCCATAAAATAAAATATTTTGATCTTGATAAAATATTTTAATATTTTAACTTTAAAACCAAAAACTGGTATTTATAAAAAAAATTATAAAGGAAATTTACTTTCAAAAACAATCTTTTATAAGGCATAAAAATAGTAAGAATTTATTCTGTAAAACAGAACTTGTAAAATCACTTGTAAAATCAATAATTTATTTTTTAAAAATAAATCTTTTACTTTAAAAAAATATTCATATTTCCTTTTCCTTTAAAAATCATCAAGATTTAAATTAATTTGGAATTTAATTATAAAACATCAAAATGAATATTCATAAAGAATAATGTTTATAATGACGAAAGAACCTCTTACAGCTTTGGTAATATTTAAATTTAATGATTTTGAAAGAGATAAATTGATATGGGAATTTAAATAACATTAATATAAAGTGAATCATGATATAATATTTAAAATATTTATTATATACACCACCCAAAATAAAATAAGTGGTGAATATGACATATGTCTCAAAGAAACAAGAGTGAAATGAGAAACCATTACAGATTTGATAACATTTGAGTAAAAGACTCTTGAAAGATAAAAATTTAAATGAATATTTAATTATCATTAATAAATATATAATCCTGAAATAATACTTCAAAGTGGTGGGATATAAACCATATAAACAAAAATGTGTTCGTAATACCAAACATGTCTCAAGGAAATAAATTTGAGAAAAAACTCGTAACTTAATTCTTAGATTTCACGAATGAAATTTAACATCATATATAATAAACATAACTATATTAATTTCCTATTTTTTAATATTATTAATATATATAACCAATTTTTACTCTTTTTAAATAATCATTTTTTATACATTTATTAGTTATTCATTACTTGTTTTCATTGTCACATGTTGTAATTTTAATTATATTGCACATGATTTAAAGTTTTGATGTTGATTATCACTCATTTATACCAATTTCATCATTACTATATTATTTGAGGTACTAAAATATATTATTTATAATTATTTCATAGCACTAATTTCATTCAATTATAATTTATTTATGATTCCTGAAGATGGGGTCGACGATGAGTTTCGATAAATTTTTTTGAAAAAAATTTAGTATGATAATAATTTGTTAAATATTAATATAACCTTTCCGAAACCTCAAAATAGTTATTTATTTATCATTTAGGTCTAATAATACTTGTATTTAATTTTATATATCCATCAATTTTAGAAATATATAGCATTGTTCACGTAGGTGGTTAAACAGACCCAAACAAGAACATGATATAATCGATGGGTGATTACTGTTAAAAATTTGATTTCTTTTGAATAATAACATTATTAGAAAATATAATTATATTTTTATAAGGTGTTTAATCATATAAATAATAAAATTATATATGAAAAATGAAATAAGTTGCTTTGAGGAAGGTGTAGAGTACATGTACACACAAGAATTGTTCCTGTTTTTTATAGAATTTAAAGAAGGTAGAGACCGATTAATATTTTCTAAATATTAATAATGTTTTAAATATAAAATTTATTCCTTAAATAAAATTTATAACTATCCACATAAGGAATTTATGAAAAAAAATTACATTGCTTCATAGAGGTGGTATTCTACACATATACACGAATGAAGTTCTCATTTTTATAAGGGGGAACAGTAGTAAATAGTTATACTATTAACATAATAACATTTGATTTTATTAATAAAAATTATTTAGTTATATTAATATGGTTATAATAGGTTTTTAGAAGGGTTTATGAGAAAGATATAGAAAAGAATGTTAGGGAGTGGATAATACTCAGGTCGAGAATTTGTGTTTTCTCATGAAAGAACTGTTGAAAATGGAGGACATAGATATTATTCTTGGTTCAATTGGATACCAATAGTCTGATAGGGATACAGGTTAAGTAAAATGGGAATAGTTTCAAGGTGAATTTTAATTTTATGTCGTAAGTAAATGGATGGTGGAAGCCTAATTTTATAAATTAGGTAAGTGGTATTTTTTGTAATAATATAAAAGGTAAAGTCCCTATTAAAATTTCATGCGAGACCAATAATAGAAAATAATAGAGTGGGAAAATTTAAGGTTGAAAATTATATCAAAGATTCATTTTTATACAACCTTGGTGTGATTTTATGATTTTCTATTTAATTTTATCTTTTTCTCAAACTAACCATTATCAGGGTAACTCTTTCTTAACCTCAGTTATTAGTTTTAATGACATAAGTTAAAATTGGACTTATTACCAAATATAAAATTTGTTATTTGAAATTTTAACATCATTTTAGTAAATAATATTAATAATTATGGAAATGTTAATTTTAAAATTAGGACACATGACGTGTAAAAAACCTTTTTTAGAAAAAGTGTATTTTAAAGCATAAAATCATGTTTAAATTAAAATTATCAATATAGTTGTTTAAAAGGGATAAATTTTTTTATTATTAATCAAATGATAATTTTTTTCAGACAAATAAAAAATAGAAAACAATCTTATGAATGTTTAATTAAAAGAAAATAGCAAAAAGTATTTGGTAATGGAATAAAATATCACCTGTGTTTCAAAATGTTAAACATATATTTTAAAAATTGAAATTAATAATTTAATATAACATTTTAATTATTAAATATTTATTTTATTAGGAAAAATGTTCCATAAATTTATATGTTTGGATTATATCCCCATTATATCATAAAAATATCGTTATTTGTAAAAATTATATTTCACACTATTCTGCTAAAAATATATCTTTTCAAAAAAATATCAAAAATTAATAATAATATAATATTTACATCATGAATACAAAAGATAATTTAATTTTTTTAATATTAAAATTCTAAAATTTATGAATTTAACTTTTAAATAAAAATATATAATATAATGAAATCTATTTTTAATAAGGAAACAAATTTTTAGAGATTGACTAATCTTATTCTTGTTTCTTATTAATCACTTATTAAATAAATTTGTATCTATCATTTAAAAAAAATATTTTATCATAATTAATACATAATATAATTAATTTATTAAAATTAAAAATACATAGAACTTAAAAAGGTGGTTTTTAGGGATATATGTTTTTAATCATAAAATGTTCTTATCCATTATTTAGCTATAATAATTAAATTATATCAATGAATTTGTATTATAAATAGCCTTTCTTTTTTATTTCAAAATATAATTCATTATGTATTTTCCTCTTTTTATACCCTCCAATTCAACAACTACTTTACAAATGTTATATTTAAATTAATAAAAAGTTTCATTGTCTGTTTTTGGTGCGGTGTTGTATGTAGAGAAAACTAATAAATTGTGTTTTTAATTAAATAAAAATATATGGAAAAATCTCATTGAGTTAAATTGAAATACTAGAATAATGTAATATATGGCATGTTGTGAATGTTGTATATGCTTTGAGAATGCACAATACATGACTAGCGGGGTGTTGTGTAGCTCAGACAAGTACACACCAGGTTTCCTTACAGTACACACCATGTACAAAATTAATATTAATTAATTTTTTTTCTTTTTTTGGGTGGTTATATCCAAGACTATTTGAATGAAGAAATTAAAGAAAATGGATTAATCTATTAATAAGATAATTAATTAATGTGGGAATTTTTTTATTAATAATAAAAAAATTAAATTGAATTCTAGCTAGTATACTTTTTTATATTCATTGCATGTGTAGATGATCATAAGGTCATGCCAACATATTTATGTGATTTTTTATTATAATTTATTATTATTAAACTAAAATAATGATATGTGTGTCATCCCCTCCTCTAAATAGGACTTGTATATCCATAGTTTTTTTAAACCCTGCATAACCATTCCATTGGTGCTCCTCACCTATGTGTGAGTAAAAGTATATGTAAAGGATGGATCATATAGGAAAATGAAGCTTGTTCCAATTTGTTGTTGGGGGGAAACCCACCTAGGAGATACATAAGTTTACATGTGGAATTTTACAACTCAAACGAGGAGTTGTTCTAAGATTTGTTTTCCTATGGTCAAGGTTTTTTCAATCATACACAAGATAAACCAACCATTATAAAATATCACGATCATTACATTTTATGATTTTATTTTTATCAGTTGTATGGATACTTATTTACTGATGCTTTAGTTCCATAACTTATAAATTAATTAACAAGTATAGAAGAAATAATATCTAGAAATGGTTAACCACTTATATATATTCCACCTAAATTAAAAATCATGTAATAAGATAAAATGGTAAATTTAATCATAAATATAAAAATTACACAATAAAAATTCTATGTCTGAATTTGTACCCATTATTTAAGTTATGATGAAAACATAGTTAAAAGTACCTTTCTGAACCATGTTATGTTACTTTAAATTATTAGGGAGTTTTAACTTAAGTTTTGGGTTGCATTAATTTGGTTCATATCAAGGGTTAACTTTTTAAGAAATACATGGTGTAACCAGGAGTCATGTTTTGAGGAAATCCAAGTCTAGGATTTCAGGATTTGTGAGTTTACTAAATGGATCAAGGATCTATGAGTTAATATAGTTAGAAAGGCTCGCCAAATTAAATAACTTTGGATAACTTATAAATCATAAGTCTGGGTTATATTAAGGGATGTATGGATCCATTCCACTAGTATATCTACATGATAGGATATTTTGAACCCAAATATGAGGGTTATTATTTTTTGATAAAATTGGGGGAGATTATTAAATTAAAATTAATTAGATAATTTTGTAATAAAAATAATCTAATAAAATATACACTTATTTCTTATAGAAATTTAAATCTTCATGAAATCAAATTTATCACTGTGATCTATATTAGAGAAGGTAAAAATTGTCACATGCTAGAATTTTGAATTGTAGTATATATAACGCAGTAAAAATTTAAAGGAGGAACAATGTATTCGATAGAAAGTATGACACGGAACACCAAACATGAAAGGGAATACAATATTCATATAATTTATAATATATTTACTATTTTAAATAAATTCAATATATTTTATGGATTCCAATGCATGTGACTCTTATTTATTACGTGTCTTATGTAACAAGTATCTCCAATTCCTTGTGTTACACACACAACTGACTTTTACCGAACAATAATATATTATTAAAATATTATTATTTAATTTAAATAGATATAAACTAGCTATTATGAGTAGTATTAAATTACTTAAGAAAACCTATGGTTTACATTAATATAAAACTATTTCTTTGGTTACAAATTAATTAGAAATGAATATATCAACCAATTTAAAATAAAGGGATCATTTTATAGAAAACTAATTTTATGATTACAATGGTGTTTTAACCTAATAAATTAAATTAATTACCATTATAGAATTATATTAATGTATAATATATATTATATATTCAATAAAATATTTTTTATATTAATTATATAGATTTTATAAGCCTAAGATAAGAACAATCACAATATTTCACATAAAACCTATATTTTTATTAGGGCACTTTTACTTTCTTTTAATGAAGAACTTATTTTAAAACCAATTATTAGAACATTTATAAATATTATATGTAAAAAAAATTATATATTAAATTTAAACATAATAATTAGGTTAGGGTGAATCCTTTTGAGGATGTTAATTCTGATGGGTGGCCTTTTCGAACCCTCCACACATGGTAACCCCCCTCCCCCACGAAGAGGTCACTACCTTATGGTAGAGCCCCAGCCGAGGAAGAAGCCATTACTAGCTAATAGGGAAGAGAATCCTAGTGGGTGATATATGATTCGGGGATGGTTATTTAATGATATATGTCAGCATAATGGTTCACACCTCATTTTTCCCTCCCAGTTGAGACCGAGTGACCCAGCAAGACGTGTGGATATCAGGGGAGAGGCTCGCCCCGAAAGTAGACTCCTAGGATTCAAACCCTGAACCACCTAAATAATGGAGTCGTTTTACCATTATCCTTCACCACCATTACACCACCTTAATTTGTTAGGGTTTATTTTTGTTATTTCTCTCTAAATTTTTATTTTTTAATAAATAGTGAAAAATACTAAATTTTAATTAAAAACTGTATTTTCATTTAATTTATTTCTAAGATTAAATCATATATTAAATCTGTTTTAAAGATTAATTAAATTAATTTTTTATAAATTATTCTAGTTTAGTTCATTTTAATCAATTTAAATTTGAAATTGAACATAAAAACAAAGTAACCTTTTGGATTTTTTTACTTTAAAAACTCGCATTGTCATCTCGTCTGCGGGATTAAATTTAAATTAATTTTTTCCACTTCTGTGATTGGAATTTGGAAAAACTAATTCCATATTTTATAATATGAATAATTTATAATGTATAAAAATTTAAACTTAGTTTATTACCAATAATATTATTAAATGTAATTAAAATTAATTTCAACAATTATGGTGAAATTAAGCGTAACAAGGGACTAAACCATAAACTTAAGGGGAAAATGGCCTATAAACATGTCAAAAATATATTTTATGGTCATATATAAACCCTATATTCCCTTTTATATAATTTGTTTCATTATTTTATCAAATTTTAATGGGAAAAAAGTGGGTGGAATGACCTTTTCCAAAATTTTACAAGAGTGTCACTCCTCCTCCACTATAAAAAGTTCTCCTCTTCTCCCACTCCCTCACACCTGTCAAAACACTTTGGATCAACCCTTATCATCCCAAATAGATTCTAAAAATACATCCCATAAATGAATAATCCTCATCTTGGTTATAAATCCATCCATGGAATCCCTTTGGTTCAAACCAAAAGGAGTTACCCGATTAACATGTAACATCTTTCCTCAAGCTCTTTAGTTTTATTTCCATTATCCACTCTTTCAATTATCCTTATTCATTGATTATATAATAAAAAATGTATCCTAAATATAATTATACTTTTTTATGTTATTTTTTCTACCTACACTTACACACACTACCATCTAATGGGTAATGAACTTATCATGTATGTGTGCGGAGAACTAACGCCTCACAAAAGGAAGTGGTTCGTTTTTTTCTTTACCACCTCTCGTTGTTGGGAATTATGATAGAAACACTTTTTATATGTGTTATATATGATATTTATAATTTCTTTATAATTATTTAATTGATTTATAACACATACCTTTATGCACTCTATTTATTGGGACTACGATAACATCATTTGTGGAAGTGTGGACTATCGTCCCCTCAAAGCGATGTGATTCATTCACACTATAAATGAAATTTATAAAGGATGGATTTAATAATAATTTTTAAAGTATATTACATAGATATGATACTAGAATTATAATAAACATATATAATTGTTTTTTATTCTTTTAATATTAAAAATAGGTGAAAGTAGTGTTCATGCATACGTGTGACCTACCGTCTCCATGAACAGTGTCTTTCATTTCTTATCTCCAAATACTATATATTATGACAAATATATATATAATTAATATATATGATAATTAAATCACGGTTTACAATCTATATATTATTAAAACATGATATAAATAATATGAAAAACAAGTAACAATTCAAATCATACTCTAAATACTAGGAAATTAAAACCAACAACAGTGAAAATAATTAAAGATTATTAAAAAAATGGGTAACAAAATATTATAAAATGTTAATATATGATATTATAAATATAATTATGGTTTTTATATTAGTTATTGACGTGTTTAAACCTGTAATATAGTATTTAGAAGACTTTTACCCAAAAAGGAAACACAATGTAAGGGTTTTTATCTCTATTTACATTCCATTGAGACTTATTTGTTGTTATGTACCTAGATTCTTTTTTATGGTGTATATACATACCTTTGACATTTTATATCATGAATATACTTATTATAATAATATTAAAAGTTTCATTTAATTTTATTACTTCATGTATATTATGATTCAAATTTTTCAAAGTGGTTTGCGATACTTTGGAATGTTTAAATATTATTCTCCTCAATAATGTTTTTAATGGTTATCTTTGAAATATCACTTACTTTTGTGATTGTTAACTTTATCTTGATAAAATCATATTATTTTTTTGTGATGAATTTGTTATATATGTTGTACATACTACCAAATTTTCATGTAATTTCACGATTCATTCATTCTTTATTGTATTTTGAGTTTGAATTTGAATTATCTTAGGGGATTCGAGTTAAAAGTTACCAGGTGGAAAAGAATTTCATAACCAAATTTATTATCATTGGGTAATATTAATTCCCATTTTTATTAATATGAAATTATTATGTGAATAAATACATTTGAAAATCTATTGATGTATTTACACATCTCTTATGTAGATTTACAGTTGATATACATAATCTATTCATTGATTGATTCTCACATCAATGTTATGGTATTTTTAAGGGTTTACCTAAAAATATCATTTTGTTTGGGATTTTTTACAATCAAATTTATGTTTGAGGAATTTATTTTTTTATTTTATAATAAACCATTTCATGTTCTAACCATGTGGTTATAGATGAACTTTTCCATGTAATAGTACCATTTTCCACTCTTTGGTTCATAAAATGTTTTAGGAAATGTTTTTAAGAAAACCAGACTTCATTAATCTCTTTAGTTGTAGAACATGTTTTCTTCTAAAAAAATTATTTTCAAAAAATGTTTTCAAATATGTTTTTAACTATTCCAAAATTATTTTTTAAATAAATTTTTAACCTTTTTTTACCATTCTTTTCACTTTTCGAACAATGAATTTTTATTACCTTTTATTGAGAAAAAGGAAAGTTATTTTTACCTCACACGACATGTACTAATTTCCCCACCATTATTTTATTGAATCATACTTTTCATTTCTAAAAGGTTTCTCTTTGAAAGAAATTTTTTTCAAATATGATTTTTTGGGAAAATGATTTTTTGGGAAAATGATTTTCCAATTTTTTTCAAAATGAAAATGATATTTTCCTGAATAATTTTTTTAAAAGATCTTTTATTTTTATATAAAAATGAAAAAAATTCCTCTATTTTTACTCCACATTGATTATTTTGTATTGATACTTTCCTTGTTCATCCTCTAGATGGTTTAGAGTTTATTTGGAAAAGGATAGTATTCACATTAAATTTCTTGAATCATTTGTTAGTCCCCATGAAGTATTAAATTTCCTTAGATCATTGAACATTGAATTTACCCAAATTATATATATCAATTATCATGTATATGTTCATAGCCTAAACCATATACCATTTTTATATGGTTTTTACTGTGAAAATTATTTGATTCTTTGGGTAAGTATTGATAAATATTTATCTTCTACTCCATGTGGATATTTTATAAGGTAAATTATTAAGTTTATTATTAGATGTATGAGGAATTATTTTTATAGGTATGACACAGGGGGATCGATTATAGATAGCACATTAATTCATCAGTAGTCTCATGGGATGAGTCAGTTGGGTAGCTTCATTAGATTATTTTTTACCCAATATGTTAAACTGTCTTTTGAAAGGTCTTGATGATAATGGTTCTATGTACCTAGAAAACATGCCATCCAATAATTAAGAATTTACCTAATTTATTTCTAGTTTTTATTTATCCATGAGATCTAACGTCTACTTATCTATGGATAAATTTCATTTTCAGTTCATTGATTAGATGGAATGTGTTTCAATTTAGTAACGTTCCATATTTATTTTTCCTTATCTAGTCATGTTAATGGAATTTGTTTTGAGTTATTAAACTTTCATACTATTTATTCACTTTATTATCAATTTTTTGATTACATGGTATGTGTGTTCAGTAATTTACCTTGCCATAATTATTATTCTCGTTGATTAATTATTTCTTCCACTCTAATTTACCCTTACTGATCATTTAAGCTCACCATTATTTTATTTCCTTTCTCTAGAAACCTAGAATTATTCTGAAAAAGATATGTAAGGATACACTAAATGGAATAAATTTATCCTCGAAAGAAAATAAAATTATGTTTTAATTAGTGTATTAATTTGTAATACAAGACTCAAGTATGTATTTGGTTTACCAATAATACTAAACTGATCGGTTCTTCAAGATTTGATTCCTTGTACACATGCTAATGTAATGGTAGTAGACGACGAGTCTGCTATCTGGGGTCAAGTTTCTATAGTTAGTATCAGATGAATTTTAGTAGTATCCTTGGGAACCAGATTGAAGAAAACATACATTAAAGAACATTACCCTATGGTAGAATTTGAGGTTATGTGTAGAATAACATTATAAAGTTTCAAATAGATTGAGATAGTGTATTTTTCCAAGAAATAAACCCCTATCTCGATATTACAAGTGGATATGGTTATGGAACAAATGTACCTATGAGTAAATACTCTGACAAGGTGTTTCGGTCCTCACATGGCATAACCTGGTACATGAGAATGTGTCTTACTATGCACCTAGTTTGACACTCTTGGGGTATATACTTAGGATAATTCACCTTTTCATTACAAACCATTATAAAGTATTCGAATAGATAATGATAATGAGTAACCTAGGATAATCCTTAGACCAATTAAGGACCTATAGTGAAATAAAATAGATAAAGTATTCATTTATTATAGTTATATTCAAAACCATAGTTAAAAGGCTATTTATTGATCAACCTTATTTCTCGGACATCCATCATATTTGTTTTTGAAATTATATTAATATTTTTTTAGAAAATGAAAACTTTTATTTAAGGTGATAACCCCTCAAATCTAGAATGTCTACAGGTCTTGAACCCCTGATCGAAGGTTGATAAGAGTTTTATGCCAACCACTAATCTACACAATATCTTGGTTAATGTGTAATTTTTTAGTTGACCAATTTTATGAATAAATATTTATAATGAACTGGTTGTGTTATTTTTTATGTTTAGAGATTAATGTATTAACCATATTAGCTTTGGAGATTAAGTAGAGTGAAATAGTTTGACTTTTCCCTCTTTTATAATCCTTAAAATCTGTTAAAATCATATTTTAATGCTCTAGGGATCGAAGTTATTTTTTGGATACCCATTTCATGAATCAAGGTATGAATTATGAATTTATCTAAAAACAAACAAAATATATTATTGTTCATATGAAAAATAAAATGTATCATTTAAGTAAATATCCTTATATTCTTATGCAATAAATAATTTTCTCAATATGATGAAAAAGATCTTTAAAAAATGTTGTCCTAATACCTTAATTTTTTTGAATAGATGGTCTTCTAAATCATCACAGATTTATGGATTTACCCCCCCTAAACTCTTCATTGATGATTAAATTTTTTGTGATTGGCGACCTCAATCATTCTATATAAATATTTACTCTTTTCTTATAAGTACATATCACTACTTTCCACTAACGCTCCCCTACTAAGAGAACAAGTTTATGTTATTCAATGTATCCTTTGTATTTAGAATTATCTCTTTTATATATGATTTCTTATGAACTCTTCTCTAGATGTTTGATTTAAACATAGTAAATTTAAAACAATTTATTATCAATTTATAGTTTACATTATGAGGATGCAATTTAATTAAGGTGAGGGGAATGTTATACCCCAAAAATCTAAATTAGGATCATTGTATTCGATAGTGTGTATGAATCTCAACACTATGCACATAAGGGAATATAATATCCTAATAATTTATAATATATTTAATATTTTATGTGAATTCAATATAATTTATATATTGAAATGCATGTAACACTGATTTAGCGTCTGTCACATGAAACAATGAGTTTCTTCAATAGTTTGCATTACACGCAAGACTAGGCTTTACCAAATAATAATATATTATATTATTATTTAATATAATAAGATATAAACCATATTTTATGAATATTATTAAATAACATACAAAAATATATGGTTTACAAAAATATAAAACGAATTCATTAGTTAAAAATTAATTATAAATGAATATAAGAACCAATTGGAAATAAAGGGAATCATTTAAATAAAATAATTTGTATGTTCGAAAAGGTTTTTAATCATAATAAGTTAAATTAATTTCAATTTTTAATGATATTAAAGTAATATATATTATATATTCAATATAATATTTTTCATATTAATACAATAGATTTTATAGGAATTTTATATGACCATACCCTATATTTCAGTTAAAAACTATATTTTTATTAAGGCACTTTTACCGCCTTTTAATGAAGAACTTGTTTTAAATCCAATATTTGGATATTTTATAAACATTATATGTAAACAAATTATTGTTAAAATATAAACATAAAAATTATGTTAGGGTTAATGTTTTGTATTTTTTTGTGAAGTTTCATTTTTTTAATGAATAGTGAAAAATACTAAATTTTAACTAAAAACTAATTTTTCATATAATTTATGTATAAGGTTAAATAATATTTTAAATTGGTTTTAAAATTCAATTAGATTAATTAGATATCAATTTATCTAATTTAGGTCATCTTATTCAATTTCATAATGAAATTGAACATAAAAACAAAGAAAACCTTCAGACATTTTTTCTTTAAAAACATGCATTGCCATCCCGTCTGCGAGATTAGATTTAAATTAAGTTCTAACAATTATATGATTATAATTTGGAAAAAATAATTCTATATTTTATAATAGAAATAATTTTTAAGTTATAATAAGTTCAACCTAGTTTTTTACCAAAAATATTAGTGATAGTAATTAAAATTAATTACAAAGATTGAGGTGAAATTAATCTTACAAGGGACTAAAACTTAAAATTAAGTGCAAAAATAACCTATAAAGTTGTCCAAAACCCATTTTATGGTAATATTTAGACCATATATTCCCTCATATATAATTTGGTACATTATTGGATCTAGTTTAAATGGAAAAATGTTGGTGGAATTCACTTTTCCAAAATTTACAACAGTGCCACTCCTCTTCCACTATAAAAGGCCTCCTCAACTCCCACTACCACACACCTCTAAAGAAAATTGTTATTAACAATTATATTCTCAAATACATTATAAAAATACCCCCCATAAATCATGAATCATAAATTATTTTTATAAATCCATCCATGGAATCCCCTTTGCTCAAACTAAAAGGAGTTACCCGATAAAGAGGTAGCATATTTCCTCAACATATTTAGTTTTATTTCCATTCTACAGTATTTAAACTCTCATAATTCCATGTTAATATATTAAGATTTTTATGTTAAATTTTTTACCTACACTTACACACACTTGCATCTAATGGGTAACAAAGTTATTTTTTATGTTTACGGTGAACTAACACCCCATGAAACGAAGTAGTTCGTTTTTCCCTTACCACCACACTTGGTTAGGAATTATTCTGAAAAATATATTTATATATGTTATATATAATATTTATAATGTATTTATACTTATTTAATTATTTTATAATGTTTTCCTTTATGCTCTCTATTTTTTGGGAATACAATAACATCATTTGTGGATATGTGGACTACCGCCCCCTCAAAATGATATGATTCATTCACACTATACATGGAATGTATAAAGACTCGTTTTAATAAAATGATGTAACATATGTGATATAGATATGATACATTAATTATACTATACATATATAATTTTATTTTTATTCTTTTCATTTGACCAAGAGATGAAAGTAGTGTTCATGAGTACGTACAGTCTACCATCTCCATAAACGATGCATTTCATTTCTTATCTCCAAATAATATATATTATTATAAATAAATATATACTGAATATATATGAAAATAAATAATGTTTTAAATTCTTGATATGATGGAACCCTTATTGACTTAAAAATAAAATATGTAACAAGTCATTACATACTCAAAAGACTAGGCAATTAAAACTTGAAATAGTGAAAATAAAGGATGATTGTTGAAAAATTAGTAATAATATATTATAATAAGTTAATATATGATATTATAAATATGATTATGGTTTTTTTAGTAATTAGTGACTTGTTTTAAACCATTATATAGTATTTTATAGGATGTCTACCTAAAAAGGAAACACAAGGTAAGGGATTTTGTCTCAATTTACATTACATTAATACTTGTTATTAAGAACGTAGTTACCTTTATATGGTGTATATACAGACCCTTGACATGTTATATCATGAATATCCTTATTATCATGATATAATAAGTTTAATTTAATTTTATTTATTCATATATACTATAATTCAAATGTTTCAAAGTGGTATTGGACACTTTGTAATGTTTAAATATTATTCTCCTCAAAAACATTTTCAATGATTATCTTTACAATCTCACTTTATTTTTTCATTGTTAACATTATCTTGAAATAATAAATTTATTTCTGTGTGCCTAATTTCTTATATATGGGGTAAATACTTCCACTTTTTCATATAATATCATGATTCATTCATTCTTCATAATATTTTGACTATCAATTTGAATTATCTAGGGGGATTTGAGTTAAAAGTTACGAAGTGGAAAATAATTTAATAAATTAATTTATTTTCATTGGGTTATACTACTTCATAGTTATTATTAATATTATATAATTATATTCATAAATAATATTGATAAAATATTGTTTTATTTCCACTTCCCTTATGTGGATTTATAGTTGAAACACATAATCTATTCATTGACTGATTCTCATATCAATGTTATGGTCTTTTCAATGGTCTACTTCACAATGTCATTTCATTTGGGATTGTTTACACTTGAATTTCCATATAAAGAAATTATTTGATCATTTTATAATAAACCCTTTCATATTTTTCTCATCTAGTAATTCATGACCTTTTCTATGTAATAGTACCATTTTTCTAATCGTTGGTAATTAAAATGTTTTAGAAAATATTTTCAAGAAAAACCGAATTCATTTATCCCTTTAGTTAGAGAAACTTTTTTCATCTATAAACCCTTTTTTATAAAAATGTTTTCAAAAAGATTTTTAACCATTCCAAGATTATTTATTAAATACATTTTTACCCTTTTTTCTTTTACCAATGTTTTCAAAGGAATATTATTACTGCCTTTCAAACAAGTCATTTCTATTACCTTTTACCGTGAAAAAAAATATTCTTTTTAAATCATACAGAATGTATGGATTTACCCACCACAATTTATTTGAATAATACTTTTCATTTTAAAAGGTTAATTTTTAAGAATTTTTTTTCACAAGTGATTTTCAAAGAAAATTATTGTTAAGTTTTATTCAAAATTAATAGGATATTTTCCTCAAGAATTTTTTTAATTGATATTTTATTTGTATTCATTATTTATAAAAATCCTATATTTTTACTCCACTTTGGATATTTTTTACTAATACTGTAACACCCCAATATTTCATAGAAAGTTATTTTCTTTAATTCAATAGCTTGCGTTACACACAACACTTAGTTCAAGTGCACCACGACTTACCAAACTATCCGTTCAAAAGTGGTTATGAATAGTATTAACTGAATTTTGAATTTTATATAATCCATATAATTATAGAATCCATATTATGTGTTTCTTATACATAATATAAGAACAAATTCATTTTTTTCATATAAAAGAAGTATTTTCCAAAAAAATGAAATGTTACCACCTTTTAATGGAAAACCATTTTTAAAACTAATATTTTGCACTTTTATATATTCAATTAAAAGAAATTAAATTCATATTTAGAATTGGGACATAAAAATTTATTTTGGATAAATTTTTCGTACTTTTCTAATAAGTTTTATATTTTGATGAATACTAAAAAAATTTAAATTTTAATTGAAAATAACTTTTTTAATCGAAATATTTTATAGTGTTAAATTATGTATTTTAATGGATTATAATTATAATTAGATTATATTTTTATAATTTAATAAAATGTAGGTGATAATAAGTAATTTCACATTTAAATTTGACATAATCACATGTCAATGTTTTGATAGTTTTTACTTTTTAAAAACCCGCTTTTCAGTTTTGAGAACAGGAATTAATTTTAAATTAATTAATGCAGATTCTATGTATTTAATTTTTTAAAATAGAATTCATTTTTGAATTCATAATATCAAAATTATCTTAGGGTAAATTTTTGGTGTTTTTCTGAAAACATTCAATTTTTGATGAATAGTGAAAAATACTACGTTATTATTTAAAACCAACTTTTTAATTAAATAATTATTTATTTAATTTAAATTTTTTACTAAAAATTGATATATAATACATATATAAGTTAAATTTAATTCATTGGAGTCATTTTATAATAAAATTAGATGTATAAAATTTATTGAACTTTTTACCGTCTTTTACCCACCTCCTAGGTGCATTTGTAAATTCACATAAAACTAAATTTTACTACTTATGTGAGTGGAATTTAAAAGTTCCAAGACACAAATTTGACATCAGTAAGAAAAATTTGGTTCAATAAGATGAAAATAATTTTTGTTGAATATTATCTTTTTACTTTTATTTACCACGGTTAAAAATAAATACAGTAATTAAGGGTAAAAAATGAGATCATAATTACCCCAACACGTGTCCTAATTCTATTGGATAAGTGTAATTATACCAAATACAACATTAGGAATAAAATATGATCCTTTAGGTATACCTATATTAGATTAGGACATTTATTATTATTTTATTTAAAGATAAGTTAAAAGAGTTAAAAAAATGTTTAATAACTAAACCATTTTAAATTTAGGGTTATACATAAGATAAATTCAACTATAAATATTCATAAGAAATATAATCAGATTTCATACATAATTATATTTTATTTATAATTTTTATACATTAAATAATTTAATTTATTTATGACACAATGATGACGCAGTAATTACATTAATAATGATATATTAAAATAATTGATATTATAAATATCCGAATAAATGTAATTTGAGACTTTTAAAAAATTATAAAAAATTTATAGGTTAATATGACATGTTAGGGTTGACTAAATGTATTTATTTTGAAGTAATAAAGTTTTTAAGACTTAAAAAAAAATCAATTATTAAATAATGTCCGAAATGATATAAATGAGTTTTTAAAACAAATACAATATTATTGGTTAATATAATAATCCTAAAAACATAAGGTTAGGCCAACAGACATATATAATGATATTTGTATCATTAATGAACCTCTTGGGGTTATCTTGGATGTTTATAGTATGTTTATTAACCATATAATATAAAAATATAGAGAGACATGGTAAATGTCAAACTATTTAACTAAGAGTTAAATCTAAAAGATAAAGTTAATATAGTGACCCAAAATTGTCTAAACCTTGTTGGTTGAGTGGTTTTAGAACCATCCACACATTATAATTTAAATATTTTATTTTGGTTCCATTATAAACCGAAAATTATTTTATTATAAAATAATATTTCAATCTTTTCCTAAGGTTCCCCTCACTCCTCTTATAAAAGGTCACTTCCCATTCTCTCAAATTCACACCTTCAAATCCATTAGGATCGGCCAAACCCTGACCCAATATACTCCCAAATCTCCTCCCTTAATCCTAGAGGCCCTAATTTTGTCATAAATCCAACCTAAGGATCCCTTTTGATCAAATCAAAAGGAAGAACCCGAAGAAGATGTAATATATTCCATCTCCTCTTTCGTGTTCTTTTCTTCCTCCAATTCCTCTTTATTTGTAGTGTATATTCTAAATAATAACTCAAGTATCTTCTATATAATATTATTTTATTAAAAATATGGACAACCATATTCATTATTTTATCCATCCTATGAATGACATGTCACCATACATGCGTATGTACGGCTTACCGTCTCCACGTCGTGGTGTAGTTTGTTATTCAAACACATCATCATTGGGATGGGTAAAATAATGAGTATAAATGTTGAAAATAATAAATATAACATGATAATTATTATTTATATATTATATTCCATCCAATTATATACAATTTTAATATCAAAATATTGATATTGTCGCTCGTGCGTACGTAGAGATTACTGTCTCCATGAATGTGATGAGATTCATTCCTCATCATATCCATTCAAGACTAATTTTCATATGATTATTAAAAATAATATGTAAAGACTCTATATCATTCTAGATATGAATAAGATACATCCCCTCCATAACAAATAATACTCACATAACAAATAATATAGTTCACTTTTATTCCCGTTAGATTCATGCTATATTTGCAACTGCTACCTTTTGTGTAGTGTATGTACTACCCCTGATTGTATTGTTTGTGTAATATACATTAATTTATGGATATTTACATCATCATTGGATGATCCTTATTTCAAAGGGTGTATGTTTTGTAAGTTACCAAATCGATAAGGGAATTTCAAATTTCAATTTCCACTCATTTGGTTTTACGCAAACATCATTGATTACTTTACCTAAAGATTATGTTTGAAATCAATATTTATTTACTTATATAGTAATTTCCACTCCCATTTGTGTGGATATACTTTTGATACACATAATCAATCCATTGATAAATTCTCAATTCATCGATATAAACTTGATAAGAGTAATTTTAACTCAATTTATATCCAATTGAGTTAAACATCCAAGCCATTGGTGTTGTTTTTACAAGAATATATGTGAACGTCCTCTGATTAATTTACACTGAATATAAAATCATATTGAGTGTATTTATATTTTTCATACATAATTATTTCATTGATTTATTCTTAACCTAAGGATATTGTATTTATAAAGGAATTCATCCCATCTTACATTCCATTGAGACTTTTTTGTTATTATGTGCTAATCGACTTTTATTTGGTGTATATATTTTACTTTGACATAGTATATCCTGAATCCCTTTATTCTGATGATATTATAATGTTTTAATTACCTCAATTATTTTTATTCAAGCGTCTCTCATTTGGTTAGGAACTCTAACTAAAATATCATTTTAAATGTTTTAAACTTTTATTCTTCTAAATCATTCTCATTAATGTCCATGTTTTAAAAATGGTATTAAGGTTTTATTTATATGGACATTAATGTTTTAAAATTAAAATTACTTTTAAAAGTTTCAATGTGGTATGGGAAACTATGATTCAAAAATCTATTTTAAACGGCTTCTTGATAAACAGTGAGACTTTTAAATGTTTTAAAGAAAAAGTGGGATATTTCTATCAAATAGTTTTGATGATTAACTTCATCTATGTCAATATCCTTCATTATTCTCGATTGAGGTTTATTTATTATAATAAAATCTTTTATATTGTATTGAATGAGTTATGTTTGACTGTGTATGTGTTTTTTTATACCATTCAGGGTTTATGGATAAAGTATTGTCATTTCGTATGCTAGTTTTAATACGAATGTTTATGTCATATTTAAACCTTTTCATATGAGGAATTCATTAGAAATAGTAAGTGACAGGTGGAGCCCACTATAGTTCCTCGATGCATCAATAGGTCTAATTAGACAAACTAGTGTCATGGCACAAGGCCTTAACAAAATCTTATTTGTAGTCTTGGCACAAGGCCTTGACTATGTGATTATAAAGTCTGGCATTATGCATTTCATCATTATGAAAGTGGAAATTGATATTTCAAGTGATTATTCAACTAGTAGAATATACATGTGAATTAGTAGATGGAATTACTTGATTTTATATTTTCCATATTATGCGGATGTTCAAGTTTAAAAGGATTTTGTTTTAGTCTTATACATTATCTTAAATGTTTATGCTAATTTATGAAAGTTTTAGCTATATTGTTATCCTTACTGAGCATCTGAGCACACCCCTTTCTATGTTTTATTTTTCCTAGGATGTGAATAAGTATTTTATGATAGACCTATATGGATAGTCTGAGGGGATGTGAGTGTGGTCTATGGAAACAATGTTGTTGTAGATTTTCATTTTATAATGTAATGTAAAACTTATTAATATATCTAGTACTTCCAAGGCTACTAAATTGATCGGTCTTTAGGGACATGATTCCTTGTATGATGACAATGTTATGTAATAATGCACTAACTATGGGTAACTAGGGTTGGGGCATTACATGTGGTATCCAAGGAAGTTTGTACAAACCATGGAATCTAGATTTAGATAAACTTTTATTAGAGCGCATTACCCTAAGATAGACATTGAGGATTAATATAGAAGAACTTCCTAGAATTTTGGTATTGTAAAGATTATGTGGGTTGTATAAACAATACATCCTTGTCTGGATATGAGCAGGTAGAGGCGGCTCTGGTACAGATATTCCTAAAAGTGAAAACACTGACAAGGAGTTTCAGGCTTGACCAGGGGTATCTTGGTACACAACAACAGGCCTTGCTGTACTCTTGGTTTCGACACTCCCGAGGGATATGATTAGGATAATTCACATTTTCTTTACAAACCAATTTGAAGGATTTTAAAATAAGATGAGAATAAATAACCATCGTTAATCATAAGGTGTTTTAGATTGAAAATAAGGTGCTATGATATTCTCTAAATTATTTTATGACTCACACTATGCTTTCTTGTGTCAGTAAATGGATAGATTCCAATGAAGTCGAAGTAACATTGAACATATTGTACAAGGTGGGAACGACAGAGGAAATGAGAAATAGAATGGAATGTTTATAGGTGTAAATGATATTGTGTTCATGAAGAATCAGTTTTCCAAAAATATGATCAACAACATATATATTAACCAACTCCCAGACTCAACAAAGAAGAGAAATGCGGTGAATGATAAGAGATCCAACAGTGGAGACCATGGAGAAAAGAAATCTCAATTTCCATCATGCAGGAAATGTGGAAGTAGAAACCTAGGGAAGTGTCTCAATGGAATAAATAAATGCTTTATGTGTGGGAATGAAGGACATAAAGTAAAAAATTATTGAGGGAAAATGAAGAGTATTATGGAAGAAAATGAAAATGATCTCAAGAATCATTTTACAGTCATTTATCGTAAATGTAGGGGACTTGGTAATTACCCGAGTGAATGACCTATTCTATAGGTTAACCCATTAGTCATGGAAGAACCTATGATGAAATAAATGGATGGTGAAATGTATAAAAGTATTAGTTCTCTTTGTTGATGGGATTACTTTGGAAGACTTTTCTCTTATGTGTAACCCTGATGTTTATTATGTGAAAATGATATTTTAGGAAGAATTGTGTTTTCTATTGTTGATATAGTTATAAATAACAATTTGGGTTTATGTGATCCTTTAATTTGAGGTAATTAAATGTTATTAAATTTTGGGATGAAAATGCGAGGTATGAGATAACATTTGTGGTGAAATTATGTTATAGTTATTTTGAAAATTTTATCTCATTTTGGGAACATTATAAAATATAGTTTTTCTAAAAGGACAACACGTAGACCATGTGACAACCCATTGTGTCGGACAATGCTGCAGGAGTCGAACACACAACCATAGTGCGATTTGGATTTATTGCCTACCACTGGACTACATGAAGTCCCTGGTTAGTTTGACTAATTCTTTTTAGTTAAATGATTTTATTGATAAATAATAACTTGATTTTGGATATTATGTATTATCAAATGGATAACCTTAGTATAGGAAAATTATTTGGGGATTAAGTGATACATGTAATTTTGAAAGATGTTTACTCTGTTGGGAATACCATGTGCCTAAGGAAAATAGAATACTATGGGACTTCATTTGAGGAGTAATGGTGTATTTTTATCTATGCTTTTAATGTGGACTTATAGATATTTGGGATATTTATGGAAATGATTAACCTATCATAGAGAATATATGATTTGGTTAATTATATTTAAGTATGTGACTTTATGAGTAATCGATGTTATTTGGAAATACCATTTAATGTGGAAGACTGCGTAATCAAATTCTTCTATGTTTTGGGTTTCAATATTATCTTGGATTATATTGATGGATTTTAAGGACAATTGTTTATTGAAAGGTAATTATTGACCATTGGGAATTGTTGGTTTAATTTTATAAATAAAGATAAGTATTTATTTCTCTAAAGGATTATCCTTTTTGGGGATCATCTGATCTTGTACAAACCATTTTTGTTTTGGTTAATCTCTAAAGACAAGGAAAATATATATAGTTTATCCTTTGTAGATTATGTGATTCTATAGAAGATGATTCTAGCACTTTAGGTGTGACTAAGTCATCTTGAATACTCATTGTTTGAAAAATAATGAGTTGATGGTAGAAATTTGTTAAAGGATGAAACTCTATCTAAAATGTAAGTATATCTCTTTATTTTCTTAGTTAATCACTTAAATAAATTCCTTAACTTTATGAAATGGAACTTAAAACAAAAAATGTTATCCATTTACTTTTACTACTAGGAAACTAATGAACATTTAACTCATCACAAGTTTTTGGTTTTCTTGTTGTTAACTTTCCCCTAATCATGTTTTCTATCACTCTCCACCAAAACTTGACACTTATTTTATTTTCTATATCCATGTTTTCTTACATTTAATACTAGTGTGGGTAATCTTGTGTGTCCTTTGCACTTATCTTTATTTCTTTTAAAGAGATAGTTTTATTGACTCTTTTTATCGATGTGGGACTTTCAATGAAGTTCCCAAGCCCAATTTTAAAATTGTGAGGATTCAATTTCCACAAGGGCGAAGAATGTAACACCCCAAGATTTCATAGTAAGTTATTTTCATTAATTCAATAGCTTGCACTACACGCAACACTGAGTTCGAGCGCACCACAACTTACCAAACTAGATATTCATAAGAGGTTATGAATTATATTAACTGAATTTTGAATTTCATATACTCCATATAATTTTAGAATACAAATTATGTGCTTTTTAGACATAATATAAGAACAAATTCATTTTTTCAGATAAAAAAAGTATTTTTCAAAAAAATACAATTTTACAACATTTTAATGGAAAACCATTTTTAAAACCAATATTTTACATATTTATATATTCAATTTAATTAAATTAATTTTTTTTAAAATCGGGACATAAAAATTTATTTTGGATAAATTTTTGGTACTTTTCTAATAACTATTATATTTTGATTAATACTGCAAAATACTAAATTTTAATTGAAAACAACTTTTATAATCGATATAATTTATAGTGTTAAATTATATATTTGAATTTTTTGGAAGTATAATTAGATTATAGTCTTATCATTTAATACAATGTAGGTGATTATAAGTAATTTCACATTTAAATTTGACATAAACACATGTCAATATTTTGATAGTTTTTAATTTTTAAAAACCCGCTTTTTGGTTTTGACAATAGGAATTATTTTTATATTAATTAATGAAACTTCTATGTTTTGAATTTAGTAAAATAAAATTCATTTTTGAAATAGTAATATCAAAATTATCTTAGGGTAAATTATTGGTATTTTTTAAAAAACATTCAATTTTTGATGAATAGTGAAAAACACTGTGCTATAGTTTAAAACTGAATTTTTATTTAAATAATTATATATTTTTATTTCAATTTATTTTAAGTAAAAATAGACATATAATAGCTATATATGTTCAATTTAATTCATTGGAATGATTTTATAATCAAATTAGATGTATAAAAGTTTATTAAACTTTTTATCGTCTTTTATCAACCTCCTAGTAGCATTTGAAAATTCGCATAAAACTTAATTTTACCGCTTATGTGAGTGGAATTTCAAAAATATGATAGAAACGGTTGATTTTAGTAAGAAAAATGTGGTTCAATAAGATGAAAATAATTTTTGGTGAATAATTTCTTTTTACTTTTATTTACCACGGTTAAAAGTAAATAGGGTAATTAAGGGTAAAAATGATATCATAATTACCCCAAAACATGTACTAATTCTATTGGATAAGTGTAATTCGACCAAAAACAACATTAGGACTAAAATATGATCCTTTATATGGATTATATTAGGACATTTATTATTATTTTATTTAAAGAATAGTTAAAATAGTTAAAATCAAAGTTTAATAACTAAACCATTTTTAATATAGGGTTATACATAAGATAAATTCGACTATTAATATTCATTAAAAAGATAAAACTATTTCCTACATAATTATATTTTATTTATAATTTTTAGACATTAAATAATTTAATTTATTTATGACACAATGATGACGCGGTAATTACCTTAATAATAAAATATTGAAATAATTGATATTATAAATATCCAAATAAATGTAATTTGAGACTTTTTATAAATTAAAATAATTTTTAGGTTTGATGAAATTTATTTTTTGCAAATTAATAATGTTTTTAGGACTTTAAAAGAAATCAATTATTAAATAATGTCAAAATTGACATAAATGTGTTTTTAAACCAAATACAATATTATTGGTTGATATAATAATCCTAAAAATCTAAGGTTCAGATAAAAGACTCATATAATGATAGTTGTATCATTAATGAACCACTTGGGATTCCCTTGTAAGTTTATAGTAATTTTATTAACCATATAATATAAAAATAAAACGAGACTTGGTAAATGCCAAACTATTTAACTATGAGTTAAATCTAAAAGATATAGTTAATATAGTTACCCAAACCTTTCTAAAACCTATTTTGTGTGTGTTTATCAACCCATAACTACGTTACCCTTTAAATAATTCATTTTTTAAGCCATTATAAACTGAAAATGATTTTATTATAAAATAATATTTCAATCTTTTACTAAGGTTCCCCTCACTCCTTTAATAAAAGGTCACTTCGCCATCTCTCAAATTCACACCTTCATAGCCATTATCCTCAGCCAAACCTTGCCAAAATATCCTCCCAACTCTCTAACCTTAATATTAGAGGCCTTAAATTAGTCACAAAGCCAACCTAGGGATCCCTTTTTATCAAATAAAAAGGAAGTACACGAAGAAGAGGTAAATATTTCATCACCTCTTTCAAGATTTTTTCTTCTTCCACTTCCACTTTCCTTGTTGTCTCTGTTATATAATAATATCTCCTGTATATTTTTTATACTGTGATGTTTTTATATATATGTTACAACCATATGCATTATTTTATTCATCCTATGAATGAAATGTCACCATACATGCGTACGTATGGCTTACCGTCTCCACGTTGTGGTGTAGTTTTTTATTCAAACACTTCATCATTTGGATGGGTATAATAATGAGTATAAATGATGAAAATAATAAATATAACATGATAATGATTCTATATATATTATATTTCATCCAATTATATGCGATTTTCATATCAAAAGAATGATATTGTCGCCCGTGCGTACGTATAGATTACCGTCTCCACGAACGTGATGAGATTAATTCCCCATCGTATCCATTAAAGACTAATTTTCATTTGATGATTAAAAATAATGTTTAAATACTTGATATAATTCTGTATATGAATAATATACATCCCATACATCAAAAATATGACTCACATTTCAAAGAATATAAAGGAAAACGAATCAGTTAACACCTGAAATGATGATACTACTAAAATATTATTAACAAAGCAATATTAGAGGATCATATATGATATCATATTTATGTATATTGTTGTTGTATAATTTAATAATTTTTTTTAACTATTATACAGGAGTTTAACATACCCCTTACCAAGGAAAATTACAATGTAAGGGGGTTTCATCTCACTTTTATTCACATAATATTCATTCCATATTTTCCACTACTACCTTTTTTGTGGTGTATGTACTACCCATGATTGTATTGTTTGTGTAATATACATTAATTTATGGGTATTGAAATCATCATTGGATGATACTTCTTTCATTGGGTGTCTATTTCGTAAGTTACCACATTGATAAGGAAATTTCAAATTTCAATTTCCACTCATTTGGTGTTATGCCAACTTCATTGATTAATTTACCCCAAAATTATGTGTGAAATCACTATTTATTTACTTATGTAGTAATTTCAACTTCCAATTGCATTGATAAACTTTTGATACACATAATAACTCCATTGATAAATTCTCAAGTCATCGATATATTCATGATAATAGTAATTTTAACTCAATTTGTAATCATCGAGTTAAACATCCAAGTCATTGGTGTTGTTTTTACAAGAATATGTGTGTATGTCCTCTGATTGATTTACACTGAATATCCAATCATATTGAGTGTATTTATATTTTTCACACATAATTATTTCATTGATTTATCCTTAACCTAAGAATATGGTCTTTATAAATGAATTAATCTCATCTTAAGTTCCATTGAGACTTATTTGTTGTTATGCGTCAATCCACTTTTATTTGGTGTATATACTGTACTTTGACATAGTATATCTTGAATCCTTTTATTATCATGATACTATAAAGTTTTTATTACCTCAATCATTTGTATACATGCGTCTCTCATTTGGTTAAAAACTCTAACTAAAATATCATTTTAAATGTTTTAAAAATTTATTCTTCTAAATCATTCTCATTATTGTCCATGTTTTAAAAAGGGTTTTAAGGTTTTATTTATATGACATTAATGTTTTAAAATTAAAATTCCTTTTAAATGTTTCAAAGTGGTATGAGACACTTTGATTCAAAAATCTATTTCAAACACCTTCTTGATAAATAGTGACACTTTTAAATGTTTTAAAGAAAAAGGAGGATATTTCTGTCAAATAGTTTTGATGATTAACTTCATTTATATCAATATCCTTAATTATTCTCACTTGAGGTTGATTTATTATAATATGTTCTTCCATATTGTGTTGAATGAGTTATGTTTGACTGTGGATGTGTTATTTTTTTTACCATTCATGGTTTATGGATAAAGTATTGACATTTCGTATGCTAGTATTAATATGAATCTTTATGTTATGTTTAACCCATTTTATATGAGGAATGCATTAGACATAGTAAGTGACATGTTGATCATGCTACAACTCCTCGATGAATCAGTAGGTCTCATGAGACAAACTAGTGTCTTGGCACAAGGCCTTGACAAAATCTTATTTATAGTCTTGACATAAGGCCTTGACTATGTGGTTATGAAGTCTGGCATTATGAATTCCATCATTATGAAAGTGGCTATTGATATTTCATGTAATTATTAGAATAGTAGAATATCCATGTGAATATGTAAATGGAATTATTTGATTTTATTGTTTCCATATTATGCTGATGTTCATGTTTAAAAAGCTTTTGTTTTAGTCTTATACATTGCCTTAAATGTTTATGGTTATTTATGAAAGTTTCCACTATATTGTTATCCTTACTGAGAATCTGAACTCCCCCTTTCTATGTTTTATTTTTCCCAGGGTGTGAAGAAGTATTTTATGACTGACCTGTAGGGATGGTCTGAGGGGATGTGAGTGTTGTTTATGGAAACAATTTTGTTGTAGCTTTTCATTTTATAATGTAATGTAAAACTTATGAATGTATCTAGTACATCCAAGGATACTAAACCAATTGGTCTTTTGGGACATGATTCCTTGTATCATTCCAATTTTATGTAATAATGCACCGAATCTGGGTAACTGGGGTTGGGGTGTTACAAATACCATTCTTGTTATTCCTTTTGATGGTATATGATGTATTTGTCAAAGGATAGTATTCACATTCAATTCCTTGATTCCTTTCATAGTACCCTTGAAATATTCAATTTTTTAAGACCATTGAACTTTGAATTTCCCCTAATTATCCATATCATTTATAATGTATATGTTTATTTCCTAAACGATATTCCATTTTTCATATGGTGTTTACTTTGAAAGTTATTTTATTATTTTTGGAAATATTTATAAATATGTATCTTCTACTCATTATGGATATTTGATAAGGCACATTGTTAAATCAATTATTCGATATATGACTAATTCTTTGGATAGGTATGACATGGGTGGGGCCTAGTTATTGATATCCCCTCAATTAATTGGTAGTCTCATGGGATGAGTCAGTTTGTCTACCACCTTTGATGGGTTTTTACCTGATATTCTAAAATGTCTTGTGAAAGGTCTTGACGGTAATGGTTCCATATACCTAAAAAGACATTACATGCCATAATTAATTATTTCCCTAATTTGGTTTTAGTTATTATTTATCCAAGAGATCTTGTGTTGACATATCTATGGATACATTTAATTTTTAATCAATTGATTAAATGGAATGTGTTTTAGTCTCTTCCCTTAACATGTTGATTTTTCCTAATCCATTCATTTTAATGGCATGTGTTTCCAGTTATTATATTTAAATTTTTAATTAACTTTATTCTTATTTTTTCATTATATGGTATGTGTGTTCAGTTATTTACCATTCAATAATAATGATTCTCATTGATTCATTATTGCTTCCTCCATACTTTACCCTTACTGAGCATTTGATATCACCCTTATTTTGTTTCTTTTTCCTAGGAATTCAAGATGTATATTAAGAAATATATTCAAGGATAATCTATATGGAATAAATTTATCCCCAAAAGAAACAATTTATGTAAAAATTATTGTATTAATTTATAATACAAGACTCATGTATGTATCTAGATTAACCCGACTTCTAAACCGGTTGGTCCTTAAGGATTTTATTCCTTGTAATCAAGACAATGTAGTGGTAGTAGACACCAGAACATATATCTCTGAGATCTGGTTGCTATAATATAGAATCCCACACACTGTACTATGACATGATAGGAAAGTATAAATGTTGGAAACCACTATTTATAAACCACCTTACAAAGATCCTAGTGAGGAGGAACTCTATGTTTATATGAATCCCTTGGATGATATGGTAGATGTATGATGTTTCATGATATAATTAATGTATAATAATATCTTAAGTAAACATAAGAAAATGTATTCATATATCATGTTTTCTCACCTTCATAATATTTATCAATTGAAGGAAAGACTAGAGAGATATGAGATATCCATGGAATTATTCACATGCTTTATTGGAGATTTGATGCCAACTGAACCACATGTATTCAATACAATAAAAAATATGGAGAACTTGGACAACATGATATTTAATATCAATGACTATCTTTACAAAAATATCATTTTATCCTCACTACTTTAAATATTATCTATTTCAATTATGAATTATAATATGAGAAATAGTGATAAGTCTCTCTCAAAACTCATTAAATTAATTTTATAAGTGGATAAGGATATGAAACAGGAAAATTTTTGTGTTCTTATATTGAATAAAGGTAAGAATAAAGAAATGATCCCTAAGACTCACTCTAAGCCTATGGCTTCTGAGCATCATCCTTATAAAAAAGAAAGATCTAAATGTATAAAAAGAAAAAAATTGAATTATGTTTTTCATATAATAATATAGGTAATAGGTCTAATATGTTTATTATTCTTCATTTATATTTCAATGAATATATTCCCACCAATTTTTATTTTTAAGTGAAAATGCCTCATTTTTTGTTTTTTGGTGTGTTTCGAGTTAAATTTTGAAAATGGATTAATTCTACATTTTTGGAAGTTTTCTATCACTTTGGTATTTTGAATATAAAATTTTAAAAAATAATACAAATTTTGTAATTAATTTTTTTTAGGGTATTTTGATTAATAATATTCATTTATTACAACTATAATAAGTGTTGAAAGACATCTAGAAGGCCCAAATAATTACTCAATTTAAAAAAAATGGGTCGACATAATTAGAATACAATCAATAAATGAATTATAAAAATATATATACACCTCTAAATGGGGTTATTATATATATATATATATATGGAATAATAATATAATACACTTTTACTAATTAAATAACACATTCAAATTCGTTCATTACGGTGGTCCATGGACAGGTTCAAAAGGAGGAAACTAAGCCATATTAACAGAAGATTTATCCAAAATATTTATGGAATAACTTTTTCACCATGTGTTTAATATATAATATTTTTTTGGTGAATATATAAGATTATTTTAAAAAATATAAAGAAGAAACTCTATTATCATTCGGCCGTATACTAGGCCAAAAGTGCATCAAAATTTTGATAGAAAAATAGTGGTGGAAAGATGTCTCCCTTATTATCTATAAATAAGATCTTACACTTAAATTTCCGGATTTATATAATTATGTAGGGTATATGTTATGGTATTCACAAGTTATTGTCATAATTTCAATTTATTATCTATTTTAAAGTTTTTCCACATCCCTTTATTCTTGATGACCCCTTAAATAGAGGGATAATTTTTGAGTGATTAGGGAAGGGAGATGAACCCTTTCGTAATTCTTGAACCAGGTGCTTCAAATTTATTCAAATTTTTTATATTGAATGGTTTTAATTTATATTGGTGATAAATTATATTAATTTGGTATTGTTTTGGGTTTTAGTGGTATTTATTATTCAATGCTTTTTTGATGTTCTATAAACTCTCTTCACCTAGTGCACCTTATCTCGACCAAGTAGACTATGTTGGGTGCTGAGTGTCTAGTTATCTCTGACATGTGTGTGAAATCCATTATTTTCTTCTTAAATACCAATTAGAAACAATTATGTAAGGACCCATCCATAAATATTTCATAATACTAAGTTTTAGTAAATAAAATTAATTTATTTCACTTTGAGGACCATTTTAGGTTTATCGTTTTTGTGAATTAGGACATAACTATTACATAAAAACGTAAATATTAAAAATTAGAAACTTATAATTAATATCCATTTTTTTAACAAAATAAAACTATTTAAAATAAAACATGATTTATTTTCTATGAAAAATCATAACAACTTTCAACTTGAAATCCTCATTTCTCTTGAACATTCTTATACCCTGTGAAAAACCTGTTAAAACATATAATGAGAATAAAAATCCTAGTAAAGAACCTAAAAAATAAAAGAAACATTTATTCCATTAATATATATAAACTGATGAAAACATTTCCACAAAGTTATAATTTTCACCAATAAAACATAAGCTCTTTAGCTTACATCATGAAATCTTAAGTCTCCTATAAAACTCTATAGAAAACATAAATCTTAAAGGTAATTTGTGGAATCATTTTCATATTAATATTTATTTATTGTAACTATCATGGATACATAAGAAGTAATATTCAATGTTACATTTGAAATACCCACTGCAATATATTTCTTTAATGTATTAAGGGAAACCCTACCAGTTAACTATATATTATTACCCAATGCATGAAGAGCTATAATGGCCTCAACCACCATCAGTTTATCACAAAACCACATGTACTCATAAAAAATACCCAATAACCAAAACATAATAATAACAAATAAATCATACATAAAATAAGAATAACGTCTCCACTTTCAAATTACTTTTCATTTTTACAAAGTCATGCACTCATAAATGAAAGTAATTTATTTGAAAAAAATTGTAAAAATTATATAAAAATCATTAAAAAAAGTTAAAGTTCCATGAATTCCAGATATTATTTTCATGGTGTATATTTTAAAAAACATTTCTTTTGGATTTTGTAAAAATAGTTAAAATAGTAACTTTAAAAGAGGTTCTTAAAAGAAAGTACCTTACATTAAACCTGAAAAAGATCCCTTTTTGAAATTATTTTATATAAATTAAAACATTAACATTTAAAAAAAAATTATTTTCCATATAAATACATTCATAAAACACATATTTAAATCATTTACATTAAAGAGAAATATTTATAAGAATAAATCTTTAATTTTTTTAAAATTATGTTTTAGTTAAAGTGTTTCTTAAAAATATCACATCATTAATTTGATAATTAGTCAAATGAATAGATTATGTGTATCACCTATAAATACAAATAAAAAATTGAAAATATTATATAATATATTCAAAGTTAATTTCACTCATAATCTTATCACTACATAATTAAGAAGTAGAGGATTAACCCAAAAATGGAAATTGGGTTAAGAATTCCCTCACTAATTTGTAATAAGTTGAATCGTATGCCACATGAAAGTAAAAAATTTAACAAAACATCATATATAATGATAATAAATAAATTCATGATATAAAATTTCAATGTAAATCTATATGCACTTGAAAAAATAATAGTGTTTCATAACATCAAAATAGGCTTCAATGAAAGAAAATTTAGATGAAGTCCCTTACTTTGAGTTTGACTCATCATGTACAATCATTATATTCTAGAATAATAAACCTAGGTAAATTATTTAATTTTGAAAGAAAAGTTTTAAATATTATTATTCCTTTTATAACATATATTATCATTTTCCAACAATTATATAATTATTTAAGTTCAAGTCAGATGTTTTGACGATATTCAATACTTGAGTCCAAAATGAATTTGGTATGATGCCAATAGTCAATGTGGTCGTTAGTACATCATCTCTAGAATAATATTCATGAAATAATTTCCAATTTTATATACAAATTTAACTTCTAAATAAATCCATTAAACACACACATATATATATATATATATATAACTAAGTTATAGTAATGGAGATTGTAAATAATACGTACGCATGTGTAATGTTTCTATTTTTCAATGACCATTATGGAAAGAAAGTAAGTATTATATTATCTTAAAATAATAATCATAATATAATAAATACAATTTAAATAATTTAAATATATTTATATATATAATCCATGTGATGTGGTGATGAAAAATGAATCACATCACTTCGTGGAGGCGATAGTTCACACGTACGCATGAACAACGTTATCATTTTTATGTTCATGGAAAGGTAATAACATAAATTATATATTATATTTTCATAATCAAAAATATTTAATGAATATAATATATTAACATTAATCCCTTTATTATAACAAGTCTTGAGAAATAGTGATGGAAAATTTATTGAATCGGTTCGTGAGGCGGTAGTCCATCGTAAACACGAACGATATCTTCTTTTCCAATTTTATAGAAGTGGAAATGGATTTAGGTAATTATATTAAAATAATAATATCTCACTATATTTATGATATTTTATATATTATTTCTTCATGTTTTAATAATATTTTAAGTACGTTTAAGAAGAAATAAAACAGAAATACTAGATTAAAAAGAAACCTCTTCTTCAGACGATCTCTTTTTCATAACACCTTAATACCACTAAGGGCGGCGTTCTGCCTAAATTAAGAGATCTAATAGGTGGGGAGGGATTATATAATATTATTTGGGTTGATATATTCTATATAAAATAGGTTTTTATATGTTTCAAAATTATAAAAAGTGCTTCCCTTTTATAAGAGAGGAGAGGGGCACTCTTGGAATTATCCAAAATATTAAATTAATATAAATTAATTTTATATTTAAAATGAATAAAAAATTATTTATTTAAAATATTGTATGATTATGGGTATAAAAAAATTTAACCAATGAAAATAAGACAATTTTTTTATTTTTTAATCCTTATATTTTTGTTTTAACCCTTATTTATCCCCTTTAACTCTTGCTGTGATATCATGTAAGTTACACTTTAAGGGTTAATATAATTACTATAAAATTGTAAACAATAAATCAATGAGTAATTTATGATATTTTAAGACTTATCCCAATAAATTTTATGAATTTACGTTTTTTATAAACTTTATATCATTTAATAAAATATTTTATATTTTAAAATATTATTAATATCAACTTTGGCATTATTCATTAATTGAATTTTTAAAAATAAGATAACAAAATAATATATTCAAAACAAATATTTAAATAAATTAATAACAATTAAAATTAATCTAAAAAATTCATGGATGAAATTATATCAAACTATATTTATTTTAATATTTCTAATAAATTTGTTTTGATACTTCCATTAATTAAACAATTACTGCATCATCAATGTGCATGCCTTTTATTTAATTATTTATTCAATAAAATTTAAAAAATAAATTATCATGATGAAGATAAATGTTTTATATTTTATGATACTATTTATAGTAAAAAATATTACCTATATAACACCATATTAAAAATACTTCCCTTGTTAAAAACAAAATTATGACAAGATTGAGTTCTCATTGAATAAAATACTATAATAGATTAGAGTAATCCAAGTGGCTCCAAGAGCTCATAAAATAGGCCCTAGAAATTGTTTTAGACAAAAAAAAATAAAATTAGTAAAATTTTAAGGATAATTTTTTAATATTTATATTATTATTTTTACAATTAATTTCAAGATTTACCCTTAACCATGATAAAAAAATTACTAAAATTACTATTCACATTATCCAAAAATAAAAGGGACCTATTTACTAAATCTCAACCATTTGATTCTAAATATGCAATCCATTTTTCAAATATGAAAAAACATAATTTGAAAAAAATAATTATCAGATTAATCATGTTGATTAAACATGATAACATGTTTTTAAAGTGAAACATTCAAAAGATTGATATGTTTTCATATCGAAATTCATTATAAAATAAATAAAATTACTATAATGGTATTAATAGATGCATTATTGATCAAATTTTACATTAATCCAAATTTAAAATATAATTTTACATTATAAAATATTTAGATGAAATGTATTTTTTTAATTAAAATGCATTATTTTTCACTATTCATCAACACATGAAACATATCAGAAAAATAAAAAAAACTAAAACAAAGTAATTTTTTATATTATTATTCAAAATATTAATTTTTTTACTATATAATTTATAAAATTCTCAATGACAACATATAAAATTAGTGCGCCATAAAAAAGCGGTAAAACTGCCTTTGGAGAAAAATACATCTTTTATACCTAAAATTGGATTTTTTTCGTATATAATTTATATAAAACACATAAGATGAATTATTACCATTATATTTATTATATTATATATAAATTTCAGTAATATAATACATCAAGGGTGATTTTTTCATTTATTGGTATAAAATACTCTTCTGCACATTTAAATTGTTTTTGCAGAAAAACATTTCCTTTTATCTGAAAAAAGGATTTATTTTAATTTATAATTAATTGGTCAAAAAATAATTAATTATATATACATTTGTAAACCATATTGTTCATAATTCAGTTAATCATTTCCATTCCCACCATTCTAATGGATATGTTATAACAGATACATTTAAATAATAATATTCAGTTGTGTAATTATGCTCTGTGTGGCGTATCACATATTCCATCAAACATAGTGTTTCATTTTAAAAAATAATGATGCTAAAAATTACATATTGGGATTTTAATATTTTTTTAGGAATATTTTACGATTTTTCATAGACAAAGGATCTGTTTCCATTTTTTCCATTAACCAAGGCAGATTGGTATGTTGATTGAGGAGTCTTTCACTTATCATTCCATTAGAATATAGGTAAAATGATTGTTAATACTATAATGGAATCTCAAAAGGTAATCCAACCATAACCCTATAAATTTATCTAAAAATATATATTTTTAACCTATTTCTTATATGTTCACTTTTGTGTTTAAAGAATCATAATAATAATAAAAACCATTTTCCTCTAATTTTTAGGTACAAACTTAACTATTGTGCACTTCTCTCTAGAGAAGACCTAGTTTAACCACTATAATTCACTCTTACTTATGGGATAATTTATTTTTACAAAACCTTTTACAAGGTACTTTTAATCCTTGTAACCATTTTTGGGGAGGTAGTGCCAATAATTTAATTATAAATATCTTATTTTTTTCAAATTAGAATTATAAATAAAAAACGGATTTTATTTTTTACTCACCCCACAAAATTATGAGGCTGATGATAAAAGTGTTATATATATACAATGGTCTATATTTCCAAAAGACATATATTCATTTAAATCTGATTTCAAGGATCTCTAGAAAGACCTCAAACCATCCATGCTATAATCCTCAGCCAAGGAGGTCATCTATATCCTAAAATACTTTCAAGAGTTCAATTAATATTTTGCAGAGTTAGAAAATGTCCCCACCCATAAAAACTACAAAAAAGACATCCAAGAGGTGGTAGAAGTAATTTAATAACCTTATACACCTCACATTTCTGATTTTACACCCGATGTTCTCATAGAGAAATAAATGTTACTAGTTAAAACACTTGGCTGGATGACCAAGACTTGAATTCGCTTGTTTTTATTATTCTTAAAATTAATATTAAAAATCACCCTATTTTTAAAAAATGTAGAATATTCAATGATAGATTGTTCCTTAGATAAAGAAAAGTAATAGGAGATTATTGTATTTGAAGAATGATTGATGGATTTTCTTCCTATCTAAAAGAAACCAGTTATGGAAAAATCATTAAATAATAGGATCTCATGGATGAGGCACTCAAGCGTGTATATTATTCCCCATATTTAATTTCTTTTGATTTATTATTTCATAAAATACCAAATAACTATTTTTTTATAGAATATTTAGCACCAGTCAACCAGAATTTGGCTATATAAATTGAATAGAAACCTGAAATATCCACCATTGATGATTATATAAAGATAGATTTTATAGAAAAATGTTCCCCATCATTATAAATAAGTTAGTGTATAAGTGGTAGTTGAACCAAAAGAGGAGGAACTATATCTTATCCTACCCTAAAATTGAAATACACACCTCATTTACAAGGGAATATATTCGATACACTTTATCCATGGGGATCTTGATAGGGAAGGAAAGAAGATTCAAGTTGTAAGAAAGGTTATATAGTGGTTCATATCAAAGAAACTCCACCCATCATCAGAATATGGATAATAGTTGGATATAATATCTGGAGGTGGTCAAAACTGTGAGCCCAATTTGGGGTTCAAGAATGATTTATCCTTATTTTATTTCCCTTTCTGATTCTATTTTTAATTTTTAATTTCAATAAATTTCTTATGTTTTTGTTTCTACTTTTACTTGTAAGTTTTCAGTGAGCAGCAAGAAAGAGACTAACTAAAAGATTCTTCTTCAAATATAAAAGGTTGTTTTTCCATCCCAATTAATTTTTAATCTCTTATCTTCTTAATTTTTACTTATAATATAAAATATTCACAATTAGTACATAATATAAAATAATTACGAGGGAGGTAATCTTTATAGAGTAGGATTTTCATATTTCTATTTTTCAATTTTTATGACTTTCCAAATTTTTGGTGTGTTTGATTTTAAATTTTAGTATGTTTTTGAAGCTTGTGAACTAAAATTATTATCTTTACAATTTTTTAAACCCATATAAATGAGTTAACCATTTATTCAATGAAACCAAATTTAAATTAATGATGAAAATAATTTTTTAAGCTTCAAAACAGTCTTAATTTCATGAAGAGACCTGTGATTTTTTAATCTCATGCCACATATCACTATGTTTATCTTTAAAATAACCTTTCTATGAGATTTTTTAATCTTTTGGACATATTATTTATCTTCACCGCATTTCTTGTAGGAACCAATCCATGATTTATTTAATCAAAATTTAATTTATGTCTATCAAAACCTAAGAGATTTTAGGTTCTTGTATTGAAAATGATTGGTGAACTTATTTAATTTTAAAATTTATTTTTCATGAAAATAATTTTTATATTGACCTAACTATACATTTAATCTATTTATCCATTATTTTTCATGAACATCCTATTAGTTAGCCACATTACAGTCCATTTTTATATCCTACCTACTCTAGGAAATAAAATTCCACAATCTAATTAAATTAAAGTGTGGGGGATATTTCTTGTGGAGTGATAAATCATTTATTTGGATTATTTGGGAGGAAATTTAAAATCTAAAGCATTTTTTCCTGCTGTAATTTTTTTTCTTTTCTGAATATTTTGAGAAGATTTCTGAACAATTAATAGTCTATAGATTCAAGAAAAGAATTCCAAAAAATGTAGGTTCTGGGCATAGTGGAAGCATTTGGTGGGTCATACCCAACTTTTATTTTCTTCCTGATTGATGATTAATCAAATATTATACACAACATTTAATATCATGATAAAAATAATTAAATAAAATAATATAGAAAAGGGATATAATGTTGGAACCAAGCACCAAAACATCACATATTATTTATAATTAATTTAATTAATTAATAATTATGTTGTGGGAATTCATTACTCATTGATGGATCTGAAAAATGATATGCATTTTAACTTCACTATGTTATATGAATCAAGATTTTACACCCTATAGTGGTGATCCACATGTGTTCCAAAAGTCTTCTAACTTCACTGTAGGAATCTCTAGGTTCTAGCACGGTAGATCTTATCTCTTGTGCCATCTGCCTTTGATTACCATGAGAATTATTTTTAAATCATTCCCTTGATCAATATGGACTTAAGATTGGGAGGTGGAGGAAGCTCAGTCTCGATTCTTGGGAGTTTTCTTGTAGAGGTATCACTCTAGGGAATGATAGGATTCTTTCTTACTGACATTGTGCACAATACAAAATGAATTGGATATCTTGAAAAATAATATAATTGGGTTTATATACAGCTAGGGTTAAAATAAAATAATTTCACAAGCGCCTTTTATTATTTATTTAGTCCTTGAGGAACCCCATGTCAAAGAATAATAATATTATTTCTATTATTTCTCTTCATTTTATTAACTTGCGAATTAAATTAAAGATTATTTAATCAAATAATATTCAATATTTACTATTTCTCAATGAACTTGAAAAATCAGTCCATCATTCCTCCACAAAATTTATTGGAACATGAATAATGACTATTTATTTAATAAATAAATATCACTTCGTTATTTTCTAATAAATAATTAAATATTATATTCACTAAATAGAGAATAAATATTTATTAAAAAAATTTGCTCACTTTTTATTCTTTCGAATAACTGGTGACAAAATATATGAGATCAATAAAACATGAATAATTATTAAATAACTTGTAGGAATAATATTTATTCAACCTATAAATAATAAATAATAATATATTATTTAACTAAGATTATGGATACACTTAGTGTGTGACCATCAAGGCCTTTTTCTCAGTGGAATTATGAGAAGCAACCTAATGTACAAAGTTAGCATCTAGCAACCAGAAAACTCACCCATAGAGAAAAAAGATAATTTCGTAATGAAATTATACCTCATATATATGTTTACTATTTAATATAATCTCTTTATCATGATATCTCTAGTCAAGTAGGTTGCACACTCATGCCATCAACTGATATGCTCGATGCCTCTTTCTTTGAATTTTTGGAAAATGAACATTCTAATAGATCACCATGGTAATTTATTTATTTCATCTATATAATTTCCATGAAAGGGCCTAATATATCAAAAAATAATAATGAAAATCAGGGAAAATTAATTTCTTTTGCTATTCATTATTGCAATATTACTCGTAACACACCCAATGTATCCTACCTCATCGTGAATTTATGTCATCACAATTTTCATCAATACATATAAGTGTGTGACTTATAATACTGATAAATAATAATCATAATGTTTAAGGATCAATACACACATCCTCATATAAGAAAATCCAATGACACATATAAATGTGGATTTCCTACCAGCGATTCTTATTATCATAATATTTAACACTGTATATTACCTAGGTAGTACACCATGAGAAAGTGCTTCGAAGTCCTTTGAGTCTCCACCACTAATAGTTTGTATCATTTATGTCCCTCATAATATATCATCTAGGTATAGAAAATTGATTAAATAAAAGTTTCATAGGACTTTTGGGTTCTCATCATTGCAGGAAACTGCTATGACCTTTTATCATGATAGCTACTCTTAGGACATTATCACATAGTATGTCACATATAATAACATCATGATGTGATAAGGAGTTTATTGATATTAAAAACTATGAATATAGGTCATCATAAAATACATAGAATTTGGTTCTAGGGAACCAACTCCAACAAAAAAATCATTTTTATGAAGATGAAAAGAATTATTTTCATTTAATAGATGGAAAGGAAAGTTACCCAAGCTACTTGGAATGAAAGGAACCCTTAGAGCCTTAACATACAAAGTTATAAAAAATTAGAAAATATCAATCCAAAATTCAATTTTTTTGAAGTTAATTGAATGAATATCATTTTTTCTGCGGAAATGTTGATGTTGTGGGATATACACTTAATATTAAAACATTTTTAGAGCTGATTTTCTACTATGGATACTGAGGAGGAGACCATACTTGAGTAAAATTTATAATCATGCAATTTTGATTCAAAAATATCCAAATAACCTTTATTCTACCTCTTAATTTTTAATATATTTAACCTACAAACCAAAATTCACTAAAAACCCTAACATATCTTCATGATTAACAGAATTAATTGAATCATATTGGGTCAATATATATGAATTTATCAATCCTATAGTTACTATTTTATGGGTTTGGAGGATAAAAGCTTTGTTGAATATATACATTTTTTTATGAGGGAAAATTCACATTAGGTATTTTTTTGTGCATGGTAGGAGAAATGAAGTGGAAATTGATTGAATGAGTTGAATTTAAAATTTGAAATAATAGTTTTTGAGGAGCCATGATATCTATTGTTTCATGGTGTTAAATTGGTGGGTGTTAAAGTTATATGTTTTAAATCTAATTTGGTTTTATTTGGAAGCTTACTTATCCAATATTCCAAGTACCAATTGTGGGGAATTGATAGGGATGATATTTTTTATTTTTCATGTGTACTTTAATAAATATATCCCCAAATATTTTTATTTTTAAGTGAAATGGCATCATTTTTGGATTTTTGGGGTATTTTGAGCTAAATTTTGAAAATAGATCAATTTAAAAATTTATCACTTAGGTATTTCAGACATAAATTTTTCAACATCGATCCAAATTATGAAATTATTTTTTAGCGTACTTTGATTATTGGTATTTATTTCATCCAACTATATGAGTTTATAAATCAGCCTCATGAAGGCCGAAATAAATTACATAAATTATAAATCATTTTGGCTGATAAAATTGATATACAGTAAATAAATGAATCATAACTATATATATACCTCTAAATAAGTTGATTCTAGCAAGAGAGTAAAGATACCTCCATTAAGAATCTATTCTTTAAATATCACTTTAAAACTCATTTTTTAAGGTGGACCACGGGAATGTTCAATATAATGTAACTAAGCACTCTTTTTGGACATAAATATTTTATATAGTAATTTCGGTATAACATTCAAGAAGCAACACTATTGATATTAAAACTTATACAAGGTCAAAAGTGCACCAAATTTCAGTAGAAGGAAATTGGAGGGAAACATGCTTCACTCATTATCTATAAATAAGTACCTCTACATCCATTGTGTTTGAGAAGTAAAGAGGGGACTATGCTAGAGGAATTACATACTAGAGTGATGGTTTAATTTTCTTCTCGGTTTTCAACGTCTCCCACTTCTACTTTATTCTTTATGACCCATTGAATAGAGGGTTAATTATTGAGTGATATGGGGAGGGAGGAGAACCTTATCATTTACTTCATCAATATTTTTTTCAACCCTTTTCTTACCACATAAATTTAGTTTTTAAAGAATAACAAAAAAATACCATCTTTGGGATATAATTATAGCCTATTGATTCTTTGATTTTGATGGATCCTTATTGGATAGAACCTTTTGATTTGTGGTATCTGATGATTTAGATTAATGATCTGATAAATAAGGTTTTCATCTGGACTAGTGTGTCATCATGGGGTGCTCTAGTGTTGTTCAAAAATAAGGTGGATGTCGGTCTGAGGCTGTGTATAGACTATTGTAGGTTGAATTATGTAATGTACAAGAACTGTTACCCTATTCCAAGAATATATGATCTTTTTTACCAACTGATAGGGGTGAAATGGTTCTATAAGATCGAGTTACGTTCTGAATATCACCAGTTGATGGTGAAGGAGGGTGATATTCTGAATACTAATTTCAGATGCGGGTATGGGCACTTCTAGTTTATATTCAAGTCGTTTGGTATTTTGAATGCACCAGCTGTGTTCATGGGACTCATGAACTCTATGTTTCTTATGTTCCCAGATTTTTTCATCATCATGTTTATTGATGATATCTTGATCTACTTGAATTCATAGGAGAATCATACTGAACATCTCGGGACTATCTTACAGGTTCTTCGATGTCACTATCTCTTTGGAAAGTTTTCCAATTTTAATTTATGGACACTATTTATATGTTTCCTTAGTCATTATTGGTCTCATCATGGTGTAGCGGTGGACCCGTAGAAGGTTGAAGCATTTTTTTCTTGGGTAGCGCCCAAGAATGTGGTGAATTTTCGCAGTTTTCATGGTCTTGCAGTCTGTTATCGGAGGATTGTGTCTGACTTTTCTAAATTGTCAGCTCTATTGATGGGTTTTACTAGAAACTATCAATATTTTTTGTGGATTGAGTAGTGTCAATTTTTGTTTGGTTACCTAAAGGAGAAGTTGTTCAGTTCTCAGGTACATTGGTTTCTAGTGGAAGGGGTGATGTATGAGGTGTTTTATGATGGTTCCCATCTGGGTTTGGTATTTTTGTTGATGTTGTAGCAAGTAGTGATCTTTTATGGGTCTATGAAGTTATATCCCCATGAAGGTAACTATTCCACAATTGATCTAGATTTAGCAGTAGTTTTGTTCACACTTAAGTTGTGGGAGCATTACCTCATTAGGGAGCACTTTGTGGTCTTCGTGAATCATAAAAGATTGAGGTATATATTTTTCCAGCATGATATGAATCTATGGCGGTTAATGTGGATGAATATTCTTTAGGAAAATTATTTTTATACCTCCTTAAATATAGGGAAATGAAATATTGTTGCTGATTATTTGAGTATAATGTCACAGAAGGAGGTCTTTTTAGAATCTACGGTTTCAAAGGGAGTTATGGGGGGGGGGTTGTAGTCCTTACACTTAGATGAGATAGGGGGTGCCTGTAAGGGATGTTTGTTTTATTAGACAATGCAAACCTCTATAATGCAGTAGGAAGAGGAGTCTCAGAGTGGAGTCTCAGAGGTAGAAGTGATGTGGCGTCATATTAGTTATGGTGATGCTATGGTGGGATGGTTTGAGTATGGTAAGAATCGAATGTTGTTTCGAGGGAAGTTGTTTATTCCGATGGGAGTGTACAAGGGAGTCCTTTGTGAGTTTCATAGATCACCTTTAGTGGTATGCACAAGAGTTTCCAAGATATACCATGGCTTAAAGATGCAGTTTTGGTGGCTTGGGATAAAACAAGAAGTAGAAAAGTTTGTGGCAAAGTGTCTAGTTTTCCAGTAGGTAAAATGTGATCACCATGTTCCTGGTGATTTTTTAAATCCCTTTGATGTCTCTAGGTAGAAGTGGGATAATGTATCAATGGATTTCACCACAACATTACCTAGATTTCAAGGAGGCTATGATAGTCTATGGGGGATAGTGGATCTGCTGATGAAATCATCCCACTTCTTACTGATTAAAGAGTTAAGCGCAGTGAATTACTTAGTGAAGAGGTACATGGATGATATGGTTTGAATTCCTGGATTTCAAGGTCCATTGTCTCAGATTGTTACATGTGGTTCACCTCACAAGTCTAAAGGGGATTTCAAGATGGTTTTGGCATCCAGTTACTCCTTAGTACTGCCTTCCACTCTCATACATATGGGAAGATAGAGAACACTACCTAGAAGTTGGAGGCATGGTGGCCAGGAGGAGAGTACTTTGGAGCGAGAAATTCAAATTCCTACCCAATACTTGGAGTTTTTTGAATTTTTTTCATTTTATATATATTTTTTAAATGTGATTCTTGAACCTTTTTTTATATGAGATGAGTAGTTTACCCTTAGAAGTGTTATGTGCGGCGTGTTGTGTGATAAATTCCTGACGTATGGAAATGGTAGGATCTGACTCTTAATAAAGATGCATTAACAATGATGTGATTAAACTCATGCAAGTGTGTCAATTCCACCCATATTGGATAGTATCATGACATAGAGGACATAATTTTCCAATTTGCGTGTTAGGATAGTGTGGTTCATGTGCTTGTGTGGTGTACATTGTGGTTTTTTGGGTTATTAAATGTTGGAGGAGGAGTTATTGGATATGGAGGTTTCCACTCCAGCTTTTGATCAACATATGGTGCTTTATTGTTTATTTTTGATGTGTTTGGTTGTTGGTAGTGCTTCAGGAGTAGAAACATCCTTGATGGAATCTCATAGGGTGGTTGTTAGGGCCCCTTTTCCCTTCTGGGTTTGGTTTTGGATTCTCAAGGGCAATAATCATTTGAAAGCTATTTAATGTAATGGTTTGTGCCCTCCTAGTCCATTACGTTGCTAGTTTTTGGTTGTTGGAGTGTTTGGAGGAGGATTGAAGGGATTTTAAATAAGTTTAGTTACTAAATGCTAGAGGAATGGGGATTACACATCGTGTAATGGTATTACATGATGTGAAACCTTGTTTCATGGTTTGTTTAGAAATTGTCACAGCATGTAATATTTCAGGGTTTGAAAAATAAAATAAATCAAGAGGTGGTGCATTTTTTGGTAGAAGTAGACCTCATGGTATTATAAAACATTAAAGGGTATTACACGTTGTGTAATATCCCGATGTAGTAATATTTTAAAACATTACAGCAACTCATGTTTTCAAAAATCTTACGAGTACAACCCCCACTCTCATCCTAGGTGACCCGAAAATCATTTACTTGTGTTTTTGAGATCCCTTCAATGGGAATAAATCCTCAAGCTTCCATCATGGATATGTAGTGATCTTTATTCCATCTAAGGTGTGTTATTCTTCCATTTCAAAAAATTCTTTTGGATTGGTCTCTCTTTTCCTCCCTATCATCTTGCCATGCGATGGGGGGGTGTTATTTCTTGCCTCTAATGTATTCTTCTTCAGTCAATGATCAGTGTAGTGTTTCTGATGCATCCTTGGGTGGATGAAGATGTCATGGAAGAGGAAATTGAAGTACTATTTTGTAATCCATTACCGTGTGAAGAACATTGACACCAATTTTCGGTTGGGAATTTCCTTTCTTTCTCCTTGATTGTGCATCGTGTGGGGGATCTACTTTTTTTGCCTATGGATCATAGTTATGCCACACTAATCAAAGATAAGGACGAGGTAAATGAAATTGAAATGGTGTAGAGAGATCTAATTTTTATATATCTGTTGCTTTAATGTTATTTTTATGTTGTGAATTATATGGGCTAAATACCCACCCCCCCTAAAAATTGTGGTTATTGGAGGATTTGTTTACACACTAATATATTATGAAATACATGGTTTGTTTTTGGTTGGGAACATACATGTAGGAATTGGTTAATTATGTACACTCAAAAAGTGGATGTATTCCCCAATATTATATTGTTTCTGTGATAAACCCTAGATTAACAAGTGTAATTAAAAAAGGAATTCCTTGTTAAATCTAAAATTTTGTTTTGTCTGGTTTGTGGTATGTTGTGGTTTTGAGAATGGTTGTGTGTAGTGGGATGGATTGGGGGGTGAAATAGAATCTCAGGATGAGAGATTGATTGATTTTGGGATCAAAAAGGAGTTTTGTGTAGTAGGGATCTGATCAGGTTGTGTGGTTATGTGTTGCAGGTTGTGGTTGTGCATAGAAGGTTTTGGATGGAAGAATTTTAGGATGGATGGTGATGGTTGGTACTATTAATTCCCTAGAGTTTCTCCTAGAGTATCATGTAGAAAGTTTCACCCTGTATCTATGGATCGATATTTGTTATACCATGAATGGGTTTTAAATAGAGAGGAACTATGAATTCGGTTAATATACCATGGATCTCCTTCCTCTCTATGACTTTTTTGGGTTTCTTAATGTGTTTTGTGCTGATTAGTTTCTCGGTTAGTGATAGGATGAATAAAGTTTTGTTGATGAAGTTTGGAGTGGATTGTTTGGTTCAGTTAATGGAATAAATAATATAATTTCATAAATTAATTAGATGGGTTTATGGATTGTTTGGTGGCATTGTGCGTAAGTAGGTTGCAACAAAGGTGGTAGTCTTGTGAGTTGGTTGTGTTTGAAAAACCCATAGGATGGGCTGAGTGTTTGGTACCTTATATGTATATACTTTTATTCTCCTTGTGATTTCTATATTCACCCCACCCTAGTTGAGCACCATGTGTTGAACACCCCCATCACCATAGGGGAGGGTTTCTTTCCCAACCATCCAACTAGGAGGACGGATGGCTGGCCACCTGCTCTTCCCTACTCCTAGGCATTGGTTGCCCAAGTTTATTTAGGAAGGTTGTGGATTGTGAGTCCCAGGTGTGTGTGGGTGACTTATTCTTTCCTAGGTGTCTTTGGGATAAAATTTGTTGTGATTTCCCAGGTGTGTTTGGGATGAGATGAGGTTTGTGGCCAGGTGTTTGCAGGAGGGATATGATGTGGTTTATGGACCATGAGTCTAATGGTGAGATGTCATGTGTTTTGTGTCCCAAGTTTCTATGGGTGGGATGTGATGTGGTTGTGAGTCCTAGGTGTGATCCGACATGATGTGATGTGGAATGTTTGGAAGAGGTGAGAATTGTAGGACATTTTCCATTAGGCTGTAAGAGCGCCTAATCAGTAGGAAATTGGTATGGGGAACCCTATCATCGATGTGCATTATATCTTACATTATATAACCTGAATTTGTTGGTGAGTGTTCCTTTGGTGAGGTTGGGGTGGTTAGTATACCTTCTTAGGTGCTATTTTGGTTCTTCTTTTTTCTCACAAGGGAATTAGTATGATTCTTTCACATGTGAATGAGATACCTTGGTTTTCCTACAAAGTATAATTGTATACTCACCTTATGTATATAAAATGATTTCAATTTTCCTAGAGGATTTTGAGGATCATGTTGTACTTTACTATCTTAGATCTTGATATTTTTTATGTCACTGCATAGCTTTACTTTTGGTACATAAATTAGAGAATTTTGTATTTGTATTAGTTTTATTTTGTACATTCAAGTGGGATGCTTTTTTCTTTATTTTATACATTTTGTGGAGTTTATTTGTTGATGATCCATTATATCTCCCAATATTGTTTTTCTAAAAAGGGTAATTCCTCCTATATTGTGAGATTATACATCCTTGGTGCTAGTCACCGACCTGGGGCATACTGGAGGCAAGAATCAAGGTTAATTATCTCCCTTTATTTATTGCCAACTGAGGAGGGGTTTCTTTGGAGGGAGGGGGTTATGAAAAAGATTGAGCATGAGCAAACCTCTATTCTTTGAACTATATTTATTTTGGGAATTTCAATTATCCTATGTATCAGATTTAGATTGTTTATTCGATTTTTTACTATTTTTTCATGTTTCTTCCCCAAACATCCCCAAAAATATTAAATAGCCCATAATTCTTGTCCAATGATTCTTTAACCCTTGTATCTTGTTCTTTTCCCACATCATTCTTTAAAATCTTCATGATCAAATTATAAGGACCACAGCTCGACATTATCGAGTGGGATCGAGCAGGATAACACCTTAGATTCATGGTAGATTCACATATGATGAATGGATAGGTAATTAGAGGATGTATTGGGAATATTTATGGGTTTTGGGTGATTCCACCAGGGATTTGGAAATCAAGTGAGGCAGCGGGAGGCGTCATGAGTGATGACAGTGTGTACAGACCTCAACCGGTGGATCAAATTTGGATTTCTAGCCACCAGAAGTCCAAAATTAACAAAAAATGGTCTTACCCTTCAATTTCAATTGAACATAGGGTTTGATTTGACATGGAAGTAGTAGATCAAGGATCTGTGGAATACATCAGAGTTTCTATGAAAAACAAGACTACACATCGGTTTGTCTGAATAACACTTGGTGTGTAGACCCTTGGTATTGGTGGATAGGGTTTTCGAGTGATTTAAACATCAAAAAATTGTGTGGGACCCCCACATTTCATGTGAATCAGTGCTCGTGGTCAATCATCTACTATAGGAATACATTGACACTAGAATAACCAGGCACATGACCAGTATACAAGGACATGACCTGAAGGATACTGGCACAACTAGAAGATCATGGACTGACCTATGGTGGCTGATACACATCATCTATTCCCCTTACATTGCAGATAAGGATGCATGGCCAGATATCCATTTACTAGTGAGGGCAAGAATAGGTTATAGAGTGGGATCACACACTATGCAGGTCCCTTACACATTGTGTACCGCTTTTTTAGGAAACTTCAACCTCTCATATACTCTTTTTATAGACTATATGTTAGACCATGAGTAGATTATCCTAAGTGTTTTTTCTTGTAGAACTTAATTGTGGACTTCATGGTGGATTTTGATTTGTGATGTGAGGTGTTATAAGTGTGATGATTCTTTAGGCAGTGCTCAATTAGGTTAGTGATCAGACATGATCATTAGAGTGGTACCCCCTGTCATACTAGGGTGCGGGTCGTCTATCTAATAATTCATAACCCCCTCACACTAGGGTGTTGGTCATGTATTTACTAAGTGGTACCCCCATATCACAATAGAATGTGGGTTCTCTATATATTGAGTGGTACCCCCTATTAGACTTGGTCATGGGTTATCTATCTACTAAGTGGTACCCCTATAACACTTGGGAGAAGGTACTCAATCTGATCAGTCATACTCCTATCATGCTAGTATGAGGGTCCTACATAATCTTAGTAGTACCACCTATCATACTAGGGTGTGGGTACATTATTTTCTGAGTGGAACCCCCTAACACACTAGGTGTGGGTCCTCTATATAGAGATTATGACCCCTCGACTATGCATCCTGACGATGAGGTGTGGTCCCTCTATATAGTTACTTCTATGAATAGACCCATTATATGCTGAGAATCATTGATAGACCACTTAGAACTATTGGAAGACTCTTTTTGTTGGATAGTCTATGATATGAAGATCCATTTTCTCTCTCCTAGTGGGTTTCTTTTATGATCTTATATATCTATCATTGTTTTTGGACTTCATTTCTTTCTTACTATGGGTTGAGATGTATACATCTATCATGTATCATATTTCTTACCCATTAATTTTTGGTGGGTCCTACTGGGTATGTATATAATCACCCCTACATGGGATTTTCATTCACGTGTCATTTATTATAAAGATGAAATAGAAGTCAGTGGTGATTATAGAGGTGTATAAGGATACCCTGGTGGATTTTACTCTATGTGGTGGTCAAGGATTCGAGATCTAAAGTAAATCTCTCTCTATATTTACTTTTCCAGTTACTATCAGGTTGGAAAATCCTTCTTGTTGGGAAAGTATTTTACCGTTTTAAATTTTCATATTATGTTATTGTACTCTTGTATTACCTAGATGTTGTTATATGAATGATTTCTAATCTATATGTTACTGTATTTTATTTTATTCCTCTTCAATTCTACATGGATATAGATTTTTGTGTTGGTATATGTACTTAAGAAAATCCCTCTCATATTAGTTATTATTTTTTGTGCTTATCTCTTTCCCCTGGCCTATAGAGGTGGGCTTGGAGTGTTTGTGGATTGAGCCCCACTGGATTTGGTCTTGAAATATTGGTATCATAGTTGGTTCATTCCTTGGGACAGTTTTCGAAGTTATCCCCTTATGAGGATTTTTAGGGACATAGAGAAATAGTGTCAAAGTTTCTCGATAATGGCTATCAAGATTTAGAAACTAGTGTTAGTGTGGCAGTCGATGTATCCATACATAAGGACTTTGATCACCTACTTGTCAACTTAGTATACTAATAGATTTTTTAGGGAACATTGGTATAAGAATCATATAGGATTGAGTCTTTGAAAACCCCTATTGAGTTAGTTCCCCATATATATATATGTCCATTTGACCATGGTATTCCTTGATTGAATATTTAGGATGCCTTCACAAAGATATACAACCAGGTTACCAATTTGATATCATGATGATGATCCAATTAGTGATGAGACCTCAATTCGTGGGCCATTGCATGAGATATTTCCTCTAGGTTGATAGGTAGAAGCACCCCTTATTGTAGATATGTAGATAGTACTAGAAAATAATATTAAAGAAGAACGCATACTTAGCACACTCCATGAGTTTGAATTCCAGAGGCTGCTAAGGTTATGCCGTGATCTATATCCCCAAGTGGTGGAGGATTGACTAGAGATAGTTATCTGAATTATCAGACTTATCCTAACATTGAATAATCAGGTGGTTGTGCAGGTAGTTAGTCTTTTCCCTAGAGTAGCTGGGATTTGGTGCATTCTAGTCACATAGATTCATGATGTGTTGACACTCTCATGGGACTACATCCATCAGTTATTTTATGAGGAGTATTACCCCTCATGTTTACACTCAATTCGGATTTAGTAGCTTCTAGATATGAAGAAAGGAGGGAATATAGTTTTTTTATTATACTCTTAGATTCACTAACCTCACACGGTACTCCCTCAACATGATTAGATATGGCTACTTCTAGGAATTGAAGTTTGAGAATGGTATCCATAGAGACATCCATGACCGTGTGGTACCCCTATCAATTCCCACTAATGCCGGAGTGTTAGAGTGGGTGATGGTGGTTGAGAGATTCCTGACAGAGGGAAACCATGTAGTTGGAGCTTGTAGTGGGAATCATGGGGCTGAGTCATCTGTAGTAGCTAGCATGTGCTAGTCGGTAGGGTCTCGACTTAGGATACCTCCCCATGTCCAGACTCCGACACATGGTCATGTGGAAAAAGGACTGTGTAGAGGTATAAGTTATCCCAAAGAGGGTTGGTGCTATGCATGTGATGGTAATGAACCCACAACAAGTGATTTCCAACCTAACATGCTAAGGAGGGTAGACCTATAGTGGATGGACCACGATGGCAGTGGTAGTGTCTGGATCATGGACCTTGCTGGTGAGGGAAGGGTGTCCCCTAGGGAGGCGGAGTTGGAAGAGGAACATGCGTATCTTACCAAGAAATATTTATGGGTGGTGGATGACATTATGAACTAATTCCACCACCCCCACTAGGCAACCCACCTCAGTCTCAAGGAGTTGGAGATCAGAGTCGTGTTCAACTGCAGGCTATAGAGGCATATGACCTAGTATCTCATGATATGATTAAAGGTATGATATGTGTTTATTATGCTCTTGATTAAGAACTAGTATACATTGTTTTGAGTCATTACTTAGTCTATTTACTCCTTGTTAAAGAGAAAAATATCCCAGTTGATGTTTTATCCCATTAACGTTTCTTTGAGGATCATATAGGGAACACTTGTTCGATATATTTTATCTACCCATGGTCTGATCTATTGCATGGGGGAGATAGTTTCTCATGGGACATTTTATTCATCATAATGAGACCTTGAGAAATCATCTTCGGTATAGGATAGTTTTCCATGATCTGATAACATATTTATTGCCACTAAAAATGAGTCATATTCCTTTTCCTATAAGTTTCTTCAATAATTTTTATTCATTCATTTGTTTAGTATTTTATAAATATCTTCCTCATAGATGTTCTGGGACTACCTTTGTGGGAGGAGATGGAGTTTTTCATCAACTTTCACCCCAAGGATTCTCTAATATCTTCTGTGGAATATTTTATGGCCCCTAAAAAACTATGGTATAATCTTTATAGTTGGAGGACCTTTGATAGAAGGGTTTTATCATACCTAGTGTGTCCCCTTGGGTAGTTGTGGTTTTGTTCATGAGATGGAATCTTATGGATTTGTATGGATTATCATCACCGGAACTTGGCCACGATAAAGAAAAAGTAACTATTTTCATGGATTTATGACCTATTTTATCTATTGTGAGGCATGATATGGTTCTCTAAGATCTATCTTAGGTCTGAATATTACCAGTTAAGATTTTGCGAGGCTGATATTATGATGTTGGAATTCTGATGTTGATATGGATACCGTGAGTTATTAATTATTCCTTTTGGTTTAATGAATTTCCCTGATATATTTATGACTTCGATGAAAAATATATTCCATCCATACTTAGTATAATTATTTGTTTTCTTCATTAATGATATACTCAAATACTTTGCGTTAGATGAGGGTCATGTAGAGAACTTGAGGGTGGTCTTAGATTTTCTTCAGGAGCACCATATTTATGGTAAGTTCTTGAATATTAGGTTTTGAATCCATGAATTTCACATTCAAGGGAAGGTCATTTATGATTATAGACTAGTTGTGGACTTATCCATGATCGAGGCTGGGCCAGTTTGGGAGCCACCCGAGAGCATGTTAGAGGTGATGAGTTGTCTTGTCTTGGAAAGGTACTATATGAGGTTTGTGGAAATATTCTCCAGGATTGCATCCCCTTTGAAATCCTTGGCATATAATGGGTTTCCATTTACTATTATATATTAGTTTCAATGATCCTTTGAGTATTTGAGGTTGAGGCTAACAAGTTCTCCTATATTAAGACTATTGGAGGAGGCCATAGAGCACGTGGTGTATTGAAATGCCTTTAGAACTAGGCTCATCTCTGTGTTGTTTCATTTTCAAGAAAATATTACATATGGGTTGAAGAATTTGATACCCCATTAGAATAACTACATGACTAATGATCTAGATTCAGCATCAGTAGTATTATATTTGAGGATGTGGAGGCACTATCTTCTAAGAGAGCCCTTTGTTGTTTACTTAGACCATCCAAATCTTAGGAATGTAATTACACAAAGATACCTAAACCTGATGTAGATTCACTAGTAGGAGTTCATGGAGGAATATGAATTTGAGATATTATATACATCTTGGAATGAAAACATAGTGGAAAGTTCCCTAAGAAATAATTCCTTGGCATTTTTTGGTTCAGGAGGTGTCTGAGTAGTTGGATTCCTTATAGCTAAACCTGGTTGATGATAATGGTTAATATTTTCTTTAATAAATGGTGTTGAATAATCTATTACTTTAGTGATAGAGAGGACTAATTGGGATACATCTACTATAACGTATTACATGACCAAATATCCTCATTTTATTTACCAGATGTATTTTCTAGAGGGAATCACGTCATCCTTTTAGAGGGACAAACAATAGTCCCATTCATAATGATGGAAGAGGAGATGAGAGAGTTTCACACATATCCTCTAGTTGTACATATAATGACCCAATCATAACATACATGGATAGTATATCACTTTTTAGGAAGACTTAAAATATTAAATAAATATATTCCCAAATACCATATTAGTTTAGTCCCTTTAGAAACACGTAACCATAAACACTAGTACCTAAGTGAGCTATATTATCTCCCACTAGGTTGTCCAAGACTATCACCCTTATGACACATATCATGCATAAAATATATCTTCATAAAATTGGGAATGAAACATAAAAATGGGTGGTCTAAAATTCTCATTAAATGTAAAAAAGGGAGATATGTATACATTAACATGATAATAAGGGTATGAGAAGGTGATCACAACATTTTATGATTATACCATGCATATCAAAGATCATAAACATGAATTGTGATATAAATATTAGCAGTTCATAAGTCATGAATGATAAGGGAGATAAGATGATGATCCATAAAGGAATAGGACATGGAACCCATGGAATACACATAAATATATAAAATTCTATGTTAAGTCTACCTACCAAGTCCTTCATAACATGTTAGTTTTGGGATAATAACCCATGTACCTACTTCGGTCATAGGATGTCCTCCTGTGTACCCTCTTATTTTGGTTTTGGGATACCCTCATGTTTACCCTTCAATTTTGTTTATGGGATTCCCTCCTATGGACCCTCTTATTTTGGGTTTAGGATGCCCTCCCACATAACATCTTATTTTGCACTTGGGATGCCCTCATATTTACCCTCTTATTTTGGGCGTAATATTCCCTCTTGTTTTAGGATTGGGATTCCCTCCCGTGTATCCTCATGAGTTCATAAAAAATATTATTACCTAATTCATTGGAGGAGATATGTTTCCCACCCATCATATAATAAAATCATACATACATGTGCCACAAGATAAAAAACATTCATCATATCTTGACCCATGAAACAAAATGGGTTTTATAAACATAAAATCATAATCCATGAAATGAAATGGGTATCATTATTATTTCATCACATCATAACCTATGGAAGATAGATAAGTTTCCTATTCATTTCATTAAATCATAGCTCGTGAAAATAAGCAGGTTTCAAAAGCTTATAAACTATGGAATAGAAACAGGCGTCATAATCATCATTCCATTAAAACATAAAATATTCATGAAAAAATATTAATTGAACCATTGGACCATTTCCTAGAAGGGAATGAACAACACAAAGGATGTCATCATAGATGGAAAATAATTTTGATATATCTTTTGAAAAAATTTATTAGGAAAAATATACTTTCTTCATTGAAAATGGATGTTTAAAACATAAAACCTTTTGAAATCCATTTTCCTAGAAAATATTTTGAAAACATAAAAAGAGATATTGAAATCATTTTGAAAAATTTTTTCCTTGAAAATTTATAAAACAATGTTGACCACATTTTGAATACATTTTTCATTGAAAATAATTTGAAAACTTATAAAATAATATATTAAATCATTGAAATCATTTTCATTAAAAATGGATTTTAGAAAACATAAAAATGTGGTTTTAAAAATCAATTAAATTACTTGTTAAACATAAAAAAAATTTGAAAACATTTTTCATTGAAAATAACATTAAAACCAAAAAATTAACATAATATTAGGAATAAAAATTAAAAAAATTAATTTTTAATCTTGTAAAGGAAGATTCAAGGGAATGACTATCAAGATAGAGGGTCAATCTGTACATGCCAAACATTCTTTTTATAATATAAAATGTTTACAAAAGTGCCTCAGCTAGAAAATGACAAGAAGATTATTTTTTAAAAACATTTTTTATGGAAAAACATGCGTAAAAATATCTTTTAGAGATCATAGGATAATAATAAAATATTATTCGTAACACTTTTAAAAAACATTGTTTTGAAGGAACCTGGATTTCTGACCAAAGAGAGTGGTAAATTCGTTCTTTATTAAAAACACATTCCTGAAAAAATTATGTACCAAAGAGTGGAATAATTGTACCATTAAAAGGACATAACACGAATAACCATAGGTTAATAAAATTCTTGAGAGTTCTTGTTAGATAGATCATAACATTTCAACAATGGTATTATAATCAAAAACAATTTTTATAAATGGTGATATTATAGCAATAAACCATTGCCAATTTAGTAACGTTGAATCATAAAAAAATGGAAAGAAAAAAATTAAATGAATATTAAAATATCATTAAAATAATTATATTCATGATATAACATTTCAAAATAATTATATACAATACATATAAAAATATAGGTGCATAACATGCAATGTGTCTTAGAGAAGAAAAATTGAGAAACAATTACATTACTAATTAAGTAAATGTTTAAACATAAACCCCATGAAAGGAAGATAATCCAATGGATATATAAATAAACTTACATTTAAGTATTATAATCACAAAATAAATCCATGGTTTGTATAAACCCCACACAAAATAAATGAGTGGTGAATAATTCATGAATCTCATGAAAATAAAAAATGAGATGAAATTGCCTTACCTTATGTCTTGAATCTCTTCACACTAGTTCAAAAACATTGAATAATAAATATATGTTTAAAATACATATTATAAGAAAAAATATTATTATATCTAATAAAATATCTGGTTTGATTATTTCATTATATTATCCCCCTATTAATAATTCAAAGATAAGGTTTCACTTCGGGTAATATCCACTTTTTTTACATGTGTTTAATTTGTTATATTTTTTGTCCACATACAAATATCATGATTTCCATAATTTTAAAAATGATATAAATATAATTTATAATCAATATATATGCATTTTTAATAATATATATGATATATAAATATGAAATGGAATACACCGTTCTTGGAGACGGTAGGCCGTACTTACGCATGAACAATGTTTCTGTTTTTGTTTGTAATATTGAAATAAAGTAAATGAAATATATGTATATATATTTATAATATATTTGTATTAGAATTATTATGTTATATTTTTCATCTATTTTCACTAAAATAATACTTAATAAATTCCATTTAGTTTGTGAACAAATCAGTTCTTTTTGAGGGGGTGGTAGTCCACACTTCCCAAAATGAAATTGTCGTATTTACACATAATGGAAAAAAGGTAAGATTTATATAATAAATTCAGAACTATAAATACATCATATATATAATATAAAACATATTTTTTTATCTTAATTCTCAATTGTGATAGGTGGTTAAGGTAAAAAACAACATCATTTTGTGAGAAGGTAGTTCTCCACACACAAGAGTGGTAAGTTCGTTACCCATTAGATAGAAGTGTGTGTAAGTGAAAATAGAACACTTAGAATAAAAATATATTAGTATATTTAGGATAATTTTTTCAATTTGATCATGTAATAATAATAATTTAGGTGGTGTAGAAATAAAATAAATGAAAGGAGTTTCGGGAAGGATGTTACCTCTTCTTTGAGTAACTCATTCTAGTTTGCACCAAAGGGATTCCTTGGGAAGATTTCATCCCAAAGAGATGCCTCAAAGAGGAAGGGAGGGATTTTTGGAATTGAATTAAGTAGATTTTTTCTTAAAATAATTGGCTTGATAGGTGTGAATAATGGGTGGAAGTGGTGTCCATTTACAGTGGAGGTAAAGGACACACTTGTTATTTTTTGAAAAGAATTGTGTGTTCCCCAAATATTACTTATTCCCAAAGTGTAAAATTATATAATTTTATAACCATAGAGGGTTTTTGACCTAAATATTTCCATAAATATATTTTACTAGTTTATAGGTCATTTCCCCTATAATATTAAGGTTTAGTCACTTGTTAAGCTTAAATTTACCTTAATCATTGTAATTAATTTTATTCACTTTCACTAATTTTTTTGGTCAAAAATTAATTTGATATTATATGACTATAAATATTATAATTATTACAACCATTTATGTATGTTTTTCAAAATTCAATACACATAGGTTGAAAAATTAATTTTAGTGATAATATCACAAGTGTGATGAGAAATTGGGGTTTTAAAGTGAGATTGTTCAAATGTTCATTAAGCTTTTATATCTAAATTCAATATAAAAATGATTCAAATTACATAAATTAGATTAATATATATACAATTTATAATTTTTTATTTTAAAACCTACATAAAATATTATTTTACATGTATAAATAAAATTGACAAAAACAGTTTTTAATTAAAATTCAATATTTTTCACTATTCATCTAAAAATGAAGTCTCCCAGAAAATAGAAAAAATTAACCCTAATCTAATTTTGACATTATAAATTCAAAAATTAATATAACTTTATCAAAACTAAATTTCTAAAATTCCCTAAATTTAATATTATTATTTTTCATAGATGGACGTAAAAAAGAGTTATTTTTAGAAAATAGTATTTTTAAACATATAAAGACTTTACCAAAAAGTATATATTTCATTATCAATATGTTTTAATTATATGAAATCATTATAAATAACATTTAAAAATTAGTTATTACTATTCATATTACCGAGTTTAATGGATAGGTTATAATTACCTTGTTTAAATAATTATAATAACAAAGTGTTGTTTCATAGAAACTCAATGTTATGAGTAGCACAAGCCAAGTCAGTGTTTCATATAGCGTATTATTACCATGGTGTAGTGTATAATGAAATTATGAATTACTACTTTAATATGAAAAACTATTTTTAGTGTTGAATGAAATTATAAATATCAAAAAGAATAAATTAATTCAAAAAAATCACAAAAATATCAGGGTGTTACAGTACATATCGATGTAGGGAAGATATAAAGAGACCTTCAATTGAAGTTTTGGTGGGATGGAATAAGGTGGATTAGGGCTGAGTTTATCTATCAGTGCCTCGCATGTCAGTTGGTAAAGGATTAGCACTATGTTCCTGTTGGTTTGTTATAGCCTCTTGATATCCCAAAGTGGAAATGGGTCAGAATATCCATGGACTTTCAAATAGGGATTCTACATATAGTGAGATTCCATGAATCCATATGGGTGATATTTTACCAAATTACAAAGTTGAAGCATTTTGTTTTTATCAAGGATCATAGTAAGGTGTAGATTTTTTGGAATATGTGCATGGGGGAGATCATCCACCTTCATGGGCTTACCTTGACAATTGCCTCTAATCGTGATGTTCGATTTTTGTAATAGTTGTAGAGAGGCATAAAGGAGGAATTTGAGACCTATATAAGGATGATTTCATTATTTCACCCCTATAAATATGGATAGACTAAAAACACTACCCATGTGCTTAAAGATATGCTGAGGAATTTCTTGATAAAAATTGGTTGGAGTTGGTTGGATCACTTTCTCTGGGTCAAGTTTTCTTATAATAATAGCTACCAATATAATATCATCATGGAACATTTCAAGATAGTATAAGGGATACCCTACAAGTTACCCTTATATTGTCCTGAGATCGATGATGTGTCTCTTGTTGGGACATGAATGGTGAAGTTAATGACAGAGAAGGTCCAGGTGATCTATGAGTGGATGAGTATGAATTAGAGAAGGAATAAATATTTTATAGACCGATTTTGTTAGTCTATAGAGTCAAAATAGGGAGACCATATTTTCTTAAGAGTCTCCCCATGATGAGGATTATGGAGATTTTTTCAAGGAGGTTGGCTATCCTTGAGGTTCATCAGGCCATTCATGATATTTCATAGGGTTGGTGAGGTTTCTTATTGCCTCTTCTTATCCCACAGTTGGAGCGGGTGCACAATGTATTCCATGTGTTTCTACTGACAAGATACATGGTGATCTCATGCATGTTATGGACTAGGGAGAGATAAAAATCAAAGATAGAGACACTTTCATGGAGCACATGGTGGTGATCAAGTATTGGTAGGAGAGGATCCTTCATGGATAGAACATTCCCTTGGTTCATATGTTGTGGCATGATAGGAGCATGTAAGAGAGATCCTAGGAGCGGGAGAGCCAGATTCAAGCTTAGTACCCCTAGATTTTGTTTATTTTCTACATTTTTAGGATGAAATTATTGAATTAGGGAATAATTTGGAGACCCTATTTTTTCATTATAACATTATTAAATATATCAAGTAATATTTTTGAAGCTAGATGTTGTAATGGTATGCGATTTTGAGGACCGATGTGCTCAAAATTAATTTAATAAAAATATTAAATACATTTTATATCATAAACACACAGTTTTTTAGAAATAATTTAATATCCACCAATATAACTGTTGAATTATAATTCTAAGACCATGGTTGAATCAATATCATGGGTTTTACCCCAGATACAACTCAAATTTGGCCAGGATGGGATGTCAGGAAAAAGTGGTCGTTGACGGGTACGTTCAATGAATTAACTAATTGATTCATTAATTTGTTAATTAATTAAACTAAAATATAATCATGTATAGATATTATATTATAGAGAATCACCATGGTTAGCTTCATAACCCTGGGAATATTGAGGGGAGGAACCCTCCATTATTCATTGTCGGATTGAGATCAGACGATGACGAGCTTCGAAATCTAAGGGAATCGAGGTGTAATGAAAGAAACGGATCTTCCCCATGTTGGAATCTATTTTATTCACCAATGATTTATCCAATATCTAGGTAAGGTACATTAGTTTTTTATTATTCCCTTATTATTTACATATTGAGCATAATTGAACCTCTATTCTTTAATATTCATTTCAATTGATCCTTTGTGTGAGCTCATGCATTGAATTTAGATTTTTTATTCAATTTATCATGATTGTGACATGTTTCTCACCCCTAACATCCCTGATCTATATTTTTGTCTAGTAACCCTTGGGAAACAAATTTCACCATTGTATCATGTGTTTTTCCCTATCATTCTTCTCATTATTTATCATTGGCCTATGGGGTCCATGATTCGACATTTTCAAGCGGGATTAAGCATGATCAGACCACCATATTAATAGAAGGCTTGTGTGCAATGAACTAATTAGTGATTAGAGGATGGACATGATTATTTTTGGGTTTTGAATTATTCAACTATGGATTTTGAAATCTGTTGAGGCGGTGGGAGGCACCATGAGAAATAGTTGTGCATACAGGATTTGACTTGGGGATCCGATTCTAATTATCATCCACTAGAGGGTAGGAATTGATGAATGGAGTCCTAACCCTTTTATTCTGAGTGAAAATCACAAAGAATTCGATATGGTATCATCGTATATGTGATTTTTGGAACATATCTATGTTTCTATGAAAAACCCAACTACACGCCATGTGGTGAGAAGAACACACGAAGTGTAGACCCTTGGATATGGTGGATATGGTTTGTAGGTGAGTTAAATATCACACTCCATGTGGGATCCCCAAAAAACATGTCACTCAATGCTACTAACCCATCTTTTACTCTAGGAGTACACAGACACAAGCATGACTAGGTACACGACCCATATACATAGACACAACATGAAGGACACAAGAACATCTAGGAGAATATAGCTTGGCCTCAGTTGGCCAAGACATGTAGTGTATTCCCATTACACATAGTTTAGGGATACATCGATAGAGATCCATATACTAGCAAGGACACAACCAATAATTAGAGAAGGGCCACATGTTGTGTGGATATTTTATAAGTCATGTACCTCTTTTTGAGGAAACTTCAACCTATCATATCTCCTTTTTTGGACTCAGATTATGGCCCATGAATTGTTTATCCAAAGATTTCTTCGACATAGAACATTATTTTTCACATTATATTAGATTTTGAGATATTATTTGAGGTATTGTGAGTGTTATTATTCTTTAGTCATCACTCTATGAAGACAATGATCAGACATGATCATTATAGTGGTACTCTCTATTGTACTAGAGTGTGGTTCCTCTATCTATTGAGTTGTACCCCCAATTGAACTTGGGTGTTGGTCCACTATATAGTACGTGGAATCCCCTATCACGCTAGGTTGTGAGTCCTCTATATACTGAGTGGTATCCCTTATCACACTAGGGTTCAAGTCATCTATCTACTGAGTAGTACCCCTATCGTACTAGGGTGTGGGTCCTACGTATGCCGAGTAGAACCCCCAATTGTAATAGGGAATATGTACTATACATAGAGATTGTGACCTATTGACTGTGAATCATGGCAGAAAGTTGTGGACCTCACACATGGTTACTTCTATGGATAGACTCACAATATGTTGGGCATCATTTGTGGACCTCTTTGAAATATTTGTAGACTCTTTTTCTGGGATGGACTATGAGATGGATATCTCATTTTTCTGTACTAATGGGTTTCTTTTATGAGAATATATATGAATCCCTCATTTTGGATTTCATTTATCCCTTGATATGGGTTGATTTGTATACTTATATCATGTATTCTATTACTTCCCCATCGGCTTTTGGGGAGTCCTACTCGGTATGTATATCCTCACCACTGTATGGGATTTTCCCACACATTTCATGTGTTATAAAGACAATGGAAAGTCCAATGGTGATTAAAGTGGACCATAGGGATACCCTAGTGAATATTTCCACCTGAGGTGGGTGGGTCTTGGAGATTTTGATCCAGGATCTCTCACAATTTACATTTCCAATTTCATTCAGGTTGGGAAATCCTTCTGATTGGGCCTATATTTTCCCCTTTTACTTGTTCAGATTACTTTTTCGTACTCTAATATTCATTATAGGTTGTTACCTAAATGATTTTTACTCTATATGTTATAGTATTTTCTTTTATTCCGTTGTAAATTTGTTTGGAGATGGTTGTGTGTGTGCATACAAATACTTAATAAAAGGCCTCACAAATTATTTATGTCCTTTAGAGTTCTCAATTACCATACTAGATCCCCTTTAATTTAGAAATGGATGGTAAATCACCTATATGAACACTCCAATAAATGATAACAATTTTATTAATTTAATTTAGTACGGATTGTAATAAAAAAAATTATTTGGAACCATTTGAACTTTTGGACAGAAATTAAATTAATTTCACCCCAATTATGGAGTTATAGACTCATTTGTTATGAAGTTTTTCCATTACTTATAAATTGATGTAGCCTTGGAACTGTGAAACAAACATACCTCTAATGAAGGAAATGATCATAAATATTAAACAAAAATATTATAAAAGTACATAAATGAACAATAATAATTCATATATACAAAAAATTATTCTAAAATAAGTATTTTATAAAATTAATTTGATTATTTAGTGGTTAAGGTGCACGTACAAAGCTGAGTCCAGAGTCGAGGTAAAATATTTACTTTTTCAAGCCTTCTTTTTTTCATATATTTTTTATCTAAGGTCTATATTCTCTTTTATGTAATATACTCAGAAAATTATAATAATAACATAATTTTTACCATTTACTTTTAATGTGTTACTTCTTTCCTTTCCTATTATAAATATACAATGTTCATTCCCTATATGGTTTCTAATAGGTCTTCCAAATCATTCTAGTTATTAATGATATGTTATGTATCTCTCTTTCATACTCTTACAATATTTATAATATAATTACATTATATTTTTTTGGATTCATTATCTGTACTTTTTAGGGGATACTAATGTATTTATGATTTCCTTCCTACTCATCCATTAATTCAATCCTTATGAAGTATATAAAGGAAACATTTACATTTTTCCAGCCTTATACCCTAATATTATTCTATATAAAATTTATTTATTTTTAATATTCCATTGTGGAGAAGTTGTATTATTAAAATGTTCATTTACAATCCTTTAATCCCTTTTTAAAAATAACTATTTATAGTGAATAAATTTTTTATTTTTATAAACAATTCAAAAATAATTTCATGAATTCTCATTTCATAATCTCTCTTTTGTTTCCTCTGTGTTCTTATCAATAACACTTTTTAATGTATTTTTATATTATTTGAAATAACAATTGTCTATTATGAAATATAAGTATATTAATGAAAAGTTTATATTTTAATGACTATGTAAATTATTTAATGAAATATATAACTTTTTATAAATATGTTGTAAATACTTTATGATTCATTATCATGATTAGTGTGTATTTACCTAATGTTTACTTTATTTCATTTGATGCTCATTTTATCTCCACAAGTTATCATTTATTTATTTTTAATGTATTTATGATTATTTTTATATTCGTGTGAAACACGCACACACACACACACACACATATATATATATATATATGTATTATGTTGAATAGAGTGGCCCTGGGATTATATAGCCCCCATTGGGTAGTGATTAATGTATCATGAGTTATCTATGTCTGGGTTATGTTATGTATGAATCATCCACAATTTAATGCATAAAAATGAGCACCTCCCTCTTCCATCTTCCGAGTCCCACTTCTATTTTTCGAGCGCCCCTGGGTATCCCTTGCTGGCCTAACTACTATGGTGATAAAGAATTACTAGGTTCACCTAGACTTAGTGACCTTCGGGGTTTTCTCCCATGATTCCTATTTAAAATTAATAAATATATGATTTTTCTTCTTATTTTATTTTATATAATATTATCCATGATTTATTTCCTTTTTTACTTTGAATATTGTAGTATTTATAGGACTCTTCTTATAATTACCTAGGTTGTGTTTTTTTTTCACATCCATTTATCTATTTTCCTACTTTGTAATACTTATGTGTTTTAATTAATGTATTTTAAATGGATTATCATCACTAAATTTTGATTAAAAATGTCTATTGATGTGGAGTTAATTTAAAAGTACAATAGTAAATATATACATGCTTAAGGTTAGAAGGAATAAATATTTATGATAAAAAATGAAGAATAACAAACCTACTTTTGAGACATCTAAGGATGGTCAGTTTGAAGACAATTTTAAGGAGTCTACTAATGATATGATAAAATATACACACATACCCCACTTTTATATCATTTCTTTATATTACATTCCTCCAACTAGGCCTTTTTTTTAATGTTCACGACATATTAAGCAATTCACATCCTAATTTTCTAGAATGATCTGAAGTCCAAATGTTAAATTGTTTACATCTTTTCTTGAAAATTGTCTTGGAGAATTGGTATAGTAGTTTCTATAAAAATGGAGAGACAAGTATTGGTGCACAAACACAATAGTGAGAATGGGATAGGTAGCTTCACCTTAAGTAGATGATTAGGGTTCGAAGACACTTTATTCTTAGTTTTTTTGTATGGAGTCTTACTATAATCTTCTTCACTATAATATGAAAGAGGGTAGTCTATTCCTATTTATAACGTGTTGAACATGGTGACAACAAACATGGAATAGCCTTGATATGTGAAGATGAGGAAGTCGTTATAGTTGTAACTGTATAGCTCAACAAGCTGCCTCCAGCCTTCCTAAAACAAAACCTGGTGACTATGAATTAAAGATGGATCCTCTATTCGTTGAAAGTGTGATTCATGTACACCAGGTTTGGTTTCAAGAAGGTTGGTATTAGTTCATCATGTTCTACAGTATCAAATATAGTTATTTCCTCATCTTTAAATATCAAGGTTATTCTATGTTTTGTTTCACCATTTTTGACGCGTCAGCAACATAAATAGCCTACCCACTTTTAAAAGGTAGGGAATAAAATTGTAGTAGTCCCCCATCCAAAAAAACCAGGAAAACATGGTTTTAGAACCCCAATCCTCCACTCTAGGTGAAGTTACCTATCACAATCTCACTCTTTTGTTTGTGCACCTCTACTTGTCTCTTCATGTTTGTAGTAACTTCCATACTAGTTAGCCAAGAGAATTTTTAATCAATGATATAACCCAGTCAACATTTGGGCTTCATATCATTCTATAAATTGAACAGTGTATTAATTTTTGTTTCATAAATATTAAAAAACACACCTTGGATGGAAAAATGTTGTATATGACAATGATCTGAAATTGGGGGATATGTGTATATTTGATCATGTCATTAGTAGTCTCCCAAAAAGTTTCTTCAAACTGACCATCTTTACATGTCTCTAAAAATATGTATTTTGTTATTCGTTTTTCATCCTAAATCTTTAATCCTTATAACCATTAGCTCATATATATATACTATTTTCCTTTTAAAATAATTTCACATCAATAGCCTTTCTTTTTTTTATGAATTTTTTTTGATGATAATCCATTTAAAATAAATTAATTATTTGTATACGCATGATCTAAAATAATATATTTAATATAGTATTTATTTTTTGAGGATTTGGGTTGCATATAAATTTAAACCACCTCAGAAACACTCTACATATATTAATAATAATATAAGGGGATTAATTATCCATTTTTCAATATTTTTAAAGTGTACTCATTTTGAATTATTCAGTTTCACTCATTTTTAAAATACATGTATTTAAGATTATATACCCACTAATAATGTTAAAAATATATTTGTAAATAAATATTTTTTTGTTATTCAGAATATGCCGCCCAGAAAGGTACTTGATTTTTCTAGTGGATCTCACCATATTTCAGGTTCTTATTAGTGGTTTCCTATATTCCATGGAAATCAAGGTTTGTTAGAGGCAGTGAAGTGGGTTGAAGAAGTTGAGCATGTCTTCAGAGTGTCTGGAACTCCCAAACCTATTAGAGTTCATGTTTTCAGGGACTTCTTAGGGGTTCAACTTTGGGAGAATGGGATTTGTTTTCCCCACCAACGATTCAAGTTGGGATGACGTATGAAGTTTTTATGTTCATATTCGTCTGATGGTTTATACCTAATTAGGTGACGATGATGAAAAGGCAAGATCTCATGAGTGTCCATCAAGGTCAATCGATAGTGAAGGCTTATATTGAACACTTCAAAGAGTTGGTTTCAATTAACATAAAGGTGTTGTTATAGGATTAGTTGAAAGATTCTATTTTAATTAGTGGTCTTCATTAATAAATCAAGGAGATAGTCCTCTTCTCCAAGGATCTCTATTTTGATAACTTGGTGGATGAAGAATTTTTGGATGAGTTGTTCTGAAAGAATCATACAACAGATTGTTTACATGTGTTCTTCCATTTAATATTCAATGGTGTTTGTTTGTTTTGGTAAATAATGAGTTTGGGTTGTATTTTGATGTGTGAAAATGGTTTCTTAATTGAACTATGAAATGTATGGGTTTCTGTGGTGGTTGATTAATGTTTCATATAGTGGTGAAAATAGTTCTAAATATCATCCTATGGTGAAATATTTGTGTTATTATGTATGATTTTGTAGTTGTTTTGTTAATTGAAAGATGAAATGTATGGATCTATGAATTTGTTTTTAGGGTAGTTCTAGCACATATAAATTGTATCTAGGTTTTTTGTAAATCAACAATTATTGGCGATTCAGACTGCCGCTAAATATGATTTACTATTAATCTATTATTGGTTTTCTTTGTTTTATCTATGGTTTTCCAGCTAAAAAAATCTTATGTAGCCATTTCAACCAATGCTAAATCCTTGTTATTTTTTTTAAAACCATCACAAAAACTAGGAAATCCACCACTAGATATGCATTCTATGATGCTTACCAAAAACTACTACTAAATAGAAGGAACCACCATGTATTGGATGTTGAAACCAACTTCATAGATGGTTTTTTGAAACTATCATATAACCATGTGGTTCTAGATTAAATCACAACGAAAAAAAAACCCTATAAAGCAATTTTCTTATAGTGGTAGTTGCATCTTGATGCCCATTGGGTTGGGTCATGAAATTTATGCAGAAAAATTGATATCCACTCAACTTCTTTCAATATAATTGAATTTTTTATTGCCATTTTAAAATTCTACAAATCTTGGTTTCTAAAGTCAGTGCATGTGATTTCAATTTCAAGCAGTTGGTGTGACTTCCTAGCCCTTCTCTATAATGAAAATAATTTTTTCCAACTTCACAATAAATGATTTTTATTGTATTTTTTTTTCAGAAACTATAGATCATAAATGTTTTATAATTCTACTCAAAATCACTAGAAAGGCATAAATTTTTCCAGCAAAAACAACTTCTTCAACTTCTAATTTTACTCCCAAATCATCCAAAATAAATTATATATTACCCCACAACAAATCTCCTCACACTATAATTCTACTATATCATGAAATTTTACTTCCTATAGTAGGTTGTATTCGAAAAATGGCTTGGAACATGGATAAATAACATATTTTTCATGATAACTAAGGATTATATGGATTAAATATATAGAAATGAAAATTTAAAAATATTTTATTAAAAGGAGGATTTAAAAATCATAGAAGTGTCGCAATCATTTTCAACTAATTACCTCAGTCTCTCAGGTTTTTATAGAAATAAATTAAATTTTACTTAAAGAATTCATGGATTGGTTCTCTCATGAAATGAGGTAAAGTTAAATTATATTTCAAAAGGGTTTATAGGCCTAATATTAAGGTAATTTTAAAGATAATGATAGTGTGATACAGCATGAGATTCAAAAATAAAAGGTCATTTCATGAAATTAAAAAATTATTGAGCATGAAAAAAAAGTCATTTTCAGCATTCATTTAAATTTAGTTTCATGAGATAAATTGGGTCACTCATTGATATGAGTTTTAATAATTCCAAAGATAATAATTAGAGTTCAAAAGTTTTATAAAATACAAAAATTTAAAAAAACACAAAAAAAATAGAAAAGGATAAAAATTTTAAAACAATTTACAAATCCTAAATTACAAAAGTTCCCTCCCCACACACATATTTTTTATTATTTCCTCATTGTGAAAATTTTATATTATAAGTTAAAACAATAAGACAAGACATGAAAAACAAGTGGGAGGGAAAACAACACATGGTTTATTGGAGGAAACACCTTTGAGTTAATATCCTTGAAGCTTCTCACTAAAAATCTACATTAAACGGAAAATAAGAAAACATGATAAATTTATTTAAAGAAAATAGAATTGAAATTAAATGATAAATGGAAATAAAATAATTATAGATCTTGGTTTAATCCCCCAAGTGGGCCTTGGGTTTTTACGGACTCTAGATGGGTAGTCCAATAGTTATCCATAGTCTAATAGTTGGTGGAGTTTCTTTGAGATAATCCACCACAATTCCTTTCTTCCAACTTACATCAGATTTTCTTCCTTAACTAGATCCCCATGGATAAAGTGTATCAAATATTTTACCTTGGAAACCATATATGACTTTAAAGATGAGTGTAGGATAAAATATTTTCCTCCTCTATTAGTTCAAATACTACTTGTACAATATATTCTTCATAAAGTTGTGAAAAATTTTCTATAATCTTCATATCTATATATTCTTTAATGGTGGCTGCCACATGTTCCTCTTCAATGTGTAGGGAAAAATTCTACTTATACAATTTAGACTATTTATCATAAATATATTTAGTTTATAGTTAAATTAGAGATAAATCAAAATGAATTAAATCTAGTAAAATCTATACTCCCTTAAGTTTCTTGACCATGAGATCTAATTCTTTAATTGTTATCCATTAGTTGGATTCTTTTGGATGCGACAATGCATTCATCAATATTTCTTCAAACCCCAGAATTTAAACTTATTTTTCTTATTCCAAGGAATATTCTAAAAGTTTTTAATATTAGTTTTCAAAATAAGTGGGTGAATTTTTATATGAATTTAATAAAAAATACAAATAAGTGAATTCAAGATTTGGTTTTACCCCTCAAGTGGTTTAACAAATAACATTTTTTCTCTAGGAGTACCTAATCTATCATCTCATAAATGTAATGGAAGAATGTTATTCAAGTAGTTCTTACACCTCTTGGATTTTTTTTTTCATAAGCTAGAGGGGTTCAATCCTTTTCTACCTTGGCCAAATGTTGATATTCATTGGAAATTATTTTTTATCTAAGTGAGATCCTTGGATAAGGGTTCTAGCATGGATGGTTCGATGTTTTTCTTGAGATCCTCGAAGATCTCCATAAATTCCACTTAACTTGTTGTAACTATAACTCCCCTTATCTAGATAACACATGCAGTAATTTTGTAATAATATTTTAGTGGATTCATAAATAAAATAATTTTTTATTTTAAAATTTAAATTAAAAATATAGAGGTATATACAATTAAATTTTTGGTACTACCTACCCAGAAATAACACTATGTTTTGACATGTTTCTATCATAGGGTGTGGAAAAATCAATTATCTACAAAGTTAGAATATTGTATAGTGGTTAACCAATGTTTTCTCTAGATATAAGTTCACAAAATTCAAGGTTGACCCTTTAAATTTGAGGGAAAATGGTATTTATTTATTCTTTAAAAAATAAAGTGAAGCGATAAGGAAAGGGTTGAAAAAAGATTGATCAAGTAAGTGATATGGTTCTCCTCCCTTCCCTGATCACTCAACAATTATCCCTCTATTATATGGGATGTGAATAATAACGGGGAAGTGGTATATGTTGAAAACTAAGAATAAAATGAACTCAACACTCCAGTATGTGAATCCTCTAAAATAGTCCCATATTTACTTATATAACTCTTGAAATTAAGTGGAGACTCATATTTATAGAGAAATAGTGAGATATATTTCCATTTAATTTCCATCCATTTATATTGGTTCACTTTTGGCCTATTAGAAGGTTCATTCTCAACAGATATGCTTCTTTAAAGTTATACACAAATTACTATAAAAAACATTTTCTGTCCAAAATGACTACTTAGTAATATTATATTTAATATTCCCATCAACCACCTTAATGAATGAATTTTAAAGAGATTTTTTAATTAATATATTCTTCACGGAGTGATGTTTCCTCTATATCTAGAAAAAACACATTTGGAGGTATATATTGAGTGTTATAATTCATATATAAATGGTATATCAATTATATTTTCTAAAATATTTTCAAATTTAATTAATTTATTTAGGACTTCTTCAGGTTGATTTAGCACTTCATCTAGTTAGAATAAATAAATACTACTAATAAAAGGACCCTAAAAAATAATTACATAATTTGGATCAGTTTTGAAAATGTTATATCTAAAACACCAAAGTGATAAAAAACTGTTAAAATTCCTAAATTGAGGTATTTTCAAAATTTAGCATTAACACACCAAAAAACAAAAAATTATGCAATTTGACTTAAAAATAAAAATATTTGGGGATATGTTTATTGAATTACATAAGAAAAATTAAAATATACTATCCTTATTAATTCCCCACACATAGTAATTGGAATCCTGGATAACTAACCAAAAAAATCATATCAATGTAAATTTATAACACATAACTATGAAACCAAACAATTTAATAGAAATAAACAATAATTATCATGCCTCCTCAAAAACAAGTATTTCATGTTTTGAATTGAACTAATTCAATCAATTTCAAATTCATTTCTCCTCCCTTGCAAAAAGAAAACACTTACCTCACATGAATTTTCCCTCATCACACAAATGTATATATTCAACAAATATTTTCATCACCAAAACGATGAAAGAGTCTCTATAAGATTAATAAATTCCAACATATCCACCTAATGTGATTCAAGGAATTTATTTAATCATGAGTAATTTTTAGTGTTGTTTAGTAGATTTTTGTTGGTATGCTTGAGATATTAAAAATTCTAATGTAGAATAAGGTGGATTTGGCTCTTTTGAAAAAAAATTGAATTATTCTAATTTTTACTCAAGTATACTCTCCACCTCAATATCCTTAGTAGAAAATAATCTCCAAAAATATTTGAAAATAAAGTGGTTGTCTTCACATCATCAATATTTTAGCAACCAAAATGATATCCCATCAATTATCTTCAATAAAATTGATTTTTTTTTGATATTTTATAATTTTTTATAATTTATCATTTGAAGAAACTAAGAGTGAATTGAATTTAAAGTATCTTGTGTAACATTCTATGCCTTCTCATTAATGAAAATAATTCTTTTCATCTTCAAAAATAATAATTTTTCTTGTACTTTTTATAGAAGTTACAAACCATCAATTATTTTTAATTCTTCACGAAATCTATAGCAAGGAACAAATTTTATTATAGAAACAACTTATTTATATAATTATTTTCCTAAAAAATCATCCAAAATAAATTATATATCACAACACAAGAAATCTCTCCAACACTTGAATTCAATTAGATCATGTAAATTTATTTCCCATAGTAGGGTGGATAGAGAATATGGATTCTAATGTGGCTAAATAAGATTTTTTTCAAGGAAACTAAGTGATAAAAGGAATTAATGTATAGTTATATTAATATAAAAAGGATTTTCTTGAAAAATTAGCATTTAAAATCAAATAAGTACCTCAATTATTTTCAATACAAGTACCTAATCTCTCAGGGTTTGATAAAAATAAATTATATTATGGTTAAAGAAAACATGTATTGGTTCTCTCAAGAAATGAGGTAAATGTAAAAATTTTTGTTAAAAATGTTCAAAAAGCTCAAATAAATGTGATTTTAAAGATAAATACAGTGATATGTGGCATGATATTAAAAACTCAGACGCCTTTTCATGAAATTATCAATGTTTTAAACCAGAAAAAATTTATTTTCAGTATTCATTTAAGTTATATTTCATGGGATAAATTTCATCAATCATTTACATGGGTTTAAAAATTTTAAAGATACTAATTTTAGATCAAAATTTTCAAAAACATACTAAAATTGAAAAATAAACACACACAAATTTGAAAAAGAAACAAAAAATTCAAAAATAAAAAACTGAAAATCATAAATTACAAAGGTTCTCTCCCCTAAAATTATTTGGTACAATGTACTCATTTTGTGTGGTTTATATTAAAATTAAAAACAAGAAGATAATACATAAAAAAAGTTGGAATGAAAAACAAAACCTCCTCTATTGGAAGACCAATATTTGAGTTAATCTCTTTGATGTTGCTCACTGAAAACTTACATGTAAAAGGAAAAAATAAAATATAAGAAATTTATTTATAATCAATATATAAATAGAATCAGGAATGGAAATAAAATAATGATACATCATGGTTTAACCCCCAATCAGGCCCTAGGTTTTGACTACCTCTATATGTGAAATCTAATTATTATCCATTGTCTGATGATGGGTAGAATTTCTTTGAGAAAAACCACCACATGGCCTTTCTTCTAGCATGAATCATCATTACATATCAAGATCCCTAGGTATAGTTTGTATCAAATCTATCTTCTAGTAAATGATATGATTCTTTTAATATGGTGGTAGGATAAAATGTGGCCCATCCTCCTTTGTTTCAAATACTACTTTTAAAACCTCTTCTTTATCATGTTTGGAAACCTTTTTTTATAATTTCCATCTCTTATACTAATCAATGGTGGCTACCTCAGGTTCCTCTTCAATGTCAAGGGTATATTCTGTTTGAAAAGTCCTAATTTTTTTGTACTAAGAGATTTCTTTTTAATTTAAAGTAATATTAAATAAAAAGGAATTAAATATATGGAATTTTCAACTCTCTTGAGTGGCTCGTTCATGGGATCATGTTTATTAATTATTTTCCCTTTACTGGTTTCTTAAGATAGAATAATGATCCATCAATATTTATTCAAATCCCTTAATCTCCTATTATTTTTATTATTATAAGGAATAATCTAAAATTATTGATTCTACATTTTCAAAACAAATAGGGTGAGTTTTCATAATAATTCGTGAAATAATAAAAACAAGTGAATTCAAGGTTTGGTCATCCACCTAAAGATTTTTAGTTGGTAAAATTGGTTTCTCCATGAATTCCAGGGACATAATCTCATAAATTATAGGCAGAAAAGGTTATTCAAGTAATTATAACACCTATTGGATTCCTTTTTCCTAAGTTATAAGTGTGGTAACATTTTCTACCTCTTCCAAATATTTATATAAAACTAAAAAGTATTTCATGATCTTAATGAGATCCATAGATAAAGAATCTATCATGGATGGTTTTATGCACTTATTTAGATCCTTGAAAATCTCTCTAAATTCCTCTATTACTATTGTAAATATATCTCTTTGTATCCAGCTAACATGTTTAGTAATAGACTCCCAATTTGGTGGGGGTGAGTCAAAAACAAGATGAATTTTTTATTTTAAATTTAGATTTAAAAAAATTAAGATATTTACAATTAAATTATTGGCACTACCTCCCCAGCAATGGTTCCATGGATTCAAAATTTCTTGTAACATCGTGTGGAAAAGTACTTATGTCCTAAGATAGAATGAATTATTATAGCTAAAAAAAATTCTCTAGATAGAGGTGCACAACAAGCTTGTTTATCCCTTAAAATTATAGGAAAAATAGGTTTTATGTTATTACGATTCTTTAGACACTAAAGTGAAGCTATAAGAAATGGGTTAAAAAATATATTGTTAAATTAAATAATAGGTTTATAGTTAAATTTACTTTTTACATTCCATCATATTTATAAAATTCATTCTATATCTCTTCTAATAGAATGAAAATTCAAAGAATCCTCGTTTGAGTTACCAATCACCCTTGATTGATGTAAATAATGGAAACCATTCCGTTGTGTATGAAAGATGGAAAAATACTCCTAAACTACTAATGAAAACCCCAATAGTTAATTGGTTATCCTTAGTAATTCAGAAAAAAATCATGGATTTCACACACATGTTTGTGATCGTTCGACACTTACCACCCAACATGGTTTTCTAAATCGAGACAATCTATACTAGGTGATGGGAGTTTATCGGACTTAAAACATATATGTATATAATAAATACCAGAAAAAAATAAATAAAATACCATTAATATAATTTATCACCAATATAAATTAATATCTCTCAATGGAAAAATATAGATTAAATTAAAGCACATAGATCTTTCAATACAAAAGGGTTCTCCTCCCTACGCCAATCACTCAATAATTACCCTTATATTTGAGGGGTCATGAAGAAGAAATGGGAAGTGTAATAAGTTGAAAATAGAGTATAAAATTAAATTATCACCCTAACATGTAAATCCTCTATTATATATCATCTCTACTTCTATAACTCATGAAATGGAAGTGTAGGTTCTTATTTATAGAGAAAGGGTAAGGCATATTTCCTTCTAGTTTCTATCTATCAAAATTTGATGCATTTTTGGCCAATTATAATGCCAAATCATAATAGAGATTATTTTTGAATTTTTTTCAATCATGTTATAGATTAACCAACAAAATTTGGTAGATATTATACGCATGGTGAAAAATTTATTCCCTAATTATTTTGGATAAATATTCTATCAATATGGTTCAATTTCCTCCTTTTCAACATGACTATAGACTGCCTTAATGAATGAATTTTAAAGTGATATTTAATGAAGAAATGGTTTTTATATTATTATTTCCTATGAATCTATAATAACATCATTTAGAGGTGTATATCTATTCTAATCATTCATCTATTGACGTTATGTTAATTATGTTGACCAATTTTTTTCAACATGAGTAATTTATTGGCCCTTATAGATGTCTATTTAGCACTTCTTCTAGATGGAATAAATTAAGCTCATTAATCAAAGGACACTAAAAAACAATTACACAATTTTTATTTATTTTGAAAATTTTATATCCAAAATAACAATGTGGTAAAAACTGTTAAAATTCTATAATTAAGGATTTTTCATGATTTAACTCAATACACACCAAAAACCAAAAATAATGCATTTTCAATTAAAGATAAAAAATTTTGGAATATATTCATTAAAATATATACGAATAATAATAAACATATTAGACCTATCACCTAGATTTCTATATGCGAAACATATTTCATCTTTTTATTCTTTTTGTTTCTTTAGATCTTACTTTTCATGGAATGAATATACTCAAAGGACGTAGACTTAGAGTGACTCTTGGGGATCATTTCCATGTTCTTCCTTTTATTCAATATATAGACCAAAATTATTTCATGTGTTGTTTCCTTATCCACTTCATGATTTAAGGTAAAGAATTTCGAGATAGACTTCTCACTATTCCTCATATTATATTTCATAATTAAACCGGGTAATATTTAATGTAGTGAGAATAAGATGATATTTGTGTAAAAATCCATGAAGATATTAAGTATCAAGTTTTCCATTTTCTCCATGTTGTTAATTATATTCACCACATGTGACTCCTTCATCTCCAACTCTCCAATATTATTTGGGAACAATTCAATGGATATCTCATAACTCTCTTGTCTCACCATCTCTTGATAATTATTATGATGGTAGTCTGGAATACTATATGCATACATTTTCTCATGTTTCTTAAGGATATTATTAGACATTAATGATATCATGAAACATTGAACATCTACCACACCATCTAAGTGTATCATATAAAGAGGGAGTTCATATTCACAAGGCACTTTTCCTAGTAATTTAGGAACATGGGTTTCCAACATATATAATTTCCCCTCATGTCATAGTATAATGTATAGGATTCTATAACAATCATGTAAATTAAAGTGTGTGATAATTTTTTCATTATCTAATATAGATAACAATGATAAATTAAAATTCATATGGATTTCCATTTCAATAATGAATAAGAGTATATTTTCATAATTTATCTGGATTACAGAATTAGATAATAAGTTTTAATTTATTAATCTCCCACAACTTTATTGAAACATAATAGCCCTAATCATTGGTTTAAAAAATATCCTAGAAAGTGGATACCCAAGTGAAAGGGATCAATATATCCCTTTATATAACCCAAACTTGGGCTTGAAAAGTTATTCAAAGGTATTTATGTAGGTAAGTCTTTCCAACTATATTAACTCAAAGATCCTTGATCAATTGAGTGAACTCCACAATCCTGAAATCCTAGAATTGGATTTCATCGACACATGACTCTTGGTCACACCATGTCCTACTTAGGCAGTTAACCCTTGATTGGAACCAAGTTAATTCAACCCAAAACCTATGTTAAAACTCTCCAATAATTGAAAGTACACTGACTTGGTCCAGAAAATAACTTTTAACTAGGGTTCCATCTTAAATTAAATAAATGAAGGAAATTTTGACTTAATATTATGATTGATAATTTTTATCATTGTGAGAAAATCTTCCATTTTAGTTTATTTCATTATTGTAAATATTAATTTGGATTTTATATAAATGGTTATCCATTTATAGATAAAATTTATTTGATAGTTTATAATTAATTTATTAAGTAATGGAACTAAATAATATATAAAAATTAGCCATTAAATTGATAGAAATAAAATAATAAAGCATCATGGTCATGATATTTTCTAATGGTTGGTTTATCTAGTGGATGATAAAGCAAATGTAGACCCTAGGAAAATTACTCTTTGAACTACAACTAGTTTAGGTCACAACATTCCACATGTACTATAATGTATCTTCTATGTGGGTTTCTTCCTAACTCTGAATTTAGACCACCATCTTTTTTCTAGAAGCTCCATCCTTTGCTTGTGTTTTTACTCACAGGTAGGTGAGGGGAAAAATGGAATGATTATTTGAGGATTACTAAAAATAAATTATGGACACACAACTATTATATAATATAGTGGAGGGGATGACACATATAGAATTTTTTTAATTTAATATTAATAAATTAAAATAAAAAATTCACATACATAGGATGGAATAAGATCATGATTATCTACACATGTCATGAATATGCAAAATTATACTCGCCAGCATTCACTTCAATTTTTTATTTATTATTAATACAAAATTCCCATGTTATTTAATTATCTTAATAATAAATTTAACCATTTTATTTCAATTGTATAAATGAATAGTCATTGATATAACCATCCAGAAAATTTCAAAAAAAATAAAATTAATTTTTTATTTAACATTAATTAAGCACATGGATTGTGCCAACGAGTCCGTACCCGAGTGGTAAGGATCCTGCTTGGCATCTAAGAGACCCAGGATCAAAAATAGATAGAGGAGAATTTTCAGGGGTACTATAGTTGTACTGTAGTAGTATTGTAGCTGGTACGGTAGTAGGCATTGTATCAGTACTATAGAAGATACTTTTTGGTAATGGTACAGCCGGAACTATTTGCCCTATTTGGGCCTTCGGGCCACCGGTTTGGGCCTACGGGTCTCCAGGGCCTTCGGGTCATCAAAGGCCTTCGAGCCTCAGGGCCTTCCAGCTAAAGAGACCATGGAGTAGCCCAGTTCACACAGAGCAGGACCCAAAATATGATCATTGCAATAAGAGTAGTAGTCAGCAGAAGAAGAGCTAAGCATATTGGAAGAATGAGAGTGTGTGGCAACCACCATCAGGACCAGACACTATGCAGCTTTGTACAGGGCAATGATATTTGATCAGCAATGCATGTTGGGGAGCTAGGTGATCAATTATGTATAATAAATATATGGTTAGTTCTAGTGGGTTGGGCCTATGGGTCATGTATGGGCATGGTATGCCTCTGGGCCTTTAGGTCATGTATTGGCCTTCAGGTCGTGTCGGGCCTTGTGCCTTGGGCCTACGGGTCATGTACGAGTTCCCCTTCAACCCTTAAAAGGGGGATTATCCATAATAAAATAAAATAGAAGGTCTTTGGGACATTCATGTAAAAAAATCACATGGCTTGTAATATAAACAAACATAGCATATACATGTCTGGGCTACACAGTGCCCTGATAGTCGTGTATTGTGCATTCAAACAACATATACAACGTACATAACATGTGACATATTGCATGATTTATATTTTTTCAATATAACACCCTGAGACTATTTTATATATTTATATTTAATTAAAAAAAAATTAATAATTTTGTCTATATCCAACACTGAACAAAAAACAAACAGTGAAACAATTTAGGATTGATAATGTCTTTCCCTAAAAACTACATTTTAAGCACTATTTATTTTTTATTTTAAGAAACTATATTTATTATGTATTAATGATGATAAAATATTATTTATATTAATGATAGTTTAACACTTATTTAATCAGTAATTAATAATAAATAATAATAATTAATAATCAAGAATTTATTTTCCTATTAAAAATGGTTTTCATTATACTTTATATTTTCATTTAAAAGATAAATTCATAAATATTAGAATTCGAATATTAAAAAATTAACTTCATATTTTATTCATAATGTTGGTATTAGATTAATATTAATTTTAGAATTTTTTTTGAAAATATTAATTTTTAGGTAAATAGTGTAAAATATCATTTTTACAAATAACATGATTTTTATGACATAATCATGATATAATCCAAAAATTATTATTTCTGAAACATTTTAACTAATAAAATATGTATTTAAAAGTTAAAATTTTACATTAAAATATTTATTTTAATTTATAAAACATATGTTTAGCATTTTGGAACTTGGGTAATATTTTATCCCAATTTAAATAACTATTTTGGGTATTTTATTTTATATAAATATTTACATGACTGATTTAAATTTTTGATTTATTTGAAACGAAAATGAAAATAATTTGATTAATAACAAACCAATTTTGGTCATTTAATTTATCCGTATTTATATTTTAAATTTAAACATGATTTTATGCATGAAAAGACACCTTTTCTAAAAAATCACTTTTTACATGTCTAGTTTGAAAATTTTAAAATTATATTTTCCCACCATTATAAATATTATTTAATAAAATGATTTTAAAATTTTAAATAATAATTTTTAAATTTTTTAATAATTTCAATTTTAATTTAGGTCCGTAAAACTAATTACCGGGGTGAAGAAAGAGTTGTCATGATAAAGGTTAATTTGGGTAAAAGATAATATAAAGAAAAAAGCCTCAAAGCACACAAAGGATTCCTATAAAAATGACTTGTTGAGAGAATTTTCATCCTTAAATTTTCACACAATCCAATATTTTCATTATTATTCCCGCATGACCTTTTAATAGCAACTTTACCTTTAATATTATTACAAAAATGACACTCACCTCATTTATAAAAGGATTCTTCTACCATAGCTTTAATTACGCCATAAAATTAAAATTACTCTTAAAACCCTTTCCATTTTACTTCCCCTAGATCCATATCCCACTATATATATCCCCTTGAACCAATTATAAAATCAAATCCCTCTATTTTCAATGGATCTTTCAAGAGAAAACACAAACTCTCAACCTGAGTATTATCCACTCGCTAACTTTATTTTATATATATTTATCATCCACCCTACTAGAAAAATATTATAACCATATGAGTATGATGACATAATTATTATTAATATATGTAAATAATATTATTTTAATGGTATAGCTATAATCTATCGTTCCCCCTTCCATAGAAAAAATGAGAACGTTATTCATGTCTATATGCAGAATATCGCCTTCACGGAGCAATGTATTTTGTTTATCATAACCACATTATGTGGATAGATATAAAAGGGTATTTAATGATTAAATATTATATTCAAAAAATTATTACTATAATGAAAATATAAACTAATTCCTACCTTATTTAAATTCTATTTAAAATGAGAACAATGCTTGGGTATACTTGCGCACTACATCCTCCTCAAAGAAATTTATTTCATTTTTCATCTATATTTTTATACTTTATGTGATTAACTACCTTAAAAAATATAAAAAATATAATTATAATTTTTATTAATTTTATTATTCTTAATTAATCACTTCTTTTAACTATAATCACCAATTTATTATAGCATGTTCTTGTTTGGGTCGATTTAACCACCTATGTGAACAATGAAATAAATTTCTAAAATGGATGACTATGTAAAATTAAATATTGGTATCATTAGACATAAATGATCAAAATAATAATAATTTTGATGTTCTAGAAATGTTATATTAATATTTAACACATTATTATCATACCAAATCTTTTTCATAAAAATATACCAAAACTCATCATATATTCCATCTTCGCGAATCGTAACTAAATTTATTACCAAATTAAATTAAATCTATGTATATAATTATAAATAATAATATAATTACATTGGATAATATATTAATGATTCACTTCTTATCAATGAATGATAATCAACATCGACACTTTAAAGCATGTGCAAAACAATTAAAATTATAAAATCGAATAATGAAAATTAGGGAAGACTAACTAATGAATGTATAACAAATGATTTTTTCCAAAGAGTAAAAAAAGGTAATATATGTGAATAAGAATATAAAATATATTACTGATATAGTTATTTTTATTTTTTACGATGTTAAATTTCTTTTATTCAATCCAAGAATTAAGTTAAGGGTTTTGTCTCAAATTTCATTCCTTGAGATATGTTTTGTATTATGCAACCATTTTAGTTTATATTGTGTATATTACACGTATTTGAATTATTATTTCAGGATTATATCTTTATTAATGGTAATTAAAGATTAATTTAATGTTTTATCTTTCAAGAGTCTTTGAATCAAATGTCATAAAATCTGTAACAGTTTCTCATCTCACTCTTCTTTCTTTGAGACATTGGTCATATTCACGACTTGTTTTATTTTGTATGGTGTATATCATAACTATTTGAAATATTATATAATGATTCACCTTATATTAATGTAATCTAATATCACATATCAATTTCCCTCTTTCAAGATCATTCAATTTAAATATTACCAAAGTTGTAAGAGGATCTTTCATTATTATAAACATTTTTCTTTATGAATATTCCTTCCCATGTTTTAAAATAATTTTCCAAATTAATTTAACTCATAGTGATTTTTAAAGGAAAAAAAATATGAATATATTTTGTGAAATTAAATTCAATTTTTTTTAAAAATTATTTTTAAATTTATTTTACATGCTTGTGTTTTAAGAAATAGTTTTTTAGTATTTTTGGGGCTTCTAAAAGAACTTTTTTGAAATCATATTTCTTTTTAAAAAATTTATAAATATAATTTTTTTTAACTTTATCTTTTTAAATATTTTATCAAGATAAAATTATTTCAATTTAAGTAAAATATTTTTAAATACTTTTCAAGCATTTCAAAAAATTCTTTTTTATCATCCAATCAAAATTTCTTCTATAAAACCATTATGTATGTTTTAGGGATATGTTGTTTGGATTTATTTTAAATTTTTATTTTAAAAAGTAATTTTAACTTATTGAAAATTATTTTTTAAAAGTGATTTTTAATTTCATCTCTTTATGATAATGTCAATAAGTACTTTTTATAATCGGTTTTCATGGTTTTACTTCCATTTTCTGATTTAAAATATATAACTCTTTTAGAGTTACGTTTTATGAATCTCCATATAAATTCCTCTTTAAAATACTCATTTTAGGATATTGAATGGTGGTATCAATCGATCTAATCCTTGAATTCAGTTCATGAGATACCATTTGAATATTATATAAAACCCATTTTCTTTTTCTTGGGATTTCATGATATGATGATAGATGGATATATTACGGTACATTCATGTATGTATGATGATGGGTGGGATCCTATATCACCTTATAATGAATTATTGAAGGTTCTACATCTCATGAGATACTAATGTATCATAGGTTTTTGAATCCTAAGTCAATATTGGACTATATGTTTGTCAAACCTAAGTCATTAATGGGCCATGGGTTTGTAAATCCTATGTCACTAATGGACCTTAAGTTTGTAAAACCTAATTCACTAATGGACTGTAGGTTTGAAAAACCCAAGTCACTAATGGATCATAGTTTTGTGAAACCTCAGTCACTTATGGGCCGTAGGTTTATGAAATATAATTCAATAATGGGTAATATGATTCAGAGTCATAATCCACTTATGGACCACAGATTTGTGAAACATAAGTAACTAATGGGTTACAGGTTTTTGATTCCCAAGACACTATGTAATGGTTTCCTGTACTTATTATTGTTCTATAGTTTATTTTTATACTATATTCCAATTAAATTACATAAATTTATGATTATGATTATACTGGATCATTTTTATTATTTCATGTTTCCACACTCTTATGCCATGGTATATGTTTTTTCATTTGATATTACATGTCATTATATCATGGATTTCAGATAACTTTTATTATTCCATGTTCTTTTTAATAAGATATTTTCCTCCTTATCATATTTTATCATACGATTATGATTTAATCATTTATGAGATGTTGATAATTTTGTAACAGTGGATTCCCTAGACACAACATGATCATTACTTTTGATTACAATATCATGTGTACAGATTGATACACATGATTTACAATTACCATTATGGGGTAGAATTTTCTGTGTCCACTATTGAAATGGTAAGGTACATAGATTAATTATAATATCAAAAGGTTATAGAAAATACTAGGATATAATGAGAACATCGAGATACTATGACATTAATCTAAAAAAGGTCATATGGACTAGATAAATATTACTAACTAGACATAGTAGATGTTTTACTATCAGGTGCTGGGGGATCATAAACATTATGATGTATTCTCATGAAGTTCACACAAGGTGATCTCTAGTAGTGAGATCATGTGAAGAGTCAGGCTAATAGGAATACCACATGTTTCAAGTATAATTGGTTGTTCCTATATATAGGCTGGTGTATTGGTCTCCTAACATGATATCCTCTCCAATGTGTGGAATTTGATTACATAATTTGATGCCAGGAAAACCCATGACAATTAAATCATAGATAAGTAGCGTGTGTTTGGTGTGTCCTTAGTGGTATGACAATGTTTGAATGATCAAGTAAGTATTTTTTTCATTTGGGTTGGGGAAGTAATATATATTAAGCCTTTTTGATCAGGATGGTAGTACCTTCATGAGACCATGTCCAAGATATTCGAGGTTAAATCACCCCAGTTAGATCAAAAAAATAATAATTAAAGAAAAGGGAGATGACACAATTGTGCAGCCTTCTTTATGTGATAACTAAATAAAAATAGATTATATTATATAGTGTGTGGTCGTAGGTTGGTTGTTGTTTTTATGACTATACTTATCTATTTAGGGTCCTTGATAGGTTGATAGACTCCGATATTGTCATGTAGATATTATTCACTTCTATCGAGATAAGGTCCTATAGAGTAACACACAATAACACATTCAGGAATCCACCCAATTCAGTTAAATAGATATATCAGATATAGTAGGCCCCACCATGGGGTCCAACTATTGTCCAAGTTATCGATCACTAATAAAAAAATAAATTCATTATTATTCAAGTAAATAATAGTTGAGATGAATATATATTCATTAAAATTATTTTCAAGTTATATAAATACAGGGAGAAATATTAATTGAATGGATATTATTTTAATATTCTAGGTTTATTTAATATTAAGAACGAATTATGAGTCGAGTTAAATTACTCGGTTTTATCATGTAATATATTTTATATATATTTCAGGTATGTACTAAAATAATAAATATTATTTATGATTCATTTTAGTTCATCATAACTATTGTTTTAGTGGATGTTAAATAAACGGGGGTTTGGGAACCCTACTATGTATTTTGAACATCCACTATAAATAGATATAGATGCACTCAAAATAAGACTATTAATTTGTGAGATTTCCAAATCCTCTATCTCATATCTCACTTCCTAGAGAGATAATATCTCAATAAAGTGATCATATCGAGTTCTTCCCCATGCATCACAAGAACAGCAATGTGGTGATCATTGTGGCATTCAAGGCATCATCTGATCCCTGTGCTAGCACCTAGATTTTTACAATCTATACATCAATGTATTTTTGAAGTGTGTGTGGATCATATAGAGGGGGTAAAATTTCTATCCTTTGAGAAATGATCATCGATTACAAGAATATTTCAAGCATGGATTCATATTAGAAAAGGGTATGTTTTCAATATTATTTTTTTCTCTGTATAATTTTCATGAGATCCTCGGGTCGTATCAGGGCTTAGATCATCAGAGATGAAAAGTATCATCATTCCAACAATGAAAATATTTAAAATCCCTAGCTGATCGGATTCTTCTGCAACCCCGGTACCTTTAGATATGTTTTTTCTATGCTAATTTTTTGAGATCTCCCACTTCTTATGTTTCTATTCCCCATGTTATAAAGATGATTACAACCTATAAAATATCTATAAGGGATTCTTGTGTGGTTCTAGTATCAATAAATATTCAAAAGTATTGTAAAATAGGTTTTTAATGTAGTCAATCCTCAAAGACACTGAACTTCATGTTCATGAGACTGTGTGATTATTATGAGATGTAATGTTTAAATTTATTAAATATATTTATATTTTATTTGGGTTATCTCACTTGGTATCAAATATTAGGTGTAAAGTATGTGTTTTTATCACTAGACCTGGGAGTTTGGGTCTACGGTTCTTTGGTCAATCTGAGTAATAGCTCGACATATTTAAGAAACATGAATATGCATGACAATAAGTATTGTGTACTGATTTTAATATCAGTGAAAAATTCATGGAATGGATGATATATACACAACATGTAGTTACATATTAATTTAACCTAGAAATTAATTTCGAATTTATTATTCTCTAAACTGAGTCACATTGTGTGTCCACTATAACATGCCTTGTAATTACTTTTAATGTTATAATTAATTATAGTCCAATTAATAGATTTATGTGTGTATAATTTTCATGTCATTTAAACTGTATAAATGGGTTTTTATTAAAATGAATGTACAATGAGTTTCACATCATGTAACAGCTTCTGTGATATGTGCATAAGGACTCGACACATATTTTTTGGTGTGATATTATTAAATTACACTTTGTGTATGCCAGATACATTCTAATTAACCTTTATGTGGCATGGTAACTAGTCCCATGAAATGTGTAATAAATACATGATGAACATTTGACCATGTATATTCCATGACATTCACTATGAATACATGTAGGCTACAGAACAAGTACACTAGTTACACATTGTGTAATATGATAAACCATGTTCTAATCTGGCATGGTCAGCACATGGTGTATTTAATTTACTATAGAAGATATTTACCACTATGTGCATAATGTATTCCATGAAACATCTTGGTGTAGTGAACCATAGTGCACGACTTGTACTTTTCAGTTACACGTCATGTAATAATGTCCATGGACCAAAATCTCTAGCACCTTGTAATGGTATCTATGATAATTCTTCAAATGTTATTTACCTATTTAGAACATATGAAACTGATAGATCTCATAATAAAAAATTTCATATAAAATAAATAATAAAATGAAAATTAAAACTAATAAAAAAATTATAATCTGACAATAATCAATATATAATTATAAATTGATATGTGACCAATTTTATACCATTTTAAGATTCCAAGGCAGTACATAAGTGGTCGGGACCATGCCCAAAATTGAGAATCCATCAAATTATTAATATTTATCCTCGAGAATAGATAAATATAAACTCTAGAATCTCTGAAATTGGATCATCTCATATAACTTGTAATTAAATTATGTAGATATAGAATTAGCTCATCTTGTAATTGTTTCTTTATTGTTGATTTAGTTGACCTCTTCTTGTTGTGTCATCAATGCATTAGAGGATTCAAGGGTATAATACCTCTAGTGTTGTTCTACACATTCACCAAGAAACCTACGAACATTATCATAGAAATCCCTCGGTTCTAGATTAGAACATTCTAATGTATTCACCATTTATCATTTATCATCACCAGAATCACTCTAGGGTAGAGGGATTATTCTTATTCTCTCTATAGTCAATAGGGTGGAGGAGTAGGATCATTATCTATTATTGAGAATATTATAGAGGAAGAAATCTCTATGTACTTATATGATTCTCTCTAGAATTTATTATTCACATTAATATCTTATTATATTATTTGATATAAGTTGGTATCTATAAAGATATTTTATGGTTAGTAATTGCACATAGGCCCTTGACTAATAACCTAATCACTAGTGAACCCCATTTCTAAATAATAATAATATATTATTATTATTTACTTGATATGCGGTAAACTCGTGGATAAATAAATATCATCATCATCATCATCATTCATTATATTTTTATTCCAGGGAAAGGAGGAAGGGTAAACCAAAGAAGGGGGCTATGGGGGTCTAAAGTAATGAAGGCCGAGGTAATCCCCTCTGATCAGTTTGACCCCCTCAGGTTTAAATTGGGAGATATTGGAGGGGATAGTTATATTGGTGCCTTAAATGGCTAGAGAGCCTAGATGATCCGCCACTTGATTCCCCTCCCGCTGGGTGTGGGTCACCTTTGTACTGTTATTGATTAGCGCTTTGCATTTCCTTATGGTGTAGCAGATCGACCAAGGCGTGCCACCTCTTCCATGCAATGCATTGTGTAGAATCATGGAGTCCGTCTCCACTTTGGCATAGGAAACTCCCTTGTAGTCCCTGGTGACTCCTCCTCCATGAATTTCACCCTAACTAGAAGCTCCATCTGTGTTCAGTTTGAGGCCGGCCTCAGGGGCCATCCACCTCACCCATCTTCCTTGCATCCTAGGTAGAAGATGCTGAGCCACAGGTGAGGGGCCAGGGAGAGCCCTTAGGGATGGTGCATCTATCCATTTGCTGACTAGAGTCACCATGTCTGCCAACAGGCTCCCTTTCTTTGAGATGATGACTCTCCCTATGGAGTTGGTCCCCTCGTATCTAGCCCAATTTCTTTCCTGCCATAGGCACTAGCATCCAGCACTGAGAATCATGGATCTCGCCATTTTTTTCGTACCGGAGTCCTCTGCCCCCAGAAACCATCTGTCAAGGAATGACGTTTCACGGTTGCCTCTAGAAGAATAAGTAGTGAACCCCTGAAGAAACTCCACACTTCATCGGCCCATTCCCCCTCAAAAAACAAGTGGGTTGATTTCTCCTCCTACCTGTTCTTGCATAAATGACATACAGAGGGCATGAAAATGTTGATCATTTTAATCTAATCATCTTTCATTATTTCCTGGTTTCATATCCTCGACACGAGAAAGTTATATTATGTGGGAATCTTTTTGTACCACACCAAACTCGTCCATTTGTCATGTTGGGCCTAAGGGCTGGAAGCTTTGCGGTAGTCCTTGCTGTTGAATCTCCCTGAGTATGATTGTTTAAAGATGCATATTTCTGGTTTAGAGCTGGTTTTAATACTATCAAATATCTCTTGGTTCCTTGTATCCAGAATTTATTTGATGAAGGATGGGTGAAGCCTCGCTTCCCTGAAGAAAATAGTGGGAGCAGGGCACCCTAAATATCCTACCACGCTACCTCTCCAAATATCCATTGAGAATGATGCTCCATGCTCGGAATGAGGTTGCTAATTTTAGACCAAAGAGGGGATCCATACACTGATGTCTCACCCATGTTTCCATTATAAGTGCAGGCCATAGTCTTTCCCCATAGAGTACTACCTTCAATAATTTCCCATGACAGTTTGGCGTACATGCAATGGATGGTACCCCCTAAACTTTTGACATTGATCCCTCCCTCATGAATTGGACGTGCCATCTTCTCCCATGAAGCCCAGTGTTTCTTCCCCTCTACCATAGCATCCCAGATAAACCTCACCAATAGTTTATCGATATAATTGATAACACCTTTTGGCATATTTCTGGATGCCAATACATGGGCCGGCATGGTAGTCATGACACTTTTCACCAAGGTAATGCGGCCACCAAATGATAACAGGTGGTTTTTCCAGTTGAGGATGTGTCATGATGTTTTGTTAACCAACTGATCAAATTCTCTAATACACATTCTACCTGTGGAGATGGGACAACCATGATACTCCATTGGAAGGGATCCCCATTGCATGCCCATCCTGTTGCACAGAAGCAGGACCCACCTTGCAGTGCATCTGTTGGAGACGTAAACCATGCTCTAGTCTTTGTTGATAACTAGAACACTCCAATGAAATTAATCACAAAATATTTTGTTGATTCCATTGACTGATCTCCTGCCCGCGTTTATGAATATGAATGTGTCATCTGAAAACATCAAATGGGAGATAGGGGGAGCCGCATCTTCCGTCGGTAAGGAAGTACATTGTCATTGGCTATACCTTTATTGATCCTGTGATTGAGAACGTCTTGCATTAGGATGAAGATTATTGGGGATAGGGGATCTCCTTGCCTTAGCCTATGAGTGGATTTATAGAAGCCATGTGTTCGTCCCATAAAGGAAATAGCAAGCCAGGAGGAGCTTACGTACCTGAAGATGAGGTCGCAAGCCCATGGAGATAGACCTATCCTATTCAGAACTCTATTGATGAAGCCCCATTTGAGACGGTCATATGCTTTGTTCATGTCCATTTTTATGGTGACATTTGGTCCATGAGACTTGGTGTTAATGTCTCTCATCATTTCTTGTGAAAAAGGCTATATCGCCTTGGATGGATCAGCCCTTCACAAATCTGTGCTGCTCAAGGGAGATCCACTGTGGGAGATTTTTTTCTAACCTTGTATTCATTATAATTTCTAGGATTTTGTAGGGGACATTTCACATACTAACCAGTCTTTAGTGTTGAATATAGGAGGGGTCCTTGATCTTCGGAATGAGGATGGGGGTAGTAGGACTGGCCACGCGTGGTAGGCTCTCTCCATGAAAGAATTTTTGGATGGCTTCGATAATATCACATTTTACCACCTCTCATGCTCCTCTGTAGAATGACCTAGGAAAGATGTCCGGACCTAGAGCACTATTGGGGTTCAAGTTCTCCATGGCTACGTGGATCTATTCCTCTCCCGGGATCCCTTCTAAGAGAGTGTTGACCTGTGCAAGCATGAGTTTTTGAATCACTTCCCATAATGCTTCACCCCTTCTGGATAACCACTGGGCATGTTCATGCTTGACCCACCAAGAAGATCTTTGAAGATAGTGTGATCCATGCCTCAAACCACATTCCAGTCATTGGTGTATGTGCCATCCGGCAAGGCAATGTTAGGTTGGAGGAGACGTCTTCTCTCCCTTATGAACGGATGGAAATAGGCCAAGTTTTTATCCCCTTATTTTAGCCACTTGAATCTTGAGTTTTCCCTAGAGTGTCTTTCCTCTGAGAGAACCAGTTTAGACCAACACTTCCTTGTTTCCACCATATCATTATAAATTGATTTGTCCCAATCCTCCTCCATCCAGACTTCTAGCCGCTCTATATCAGTTTTCAGGTCATCCATGCTTTTTTCGGGAGGAGCCAGATTCTTATCCCATGTTGACAGGACCTGTTTTAGACGTCTCAGCTTGTTGTGGAGGGCCACCCATGAAAACCCCTAGCTGAGATCTTCCCATATCTACCTTACTAGTTTAAGGTAACCTGGATCGCTGATCCACTAGTTTTTGTACCCGAAGCTTTCGAGAGGGACCTATCGAGGAGACAAGGATAGCAACAATGGAGAGTGGTCTGAAATCTCTCAAACCAGATGACTTACCTTGGCATTATGGAACATAGATAAAGCATAAATGCTGGTGAGACAACGGTCAAGGTAGCTCCAGTAGCGGCTTCTCCATTTCTGGTTGTTGCACTATGTAAAGTGGTTGCCTGAGTATCCCATATCCATGAGTCCTTTTTCAGCCATGAATTGTGCAAAGTCCAAGCTCACCTTGTGGGGAAATGGTCCTCTTTCCTTCTTCTCATAAGGGTCTAAGATGATATTGAAGTCATCGGATAGGATCCATTGAAGGGTTCCTGGGTCGAACACAGTGAGTTCCTCCCATAGATATGCTCTCCTTTGTGGATCGCAGTTCTCATAGATAAAGTACAAGAACAATTTTTTCATGACACTAGTAATCATGGTTCTGATAAACTGGTCTCTAGCCCCAATCATCATGACCGAAATGTATTTTTTCTAGAATATCCAAATTTGGTTGTTGGTGGGGGCAGCATGCATCGATCCATGCATTCTGATCCTTCGAGAGAACTCGCTGATTTGGTCTGGGTTCTGTTTGTGTTCAAGAACCGCAACAATTTGTGCCTTTTGTTTTTTTGGCCTCCGAGGCTATGATGCTCGTTTTGACCCTCGCACCAATCCCTCATGAGTTCCAGATGATTATATGAGTCATTGATAATGAAATATCTCGTCATTATTCCCAGGCCCTTAGGCTCTTTTAAAAGGGAGATCAAGTGCTCCTGCATCATCATTTGATTCAATCTTAGTCGGTTACACATATTCGAAATTACGATGGCTGGTTCTGGGGAGGGGGGACGATGCTTGTACTGGAGTTTAGGAGACCTTCCTGATTTTCCACTGGGGGGGACTGGAAGAGCATGCCAGGCTTTCTAGGAAGTCTGGAGCCCTCTAAATTTCTGCCTGGAGGCTTGATGGATAATTCCATAATCCAGTCACCATACAGGGTGTTACCATGTTGAGACCCCAAGTGAACACTCACCATGGGAAGAAGTCTTACTTGGTAACATGGGGTTGTCATCTGAGCTTGCAAGAAGAAGGAGAGGGAAGCAGGGATCCTCGGCGAGGAGCTTACGAGACGTTTCAACAGAATACCTCTAGAGAAAATAATGGATGGGCCGCTTTCCCAAGTGAAGGGAACAGGGGACACCAGGAGGAGATCTGGAGAAGCCCAAGGAACAATCGCTAAATCTGTGTGTATGCCCCATCCCATTCTAGAGGAGGAGGGGTCCTCAAAAGCAGGGGCGATGTCCGCTGATCGGCAGCAGCTGGCGGAGATAGATCCGGGCTCGACAGAGTGTCCGAAGAGCCAGATCCTGAGCCCTGAATAGAGCCCTAGATTATATCTGCCTTAGAATCACATCATCGATCTTTCCAGTGGGTGACCTTCCGTCATTTCCTGCAAACTTGCACCGAGTGTCCCTGTAGAAGGCACGAGGAATAGTACCTGGGAAAGATAGGGTAGACAACATCATGGGACCATTCGAGCGAGTCCACCACCTTTAGGTGTAACTTCTCTGGGATTGGTAGGGATTGGTCTAGCTCTACACAGATCCGGGTGCTATAGTTTCCCCACCACTGCCATTGCGATCATCCATGCATAGGAAGCCTCCTAAAATTATGAATAAATATTATATAAATTAAAATTATGATGAAATATTAAACTCGCATATATTCTCTCGAATAACTGGTGGCTGGATATTTTTTATCAACAAAAAATGAAAAATTATTAATCCATTTATGGGAATAATATTTATTAAACATGTTAAACACATATATAATTCAACTATGGATTTTGGATACACTTATTGTGTGACACTCTATTCCCCTTTCTTAATGACATTCAGAAAAAAAAATATTAAAGTACCAGGATACTTTCTAGAAACATGCCAAGGCATATCATCAAAGAAATGTATCATTACCACAAGGACAAAAAAACATAATACAAACACACACTGTGTTTTATAATCCCTTCATCTCAATATATTTAATCAAGAATTTTTCATACTAGTGTCATCAACCTATGTGTTTGACATCTCTTTCTTTTTAACCTTCATGAAATAAAATTTTCAACAAAACACTATGTTAATGGACTTGATTAGGTAGATCCATTCACATTAAATGTAATAAGATATTTACTTCTATTAAATAATGGAAGGGAAAAATATTTTATCTCATTAATCATTAATGCAAAATCAATTGTGATTATCCCAATGTACCTATCTCACATAAATCATGTGACACCATGGTTTTTATCAATACATCAAAGTAAACAACTAGTTTTTTGAATTAATAATAGTATTAATGTTTATGGAACATTACAAATATCCACATATAGTAACATCCAATGACACATAAAAATATGGATTTCTTACTAGTGATTAATGTTTTAATAACCACCTCGCTTAGAGATTACCAGGGATGAACTTCATCAGAAAAAGTACCAATTTCATATAACCCTCATACCCTTGATACATTATATCACTTATGTTTCATCAAATGATGTCATCCATCCATAGAAAAATTATTTAATAATATTTTCATAACAATTCCTTTTTCACATAATAGTAATTAAATTTTATGACCTTTCAAGAAGACAAGTATTATTAGGACATTATTACATAAAATTTCATATAGAATAACAATCATGGTGAGATAATAAATTTATTAATATTCAAGACCATGAATACAGGTAATTATAAAGTATATTGAATTTGGTTCTAGGGAATAGACTCCAATAATGCTTGTGTCATTTTTGAACCTACAACCCACATGTTCTTTTTTTGTGTGTGTATGTGTGTGTTTATTAATAAATATTTATTGGATATGGGTTTGGGTTTACAAATTCAGGTTCCACTCTTTCATTTATTAAATAATATTAATTAATTTTGTTATGGTCATAAGAAAATAAATCAACTCACGCTCCCCTAATGAAGTAAGGATAGGCCACACCCCCTCAAAGGATCTATCCACTCTAAATCCAAATCATTAAAAATTTTATATACCAAATTCCCATAATTTAATGTCCTGAAGGCTCCTTCATCATTGAATAAATTATCAACCTTAATGTTATATGTTTTTTCAATGTGTGCCTATGTTTTCACCCCTGCTTGTTTCACCACCTGTGTTATCACCTGCATCATCGAGCATAAATGGACCAAAAATCCCCCTCCCCAAGGGAGGATTTAAGGTTTTAAATATGATCATATGTATAATTACAGAGTAAATTTACCACTCAGATGATCCCCCCGCTACTTTCATTAAATAAAAAATAATATAATTAATAATAGTAATAATTAATAAATCCTAATCTACCCAAGTGATTGAAGTTTTTTAGGAATACTTTTATCCATCTCTCAAGGTAGCTTCAGGTATATATAGTATGCCTAAATAACATACCCACTGATGATAGGATACAATAGGTAGGTATAAAAATTTCTTATACCTATTAAACTTGATTAAATAATTTATAGGATTATTATCATTTAATATTTGGGTGATCCTATGAATTAAAGATTTAGAATAACATTGAAGTGTTTTTCAATTTTAAGTTTCATATCAGTAGTGAAAATAATGTTTTTAGGGGAAGTGTTCTCGTCATAAACATGAGTGATCAATTGAGAAACCTCTTGTGCTCAACTTTTTTCTCATAAATTGAATACATTTTGAGATCAAGGAACTATCTATTATTTGAGTGGAAGATTCCTCCCTTCGTATTTATCAATTTTGATATATTGAGAGACATAAAAATAGAATCCACCTTTATGGTAGGGTCTGTGAATAATAAAGTGGAAGACATGATAATTGAAAAAACATTTGTAGTGTTCTCAATAAACCAAAGAAACCCAAATATATCAGATGAATCCCACCTATCCCTTCATGAATTAAAATCAATATTGATGATTATATATATGGAGCACATTGACCTACATGATGAGTTGTAATTTTCATAACTATTAAGGTATTCGTTAATGTTTTATTCCAACAATTCCTTAAACATTATATTGATTTTGAGGTATATATTTTGGTGGTGATACATGACATTGGATACACAAAAGAATATAATTGGAATAATTTGTGGATTGAAAGTGACTCTATTTTGGTTTTTAGTATTATCAGAAACAAATATAATTTGGTACCATGGAATTTATATAGGGAATTATTGGAATTACCAAATTACATAGATAAGATTTAGTTTATGGTCTCATGTGTCTATAGGGAGGCTAACATGGTGGCTAGTTCTCTCTGAGAGTTAGTTTTAGAGAATGAAATTTTATCTTGGTCTTTTGTTCTTAGTGGTGATTTTCTTCATTTTCATTTCTCTAATGTGAGGAGTGATATATATACACACCCATAAAATCGTTTTCTCCCACTCACTTCTATAATTTTTTAATTGAATGGTCATGGGACTTTTGGTCCATCACTAGGTCCTTCCTAAATTATTAATACTTTATATTTTTTATTTATTTATTTGTATGAAATTATTTTTATTCTAATTTATTTTATATATCTTAAGAGTGTGTCTTAAATTTAGTTCTAAATATATTTATATTTTATATTTTATAACCTTTAAAATTTAGATACTCTTTTTAATTTATAAATTATATTTTTTAAAACAAAAATGTTTTGTGTCACCTATATCATTCTTGTTATATTTTTTTGATGAAAATATGTTTATTTTTAGTTATATTTACGAGTGTAGTCTATATTTTAAATTTAATTTATATTGTATTTATATTTTATATTTAATAATCTTTCAAAACCTCCTACTTGAAACATAAAAAATAATATTATGTTTGAGGTGGGTAACTTTAGAATCTTATAAAATATAATCAATAAGTACAATTAAAATTAAACTTAAATAATAGACTAAACATATAAAAAATAGATGAAAATAAAAAAAAATACAAAAATTTAATAAAAATCAATTTTCATTACACAAACATTATTTTTTTAAAGATCTTATTTACACATTGAAATAATTATGCAAATAATTCTTCTGATGCATTACATTATTATTAAGTATTATTAATTATGTTATTATTATTACTAAATATTAATAAGAAGAGTAATTAGAGGAAAATCACCCTAATAAAATAAAATAAAATAAAATAATATATTATAGAACTCTATTGATGGGGTTACCACATTTATCCCTCTCTATAACTTCTTTCATGTCCCATGACATTTCATCCAACCAAACAAATGAGTTATAATAAAAACGTGTGAATCTGTAACACTCATCTACAAAATATATTTTCCAACCTAGGGTGCGTGACACATTCCCTAAAAAGGAAATGGATTTGAATCACCTTGTTTGTAATATGAACAGTGATAGAATCTAATAATATTTGATCTTAGTTCAATTCCCTAAATGAGAGAAGGTAAAAACTAGTGTGTACCACTTGAATTACACCTAATGGGTTTATTAATAAATATTATTTATTATATTTTTAATATATAGTAATTACATTTTTAAATATTGATAATAATTACCATAATAAATATTAACATTTATGTAAACAATATAATTATTAATGTAACTAATAATATAGTTATTAATTTAGTGATTGAGTAATGGGAGGGGGATTAGTTGGTAATACATAGTGATAGTAATGGTTTTGGTAATAAAAGAAGTATAAATCATATCTCTAATGTATTGATTCACCATGATAAGTGTCACGGTATAATCTATAAGGATCGTAGTGTATAAACTTAAAAGGAATTTTTTGTTCATTAGATTTTTGTGTGGATCCTTCACTTTCCTCAAGGATCATATTTTGAAATGGATCTTTATAAAAGGTAATATCACCCATGTTTTGTACTTTTATGGTTCTATCTCTGAATGGATTGAGCTTTTTAAGTAATATTTCATTTTTATCATTTCTTTTTTGAAGGGTATGAATCCATGGAAACTATCTTACCTAATTTCTAGGTCAGATTCAATTTGGGGTTTCTTTGATTTCAAGTGTGTATCAATTTTTCATGAATTTTTACATGTTATTTCCCCTTCTACTAAATTGAAAGAAATATCTTAGAGTGCGGGTTTGATCAACCTCAGACTAGGTACCCTTGGGAATCATGAATTGAATTTGAGTTTTAACCTTAAATAGATTAAGGAATATTGTCCACAGGTCTAGGTCAAAATCTATAGCCTAAATTGGGACCTATGGAATCCATAAATACTCTATGACATTACTTTGGGGATTGGAATTACAATATGAATGGATAGTGCTATGAAATATTTTATTTTCAGTCACTTTGAAAGGTTATTTGTTGAGATAGATATAAGTTCTTCCTTAATTGATCGATTTCTTATTTACACTCTAATAGCTAAGGTTATCCTTAGAATTGAGTATTAAAAAGTACCCTTTCTGTGATTATTATGGTATTATTGGTAATTTGATATATAATTTTAGGGGTAATATTTTTTTCATAACTACCATCTTAAAGGATATGACTTTCTCCATTGCTGAAGGAGGAAGAATGATGAGACACTCTAGTCTTCTAGTCAGCCTAATGTTCAAGGAAGATATACTATTGTGATTACTTCTATTATTGAAACCACAAATCCTCCAGAGATATAGAATAATATTTATGTTGAAGGGTATTCTTTAAAGAATATGGGTATTAATGTTGAAGGTTTTCCCAAGATTTTAGAGGGTTTAGGGAGCCATACTAAGCCTGATCTCCCCCTCCCTTGTGATGAAACAAGGTCAATGACTTCTCATGACCTGCTGAAATATGATAAGTCTAATATGACTTGGGTGAACTGTTTAATAAATATTTTTTGAAAAAGGGTTATGTGGAGGAGCATGTTGATGAGCAATCTGATGATAGTCAGGATGATAAGGAATCCTCTATAGATGGTGATTTTGATTTTAATTTGTGGTGGGAAATAAATTGATTACCCTCAATGGATGAAAATGAAAATTTAAAATTGAGGCATCCAAACTAATGAAATATAAAACCAAATGTTAATATTCTGGATTGGAATAGGGAAAAACTATAAAGTGTTTCCCGACACTTGAAAAATTTAAAGTAAATTCATTTTAGTCTCTAAATTTTGAAATTTCTGTAGGTTCTTCAGATAAAATTTGGATTCTAGAAATTCAATCCCTCCCTATAATGGTAAGGAGTATGGATCATCCGATTTTGGGGGACAACAAGTAATGATTATTTTCTTAAAGGAAAAGGCTCAGTAATTGGATAGTGGTAAGAATCTGGATGGTAGGGATAAAACAAATGTTGGTGCAACAATGGGATCAAATTTGAAAAATTATGATGTTTTTAGTAAAAATGTTATATGACATAAAAATTACATGAGATGGTATACTATTAAATCTGACTCTGAATGACTATATACCCATGATGCATCTTTTTTCAGTAGGGAAACCGTCTTTCTATAGAACATACTCAGTGTAGGGGAATCCAACTGGGTGCTACTTCACTCCCCTTGGGTGCAGTGGAGGAAAGAATTTCTAGAGCTTCTCTTCATTATTTGTTACAAACTGTTAAAGATAGGTAACTTTCACTGCATTTTACCCATAAGTCTTTTGATTTTCTCACCTAAAAGAGTAGTAAATAGGATGTATAAACTAGTAATCATGTGCTTGGAGAAAAATAAATGACAACATGTATTGATGGTGGACTCTCAGTTTTAGAGGTGGGTCGTGGTTGTAGGTCAAAATATGGAAAAGAGGATGACATTCTCATGGCCGGGGAGGACGTATCTCTCACCATAGAATGTGTACCCAATATTATGCTTCTTGAAATCTAATGATCTCTATTTTTAATGATTTTATCTTGGACATTTTATACTTTTTGTGTTCCTCATTTTTTCTTTCCTTAATTTAATAAAGGGGTCATTGAGCCTCTATAATTTCCAAAAAAATATAGTTATTAACATAATTATTAATAATTAATTTTGCAATTAATAATCATTTATACTAATCATTAAAAGTGATATATTTATTATTTTAATTAAAAATAATAAATATAGTTTATATATAATCAAATAATTTAAGTATTTAATAATACTTAATAATAATATAATTAATTATGTAATTAATTATAAATAATAATTAAGTACAAAACATTTCATGGGAAAAGAACTAGGTATAAATTTATTCTATGTAAAGGGGGTCACAACAACCAAACACACACACACTTAGGAACTTCTGTTCGATAAGCCTAATACCTCTACAAAAGGATTGGAATACACTCACTGGACTTATTTTATTACATATTAATGGTCCTTGAAGGAAAAATAAGTTGATGAACCGAAGGCCCTATGGTATGCTACGTTGAAGCATCGTACTCTTATCGCACCTAACTATGTTGTGGCTTATTACCTTTCGCTCCATGGCATGGGGTCTCTATAGGCATCTCTATACTAAACACCATGTCATTGTGCATTGTGGGTATTCGTGGACTGCATTGTGGATATCATAATGAATCCCCTAAATGGGTTCCATTATACACATGGAAATATCATTCTGCCCCATGTTTCGGCCTACCTATGCATGTAAATTTCCCTGTAGAGACCCCAGTGATGAACCAATCTTTGCAACTGTGATATGGACTCCTCAAGGAGATACCCAGGGTTCATCTCACCTACCCCGTAGATATTCTCATGGATCTTTATAAAAAACCATACTTTTATCAATAAAATTACATTTTAAATGATTACATTCCTTATTAAGTAATGTATATGTAGGAAACCGATGCACTATATTTCATTTTTTATTTAGACCATTATAAAATATAGCCACAATTATATGGATGTCTTAAAATATTGTTAATAATCATAACCGTTGATAATATAGACATTATATAATAAACATTAATATTATAATATGTTAAGGGTTATGATAAGATATAATCGAAACATAAGGAAGAAGAGAATACATTGGCTAGTATGATCACACCCTATTAAGCCCATTTATCAGAGATTTCAAGGGAGATAGAACTGCTAAGACTTTCACTTTTCCAAGCCCGAGATAAGATTTAACATCTAAAACATTATCAAATCCATTTATAGGAGAATTTTAATCTTATCTAGATCACCTCCCAAACCAAGGTCATTTAACCACACCAAGAAAGTACCACCATTGCATACATTATGCTTGGGGTGGATGCTGGTGTAATAAGGGGTTATGTATCTATACTCTAGTGGTATGAATTTCTATATTTTATTTTTAATAGTTTTTATATATAATTATTTTCATTATTACATTATGTATATACATGATTATATAATGATTTTGAAAAAATTAGAATTTGATATGAAGAACCCAATATGATATTTGGGAGAAATATATTTGTGTCTGTGGGGGGGGGTGTATGCGTGTAGGTGAAATTAAAACACTATTTATGATAAATCCAACAGTTTCAAAAAACATATTTCATGAAAAAGTTTTATTAAATCATATTTATCTAAATATAAATGGTGATATAATTTAATTAAGTCCAGTGTAATTTTCATATGGGCCGGAAAGTAGTTTGTGTTGTGAAAATTGGTATTATTCAATAAATAAGAATTTTTATTTAAAATTGTAAAGTAATATATTTAGAAAATTATTTTCGTTTAATAAATATCATTTTATAATAAGCACATTGAAATTATTCGATGGAAATTTTTTTATAATTTTATGAGATAGTCAAATTTTTTGGTAAAAAGTTATGTATTATGACATAATAATAGCACAAAAGTGATTTAATCAGTACTATAAAAGGAATAAAAGACCAAACATATATTTAACCATTTTAATACTTTGTTTTTAAATTAATTTTATTAGATTTTCATGCCAATAATCAATCCTCCAAAACCATGATTATATATTTAGTTTTTGAAAACAATTTTTTTGAACATGACTCGCCTTTACATAATGAATGGTATTATTTTAATTAGTTCAGTTCATAACCGAACAAAATATTAATATCCACTCTTCTTTTTTAGAAACCATATTCAAATACAATGGGAAGGTTTGTTTTTTTATTGTTTTATCACATAGATTCCAAACCCTATGTTTAGAAATTAATAAATAATTCCCATCTCTTTTTTATATAAATAAACACCCACCCTCCCATTCCACTTTACTCAAAATAGATTTATCTTAAATTTTATCACTCTCTATCACTAAATACCTATCACGGTGTTTCCATGCTCTTAAGAGGCTCCTCTCATGTTTTTATAAGGAATCTCTTGAGTAAGGGGTTCTCTTCCTCTTCCTTTTTATTGAATTAATTTATTGGTATTAAGCCATTTGATTTTTAATTTTTCATGTTTTAATATGTTTTTACACATCCATTTACTATCCTTATGATTCTAAAGTAATAATAGACTACCCTCCACTCTTATTAAACCCTTCCATGTACTATCATGTATAAATGTTATGCTGCTGAAATTATCCCGTGGTTTTTCATGTCCATCTTTTTGTGTTGTGAATGCCCATCCCCATTTCTGCTCAAGGTGTTTCACCTATATATAAATATACTTAATTTATTTTGGACAACTATTTATGTAACCCACACTTCATAATCATGGTATTAAAATAGATGAAACATTTTCTTAGGTTGTATGATCTATCTGGCACACAAACGCATGTACATGATATTAATGTGATGGGTGAGGCCGGAATTATATATCCCTCCAATGTATTGGGTAATTATTTCATCTTATAAGATACCATGTGTGGTTCATGTAAGGTTATCCTAAAAACACTATGTTTTCATTTCTCTATTATTAACCTTGACTTTTGTTTATGATTTCTTATTTTATGGTATTGTCATGTTCCTATGATGCCTTGATCTTATCATAATGTATCATGATTTTATGTTCATGATTATAATTTTAACCTTTTTTTGTCATCGTGTTAAGAATCTTAACTCACATGTGATACATTAATCAATGTTATGATTTGGTTATTCCCTTACTGGGATTTATTTCTCACTCGTTTCTTATATACGTCCTCAAGTTATCTCGTGCAGTATTAGAAGATCAAGGGAATTTTAGGTCATGTTATGGAGTTGTAAATAATTTCATATTATCCATATTTAAAGTTATTTTGAAATGTATCTAATTAACCAAATACACCAAGAATCTTGATCTTTTGGTATTGAGGTATGTTTATCTTAATGTAATAAATCATGAAATAAAGTATATAAAAGATATGGGTTGTCATATATGGTATCAGAGAAATTTCTATTTATTTTTGGGGATTATGATTATAAAATATGAGTTAAACCCATATTTATAAGACTAAACATTGTAAAAACATCCCTAGATTTTTTTAAAGTATAGATCGAGTGGTTTTAAAGCCATAAAATCTATATCCTGATAATATAAGTGGATGTGGCTCTAGCACATATGTACCAAAGGATAATAACCACGAAAGTAATTGTTGGTTATTGACTAAATCTACACATGGTGCAAGAAAAAATGGCCTCAATTAACACCTATTTTAACATTCCTGAGGTACTTTCATTGTTAAATTCATAATCTATTTATAAACCATTATGAAGGGAACAAAAATTAACATGAAATTTAATGTTAGTAAATAACCCAAGGATATATTAGATTGAAAATTAGAAATTTATATGTTAAGGAATACATTTCATTTATGAGTTATTCCTTTAATATATAGAGTTACCCTTTAAGAGTTTAATATATTGAAGATTAACATCCCTAATTTTTCTTTATTTTATTCACTGGTAGGAAATTGGAGGAACTGAGTCAACTACCAATGTGATAGGCAATATGATGACTAGAAAAATGAGATTCCCAACCTTTTGGGAGAGGAGTTGAGATCTTTATGATAATACATACTCAAATAAATCATGTTTGGAATAAAAAACATAAACTATGATGAAAACCCACACACCCTAAGAAATAGAAAGTTGTAATTAAGTTCTTTAGGTGATAAATGCATCCGAATATCTATGGATATTTTGATCCCTTGATCATGGAGAAATGAACCAAATACATTTAAAATATATTCTCTATCCTTAAATTATATAAGTTGTAAAATTTAATTCTAGATGTAAATCTCATGGAGGGAGAATATTTTCAATGGTGGAAGTTAATCAAGAATACAGAGCCTAGGGAAGATATCGAATTGACGAAGTGGAAATAATTCAATAAAATGTTTTCTGATAAATAGTTCACACTCTCGGACTTAAAATGGATATATAGTTCTTTGGCCTTAATAAAAAGTAGGTTGAATCCATTGAGGAATATGTGGAAAACTTCACAAGTCTGGATCGAAACACCTCCATATTTTTCATTGACCCAGAAATTAAAGTTTACCAATTATTTAATGGGATAAAAATAAATCTATAAAAATATCTAAAGATTTAGGAATTTTATAGATATAAATAAATTTCATGATGTTCCCTTAAAATTGAAATGGATATTGGCGTATCTCAAGGGTATCATGGGTATAGAGATAGGAAGTGGAGAATGGAGTTTAATTCTGTTGAAGAGATTGAGAAATATCATGGTGAAAATAAAGTCCAACATACCACTTTTAAAAAGTGTGGGAAGAAGCATCCTAGAAATATCCTAAAGGGTACAGGGAAATGATTTTGGTGTAGTAAGGAAGGTAACCAAGATAGATAATTTCAATGGGTTGAACCCACCAATATGATGGATGAAAGGAATTCACTATTAAACCCTCAGTTTATTGTTAAATGTTTCAACTACAAGGAACAATGAAACTATGTAAACCAATTAACTTGGCCAAGAGTTATTAAAGATAACTAGTAATAACTACTTGTAAGTCCTAGATAGAAAGGGAAAGCATATTTCATCACAACTGTTGAGGTGGATCCTGAAAATGAAGTGGTGATAAGTATTCTACTTATTCATCCAAGAATAATGGATTTATTATTTGATTCTGGTTATATGAATTCTTTCATATAATGTATGTTTACTAGAAATATTTAAACACCACCTTAAATTGTGGAATTTGAGTTTTCATTGTAAATGGGAAGTGCATCAATTATTATATCCTAAGTATATAACTTCTCCCCTGTCGATATTTTCAATCTGAATTTCTTAGAAAACCTTGTGACACTCGCATTAATGGAATTAAATGATATCTGAGGAATGGATTGGATTTCCTTATATAGAGCCAACATAAATTTTCGAGAGAACGAAATCAACCTTTGTATCAGGAATCAGCCTTTGATTCAATAAAATTGAAAGGAAGAGGATGGATCTCCTTTGAAATCATCATCTCAAACATGGATATTATTTCTTTATAAAAAAGTGTATCTAAATTAAATTATTTAGGCTAAGGAAAATATCATCCTAGATGATATGCCTATTATAAGATAATATGATGATGTGTTCCTTAAAAAATTGTCTAGAATTCCACCTTTCTAAGAGGATGAGTTCTCAATAAAACTTATACCTATATCTTCACAAATATCCAAGATTACATATAGAATGTACATTTTTTAGCTTGAATATATAAATAAGAAACTATAGGATAATATGGATAATGGTTTTATATCCCAAGTGCTTCACTGTGGGGTGCATTATTCCTTTTTTCAAAATAATGATCACTGCAACTATTTATTGATTATAGTAAGTGAAACATGATCAGGATAAAGAAAAAGTATCATCTTCCACAAATTGATGAATTATTCGACCAGCTAAGTAAAGCACAATACTTCTCTATGGGGTATCTTCATTTGAAGTAATATAAATGAAAAGTGAAGAAGGAGTTTGTCCCTAAGATTTATTTTCGTACAAGGTATGGGCACTACGAGTTCATTGTGCTTCCATTTGGACCCACTAATGCTCCATATATTTTTATGGACTTAATTAATAGATTCTTTAGGGATTACCTTGAAACAATTGTGGTTTCCTTTATATAATATATTCTTATCTACTCTAAAATCAAGGACGAACATGAGGAGGATTTTAATGTGGTATGTAATACATTATTAAAGAAAAATCTATGTACAAATTATAGTAAATGTATGTTTTGGATAGAGAATGTAACATTCTTGGGGCATGTTATCATCATAAAATGGATATCTATAAAACCTTAATAGTTAGAGGCAATTGAAGCATAACCCATACCAACATCTATAATTAAGTTCCACATTTTCGATGGATTAACTGGGTACTATTTCCAATTTTCAAGAAACATTTCACAATTTTCAATCCCACTAAAAAATATAAATTGGAAGGGATTAAAGTTTTTCTAGATTTATGAATGATAAGAGAGATTTAAAGAGTTAAATAAGAGTCTAATCACTGCACATGTGCTCACATTACCCACCAGTGAAGAAGGATTCATGTTCTACGGTGATGCATCCAAAAACATATTGGGTTGTTCCCTCATGAAAAATGAAAAATTAATGGTTTTCCTCCTTATAATTAATGATATATAAGAAGAACTACCCAAAACATGGTCTAGAATTAGTTGTAGTGATCTTCAGATATATTTGGTGACATTATCTTTGTAGAGAGAAGTGTGACATGTATACAGATCATAAAAGCCTCAAGTATATATTCACACAAAAGGAGTATAACATACACCAATGGAAGTGGTTAGATCAGATCAAGGATTGTGATTGTTCAATCCATTACGATCATAAGAAGGTGAATAAAGTGGAAAATTCTCTAATTAAAAAGGATCATAAAACCCTATCCATGGTGAGCATTGAAAGGGATCCAGTATTCTTAAACATGAAAAGGATGGGCATGGGAATCATAAAAGGAACCACATCCTACTGTACTCAAATAACTTCTCAACATCCATTCATGAAGGGATCACGGTGACCCAAAAAGGTGATTAGAAGCTATAGAGAATGGTTGAAAATATTATGGAGTTCAAATTTGCACAATATTGACTTATAATGTTTGGACCTAGATATGTGTCTCAAAAAAACTAAAACTAAAGTGGTAACCTCTACATAATTCACAAAACTCAACCTAATCTATTAATTTAGAAAGCACTAATATGTATAGAGATCTGAAGAAAAACTTCTTATACGATAACATGAATAGGAAAATTGAAAATTTTGTATCTCAATGCTTAGTATGAAATGAAGTAAAGGATGAACAATAGAATTATAAGGGTATGATTAAACCATTTTCTATACTAGTATAAAAATGGAAAAAAATAACCATGGATTTCATTATAGGACTCCCCTGGACATCTAAAATACATAATGTTATTTTGGTGTTATTTGATCACCTTATAAAGTCAGTGCATTTCATTACTACCAAGGAATATTTTTCTCTTAATAACATACTAATATATATATATAAGAGAATTGGTGAGACTTTATAAAGTACCAATCAGTATTATATTTGATCAATATATGATATTAACCTAAAGGTTTTGGATAATACTTCACTAAGATTTGTATATAGAGCTGATTTTTTGTACTTTATATCACCCTTCGATGAATGGGTATTATAAGATAACCATTAAAGCTCTAGAGGATATTATGAGATCTTATTCAATGTATTTACAAGGAATTTGGTATTATCATATTCCCCTAGTGGAGTTCTTATATAATGACAATTTATATTCTATCATTCAAATGATACCATATGAGGCTCCATATAGGAATAGGTGTCATACTCCAACATTATGGGATGACGTTGTAGGGAAAAAGATGATATGACTTGATCTTATCCAAGTGATGATATATAATTTTTGAACCATTCAGTGTCATATAAAATCCACGCAAATTTCATATAAAATATATATACACAATCATCAAGGAGACATTGAGTTTTATGTTGGAGATAAGTTGTTCCTTTATATATCATTGTAGAAGATATTCATGATGTTTTGGAAGATGGGAAATATTAATCTAAGATACAATATCCCATTTGAGATCCTCGATCACATTAGAGTTTTGGCCCATTGACTAGCACTCTAACCTAACCTATCATAATAATATTATGTGTTTTGTGTATCCCTATTAATAAAGTACATAATAGACCCCCTCACATGTACTAAATCTTGAGGTGGTACTTTTGTACAACAATATTTCATATGTGGAGAATCCATTGTAGATATTAGATCATAGATACAAATTTATATGAAACAAGACAACTCACCTAGACAAAGCTCTATGGTGGAACCATAAGTTTGAAGAGGTAACGTGGGAACCAAAAGAGGCATTAAAATAGAAGTTCCCTCAACTATTTCAGTATATGAAATGAAATTATGAGGGTGAATTTTCTAAAGGGGGAAGAATATAAAAACCCATACTTTTATAAATAAAATTCCCTTTCCAATGAATAAATTTATTATTAAGTAATTTAGTTATAGAAAACACATGCACTACATTTCATTTTTTATTTTGGACCGATATAAAATATATACATAATTTTATGATGAGTTTAAAAGATAGTTAATAATCATAACCATTTATGATATATTCATTCTACAGTAAACATTAATAATAGAATTTTTTTCTAGGTTATTATACGATCCAATTGAAACATGAGAAGAAGTGATGGCCTCAGAAAGTATGATCATACCCTATGAAGCTCATTTATTAGAGATTTTGAGGGAGATAAAATCACTAGGCTTTTCCCTTGACCAATCCCAAGCTAAGATTCAACAAATAAAACCTGAGACAAACCATTGTCGAGATAAGTTCACGATTATTGAGATTGATTCCCAAACCATGTTCATTGAACCACCCCAAGAAAGTACCACAATTACACACCTTACACTTAAGTTGTATGCTAGTGTAATAAGGGGTTATGTATATGGACACTAGTAGTATAAATTTATAATTTTTTTAATAATGATTATATTTATCCCTTTTAATTATTACTTTATGTATATAAAAATGATTACATAATTACTTTGAAAAAAATAAATTTTGATATGAAGAAACCAAAATTGTATTTTTGGGATGTGTGTGTGTGTGTGTGTGTGTAGTTTCAATTAAAACACTATTTATAATAAATTCAAGGGTTTTGAAATAAATTTTTTCATTAAATAGTTTTGTTAAATAATATTTATTTAAATATAAATGATATTATAATATAATTATGTCCTGTGTAATTTTTATAAGGGTCAGAATGTTGTTTGGGTCTTGAAAACTAGTATTTTTTAATAAATAATTATTTTTATTTAAAAGTGTAAATTTTTATATTTAGAAAATTATTGTGATAAAATAAATACCATTTTCTATATTAGCACTTCTAAATTATCCAATGAATAATTTTTCATATTTTTATGAGATGGATGAATGTTTGGATAAAAATTAAATATGATATAAATATATGGTATGTGTTTTGACATCATAATATCCCAAAAGTGGTGTAATAAATACTATAAAATTCATAACAAACCAAAAATATATTTTCCATTTAAAATAATGTGTTTTGAAGTTATTTTATTAATTTTAAAAACCTATCATTAATCATCCAAAACCAAGATTATATTTTACAGTTTTAAAAACAATTTTTTATTAACATGACTCATCTCCACATCATTAATGATATTATTTTAATGAGTTCGTTTCATGGACTAAGAAATTATTTAAAACTAACCTTTGAGAAAAATCATGGTAAAACTATGGGATGGTTTTTGGTTTTTATTAATTTATCACTTAGAGTCCAAAACCTAAGTTTAGAAATTAATAAAGAATTATCCACTCTTTTTCAATAAATATCCAAAAAAACCCTCATTTCTCTTCACTAAAAATCCATAAATAATTATTTTATGCTCCTGGTATCTCTATAAATCCCTCTTAATGTGTTCTCAATCTCTTAAGAATCTCCTTCCATGATTTTATAATAAACCTCTCAAGTGAGGGATTATCGTCCTATTCCATTTATTCAAGTACATTATTTGTATTATGCCTTTTGATTTCAAATTTTCCATGGTGTAATGATTTTTACATATCCATTTACTATCCTTATAATTCACAAGTAATTATAGAGAACATTTACTCTCATTAAACCCTTTAATAAACCATTATGTACACCTATTATGTTAAAATTATCTTATGATTTTCCATGCCCAACTTCTATGTTGTGAAAAACAATCCAATTTCCACCCAAGGGTATTCGCATAGATGTATATATCCTTTATTTATTGTATAATTCAATGTATGTAACCCACAATCATTAATCATGGGGTTAAAAGTGACGAAATATGTTCTTATGTTATATGATCTATGTGCCACACAAATTCTTGTATGTGATATAAATGTGATGGGTGGGGTCGGAATTTGATATCCCTCCATTGAATTGGTTAATATTTTTATCTTCGGAGATATTGTGTATGGTGAATAGGCAATTATCCTAAGCACACAATATTATGATGTCTCTTTAGTGAGCCTTGAATTATGCTTATGATGTTAGATTTTATGATGTTTCCACATTCCTATGATTTCTTGACACTGTCATATTATATCATGATTCTATGCTTATTATTGTGATTATCACCTTTATATGTCCTCATGTTATACCTCTTTATTCACATATAATGATTTACCAAGATATTTTGAACCATGGGTTTTGTCCCATGATCCCAACATTTATTGGAATTAAAGTAGAAACAAAAGAATAAGTTAAGATGGGATGTGAAGTCTAGTGACAGCCACTTCCACAAATAGTGAAGTAGATTATTCCGCTTTGGGAATGACCACCACCTATACCTCTTAGATGACGGCCCCTATTCTAGGTTTTAAGTGGTCTTCATGTCTCATAATAAACTTCAGAATCAATATTTTCATCTAATGGGGTGGGATCCTTAATATACTGAGGATCTTATTCTCCAACCAGACCTAATCCCTCCGATGATACATTCATATTAGAATTACTCAATTTTCTGAAATTCTGGGTGCCTAAGGATTTTCCATCAACATAGATTAATCCATTAGCATTATAAAATTAATCATTGAAAATATAATTGTTACTAGATCTATTTAATATATTAAGTAGACTAAAGTGATTTTTACTAGAGTTCGGTGGATTCGAGGGCCGCTTCATACTCAACACCATGCCTTAATTTGGGTTTCCAAGGTAGTATACTCCTCTTATTAATATTTTGGTCCAAACATAGGTGAAGGATCAAGCAATATAGATTTCTCATAGTGACCAACTGGAAACTATTATCTTCAATGAGGATATTCATTCTCGTAGTTCCTATCAATTTAGTGATTTCCCTATTCTTCAGTTGTTGATCCACCTTAGCTTGGTGTTCGAAGATGTAACCAAATTTATCTATACTTCAAGGAAAACACATTTCTCCAAAAACATTCATATAGTAGATAGTTCCCACTATTTTATCCAAAAAGGGACTTGGCGTGTTACCATTTTTGTCAGTAGAAATATCAAAAATATCATCAGCACTCTTTTTGAAAGAATGCTTCATGGATTTAATCTTCAAAGTAGCTTCCTTGTCAAGTTTTTAGTTAAATCTGGACCTTGAAAAAATATACTTTTCCTACCTTAAATGATTATCAACAAAATATTGAGTATTAGTTTTATCATCAGAATGAACTGAGGTAGTTCATTGGGTGACACCCTCTCTCACTACCTCATCCCATGACCTTCCCTTCTTCTTCACATCTAGGATCAGTTCAAAGGGCCCAACATGAACATATTTTATTACTTTCTTCCCCTTATCCTTAGATTCCAGTTGAAATAATCTAACTGCAACCTCACCATCAGCTCCAGCAGTAATATTAGTTGGGGCAACCGAAACCCCATCATGAATAGAAATCTCAGTCTTTTCATCACCCCTCTACCTACAACCTGATTAATCCTTCCCTTTCAAGTTGAAACAAGAGAAATAAATCCCATTGTGATTTTTTTGGAATTCCGAATTGATTGACAACCAATGAAAAATAAATTTAATTATTCATCATCCCACCAACTCCTTCCATCGTCAACCATCACATGTCACACTACCACCTATCAACTTTACACTACAGACAGCCCTACACCATCCTTTTTCACATCGTTCCATCATCATTTCACTTTCACGGCCATTGTATGTAATGTCCCTGTGGTCTGAATCCCAATGACATGGAATGAAAGTATATTTTTAATGACTAGTATCATTGTTAAAATACTCTTCTACAGTATCTACAATAGTTCCTACACTAATACAATGCTACTACAGTACCATAAAAATTCACCCTTACCTGAATTTTAACATGGGTTTTGATGCAGGACTCTGAGAGACTTTAACGCTCAGGTAATCCCTAACTAAAAAAATTACGTATAAATTGTTTTATTTTAAACAACATTGTTTTTTATTATTTACATTAATTTTATTTAATATTTTTTATGAGATTATTTTTTTGTTTATTGAATGTTTTAAATTTCATTTAGAGTGTATCTATAGTTTATATTTTATAATCAATCAAATATACCTAATAAAAACATAATAAGGTTTCAAGTAAGTGACTTTGAAAACTTATATAATATAAACCATATGTGAACTCTTACTAAAATTTTAAACTTTGACAAAAAACATAAATATTAATTGAAAATATAGAAATCATAAAAAATATTATACAAGGAAAAAATAAATAACACAAAACATTGTTGTTTCAAAATATAGATTACATAATTTATAAAAATTTCAAGTATGTGACTTTAAAATGTTATAAAATATGTGTAACACCCCAAGCTTCCACGGTACGTTTCCCTTTGAATAATGTCATATCTTGTATTGTACACAACTTCGTGATTCTAACACACCGCGACCAATCAAACTAGCCATCATGAATAGTAATACCAACTATTTGAAATTTTATAAATTTTATCTTTCAAAATGGACTTCATTTTTGGATTCGGAATATCGAAATTAGCTTAGGGTGTATTTTTGGTATTTTACTGAAAACTTTGTATTTTTGATGAATAGTGAAAAACACTAAGTTATAGTTTAAAATCAAATTTTTATTTAAATAAGTATTTATATTATTTAAATTTATTTTAGGTCAAAATGGATACATAATACCTATATATGTTCAATTTAAATCATTGGATACAGAATATAATAATTTTAGATATATGAAAATGTTATTGAACTTTTTAACCATCTTTTACCCACCTCATAGGAGCATTCACAAATTTGAATAAAACATTATTTTACCACTTCTGTGAATTGAATTTCAAAAATCTGAGAGATACAATTTGTATTATTAATTAAAATTTGGTTCAATAAGACAAAAATAATTTTTGGTGAATAGTAACTTTTGACTTTTATTTACCACAGTTAAAAGTAAATAAGGTAATTAAGGGTAAAAATGATATTATTATTACCCTAAAACGTGTCCTAATTCTATTGGATAAGTTTAATTCGACCAAAAACAACATTAGGAATAACATATGATCCTTTAGGTCCACTGGGATTAGATTAGGACATTTATTATTATTTAATTCAAAGATGAGTTAAAAGTGTAAAATTAAAATCTTAATAACTAAACTATTTTAATATAGGGTTATACATAAGATAAATTCAATTATAAATATTCATTATAAAGATAAAAATATTTCATACATAATTTTATTATATTTATATTTTTTAGACATTAAATATTTTAATTTATTTATGACACAATGATGTTGCAGTAATTACCTAATTAATGAAATATTAATATATTTGATATTATAACTATCCAAATAAATGTAATTTGTGACTTTTTATGAATTCCACTAATTTTCTAGATTAATGTGAAATGTTAGGGTTGGTTAGATTAATTTTTTTCTAAGTAATAATGCTGTTATAGATTTATCAAAAACAAAATACCAAATTGTGACAAAATTGACGTAAAAGAGTTTCTAAAACAAATATTATATTATTAATGGTTATTCTATTCATATAAAACTAAGGTTCATAAAAAATACTTATATAATTATATTGGTATCATTAATGAACCACTTAGGGTTCTCATGGAAGTATATAGTAAGTTTATTAACCATATAATATAAAAATACAAAGAGACATGGTAAATGTCAAACTATTTAACTAAGAGTGAAATCTAAAAGATAAGGTTAATATAGTAACCCAAACCTATCTAAAACCTATTGGTTGAGATATTTTTGATCCATCCCCACCATATACTATAAATAATACATTTTGGAGCAATTAGTAACTGTGCATGATTTTGTTATAAAATAATAGTTCTAGATTTCCCTAAGGTGCCTCTCACCCCTCTTATAAAAGGGAACTCTCCCCTTCTCTCTAATTCACACCTTCAAAGCCATTTGGCTCGGCCAACCCCTACCCAAATACCCTCTAAACTGTCCTCCCGTCATCCTAGAGGCCTTCATTTAGTGATAAATCGAACCTATTGAGCCAATTTGATCAAATCAAAAGGAAGAACCCGAAAAAGAGGTAAATATTTCATCACCTCTTTCAAGTTCCTTTCTTCTTCCACTTCTTGTTTCTTTGTTATTTCCATTATAAAATAATAATTCCAGTCTCTTCTATATACTGTGATGTTATTATAAATATGGTACAACCATATTCATTATTATATTCATCCTTTCAATGACATGTCACCATACGTGCGTACGTACGGCTTACCGTCTCCACATCGTGGTGTAATTGTTATTCAATACATTATTATTTAGATGGGTATAATAATGATGTGTAATTTTTTTAAATAATAAATATAACATGATAATGATTATGTATATATGATATACCATCCAATTATATATTATTTTAATATCAAAATAATGATATTGTCGCTCGTGCGTATGTACGGATTACCGTCACCACAAACGCGAAGAGATTCATTCCCCATCATATCCATTCAAGACTAATTTTAATTTGATGATTAAAAATAATATTTAGAGACTTGATATCATTCTGGATATGAATAAGATAAATCCCATCCATAACAAATATTACTCACATAACAAAGAATATAAAGGAAAACGAATCCGCGAACACCCAAAACGACGATAATACTAAGATATTATTAACAAAGCAATGTTAAAAGACCATATATTATATCATATTATGTATATTATTCTTGTATAATTTAATAACAATTATTTCACCATTAATAAGGAGGTTAAACTACCCTAGACTATGGAAAAGTACAAAGTAATGGGTTTCTTATCTCACTTTTAATTTTGTGATATTTCCATTGTTCACTACTTATTTATTGGATGTGGTGTATTGTGTACTGCCATTTGATATATATTATCATTATTCTCTTTATATTAATTTTATTTTGTGATTCATTGGTGGTTATTAACTTTTGGTCATACGACTCGATTGATTACCACAAAGTAAGGGTTTTTCATCTCACTTTTTATTCCCATGAGATTCATACTATATTGGCCACTATTTATTTTTGTGTGACATATGTATTGCCCATGGTTTTATTCTTAGTGTAATATAATATAATTTATTGGTATTTAAATCTTCACTATATGATCCTTCTTTAATGGGTTTTATGTTTCATAAGTTACCAAATCGTTAAGGGAATTTCAAATTTCAATTTCCACTCAGTGGGCTTTACACTTACTTCATTGATTATTTTACTCCAACATTATGTGTGGAATCACTATTTATTATTTATGTAGTAATTTACACTCCCCTTTGTGTGGATATAAGTTTGACAAACATTGTCACTCCATTGATAATTTCTCAAGTCATTTATATAAACTTGATCTTAACTCAATTTTCATTCATTGAGTTAAACATCCATGTCATTGGTGTTGTTTTTACAAGAATATGTGTGAATTTACTCTGATTTATTTACACTAAATATCTAATAATATTGAGTGTATTTATATTATTCACACATAATTATGTAATTTATTTATCCTTTACCTAAGGATATTGTATTTATAAGGGATTTCATCTCAATTTTCATTCCTTTGACACTTCTTTGTTGTTATCCACCAATTCACTTTTATATGGTGTATATACTATCCTTTGACATAGTATATCATGAAATGCTTTATTCTCAAGATATTATAAAGTTTTTATTGCCTCAATTATTTGTATTCAATCATCTCTCATTTGGATAGGAACTTTAACTAAAATATCATTTTAAATGTTTTAAAATTTTATTCTTCTAAATATTTCTCATGAATGTCCATATTTTAAAAATGGTTTTAAGGATTTATTTATTTGGAAATTAATGTTTTAAAATTAAAATTAATTTTAAAAGTTTCAAAGTTGAATGGGACACTTTGATTCAAAAATCTATTTTTAAACGGTTTCTTGACAAATAGCGTGACGTTGAAATGTTCTCAAGAAAAAGGAGGATGTTTCTTTCAAATTGATTTGATGATTATTTTCATCTATGTCAATATCCTTCATTATTCTAGATTGAGGTTAATCTGTTACAATACAATCTTCCATATTATATTGAATGAGTTATGTTTTATTGTGGATGTGCTATTTTTATACCATTCATGGTTTGGGGATAATGTATTGACATTTTTTATGCCAGTTTTAATACAAATGTTTATGTTATGTTTCAAACTTTTCATATGAGAAATTCATTGGACTTAGTAAGTGATGGGTGGAGCCCGCTATAGCTCCTCGATGCATCGGTAGGTCTCATTAGACAAACTAGTGTCTTGTCACAAGGCCTTGACAAAATCTTTTTTGTAGTCTAGGCACAAGGCCTTGATTGTGTGGTTATAAAGTCTGGAATTATGCATTCCATCATTATGAAAGTGGTTATTTATATTGAATTTGATTATTCGACTAGTAGAATATCCAAGGGAATAAGTAAATGGTATTATTTGATTTTATCTTTGCCATATTATGTTCAAGTTCAAGTTTAAAAGTCTTTTGATTTAGTCTTATAATTTTTTTAAGTGTTTATGTTAATTTATGACAGTTTTCGTTATACTGTTATCCATACTGAGCATCTGAGCTCACCCCTTTCAATGTTTTATTTTTTCCAGGATTCGAAGAAGTATATTATGATTGACCTGCAGGGATATTCTATGGGATCTCAGTGTTGTCTATGGAAACAATGTTGTTGTATTTTCTTATTTTATTATGTAATGTGAAAATTATGAATGTATCTAGTACTTACAAGGATACTAAACTAATCGGTCTTTTGAGACTTGATCATTTGTGATCATGCGAATGATATGTAATAATGCACTGACTCTGGGCTTCTTGGGTCGGGGCATTACAATTTGAACTATAAATATAAACAAAATTATGTTTTAAACATTGAATGTACTCATAAAAATAATTATTTATAAAATAAATTATGAAAAATTGAAAACCCACAAAATTTAAAAGATCCAACATAATGTTCATTTAAAAAATATTATGCACTACAAATTTTTCAAGTAGGTGAATTCAAAATATTAAAAAATAAAAAGTATAGATATAATCTTAATGAAATTTTAAACATTTAATAAATACTTAAAAATAATTGAAAATAAAAAAAAATTCATAGAAATAGTATACACAAAATAATGTTGTTTCAAAAAAACCATTTATACATCTTTCCCCATAACATGTTTATTGATTAATGATTATTTATAATTAAATATATTATTAATTATATTAAATACATAAATAAATAGATTATATAAATCCTTTATAATAATTTTTAATTATTACTAATTATTTTTAATTATTGTTTTAACAATGCTATCTAAAAGGTTTATCTAAAAGTAGAAGCCCCTGACCATATATTAAAATAAAAGAAAAAGTAACAGATAGGAAAGTTGGAGGACAAGGTCAAACAACAAGACAATACCACTTCTAAATAGAAAAACAACGGAGAAAAAGGTTCTTCCCCATGACCATAATCAGATCCATCACCCTAATTATATGATTCCCATTCTGACTATGATTTATTGCAGAATACATCTTCTTAAGACTTTCCTACTCTTGTGTGAGTTTATTCATAGAAGTCCTGGTGGACTCACTCCCCCATGCTTCATTCCAGTAATCACACACACATCCCCATCCATGACATTTAGGATTTCTTCCCCATCACCATGTTTTATTTTTCCAACCTCCTTCAGCTTCTAACGCATCAGCATCCAGGTTGTCCTTCCCAGAATAAGTGTCAAAATGAATGAACTCTATGGGAGATTTTGAAACAACTATCTGATCATCCTCTTGAAATCTAAGATAAACATTTTTCTCACTTAACATGGTTTTTCGAGAAGGGACCAATTGAAACCCCTCATCATCCACACGAATTTTCTTCCTTTTTGAGGATTCACATGGGAAGTAGGATATTTTTTATTTCCCTAGCCTCCTGAAGAAATCGCTTTCTCAATCATAAATTGCTGATCAACCACTTTTTATCATCATCTTCATTAACTTGTTCAACAAATGGAACCACTCCTTGATTTTGAGAATCAACAGACAAACATTTTACATTATCACAATCACCAAAGGCATTCATATCATCATTTAAAAATGCATCCCAATACTTATTGTTGACACACAAAGCATCAATCCCTTGAATTTTAATTCAAACAACATCATCACCACCCCAGGATGTAGTCCCTACCTCTGCTTGCAAAATCCTCCTATCATATTGTCCATCACAAAGACATGCATTAGCATAAATCGGACTAGAAATCTTCCCATAGATACTACCTTCATCATCCATCCTTCCATTAGTAGGCTTCTCATTGGCCTATTTCCCTACAATATTCAGATGTCCAGTCATGGTCTACCCATGCTTTGTATTTTTGAAACACAAATTGTCCTCATATCCATGATTGTGGCAGAAAGCATAGGTAATTGATCTTAGGCAGTTTGAAATGTCATGACCAATGGTTTTGTAGATCGATAAGAAGTGAGGGACATTTTCATACTCAATTTTAAGATTCAATTCTTCATCGTCTATTGAGAGAACAGTTATCTCAACCAAATAAGAACATAGTTCAATTTCCATATGTAAATGCTAAAAATATCCAAATTTTTCCATTTCAGTCTCTTGATCCATTTTTATGGGAATTCCAATTGACATCACAATGTCATGAAGTATTTTAGGATGCCATAGAGGCCAGTTTAAATTGAAAAAATTCACCCATAGCTGCACAGAAGTCTTTCCAACCCCTAGTGTATTGAAAGATTTATCTCATTCAAGTATGTGATGAAGATAGGGTTTAGGGAGACCAAGACAAAACCCTAGGCCTTCATATTCCTTTAATCAAAGGGGAAAAGGATATGATAAAAACCAAAACTGAATCAGGTGAATTTACAATCGAAGAATCCCAAAAGTTCAGATAAGTTCAACATGTTCCCCAATATTCCTTGGCTTCGAACCTTGAGGTAAAATTAAACGAGAAATAAAGGAAAACTCACTAAATTTCAGACAATCGGAGACCATAGATAGATCTTCTCTAATGTGAATCACATTACCTCTTCAGTTTAAGCAACAGTCAGTAGATCCCTTGAAAAGGGAAACAGATTGACCTCAAGAATTCTCATCACAAATTGGTATAGAATCCAATTCACATGTCTTGCAGAAGAAGCTTTGTCAACATATTACTTGTTTGATTTGGAACAACCCTGAGCAAGGAACAGATCTGGTCGGATGCTTTGCTTAGTGCTGAATCCGCAGGAACCTGAAGCCACTTGTATGATATACTTCATATTAGAATCGGGTTTGAACATGGCACCACTGCAACCCGCCTCCAGGATAGAGGTCAACAAATCATGATGCACAAAGGTGTTACTGCATATGGGAATATCTATGGAATTCGGGGCACCACCATGACTCGCCTCCAAATAAGAGACCACCAGACCTCAGTGCACATTAGCGTTGTTACAGATTGAAGCCGACCTCAGATCTACAGATCTCATTGCACCAACATAACCCTCCTTCAAAATAGAATCGGTCGAGCAACATTTATGTGATTCGAACCTATTGGGGGTAAGGAAAGAGGAAGCATGTAGCTCTTCCTAGAAGGACTCCATGAACATCAAGCACACTCAAACCCTAGCTGAGGTCTATTCACCATGGAGGAGAGACGAGAGATCCCACACCCAAACCCTTGCCTCCATCCTCATAATAATGATATAAATTACATTATGAATTGTGTTATAATGAGGTATTATAAATTACAGTAAATTCATTATTAATTATATTTTAACTAAAAAATTATATTTATTTATTATTAAGTAAATAATTAAATATACTAATTTTTTATATGTTAATAATTATATTATTAATTTAATTAGTAATTAATTATATTTATATTATTGACTATGTTACTTATTAAAATATTACTATTAATTATTATTTTTAATTAATAATTCCAAAATTAATAATAATAATAAATTCATAATTAATAATGTAATAATTAATAAAGTCACAATCATAAAAAAATATTATTTTTATGAAGTCATATTAATTAGTATATTATATTAATAGAGTATTAATTATGAATTAATAAATTCATGATTAATATATAAATTAATAAAGTTATAATTAAAACATAGTTTAAACATATAAGAATGTAAAAACAGTTGAGAATAAAGTATTATTAAAATATAAAATCTTAATTGATATTAAATATGATATTAAGTAAAAAATAAATTATGCACATAATTATTTAATAATAATATATATTATTATAATTTAATAGAAAATAAAAAATAAATATTAATTATTTTAATAAATTAAAAAATATTTATTTTATTTATTATAATTATCAATATATTTAAATTATTTTGTATACTAATAATATTATTATTAACACTCTAGATTTCTTTGTTTACAACCCACATAGTGAAGAATCTTCAAGTGATGGGGTCATCCTTTCAGTGTTGAATGATTTTGGGACCTTGAACTCGAAGCCTCTAACATCCAAGATATTGAAGGATCCCATGTTTCAATGGGTTTTTTTATCAATATAATGATCTATTATGAATTTCCTTTACATATATCAAGCAATTTGTTCCTCCTTTTTCTCAGTCTATTCCCAATAACGGATCACTTGTTATCATATAGGCATACTAAGGTTTTCTCGAGGAGTGTACCAATTCTTCCTTACATTCTCAATGATTATTTATATGGAGTAATCAATTCAAGACACACCTTAGAGTTTGGATGATTTCAAAATTCATTTGACTAAAATTTAGGGCTTTTCTTATCAGTCATTCTCATCACCTATAACTATGTTTGTGTGTGTGTGTGTGTCTACATTTCTGTCTATCTGTCTGAATGTGTGTTTGTGTGTGTGTGTGTGTGTGTGTCTGTATGGTTATGTGTCTGTGTGTGTCTGTGTTTCTATCTATCTATCTGTGTTTGTGTGTCTATGAGTCTATGTGTGTCTCTGTGTGTGTGTGTGTGTGTGTGTGGTCCTTCTCATCGATTATAGCCATGTTTGTGCATGTGTGTGTGTGTGTTTGTCTGTGTTTTTGTTCGTGTGTGTGTGTGTGTGTTTGTTTGTGTGATAGAAGTGTCAAAAGAGTGGAAAAGTTATTGGGTATTAAGTGAGAGGTATCATGTTTGAATCTGAATTTTTTTATGGACCCTGTATCCATCATCAGGAAAACGTGGCTGTAAGTGGGTCTCATTGTACGCCAATAAACATTAGGGTATAACAATGAGATATATACACATTCATGCCCATGGACATAACATGGGATACTATTACAACACCAATATCCACCACAAGCGTTGAGACCACAGTTATACACTACCACATATCATGCTTTTTTCAATGCTGAATTTTAAGAGTGTTAAACAGTAAGTGATAATAAAGAGGAAAACATTTATCAGTTCTCGTAAAAAAGCGAAGATAAATTTACCTTTTATCAGTGCTAAAAAATGTTGATAAAAGTGTACCCTTTGCGAGTATGTTTTTCTAACATTGATAAAAGTCCCCCATTTATGAGCGCAGATAAAAGTGACACTTTTATCGATGATTTTTTCTAGCACTGATAAATGTCGTAGTGAGTAATTTCATTTGTATATAAATATTTATATATTTTTAGATAATATTTATATCAAAATAAGTATATATATGTAAATATAATATTGAAATAAGTTTTATATAACTTTTAATAAAAATGAATCTTATTTTCATAATTTTATAAATAAAAAATAATCAAATTTATATTAATCAAAATGTTTAATAATTTATTTATATATATTAATTACAAAATGTGTATATAATTAAAAAAATATAATATATTAATATTTTATTGGAACAATTATATAATATATAAATGAACATATCTATTTTAATATATATTTATATTGATATTATAACCAAAATGACACGAATTAAGAGTTACACCCATGATCCTGAAATTTATTGAAAATAAAACAAACCTAAAGTACACAATAAGATTTCATGTTGAAAATGATGACAAACCATTGTTGTAAAGCAAGAAAACAGAAGGTTTTGGGAAATAAGAGAAGAAAAATCATCTTGTAGAATGAATTCAGCCACTACCCCTTCCTATCATATAACATCCCCTCTTCTGAGTTTTTGTATTTTTCACGTCTTGTCATCATCAACTTGGGGTTAATATTTTCAAATAAGAACTCCTCTGAGCATTACTAAATTCTATAAGGAAAAATTCTATTTGTGTGTCTCTGTGTATGTGTATGCGTGTATATGTATGTCGGTCATGTGTAAATAAATGTCTGTGTGCAAGTCAAATTATTGATTTAATATTATTTATTATTTATTATTATCTCTTCATTTTAAGTATTTTCTATATTTATTAATTTTTAATATTTATTCGTTTTTAAAATAAATTTATTTTAATATATTCATCATGAATATATTTGTGTGTGTGTTTAAATTAATTTTACATAATTTAATTTTATTTAATTTAATTATTAATATTTTTATAGTTAATATAATTCATTTTTAATAATTTTGTTATTTATATTATTAATATCAACTAAATATTCATTTTTTATTTCCACGTAATTCGTGAAAATGTTATGAATTCCCTTTTTAATATTATTTAAACTTATTTAATTTATTTATTTATTTATTATTATTATTACTAATATATAGGGGGAAGTCCCCCATTTTTATTGAAACGAAAGTAATCCCTTGTTATTTTGGTTATAGGGATCTCACTACATGGCAATTGTAGTCCCAAAAAGCATTAAACCCCATTCTAAGAAGTCTATTTTCCTAGAAACATTTTTTAGGTCAATGAAACCCTTGCACAAGAGCCCCTTCTTTGTGCACCACCTACAACCAGCCCAACTGTTTCCAGTGTGTAGTCATGCCCACAACTGGCGTGCACAACAGCCTTCTACACCACACACCAGTTCCTACCTCTACCAAACACTTTCACTCTTCCAGTGGCCAACAAAATCCATCTCATTTGACCCCACTTCCATCGATCGAGATCCCGACAACAATTCCATCCATCATTCATCATTCGTTTCCAACCATCTTGATTGGCAGCGACATCTTTGACCCTAATTGAGCCCACCCATCATCGTCTCTCTATTGGATTAGAAGTTATTGCTAATTCCACAAAGTTTACCTCATTCTATAAAGACATGCATCAGTGTTGCGGCATCTATCACACCCTAGTTATTAAGATTTCATTTATTCTAGTTTGGTTCGGGTCCCCAAACATTTATCTCAAGAAACGGGTGTGAAGTGTTTAATCTTGTGAGATATTCATTATATTTTTCTCTGGTCTAGCTTCTCTCTTTGGGTTTCCTTTTAGGTTTTGGAGGAAAATGGAAATTTTTGGGTTGGACAGACTAAGTGCACAGTTTGCGCACGATTAGTAGAAATCATGCAGTAGGAGACAAAACCTACCACATGGCCTCTACATGGAAATACACCTCGACCCAGGTAAGCATGTGGCATGTGTCTCCATTGAAATAGGTTGTCACATGGTGTCCGCATGGTATAGAAAACAGTGTAGACTAATTGTGTGGCCTTCCAGTTCTTTAAAAATTAGGGTTTCATGTTTCTTTTCCTCCTGATTTTAACCCATATCAACCCTCTTTCTCATCCCCCTTGACCTTGTTCAACCAAGTACGCTCCTCCCCCATTCCTTAGATCCACTGGATCACCCCACGTTTGGTGGTTTCTATCCTGATTCTTCAAGGGAACTCCTTGAATGTGTTTTTACACTTTCTTTCTACCTATTTTTTAGGGTTTTCTTTCCCATTTATTATGTATCTTTATCTCTTGAAGTTGGGATCCAATTTTATGGTTAGATCCTTAAATTTTGGGACTAATATTAATGTGTTAGATTTATTTTGGTCTCCTCTGGGTGTCTTGGTGGTGTGTTGGAAGATTCGTATAGAATTCCAGAAGTTTCTCCATCCTTGACATAGGACCCCATTATATATTGCCCTTTAAATTAGGTTTACATTGATTTCATAATTTTTTCACCACATTTAATTTATAAATAGTCGTTTATCATTTTTAAAATAATTATATTATGTGAAATTAGTTGGTTTCCCCTTGTTTTGTGATTTTTTGGAATGTTTGGAAAGGATTTTTCACCCCGAGTGGTTGTTAAGTGGCTCGGTTGGCGGTTTGAAGTGGTTAATGGTTTTTAAAGACATGGACATTATTTTTTATAAATTATTTGGTGATGTTAAAAATGGTTATTTTAGTTTTTAAATGGTTTACTGTAACATCTCGAATCCTGATTCAACTCAACTTGTGCCCCATACCTGGTTGGCCACATGGACTCAAGCATATTTCCTCAAATGCTAGAGGCTGCCGACTTGCACCAAGGAACTAGGGTGTGATAGTGGGGTAACTATACCCTCGTTGGTAGATTGTAACACAATTTAATAAATAATAAAAAATAGAAAAATTAGTAAAAAAAACATACAACTAAAAAAATAGCAGAAAATTGATAAGATAAATAACCAAGCATTGTTTCATACAAAAGATGATACAACATGTTATGTTCTAAGAAAATATTCAAAATAGGTACATTGAAATTATCCATAATATATGTTTCAAAATCTCAAAATAAACAAATAAAACTATGAATAATCACAAGTCGCAGCTCGGCCCCATGCTCTTCTGCTCCAAAGCATCACATCATGTACCTGTTGGAGGGTGCTTACTTTGACCAACACTTGCAATCATGTAATCTTTTTGGGTCCAAAAGAATGACCCAAATAAAAAGTGAGACTAAATATCAGTAGGAAACCACCCAAGGTCTATTCCAATCTATCTGTGGGTATATATAATAGGAAGTGTACAATAGTGAAAGATATAAACCATAAGGTACTCAAAAGTAAGAACAACGGATGTCTCAGTAAACAGGTAACCAAGCACAGGTGAAGACCGAATCTATAACATCCTAGGTAAATAAAGAAATAATACATTTTAATTTTAATTAATATTTTTTGAATTAAATATAAATTTTACTTTAAAGGGGTTTTCTATGTTCGATGGCATACCTGATACGCAACAACAGGTTTCTTTGAAATCTTACATTTCATAATAATAATATATTATTATTATTTTAAATGGTAGTTTAATCCTAGCTATTTTATTGGTGGGAATGAACAAAACTAACTACAATATGAATATACATGTTTGTTAAATGTTTTTACATTTACCCAATAAATTTTAGAGGCTTAAAATAAGAAAGAATCTGATTTTAAGCATAATTTACTTTAAAAGGTTGACTAAATACCTTTTGATGGAGAACCCTCCTTAAATATAGTTTTGGTCAATTTTATATGTTCTATTTGACAAAGTAAAATTATTCTTTAGAAAATTAACATAAAAATTTACTTTGGGTAAATTTTTGGTATTTATCTAATAAAATTCAAGTTTTAATAAAAATTGAAAAATACTGTATTTTAATTCAAAAATTCCTTTTAATATAATTATTGATATGGTTAGATTATCATTTTAATTGGTTTTAAAGTGTAATTAGATTATATTTTACCATTTAATCCAATTTTTTTATTGGAATTAATTTCACTTTGAAATTGGATACAAACAAGTATCAATCTTTTGATAGTTAATATTTCAAAAAAACACGCTTTTCATTTTGATAGCGGAAATTAATATTAAATTAATTTCTGTCACTTCTGTGATTTGAATTTGGAAAAATAGATTTCATATTTGGTATCAGGAGGTCCAAATTATGGAAATAGGTAGCTTTTATTTTTATACATTATGAATATTTACTTCATTAAATATTTTATTTACCATGGTTAAATGGTAAATTTGGTAAATAAGGGTAAATAAATATTATTATAATAATATAAAATTACCCTAACATGTATCCTAATCCAAATGGTTGATACATATCCGACCATGGGAATATTTTGGTCGTTTTTGGGACCCCATGGAGCCACATGGGAGTGATAATGACACTTTATTTTAATTAACTAAAAGTAAAGAAAAAAATGACATAAATGAATATCTTTTAGTAAATTAATTTTCACATAGGCTTTTATAAGTTATCCTTTGGACAATAAATATTATTTGGAAATATAAAAAGATTTCATAAATCATGGTAATTTTTTTATAATTTTTAGACATCAAATAAATTAAATTATTTATGATACAATAATGATGCAGTGTTAACCTCATTAATAAAAGATTTAAATAAATAGGATTATAAAGATTAAAATAATGTCCAAAACATGTACAATTCTTGTTGGATGATTTAATTTCAACCATGAGTCATCTTATATTTGAAATTAATAATTTTTGGACCTTTAAAAACCGAAAATATTTGTATAATAAAATAATAGTTTCACACTTTCCTAAAGAGCCCATCCCCCACCCTTATAAAAAGCCTCACATCTAACCCATTCCTCACACCTCTCAACCCCTTGGCTCGTCCAACCCCTAAAATCTTTTCATTACTTTAATTTATAAAAAAACTAGTATCCTCAATATACTAGGTTGTTTTTATGATAATTATTCTAACTACACTTACAAACACCTCCATCTAATGGGTAAAGAACATACTATTTCTGTGGATGGTAAACTAACGCCTCACGAAACTATGATTGTTCAATTATCTACTACCACCTCTTATGGTGGAAATTACAATTACAATGTATCTATATATGATATATATTATGTTTATGTTTTAATTATGATTATATATTTTTAATTTGTATCATACCTTTATGGTTTCCATTATGAGTAAACGTGATAATTTCATTTGAGGAAGTGCGGACTACCGCCCCCTCAAAGTGATATGACTTCTTCATACCATACAAGAGATGTATAAATAATGGAGTTATTTAAATTATATATAATATTATACTGGAATTATAATATACCTATGTATCATTATTTTTTAGTTCCATTAAATATGAAATAGAAATCAAATTAGCGTTAATGTGTACGTACGGCTTACCATCTTCATGAAGGGTGCATTTCATTTCTTACTTCCAAATGTAATGTACTATTATAAATACATATATATACTGGATATATATGACATATATGATATCTAAATCATTAATATTATTCTGGATACAATTGATATTTGACCACATTATCAACTTGTAATTATAAGAAGTTCATTTTTGACTCAAGTACCAAATATCGACAAAATGACTATTATTAACTTAAATGATTACATAATGTTTATAACATAGTAATAAGTGATATAAAAGGAATAATAAACTTTAAAAAGGTTCTTAATCAAGCAAAAAATTACTTAAGTTTATTATTCAAGAAGAACAAGGAACAAACGAGTCAAGTTGGACACGAGGTAAGGGGTTCCTTATCTCACTTTTAATTCCCTGAGATTTCCATTGTTTGCCACTAATTTATTGAATGTGGTGTATTGTGTACCGAAACTTGATATATATTATCATTATTATCTTTATATTCATGTTATTCTACGAATACTTTGGTGGTTATTAACTTTTGGTCATACGAATTGAATGATTACAACGTGGTAGGTGATTTTCATCTCACATTTTATTCTTGTGAGATTCATGCTATATTTTCCACTATTTCCTTTTGTGTTGTGTATGTACTTCCCAAGATTATATTCATTATGTAATATAATTTAATTTATGGTTTTTTATATCTTTAATTTAGGATCATTCTTTCATGGGTTATATGTTTCATAAGTTACAAAATCCGTAAGGGAACTTTTTAACTCAATTTAAATTCCTTGGGTTAATCTTCTAATTCTTAATAATGTCATGCTATGATTGTGTGTGGAATAACTATTTATTTATTTATATTTTAATTTCCACACCACTTTTTGTGGATATAATTTTGATACACATAATCACTCCATTTATAAATTCTCAAGTCATCGATATGAACTTGATAAGAGTAATTTTAACTCATTTTCCATTCATTGAGTAACACATCCAAGTCATTGGTTTTGTCCAAAAAAGAATATGTGTTCATGTTATCTGATTTATTTACATAGAATATCCAATAATATTGAGTATATTTATATTTTTCACACATTATTATGTAATTGATTTATCCTTAATCTAAGGATACAATTTTTATTAGGGATTTCATCTCAATTTACATTCCATTGATACTTCATTGTTGTTATGCACCAATTCACTCTTATATGGTGTATATACTATCCTTTGACATATTATATCATTATTCCTTTTATTCTCATGATATTATAAAGTTTTGATTCAACATTAAACCTCAATTATTTGTATTCAATAGTCTCTCATTCTGTTAAAAACTTTTTAACAAAAATATAATTTTAGATGTTTTAAAGATTTATTCTTCTAAATCTTTATCATTAATGTCCATGTTTTAAAAATGGTTTTATTGATTTATTTATATGGAAATTAATGTTTTCAAATGATAATTTATTTAAAAGTTTCAAAGTGGTATGGGACACTTCGATTCAAAAATCTCTTTATTAATTGTTTTAAATGGTTTTTATAATGGTTTGATAAAGCATTGTTTATTTCAATAACCTGGTTGTGATATATAGTGATTAGAATGTGGAAATATTATCTTTATTTTATGATGGTTTATGTGCTATGAATATGTTATGGTTATTGGGCATTGTTTACATATACGGGTGGTTCCATGGTAAACCTAGGGCGCGGGAGCCTGAGATAGCTCTCCAATGCATTGGGTAACGTGATGGAGGTAAACTTTAATGTTTCTCCTAAGAGATTTATGGAATATACTTTGATGGGTATTCCAAATGTGACTCCCTATGTAGTTGTGATATCTAAAATGTAATTATGTTATGAATCCCATAATTTACCTTTATGATTTATGATTTGTGTGTGTTATTCAAAAATCTTATGATTTCGTAAGGTATGTTATGATTGAATAGTATTGTTTCATTGATATGTATTTAATGATGTGCTAATGTTTTCCTTCCTCATTTTATAACCCTTAATGTGCTTTTTATCCTCATCCCAAGTTTTTGAAATGTTTTCCACAAGACGTAATGATTAATAGTGTCAATTATGGGATCAAGGAAAATTCATGTTGTCTAAATCATGGAACTAGACATGTTTTCTTTTTAAGAGTATTTATTTTATGAAAAAATGGATACTGAGTAGTAGTGTATACATGTAATATTCAAGTTGTTATGTAATATTTATGGACTAATTCTCTAGAAATCTAAACCTAAAAAGATCATCAATGTGAATTATTCATTTAATTTATGATTATGAAAATTTTAAGGCAAGGTCCTTATAGTTGGTATCGGAGGTCGATTTAGATAACTTTAAAGGTTACGGTGTTCTTTAAGAATAAGTTACATAACCATAATGGTTAGGATTTTAGAAAGAGTCCTAGTTATTTTTGATAAATTGTATGAGTTTAAGATAACATGAATAAGTCTATCTTAGTATTTACCCTCCTCATAAAATATTATATGATGATTTTATTGATATACTCTCACTGACCATTTTGGTTTTAGTAATGGATGGATCTGGCAAGCACCAAAGTAATAGTGGATATGAAGAAAATTGTGATTGTTTTCTGAATGAGCAACTGAGTAAAATAGGATATATAATGAGAACTCTTGTTTTTATTCTCAACAAACTATCTAGAGTCAGGATTGACCACCTGAACCTTAGTGATTTTTAGAAGGCATCATATATGCGAGAAACAAATCCACACATAGGTTCAAGTAATGATCGTAAAGGTAATTATATTCATAAACCTATGTGTCAAGGATGTGAAAATAAACACATAGTAAAATGTTTCAAGGATAAGGGAAGATTATATAGATGTGGAAGTGAAGGTCATAAATCAAGAAACTACCATAGAAAAAATCAAGCATCTAGTTGACTCTAGGAAAGGGAAAGAAGTTCTTTCTGAGGGATCAATTGAATGTTTTAAATGTGGTGTGCATGGTCATTATACAAACTGATTTCCTACGAAGAAGTTTTGGGAATGGGATAACCAAGATAATACAAATATATGTCTACTAATACCTAATTCCATTCCAATTGAGTATGAGTAAATTGACAATGACTAATGAAAGGTATGGATTATTTCTTAACTGATGTTTAGAAATTATTGAATCTTTGGATACGACTCATGATTTTGTATGTAGGAAAGAATTATTTTAGAATAAGTTGGAAATGAATGGTTAATGGATCATGAAGAACTTTGAATGAGTAAGAAGTCAACATATAAGGGATTCAACTATTATGGTAGATTTTACGATGGTGAAATTTTTTAAATTATTAAGGCTCTTTTGATTATGGGATAACATTAGAAGACTTTTTATAGTATGTCCTCCTTAACTCCCTTAAAGATAATCGCTCTACACTATGGTCCATAGAGTACGTGATCAGGATTTGTCGCCATATGCTTGGTCATAACATTACGCTTTCTCACATATATCGATAGGGGAACAAGGTTGCAGATTTTTTGGCCTCCATGGCTGACCATAGTTCCACAGACGCGCATATCTTCCGGATTAACAGTTTAAAGGCGGAATGTGTTGATTTGATCAGAGGGGATGCCCTTGGTCTGCATTACTTTAGACCTCCGTAGTCTTCTTTGTGTACTTTCTTCTTCTCTTAATAAAAAAAATTACTTTGGATGGAGAACTATTTGGGATTATATGATCCTTGAATTTGAGGAAATTACAGGTTGTACATTTAGGGTTGCAAAATGAATGTTATTAGATAACCATTATGGTTAAAATATATTATGGTTATTTTTTATTAATTTATCTAGTTTTTAAAATGTTATAAAATTATATAGTTTTTGAAAAAGGAAAACACACAGACCACGTGACAACCTGTCGCGTTGGAGAAAGTTGTGGGAATCAAACCCACAACCAAAGTGCTACTGGGATTTATCACCTACCACTAGACTACGTGAAGTCCCTAGTTAGTATGACTAATTATTTTTAGTTATAAGAATTTATGAATCAAGAATAAGTTTATTTTGGGTTATCTATGGAAATTATTAACCTATCATGAATAATATGTGATTAGGTTAATAACTTTTCAATATGAGACTTTAAGAGTAACTGATGTTATTTAGAGATAAATGTTAAGAATTATCTTGAAGACTACGTGATTAAATCCTTTAAAAATTTGGGTTTCAATATTATTTTTGATTACTTTTAAGAATTTTATGGACAATTTTTTATTGAATGGTGTTTTTTTAGCTTTGGGTATTGTTTGAAAAATTTTGGATATTAAGAGTAGTTTTTCATTTTGATAAACGATTATCCTTTTTGGGAATTGTCTTATCTACTACTAACCATTTTGGTTTTTGTTAATGTCTAAAGACATGAGAATAATATAGTTCATATTTTTTGGATTATGTGATTCTCTAGAAGTTGATTATAACACTTTCAATGTGAACAAGTCATCTTGAATACTCATCATTTGAAGAAAAAAAATGAGTTTGTGGTAGGAATTAAGTAATGGATGAAAGTCTACGTGACAGGTAAGTATGTTTCATTATATTTTTAGTTAATATCATAAATAAATTCCTAAAATTTATGAAAAGAAACATAAAACAAAGAAAAATTATGTTAACTTTTTATACAGGGGAATCAAAGACCATTTAACCCATCACAAGTTTGTGATTTTCTAATGGTTAACTTTCTCTTAATCTTGTTTTCTACCACTCTCTATTGGAACTTTATGGTTTGGTTTATCCCCCATATCCATGTTTTCATGGAATCCTAGTATCTTTTGTCTTGGGCGACCTTTTTAATTCTCTTCCTTTATTTTAAAGTGATAGATTTATTGACACTATTTCTGATGTGGGACATTCAATGAAGTTTCCAACCCCAATTTTAAAATTGTGCGGATGAAATTCCCAAAAGGGGGGAAAATGTAACATCCCAGGTAAATATATAAATAATACATTTTCATTTTAATTAATATTTTGTAAATTAAATATTAATTTTACTTTAAATGGGTTTCTATGTTTGATGGCGTACTTGATACTCAACAACGGGTTTCTTTGAAATCTTATGTTGCATAATAATAATATAATATTATTATTTTAAATGGTAGTTAACACCTACACGTTGTATTGGAGGGACTGAATATAACTAACTATAATATATTTATACATGTTTGTTAAATGTTTTTACATTTACCCAATAAATATTAGAGGCATAAAATTAGAAAGAATCTGATTTTAAGCATAATTTACTTTAAAAGGTTGATTTTTCACCTTTTGATGGTGAACCTTATTTAAATATATTTTTGGTCAATTTTATATGTTCTATTTGACAAAATAAAATTCTTCTTTATAATCTAGAGATCATGTTTTACTTTGGGTAAATTATTTTAATTTTTTTGATAAAATTTAATTTTTAATAGAGTGAAAAATACTTTATTTTAATTCAAAATGTCCTTTAATATAATTTAGTTATATGGTTATATTATATTTTTAATTGGTTTTAAAGTTTAATTAGATTATATTTTTAACATTTAATCCAATTTTAGTCATTATAATTAATTTCACTTTGAAATTGGATATAAACAAGTGTCAATCTTTTGATAGTTAATATTTCAAAAAAACACGCTTATTCAATTTGACAATGGGAATTAATTTTATATTAATTTCTACCACTTATGTGTTTTGAATTTGGGAAAATGGATTTCATATTTTTAATCATGAGGTCCAAATTGTGAAAATAGGTAACTTTTACTTTTATACATTATGAATATTTACTTTAGGAAAATTATATTTACCATAGTTAAATGGTAAATCTGGTAAATAAGCATAAACAAATATTATTATTATAATATAAAATTTCCCTAACATGTGTCCTAATCATATTTTATGATACATATATGACCATGGGAATAGTTTGGTTGATTTTGGGACCCCATGGAGCCACATGGGATTGATAATGATACTTTATTTTTATTAACTTAAAGTAAAGATAAAATTGACATAAACGAATATCTTTTAGTAAATTAATTTTTACATAGGTCAACATAAGTTATCTTTTCAACTATAAATATTATTTATAAATATAAAAAGATTTAATACATCATCGTACTTTTTTTATAATTTTTAGAAATAAAATAAATTATATTATTTATGACACAATAATGATGTATTGTTTACCTCGTTAATAAAGGATTTAAATAAATAAGATTTTAAAGATAAAAATAATTTCCAAAACCTATTCAATTCTTATTGGATGATTTTATTTAGACCATGAGTCATCTTTCTTTTACTTTAATAAGTTTTGAAACTTTATAAAACTAAAATCATTATATAATAAAATAATAGTTTCACACATTTTTAAAGAGCCCCTCCTCCCCCTTATAAAAAGCCCTCACTTCTTACTCATTCCTCACACCTCTCAAGCCCCTTGGCTCTTCAAACCCCTAAACTATTTTAATTACTTTATTTTATAACAACACCATTATCCAAAATATAATAGGTTATTTTTATGAGATGGATTCTAACTACACTTACACACACCTCAATCTAATGGGTAAAGAACATAATGTTTCTGTGGATGGAAAACTAACGCCTCAAAAAATGATGATTGTTTAATTATCACCCAATGCCTCTTATGGTGGCCATTATGATGGAAATATATTTATATATGATATATATTATGTTTATGTTTTCTTTATGATTCTGTATTTTTAATTTATAGCATACCTTTATGGTTTCCATTATGAGTAAATGCGATAATTTCATTTGAGGAAGTGCGGACTACTGCCCCCTAAAAGTGATATGAATCGTTATTACCTTACATGGGATGTATAAAGGGTGGAGTTATTGAAATTATATATTATTTTATACTTGAATTATAATATACCTATGTATCATTATTTTTTAATTCCATTAAATATGAAATATAAATGAAAGTAGCGTTCATGCATACGTACGGCTTACCGTCTCCCTGAACGGTGCATTTCATTTCTTACCTCCAAATGTTATGTACAATTATAAATACATATATATACTAGATGTATAAGATATATATGATATCTAAATCATTAATATCATGCTGTAGACAATAGATATTTAACCACATTATCAACTTGTAATTATAAGAAGTTCATTTTTGACTCAAGTACCAAATATCGACAAAATGATCGTTATTAACATAAATGATTACATAATGTTTATAAAAAGGTAATAAGTGATATAAAAGGAATAATAAACATGAAATATTTTATTAATAAACTATAAATTAACTTAAGATTATTATTTAGGAAGAAACAGGAACAAACGAGTCAAGTCGGACATGAGGTAAGATGTTTCTTATCTCACTTTTGATTCTGTGAGATTTTCATTATTTGCCACTAATTTATTGCATGTGGTGTATTGTGTACTAAAACTTGATATATATTGTAATTATTATATTTATATTCATGTTATTATATGAATAATTTGGTGGTTATTAGATTTTTTTCATACGAATCGATTGATTACAACGTGGTAAGGGATTTTCATATCAGTTTTTATTCCCATGATATTCATGCTAAATTTGCCACTATTTCGTTTTGTGTGGTGTCTGTACTGCCAAATATTGTATTCATTGTGTAATATAATTCATTTTATGGGTATTTACATCTTCATTTTATGATCCTTATTTCATGGGTTTTCTTCTTCGTAAGTTTCCAAATCAGTAAGGGAACCTTTTAACCCAATTTCCATTCCTTGGGTTAATCTTCTAATTCTTAATTATGTCATGCTATGATTATGTATGGAATAAATATTTATTTATTTATGTTTTAATTTCCACTCCCCTTTGTGTGGATATAATTTTTATACACATAATCACTCCATTGATAAATTCTCAAGTCATCGATATGAAAATGATAAGAGTAATTTTAACTGAATTTCCATTCATTAAGTTAAACATACAAGTCATTGGTTTTGTCTTAAAAAGAATATGTGTGAATGTTATCTTATTTATTTACACTAAATATCCAATCATATTTAGTGTATTTATATTTTTCACACATTATTATGTAATTGATTTATCCTTAATCTATGGATACAGTTTTTATAAGGGATTTCGTCTCAATTTACATTCCATTGAGACTTCATTGTTGTTAAGCACCAATTCACTCTTATATGGTGTATATACTATATTTTGGCATATTATATCATGAATCCCTTTATTCTCATGATATTATAATGTTTTGATTCAATATTATTCCTCAAATATTTTTATTAAATATTCTCTCATTTTGTTAAAAAATCTTTAACTAAAATATGGTTTTAAATGTTTTAATGATTTATTCTTCTAAATATTTATCATTAATGTCCATGTTTTAAAAATATTTTTAAGGATTTATTTATATGGAAATTAATGTTTTAAATGATAATTTATTTAAAATTTTCAATGTGGTATGGGATACTTTGATTTGAAAATATCTTTATTAAATGTTTTAAATGGTTTTGAAAATGGTTTGTTAAAGCATTGTTTATTTCAATATCCTGATTTTGATATATAGTGATTAGAATATGAAAATGTTATCTTTACTTTATGATAGTTTAATGTGTTATGAATATGTTATGTTTATTGGTCATTGTGTACATATACGGGTGGTTCCGTGATAATCCTTGGGAGGGTGAGCTTGAGATAAATCTCCAATGCATTCGGTAACGTGACGAAGGTAAACATTAATGTTTATCCAAAGAGATTTAGGGAATATACTATGATTGGTATTCTAAATGTGACTCCCTATGTAGTTGTGATAGCTATAATGTAATTATGTTATGAATTCCATAAGTTACCTTTATTATTTATGATTTGTGTGTGTTATTCATAAATCTTATGATTTTATAAGGTATGTTATGATTGAAACGTATGGTTTCATTGATTTGTATTTAATGATGGGATAATGTTTTACTTCCTTATTTTATAACCTTTTCTGAGATTTTTATGCTCATACCATGTTTTTGAAATGTTATCAACGTGACATAAAGATGAATAGGGTCAAGGATGGGATCAAGGAAAAGTCATGTTGTCTAAAACATGGAACTAGACATGTTTCTTTTTTATGATTTTTATTTAATGAAAAAAATGGATACTGAGTAGTAGTAGATACATGTAATATTCAAGTTGTTATGTAATAGTAATGGACTAATTCTCTAGAACTCTAAACTTAAAAAGATCCTCAATGTGAATTATTCATTTAATTTAGGATTATGTAATGTTTAAGGTTGGGTCCTTATAGAATCGAAGCTTGTGTTTTATCATAGAAGACACATCATTAATCATTTCATTTCATTATTAAATTCCATTAGAATATACAAAATTATCAATATCTGGTCTAGGCCCAAAGATCCGTGTATAAAAGTAACCATCAACTCCTAACATAATATTTATTTAATCATTTTCCAATAGAACCTGACATGGGTATCCCTCAATGGTTCCTAGGTTCGCTAAAAAAATTAAATAAGCCTCAATGAGCCTGACCACCCTATTCATTTCTTGTTCACTGCCTTTAAAGTATCAACCACTTGAGCCTCTCCATTTTATTTTAACCAAGGCAATGGTTTACCAAATGTATATAAAGTGAAATTAGTCACATGACCCTGATCATTTATTTTAACCGATAATATGGCTCTCTCATTGCTAATTACCCATTTTTATCATTTAATTCAATTACGCATTCCATCTCGATAGAAACACGTGTGATTTAAACTACCACATCACTTTAACATAATCAACTCATGTGGGAATATTTTATATAATAACCAACACATGTAAATTAAACTATTACATGTTTAAACAAGGTTAACTCACATGGTCATAACATATAACAATCCTATTATGATATTTAAACGTTTACAAGGCTTAACTTTAAAATTTTATCACATGGAAAATTCATATAATGAGAAATACATTTTTAACAACTCAATAATTGGAATTCAATTCAATTCTCACATGCATTCTCATCCAAATGACCATCCAAGGGAAATTCATCCATGGGGTGGCCCTAAATCAAGATTCACAACCCAAAATATTCTTTCAAATCATCTAATTAATTACCTAATCATCAATAGGAAATAATATGTTTCATTATTCAATCAAGAGACACCTGAAAAGTGGTAATGTGACACTCTGACATATATAATTAACTCGATAATCAATGAAAGGCACAAGACCACCTAACTCATGTTTGTATAACTCTACTCATCTAGTTTTATCTTTAAAATTAAATTAAATTGGAGTATATCAATAAAAACAAGATAAAATTTCAACCCTATCTAACTAGGTTGAGATAAGAAATTAGGGAGAAATGCTCAAAAGGAATTGATAACTCACTGAGAGGTTTTCAACAGAATTGATGGTGTTCAAATTAGGTTCTGGATGACGAAACATGAGAAAAATTATCATTTAGAAATTTCCTAGGCGCACTGCTCGTTAAAATATATTGTTTTTATCCGTCTTCCAAAAATAATGCAACTACCCAATTTAATCAAAAAAGAAAAGTACATGACATATACTTGAAACTACACACCATGTCGGTACAATTTTTGGCCAGAACATTACATGGTCATGTATTGGGATTACATGGTGTGTGGCCCTCCATACACAGCATGTACCTATAACTACACGACATGTAGTCCCTAGTCACATCGTGTACCAGGGCGGAAGCCCACCCTTGACCACATTTCCTCCATTTTCTTAAGTACAAACTGAAAATTAATGATCTGTACCTCAAATGAAGAACTAGGTTCTTACAAAATTCCCCCTTAAAGAAATTTTTCCATGAATTCCCCTTCGATGTGTGGTTAAAGAACATCAATGAATAACTCCAGTCATTGTGAATGAACATCAACCTCCCTCTCCTTGGTCTCATCCTACGCTCGGTCGTGCTACCATAGCACCTGTACTAAAGGAATAGATAATCCATAGATAAACTTCATGCTGCAATCCATAATACAAATGGGATTCTCCTCAAAGGATGCATCTCCCAGCAACCCCACTTCCTCATGTTGAAAGGTATGGGAGCGGTCCAAAAAGTAATGTCACAACTGAGAAATTTGGAAGACATCATGCATATCCATGTACCTATGAGGTAACTATAATCGATAGGAAACCGCCATGACCCTCTATAGAACCTCAAACAGATTGACGTATCTCGATGAAAGATTACCCTATCTCTTGATCCACTTATATCCCAACCTTTGTGCGACATTTAGGAAAAATAAATCTCTGGCCATGAACTCCGAAGGACATATACGGTGATTGGTGTTTGGTTTCTAATGAGAATGTGTAGCAGTCATCCCCTTCTGAATCAAATGAACCTGCTCAGTAGTCTCCTGGACAAGAGGAGGTCCCAGCATAGCCTCCTCTCCTACCTCTATCCAAAATAGGGGTGATCAGTATGGCTTACCATACAAAGACTCATATGGAGCCATATGAATATTATCTTAGAATTTATTTTTATAGGGGATCTCAAAAGGGGTATGTGTGCCTCCCAAGAACCCATGAAATATATGATGAATTCCCGAAGGTTATCCTACTACACCTGAGTTTTGTGCTCTAATTGGGTTATGTAAGGGGGTGGTAAACTATGCTCAAAAGAACCTATGTACCCAAGGCCCTCTGTAGCCCTTTCCAGAAATGAGAAGTAAACTGGGAATCCTTATATAAAATTATAGAATGTAGAACCCATTTTAGTCTTATAATCTCACGGATATATAAACTCCTAAGATCATAAAAATCGAAGGTTTCCTTAATCAGAAAGAAATGTGAAACCTTTGTAAGCCTGCCAATAGTGACCCATACTACATCATTACCTCAGGGCGCCCTTGTTCAACCCATCATGAAATTTATTATGACATCATTCTATTACCACTTGGGAATAGGTAGTTGTTTTAAAAGTCTGTTTGGACATTGATTCTCCACCTTCACCTGCTGACAGGTGGAACATCTCATGATAAAACAAGCTACATCTCCCTTCATACCTAGCCACCGGTACCGACGATGTAAATCTAGATACATCATGGTGACACCAGGATGCGCTGCCTAAACTGAATCATGAAAATGTTATATCAGCTCCTCATGCATGTCTACTGAAACCCATACATGACCCTATAACTGTAGAAACGCATCCTCACCTATGGTTTGACAAGGAGGAGGGTCCTCACCTTCCACACTATCTCGTAGAACTAGTCCTTCAAAATCGGATATCTTCCTCATCCCCACTTTGTCCAGTAAAGTATAGGTAAAAACTAAGGATGAAATAAAAGTTTGTCCCTAATTGTTGTGCACCTCTAATTGTGTATCAGAGAACAACTCCATAAGCTTCCACTCACTACTGGTCTACTGCAAAACTTGTATTTGAGTCATCTTGCTCAATGCACTGTCCAATGCATTGCCTTTCCTCAGCGTGTAGGCAAGCTCGAAGTCAAAGGACTGAAGGTATTCCACTAACCTCTACTTCCTCGGATTCAGATCACACTATATAAATATGTACCTGAGAATTTTTTGGTCCATGTACCCCCACAAATTTCTCTCCCAATAAGCAATGTCTCCAATAGTGTAAAGCATGAACAACTGTAGCTAACTTGATATCATGTTTCAGGTAATTCCTCTCATGAGGCCTTAACTACCAAGATCTGTATGCAACGACTTGATCCCCCTACATAAGAACTACTTCTAGCCCAATACCCAATGTGTTGCAGTACACAGTGTAACTCCAGCCTAACTTTGGAAAAATCAATATCAGTGCTAAAGTTAATCTTCCCTTCAACTCCTGAAAGGTTGTCTCGTAAGAATCTATCCATACATATTTTTCATCATTTTTGGTAGGCATGTCAATGACACTTCGAAATGTGAGAAGTCCTGTATGAAGAAACTTTAGTAACCATATAGCCTCAAGAAACATTGTATGTCAAAGAAATTCTTCAGTTGTTCCCAAGAAACTACTTCTATTGCGTTATCTGGGTCTATTGATACTCCTATCTCCGAGATTATGTGACCCAGGAAGTGAATCTGATCCATCCAGAAGTAAAACTTTGTGAGCTTAGAAAATAACTGACTCTCTTTCAGCATATTCGAAATGATTTCAAGAAGTGTGTCATGTTCATGTCAATTATGTAAATACACCAAGATATAATCCATTAAAACCACAACGAATGAATCAAGAAAAGGATGAAACACTAAATTCATCAGTTCCATGAAACCCGTTGGCAGATTCGTGAGAACGAATGACATAACAAGATACTCATACAGACCATACCTACTCTAAAATGTTGTGTGAGGCATGTATGATGGTCCAACATGCAAATGATGATAACTGGATCTCAAATCAATCTTAGAAAAAAAACCCAAGCTCCATGTATCCGATCAAAAAGATCATCAATTCATGGTATAGGATGTCGATTCTTAACCATCAACTAGTTCAATTTCTATCCACACATATCCTGAGGGTATCATCTTCCTTTTTCATAAAAAGGACCAAAAAACCCCATGGAGAAGTACTGGGTTAGATGAAACTCTTTGCCTCCAAATTATCTAACTGTCTATTGAGCTCTTGAAACTCCATCATATCCATCCTATAAAGAGGAATGGATACTTGTTCAGCTCTTGGTACCATCTCAATAGAGAACACTACTTCTCTTATTGGAGGTTGGCCAGAAAACTCATTTGTGAAGACATACCTGAAATAATCAACTACTGGAGGGAAATCTGCCTCACATGTCCCCTAGTCATCCAGATATAAAATTGAAATTTGGGTTGTCATCCCACACAACCCACGATGTTTGGGTCCATCTCGGCTCTCCTAGACATCTCATTCACCCTTGTGTCAAAACAATCCACCTTCTGGTGACATAACACTCACCCTAAAGTGATAGCAATCGAAAAAATCTTGGAAGGAGATCAACTAGTTAATTTCAAGAATAACATAAAAGTATGTCATCTCTAAGACATATAGGTCCAATACAAAGTGACACCTTCCAACTCAAGGGGGAACTCCTTTCACTGATTCATACTCGCTGTTCTAATCCCTAATGAAGTGTCTAACATCATAACATCATCAAAATTAAAAACACGAAGACCTAGGCTCTCCACAACAGGAAAAAATATGAAATTATGTAAAGCCCCTATTCAAAAAGTACAAAAGATAAATCATAGGTGACTAGAATAGTACCTAAAATAGTAAAAGGTTCGGGATCCTGCTTCTTTTGGATCTGTTGCACTGCATAAGTATGGCCTACACCATGACCTAGTGACACTGACTAGATACCCTGAGTTGATCCCCTCTTTTTTCTATGAAAACCTAGTGTCTGGCTACCACGACCATGACCACCACCTTGGCCTTAGTGACTTGACATATTCCAATTACCTGATTGGTGAGAAGATACCAGCCTTGTTCCTGAATATGAAGTCTGTGCAGACCCTCTCTCACTAGCCTCTTGAGGAAACATCCTGTAGAAATGTTTAAGATGGCCCATCTTGTGGCAAGCTCGGCATTCGACTGGGTACATCGGGTAATTTGGTCTAGTATGACCAATTCTTCCACACTTAAAGAACCTCCCCTGTCTACTAGAAGGTATGTTCGAAGTACATGATTCATTGTGTGTAAGATCCCGAAGACACATCTTCCTACCAGTTGAAATAGTACTAGATCTCGGTGCCGAATCACCATGTCTCATACCTCCATATTCCCTATGATTCCACTCTATAATAATTTCATGGTTCACTATTGCATGTATTGTAGTCATCCGAATGATATTCACCTATGTTTGGATGTCGTACCTGAGACCATCATCGAATAGCATAGCCTTTGATAGATCATCACCCATCAGAATAGGTGTGAAGCACTGGAGCTCGGTAAAGCTGTAGGAGTAATCCATAATTGATAGTGTGTCCTTCTCCAGATGTATAAACTCATAGGATTTTTTGGCCATCAGCATATTAGGATATAATTAGTCATAGAAGTCTATCTGAAAATCATCCCATTCATGTACCACTAATGCTCTGTTTGTGTGGAAACATCCCAGTACCAATTGGCGGAATCACATAGCATATAAGTTGCGAGATTGGACCTCCTCTCAGGAGGTTTCTCAAGATGCTTTAAGAACGATAACATGTCCTCTATCCATGAATTTGTTGCTTGTGGTCCCCCATATTTAGAAAATGTGGGTGGATGTTATTGTTAGAACACTCTAGTCAGCTCATCCATATAAGTGGCAGGCTAAGGTGGTCCCTGTAAAGTCTATATAAATCATGAGAAGTTGTCACAGAATTGTGCCTCAGTACATACATCCAAAACAACCACTAGTTCCTCATGTGGCATGACTGGAGGATCCACTAGTAGCCCATATCCTACCACCTCCTGGGTATGCTCACCTCCACCCTCCTGACGTACTACTGAAGGTCGTCCTGGTGTAATTTCTCTGTAAATCCCAACACATACACTTCAGTACAAGATTATTCATCATGGTATGCAGTTCAAGAGAGAAAGAACTAAATAGGAGAAGAAAACCCTCAAAAGTTCCAAAAAGGGGAGTACACAGTATGTTGAACCTATACACGGCCTATACCCTCAAGCTCCTACCTAGGCATGTACTTCCACCGGCCTGGGTGTGTAATTTTTCTTTTCCCTGTACACAGGGTCGCTAATCCTAGGCACAATTTATTACCAAACTTCATTTCCTTTCTATCCCTGTATAATGTTTCTAAACAGTAAGAAATACTAGAAAAGAACACTCAACTGATACCAATTTGTAAAATCCCAGATCCAGATTCCACTCAATTGGTGCCTCATATCCAGTTGGCCACATGACCTCAAGTATATTTTCCAAAACTCCAGAGGCTATCAACTAGCAGTTAGGGCCTAGGGTGTGATAGTGGGGAAACTATGCCCTAATTGGAAAAGTGTAACATAAGATAATAAATAATAATACAATTGTAAAATTAGTAAACAACATACAACTAAAATAAACCGCATAATACTAATAAGATAAATAACCAAGAAACGTTCTATACAAAATATGATGTAGTCTGTTATGTTCTAATATAAAAGAAAAAACTTATACACTATAATGATCTACAATATATGTTCCAAAGTCTCAAAATAATCAAGGAAAACTAAGAAGCATCATGTAACTACCCGAGATTTTAAGAGAATTATTATTTTTAATTTCTTTGATATCTTTTGTAGTACGCTACACCAAGATTATCTTGAGCTATACGCAACACCGTATTAGCTTGTAGTATACAAAACACTATTCTTGGATCGTGTTACACAGAATTTTATGTTTGTTTGCTAGTAGTTATTCTACGCCACATTCAGTGTGTATATATATATATATATATATTCAATGTATAACTAGAAATATGGTTGGATTTCGTTATACGCAACAACAAAGGTGTCTTGCACTACACGTATCCCTGACTTGGCTTACATTACACATAATCGCGACCTTCCTCGATAGCATGTGTTATACACAATACCTGGTTTCACTAAACAACGATATATTGTTATAATATTATTATGAACTAGCCGTTATGAATAGTATTAACTAAATTTTTAATTTTATAACATTATCATACAACTTACACATTTTCAAGAACATGTTATGAGAAAAAAATAAAATATTCAGGTAAAATAAGTATTTTTCAAAAAATGAATCTTTGCCACCTTTTGATGGTGCACCCACATTAAATATAATTTTTGACAAGTTTATAAGTTCAATTTGACAAAATAAAATTCTTCTTTTGAATCATTATATAAAAATTTACTTTGGATAAATTTTTCATATTATTCTGATAACTTTCAAATTTTAATGAATAATAAAAACATGTTATATTTTAATTATAAACAACTTTTTTCATCGCAATAATTTATATGGTTAAATTATAATATTGAATGGTTTTAAAGTATAAATAGAATATATTTTTACCATTTAATATAATTTATGTCATTACCATTAATTTTACATTGAATTCATAGGTAAAAACATTTCAATCTTTGGCAATGTCTTTACTTTTAAAACCCATTTTCTTAACAACGGGATTAATTTTAAATTAATTACTGCAACTTCTGTGTTTTGAATTTTGAAAAATGGATTCCATATTTTAATTAACTGGGTGCAAATTATGTTAATATATTACTTTTATTCATTTGATATTATGAAAAGTAACTATGGTAATTTTTATAAACTGCAGTTAAAGGTAAATCGGGTAATTAAGGGTAAAAATAAGATTATAAAATTACCCTAACACCTTCCAAAACACTATTAGATGACTAAAAGTCGACCAATATCACCTAATGGTAAGAATAGATTCATTCTATGGACTTTTTACCATGAAAATAATTTAATTATTATTAAAACCAAATAAAGTGAGAACATGTCACTCTCTTAAATCTTATTAGTATAATAATTTTAATTTAGTGATACAATTCATGAAACTTCGAACATGAATATTCTCCAAAAAGTTAATAAAATTATCTAAATCATGTAAATTTATTTAGAATTTTTAGGGATTAAATAATTATCATTAAAGGTGACACAATGGTAATGTTGAAATTATTTTATTGATTGAAATATCAAATAAATGATTTTAAAAATAATGAAATAAATATTGTATGAACTTTTTAATATGCTCCACAGATTTTCTAGATAAATATGAAATGTTATGAATCTGTTAAATATTTTAGTTCGAACATATCTTCTGTGTGAATTTTATTTAAATTCAAATAAATGAATAGTGTCAAAATTGACACTATTGTTATTTTATAAAAATAACATATATAAAATTGTTTAAAAATCACTAAAATATTTAAAAATTATAAATTAAAATTTATATGGTATAAAATGTCATAACTTATCCAATTATGGAAAATTCACAACACATAAGTAATTATTTATAACAATTTAAAATTTAGAATTTTATTACCACAAATAAGATTAAATAAATTAAATAAGGATATATCAAGTTGATAAGGTTTAAAATAAATTTACAACATGTCTAAATTTTATTTTTTGATGGGATTACAACCCTATCTCATCTAATATTATAATATGAGTAATTTTTGGAGGTTTTTAAGTGGGGTTTGATTTATTATAAATTAATATTTTTGAGGTTTCCAAAGGTGCCCCTATCCTCCCTTATAAAAGGGAACCTCCTCCCTATCCTCTTCACAACACCTTGATCCTTCATGCTCAGCCAAACCCTGCAAATTTCTCTTATAAAATTTCCTAGAAACATTTTAGAGGTTATGGTCTTCCCAAAAGACCAACTCTAGTCCCTTAAAAGGAAGCTTAAAGGAGGTGCGTCGAAGAAGAGATAATCTCTTCTACCGATTCTTTCAAGTTTATTTCTTCTTCAACATCCTATTATTTAGTTGTTTCATTGTAAAGTAATACAATAAGTATCAGTAATATACTGATATGATATTATAAATATGAAACAACCCCATTTCACCTTCTATACAACCTACGGAAAATGAAATCACTGCACGTGCGTACGTATGGAATACCATCTCCAAGCCATGGTGTAATTAGTTTTTCCACCACCACCTTACTTGTAAAGACCCGTAAATTTCAAGGAAATTTTTTTTCTTAATTTTCTTTGAAATTTTACAAGAACGCAGTTTCTGACGGCACCTGATTCCGAGGCCCGGTGTGCCCGGAATCATTTTCCAAAGTTTGGCTCAGGTATGTTCAGTGAACAAATGAGCGGGTTTTTCTAACTTTTGAACCGGTGATCGGAATAAAATTCTGAGGGCACCGATGGAATCGCAGCGCTGGTATTTGCTTAGAAATGCCTCTTCTGGAGTTGCGTTTGCTCGGGTGTGGTTTTTAATTTTTTAGCTTTAAGTTAAGAAATAAAATAATGTGGTACGACAAACTTTATTTTATTTCACTTAAAGCCACTTAAAAGCCACTTTAAGTTGCTTAAGCTGGGTTGAAGCGGATAGGGTGAAATTCAAAATATCCTACCCACTTGGTAGGATATTTGTGAGGTGGGACCCACATGAGCCCCACCGTTTCTTTTCTTCTTAAGTAACGCACCCGCACCCCCTATTAAACGAAGTCAACCGACGTGTTTCCTTAATTTCTTAACGCCTCTATTTAATTGGGCAGTTAAGTTTTACAATTAATTCTTTGAATTAATTGTTTGTTACTTACCTTTGTTTTTCAAATTCTTTAGTTGATAATAAAATAATATGAGGACTTATTTTATTATCTGGTTCTTGTGTTAACCTTTGGAGAATCTCTAAAGATCTTCATCCTCCTTCACGAAGAACGTGAAGAACGCGAAGAACGCTAGCCTCCGATGAAGGGCGATGAAGAACGCCAACCCCCCCCCCCGGAGATCGACGACGTGACATCGACGAATCTCTTCCCGCGACGTTCCTTCTTCTGCAGCAAATCTTCGAACATCCGTTCGAGGTGGGGGTTTACGAATCTTTTAATTTTTTTTTCCTTTGTGAAAGTTATACTTATCCTGGATTTAATTCTTATAAATTAAATCCATGTGTTTTCTTTACCCCTTAGAGATCATCGACGCGATGCCTTTCCGCGACGACGCGACGCCTTCCGCAAAGCAACGATCCTCTTGTTTCGTGACGGCCGAATCCGCGAAGAAACCTCGTTCGATGACGTTGAGGTAGGGTTTTTAATTGAGGATAATAATACCCTTTTTCCTCGGATGTTTCCTTTTGAAAATAAATAACGCGGATCAACTCAATATTAAGTTGATCCGCAGGAAGTTTGGTTGTGGGATGGGTATTCTTGATTGCGGGAAATGTGTAGGGGTTTGTTTGTGAAATAATTTATTTTTTTTTCCGCGATTGTTTCTTTAAAAACAAAGAACCCGGTTTCATAAGAACAATATTAATTTATTAAAATTATTTTTGTTATGTTTTCTATGTGTTGAATATTTTCTCCCGACTATTATCATCAAACGCGGAGGGTGCGGGCCAAACAAACACGGCCCGAAAACCCTCAACAGTTCTTTGTTGATGTGTGGATTAGCGGGCGACGACAAAACATGCCGCAGGGACAATCCATTGTTTCCGCAGTGAAGAACGGGACCCAGGAGGAGCTTCGGCGCAGACGGGAAGTAAATCGGACCACTGGAGCAACTCCGGTGGCCCGCGGAAGCCACCGGCGGCGCGGGTCGCCGGTGCGGCTGAAGCCGCGGCGGCGGTGGCCAACGGACCCGCGGCCGCGCTGGTTCGGCACGCACGGGACGTGGCAAAGCCGCGCCCGCTATTTCCAGCGCGGCCCCGAGTGGGCCGCGGCACCTCCGTTCCGCAGGGGCAGCGCCACCCCGCGGCTCCCTGGCTCGGCCACTCGGCCGAGCCGAGTCGGGCCGGTCCAACCGACTGGGTCGCACCCTGGCCGGACCGGGCCGCGCCGAACCGGGTCCGACCCGGACCCGGGTCGGGTCGACCCGGGGGGGTTGGGCCGGGTCGGTCCGGGCCCAGACCCCCGTCTTCGGACCGTTTTCGGTCTATTACCCGTATCTTGAGCTATGGGCCTCCGAACAACGCGCCTTGGGGATTCTATCCTTGGATCGAGACGGTCATTTCGGTATATCGCACTCAAAGTTTTGGAACACTTTGGGTTCGGCCGGGTTGGTTCGGACACGAAACCAACCGGGCCCTCGGAGTGGAAAGGCTCATATCTTGAGCTCCGGATGTTCGATTGACGTGTCTTCAACTTTGGTGGTTTCCTATAAGTGAGATGGATCTTTTGGCTTACTCCGCTTGAGGTTTGGATGCCGTCGGAGTGCGGTCGGGTTGGTTCGCTCACGAAACCAACCAGACCCCTGAACAAAAAAGCCAATAACTCACGGACCGGGCGTCTGATTGACGCTCCGTCTGTCTCGTTGAATTCCTCTTGATGGGAAGGAACTTTTGGCATACTTCACCTGAGTTTTGGTTGCTGTTAGATAGTGGCCAGGTTGGATTGCACCTGAAATCCAACCGGGCCCTTGGAACAGAAAAGCTGTTATCTTTCAGACCAGATGTCCGTTTGATGAACCGTCGGTGGCGTTGGTGATCTCATTGAGAAACGGTCCCTATGAGTATACCCTATGAGAGTTCGGGGTAAGTTGAGATACAGCCGGGATTGGTTTGCTCACGAAACCAATCGGGCCCCTGGGACGAAAAGGCTAATAACTCACAGACCGGGCGTCCGATTGACGCGTCGTCGGTTGCGTTAAGACCCCTATGACGAGGCAGTCCTTTGAGATACTTCTTCATGGGACTTTGAGATACTTGGAGTATTAACCTGTAGCTCGTGGAGCGGACCCTCCCTGAGACGAGCGTGCGGAGTACGGAGACCGTGTAGCCGACTGAGACTTGACGACTGCTTGACCGACTCGACTTGGAGTGAGTCAACTAGCCCAGTGGACGGAGCACTACTTTGTGAGGTGCAGACCCATGGCGGACGGAGCACTACCTGTGTGACAGTGCAGACCCACGGTACTCGTCCGGAGAGTACCTCAGCAGGCTACTAGGGGGTGTGCACTACTGTGTTTGGGTGACATACCTCGGCGGGAAGCACTATTGTGTCTGGGTGGCTGACCCGCGGTACTCGACAGGAGGAGTACCTCAGCAGTCTTAGGTTAGTGAGAAGTATCTCGAAGTCGTGACAGGACCACTGTAGACTCCAGAGACGGAGCTCTTCAGCAGTTATGGTTTCGATAATGATAATCCTGGCTTGAGCTGAGTCTATGACCTTTGTGTTTCCTCATGATTGAGATGGGTTACTTGATAACTTAGGTATATGTATGGGCATATACCTAGGTAGTGGTTATCCGTTGATTTCACAATCCTTGTGTTTCCTCAGGATTGAGATGGGTTACTTGATAAATTAGGTATATGTATGGGCATATACCTAAGTAGAGGTTATCTGTTGAGATCTTATTTGTGGTTATCCATGTTGGTTTTAGTGAGAACTTGAGGGTATCGGGGTCCCTACTGAGTATCGTTATACTCACCCCTGCACGGGCTATGCCCGCACCTCGTTGTGTTGGTTGTAGACGACGGGCAGTGCTGATGGAGGCCGAGTGTTCGAGGACTGGACGATACCCGGAGGTGGACTACACGACGAGTCAGTATCCGGAGGTGGACTTCACGGCGAGACGACACTCAGAGGAGGTTGATGGGTGAGAGTGTTGTGGAGGGTATCTGTACCTACCCTTCAGGTAGGATCCGTGGTGGATGATCCCGGAGCTGCGCCATCTGTACTGACCCTTCAGGTAGGATCCGAGGAGGATGACCCAGGAGCCGCTTCCGTCCCTCCAGCTGTTGTCTTTTTCTGTTGTACTTTGTTCAGTTGTAGTTGTACTTTCAGTTGGGTTTGTATTCTGGCCCATTTACTTTTCAGCACTTTCTTTTGTACTTAGTGTTTTACTTCTGCTTGTACTCTATGGTTTTTTGTTTACTTTTATAAAGGCAATGCCTTCCCTGTTATCGGGATTTACACCTTTGGTGCTAGTCTCCAGCCCCTGGCCTATGGAAGGCGGGCTTGGGGTAGTCACGGCACGGGCCCCGAGGACGGGTCATGAAAAATTGGTATCAGAGGAGTCGGTTCTACCGTAGAACTTATAACTCTGATATTTTCTTTCTGTGAAGCTATAGTGTTAAGAGTACCAAGTGTGGTTTTCAGTTCAGGGAGTCCAGTGTTGGTGCGGGTGGCCGACGTATCCATACACCAGGACCCTGACGACTGATTTCCGACTTTGTGCACGAAAACACTGATTGCGTGTGTGTTTCCAGAAGTTTTATTAAAATATCAGCTCAAACCAGGTCAGCTCACCAGGTATAATCGTTTGACCGTGTCACGTTGTTTCTTTCCGGATGCCTTTTCTCGGACGACCAGCTACAGCCCGAAGGGATGTGCGTACTGACAGTCTGCCGAGCGACGAGGCTTCGGTACAGGGCCCTCTTGCAGTTGAGGCACTGTCGGAGGCACCAACAGTACTACCATACGTTGGGCCGCCGATTCCACCAGCCCCAGCAGTAGGCGATGCATGCCACTTGAGTGCGCTGCACGAGTTCTAGCGCCAGAGACCACCTAGGTTCCGGGGAGAGAAGGACCCGCAGGCGGCTGAGGATTGGCTGGAGGCTGTGGTGAGAGTCTTCAGGCTAGTGGGGATGTCGGCAGACCTCATGGTGATCTTTGCTGCCATCCTTCTTCAGGCAGCAGCAGGCAGGTGGTGGAGCCACTTGTTCCAGTTTTGTGACGGGATGACCTTCACATGGGAAGACTTCGAGACCCTCTTCAGGGAGGAGTTTGTGCCAGTAGCTCTACACCCCGATCATGTTCAGGAGATGTTGCCTTTGCCGCGTGTTTTTTGATCAGTAGTCGAGTCATCTGTGGGCAGTAGGCAGATGATGCAGAGGTCCAAGAGGGCCAGAGCTAGTCGTACGAGGAGTAGGAAATGTTATGAATGCGGCGGAAAGGGTCACCTGGCACATGACTGTCCAACTCCTCGTACAGTTGATCTGCAGGCTTTGGAGGAGCCACTGAGGTAGAAGCAGCGGCGGGTGCTTGAGCAACAGCCGAGTAGTGGACAAGGCAGTAGAGCTCCGAGAGCAGGTGGACAGGAGTGGAACTAGTGGATACGTCCCTTGTACTCTAGTTCCTTTTTTCTGTTGTATCCGTGTCTTTGTACTGTGAGCTACAATAATAAAAAAGACACTTATCTTGTTGCTTTCCTGTCCTTTTGTTTGTTTGATACTGAGTGGTCTTGGTTAAGACTGTTGACTTGACCCTCACTTTCGAGATTTCTACTAGAGGAGACCCAGTGACCTCACACTGATGCCGACAGTGTGACTCGACCCTTGGAGGCGAGAGTGACAATTGAATCTCTTAGTAATTACGTCGAGGCCTTACGACGTCATCCATGGCATGAATGCACCCTTCATGTCAGGATTGACTGTATTAGGAAATGGGCGTGGTTCATCCAGGGGATGAGACTGAGTTTCTCTTTTCGGCAAAGGATAAATTTTAGCAACTCTTCCAGATCGTAGGCAAAGAAGGTGCAGATCATCCAGGAGCGGATGAAGACTGCACAGTGCATTAAGAAACAAGAAACCGATGTCAGTCTTGGAGAATCGGGCATGTTAAATGTTTCCATAAGAGGAAGCTTAAAGGAGAGATGAGTCTGTGAAGCAGCAGACGTGGAGGCAGAGCTAGGAGAGCAGCATGAGGTGGTGTACATCTTAACATGCTACAACCACCCGCCTTAGTTATCCCCGCCAGTCTTAGGGAGGTGGAGGGCAGAGGAAGAGTGCGGCTGCATGCGGTCGAGGAGAGTGACCCGATGACTCTAAGAATGATTCAAGGGACAGTCTGTGTCCACTACAAGCTGTTGTAGTAACGGACGTTGATATGAATCATTCCTCGCTTTCACAAATATTGTCCCAGACCTAGAGTTTCTGGTAAGCCGTGGACTTGACCCTCACGTCTGGAGATACCTTGGGAGGAGACTCGATAATCACACTTACGCCGACGGTGTGGTTAGACCCTCGAGGTGAGAGTTTCGGTTCGAATATCTTGGTGGCAGTGTCGAGGCCTTATGAAGTTGGTTTGAGTATGGACTAGGCAATCACAGTTCATACACAAATTGACGGTATTAGGCAAAAAGTTTGTGGTTTAACTATGACGTCGGGACGAGTTTTCCTTGGTCGGTGAAAGGGAAACCAGGCAGCACAGGATAACTCATGCATAGGAGGGTGTGACCGATCACTCTTGAGTCGGTCAACCTTACCCTCGTGGTAGTAGTCATTTGAGTTTCAGTTCTAATAGGAATTGGAGGCCTCATGAGTTCGAGGATGACGATCACGTCCTTATAAGGGTCTCACCTCGACGAGGTTTACGGAGATGTGGCCAAGGCGGAAAGTTATCTCTGAGGTTCAACGGACCTTTCTAGGTCCTCAGCTGGGTAGGCGGGGGGTTTACCGCTTGACCCATCCACCTCAGTTGCACCAGGTGCACGACGACATCCACGTATCTCTACTAAGGAGATACGTGCTCGACCCTTCGCATATCATCGACCATGGGTAGCTGGATGATGGCGATGGAGTGTCTTTCACGGAGGTTCCAGTGGGGATCGAGGATCGACAGGATCAGATCCTTCGAGGACAGCCTATTCCTCGGGTGCGCTTTCACGGGCAGTACAGGAACCTCCAGGTGATCACACGGGAGCAGAAGGCTCAAATGCGTGCTCAGTACTATTTTTGTATCCCTAGTTTATGTTAAAGCTTTACGAGGACGTAAATCCCTGAGGTGGGAGTAATGTAAAGACCTGTAAATTTCAAGGAAATTTTTTTTCTTAATTTTCTTTGGAATTTTACAAGAACACAGTTTCTGACGGAACCTGATTCTGAGGCCCGGTGTGCCCGGAATCATTTTCTGAAGTTTGGCTTGGGTACGTTCAGTGAACGAATGAGCGGGTTTTTCTAACTTTTGAACCGGTGCTCGGAATCAAATTCTGAGGGCACCGATGGAATCGCAGCGCCGATATTTTCTTAGAAACGCCTCTTCTGGAGTTGCGTTTGCTCGGGTGTGGTTTTTAATTTTTGGGCTTTAAGTTAAGAAATAAAATAATGTGGTACGACAAACTTTATTTTATTTCACTTAAAGCCACTTAAAAGCCACTTTAAGCTGCTTAAGATGGGTTGAAGCGGATAGGGTGCAATTCAAAATATCCTACCCACTTGGTAGGATATTTGTGAGGTGGGACCCACACGAGCCCCACTGTTTCTTTTCTTCTTAAGTAACACACCCGCACCCCCTATTAAACGAAGTCAACCAACGTGTTTCCTTAATTTCTTAACACCTCTATTTAATTGGGCAGTTATGTTTTACAATTAATTCTTTGAATTAATTTTTCGTTACTTACCTTTGTTTTTCAAATTCTTTAGTTGATAATAAAATAAGATGAGGACTTATTTTATTATCTGGTTATTGTGTTAACCTTTGGAGAATCTCTAAAGATATTAATCCTCCTTCGTGAAGAACGCGAAGAACGCCGGCCTCCAATGAAGGGCGACGAAGAACGCCAAACCCCCCCCCCCCCCCCGAAGATCAACGACGTGCCGCCGACGACTCTCCTCTCGCGACGTTCTTCTGCGATGTTCCATCTTCCGCAGAAAATCTTCGAACATCCGTTCGAGGTGGGGGTTTACGAATCTTTTAATTTTTTTTCCTTTGTGAAAGTTATACTTAACCTGGATTTAATTCTTGTAAATTAAATCCGTGTGTTTTCTTTACCCCTCGGAGATTGTTGACGCGACGCCTTTCCGCGATGACGCGACGCCTTCCGCAAAGCAACGATCCTCTTGTTCCGTGACGGCCGAATCCGCGAAGAAACCTCGTTCGACGACGTTGAGGTAGGGTTTTTAATTGAGGATAATAATACCCATTTTCCTCAGATGTTTCCTTTTGAAAATAAAGAACGCAGATCAACTCAATATTAAGTTGATCCGCAGGAAGTTTGGTTGTGGGATGGGTATTCTTAATTGCGGGAAATCTTTAGGGGTTTGTTTGTGAAATAATTTATTTTTTTTCCCGTGATTGTTTCTTTAAAAACAAAGAACCCGGTTTCATAAGAACAATTTTAATTTATTAAAATTGTTTTTTTTATGTTTTCTATGTGTTGAATATTTTCTCCCGACTGTTATCATCAAACGCGGAGGGTGCGGGCCAAACAAACACGGCCCGACAACCCTCAGCAGTTCTTCGTTGATGCACGGATTGGCGGGCGATGACAAAACATGCCGCAGGGATGATCCGTTGTTTCCGTAGTGAAGAACGGGACCCGGGAGGAGCTTCAGCGCAGACGGGAAGGAAATCGAACCACTGGAGCAACTCCGGTGGCCCGCGGAAGCCACAGGCGGTGCGGGGCGCCGGCGCGGCGGCGCCGAAGGCGGCGGCGCCCCGGCGCGCCGCCGGACAGGGCCGTCGTGGCGGCGGCCAGCAGACCCGTGTCCGCGCGGGTACGGCACGCATGGGACGCGGCAAAGCCGCGTTCGCTGTTTCCAGCGCGGCCCCAAGTGGGGCACGGCACCTCCGTTTCGCGGGGGCAGCGCCACCCCACGGCTCCCTAGCTCGGCCGCTCGGCCGAGCCGAGCCAGGCCGGCCCGACCGGCCGGGTCGCGCCCTGGCCGGACCGGGCCGCACCGAACAGGGTCCGACCCGGACCCGGGTCGGGTCGACCCGGACCCGGGTCGGGTCGACCCGGTTCGGGCCAACCCAGGGGGGTTGGGCCTGGTCGGTCCGGGCCCAGACCCCCGTCTTCGGACCGTTTTCGGTCTTTTAACCGTATCTTGAGCTACGGGCCTCCTAATGACACGCCGTCAGCGGCGATGCGATCCTTGGATCGAGATGTTCGTTTTAATATATTACACTCAAAGTTTCGGAACACTTTGGGTTCGGCTGGGTTGGTTCGGACACGAAACCAACCGGGCCCTCTGAGTGGAAACGCTCATATCTTGAGCTCCGGACGTCCGATTGATGTGTCGTCAACTTCGGTGGTTTCCTCTAAGTGAGACGGATCTTTTGTCTTACTCCACTCAAGGTTTGGATGTCGTCGGAGTGCGGCCGGGTTGGTTCTCTCACGAAACCAACCGGACCCCTGAACGAAAAAGCCAATAACTCACGGACCGGGGGTCCGATTGACGCGCCGTCTGTCTCGTTGAATTCCTCTTGATGGGACGGAACTTTTGGCATACTTCGCCCGAGTTTTGGTTGCTGTTAGATAGTGTCCAGGTTGGATTGTACCCGAAATCCAACCGGGCCCTTGGAACGGAAAAGCTGTTATCTTTCTGACCAGACGTCTGTTTGACGAACCTTCGGCGGCGTTGGTGATCTCGTTGAGAAACGGTCCCTGTGAGTATACCCTATGATAGTTCGAGGTATAGTTGAGATACAGCCGGGATTGGTTCTCTCATGAAACCAACCGGGCCCCTGGGATGAAAAGGCTAATAACTCATAGACTGGGCGTCCGATTGACGCGCTGTCTGTTGCATTGAGACCCCTATGACGAGGCAGTCCTTTGAGATACTTCTTCATGGGACTTTGAGATACTTGGAGTATCGACATGTAGCTCATGGAGTGGACCCTCCCGGAGACGAGCGTGCGGAGTACGGAGACCGTGTAGCCGACTGAGACCTGACGACTACTTGACCGACTCGACTTGGAGTGAGTCGACTAGCCCAGTGGACGGAGCACTACTTTGTGAGGTGCAGACCCATGGAGGACGGAGCACTACCTGTGTGACAGTGCAGACCCGCAGTACTCGTCGGAGAGTACCTCAACAGGCTACTAGGGGGTGTGCACTACTGTGTTTGGGTGACATACCTCGGCGGGAAGCACTACTGTGTCTGGGTGGCTGACCCGCGGTACTCGACAGGAGGAGTACCTCAGCAGTCTTAGGTTAGTGAGTAGTACCTCGGAGTCGTGACAGGACCATTGTACACTCCAGAGACGGAGCTCTTCAGCAGTTACGGTTTCAATAATGAAAATCCTAGCTTGAGCTGAGTCTATGACCTTTGTGTTTCCTCATGATTGAGATGGGTTACTTGATAACTTAGGTACATGTATGGGCATATACCTGGGTAGTGGTTATCCGTTGATTTCACAATCCTTGTGTTTCCTCAGGATTGAGATGGGTTACTTGATAACTTAGGTATATGTATGGGCATATACCTAAGTAGAGGTTATCTGTTGAGATCTTCTTTGTGGTTATCCTTGTTGGTTTTAGTGAGACCTTCAGGGTCTCGGGGTCCCTACTGAGTATCGTTATACTCACCCCTGCACGGGCTATGCCCGCACCTCGTTGTCTTGGTTGCAGACGACGGGCAGTGCTGACGGAGGCTGAGTGTTCGAGGACTGGACGGTACCCAGAGGTGGACTACACGACGAGTCAGTATCCGGAGGTGGACTTCACGGCGAGACGACACTCGGAGGAGGTTGACGGGCGAGAGCGTTGTGGAGGCTATCTGTACCTACCCTTCAGGTAGGATCCGTGGTGGACGATCCATGAGCTACGCCATCTGTACCTACCCTTCAGGTAGGATCTGAGGAGGACGACCCAGGAGCCGCTTCCTTCCCTCCAGCTGTTGTCTTTTTCTGTTGTACTTTGTTCAGTTGTAGTTGTAATTTCAGTTGGGTTTGTATTCTGGCCCATTTACTTTTCAGCACTTTCTTTTGTACTTAGTGTTTTACTTCCGCTTGTAATCTGTGGTGTTTTGTTTACTTTTATAAAGGCAATGTCTTCCCTGTTATTGGGATTTATGCCTTTGGTGCTAGTCACCAGCCCCTGGCCTATGGAAGGCGGGCTTGGGATAGTCACGGCACGGGCCCCGAGGACGGGTCGTGACATTACTTGGATGGGTATAATGGTGTAAATAATAAATATTTTTTTTTATTATTACATCATACTGATTCTGAAATATTATATCATCCACTCCAATTCTATTCAATAATTATGGGAACGATATCATCGCTCGTGCGTACGTACGGACTACCGTCTCCACGAACGCGATGAGATTCATTTTCCAAGATTAACCATTCAAGTATGATTATAAAGTATATATATAATAAATAATCATGAAATATATTACATAATAATGATACTAGATTTATGTACATATATGTTTCATTAACTTAATTCCATTCAATTTAATAAGGAAACGAAAACAGCGTTCATGCGTACGTACGGCCTACCGTCTCCAGGAACTGTGTATTTCATTCCATTTATCAATCTATTTTATATATTTATATACTAAATATATATTATATATATAAATCATGTTTTACATTATGGAATTATGTAAATCAGTATATAAGTAATAATATCAATAACAACAAATCGAAACACGTACCATAAATGATACGATTTTACCCAAAACGCTGCTTTAACATGGAGTTTACAAAAAAACGGGTAATATAAAGTAATAAGTGAACCATATATGATATACTAAAAATTAATATTATTCTTTAATAATTCAATGAAATTATTTAAATCATTATACAGGAGGTTCAGATACATACGAAGCATATCAGACATAAGATAAGGGATAACTTATCCAATCTTGTTTTTATCTGAGATTGTTTATTCGTAAGTATTTACTGGGGTTATATTTATCATCCATGTCCCTGTTTTCTAAAAACATTATGTATGTTTAAAGTCATTTTTACCCATATTTTACTTTTACTAAATGGTATGTAAGGAATCTTTCTTTTGTTTACCATAGTAGGTACTTTTTGACTTTTTCGGAAAAATTATGGGAAGAATTTTTTTTAACTTATACGGCATGAACGGATTTTTATGGTTTCATAACGCCTAATTTTCATGAAGATTCCTCTAAAATATTTCATTATTATTTTCAACAAAATAGTTATCTTTTAAATTTTCATGGAATTTTGTGAAAAGAAAATGATTTCTAAAGAGAAAGGATATTTTCTTCAAGAATTCATTTCAAGTGTTTTATCAAAACCATTTTCCATCTAAGATGACATTATTTCATATGTGTATGTTTCAAGTATAATGTCTCTATTATTTACATGGTTTTATTTTTCTTAAGATGAAATTATATCCATTTGTTTTATATGGATTATCTTATTATGGGATGATGTTTTTGAAACCCATTTTATTCTTTGGTTTATGATGAATGATTTGTGTTTATTTTGTGGCCCAAGTAAGAATGATTTCATTATGAGATGGGTGGGACCTATATCTCCCTCTAATGAATTGGGTAAATATTTATATCCCATGAGATAGACATGGCTGGAACGGAAAGTTAATCTGGTTCAGTGATACAGGACCAGAACGAGGAGTGAACTCGATTCAGTAAGGGACTTTGTCCACTAAGATGGTCTTGGCAGCAATGCCTTGGCTACTATGGAAATAATATCAAGTGCATAACCGTTTTCCACAATAACATGTTTTATTCCCATGCTATTTTATCACGATTGATGTTCCATTATGATCTATGCCTTACATACTGCCATGTTTTATGTCATTGCTCAATATTTTGATGTTTAAACATTATGTTCATGTTTTTAAGTTCAAATGTACATGGTTTGTCTTATTTTCTCCATGATTACCCATACTAAGAATTTGATCTCAACCTTTATATGTTTTCTTTTCCCTAGGATATAAAGAAAGGTTTTAGGTAAGAAAACAAAAGAGGGAGATCTTTATGGGAGATGTTGATGATCTTTCACCATGATTAGAAGATTATGTTCCGAGTTTCCAAAGACACAAAAATATTACGGTCCTTGTGTGTTGGTTTTTGTTATCTATTAAGTATTCCACAAAAGTAATGTAATGTCCATGTACGTCAAGAATCGGGTCTCTACAGTTGGTATAAGTGGAATGGTTTAGTTAACCTTTGGAAAATATGATTCAAAAACATTAGTGAAATCCGTAGAGATATTTCTAAGTTATGTCTAGGGATGTCCCTAAGGTTAAGTATAAGTATAGGTTATAGTACTAGAATTAAGGTAACGATATTAGAATTAAACCTAAGATGTTATATATTTAAGGTACTCCCCATTTATTATTTTGTTTTCCCTAGCATGATTTTTTCCTCTCAAACTATTCTTTTTGGGTTTTAGGCGATGGCTGGAAACCGAACGAACAGTGTTGATCAATGTAATGGACAATGCAATGATTTTCCTCCTAGAAAAAACCAATCTTATAGAAGATGGAGTGAAAAATCTTATTGACATACTTACACATGAAATGAATCATTCTGTATTTCAAAATGACCAGAGAAGGGAACAATATTATATTGAGTCCTTCATGAGGCAACGTCCACCTTCTTTCAGTGGGTCTTTTAATCCACTTGTTGCTGAACAATGGATCAGTACCATTGAAAAGTTATTATCCATAATTCGTTGTTGGGAACATGAAAATTCATTCTGGCTATTTACCATATAGATGGTGAACCAGACCAATGGTGGACTCTAATTAAGAATATGAGGCCCCGAGATGAAATTGATTCCATGGAATGGAATGAGTTCAAGAACTTATTTTTCAATAAGTACTTCCATCTTATTCTTTAAAAAATATGTAAAATGAGATACTTGAACTTAAGAAAAAGGATTATGTATTTATTGGTATATACGAAGAGAATTTTAAAAGGCTTTCAAGATATGTATCTGGATTTATCATCCAACCTAAAAGTAAAGTTGATCGATTCATCAGTGGCTTAAAACCAAGTCTTTGAAGGGAATTAGCTATAAGATACTTCAGTAGCTATGAAGAAATTGTGTGTTGTTCTATCAAGGTAGAACTGTAAGTTGGTGTTACATATCCATCTCATGGTCTTGACATGAAACAAAAGATGGAGTTCAAAGAAAAATCTCAGAAAAATGGTGAAAAGAATATGAATGTTCATTTATGCTCAAAGTGTGGAAAGAAGCATGGTGGAGATTGTCTAAAAGGTAATTGAAAATGTTTTAAGTGTGGAAAAGAAGGTCATCGAGCAGTTGAGTGTTGAAGTAATGGGGAAAAGGTAGCTAATGATGTAAAGACTACAGAGAACACTCCACCAACACTTCAATGCTTCAAGTTCAAGGAAATGAGGCATTATGCTAATCAATGCACTAATCCAAGGGTTAATGATGATCAATGTGAGTAACCTATTAAGGAAAAGGATAAAGGGAAGTCACATGCGATCACTATTTGTGATGTTGAGTATGAATATGATGTTGTGGAATGATTAAGTGTTTATTTAATGGGATTTAAAAATAGTATCATGGAATCTCATTTATGGTATTGTAAAATTTTGGAATATCTATGTATTGGATTTCAATAATAATATGTACTGGTAACCATGAAAAGTGATTGAAATTTTTTTGGAAAGAAAATGATATGTTCATAATGAAGGGATAAGGAGAAAATGAAATGAGCTCATGACTGAATCATGGTTGGAGTATATTGAAATTTTGGGATTTTGGTATGTGGAAAGAGTTAACTTTTGACAGCATTCATGTTTTCACTAAGGTTCAATGGGTATTCATTTTTCAAGAAAATACATGATTAAGGTATTCACATGCTTGTAATGTGACCAACAAGATATATCATTCGATATATGGGGGATAAATGACGGTATTCACATGCTCTGTAGATGACATTTCTAGTAATTGTTTTCATTATACTATGAGCATGGATAAAAGTATTTTAGATAAGATTAAAGAATGAAATGGATTATGTTGGACATAAGATATTATTGTTTAAGTATATAATTTTTTTTGATATTATTTATGGGATGTTATAATAATGTAGTTTTAGAAAAAGGACAACCTGCAGGACGGGTGAAAACCCGTTGCGTCGGACAAGGCTGTGGGAATCTAACCCACAACCGAAGTGTGAAAGGCCTTTATCGCATACCATTGGCCTATAGAAAGTCCATGGTTTATAGAAATTAGTTTAATTTTATTAATTGGTATGATAGATGAATTTTACATCCATTTTTTGAACCGTATATGATTAATCTCACCATAAATGGACTTATGTATGTAACTATTGATAACCTTATGTTTGAGACATATGGAATGACCTATCATTCTATCTCATGATCCACTATCACTTCACAGAAGACAAATTCAACTTCATTTCTTTAAGAGATGAAGTGGAAATTGTTCAAGGCATGAACAACAGTGAGATTGTACCAAAATCAAGTAAATATTTCTTTTAATTAATTTTTTTTTCAAAATTAGGGAAATGATCTTGAAAACCAAAAACATTGTCCTATTGCCCTCATATTAGATGAATCAGATGGTACCTTAGATCATCACAAATTTATGGATTTGTGATTGTTGTCTTTTTCATAGGCATGTTCTCTACCACTCTCCATCAGAACTTGATGGTTAGATTTCTCTTCCATATCCATATTTTCACCTATGTTATCCTATGTGGAAACCCAGTGATTAGTTAATTTGGGTAATCATTAAGTTTCATACTTTAGTTTTTAAAGTTAAGTTTTGGAATTCCTTTTTACGATGTGGGTTTCTATTATAGAAACTTTCATGTAGAAAACCATTTATAACCCTGACGAATTTCGAGGGTGAAATTCATTTTAAGTGGGGTAGAATGTAACAACCTGAGATTTTATGAGAATTATTCATTTTAATTTCTTTGATGTCTTTTGTTGAACGCTACACCAAGATTATATTTCTCTATACTCAACACCGTATTATCTTGTAGTATACGCAACACTATTCTTAGATCGTGTTACACACAATTTTAAGTTTGTTTGATAGTAGTTATTCTACGCAACATTGAGTTTATATATATATATATATATATTCAATTTATAACTAGAATATGGTTGTATTTTTCTATATGCAACAAAAATGGAGTCTTGCACTACACGCAACCCTGACTTGGCTTGCATTACACGCAGTCACGACCATCCTCGATAGCGTGTGTTGTACACAATACCGGGTTTCACTAAACAATGATATATTGTTATAATATTATTATGGACTAGTCGTTATGAATATTATTAACTACATTTTTAATATTATAACATTATTATTCATCTTACACATTTTCTAGAAAATGGTATGAGAACAAAATAATTTTTTCGAGTAAAATAAATATTTTTCAAAAAATGCAGTTTTGCCACCAATTGATGGCGCACCACTTTAAATCTAGTTTTTGACATGTTTATAAGTTAAATTTGAAAAAATAAAATTCTTCTTTGGAATTAGGATATAAAAATTTACTTTGGATAAATTTTTCATATTATTCTGATAACTTTCATATTTTAATGAATAGTAAAAACACGTTATATTTTAATTAAAAACAACTTTTTTCATCGCAATAATTTATATGCTAAATTATAATATTGAATGGTTTTACAGTATAAATAGAATATATTTTTACCATTTAATATAATTTATTTCATTACCATTAGTTTTACATTGAATTCATAGGTAAAAACATTTCAATCTTTGTCAATGTTTTTACTTTTAAAACCCATTTTCTTAACAACGGGATTAATTTTAAATTAATTACTACAACTTCTGTGTTTTTAATTTTGAAAAATGGATTCCATATTCGAATTAAGTGGGTCAAAATTATTTTAATAGGTTAATTTTATTTTTTTGATATTATGAATAGTAACTACGGTAATTTTTATTTACTGCAGTTAAAGGTAAATCAGGTAATTAAGGGTAAAAATAAGATTATAAATTTACCCTAACACCTGCCAAAATTATATTGGATGACTAAGAGTCGACCCATATCACCTAAGGGTAATAAAGAATTCATTTTATGGACTTTTGACAATGAAAATAATTTATTTATTATTAAAATCAATGACAGTAACAACATGTCCCTCTCTTAAATCTTATAAGTATAATAATTTAAATTTAGTGATAAACTTCATGAAACTTCGAAAATTAATAGTCTCCAGAAATCTATTAAAATTATATACATCATTTGAATTTATTTATAATTTTTATGGATTAAATAATTATCATTAAAGGTGACACAATAGTGATGTTGAAATTATTTTATTGATTGAAATATCAAATAAATGATTTTAAAATTATTAAAATAAATATTTTATGAACTATTTAATATGCTCCACTAATTTTTTAGATAAATATGACATGTTATTAATTTATTAAATATTTTATTTTGAACATATATTCTGTGTGGATTTTATTTAAATTCAAATAAATGAATAGTGTCAAAATTGACACTATTGTTATTTTATAAAAATAACATATATAAAATTGTTTAAAAATCACAAAAATCTTTATAAATTATAAATAAAATTTATATGGTCAAAGATGTCATAAATTATCCAATTATGGACAATTCACAATACAAAAGTAATTATTTATAACAATTTAAAATTTAGAATCTTATTACGACAAATAAGATTAAATAAATTAAATAAGGATAAATCAAGTTGATAAGGTTTAAAATAAATTTAAAACATGTCTAAATTTTATTGGTTGATGATATTACAAACCTATCTAATATAATATTAGAATATGAGTCATTTTTTGAGGTTTTTAAGTAGGTTTTGATTATTATAAATTAATATTTTTGAGGTTTCCAAAGGTTCCCCTCTCCTCCCTTATAAAAGGGAACCTCCTCCCTCTCCACTTCACCACACCATGATCCTTAAAGCTCAGAAAAAAACTAACCATTTAAATTCTCCAATTACCTAGAAACATTCTAGAGGTTTTTTTCTTCTCAAAAGACCATCTCTAGTCCCTTAAAATGAATCTTAAAGGAGGTGCGTCGAAGAAGAGGTAATCGCTTCTACCGATTCTTTCAAGTTTCATTCTTCTTCAACTTCCTCTTATTTAGTTGTTTCATTTTAAATTAATACATTAAGTATCACTAATATACTTATATGATATTATAAATATGAAACAACCCCATTTGACCTTCTATCCATCCTACGGAAAATGAAATCACCGCGCGTACGTAAGTACGGAATACGGTCTCTGTGCCGTGGTGTAATTAGTTTTTCCACCACCACCTTAATTGGATGGGTATAATGTTGTAAATAATAACTATATATTTTTATTATAACATCATACTGATTATGAGATATTATATCATCCAATCCAATTCTATTCAATAATTATGGTAACATTATCATCGCTCGTGCGTACGTACGGACTACCGTCTCCACGAACGCGATGAGATTCATTTTCATGATTAAACATTCAAGTATGATTATAAAGAATATATATAATAAATAATCATGAAATATATTAAATAATAATGATACTGTATTTATGTAAATATATGTTTCACTTACGTAATTCCATTCAATTCAATAAGGAAACGAAAACAACGTTCATGTGTACGTACGACCTATCATCTCCCTGAATAGTGTATTTCATTCCATTTATCGATCTATCATATATATTTATATACTAAATATATATTATATATAAATCATGTTTTACATTATGGAATTAATTAAATAAGTATTTGAGTAATAATATCAAGAACAATAAATCAAAACACGTACGATAAATGAAACGATTTTACCCAAAACGCTGCTTTAACATGGAATTTACAAAAGAATAGGTAATATAAAGTCATAAGTGAACCATATATGATATCCTAACAATTAATATGATTCTATAATAATTCAATGACATTATTTAAATCATTATATAGGAGGTTCAGATACATACGGAGCATATCATACATAAGGTAATGGATAACTTATCAAATCTCGTTTTTATCCGAGATTGTTTATTCGTAAGTATTTACTGGGGTTATATTTATCATGCATGTCCCTTTTACTAAAAATGGTTTCATGTATGTTTAAATTCATTTTTACCCATTTTTGACTTCAACTATATTGTATGTAAGGAATCTTTCTTTTGTTTACCATACGAGGTGCTTTTTGACTTTTCCGGCAAAAGTACGGGAAAAATGTTTTTTTAACTTATATGGCATGAACAGATTTTTACAGTTTCATAACATCTAACTTTCATGATGATTCATCTACAAGGTTTCATGAATATTTTCAACAAAATAATTTTCTTGTAAAATTTCATGGCCTTTTGTGAAAATAAAATGATTTTGAAGAATAAAGGATATTTTCCTCAAGAATTCATTTCATGTGTTTTATCAAAACCATTTTCCATCTAAGATGAAATAATTTCATCTGTGTATCTTTCAAGTATAACATCTCTATTATTTACGTGGTTTGATTTTTATTAAGATGAAATGATATCCATTTGTTTTATATGGATTATCTTATGATGGGATGATGTTTATGAAACCCAATTTATTCTTTGGGTTATGATGAATGATTTATGTTTATTTTGTGGCACAAGTAAGAATGATTTCATTATGAGATGGGTGGGACCTATATCTCCCTCCAATGCATGGGGTAAAGATTTATATCTCATGAGATAGACATGGATGTAATGACAAGTTAATCTGGTTCAGTGATACGGGACTGGAATGAGGAGTGAACTCGATTCAGTAAGGGACTTTGTTCAAAAAGATGGTCTTGGCGGAAATGCCTTGGCTACTATGGAAATCTTATCAAGTGCTTAATGGTTTTCTACAATTAAATGCTTTATTCCCATGATATTTTATCGTGATTTATCTTCCATTATGATCTATGTCTTATGTACTTCCATTTTTTATGTCATTGCTCAAGATTTTGATTTTTAAACATTACGTTCATGTTTTTAAGTTCAAATGTATATTGTTTGTTTTATTTTCTCTATGCTTACCCTTACTGAGCATTTGAGCTCACCCTTTATATGTTTTATTTTCCCTAGGATATAAATAAAGGTTTTAGGTAAGAAAAAAAGGGGAAGATCTTTATGAGAGATGTTGAAGATCTTTCACCATGATTAGAAGATTATGTTCTGAGTTTCCAAAGACACTAAACTATTACACTCCTTGTGTGTTGGTTTTTGTTATATATTAAGTATTCTGAAAAAGTAATGTAATCTCCATGTACGTCAAGCATTGGGTCTCTAAAGATCACAAGACTTGTCTTGATCCCATGCTATCCTTCTCCTGAGGATCACATCAAGTACCTATAGCAGGGCGCTTGCCCTAATCAGCACCTACAATCATATAAACTATTTGGGCCCAAAAGCATGACCCAAATAGGGTGTCAAACTAAACACCGGTAGAAAAACACCCAAGGTCTATTCCAATCTGTCAGTGGATATATATAATAGGAAGTGTACAATAGTGAATGTAGTAGACCATAAGGTACTCAAAAGTAAGCCCAACAAATGTCTCAGAAGATAATGTAACCAAGTACAAGTGAAGATCAAATCCAAGATTGCGATTTTTCACGGAAAATGCATCATTAGTCATTCTATTTCATCATTAAATTACATTGGATTATATAAATGCCTATCGTTCTAGCCTTGGTCTGAAGACCCCCTGTATAAAAGTAACTCTCAACTTGTGACATAATAATTATTTAATCATTTACCAATAGAGCCCAGCCTGGGTATCACTCAATGGATCCTAGGCTCGCTCGACATTTTAAATAATTCTCAATGATCATGACCACACTATCAATGTATCACTCATAGCCTTTACATAAATAAATTCATAAGCCTGTCCATTTTTTGTTAACTAGGATAATAGTTCACCCAAAGTATATAAGGTGCAATTAGTCACATGAACTCGACCATGTCTTTTAACCAAGATTATGGCTCGCCCATTGTTAATTACCCCTTTTATCATTTAATTAAATTAAGAATTCCATATCTAAAGAAACACATGTGAAATAAACTATCATATGGATTTAACATAATCAACTCACATGGGTGTAGTTTACATAATAACCAACACATGTAAATTAAACTATTACATGGTTAAACAAGGATAACTCACATGGTCAAAACATATAAAAATACTATTATGCAATTTTAATGTTTATATGGCTTAATATAACAAGTATCTCTTGTGGGAGATTCATATATTCCGAAATACATTTTTAACAACCCAAGAATGGGAATCCAAGTCAAGCTTCATAGGGATTCTGGGAAACACACCCATGGGGAGTCCCTAAATCAAGGATTACAACCATAAACATGATTTCAAATCATCTAATTAATTAACTAATAATCAATACGCAATAATAAGTTACATTATTCAATCATGAAACACCCTAAAAGTGGGTGCATTGACCTTCGTCATATATAATCAACTTGAAAATCAAAGAAAATAACAAGACCACCTACCTCTTGTTCATATAAATCTCCTCATCTAGTGTTGTCCTTAAAATCAACCTAATTCAGAGTATATATAAAAAAAAGAAAAATGATCAACCCTTAATAACAAAGTCGAGAGAAGTAATCAGGACGAAAGGCTCAAAAATAATCAAGCACTCACCGAGACGGTTTAAATGGATTTAACAGTGTTTGAATCGAGTTCTTGATGATGAAACGAGAAAAGAATTCTCATTCGGATTTTTCCTGGGCAATCTGCTCGTAAAAAGAGCTCATTTATGTCTGTCTTCCAAAAACGACTCTACTACCCAATTTAATCCAAAAAATAAAATTACACGGCATGTAATTGAAACTACACATTGTGTGTGTTAAATTTATAGTCAGACCATTACATGGCTGTGTACAGGGATTACATGGCATGTATCCCTCCAAACACAGTGTGTACCTACAAGTACATGGTGTGTAGTCCCCAGTAATGTTGTGTAACAGGCATGCATCCATCCCTTGACCTCTTTTCCCTCATTTTCTTAAGCATAACATAAAAAGGAAAGATTTTTACTTCAATGGAAGAACTAGGTTCTTATAGTTTTTCACATTAAGTGATTAATAGTATGCCCCTTTGGCCCTTATAAGTGTGTTTTAAATTTGAATGGTGGGTTGGATTGATGAAATGGGTTTCCAAAGGTTTTTTTGGTATTTAAAGTGGTTTTTCTATGGATTTTTTTGAAATGGATTGTTTTTACGAAAATTTTATAAGTCCCATTTGGAATATTGAATTGGTTAATTGGAAAACACCTATATGAGGGATCTGTTGATTAGGTTATTGAGAAATGGGTGGGAATGTCCTCATCTTGGGAATCCACACATGTGATTCTTTATTTAAGGCATGGTATTCTCCTTGAGGAGGATGTGGTGGTTCTAGTTTTGGTGGTGTATGATAGTATATATTTTTGACTTGTTTCTTTAATTGTTTGTTACACCCCCTTAAGAACATAGCATGGGAACCTAGCATAGAAAATATGATTTATGAGAATATTTTTTTCACTATTCTAGGTTATTGTACTAGATATTATCCCATAATAAGTGGATACATGGGTTTATTATTATGGGATTGGGCCCCCCGACCAAGCCAGGTTGGGAGACGGTCGGGTGTTAGGGCGTTATAATGTCATCGAGTAGGGAATGCCTTCAAGATGAGTCACATGTATAGGGTTTTTTGGTTCTCCTCTAGGTAACTAGGTGTTCTTGTTTTTCTCCGACACTAGTATCACTATCCATTTCCCTTGTTGTGTGATTATGCCCCCTTTTTCTTGGTTTTGGGTGTTCTTTTAGGAAATTGTGAAAGTGTACTTTTCCTAAAATAGTTTTAAGAAAACAATTATGTAATAAAAAAATCCATCTTTCTCTTTGTAATTAAAAATTAATGTTTTATTATTTGGTTCCCATTTATCCTTCTCCCCCATGAATGTAAATTATCTCCATTAATGAACTTTTTTTTAAAATGTGAGGGCAATGGGTTGTGAGTTTCTTACTCTAAAATGTAATGTTTGTAAAAACCTATGTTTATTGATTGTATTTCAAACATAAAAATCAATGTTACTTTATTTAAATGATTTGAATTTGGAATATATTAATATGGGCCAACCAACTTAGTTTTAATACACATTCCTACAATTTTTTCTAGTTTTTTTTAGTTTTATCTATAGGTTATAGATTTTGTTCAATCACCTCGGGTGATACTGGGTGTTTGGTGGGAGAGTGACCCTCAGGGTCACATGGAGATGTTGTTTAGAGTCAGGTTCATCTTTTCTATTCTGGTTTTCTTCATTGTTCAGTTTTTTTGTATTTTTTTGTACATATAAATGATATAAAATATGGAAGTCAATTTTAGTTTGGTTTTCCCATTTATTTATTATATTTTACTTTTCAATTTTATTGGTAAGAACTATTTCCATTGTATCTATTGATGCCCATGGTGAATTTATTCATCCCATGAGGATTGGGAACACCTCTTAGGCCTTTCCACGAATTAGATTGGGTGACCGGTTTAAGGTTGAATTGAGTTGGTTCATGACAAAATGGCATCAGAGTAGGTCAGGTCTTTTGAGGTCCTTGCTTTTAGAGGGCCCATATTTATTTGAAGTTTTCAAGGTAGAAGAATTAGGATTATCAGGCTTGAGGAGTAGGTGCGGGAATAGCATCGTGGACTCTTACTCATTCCGAACATCAAGTTACCATGGGATGTCTGGGTTTTTCGGTGTATTTGTTTCTTGTGGATTTTTTGGAACTCGGAAATGAAAAGGAAGTTGTGTAATATCCCCTATGATCCCACAGGTCCTGGAAATCCATGTGGAGCTGGGGACATTACCCTAGAATGATCTATGTGATGGTGGTGTGACTAGTGTATGACTGTCAACAATCTGGCCAAGTCAACCATCAACGCTATGTTCCCCTTATAAATCGTTTGGGTCTTCGTTAATTCTGAAAATTTGTTTCGAAAAGTATTATTTTATAATTGTGAAAACGTAAATTTAAAATGGAAATTACCTTGTTATTGTATGTGAAAAATTGGGTTTTTGTGAAATTATGTTTCGAGGTAAAATAAAAATCATTTTGATTAGGTGATTGGTAAATTTTTTGGGAAGTCTTCTAAATTTTTTAAAATAAATGAAGTAATTTAGATTTGACGTGAAAAGATGGATGATTAGTTTTTACTGAATGGTGGATGTTTCTTTAAAAATGGTTTTTCTGTGATTTGGATGGGATGTTAAATTTTTATTGATAGTGGTTTTTTAAAGGAAGGGTGATTTAAATGTTTTACCTTTGATGGTTCCATGAGCCACCGCATGTATAGATATTTATGAGAAAAATGGTTAGGTTCCAGGTATGGCATGAGAATGTGCATGGGTGAGTCCCATGGGACACCATTGGTGGTTGGAGAATTCTTTCAAGCTTGTTTTCTTATTGAAAGTGCTTTAAGTAAAAATTTGATGTTTGATAGCTTATGTTGGTGTGTAGTGTCCCTTTTATTTTTGGGAGTGGTGTTTCTTTTTGTGATGTTTTATGTGGAGGATCCATGTTGACAGATTGGTTTTGACTGAGTTCCGTGTTTTCCTTGTTTCTTATTGTCTTCCCCCACAAAGTTTTGATAGATACCCAAGATGTGGCTTCATGCGGTATATCTCAAGTGAACGCTCCAGTTGATCAACCCATAGACTATGTTCTTGTGTTTAAAAAGTTAGATCATCCTCTTTTATATGGTCAGGTGGATCCTCTTGATGTAGAGGAGTGTATGTCAAGCATTAAGAGGGACTTCATTTTCCTCATGTTTCCTAAGGCATTAAAGGTAAATTTTTCTACATATTTGATTAAATACCCAACCTGGAAATGGTGGATGTATTTTTCTAGAAGCATTTCTCAAAAAGATCTCACCTAGGAGTTCTTCAAGTCTTTTATCATTCAACAATATTTCTCTAAGATGATGAAGGTGGGGAAGAAGATGGAGTTGTGCAGTCTTCAGCAAAGTGTTGGATCAATGTTGTAATTCTTGGGTCACTTCTTAGACCTGGCTATATATGAACAAGGTATATTTGAAATGATCCTGCGAAAGCTTGACATTTTGAGCTCCTGCTTTATCCCGAGCTTTAGTTTAAGGTAGAAGGGATCAACCTAACCACCCTCTCAAATGTGGTGAGGCAAGCCTTTCATAGTGAATTTGGGCATGTATGAGGTCTTGGGATGTATGGTCTTCCTCTAGACCATGGAAATTGAAAATATGATTCTAGTAAAAATAATGGGAAGATGTCGGAAGCTACTAGTTCTAGTAGGGGAATTAGAAGGCCTTTGGACATCCCTTCAACCGCTTTAGGGCATAACATTGTGACCTACCATTAGTGTGGAAATCATGGTTATAAGAGACCATCATTATCAAGTGCTCCAAGAATCTACCACACTTTTGGATGTTTGGGTCACCTGAAGTAGTTCAGTTGGGGAGTTTCCAAGAAGCACTGTGAAGCCAGACCCGACTCATAAAAATACTCCCCAGGCCGTTTTCAGATATAGGGTGCCAGTTGGTGGTCAATTTTTGTGTCGCTTTCGCTGTAGTGTTCTTTTCTAAAATAGACATTTCCATTGGCGTTCTATGGAGGTTCCTTTTTTATTACGGTTGTAAGAGTGGTTTTTGTTTAACCATTGTGAACTATTATTTCAATAGAAGAGAGTTTTCTCATGTTTTGGTTTGTGTGTATTGTTCGAGGGGTTTTTAAGCTTGACTGCAAGGAAAGAGATGCTCCAATCTTCAGAGCTCCAGCCGTAGGTCCTGGAGTAAAGTTGTCGCATATTCTGGGGAACCCCAACTTTTAGGAAATGCTTAGATTTATGTTCTATTCTCTGTATGGGAATTATAGGTGGTTTAAGCCTCCTGTGTAGTTGTCTTGTTTTCAGTTGTTCCATTTGGTTGAAGATAGTGGGAACCTTGTTTCCACGTTGTGACCTATTTGGGTGTAATACTTTTCTTCTTATTTATAAGGAGGAATAGTCATCTCATTTAATGATGATCTCAATGTTTATATTCATTTGAATGTGGGCCTCCATTTTATGGACCTTGAATCCTGATTTTTCTAATTATGTTTGGTTTATTGGTGGTTATCAGGCGAACATTGAGTGGTTATTGCATGTCATTCATGGTTTTTATGGTCCTTTAGATGGGCCCTCCCTCCCCTCCCCTAGAGGTGGTAGTCCTTGGTTCGTGGGGTAAAATTCTCGAGTTCATTGGATCTCATTAGTTCATAGGGTGGTTAGACCCATCGTGGGTCCTGTTGAAATCTTATCATGAGAGAAAATAGTGTGAGAAAATCTCCTTTAAATAGAATTCCATTCGGGCCTCCCTACATCGACATATTGGTTTCATTACAGGTTTTTGATGGTAGCATAGATCTTATATGGAACCACATACATCTACAACCTTTTTTTGAGTAAAGAGTTGGTGTGGGAGTAATCCAACATGTGGTTGTATTATGTTTCAAAAAGTTACTCATTGGTTGTGGTTTATTCTTGTTTTTTAGTTTTGTGGAGGATGGTTTTTATCCTCTTAGTATCATTCAAGATTTTGTGTTTTAAGGCTGAATGGAGTGTGGTGATGATTATATATCCTTTGTATCGATCAACTAATGGTGTATACACTTTAAGAGTGGTGGCTCTTACTAGGGATTCCATTTTGGTCTCTCAAGTTCTTGTTAGTTTCAATTATTTTTGGGATGTTTGGATATTATATTTGGTTGTCTCATCAAGGGAATATTCTTGAGTGGTAGGTATGTACATATTTTTTATTTCGAGAAAGCCTTGGGTTGTCTTTCTGGGGGCGGAAAAATTTTTGGTGGGGAGAATTGTCACACCTGTGTTTTAAGCTTGCCTTTATTCTAGTTTGGGCCAGGTCCCTGACCATTTCTCTCAAGAATAGGGTGTGATATATTTAATCATTTGAGGAATTATTTCTATTTTGATTTGATCTAGCTTGTATCTTTTTGTTCCCTTTATCTTTTTGGAGGAAATGATAATTTTTGGGTTAGACAGACTAGGCGTGCATTTAATAGAAACCAAGCGGTAGGAGACATAACCTACTGCACAGCCTCTTCATAGCCATTCACCTTGATCTAGGTAAGTATGCTCCCTATTTATCCTTCAGAAGAGTTGGTCACATAGTTTCTTCACAGTTTAGAAAACCATGCAGACTAACCGTGCGACATACCATGTTATTAAAAATTACTGTTTCTGGTTTCTTCTCCACCATATTTAAAACCCTCTCACCCCTCTTTCTTATCCCCCTCGACCTATCCTTCCCTAGGAGGCTCTTCCCCTTCCTTGGATCCTCCATATATCCCCTATTTGGTGTTTTTTCTAGATTCTTCAAGGGAACTTCTTGTAAGTGTTTTCTCCCATGTTTTCTCCATCTTTTCAATGGCTTTTACTCTCCCTTCTTGGGACTCTTTCTCTCTAGTGGTTGGGATCTGATTTTTATGGTTACATCATTAAATTTTGGGTTTAATCGTGTTGTTTTAGGTTGATTTTGGTCTCCTTGGGGTGTAGTGATGGTGTGATTGATGATTCATTCTAGATTCTAGAATTTTCTCCATCCTTGAGGTACGACCCCATTGAATATTACCCATTAAATTAGGTTTACAATGATTTATTAATGTTTACACCTCCGTTAACTTTTCAATAGGAATTTATAATTGCTAGAATAATTATATCATTTTAAATTAGTTGGTTTCCACTTGTTTTATAATTGTTTAGAATGGTTGGAATGGATTTTAAACTTCGAGTTGTTGTTTAATGGCTTGGTTGGAACTTTGAAGTGATTAATGGTTTTTAATGACATGGTTTTTTTATAAATTCATTGGTGATGTTCAAAATGGAGATTTGAGTTTTTAAATGGGGTTTTCACATTAAGTGCTTAATGGTATACACCTTTGGCTCTTGTAAGTGTGTTTTCAATTTGAATGGTGGGTTAGATTAATAAAATAGGTTTACAAATGTGTGTTTGGTTGTGAAGGTGGATTGTGTATGGATGATTGTGAAATGGAATAATTTTGTAAAAAATTTATAAGTCCTGTGTGGAATCTTGAATTGGTTAATTGAAAAACCCCTCTATGAGGGAGACATTTCCTAGTTGGTTGAAAAATGGGTGGGAGTGTCCTCAGCTTGGGACTTCGCCCATGTGATTCATTCTTTAAGGCATGATCTGCTTCATGAGGAGGTTGCAGTTGTGCCAGTTGTGGTTGTGTATGATAGTATATATGTGTGACTTTTTCATTGAATTGTTTGGAACACCCCCTTATGAACATATCATGTGAACCTATCATAGAGAAAAGGATTTATGAGAACGTTTTCTACACTAGTCTAGGATATTTTACTAGAAAGTGTCCAATAGTAGGTGGATAATTGGGTTTATTGCTATGGGATTCATCCCCTCGACCATTCCAGGTTGGGAGACGGTTGGGAGTTTGGGCAATATACTGTCATCGGGTTGGGAATGCCTTTGGGACACGTCACATGTATAGTGTTTTCTGGTTCTCCTCTGAGTTCCTAGGTGTTCCCATGTTGCTCCAGCACTAGTATCGTTAGTCATATCCCTCATTGTGTGACTGTACTCTCTTCTTCATGGGTTTGGGTGTTCTTTTGGGAAATTTTGAAAGTGTAGTTTTTCTAAAAAAGGTTTTAAGAAAAAAAAATTGAATGAACTTGTGTTTTCCCTCTTTCTCTATGTCATGAAAAACTAAAGTCTTCTTATTTGGTTATCTTTTATCCTTATCCCCCATGAACTTAACTTATATCTATGAATTAACCTTTTTTTAATACGTAGGAGAAATGGGTTGTGATCTGCTTACAAAGAAATGTAACGTATGGAAAACCCTATTTTTATAGCTTATATTTCAAACCTAAAATTCAATGTTGTTTTATTTAAAGGATATGCATTGGGAATAGATTAATTTGGGCATAACTATAGAGTTTTAATAATCATGGGTATAGTGTTGTCTTGTTTTTTAGTTTACCCTGTAGGTTCCAACTTTGGTTCAATCATCTTGGGCGATGGTGGGTTTTTATTTGGAGAGTGACCCTCGGGGTCACATGGAGGTGTTGTTTGGTGTTAGGTTCAGCTTGGTTGTTCTGGTTTTGTCCTTTGTTCATTTTGGTTTTCTTTTTTTGAAAATGTAAATGATATAAAATTTAGAAATCTATTAGAGTTTGGTTTTCCCCTTTATTTATTCTATTGTTCTTGTCTAATTTATTGGGATAATACATTTCCCTTGTCTCTGTTGATTCCCTTGGCACTTGTCGCCAGCTTGGGAGGATCAGAAATGCCTCTCAGGCCTTTCCACAGGTTGGCTCGGGTGACTGGTGAAAGGTTGACCTTGGTTGGTTCGTGACAACATCCCCCAACATCACTTACCCCTACTGTTGAGAAAGGGTCCATGTACCACTCAATTCCCATCACAGAAAATTCAAAACCTGATGCCCAAAATACCCTCATGACATGCTAACCCCACCATGCATAATTCCCCCTTCACACGTCACCCAAGAAAAGCCCCATAAATAGAGACCAATATGTTTTAAACCCCGACCTATAATATAGTATTACATGGTGATTTTCCACTCAAGAAAATCCCCAACTACATTTATTTTTATATATTCATTAATAATTTTAAATATATACTTAAAAATTTTAGAATATTTATTTATAAATATATTTATTTACAATACATGTAATATTTTTTTTATTTGTAATTTATATGAATAATATTTGTTAACTTATGTTTATTTATATTTAACATTTAAAATATGTTTTAAATTTATATAATTAATATATTTAAATGATTTTTAATAGTTTTTTAATTAAAATAGTTTATTATAAAATTATAAATATATAAAAAAATTAAAAGTATTTATAAAATTAAGAATAAATATATATATTTAAATAATTATAAAATTATAATAAATATATTTATGTAATAAATATATTTATTACTTTTTTAATACATATATGTATATATTAATAAATATATCTATATATATATATATTAGGTTCTCGGGGGTACAATTACATTCAAACACACACAATGCACACACATAGACCAGAAAGGCAAGTCATAACCACCCTATGGATAACTTACCAATACATCTGTATTTACTCATATATTAAAGGCCCATAATATAAGGCCTAGACCTTAAAAATTACATAATCTTGAGGATTAGGAAATAATTTAATTTCTATCACTTTCAGTATATTTTCAGGTTTAAGGTTTTAGAAAATTATGCCATAACTCATACAGTAAAAAACCATATAATACAAAGTGTACACTTCCAATAAGTATTCATCTTTTCCATCATATAAAGCATGGTAAAACAATACATTATTTATTTCATGAAATATCTTCACTACCTTCAACATGACCTCATCATTTTCCTTACCCATCCTGTGAAAATCATTTAAAAACATGGGATGAGAACAAATTTCTCAATAAGTAATACAAAATAAAGGAAACCGTTCATCCAATGAAAACATGAAAACACATATAATTTTTACCTTTATCTTGAAAGTTCTTTGATCATATAAATTAAAATATTTTCACTTGAAAACCCACATACATTTTTCTCAATGAAATTCATTAAAACTCATAATAAGCCATTAAAATCCCTTTGGGTGACTTAAAAAACATCATATTCATAAAACCCTTTCATGACCACTTTAATTGGAATAACCATATGTTATATTTACAAAATTTTCATTACCCAATTTATTGTAGTGCTATAAGGGTGCACCCATTAATTAAGCTACAATGGGATCGATAGTGTTATTTGGGTCACCCCATCGTATGAGATGTAACAGGATCACTCGACACTATCTGAGCTACCCCATCATATCGTATAATGATAAAGTACAATATAATTAATAAAAAATAATTATTCTATCAATTTTTCGTCATAAAAAAAATTAATACACTTTTAAACTCATAAGAAAATCACTTTTTGATAACAAAATACTATTTTATTTTAAAAAACCTTTTTCAAAACCATAATTCCATTTTCTTTTGAAAACCAATTCCCAATACCAAAATACCAAAAAAATGGTTTTATTGAATAAAACATGAAATATTTCAAAGGAATAGTGAAATCAAGTAATGGTCAGGGTGGTGAAAAAGATGTTGTTTCCATGTGCGTTAAGAATATTTCACTCCTTTTTTCATTTGACAAAATGTTCCATATAATGCATATAAAAATTTCATTTGAAAAACATTTAAATAAAGTAAAATAATAACAAAAATTACCTTATAAATCCTTTAATTCCATATAAAAACTTTCATAAAATCATTTTAAATATATGGACTTTGAAAAGGAAGAATTGGAAGGAAAAAACTAAAGAGGGTTTTTAAATTAAAAGTCCCTTGTCACCTTGGAAATATTTGAATCATAAGACCCATGAAATAATAACACTATAAAATACATTAAATATCATTAAAATGGATAAATTCATGATATATAGTGTCAAAGGGATGTATATTCAACTTATAAAAGAAAATCAGTATATAAAATCAATATATGCCTCAACAAAATGAGATTCAGATGAAGTCCCTTACCTTGAATATGAATCGTCACTTGTGTCTTTATCTTCATGATTAATAAACTTATGTAAATTATTTACTTTTCAGAGACCCTTTTTCATGTTTATTATTAGTTTTATTTCACTTATTAACACGTTATATAAAATTACTTAATCAAGTAAGTTTATGTTGGGTCTTTTCACCATATTTGGTTTATGTGTCAAAAATGAATTTGGTAAGTCAACTATGGTCAAAGAGGTAATTAATTAAACATCTCTAGAATAGTAAACATGAAAAAATTATAATATTATGCACAAATTATTATTTTAAAATAAATCATGAATTTTTTTAAAAAAAATGAACAAACAATGCGATCATGGAGATGGTTGGTTGTACGTACACAAGAGTAACATTTCCATTTTTCAATAATCATTATGAAAATTCGGTAAGTAACATTTTATCCTTATAGAATTATTTTTATATCATAATTAACATATTATTTAATCATATAAACTTATATTTATCATTATTGTGATGTGGTATTGAAAAAATAATTACATCGCTTTGAAGAGGTGGTAGTCCACACATCGATGAATGGCGTTATCACTTTTTCAGTGTGTGAAAAGGTAAGAAATAAAATGATATGTTATAGTTAAATAATGATAAATATGAAATTTATATCACTACAATGTAATTTATTCTAAATATATTCATTATTGTTAACCTTATTACCTTCCATGTTACGTGTTAGTGAAAAACGCTTCACATCACTTTGTGAGGTGGTAGTCCACCGTACACATGAGCGATGTTATAATATCCCTTAAAAGGGAATATAAAAATTTTATATATTATATAATGACTAAAATTTATAATAATTTTATAAATATCATATATAAACTTTATATTGATCATTATATTCTTATGTGAGAGGTGGTAATGGAAAAACAAAAAACATCATTTCATGATGTGGTAATATTCCATACACACGAATGATGATTTCGTACAACATTTTATGGAAGTGTGGGGGTGTTTTTATTACCCTTAATATTTCAATATATAATTATATTAAGGATAATTATGTTATTATATAATCATGGTATAAGATTAATTAAAGGTGGTGTATAATGAAATAAAACAAAAATGCATGTTGATAAATGTAACCTCTTCTTTGGGTAACTCCTTTTGGTTTTCACCAAAGGAATTATTGGTTGGATTTCTACCTAAGGTAAGTCATCTATGATGAGGGGAGGTAAGTAGAGAAATTATTTGGTCATGGTTTTTCTGATCTAATGTTCTTTAGAAGTGTGAATAGAGGAGGAGATAAGGACGTCTTTTATAAGTGGGGTGAGTGGAAAACTTGTAAATTTCTAAAGAAGAGAATTCCAACAATATTCTTTTCATGTCACCAGGACCCAATATTACACCAAGAATCGAGACTAAAAGGTATAAGGTTGAAATATGTCTATAAAATGGGTGTTGTAAAATTTTATAGGTCAATTTTTCCTTAATATTTAACTTTAACCACTCAGTAAACTCATTTTTACCTGAATTACTTAATTAATTATAATTTTTTTCACTAAAAAATTTGGACAAAAATATAGTTGACCCTATTAAAAATTAAAAATTATTCTTATTCCAAATATTGAATGAATTTTCTCAAATTCAATTCACATAATTGTAAAATTTTAATTTAATATTAACCATGGAAATGTTGTGAGAAAAATGGTTTTTAATAATAGTAATTTTTAGAAAAAGATGATTATTTATTAAATATATGATTTATAATAATAATTAAAAAAAATATATAATATTTAATGATATATAATATATACATTTAATTTAAAACATTCCCCATTATGTATTTTTTCATTAATTTAAATGGAGAAACATTATGCATTTTAAAACAGTTTTAGAAAAACCTCTCTTTAAATCCAAAAACAAACATATAGTAAAAACCAATATAATGTAGTTTAGAAAGTAATTAAGTGGATTATATATAAAAATAATAATACTTTTTTTACATAAAAACATATTAAAAACATATTTATACATTTAAATTACTTAATTTATTAAAAATAAATTAATTTTTTACAAAAAAAACAGAATTTTTCACTTTTCAATAAATATAAATATCTTATGAAAAATTACAAATTTTTACCCAAATTAAATTTTGATATTATTATTTCAAAAATTATATTAATAATATAAAATTAAAACTATAAAAATTTGAAATTAATCTTTTAAATAATACATTATATGAAAACTGTTTTATGAAAATAATTTTTTTTTGATTACTTAATATTTTTATAACTAATATAACTATATAATTAATATTAATAAATATAAATGGGTTGTTACATCCTTACCCATTTTATAAATTTTATCCTCACAATTCTATTCACTTATTAAAGAAGTGGGGATATCTTCCCCTCATAGTATTTTCATTATCTCATGTTATTTATTCATCCATATGGTTTTCCATAAATCCTTGACCTTGTAAACCACATTATTCCAAAACACTTTATCTTTGTAGTAAATAAATTGAATTGGATGTTCCTAATAATAAATATTCTCTTCCAACTGAACATATTCTGGGCTCAAAACATGAGATGAATCAAGAACATATTTCCTTAACATTGAAATAAGAAATACTTTGTGTACCTATGAAAAAATTTGAGGTACGACCACTTGGTAGAAAAATTATCTAATTTTATCCATGATTTAATAGGGTCCAATAAAATATGGAATCAGATTCCAATTATTAACAAAATGAATCACAATTTTCCATGGAGAAACTTTGATAAAGGAATGATTACCTACCTTGAAAAAATATTTCCTCAAGTTATCTGCATAAATTTTATGTCAAATCTGAGTTTTCCTCATGTTTCCCTGAATCAATTGCACCATCTCATCCATTTTCTCTACCAAATCTAGTCCCATCAACTTTATTTATATTATATCATTCTATAATTTTTTTTTATATCACCACTTTTTACATAATTTCTCAAATGGTTCCATCTGCATACCAGAAAGAAAACTATTGTTATAATAAAACTCACCCAAAGAAATATGTTGATCTCAACTTCCCTGATAATCCATTGAAAATGAAAAAAAATCATATCTTATATGGTTTTTGTGATAAACTAAACTTGTATTCCATCCAAACCATCACCTGACTCGACCCATGATATGGCCCAAAGGGAATTCCCAATCCCCATGGGCTGGAAACTAGTTCCCGAGTACCAACAGTACACTTTTAGGAACTCATTCACCCATGATAAATAAACATAAATAACTCTTAATAATAAAACATAAAAAAAGGCTCAATATCCAAAACCAAAGGAGATACAAAAATTAAAATTAAACATTTTACAACATTAACCAAAACCAAAACTACCAAAATGGGAGGGGAACTAACTAAACCAAAACACAAAACCTCCATGCAACAAGTAGTCCACCATCCTCAAGCCACCACCATAAACCCCTATTAGATAGGAACACTAGCAAGCAGATCCACCATCACTACTACAGAACATATTATCTTTACCTAATTCAAATATAACAAATTCTACATACAACCAAGGGTGTGTGTAGGGTGTGAGACAAATCCCATTAGGATTCCACCCAAAAGAAATATTACATGCCATTACATTAAAATACAAATCAGCAAGAACATTTTAAGAAATAATTTAGAAAAACTTTTACTAAAAACATTTTAAAGAAAAAAATCAAGAAAAATGATTTAAAAATTATCAAAGGAGTAAGCTCCACCATATACTAATGATAATCACTACAACATAATTGAGCACCGCGTCATAGGAGATCCTTATAGACACTAGCACTAGTGGGACCCTAGGAACCTCGTATCTTGATGAAACATGGTATATCAACCATAATCCATATCATCCTCATGCATGATCCACAAGAGAAGAATCCATCTAAAGTTATAGAGGTTTCTAATAATTATCATCGTAGTTTAGTTAGTGTTGTAGTTTCAATCGTACTAGAAGAAATAGGTCCTCAGCCTTGACGATACAACTAGAGTATTAAACCTAGTCTGCCCACCTTGATACCTAGGATTCCTTTTGTACTCAATTTTCCATTTCACCTATCACATAGATCACCACTTCCATATACACATGTCAAGAATCCATAATACACTTGATAAACTATCATTTTTCATAATAAAAACCTCTTTCAAATCCATATGCATGATAAAACAATTTGTAAACACACATCACATCACTTGCACAATTTATAGAACACAATTACGAAATTAAATAAGGAATAACACTTGAAACATTGTCAATTTTTTTTAGAAATCCATATTTCCACCCATACTCACTATAAAATCCCATTTAAAATGTATTTATCACCACACACATAATCTAAATAACACATTCAAGAAGAAAATAAAGCATAAAAATCATCTAATAATGCTAATGTATGGAACCACCTACCTCGATCTTGGGAACTTCTAGAATCTGGTGTAAAATAACAACTGCACCACAAAGAAACCTTATAAAGAAAATATCAAACCGTAAACATTGATATTTTACCTAAAAACTCAAGATTTATCCCTCATTAGTCCAATAAATTTGTTTTAGGATAAGAACACAAATAGGGAGGAAGAAAACCCTAGAAGAATGAGTAAATAAAGAAAAAAAGATACTTGATGATTCTTAAAGATCCAAGGACAAATACACCCAAAAATTGAAGTTCAAGGAGGACAAGAGGGAGAAAATGATGATCCTAGGGATGAAAGTACCATATTTGTAAAATTAGGTGTGGTTTGGGGTTAAAACTAGGGAAGGTTAAAAAGGTAATTAAATAATTTTTAATAACCTGGACATTCCGAACAGTTAGCTCGAATGGTTTTCTAAATCAAGTGGAAACTATGGTTTTTCTATTTCTATGAGGAATGAGGTTTCATAGTTTCCTATGGAAGGGAACAAACCCAGTGGTAATTCATACGACTTAGACCATTCCTCTATCCAAGGTTCATGGATTCCCCTTGGATGGAACATGATTTCCCCTAATCGTGTGCCAACCATGCACCACTATCTATAGGGTCTAAAATCTCTATTTTTCTCTAAAAACTCCCCTAAAAAATAAGGGGAAAATACCAAAACAAAAATAAAGAAAGGAATAACTAAAAATAAAACCATATATGTGAATGTTTTAATTATATTCTCTGAAATTCCATCATATTTAGGATTAAAATATGTATTGAAATTTAATTTAGTTTCCAACAACATATGAAGTCCTTTCCAAAAATTAGAGGTGAAACTAGGATCACAGTCTTATACAATGGAGAGAGAAAATCAATGTAACTTGAGTATCTCCTTTAGATTCAGTTGAGAATGTTGATATTAGTACATTTTATCTTGAATGGGAAGGAAATGTACATATTTAGTTAATCAATAAATAATAACCCAAATCAAAATATTACATTGAGATTCTTTTATAAATCCTACCATGAAATCCATTTATATATTCCCCCATTTTCACCCTGGTACTGGAAAAGTTTGAAGAATCCCCTTCTATAATTATCATTATTATTTAACCTACTTACATGTTAAACTCTTCAAAATAAATTCAACCATATATCTTTTTATTCCATACCACCAGTAAAGCTCCTACAGGTCTCATTATATCTTCCTGATGCTCGAATGAATGGAAAACAAAGAACTATGAGCTTCACTTAACAACTCTTTCTTAAAATGAGAATCATAGGGCACACATAATCTTTTTCCAAATCATAAAACACCTTCTTAATCAATATTAAAATCAAGAAACTTACTCATATTAATGGATTCTATGTTTTCATGCAAAAACTGATCCTCTATCTAAACTCTCTTAATTCATTCTGATAAATTTGACTATATTGAAACTTGAAAACAATTTATGTCCCCACATCCATAACTTCTAGGACAAAATTAATCAAATCAGTATCCAAAGGGTGAAATTACAAATGTACCATGGTTATTGTATCATTACTTATTAGATTCAAAGCATCAACCACTTTTTTCACTTTTCCATGATGCTAATGAATTATGAAATCATAATCCTTGATTAGTTCTAACCACCATTTTTTTCTCAAGTTTAGTTCTTTCTGAGTGAATATATACATCAAACTTTTGTTATTAGTATATATTTTACACTTAATTACATAAAAATTATGCCTCAAAATTTTAAAATCAAAAATTGTAGTACCTAATTCCAAATCATCCATATGGTAATTTAACTCGGGATTTTTCAACTAATGTGAGGCATAGGCGATTACCTGATCATTTTGCATTAGTAAACATCCAATTCCATTCAATGAAGCATAATGGTATATGTAAAAATCACCATTTCTGTATAGAATTTCCAAAAATAGAGGGTTGGCCAATCTTATTTTCAGTTCTTGAAAACAATCATCACCTTCTTTTTTGTAGATTAATTTAAATCCTTTTATATTTAACATAGTTAGTGGGATTGAAAACCAAGAAAAGTTTTCAACAAAAACACTGATAGTAACCCACTAATCTAAGAAAACTATGAATCTCTATGATATTGTGGTTCTTGAACAATTTTAAATATAATTTTTTAGTAGTTTCAATATTTATTCCATCTCTATAAACAACATGAAAAAGGAAATAAATTTTTTGTAACCAAAATTGAAACATTATAAATTTTCCATATAGTTTATGTTTTTAAGGTTTGAAAAAAAAATTAGGTTACTTTTGTGTTCCTATTAAATTTCAGAATATACCAAAGTTTCATCAATAAACACAACAACAAAATTGTCCAATAAATCATTAAAAACTCTATTCATAAGATCCATTAATACAATAGGTGCATTAGATACCGCAAACGACATAACCGAAAATTCATAGTGACCATATCTAGCCTAAAAACAAGTCTTTAGAATGTATACTTCCTTCCCTTCAAACTGATGGTTCCCTGAACCTTGATCGACCTTTGAAAAATATTATGCTCCCCGGAGCCTTCACCACTTCATTTTATGGCCCAAAATCAACTGTAGTAGTAGAAAGTGACTTTGTATACTATTTAGTTTTCGATCATGATGTTTTCTATCATGTGAAACTAAATTAGGATATAAGTTAGAATAATGACCCAAACCATTAAAAATAAAATACCACACCATTGGTTGGATATAATTTACCCCATTTTTTGGTTATTCCAGACTCTTTTCTTTATAGTCATGATCCATGTGACCAAACTGGCCACACAGGAAAAATATCCCATATACAATAAAAAAATTCCTTGAAATGTATTTTTCCACACCCAGAACATTTTGGGGGATTACCTCTAGACTTATTATCTAGTTGTTTCTCAATTTCATTACACCTCAACCTTTTCTTACTATTTCCAGATTAAGGAATATATATTTCAGCAAACTCCATCCTAACTTTATTAGCACAATGAACAACTTTATCATAACTTTTAAATTTTTGTGTGGACAATGATCTTTGTAAACTTGTTTTCAACCCTGATTAAAATATAATTGTTTTATTATCAGTGACCTGAATAAAATTTTTCACATAACTATATAATATTGTGATGTTTTCCTTATATGCAACTATAAAATCATTAGATTTAAACTTCAATTCTAGGAATTTGTTTCCATTAGATTCGAACAAACTTAGGGAAATATTTCTCAAGGAAAATATATTTGAATGTTTCCCATTCCATGGAATCAATATTATATTTATCTATGGTATTATTAACCAATTACCACTAATAATCATATTCACATTTAAAATGATAAACAAAAAGACTTGCCTTTTTGTGTTCTAAACATCCCATGACTTCAAATATCTTTTCCAGAGCATTGATCCATCCTTCAAATACCACAAATTCAGATGATCCAATGAATTATAGAATATTTTTCATCATGAAATGATCCAAAAAAACACATTATCCTTCATACTATATTGGGTTCCTCTGTGGTATGGATACAACTTCCATTTACCACTTGTCTCAACTAATCCATCCACGTAACAAACTATTCTGTTCTGATTCCAACCATATTAGGATGTTGATTTGGAAGGATATTATTCTCTTGGTTACTTATAATTATAGATTCTCTATTTCTTCTATATAAAACCCTCTTGAAGAGAAATATTTTAGTCAAAAAAACATGGTAACATTTAAATTCTATATCATTTTTACTCAACCCTAAGGTAAAATCTTTCAAGGTGATGTTATTTAATTATCATAACCTCCAAAGTTATCAAAATCATTCTTTTATACTAATTATAAGGATAGGGCATTAAACATTACATAATATTGAGTTTTATTCAAGAAATTAATTCCTTTAATTTTTATAATCTTTTCATATTTAGATTTTTAGATAATTGATCCATAACCCATAAATTACAAAACCATATAATTCAAAGTAGAAACTCTTAATTAGTATCTATTTTTTATACCAAATAAAACTCTTTAAAACAAAAAACAATCTTTCATGAAAACACTTAATGAATTTCATCATTACTTTATGCTTTCCCTTATCCATCCTATGAAAAACATTAAAAAATGTGGGATGAGCACAAAAAGCTTAGTAAGAGATACAAAAGAAATTAAACTGTTAGTCTAGTGAAAACATGAAAACTCATATGAAATTTAACATTATCTTAAAATTTCATTGAGCATATGAAACAAAACATCTTCACTTTAAAAAACACATAATTTTTTATCAAAAATCATTAAAATCCAAATAATGTAATTAAAAACCGTTTTTGGTGACATAAATTCTTATATTCATAAAACCCCTTCAAAACCCATTGAATTTGAATAACCATAGAACAAAATTCCAACATTATACTTACCCAGTGAATTGGAGCACTATATGGGCCACCCCATCATATAAGTTATAACATGCTCACACAACACTATCTAGGCCACCCTATCGTAAAAGCTATAATAGGCTCACCCAGCGCTATTTGGTCCACCCCATCGTATAATAATAAATTAAAATATCATGAATAAAATATTCTTATGCTTTCAATTTTTCATCCTAAAACATTTTTAAATTTCTTTTACACTTTTAAGAAAATCACTTTTGTGTATCAAAATACCCTTTTTTTTTAAAATCCATTTTAAATATCATAATACCCTTTTATTTTGAAATCCATTTTCATTAACAAAATACCAAAAAAAATTAAAAAATGTATTATTGAATAAAACATGGAATATTTTAAAGGAATCTAGAAATAAAATAATGGTCACAGTGTTGAAAAATTCATTTTTTTCTATTTACATTAATAATAGAACATTCCTTTTCTCATTTTTCAAAACATTCCATATAAATCATGTCAAAAGATTAATTTCCAAAAAAAAATTAAATAAAGTAAAATAGTCACAAAAATATATTTATATTTCCTTTATATCCATATAAAAACCTTCATAAAATCATTCTAAATACATGGACTTGGAAAAGTAAGAGTTGGAAAGAAAACATTAAAGATATTTTTTTTCTTTTAATGAAAATTCCCTTATCACCTTGAAAATATTTGAATCATATGCACCATGAAAGAATAGCATTATAAAAAACATTAAATATCATTAAAATATATAAATTCATGAAATATAGTGTCAAAGGATATTATACACACCTTATAAAGGAATATAGGTGTATAAAATCAAGATATGCCTCAACGAAAGGAGACTGAGATGAAGTCCCTTACCTTGAGTCTGACATGTCATGTTTGTCTTTATATTCATGAATAATAAAAATATGTTAATTGTTTAATTCCATGAGAAACATTTTAAATTTTATTATTAACTTTATATCACTTAATAAAAATTTATATACCATTACTTAATCAATTAAGTTTAATTCGGGTGTTTTGACAATATTTAGTTTATGTGTCAAAAATGACTTTGGTAGGTCAACTATGGTAAAATAGGTCATTAAATAAACATATATTGAATAATTACCATGAAATAATTATCATATTTATTCATAAATTATAATTTTAAAACCAATCATGAATTTTGATTATGAAAAATGAACTAAGGTTACGATCATGAAGATGGTAAGTTGTATGTACGGATGAGTAACATTTCCATTTTTTAATGATCATTATGGAAAGATGGTAAGTAGAATTTTATATTTAAAAAATTATAATTATATCATAAATACCAAATTATTTTATCATATATACTTATATATATCATTTTTGGGATGTGGTGGGGAAAAATGTAATTACATCTCTTTAAGGAGGCAGTAGTCCACACGTTAAGAAATGACATTTTAACTTTGTTAGTGTGTGAAAAGGTAAGAAATAAAATGATATATTATAATTAAATAATTATAGAAATGACATTAATATCATAATTATTTCATTTATATCATATATATTCATTTTCATTACACTTACTACCTTCTATGTAATGTGTTAGTGAAAAATGCTTCATGAGGCGGTAGTCCGTCATATACAAAAGTGATGTTATCATATCCATTACGGGATGGAATATAAAAAAATTATATATGATATAATGACTCCATATGTATAATTATGTTTTAAATAGCATATATATTCTTTATATCCATTATTATACCCAACTGTGAGAGGTGGTAATGGAAAAAATGAAGGACATTGTTTCGTGAGGCGGTAGCCCATCGTACATACGAAGGATGATTTCATAACCCATTTGATGGAAGTGTGTGTCAGTGTAGGTCATAGCCTTAATATAATGATATTTTAGTATATTTAGGATAACTAGGTTATTATATAATCAAATTATAATAATAATTTAAGGGGCTGGAGAAAGAAATAAAACAAAAACACTCATTAATGAACATTACCTCTTCTACATGTAACTCATTTGGGTTTGCACTAAAAGAATTATTTAGATGGATTTATACCCAATTTAATGATTATAGTATGATATTAGGTAATTTTATAAGTTATTTTGGAAGGTATTGGTGATCCAAATTTCTTGATATATGTGAATAGAGGAGGATAGGTGGAGGCCTTATATATATGCGGTGAGTGGAAAACTTGAAAATTTTTTAAAGAGAGAATTCCAACCACATTTTTTCAGGACACCAGCCTCAAATAATGAACCAAACTATATAGTATAAGGTATAAGGATGAAATATTGCCATAAAATATGTTTTTTAAAAGTTTCTAGGTCATTTTGACCCTTAATATTTAGGTTTTAGCACTAAGTAAACTCATTGTTACCTTAATCATTGTGATTAATTTTATTTTTTTTCACTAATAACTTTTGTAAAAAAATAATTTTGTCCTATTAGAAATTATAAATTATTTTTATTAAAAATATGAAATCCATTTTTTCCCAAATTCAATTCACATATGTGGAAATTTTTAATTTAATATTAATCTCTCAGATGTGTCGAGACAATGAGTTTTTGAGAAGAGTATTTTTTAGAAAAGGATAACTATGTATTTAATCTATGACTGACAATAATAATTACAGGAAAATAAAATATTATTTAATGATATATAATCTATAAATTTCATTTAAAAATTCCCCATTAGGTATTATTTTAATTAATTAAAAAGGATAAACATTATGCATTGTAAAACAGTTTTTAGAAAAACCCATCATTGAACCCAAAAAACAAACATATTCTAAAAACCAGTATAAGGTTGATTCAAAAGTAATTATGTGGATTAAATATAACTAAATAATTATTATTTTAATTATAAACATATTCAAAAAATATTTATACATTTAAATTACTTAATTTATTAAAAAGAAATGACTTTTTTTACAAAAAATGGTATTTTCACTATTCACTAGAAAAATAAAAATTTTCTGAAAAAAAAATTATAACCCAAACTAAATTTTGATATGATGATTTCAAATATTATATTCATTTTATCCAATTAAAATTCTAAAATTTATAAATTATTATTTTAAATAAAACCTTACAATAAAAGCTTTTTATTAAAACAATTTATTTTTTGATTACTTAATATTTTTATTACTAATATAACTATATAATTAAAATTTATAAATATTAAAAAGATTCAATCTATCATTACATGGGTTGTCACACATATTCCCAAAATAGGATGGCCCAAATGCCCTACTTGCATCAGCATGTCCAAGGGTCTGCACCCCTGGCCTACATCATGCATGCGTCACCGCCTGCATGTGTCATGCATGTGTGCCTGACACCTATATCAAAACCTGCACTATAAATTCCAAAAGGGAATTTCTAGGACTTGAGACCTCTTCTTTTTGATGAAGGATTATGGGTTTTACCACTCAGGAACCACTCCAACTACATTATATATATATATATAATTATACAAATATTTATAAAAATATTTATCTATAATTATAATAATAAATATTTATTTATTTATTTATTTAAATAATTATAATTTTATAATAAATATTTTTAAATAATAAATTGGTCAAGATCGCAGCCGAGTGGTACTCGGTTGGGCACCACAGCCAGGGAAGTTGGGGTTCAAAACCCAACAACACCATTATTTGGCCCCATTTAATTTGGGTTTCACTACTTGTGTGGATGGCATCATCTAACACCAACTTAAAATTTCTGTCCAATGTTATGCATTTCCTGTGTGGATGACCTTCATCATTGGCAGGGGAGCACTATAGAGGATTTGTAAATACGATGAATACTGATGATGGTATGGTATGTCATCGAGTGTGATGAGAACTATGGATACCAGGTGATGGAATCCATGGGTGATGGAGACCCACATAGGATGGTGGGGTTGGTTTATGTGTGAGGTATTGAATCTCTACATCGCTAATGCATGACATGTCGCGGGTCAATGATGAACCTAGGTAATGGTGGCAGAAGCTCTGTTAGAGACTCCATAAGGCAGGTTGGTACGATTGTGATTTGTGTTGTCCAAGGTGGCGGTGACACAGGTTGGCCATAGTAACAAATGAAATGTGATTCCCATTGGTTGTTTTGGACCAAGGTGATTATGGCATTTCCCTGGTGGTGGTTGCGCATTGGCAGTCAAGTGGATGAGGCAATGGTTCGGCCACAATTTAAATGGTACTTCACCCGACAGTTGGGAATTGAGGATGGTCATCTTGTGGTGGTGTTAGAAGGACTAGTGGAATATAAGCTACTTATAAATATAAATATATATATATATATATAAGATAAGGGTTAATCTAGACTCTCCTTGGTGGGGGCTATGGACTAGGTTACTCTTGGGGTTCGTGTGTGTGTGTTTGTTTGTGTGTAGTTGTACCTCCAAGTACCTATATATATATTTAAATAATAAATATATTTATTGTATTTATAATTATAAATATATTAATAAATATATATAATTATATAAATGTATATAATTATATAAATATATATAATTATATAAATATATTTATAATTATAAATAAATATTTTGAAATATATTTATTACTAATAATTATTATAAATATATATATATTTATTTAAATAAATATAAAATTAAAATAAATATATTTAACTAATAAATATATTTATTACCAAGATAGTGTGAACCAAGGGTTTTATCCCTTGGTTTTAAATAAATACTTAAAATAAAATAACAACAAAGTACATGAGAAAATGAGATCTGAAGTCTAGTGACAACCACTACCAAAAAAGTAAAAATAGTTACTCGTCTATGGGAATGACCACCACCTCCAATTCTCAGACGATGTCCCCCTTCCATGTTTTACGTTGTCTCCATCTCTTTCCATACACCCAAGAATCATCAGGTGGGATGGGGTCCTCAAGGAAATATGAATCATGTTTGCTTTCCAAACCTGAGCCCTCTAAAGATACCTTCTCAAGGTTGCTCCTTATTATAGTCTCGATGGAATGAGTGTTACCAAATTCTTCATGGAAGACCTCCTAGAAATTATATCTATTAAATATTTTAGGCATAATAGAGATATTTTTAATATAATCCATTGGATTTTAGGGACGTTCCTTGCTCAATACCATGCTTTCCTATAGGGTTTTTAGGACAACCTACTTCTCTTATTCATCTGCTGGTCTAGAATATGGTGAAAGGTCGGGAGATATTGCTTTGCTTTGGGTGACCATCTGAAATCCATAATCATAAACGAGAACATTCATTTCCTTATTACCTTTGGTTATTTTCATATCCACTACCTATATATAAGAACCACTATCTATGGATTTGTTATATACATCTGCCTCAATCTTATTATTTTCGTTATTTGTGGCCATGGGTAATGAGGGATATTAATGAAATTAATTATCCACTTATTCATGCACATAATTCTAAAATTTATATTGACCATAAAAAACATAAACATTTTCTGACACTAAGACGGTGTTTCTACTCAGACCATGGGTAGAGTTAACACTAGTTTCTAGCAGCTGCTCAGTGTCCACATTAGCTAAAATTTCAGCCTGTGATTTCTTTCTACATGATGATTTATTCTCCCCATCTGCACCTATTGGATGGATAACAAAATTTTCACCTCTTATATACAAATTTCAATCCTTTTAAATCATATGAGTATTCAATTAAGAGAGCTAAAAATCCTAATGACTTAGAATAGCCCATGTCGCTTCATCTTCAAAAGAGGGTCGAATGGTATCCATCGGGTCTTGAAGGACCTTCTCTGTTTGATGGAATACATCCCTAGTAAAGGCAATGTTAATTTTGGGGTCTATTTGGAACTCAGGACCCCATTTCATACCCTACATAGCACAATACAAATTGGACACAGTGGTATTCCTATATTTTATAAAACACTGAATTTCAGTATGGCCTCTTGAAAAGAATAATGAAAAAAATATAGACCTCTAGTGATTAAACCTATCATTCGCAGTTATATTTTATTCTAAACAATAATGTGGGATTTTTTCATACACAATCACCAAATAAAATTCATCATCTTTATTAGAAATGATCACATCATCAACATGAGTTGAACTCAAATATACATCAACCAAAGAACAAGCCTAATGGCCGAACTTATCCAATTCTGCATCCCTATCGATTTTTATGGGAATAATAATGAAAAGTGTAATATTTTATAGTATTTATGGATACCAAACAATCCAATTTAGACCATGAAATTTATACCACATTTGAATGAATGAATTACCAACCTCTAATAGGTTGAAGGTGTGATACCACTCCTAGACGTGAACAATACCCAGATTCAGAGCTATTGATCCAAATCCCCATGATTTTTTCTTTAAATACATAGAGGGGAAGCAGATATAGAAGAAGTCACGATTGAGATAGATTATTTTCCTGTTCAGAAAACCCCAAAAAACAAAAAGGTGTGTATCTAAGTCACTGATTCTCCATGGTTTGGATCCCCTGGGTAAGATAAGTTAAGCAACAATGGAATTATTACCCTAATACAACTGCTCTGAGATCGCATCTAGGTCAACTTTAACATGAACATAATTCCCTTTGCATAAAGTACCTCAAACAGAAATATCTTTGAAGAGAGAGAGAGAGAGTATCAAGATCCAGTCCTAAATCATGAAACATCTAAAGGATTCCCACCATGAAGACACTTCTATCTCACCCTATCAGCAGCAACACATTTGTATTAATCAAAATGCCCAAGGAGTAGAAAGTCTTTGGCCAAAGGAGCGAGCATGGATTCCATCATTAGAAATCCCTAATCACCATTGAAGCTTAGAGTGGTGAGCGATCATCCCATTCCAATTTCTCCACCTTTCAATATATTTATCATATTTATAATTATATATATTTATATATTAATTTATATATTTAAATATACATAATATATAAATATATATAATTATATAATTATATTTATAAATTTTAAAATATATATAATTATATAAATATCTTAATAAATATATGTAACCCATGGTTTCTGCCATATTTGTATATATTAATAATTATATACAAATATTTGTAAATATATTTATTTATAATTGTAATTATAAATATATCTATATATTTAAATAATTATAAAATCATAATAAATATATTTATTATATTTATATTTATATATATAAATATATTAACAAATATAGAATTATATAAATATATATAATTATATAAATATATTTATAATTATATGCAAATATTTTTAAATATATTTATCTAAAATTATAATTATATATATATTAAATAATATTAAAATTATAATAAATATATCATAATAACAAAATATATTTATTATAATTATTTATATTTATATTTATCTATTAATAAATAATTATATAATTATATATAGTGGACAAGGCCACAGTTGAGCAGTACCACATTTGGGAGGTCCAGGGTTCAAATCTCACCCTACATGAATCAAACCTGCTCCTACAGGTGTGGTTTTTTTTGTGCGTGAATTCATGGACCGATGGATATTTTTGTGCGGATATGGAGGTAATGAAAAATGATGGGTAGGGTAGAGACTCTATACAAGAGGCGATGGTCTGGGGGCTGTGTGGGTGATGGTGACACTATGCATGTGTGGCAGTGAAATTTTGGTGGTGGCCTTGATGAGGAGGCATTTTTTAGGTGAGGTGGTGACATTGGGCACCGATAATGGTGGTGTCCCGGATGGGGGTGATGTGTGCAGGCGAGGCGAATGAAAAGTGGCATTTAGGAAGATTATGAGGTGAGCGGTATGGGTGTGGGCTAGGGACGATGATGGTGTGTACTTTCATTGACATTCCTTGGTCAGCATATCAGGGTATTTCATGTTGGTATAGGTCTTTGGGCAGTAAACAGGTGTGGTGGATGGCCACCTCAAGTGTGATGATGGGTGGTGATGCTTTGGGTGGAGTTTGGTCACGATGAGTGCCACCGTTGAGGGCTACTTTGAGTGTCTGTTGTGATGGGCATTTGGGAAGCATAAAATCGATGATTCATGGTTAGCCAAGACCGCACAGATTAGTTGTAAAACATTAGGGCCTATAGTCTATGATAAATGGGACTTCTGGCCAAGTATTGTAAGGGGACTATGGGCCTATATAGATGATAAAAAAAAGTTTGATGTTGCATTATCCCCTGGGGGGTTATTACCTGTATGTCATGTCTATAAGTGTTAGTTGGGTGTGTGTGTGTGTTTTTTTGTAATTTTCTTTCCCCCCACCCAATATTTAATATATATATATATATATATATATATATATTGTCTAAGCCATAGCTGAGTGGTACTCGTCTGGGCACCACACATGAGCAGCTTTGGGTTAAAAACCAAACCAGGTACCATTTTTTATCCCTTAAATAATTTTAGGGGCATTGTTAATGTGGTTGACATCATTGAATACAACAAGTTGTGGCCCATTCTCAATGATATATATGAGTGATGTCCCCTCTCAATGGAATGGGGGTAATGTGGGTGCTTACATCGATTAATGACGGTGATGGGAGATAACGGAGATGTATGGGGTGAATTTTGGTGGCTATGAAGATGCTACAAGGGAGAGGGATCAACTTGTTACAGAAATTCTAGACCAGGTGGTGATTTTTTAGGGACCCAGTTCCAATAGAATGATGTAGGCAGTCCTGGTAGGTAGTGTCGTGTTGTGAGGTATAGGGTTAAGTAAGGCGGTGATGCCCAGGAGTCAATGGAAGGTTGGGGGAAGCAGGCGTCATGATATGCATGTGAATGGTGATAGAGGGATATCAAATTGGTGATAGAGATGGGTGGTTAACCAAACATTTATGGAAGCCTTCATGTATTGGTTTCCATAGATACCCAGAGGCGGTAGATGTTGGGAGTGGACTTGTGGGGTCAATAATGGCAGAGAAATGGCACAAACTCAAATTATGTTCCTTCATCGGGTTTTGAGAGTATGTTATGTAGCCATTATCCATTAGTGCAAGCCTTTGAGGTGAAATCTTTTGTAATGGAGGGCCACCTCAGTTATAGTGAGGGAACATTTTGCTAATGGCAGAGGCTGGTCAGGATAAGGGCTGCAGCTGAAGGGTTTGTTGTGATGGACATATGAGCTCAGAGTGGATCATTTCTAGTCATTGAGACATATAATGAAGGGCTTTCAAGACTTTTAATAATAAATGGTCTACCAATAAAGGGTCGTATATATAATAAATAAGAGCTGGATAAATGTGGGTTACCCATGGGGGGCTATGACCTATCTTTTTAGCATGTTTTTGTGTGGTGTATGTGTGTGTCTAGTTGTGATTTTATCCCCAAACACCCTATATATATATATAATTATATACATATAATTATAATTATATATAAATAATTTTTAAATATATATATCTACAATTATTATTATAAATATATATATTTATATAATAAATATATTAATTATATTTATAATTATAGATATTTATATATTAATAGATATTTATATATATTTATATGAATATATATAATTCTATAAATATATATAATTATATAAAGGGGTGTCGAGGATGCGAGTCTGGGAGCTACACTGTGATGGAAATAATGGCATCTAGGGAATTTTTGTGACTATGGTTCTTCCTCATTTCCTTGGATTTTTTCTTTTATCAAAGAAGAATTGTCATGGAGCATCCTCAACATCAAAGTTTGAACTGAAAAATTCTTTAGCTTCATCGATTTTAAATGGAAGATCGGGTGTGACTCGGGATCTAAAACCAGATGTTGGCAGGTGGTCTTTGGAATCACTCTAGGATACTTTCACTAGAAGAATCCTTTATAAGGGATCTTCAGCTCATGTGGAAGTGAATCTGAAAGTTTTTTCTTAATGATATATAATGGGGAAGAACTCCCTAATTGTGTGTCTTATTATTCCTAAAGGAGAGAAGCCTTGGATGCTCGAGGACCTAGTTCGTTGGATTTTTTTTTATTTTTGGTTTCTCATATTAAAGGTGTTTTTCCCTAGTTTGTGGTTTTTTCCACTATATTTTATATTTGGAAAACTCCACGATTCGATCATGGAGCACAGTTTCTTTATTATTAAATCCTAGATGTTCGTATCTTCATGAATTGTCCATGGATTTTAATGTCTCATGGGAAATGAATTCTTTATCTTATGTATGTGATCATTTACATGGACTCAATTATATTCTTTGGCATCTTAATATTCTGCATGATATTACAATGTCAATAGGAACTCCTATCCAAGTTGACATAAAAACTGAATATATGGGATTTTGGAATTTCTACAGAATTCTAGTGGAAATTGATCTCAACTCCACCCTTATTTACAAGGTATCTCTCTCCAATCCCACTAATTATATACACATGAATGTTTACTATGAAAAGATACCTATGTTTTTTATTCTTGTATGATTATTTTCCATTTGTTATAACTATGTCATAGGAATATTCCCTATGAGAAGTGTAGGTTAAAGGGGAACCCAACTATTATTTGTTTCATAAATTCAAGGTGGTGTTTGGAACTATTCAAAGAATCCATTTCCAGAATAAGATGATCCTGGAATGTTTAGGATGTCCACTAGGTTAGCTATGAAGGTATCTGAGAAAGTAAATTATCATAAGCTTGGTTTGGAGGATTAGGCAATTTTGTTGTATAGACAGTCCTCAGATAAGAAAACAAAAAATCTCAATCATTATTTAACATAACAATGGTCCTTTGATGTCCTGGGAAGATCTTTCAGTTGTGGATGATACACCTTTAGAGTAGGATTCAATTAATGGTTTGGTTATTTGTCAAAAACTAGGTTCTATGACTGATTCAGCTACGGAGGATCTAAATTTCATTTCTTTTAGGGATGCACTTGTTAATAACTTGTAGGATGAAAGGAAAGATGAATCCTTAAGTGGTCAAAATGAAGGTGAAAATGAAGTGTGAGCCAGGGCTAGACAACAACTATGACTTGAACATAAACTGATAAATTCTAAGAGTCATAAAGAAAATCATAAAGTTTTCTTTTCTTCTAGAAGGGTTTATAATAGTAATAAGTTCTATATCTCTCAAAGGAAAAAGACTCCAGTATGTCCTAAAATTGATGATGTTTCCTCTAGGATTGTGACACCCAATTATGGATCCCTTGTTGAGAAGTTAATTATCCAAATTAAGGAGTTCATAGGAATGGACACACCCTCTTCTCTAGGTTCTTCATAAGGGACTTTGGCTAGTGAAACTTCTATATAGGCTTTATTTAAGGACACACCCCCATGATTGGTTATTTCAGAGGTGAATTTGCATGATAAACCTACTATCCATGTTGCAACCCCTGATCCCTCTCAGTATATTCAAGGTTCAGTGATTGTTGTTGACTCTTCCAAATTTCCTAAATAGTCAATGAAGTTGATGGAGTTCATTTGAACTCTAAAACATCTAGAAAGGTTGAATCGATACCTTCAATGTAGAAAATTAGTTAGGTTAATGTGATTTTATAGGTGATCATGGAAATTTGGATGAGGTACGAACTTCTACACATGATATTATCAACAAATCATAGGTGGCTACTACCAACACATTGGAAGTTCTTGAATCGATCAAGGATCCATAAGATATCTTTAGAGAGGATGAGATCTAGACTGATGAAATTCTGTCTCTAATGAAGATGGATGAGTCACCAATCATTAAAATTGAATAGGTACTTAATACAAAAAAATTAAGAATGATTCAATAATATACATCTATCCCTTTGGAGGCAATGAACATAGTTTGGGCTATGGTACTTAGGTCTCACCAACAGATGTAAGGGCAGCTTCATAGGGAGGCATCTAGTGATATGGGTACAAAGTTCAATGTTGATCCATCATTAGATGAAGAACATGATCCTTGGTATAGAGTTAAAACTTGGAATCAGATTCGACATTTGCATGGAATATCCCCTCTGAGTAGGGGTTGGTGGGGTCCTAATCTATCTCATGCTGTTGATTTTGATTTTTAGGGCTTCTTTTGGATTTTAAGTATTATGTCTTATGACACCTCTTGGTTTTGTTTTTTATGGTTGTTCTACCAATTTTTTTACCCCTTTCCCCAGATTTAACTTTCTTTTTTAATAAATGGGATAACGAGTTATCACTACCCCAACCCTATTCAAAAAAATATATTTATATTTATAATTATTTACAAAAAAAATTAAATATATTTATTTATAATTATAATTATAAATATATATATATATATTTCAACAATTTAAAAATTATAATAAATATTTTTAAATAATAAATATATTTATTATATTTATATATTAATAAATATATATAAAGAAGTTTAAGGCTGTGTTTGAAAAGATGTGACTTTGACATCACATTTGGAAAATGAAAAAAAAATAAATATCTTAAAACACCCCCATTTCATAGAAAATTTTCTTCCCCTATACTAAGTTTATTTACCTTCATAATAAACAATTGAAAGATAATAAAAAATATATGACACTTGTGATTAGTTCCCTGAGTAAAAATCATGTTTCAGCTTCAGGAGTGTTTCCCCAAACCTATCTTGGCAACTGTTGAGACGATCAATCTGAGTAGTGATTAGCTACTAAATTTTCTCTAGGAGAAACGGTGTAGGAGTAATCTGAGGGATATCAAAAGTAATGCATGAAGCTCGAGCCTTCACTAGTGTAGGACCCGAACCAGGTGCAATTAGTTTCCATAGTTCAGACCGAAGATTTTACATAATTATAAAATTATAATAAATATATTTAAATAATAAATATATTGACTATATTTATAATTATATATATTTATATGTTAATAAATATATATATATATATTATATATAACTATATATATATAAATATATATACGAAAATAGTCTTGGGTCAATCCCCTTTACTAATAGAAATATAAAAGTAAAATAAAACATGAAATGAAGGATGGTTTAAACCAAGGAAGCCCTTAAAGACATACTTCCCTGAGTAATTATAAATATATTTATGATTATATATATATATATACTTTTAAAATATATTTATTTATAATTATAATTGTAAATAAATAAATATATATTTAAATAAATAAAATTATACAAAATATATTTATTATATTTGTATTTATATATATTTATATATTAATATATATATATATATATAATTATATAAATATAAATAATTATATAAATATATATAATTTTATAAAAATATTTATGATTATATGAAAATATTTTTAAATATATTTTTTAATAATTATAATTATAAATATATATATGTTACAATATTTATTAAATTATAATAAATATATTTAAATAGTAAATATATTTATTTATAATTATATTTATAAATACATATTTGTAATTATTTAAATATATATTTATAATTATATTCATTTAAAATTTTAAATTGTATTATTTTTATTATTAAAATTAGGTCTTTATAAGCGCTTTGTTAGCACAAATAAAATGTATCTTTATCAATGTTTTTTTGAAAGTGATTATGAATGTGTTCTTGATCTTTTAAATAGAACTCAAACAGACTCCTCCTCACTCATGCCATTTAATCTCTAACGAAACCAAATCCCATTCATCAATCTCTCTCAATCATTTCAGATGAATCAACACCATCAAAATCCAATGTATGTGATCACCTATGATCTGTCACTCCCCCTTAATGATCTTTTATAGTTTTTATTATTTTCAAATGGATTGAATGGCCCATGATAAGATCTTTATTTGGCATCCTCTAGGTAGATTCTTATCTAACTTTCTTGGTCTCGTTTCTTTCCCATCCTTCAAATTTTGTCTCCATCTACAGTCTCTTTATATGATTGAATGGCCAGACAATGTGGTTACGAATATTGTTTCATAAAATTTATTATACATTTCATGGCCTCACTTCCTTCCCAAACCAAGAGATGTTTTTTTTTTAAAATACATCAGTATGATATACATCAAGAAAATTTTATCGTTAAATGGAATTATATCAACCACTATATATTCCACTACTACAAAATCAGGCTATATCCTTGGTTTTAAACCATGAATATAGGCCAAAAATATGTGGCTATAGGTTATAGCCACGGTTCCCACAACCGTGGCTGGTATTGGCGTGTCTATAGGGTAAAACCTATAGCCACGGTTCCCAACCATGGCTATAGCCCTTTGTCCACTGTTTGAACTGTGGCTATAGCCCTATAGCCACAGTTCTAACCGTGGCAACAACCCTAAAGCCATGGTTTTCAACCCATGGCATAGGATAAAATCACTCATCTCATATAGCCACGGTTAGGAACCCTGACTGTAGACCTATAGCTATGGTTTAAAACCTTCGATATAGGCCTACACATCTCATAAAAAAAAACCAGCATCGTTCAACCGGTGTTGACCCCTTGCATCCTCCCCACCGCCCCTGAACCCCCCCCCCCCCCACTCTCCCCCTTGCACCCCACATGTATCTTAATGCCCCCCCTCATGCACCCCGCCCTCTGCATCCCCCTGTCCCACCCTGGATAGACCCCACTCACCCCCGGGACAACCCCCCCCCCCCAGACACCCCCCTCCCCCACCTGGGCACCCCCCAGGACAACCCCACCCTGACAACAGCCCCCCCTGCTGGACACCCCTTGAACCCCCCTTCTGGACACCCCCCCAGGAACCCCCTGCAGACCCCTCCCTCTTGGACACTGGACACCCCCACCCTAAATAAATCCCCCCTCCCCTGGAGAGCCCCCTCCCCCTTGGACAACCCCCCCTGCAAATCCCCCCTCCGATACAGACCCTGGACACCACCACCCCCACCAGACAGACCCTATACACCCCCCCCCCCAGACCCTGGACATCCCCCTCCCCCAGACAGACCCTGGACACCCCCCGGATAGACCCTAGATGCCACCCCCCCCCAGACACTGGACACCCCCCAGACAGACCCTGGACACCCCCAGACAGACCCTGGACACCCCCCGAACAGACCCTGGACACCCCCCCCCAGACCCTGGACACCCCCCAGACCCTGGACAGATCACCCTGGATAGCCCAGACCTCCACTCCCCTGGATAGCCACCCCCACCCCCCACCCCACCCTCCTGGACAGACCTTGGAAGCCCCCCCCCCTCTAGAACCTGTACACCACCCAACCCCCCCCCCTACCCTGGACACCCCCCAGACCCTGGACAGATCCCCCTAGACAGCCCAGACCTCCACTCCCCTGGACAGCCACCCCCACCCTCCTGAACAGACCCTGGAACCCTCCCCCCTCCAAGAACCTAGAAACCCGTCCAGACCCCCCCCCCCCAGTCCCCCCCCCCCCTCCAAGAACCTAGACACCTTCCCAGACCCCCCTCGTCCTGCCCCCCCCCCCAACCCAACCCCGCCCATCTCCCCTCCCCCGTGCCCCTACCATCCCCCACTTGCACCCCCCTACCATCCCCCACTTTCACCCCCAGCCAGTCCCCTCCCCCATGCCAGTTTCCCCCTGCCCCTCCCAGTCCCCTCCATATTAAATTATACATGAAAGCTACATACATAATAATAATTAAAAAAAAATCCAAATATAAAAAAACACATAACTGCACTTACATGAGTCTCCCTATAAGACAAACTATCAAAGAATTCTGGAACCAGCTCAAAAGTACCTACAACACAAGGTAGTAGTGATCATCCCCTAAAATTATGGTAAAACAAAACCTCTTAGAATATTCAAAAAAAAATATAACTCAATAAACAAGAATAGTGATTCCCCCCTGCTGGACCCCCTAGATAGCATCCCCCCTGGACAACCCCCCCCCCTACTGGAACCCCCTGAACAGCTGCCCCCTCTACTGGACCCCCCCCCCCCCCCTGAATAGCTACCCTCCCTCTGGACCCCCCTGGATAGCAGCCCCCTACTTTGGATGCTTCTTAAGGTTAAGGCTGAGAGATGCTGGGTTTATCCAATAAAGACTTATAGATATTCTCATAGTGGGGTTATAGGTTTCTTATGGAGGATTTAGAAGGTGAGGTTGTGATTTTCGTGTTGCTGTTTGGAATTATAGGTCCTTTGAAGATGGGTTTCAGCTGGGGGTGTTGCTGTTTGGATTTTTCTACATGTTGTAGTACAGGATACACTTACATAGTGCATGGTTCTACTTGGTGTATGGTTTCTACTATGTTTGGTAACATGTTTCGGGTTCATAGGGGTTGGATTTCAGGTGTTTCTTCTTTGTTTTGGATTACTATTGAAGGCTTCTACTTCTCTTGATTGACTAGTGTGGTGGATATAGTTTGGGGTGGATCTTCATGTGGTGGTTTGGATTAAGTTCAGTTGGCATGTGCTCAGTTTCCCCATCTTGTGTATTCTGGATGTTGATGGTGTAGGTATTTCTATGGTGGATGTTCTAAAATTCCCTTGAGATGCTAGATGCTGCAAGTTGGGAGGCATGTTTCTGGTAGATGATTGGTTCTCTTTCTAGGGTGGGAGAATGTTGACTACTTGGTGGGTCTAGAGTTTTTGTATTTAGGGTGGGTGTTAGCTCACATTTGGATTAGTGACGGCTTGGGGATTCTTTAGGTTGTATGATGGGTTAGGCGTGGGAGATGCGGGTCACTTCAGATGGATTGTACTAGTTGACTTCTAGTTTTTTAGACTTTCTTATGGTGGGGTGGTCCCTTTTGATGCAAGGTGTTCAGATGGTGATGGATGGGGCCAGATGGTGGTTTGGGGATGATTTTGTTTCTAGCTAATATTTTGGGTTTTGTGTCTACTATAGGTGCTTATTGTGGTTGGATCTGGTGTGGTTTTGGGTTCTTGTGCAAGTAGGTGTTGGTGTAGTGGCCATTAGTTGGCATGGTTGTCAAGAGGTCTTTCACTCTAAGCCTTGTTTGGATAGAGATTCTGGTCGTGTTGGTTGATGTTGGCTGCAGGGTTGGGGGTTCAGTGGTTCTATTTCTTTGGATAAAGCTATACTTTTGGATGGGTGATGGATTTTGGAAACTTTTTCATGGGTGGGTGTTATTGTGTCTGTGATTCATGAATCCGTATGCATCCTTCCCGCACTAGATTTATGAAAATCACTATTTCCTAGAATACTATTACCAAGGATTAATGGGTAGTGACTCAAACCTACTAAATGATTCCTCTATAGGATAACTTATATACATATACCCTAACAGAGTTAAATAAGTGGTGTATATAATTTACCAAAACTACTAGTAAATTTTTACAGGGACTACAACAAGAGGAGTGCATGAGGTTAAATTTATAAATCCACTTTACATAAAAATAAAATTAAATAAATAACATATCCTCTGAGAAATTTAGCTTTGAACAAGGTACAAGAGATGAAACCTACTACACCTCTAAGACATTTCCAAATTTTTTACTCTTAGGACCACCACACTAATTCATTCCCTCAAGTTCAAGAAATTGAAATTTTAGATGCCATATACCAAGGAAAATACTAACCAAAACAAAAAAAATTAAGGATTAAAAAAATTTCCAAAATCAATATTTAGTAAGGAACCAACAACATCAAATACCACCCTTCCAATAGTGTATTCCACCATAACCTTTCCAAATATTCCACTCTCATACTTGTATAAATTACCAAAAAAGACACACTCAAGAACCTTCCATGAAGAACATGCTGATACAAGTCATGGTGTCACAAAATAATCAAAAAACTACTCTCTCTACTCATGGATCCAAACTGAATAGATTAACGAAAAATTTGTATAGTCTATTTATACTCTCGATAAACTTATAAATCAAGGATTATGTAATCTTCCTACCTAACCAAATTATACCACTAAAGTGAATGTTTGTTCCATTTCATTTAGGAGTATAAAATAGATAAAATTAGTGATGCACCCCTATTTTAATCTAAAACAAGAAGTGTAAGAACCACTGAATATAAAGAATTTATCCCTAGAAATGAACCTCAAGAAGTAATAAAAGTGTAAAAACATTCATTGAAGAATTATAAGGGGGAAAATGCAGTGGGAGACTCAAATAAACCCCAACCTCCCTTCCCATCTAGAGTAAAACCACCAAGATAACCAAATAAGACAATATAGAAAATGATTATGGAGATATTCAAAAACATAAGAAATCCATATTCCTTTACTGGAATACATTTTAAAATCCCATGGCATGTAAAATTTATCAAATATATATACACTGGGAAGAGGTGACTACGAGGGAATGAAAAGTTAAATTTATATAGAAATGTCTCTGCTCTTATTACCCTAAAAATATCTAATAAATTCCCCGACCCATATACTTTCACTATCCCTTTCACCATATGAGAACTGACTTTTTCCAACACACTGTGTGATTTTTTATCATTTACTAATGTAATTCCCTATTTTTTTATTCTTCCACATATATAGGAGAGATCAAACCCACTATATTAGTTATATAGCTTGCTAACTGAACCATTGGCTTTCCAGTTTGTGTTTTAAGGTTATTTATGGTAAGTGTACAAATATTTTTATTCCCAACTAATTTATAAATTCTAAAAATGGAGGAATAAAGATTTAAGGTTCATTACCTTATCATTCTACATCGAACATTTATCAAGGATTCTGAAACAACAATAAATGTTAATGATGGAACCCTTTCATGGACTTTTGGAGAATATAAATTGAATTTTAATATTCTTAATTTAATTAAATATCCCCATGAGGATCAATATCTATCTACATTAAACCATTTTTTGTTCCATTGTTGTTTTAAAAAAATATTAAAACGTTTGATGACATAATATGATTAGGAGGATCTCTGGAAACACCTTATCTCTTTGTTGAATATATTTTTGAAAATTAACATAATCTGGAAATTGTGATGTCTAATAAATAAATTTATTTTGATGATAGTTGTTTTGATGATTTATTCAAAAATATCAATGACCCTTATACTTTACATGTGTAGGAAGACATCATGGATAACTTAAAATTTAAAACATTAATAGAAAACCCACTGAACTAGAATTAAAGATTTTTCCATCCAACATAAAATATGAATTTCGTGAAGAAAATGAGAAACTTCCAACAAAAAATTCCTATAATCTAAAACTTATTCAAGGGAACCTACTTTCAGAAATTTTGAAACAAAAAATTAGGAACATAGGTTGAACACTAGGATACATTACAATGATCAACCCTACTTTCTGAATGTAGATGATTTTTCTAGAATATATGTCGAAACCTACACGACAATGCCTATTTTATTTCCATGATCCCAAAGAAGAAAAATGTTGTGGATTTAACATATTTAAGACCTATTGATATTGGGTATACCTTTCAAAATATCATTAGAAAAATTATTGCTATGAGGTTAGGTCGCATTGCTCGTGGGTTTATCTCTTCAAATCAGCCCCCCGGACAGCCCTTGGACACCCCCCTGGACATCCCCCTAGCCACCCCACATGCACCCTACCCCCTCCCCAACAACCCCCCCCCCCCCCCGGACAGCCCTTGGACACCCCCCCCCCCACTTTTTCTTTCCTTTTTGTGATTTGTATGGAGTTTTTCTCTTGCATCATGGAATGCATGAGGCTGGGGGTTGGTGCGGTGGCTGGTGCGGGCAAGAGTGGATGGTGCAGGCAAGAAGGCAGGCGACAGGGGGATGGCAAGGGGCAGGTGCTGGCTGGAACTGGTGGCAGAGGTCTAGTGTCGGATGGACTGCAGGTGGCTCGGGGCTGTTGGGAATGTGACAAGGGCTGGTGCTGGCTGGGATGTAGGAGGTCGGGGGATGGTGAGGGATGAAACTACTGGCTGGGGCTATTTTGAAGGTGGAAGAGGGCTAGCATGAGTGTTTTGCAGGAGGCTGAAATGTGGTGGCTAGTATGGTGGATGGTGTGGTGGCTGGTGTGGTGGCTGGTGCTGGCTGGATTGCAGGTTGTTGGGTGCTGGTGCGGGCTCGAATGCAAGTGGAAGGGGGATGGGATTCTGGTGGAAGGGGGCTGGTTACAGGTGCATGGGGGATGGTGCATGCTGATTCAAAGGTGGTAGGGGGGCTGTTGCGGGCCGGTGGCAGCGGGATGAAATGAAGGTGGAAGGGGGCTAGTGTGGGCTGGATGTGGCTGGAGCAAGACCAAATCACAGCATTACCACAACGTGACCATGGCGTGACCGTGGCAGGACTGCGGCATGACCGCGGCTTGACCACGGCATGTTGACCCAGTCCAGCAACATCTTCAGGGCAGCATCTTCCAGCCAGGAGCGAAGAGAGCGGGAGGAGGCGGGGTAACATTCTGGCTATTGCCCCACCAGCAGAAATTGTCATTATTCAGTCTCAACATTGATCACAAGACTCATGGAATACTATCACTGTGGACTATAGCGGGGTGTCTTCGTAGAGCAGGTCCAAATCACGACATTACCAGGGTGTGACCGCGGCATGTTGGCCCTGTCCAGTGACATCCGTAGGGCAGCATCTTCCGGCCAGGATCGTAAGGAGCAGGGGAGGTGGGGAAACATTCCGGTCATTTCCCCGCTGGAAGAAATTGTGATTAGTCAGTCTCAACATTGATCATAAGACTCATGTAATACTATCACTGCGAAGTATCGCGGGGTGTCGTCCTGGAGGAGGGCCTAACAATGGCGTGATTGCGGTGTGACTGCAGTGTGTTGGCCCGGTCCAGCGACATCCGTGGGGCATCATCTTCTAGCCAGGAGCGAAGGGAGTGGGAGGAGGCGGGGAAACATTCTGGTTTTCGCCCCACCGGTAGAAATCATTCATTAGTCAGTCTCAACATTTATCACAAGACTGATACAATACTATCACTATGAACTACCGCGGTGTGTCATCCTGGATCATGGCCAAATCAAGGCATTACCGCGGGATGACCATGGCTTAACCGCGGTGTGACCGTGACGTATTGTCCCAGTCTAGCGACATCCGTGATGCAGCATCTTCTAGCTAGGAGCGAAGGGAGCAGGAGGAGGCGGGGCACCATTCTGACCATCGCCCCACTAGTAGATGATATAATAGGTCAACTATTTCATATTCTATAACAAGGGATCATAAGAGAAGGTTGTAGCGAGTGGCATAATAACACAACGGCTAAAGGAAAAAACGATGGAAAAGAATTATACACCCTATACAAACCATTTAAAATCTATTCACTTTTCCTAAACATGGATATATTATTTATAATATTCAAAACGTGAAAAGGAATGTTTCATGGTCAAGACATATGCCTGCTTAGGCAATGTCATTTGAGTTAAACGAGTATTATAAGACAATTTATATTATTCAAAGAAAACTAAAACTAACTAGCCACAAAAAACACCAACAGGAGGCATATGAAAGAATCAAACCAAATCTAAACACGATACAAATAACTATCAGTACTCTTTGGTTTAGAAGACAGAGCACCTCCATTGGAGGGGATTTATTATAAAATCATGGAATTGCTTTATTATAAAAACATGACTTTATTTATAAAAACATGAGTTTATTTATCAAATGAAACAATTATTTTAAAGAAATATTATTCAAGATATTCAATTCAATATAATTAAGCAGAATTAAGAAAGAAGCTAAATTTAATTTAAAGCATTCTTGGATTAAAGAGGCTAGAAGAGGGATCCTACATCAAGGTGGAACCAAACCATCCACTTTGGATCATGGAGCTTTCAAACTAAAAGTTACTACTCCCTCACTAGGTAAACGCACCTTCACACACATGCAAGGACACCTAGCCCCTATGCACACACCTACATGGCCATGAGCACGTGCAAGGGGATCCTTGCACATAGGCAATCATAATAGCTATATTGCATAAAAATCGACCAAGAGGGATATCTTTAGTTCCCAATGAACTAATAATTGTAGTTACAAGAGACATATCTTTAGTTCCCAATGAACTATGAATTGCAGTAACAAAAAGTAATGTTGATGCCCTAAAAGGTGCTATTATTTGAACTGAACATCATCTAAACATGGATAATATTTCAAAGAGGTATGTCCCAATGCTTTTATTGTTTATTATTTTAATGGTCAATATGTTTTTTCTAAAAATATAGGGGGAAAATTATGTATATTAGAGTTTGATATTCCATATTAACTTTTATTAGTATGCAGAATAATACACAATATATCATTATTAATTACTGTGTAATATATTGCATGATGTGGTGTTCAACTATTGATGTCAAAAACAACCTTGATCTATTTGGGTTACCTCACAAAAGACATAAAAACGAAATTTGATCAAAATTTGTAGTTCCCAAATGAATCTCAGTCGAGATATAAAGCATTGCTTACCTTCATAGTGGAGGCCCCATATAATTTCTATAATTCACCCTCTCCAACTTGGATTTCACCTATTCTTAAATTCAATATAGGTAACAAAATTAGTATACAATTTATTTCATATTTGAATCAAATAGAAATGTCCTATTTGAAGTAGACTGATTAATTAAATTTAAAATAGAATAAATTAATTAATTTCAATTAAAAAATACAGATGTAAAAAATTATATAAATAAATGGAAAATGAAATGAAAAAAATGAAATTGTAAATGAATCAGATAATTGGATCCAAATTATAGCTATGAATTAAAATGTACAATAAATAGAAAATGAAAATTTTGAAATTAACTAAACAATGAGACTTTTCTGTATCACCCATTGCAAAAAATATATAAAAACTGATATAGACTTTAACTAAGTAAATGTTCAAGGGATGTAAAATAAAAAATATATGAGAACTATTTAAACTAATGTATCATAAAATTAATGAAATGATTCAAAATAAAAACATTAATACATTATGGATGAAGCAAAATATTATTCAGTATTCAAAATATGAATTCCATCAGTGATTGGTGACTGGAAAAGTGAATAAAAGCTATAATTATGATGAAATTAGAAAACTATAATTTCATTATAATGTGTATGATTAAATTAATAAACAAAACTAGCACCAAAGTGATGAAGAAAATTACATAAAATAGAATCTAATTATTTTAGAAGTGACTAATTGTATAATGAATGATATATATATATATATATATATTAATGGAATGTAATTATAAATAAATAATTGAAGAATGCACACAAATCATAATAGTGAACATTTTTTTCAAAGGTGGATAAGATCACAAACATTTCCCACATCCTTAGATCTATCATAAAAATGAGGGATTTAGGTATTCTGTTGGAGCATAAAATTCATGAAGTTTGATTTTACTAAGTGGAAAAAAATGAAGGCATTGGAGATTTCTTACCTCTGAATTAGTTGACTCTTTCATCAAACCACAACATAGAATAGAAATACATTAAACTCTGCTGAGGATCACTGGAAAGTCTTACAGCAGTTAGAGACCTCAGAGAAACAATAATTTATTTATGCAACTCCAGTGGGAGTGTGACGCATCTGCATTTAACAAAATAACAAAGATTCAAATCCAAAGGAATTGAAATGATAAAGGGAAAAAAATCTTACACAAAAATTATTTGTTTAATCTACATTATGATCAAAATTCTAACTACTAGAAAATATATTTCTAAATAAACTATACAGAACTAAACACATGAATAATATTTTGATAAAAAAAATTGAAGGTTAAGTTAAATGAATTAATCTATATCTACCCACAAAATATAGACCAAACATGAAGTTGTGTGTAGTTGGTTAGTCAAAATTATCTAGTGGTTCCCATGGATGATACATTATTTCACATTATAGCTACGTCTACTAAAAAATAAAACCTTCTGTTCTAACACATGTATGTATAATATATGGTAACATTAAAATGGAGACTACCTGATTCATTGAAGTCATGTAGTTTGAGAGATAATATGGTATATGATCTGTTTTTTCATCCCCCAAATCATTCTCAGTTGGAATGAATACGCTTCATCTTATCCATCACTGCAAAGAAAAACTAAACAGCCACAAACACAGATATAGGTCATACAAGTTAGAATATAAAAATACTATTAACAATGTATGGTATTTAGGGAAATTTTGTCTCTATACTATGTTTGAAAACACAATGAAGACATTATATATTAGGAGCATGAACTGTTAGAAAACATATAAATATAGAATCACATATGTAGTAGAAACACACAGTATTATCAATGAACAAACTAACAATGAATACAATAATCAGATAGTGAATAGAAACACATAGTTATTGTAGGGAAAGCAATACATTGTTCAAAACTCAATTGAGTGGTAGGAGTAGTAGTAGATGTGGATAGAAATCACGCATTTGAGGGAATCAGGGAATGAGATGCAGTGAATTTTGAGGGTACCTGAGTGAAATAATTCGACATAGTAGGATAAATAGAAAACATACGATAAGATGAGGGGATTCGGGAGGGTGAACTATAGTAGAAGATGGAAAGATTGGCGCGGAAGACACCGGAAGTTTATTGCAGTTACTTCAGGATAATGGGATGGGAAACGTGAGTAGGAACCCTAGGGGCAGCAGTAGAGGTGTGACAGGAGCGGGAACGGTAAGAGAATTTCCAGAGGGGAAACAGGAGCATGAAGCATACAAGAAACGTCAGAGGTGAAATGGTATGTAGAGATAAAATCTATTTAGGGAATTAGTAACAGTGGAGGAGGAGTAGCGGGAACCCTAGGGGCAGCAGCAGAGGTGAAATATTGGTGGGAACCATAGGATTAGCGGGAATCAAAGGAGGGAGACACCTGGATCGGAAATCGTAGGAGCACCAGGATGTCTAGAGTGGAGGTGAAACAGGAACAATATTAGGAGGAGGTGGAGGAGGTGGACTGAGAGGAAAGATAAAGGGAGGAGGGAAATCACAAGAGGGGGGAGAAGGTAAATGCAGGGATGTTGGAAATGGTGAACCTGCGGAAACCCTTGATTGAGGAGAGTGAATATGGTGAATCCCATAGACAGCGAGGAATGATGAAGGGATGAGCAGAGGGAACTAGAAATGTGGTAGTGGGAATTTGTGATGGGGATACCAAGCAGGAGCGGGAGCGGGAGGGAGAAAATGGTACAGATAGAGAGCAGTGAAGTGATGTGAAGGGATGTAGGCTTAGCACGTATGAAAAATAATATGTGTAGGATTATGAGAGTGACATGTGGTAGGTGTAAATACCTAAGATTAGTATATTTAGTAGATGCCTTTCCCGAAAATCGTTTAACCTAACTATCAAGAGAATAAAACCTGTTGTAAAAAATAAATGAACAACTCATAATATTATTATTAAAGAATATTAAATAATTTAATTGTTCACATGGTACTAAAAAATTTTGTATTAATTAATAAGTGTATTAAAATCCCATAGTCATGAGTGAAGGTAATGTATACTATAATAACAACTTATACTCATATTCCATGCACTACCCAATGATAGTATTTCACTACCAGAAGGAATAAGTGAAATAGAAAAAGGAGGTCATACCAGTGGAAAATGAATTCCAGGAAGCCTGTACAGAAGAAAGACGACCATGCCAAGCCTTCACAATCTTTAAAACTGAAACCTCAAGAAGACATCCATGCACATCCATAAAGATGTCAAATTGATATTCAGAAAATAAATGGCATTCTAGTCGACAAAGCAACCCAGGAAAGAGAAAATAAACCTACCATCAAAAAAAACAGGGCAGCAACTGCAGGATAGCATTGAGACCTCAATGTCGATCATTGAACAGGGTGAAAAAGCCACTATCCAGTGCAAGAAATCTAATAAATCCCTGAAACCGTCAAAAACAATGAAATCATGTAACACAACATCATGGAGGTAAAACCCCATAAGTCTTCACAAACAGGAAGAAATCAAGTTCACAGAAAAACCTGTAACGCCCTCAGGGACCTGCTAGCACAAGTAGACATCCCATATCCAGTAATGACATCTTATATAAAGTAGAGACACTTAGAATAGAAAACAATACCAAAATCTCGAGAAGGAATAATTTTTGAGCGATTGAAGAACTCATTCCCATGGAATATCTTTGAAGTTGAAATCAGTTTGATTATTAATATTCTGAAATTTTATATAATTATGTCTTCTATAAAAGAGGTTGTTTCAGAAAATATGGTTTAGGTATGCCACAGAAGGTTCTGGTTTATAAAAGAACATTGAAATAACAGAAAATCCTCTAATATCATATTAGATTTCAAAAAAATTAAGAGTACCTTTGTAAATAGTACATACTATTTCCTTTAGAGACATTATGAAGGAAATTCATTTAAATAATAGCCATCCAGAAGTGATTTCAATACTTGATACACTACAGAACATATCCTGGATGTTGGAATCATAGTGTTTCAGTAGTAAAAAATGGTGACAAACAAAACATGAAAATTCAAACTAAATTTGAACCCATCGTATAGACAATGTATATGAAGAATATAAATAATACTTAGAATGTGCATATAGATACTGCTATATTTGGCTATCAAATTATAGTAATTTACTGTCATCAAAAGATGGTAAATGGTGAAAACAAATAATATTTGGGAGTATTGGAACACATAAAGTGAATACAACAGACTAACAGTAAAGACAAATAGAGGTGAATCCAAATTGATGTGAGGCCAAATAGTGATGATCAAAAATATAATGGAAAAATTAATTAGATTCCCATATTCCTGACTCAAAACAGATTAATTGTAATATCTTATAAAAAAATCATCTACACAGGGTGAAACAATAAATTTATCACATACATGAAGTGAGAAGATGTCAAAAGTCCCTCTTGTCTCATGGAAATCGCCACAATGCCCACAAGTTCAACTGTTAGTAAAACATAAATTCTTCCTTGAACATATTAAAAACTCCTAAACACATGATTCACAATCACAACATAAAAATTGAAACATATTTTATCACATACCTAAAGTGTGAAGATGCAGTAAGAGGGAATAGGAGATGCAGGAATTCAACCTTGATGATATAATCATAGACATAAAACTAACCACAGTAGAAGTTTATTATTTTCAAACATAACTTGAAAATTCAAAATAAATTTGAACCCATTGTATAGACAATGTATATACAGAAGACAAATAATACTTAGAATGTTCATATAGATACTGCTATGGTTGGCTGTCAAATTATAGTAATTTATTGTCATCAGAATATAGTAAATGGTGAAGACATATAATACTTGAAGTATTGACATAGGATAAAGTATTATGAAATTATCATTAACTTATGTTAACCTACACATAATAAAAGATTCATAGAATGGATAGGTATTGAAGGATATTAGGATAACATACCTATTGAATAAGGGATTGTGGGAGCTAAACCAAGGATAATCCGATTGAATTCGCTGAGTATAGGAGTGTGGATTTTAGAGAGAAATGGGGGAGTAGTTGGCGGTGAATGATTTATCAGTTACCATAGTAGAGGTACAGGATGTAATTTAAGGTATTTGGCGATGATGGATCCCTATTAGCCAAGCACGGAGGACTAAAAACCCTTGATTTGGGATACATAATATAGTAGCTTACGAAACCCTAGATTGCATATATCGAAAGAGGTGAAGACGGAGTCTCGAGAAGCAGTGCTAACTGTAGACTTGGGAGGCCAATCTTGTTGAATGTGCTGGACGAGGAGAAAGGGAACACAGTGTTGGTTTTTAAATAGGTGATTTGAAATTGGTAACTTGCGATGGGGAGGAGATCGATAGTAGTGATCATGGAGTAGTGAAGTCATGACGGGGTGGAGGTACGAAGAGGGGAAGATGGAGTAGTGATATGTAGTGAAAACTATAAGATTGATATGCCAATGTCTGTGAAATTGGTGGCTGACGGGGTGGGAATAACAGCAGAGTTCAAGAAACTGAAAAATTAGAAGAGTGAAATCATGACGGGGAAAGAGGGGAAACCGAAGGAATAATGGAGAGGGTTATAGGATATCAACAGCACGAGTGGGAAGGCACACCGATGGAAACCTCACGAGGAAGACAGAGGGAGAGGGAGGTGAACCTGATGGAAATCACTAGTAGGGGAAGAATGGAGGAGCACTGGATAATGGAAACGGTGGAGACGGAAACCACAATAAGGAGGCTGAGCGGGAGCAGAAGGAGGAGAGAGAAAATGGTTGAGACGGGTAGTGTAGGAGGGTCGTGGATGTGTGTAGGATTGACACGTATGGGAATTAGGATGTGGAGGTTTATTAGACTTACACGTGGCAGGTGGAAAAACCTAAGATTAGTATACATATAGATGTGAAAAATAGAAACATACAAAGGTGATTTACAGAAATGGGTATACAAATCACCAATACAATCACCTTACCCCATATTAGAAAAATAGTATGTTAAGACAAAGAAAAAGATGAAAATGACCTTCAAATTCTCTATTTTAGAAAGATACTCAGCAAACTAGTTTTCTTATCTATAGACATGAGTAACATCAATTGAAATATATTCAGTAAGATGAAGACAATCAGTCCTGGGTGTGGGAATCCTCTATGGTACATTCCTTGAACAGTCCTTAAGAATTTTCCTAGAAATAGATAAATATTATTGCAACCATAAAGCATGCCAACCAAAATTCCATGACAACCAGCAGACCCTGGTGCACCCGAAGCCGCCCCAATAATATTGACATTCAACCAACCTACAATCGGTTGTATCCACCGAATAGATTTGAGCAGTAATGGATTCATTGCCTTTCCATGAACACCAAGTGATCCTAACACAACCATATCAAAAACATCATTAGTCATTGACCCAATTTGAATATTACATGACAACATAATTCCATGATGAATGGAAAAAACTCCAGCCTGAAAATAATATTTGTGATTATTATATTTCAGATCATTTATTGCTCTCCAAGTATAATAATGTAAACCAACAGTCACTGCCACCATAAAAAAATGGATTTGATCACTGTATGGTGTTATACACATTGAGAGGAGTATCACTTCAATGGTTTGGATATTAAATGCATTCATGTATGCTAAATGAGGTGTTATATGGCTAAGTGATATTTCCAAATTTTCCAGATCAACAACAAATCAGAAGGGGAAATAAATTATTTTCTAAAACTTTCTACCCAAGGAGGTATGCAAGTAAGGTCACCACTGTGATGTTAATAGAAATCCCTATTAGTGAATTTACAATCCATTTTTGTCAACTAAACCGAAATATCACAATCATAAAAATTTTACTAGGTAACATCCACAGCTAGATGAGGAGGCAGTAGATCACAGAGAGTAGGATTTATCTATAAATCAGAAATACTAACAACCTTTAGAGTTATCGGATTGCAAACATCATCAATACTGGGTCATGAAATCCATGGAGTTCATCAAATATTCAATTGGGAATTCTTACAAACCACCCATTTAGAACAACCCATAATATCACAACAGTCCTATTTGATAGTAGACCATAATGATGAGAGAAAATACATGGGATAAAATACTTTCCCCATTTTTTAAAATACCTTTATTGATTGGAAGCCAGGAGGAGGGCGTCGCGGGGAAAGGTCATCGGAGAGGAGGGTGTCGCGGTGAGAGAGGTCTCTGGGGAGGAGGGTGCTACTGTGAGAGAGGTCATCAGGAGGAGGGCATCATGGTGAGAGTGTTCATCAGAGATGAGGGTTCCATAGTGAGGAGAGGTCGGGGAGTAGAGGCCGAGAAGGAGAAGTCATTGGGAAGGAGGGCGTCGTAGTTAGGCGAGGTCGGGGAGGAGGGCATCGTGGTCAGGTGAGGTCGGGGAGGAGAAATATTCTGGACGAGAAGAATTCAGGAGTGAGAGTAGCGAATCGGGGGACCCTGATACCAAATAGGAAAACCTGAGGTATAGCCACGGTTATTAAATTAAATCGTGGCAATTAGAAAGATATAGCCATGGAACAATAAGATCGTGGCTATAGATCTGTGTCAATAGATTTAATTTCTAATAGTGTTCTTTGATTCACAATTTGAATCTAGTTTTTTTAGAGTATAGTAGAAGGTAATGTGTTATTAGTTAAAGAGGATTACATTATACAGTCATCAAACTAAACTGTATTTAGAAAAAACCACAATGTCTATTTAAAACATGTCATTAGCTTATGTATTTTATTTTTAGTAACCATTATAGTATCATCTTTCAATATTTTTTATTTCTAGGAAACCAAAATAAAATGAAATATAGTTTTATTACAGACTCAATATCCTTTTAATATTAATGGAAAGTTTATTTAAAAACTCATTAATAAAGGGGTAATTCTTAATTATTTTTTATTTATTTTGTTATTTTTTTAATAATATTATTAATATTATATAAATTAATTTTATATTAATATGTTATGAATTATTATGTTTTGTGAAATTATATTTTTTGAAATCACGATCCTTTAATTTAACTAAAATAGAATATACTTGTTTTGTATATAAAATATAATTCGTTTTAACATAGAACACATGTTATATGTTTAGTTTTGTATTTATTATTGATTATTTATATTTGTTGTATTTATTATATTTAATCTTTTTAAATCAGAACATATGTATTATGAGTCAATACATATGTTTTGTGGGTATTTTCTTATAAAATCTACACTTTAGGCAAATGTTCTATGCCTTATTAAGTTATAAAACTTTTTCTTTAGATGTGTTTTGTATTAAATTTTTGATAAGTTCTATAATGTTTATTTATAGTTATTTTTTGACACAAAACATGATTTTTAGAGATAATGAATTGTTTTTTAAATTATTTCAAATCTTTGTGATCTATATTCTGACAAAATATTTTATTAATATACAAATTTTTCTTCTATAATTTTTTTTGTATCTTAAAAATTATATTATTAAATATTAATAAATTTATATATTCTATATATTTTGTTTATCTATTTTGTGTTTAAAAACTTATATTTTTAATTAAATTTTTAATAAGTTTACATACGGAAAAAAATTGATAAAAAATTAAACTCTCATGCTTTAAAAGTTTATTTTTCATAGTTATTAATTTTTAGATTGTTGAATTTGAATGATGTAAGTTAATTTTTATTCACACTGTTATATAATTTATTATTTTAGTCAATAACATATGATAACTATTTTTACACTCCTTAAATGATCTCATTTTAACATAAGTCAATTGTGAGTGAATTTTCTACATTTAGGTGTTTTTTTATTCTACACTATTCTAGAATCTTTATTGATATTGCATAACATTATTTCAATTAAATTATAGTGGACCTATTTTTGGATTCACATTTTTATTTTTATAATTAAATAATCTCTTCTACTAAAATTAGAATCATTATTTGGACCCCATGTGTTATTAAAATACCTTTTCAATTGATTAATTACATCATTTATCCTAAGGTTAAAAATACATATTTGTACTAAATTAATTCTATTTAATCATAAATCAATGATTAGGGATATAGGTTCTTCTTTTGAGATTCATTTTTTTGAGGTAAAGAAATTATTAAGTATGGGGGAGTGGGTTTGTTGTAGTTAGGTGATAAATTTTTCTTCAATTTATTTTTCTTATGTCATTTGATTGTTAATTCATCGATTTAGGAAGTCTCAATGGAATGGCCTATTGGAAGTAAGATTCTGGGTTCGTTGTTGATTTCATTGTCGGATCAACAAGAGTTATAGTGGGGTTGGGTCTTGAAAAAATTCTTGTTTAGGTTAAATAATTAGTTATTTGAGCATATTTTTATGCTCTTATCAAGGAGTGAGCGTCTTCAAATTCTATAAATTCAATTTTCATAGGCAGAGCCATTATCATGAATAAAAAACTAATATTATTGTACATTTCATGAAACTATGAATGAATATTGGTGATAAAATTATAAAATTTATTATTTTCTTAAGGTCAATAATCTCCTTATATAGAATAAATATTTATCCAACTGATTCATTATATGAAATTCATATTGTGACAAACATTGAGAGAGAAATTTTTAAAATTTGAAAATTAGAGTTTTTGTATAAAAATAGTTATCAAGCATAGATATAGATATCTAGTTTTTAATATTTGTATTAAAATTCATATGTTGATCACCTCCATGTTGGGTTTTGATATGATATTGTCTCTATTGGGACTCTAATTAGTTCAAGAGATTGTATATTATGTTCATAAAATATATGAATGATTAATGATAACCCACGTCAGTAAAATAATAACCATTAATAATCCATTTTATGTCATTAAAATTATAACCATTGATAATCATACCTTACACTAATATTTAATATTTTACTCACAAGATTAAATTTTCCTATGAATTGGGTTTTATGCTTTATTTTTTTTTTAAATATTAATACCACCAGATCAAATAGGATGGATATGAATAAAAAATGTATGGATGTTAATAATATGAAAAAAGAGTATGATGGTGGGGTGAAAGAGTTTATAAATTTTTAAAAAGATAATGCATATGAACCTTCACAAATATTTTTTCCATATCTACACTATTTTTACTCAAGATTAATCATTTTAGAGGAGTTTGAATAACACTTAATCTATTATGGAATCAATTGACGTTACAAATGTTGGAATAAACATGGGGAAAACTTAATGTAGCTAGTGACTAGGATTAGACTATATTTTTTGGATCATCTAATATGATTACAAGTTTGTAAAATGATGATGATCTTATAAGGGATGTTATTACAGGTTTGAATGATGATGAATATCATATTGAGAAAATGACAATGATAGTTGAAGATGATCTTCATGATTATTCAAAAAAATTGAGAAGTTAAAGAGTTGTATAAATAATCCATTGTATGTTGGTTGTACTAAATATATATCATTTTCATACATACTAAATCTATATAATATATAAGATAGAAAGGGATGGGGTGATTTGATTTTAATGAACTACTTTCTCCCTTTAATTTTATTCTCCCAAAAGATAATGAGCTTCCTTTATAAACATATAATATTAAACGAATGATATATTCAATGGATATGATCTCTGAAAGAATTCATGCATATCCAAATTATTGTATACTATTTCAAAATTACCAAAAACCACTTAAAAATTCCCAAATTGTGGTTCTTATCGATACAAGAAAGATTAATCAGATCCTATGAAATTCACATGGTACTTTCCAATCATTATATGGTTTAGGAACCTCTATGGAAGTGAGGATTCGGTAAGAAAATTAACATGGCATGAATATATAAGATATAAATATGGGAAAATTTTCACATAGAAGAATCTCTTCAGTGGAAGAGAATTGATCACACTTATCCTGAATTTGGAAATCAACTGAGAAACCTTTGTATTGCACTATCTAAAGAAAGAGTGAATACTTTTGGTTTTTAAAGAAGCACCCCTAGTGCATGGTTAGTTATTTTGGTAAATTATAATTTTCACTCTCTTTATTCATGAAATGAAAATGCATTATGTTATATCTACATATACTATAAAAAACATCCAGGTAATGATATTGATATTTATTTGGCACCATTAATCAAAGATTTAAAATTATTGTGGGATTCAGGTGTTACGTTGTGTGACTCTTACATAAATTAAGATTTCACATTAAGAACCATGTTGTACAGGATGATAAATTACATCCATACTTATGGAAATATTTCTAGATATAGTAAAAAAGGGACTCAAAGGTTTTCCATTTGTGAACATGGTATGTGGTCAATTAGGTTGAAACATTCTTTAAAGACTCTGTTTCTAGGAAATCATATATTTCTACCCCAGTGACATAAGTATTGATCTTGGAAAATATCATTAGATGGGAGTTTATAATAACTTATAACATTTTCTCTTGTAATAGGTGATCAACTATTTGAGAAATTAAAATATATGGGCACAACTTTTGGTAATCCTTTTTTGAAAAATGTTACAAAAACCAATTGGAAAAAGTGATTAGTTTTTTTTTTCAAATTATCATAATGAAATTATTTTTACATTAGGAATTTTATTTAAGTTATTCATGTTGAAAAAATGTATGTGATAGTTTCATTGTAACATAACTAAATGCACCCATAAAAACAAATAATGGAATTAAGGCTAAGTTGGAGAAGATTGACTTTCAAATACAAGAAGAGTTGGAACCAGTGAAATGTAAAAATTGGAAATTTCTTCCTCCAACTTCTTACATTATTTCTAGTAAAGAGAGGTATCTATTTTAAAACTTCTTTAATAATTTAAAGGTTCTATATGGGTATTCATCAAATATCAAAAATATCATTTCAGTGACTGATTTAAAGATAAAGGGTCTGAAATCACATGAATTCCTTATTTTTATGCAAGATCTAATTCATGTTGATTTACGTTTCATTTTTACATATAATTTATATCATAAATTAACAATCTATACTTATTTTTAAAATCTATATATTGAATATTTATTGAACCAGAGAAATTTCCAACTATTGAAAAGGAAATTGTTGTCATATTATATGAATTTGAGATGTTATTCTAACCTACATTTTTTAATATGATGGTTCACTTGATGGTTCTCTTGGTAAAAGAGATTTGACTATGTGGCCATGTATATTATAGATGGATGTACTCCATTGAATGGTATATAAATATTTTTAAAATGTATGTTAAAAATCCAATTTTTCCAAAAGGTTTATTAAAAATCGATATGTTGTTGAGGAAGATATTTAATTCAATACTAACAACCTATCTAAAGTGGAAATAATTCGTATTCCAAAATCTCATCACACCGCTGGCTTGTGGGTGAATGAATTTCTAGAATAGATCTTCTCACAATTACTATTTAAGAGAAATAGATATCACACCTTTATGTTTTTTATATCATTTTAGAGTTTTCCCCATATATTAAAACCTAAAAATTAATTCTTAGGCATTTAAACCCATTAAGGGATGAAATATTGATATCAAATATACATAATAAATAGTTTATATGATTGTTTTGAGACTATATTTTTAAGAAGTCAAATGAAAATCTAGATTCAATTTCAAAATGACTTTAATGGATAGCCAGAGGACCATGTGTGCATGTATTATCTTATAATGGTTATTTAATTAATGGGTATATGTTCTATGTAAATGAAAAAGATGAATACTATACCATGAAAAATAGTGGAATTACACTTGTGGATTTATTGATGCATGTATCTAGTTCTAAGGACATAAATCCAATTTATGCTAATATGTCATACTTTGGAATAATAAAACAAATATAGAAGTTAGATTATACAACATTCAAAGTGCCAATTTTTCAATGTGAGTTGGTTAATAATAGTATTATTGTTAAAATATATGAATTGGGATTCATGAAAATGGATTTCAGTAAGGAATGGTATAAATAAAAATTGTTTATAATGCAATCACAATAATCACAAGTATTTTATGTTCCTATCCCATAAACCAAAAATGGTTAATTATTCTATTATATACCAAAACCACTAAAGGTTCAGATACCAATTCAACTAAAGTTGACCCTTTAATTGGGACATTATAATCATTTTGTAGTGATACCAATATCGATAGTGCACTTCATGTCCTATGAGACCACAACAAAGGTATTTAGACACTCGATAGAGAGTTCAAATCACTTAAACATTTTAAAAAATAGATTTTAATAATTAATTTATACTTTTTTGTAATATACATTGTGTTACTTCATATTATTATTTCTTTACTGCTTAATTTACATAATCTATATTCAATATTAAACCAATTGTGTAGATAATGACTTATGTACATGTTGATACTCCCAATACTAATGAATTATAGGTTTATCAACATGTTAGTTCTCCCAATGCAAAGGAACAACAATCTCCAGAACATTATGATGCTACTGACCTAGAGGAACAACATATTGCTGGTTTTGAAGCTAAGGAAATGTTAGGTGGTGAAAAATATGTGTCCATAAAAACAATAAGAGAATATTAGAGTGATTATACTTGAAACAATTATTAAGGTTACAAATAAAGGAATCAAATTTGATGATGGATACAATGAACATGGTCATCCTCTCAACCTCAACAAGGTCAACTTCAGTAGTTACATTGGGCTCCCCAATCACATGCATGTGTTAATTGATATTGAGTCATGGAAGAGTTTTGTTACTAAAGACACTAATTTGGGAATATATTAAGAGAATATTAAGATATAATTTATTTATTTTACAAAAAATAATGATACATTGATTTACTCTTAATTATCCCTTATATAGTGCATTTATAGTAGGTGACTGCCAAATGAAATTGGTATTAATTTTAATTGGAAAGGCCCATAGTGTATTTTTCATAATTATAATGAATTATTGTCTCAAAGGTGATAAAAGGAAAAAAACATTCACCCACCATAGATGTATACACACCTAATAAACCAATAGGCGCGGGATGTGTTTATTGGTCATCATGAGGAGAAATCATTTCAGGTATATTGTGACTAGAAATACATTGCTTGAAAATACATGTATTAATCACTTTGATTAATAATTGTTAATTTATGAAACAATAAATAAGTGCTAAAAATAATAAATGAGCAGAAAACCATCGTACCCCTACCATAAAGTAAGGATGGGGTATAATTCACTTGAAAAAAAGATATGTATTTTAAATCTATCATAATAATTTTATGTGGCGTGAAACAATAACACAATTAAGTTCCGTTATTTATATGTATATTAATGAATAAGAATCCAAATCCACTTCTTTATCGTGTCATTTTCTATGGAAGGAGGAATGTGTAAATAAATATGAGATACTAATAGATGAAAACACACCAAAAGTGTGGAAATCATGTGTAAATATGATATAATAAAAAAATATTTAAATAGATATTATATAATAATGATCACTTAATTTTCTATATTTTTTATCATACTTAGACACAATAATCATCATTAGTTGTACCAAATAAAAAACTATAATTAGTGGCCTTGAATTGGATAGAACATCATGGTCGTGTTAAAGGTGTGAGTTTTGGGGTGTCACCTCGAACATATTTTGAGAAAATAAATGAATAGGGGGATAAATATATGAAAATGGAAGAGTTTCAGGATTGATTATCTCCTCTAGAAGAAATAATTAATTTGTAGTTATAGTTGTTAAAAATGTTATGGGAAAGAATCAAAGAGAAGAAAAAACACAAGAATATCCACTACGTAAAGATCCCACCAGCTTTGAAGTGATACATTCCCCTAAAATAGTTTTCCTAGAAGAGGTAATAAATATTTTCATAATTTTTTTTGTGAAATGTGAATCGGGAAGACACTGTTAACTTTCATGTAATAATATTGTACAAGGTGAAAATGATTTTTATTTATATCTATTAACACTCACCCATCACCTTATTATGAGTGGTACTATATACAATATCCAAGGAGATATTTTACACCCAAAAAAACTTTCAATAGGTTATATGGGGATTTACATAGATCAAGAGTTTAGTGTCAAGCTACCTATTCCACATGATGATATAGACATTCATACGATCGACCAAACTATTAGAATTTTCATATCAAGACCATTATATCTTGTAAAAATCATGTCGGAAAACAGGTATACATTTCCAATTTATTTTTCATAAAAAACCATTAACAATTAATGAAAAAAGATTTAAACCAATGAAATATATTATAAACACACAAAGGGAAGGTGTGAAATGGAATCTCAAATAAAATTGATCTAAAGGTTCAACTGACCAATTGAAAATATATTCACAAATAACTTTTACCTCTCCCATTAAACATCCTCATTTACTAACATAAAATGTTTGTGAGAACAAGATGTTAAAAATTGGTGATATGGCTACAATTTATTTTGAAGAATGGATGTATATTGAGCCTTTTATATACTATATAGTTCTTGAGAATGTAAATTAAATCCTCAAGAATGAGTGGCTAGGATTCTTAGTTGTAAATGTATACATGGGGTGTTCATTAATGTTTTTTATCTAATAAATGATCTACTATGTTAATTATGATGAAATACTATTCATATTTTTTAGGAAAATATATCAATACTATTTAAATGTAACAACCTATGAATAGAAATTTTTACTCATTAGTCGTCACATCACATCTACACAAGAATTCATATTTGAACCAAAACAATGTGAAGTATTAGTGGACAAAATGGACACAATTTTTGAAATCAAACATAAAAATGATAGCCTTTTCTTGATACCCATGATGAAAGGGTAATACTCTATAATTTAATCATATAAAATATATTTTCATTAATTTCACTACTTATTCCTTTTTAAGAATCATTAGTTACTCATTATAGTCAATTTTCATACTCTAAAGATTTATTTTCTAGATTCAATGCATGGATACTGAAAAATATAACCACGCATGATGATGTTTATCAATTGGTAATATCCTATATGTGATATTTTACAAATAAACATCAAGTTATATGTTTTATATTACATTTTAATAAAGAGAAATTATGGTAGTGTGGTGTTTAAATATCATTAAAACCATGGAATGAGGAATAAACATAAGAAAAAAAGCCTATTGACTTCTAAAAATAGGTAAGTACTATCATCTATATAATAAAATTCCACTAACAAAACATATATCAAAACAAATTGATTATTTTTCCCAAATATTTCTGAAGTTCCCACAACAAACTAATGGAAAATATTTGTGGTTATTATGTTTGAAAATTTATGAAATATGTCATATTCAATTTACATACTAGCATCCCTGAAGAGGTATTTCCAATTATAATCACAATTTCATTTAAAATATAAACTAATTTTTTATTAATTTATATTTTTCCAATACTACCAGGACCATCGATAGTCCACATATTTACAAGTGGAAATATATTAGTTTAGAAACAAATGGGTGGAATACATGGTGATAGATTTTATACATACATCATGAATAGGTGACTTCCTACTACTTATTTGATGAATTTTCTCATCATTTTATCTAATTTTTTAGTTATTTTCATCATCATTTTTATTCGATACTTATTTTTTTAATTTTCATAGAGGTCATGAAGAAGTATGATACACTCATGATGCACTCATGTACTATGAAAATGAACTCAACGAGGATGATTCACTTGTGATGATGAAATTTTCTTTTCTATTATGTAATATATTCACCATTCAATTATATCAAACAACAATACTGTTAGATAAATATGAAGGTTGAATGAATTATAGAATAAAAATTCATGGTGTGATGTATGAGAATCAACTAAAACTCAATCTGATACGTGGTATTACCATTACATCTTGAAGATTATGTTATTAGTTTAAAATTGGCATTTTAGTTCAAAACACATGTTACAGACAAAAAACCAAGCAAACACATTAATATTATTTTAATAATTTTTGAAAATGATTCATAATTCATTGGTGAAATATAGGAATCATCCACACCACAATCTAATACATGGTGTACCTAATATAATAAATCTAGTAACATGTTTGAAGCTTCTAATGCCCATGTAATAATCGGCCACACCTCAATAAGACACACCTTAATCCAATACGCAGTGTTCTCGGTATGACTTGATGTGGATGTTTTTAGTTTATTATTTACATTTTAGTTCAAAACACACATCGCAAAACTAAAACCAATAATACACATTAATATTGTTTTTATACTTTGGGTAAATGGTATATAACTCATCTATGACATGTTGAAATCAAACACACCTCAATCTGATAAATAGTGTGTCGGGTATGACTCAAAGTGCATATTTTCAGTTTAAAATTGAATTTTTAGTTCAAAACACATGTCACATAATAAAAACAAATAAAACACAATAATATTGATTTGATAATTTATAAAAAAATCTATAATTCATTTGTTCCATATAGAAATCATCATTACCTCAATCTGATACACAATGTTCATGGTGTGACTAAAAGTGTCCTTTGTCAATGTAAAATTTACAATTTATTTAAAAAAATGTTTCACTCACTAAAAACATATCAAACTTGATAATATTGTCTTAATACATTAGTAAAATTATTCATAAGTCATTTGTGAGGGGTATGAATTAGTCTCATGTGAAAATAACACACGATGTGACCGGTATGACTCAAAGTGCATGTTTTCAGTTTAAATTGGCATTTTATTAAAAAAGACATGTGGAATACTAAAAATCAAGAAAAACCTATTATATTGTCTTGAAACATTATTAAAATTATCCATAAGTTATTTTTGACATGTTGGAATCAGTCACATGTTAATCTGATGTATGATGTGACATGTATGACTCAAAGTGTGTATTTTTATTTAAAATTTTCATTTTAGTTCAAAACAAATATCACATAATCAAAACTAAGAAAAACAATTCATATTATTTGATACTTTAAGAAAATGATCCATAAATAATTTTTGACATGTCGGAATTGAACACAACTCAATATGATATATGGTGTTCCCAACATGACTCAAAGTATCTGTTATTAGTTTAAAATTGACATTTTAGTTCAAAACATGTGTCACTCTTTGAAAAGAAAGAAAATGCACTCAGATTGTATTTGTACTTTATAAAAATGATTCATAATTCATTTTTGATGTGTATAAATTATTATCACATAAAAATAAAACATTATATGACTGGTGTGACTCAAAGTGTTCGTTTTTAGTTTAAATTGACATTTTTATAAAAAAGACACATGGCATACTCAAAACCAAGAAAACACATTCATATTGTCTTGATACTTTACAAAACAATATCCATATGTAATTTATGATATGTATGAATCATCCAAATTCTAATATGATATATAGTATGACTGGTATGACTATAAGTGTGTCATTTTATTTAAAATTTACATTTTCTTTCAAAACACACGTCATACTTAGAACTGATCAAATACATTCATATTTTTATATAATTTAGTAAAATTATCCCTAATTTATTTGTGACATTTATGAATCATCCATACATTGATATGATACAAGGTGTTCCATGTATGACTCAATGTGGCTGTTATCAGTTTAAAATGGACAATTTAGTTCGAAACATGTTTCACTCATTGAAAAATGAGTAAAGGTTATTTGATTTCCTTGATAATTTAGGAAAATGATTCATAACTCATTTGTGACATGTATATATTAGTCTCACATCAAACTGACACAATATATGACCGGTGTGGATCAAAGTTCTTGTTTTCAGTTTAATCGATATTTTAGTAAAAAATACATGTGGAACACTAAAAAATATGAAATTTTTTTTATTATCTTTATACATTTAGGAAAAAAATACTATTTCATTTGTGACATTTAGGAATCAGTCGCACATCAATATGATGTACAATGTGACCGATATGACTCTGATTGTGTCCTATTATTTAAAATTGTCATTTTATTTTAAAACACATGTCAGATACTCAAAACTGAGGAAAAAATTCATATTTATTTGATACGTTAGGACAATGATCCATAAATATTTTTATTTATAAGAATCATCCACACATGATGTCGATAAACAATGTTCTTGGTATGACTCAAAGTGTCTGTTATCAGTTTAAAATTTATAATTTATTTTAAAATGTGTCACTCAATAAAACTCAATAAAAAACAATAATATTATATTTATACTTTATGAAAATGATTCATAAGTCATTTATGACATTTAGGAATCAATATCATGTCAAACTGACACACAATTTGACTAGTATGACTAAAAGTGTGTGTTATTAGTTTAAACTGAAAGTTTAGTAAAATGACATGTGGAATACTAAAAACCAATAAAATTCATTTTTATTATTATTATACTTTATTAAAATTATCCATATTTCATTTGTGACATGTATGATCCTACCACACATCAATACGATGCACTGTGAGATAGATATGACTCTATGTGTGTCCTATTATTTAAAATTGAAATTTTAGTTCAAAACACATGTCACCTACTCAAAATTGAGAAGAAACATTACATTTGTTTTTATATTTTATTAAAATTATCCATACGTAATTTGTGACATGTAAGAATTATCCACACCTCAATCTAATACTTGGTGTTCCCTGTATGACTCAAAGTGTGATTTATCAGTTTAAAAGTGACAATTTAGTTTAAAACATGTTTCACTCACTGAAAACTAAGAGAAAATTATATTATTTCCTTGATACTTTATTAAAATTATTCATAATCCATTTATGACATGTAGTAATTAGTATCATGTAAAACTGACACATGATGTAATTAGTATGACTCAAATTGTGTGTTTTCATTTTAAATTGTCATTTTAGTAAAAAAGACACTTGAAAAACTAAAAACTGGGTAAAAACATTCAGATTGTTTTTATACTTTAGGAAAGTGATCATTAAGTCATTTGTGACATGTAGGAATTAACTTCATGACAATATGATCCACAAAGTGACCATTATAACTCCATGTGTGTCCTTTTATTTAAAATTGACATTTTACTAATGTATTGCTTCATAATTATATTTAATTTATTTCTTTATAGTATTACTAACATAGGAATTTTTTTCTTATATTGGTGGATTATTTTTCTCGATTTGGGGTGATTTTTAGGGTAACTGGTACCATAATAAGAATTTTTTTAGACGAGGTTGGGTACCAAAGATAATGAAACCATTGATTTTTTGGAATGTTTGTGATAGTAATTACTAATGTAATTGTTCAGAATAGTGATTTAAATGTGTATAATATAGTTTTTTCTTTTATTTTTGATGTAATTTTTATTTCAATTAAAATATAAATTTTTACAAAACAATGTTTGACATGTGTAAAATGTTTGACCTATTTCAGTGTGCTGTAATTTTAAATGCACACTTCAGTATGTTAGGCTTTACAATTTCTTTTTTAGACATGATAAAAGAAGACCACTTTTAATAGTGGTTAGATCAAAAATTATTTTTTATCACTGATAGAGGATTTATCTAGTGCTTTCAAAATCCATTTTTTTAGTATATATCTAATATTTCCAGTATCATTTTCATGTCATTTTTCCTTCATCTGATCTCAAAGATAAACTTTGGGATTTGGTTCTCTTTTACTTAAACTATGAATTATGAAAATTATGGAATGAGATCAGTTTTTCAATACTAATTATAACAAAAGACCACTATTTTTCAAATTTGTATTCACATTCATGGATTGAATTTTTTTCTATAAAATCCTTAGAATCACTGGGATGTTTCTCTGAAAAATGGACTTATGATAAAATTTGATCATGAAAACAAGCGATATAGGTTGGGAAAAAATTTCATATTTTAGTGAAATTTTATTTTGGTTCCCTTTTAATTGATATTGTTATACTTGTTAATGGGTATCATGATATTTAATTATCCATTTAGGTTGAAAGAATGCCTAATTTTTGTGAACATTTTTAATTATAGGACATCCCATGGATAATTGTTGTAAGAAATTTCTTTCTCTTTTTTCAATAGAATATACAATCTTATAAACTAATGAAAATTATATGAAAAAATTCTAAATAACATTAGAGTGTATGGAGGTATAAGTAGTTATTAGTAATGTTAATAATCTTCAAGTGATATAGTTAGGTTAATAGAAATTTAAAATCTAGAGGACCCTTTGACTTTATTAGATAATTAGTGGTGATAATCAGTGGGATGGATGTTGGATTATTGGAAATTAATAATTTCTGATGGATGCAGGGCATGGTGTTCCTTCTATCATAAGTTCGTTTGGTGTTGAAATCATCGAATAGGGGTAATTCTACATTTTCTATATCACTTTTATCATCTTGTTAGATGTAAAATATTGAGGCATAGAAAATATTATTGTATTACCAGTGACTGGATGTCAGGCCAAGGAATTCAATGGAAGATCGTTAGTTACACAATGAAATATACAGACTCCCACATTTTTATGATGTTAGTGAAATCCAATGACCTCATTGAATAGTTTATAAAAGGGGATAGGTCCACTTTACTAAGGTTTCATAGAATTACTTGTGTTAGTGATCTACATGGCTTCTTAGTCACCATGATTGTAACTTTTTTAAATTCAATATTATTAATGATTGTGATTCTTCTCCCCATGGGAATAGGAAAAAAATTTGAACCACATAAAACTACGTTTTTCCTTTATTTATTTTTCTATTTCATGTTTTCTTGAATGATTATGTGAGTTGGAGTTAATGGGATTATATAAATGTAATTTAGAGTAGTGATTAGGGAAAATATTTTTATTCCTAGTCATGGTACTTTGACATTGTGAGTATTCCATTTTGTGATATTTTTTTTCATTGTGATTTTTTAGTCGATGAAATTTTAGTGTAAAAGTTTGAATGAAAATCTCAATAATTAGTATTAAAGTATTAGTACATTTTCATATGATTAGTAGTTTACTTATAAATAGACCATGTAACATTCATTCTTTCTCTGGTGTTTTTTTGATTTAGTGTGATTAATTATTTCATAATGTGATAGCGGCAGAGGATAGAAAGGTCTAAAATAACATATTTGATAAAAAGGGTTTTAGCATCTAGAATATATGGATAGAGGACTATCTTATTTAGAAACATCTAGAAGTTATGTTGAATGGTGTTAGATTGGATGAAATAGAGAAAGGATAATGAGAAAAAAAATAGATAGGAAGTCCTTGGGTTTGGTGAGCATAACATTGGCACAGAATGTAGCCTTCAATAGCAAGGAGAAGAAGATTTTGGTGGAGTAGATAGAAATGCTAGTAGATATGTACGATAATCCTATAACACTCAACAAGTCCTACTTAATTTCATGACTATCTAGTATTAGGATATAATAAGGAATTTATACTACCAATCATTAGAATGATTTTAATATGACCAGTAGCTAGAAAGAGACTGTCATAGCAATTTTCAAAGAAGATATATGTGATAAATTGTTGTTATCTTCATCCTTGAAATCACTATAGGAAAATTAAATTTTTTTTGTATTTTTCATGTCCGATTTGAAAAATATTACTAAATATTTCATGAAAAATAATTTCATAGTGGTTTTTTAGTGTTGATTTTTAAAACCATCACAAAATAAAATAATTTTTTATTAATTTTTAGGGGAAATTGCTGAAAATATACCACTAAATCAATTTTTTTAAAATTTTTTAGAAAAAAATTAATTTATTTTTAGGGGCTGTTTATAAAAATCACTATGAAATAACAACAGTTTTTTAAAAAATGATGCTAAATTAATGGAAAAAAATTAAATATTATATATTTAATTATGAATTATTATCAATAATAATTATTTATTAATTCTAATAATTTATATTTTAAAATAAAATTTTAATTATTTAGATTATTCTAATTATTAATTATGTGTAATTATTAGTTGGTAAATATTTAAAACATAATTAATTCTTGGATAAGTTGAAAATCAAACATCAGCATCAAATGAAGATAGCTTTTGATCTGGGTAAGCATTCCATTACTACCCATCTGATTCTTCTGAAAGGATTGAAACCATGGAAAATGGATGACCTGGTATCCCGTATTTCGAGTTTATGGGGTTTGATAGACTAGAAATGTTTTCTATGGTGATAAGTTTACTTTAATTTAATTTACCTATAACACCCCAATATTTCATAGTACGTTATCTCATTAAAGTAATTCAATAGCTTGTGCTACACGCAACACCGTGTTCGAGCGCACCACAACTTCCTAAACTAACCGTTGAAAAAAGAAATTAAGAATATTATTAACTGCGTTTTGAATCTTATATACTCCATATAATTTTAACATCCATATTATGTGTTTCTTAGACATAATATAAGAAAAAATTATTTTTTTGGATAAAATAAGAATTTTTCAAAAAATGAAATTTTACCGCCTTTTAATGGAGAACCCTTTTTAAAACCAATATTTGACACTTTTATATATTAAATTTAATGAAATTTAATTCTTCTTTAGAATAGGAACATAAAAATTTAGTTTGGATAAATTTTTTGTACCTTTCTGACAACTTTCATATTTTGAGGAATAGTGAAAAATACTTTGTTTTAATTGAATAAAATTTTATTAATCAAAATAATTTATAGTGATAAATTAATAATTTGAATGGTTTGGAAGTATAATTAGATTATATTTTTATCATTTAATACAATTTATGTCATTATAGGTAATTTCACATTTAAATTTAACATAAACATATGTCAATCTTTTGATAGTTTTTTCTTTTTAAAAACCTGCTTTTTGGTTTTGACAACGGGAATTAATTTTAAATTAATAAATGAAACTTCTATGTTTTTAATTTGGTAAAATAGACTTCATTTTTCAAATTTTAATATCAAAATTATCTTTGGTTAAATTTTGGGTATTTTTATGAAAACATTCAATTTTTGATGAATAGTGAAAAACACTGCGTTATTATTCAAAACAGACTTTTTATTTAAAAAATTAGTTATTTTAATTTAATTTATTTTAAGTAAAAATAGATATATAATACCTATATAAGTTCAATGTAATTAATTGGAGTCATTTTATAATAAATATAGATATATAAAATTTTATCGAACTTTTTACCGTCTTTTACCCACCTCCTAAGAGCATTTGCAAATTTGCATAAAACATAATTTTACCGCTTCTGTGAGTTGAATTTCAAAATTCCGAGAGACACGGTTAATATTAGTAAGTAAAATTTGGTTCAATAAGATGAAGATAATTTTTGGTGAATAGTAACTTTTAACTTTTATTTACCACAGTTAAAAGTAAATAGGCTAATTAAGGGTAAAACTGATATCATAATTACCCTAACACATGTCATAATTCTATTGGATAAGTATATTTTGACGAAAAACAACCGTATAAATAAAATACAACCCCCTTTGGTCCACTTGGATAAGATTAGGACATTAGTTATTATTTTATTTAAAGAAGAGTTGAAAGAGTTAATTTGAATATTTAATAACTAAACTATTTTTCATATAGGGTTATAAATAATATAAATTAGACTATAAATATTCAATATAAATATAAAAAAATTTCATACATAAAGGTATTTTATTTATAATTTTTAGATATTAAATAATTTAATTTATTTATGACACAATGATGATGTAGTAATTACCTTATTAATGAAAGATTAAAATAATTGATATTATAAAAATCAAAATAAATGTAAATTGAGTATTTTGATGAATTAAACTAATTTTTTTAGGTTAATATGACATTTTAGGGTTTATTAAATTAATTTTATTCGAATTCATAAAGTTTTTATGGCTTTCAAAAAAATCACATACTAAATAGTGTCAAAATAGAATAATTGAGTTTTTAAAACAAATATTATATTATTGATTGATATAATATTCCTAAAAATATTAGGTTCATCCAAAGGAACTTAATAATATTATATATGTCATTAGATAACCTATTGGGGTTCTCTTGGAAATTTTATAGTATGTTTATTAACCATATAATATAAAAATACAAAGAGACATGGCAATGTCAAACTATTCAACTAAGAGTTAAATCTAAAATATAATGTTAATATAATGACCTAAACTTGTTTAAAACCTATTTTTTGAGAGTTTTTCGACACATACACACATTATCCTTTAAATATTTTATTTTTGAGCCATTAGAAATAGAAACTTATTTTATTATAAAATAATATTTCATACTTTTCCTAAAGTGACTCTCACCTCTTTTATAAAAGGGCACTTCCCCTTCTCTTAATTTCACATCTCCAAAGCCTTTTTTCTCGGCCAACACCTACCCAAATATCCTCCAAAATTTCCTCCCTTAATCCTATAGGAATCCCATTGGTCATAAATCCAACCTATGGATCCCTTTTGATCAAATCAAAAGGAAGAACCCGAAAAAGAGGTAAATATTTCATCACCACATTCAAGTTCTTTTCTTCTTCCACTTTCTATTTCTTCATTGTTTCCATTCTAGAATAATAATTCCAGTATCTTATATATATTTTAATGTTATTATAAATATTTTACAACCATATTGATTATTCTATCCATCCTATAAATGACAAAGTCACCATAAGTGCATACATACAGATTATCGTCTCCACGTCGTGGTGTAGTTTGTTATCCAAACACTTCATTATTTGGATGGGTATAATAATGAGTATAACTGATTTAAATAATAAAAATAACATGTTAATTATTCTTTATATATGATATACCATCCAATTAGATATCATTTCTCCATCAATATAATAGTATTGTTTCTTGTGCGTATGTATGGATTACCGTCTCCACGACGCAATGAGATTAATTTCCATGTTCACCATTCAATGATGATTATAAAATATATATCATTAATAAGTATGTAATATATGAAAAAATAATTCTAATGGAGATATATATATATATATATGTACTTACATATATCTTATTCACTTAGTTCTGTTCAATACGATATGAAAACAAAAACAGCGTTTATGCGTACGTACGACCTATCATCTCCATAAATGGTGTTTTCCATTTCATATATATGTCTATTATACATTTTTATATTCTAAATATATATGATATATAAATATTATTTTATATTCATGATGTATGTATTTCATGATCTATGTGATATAATCAAGAGTAACAAGTTAAAACACGTATGATAAAAAAGCGATTATTACCTAAAATGTTAATTTAACATGGAAATTATTATTAAATGGGTAGTATAAAGTCATAAATGAATCATGTATGATATCATAAATATTAATATGGTTATGATATAATTTAATAACATACTATGGTCTTTATACAATTGGTTAAACTTACCCTCGACTAAAGTAAAGTGCAAGGTAAGGGTTAATTTCACAATCTCTTTATTATCTGAGATTGTCTTTACGTAAGTATCTACTGGGAAATATTTATTATCCATGTACATGTTTCATAAAATAGTTTTCAAAGGGATTATTTTAAGGTACTTTTTTACTAAATCATCATTTTATATGTTTTAAGTATTTATTCTTCTAAATCATTCTCATTAATGTCCATGTTTTCAAAATGGTTTTTAAGGATTTATTTATATGGACATGAATGTTTTTAAAATGTTAATTCCTTTAAAAAGTTTCTAAGTGGTATGGGACACTTTAATTCAAAAATTTCATTAAATTTCTTCCATTCTAAATTGTGTGACTTTTAAATGTTTTCATGAAAAATAGATATTTCTCTCAAAGAGTTTTACAAATTATGTTCATCTATGTCAACATACTTTGATGGATTTTAAACTTGTTTAAAGATGATTTATTATGATACAAATCTTCCATACTATATTGAAGGTTCTGTGATATGTTTGAATGTGGATGTCTTATTTTTATACCATTCTTGGTTTATAGAAAAATTATTGACATTTCGTATGCTAGTTTTAATATGAATGTGTATGTTATGTTTAAACCTTTTCATATGAGGAATGAATTAGACTAAGTAAGTGATGGGTGGAGCCCACTATAGATCCTCGATGCATCGGTAGGTCTCATGAGGCAAGCTATTTTCTTGGAACAAGGGCATGACAAAATCTTATTTGTAGTCTTGTAACAAGGCCTTGACTATGTGGTTATGAAGTTCGGCATTATGCATTCCATCATTATAAAAGGGGCTATTGATATTGCATGTGATTATTTGACTAGTATAATTACCATGTGAATAAATAAATGATATTATTTGATTTTATCTTTGCCATATTATCTTGAAGTTTAATTTTAAAAGGCTTTTGTTTTGGTCTCACATTGCCTTAAATGTTTATGATTATTTATGAAATTTTCTGCTATATTGTTATCCTTACTGAGCCTCTAAGCTCACCTCTTTCTATGTTTTATTTTTCCCAAGATGTGAATAAGTATATTATGACTGAGCTATAGGAATAGTATAAGGGATATGAGTGCGAACTATAGATACTATGCTGTTTTAGTTTTTCATTTTACAATGTAATGTAAAACTTATGAATGTATCTAGTATTTACAAGGATACTAAACTAATCGGTCTTTCGAGACTTGATCTTTTGTGATCATGCCAATGTTATGTAGTAATGCACCGACTCTGGGTAACTAGGGTTAGGAAATTATAGTTGGTATCAAATGAATTTTATCAATAACCATAGAAATAGATTTAGATAAACTCTGATTAGAGAAAATAACCCTAAGATTAAATTTGAGGATTAGTATAGAAGAACATCCATGAATTTTGGTACTGTATATATTTTGTGAGTTTTCCAAGCTATACATCCATGTCTGGATATGATCAGGTGGATGTGGCTCTGACACATATGTACCTAGGGGTAAAACCCAAGAACACCACATTGAGCTAGAATTTAATGGGAACTAGTGCATAACATTGGACCTTACTTCAATCTTGGTTACGACACTCCCGGGGGATATTCTTAGGATAATTCACATTTTCTTTACAAGTAATTATAAAGGATTTAGGAGTAAATACTTCTTCAAAGAAAACTTTTTTATAATTATAGATTATATACATAATCTTTTCAATTTACTTTAGGTATTTTACAATTTTGTAATTATGCATTGTGATTCATAAACTAACCTAGTGTATACTATTGTTTAGAAATGGCGCCTAGTAGATGGAAGAAAAACTCCAGCAATACGCATGATCCAAAGAGTAAGAAGGATCATATCGTGAATGGTATTAAGCCAACATTTAGAATGGAAATAGTATCCCACATATTATCATCATATTAAGAAATAGTATCATTTGTTAATAAGATAATTAAATAATTCTCTAAGTCCTATGAATTTGAAGGGAATCCAGAGAAGAAAATAATGGTAGAAAGAAATATAGATAAAGGGAATAAGGGAAAGAAGGATTTACATATATGTGATAACTGTGGAAATAATCACCTTAGTAAATACTTGAAGTTAATTTGAGTTTGTTATAAGTGTGGAGAAAAAGGACACCAAGTAAGTGATTTTCAAGGGTAAGAAAAAGGTTTCAGATGTATATTTCTTCATTTGCAAGGAGATGGGACACTACGCGAATCAATGTCCAAATCATCAGAGTATACCCCAATTGTTGTTATTGGATAATAATCAAGTTATGACACTACTGAAGATGAAGAAGAAATATTAAGAGTTCTTATGTTGTTATTAAAGTATTGTGTCATTTGAGTATTGTATTAATGATGTACATGTTATAAGAATTATAGAGTATATAAGGATTGTACTACAGTACTATTTCATTAAGGACTTGAGATTAGTGAAACCAAGAAAAGTGACTCATTGTCAAGCTAAAAATCTTGTAAAATACATGGTTGAAGGAAATAAAAAACATTAATATGGTCTTGATACTGAGGTATTGATTTTGGAATAAGATATTATTGATTTGGATAAATTATATTGGATATTATTGACATCCTTGGAACTGATTAATGGTTTGTTTATTCCATCATTGTTGTAGTTTACAAAATTTAAGGATATAAAGAGTATATCCAGTATTCTATAAGGAATAAGGGAGTATGAATGTAATCAATATGGTTATATGATAATTTAGGGTGTTACCATGTTTTAAAAGAATACATGATGATGATATTCACATGTTATTATGTGGAAAAAAGGATCTTCATTGTGTTTACCTTATAAATTTTGGACTCCAAGTTTTGACAGAAGTATTTTGGATATGTCTAAAGGTTGGAATCGATTAAGTTTGACATTGGATACTATTGATAAGGTTAAATCATTTCTTGAGATTATTTTTGAATTGTCATAAAAGGACAACCCGGAGGTCGAGCGACAACCTGTCACGTCCGGAAAGGCCAGGTGACTTGAACTCACAACAGAAGGGTGATAAAGGTGCATCACATACCACTGGCATACGTTATTTCCTTGTCTTTATAATGTAGTTTTTTTTAAATAGTCTAAAAATGAATATAAATTCATTTTTTCCCTATACGATTAGGATAAATATAATATTTTTGAATTATATTATCTTTTATAATGAAAGATGTGTTTGTGGTAGGAATTAGGTAAAGGATGAAACTCTACTTATCAAGTATATATATATATATATTCCTATTATTCTATGAATAAATAAATTATTAATCTGTAGGGATGGGATCTAAAAACCAAAAATGTGTTATCCTAATACCATATGTTTTTTTTGAACTGATGATATTTTACATCATATTAGATTGATGGCTTTGAAGCCCTTAATTTTAAACTTGTTTGTAATTGATGACCTCAATAACTCCATATAAATATTTCTATTTTTCCTCCAATTATTTTTCTCTAGATGCCACTATTTTTCTCCTAATTGAGATCATAATTTGGTGGTGACTTTTTTATTTCCCTTTCCCTCTTATTAAGAATAAATTTTATTAACCCAATTCTTAATGTGGGTTTTCCACAAAGGTATTTTTCTATTTTTAACCATTTATTTTAGAAGAACAATTTCAAATTGTGAGGACACAATTTATTGAAGGAGGGGAGAATATAACACCTCAAGATTTCATAGTACGTTATCTCATTAATGTAATTCAATAGCTTGCGCTACACGCAACACTAAGTTCAAGCGCACCACATGTAATGACTCGACCCTACCTGGGCTCGAGCCGAAACTACCCCAATCCTGCCTCTATAGGCCAGGGGATGGTGACTAGTTCTGAAGTCACAACAACTCAGGGAGGCCTTTGCCTAAGTAATTGTACACACACGCAGCCCACTCAATGCAGAAGTGCAGAGTAAAAAAGAAAAGTCAATTAAAGTAAAGGGAAACTGCTATAAATAACCCACAATGTGCATCGACCTCTAAAAGTAAAGAGTAAAAGCTGAAGGTTAACTGAAAAGAAAAGGGGAAAAACACGCGCCCAACCAAAAAGTGCTACAACCCGGCAACAGGTAAACAAAAGAAAAACAGCTAGAAGGGCCCCACCTGGAACCCGACTCCAACCACCGCATGCGGTCCAAGAACCCAAACTCCTAAGCTCCACTGAAGTCACGACCAACCTGTCTATCGTTTGCAAGAGCACACCAAGTTTGGGCAAAGCCCAAGTAGTGGTGAGTGTAAGAATACTCCGTAGGATACCCTGAAGGCTCGAGGGAGGAACAAAGGAGGTACTGAAGGGTGAGCAATAGATCGAATAGGGAAAGTAGAGGAGTACAAACGAGACTGCAGTAAAGAGTACAATAGAGAGTCCAGCTCAACCCAACAATAGAAAGGAGGTAGACTCGTCCAGATACAAGGAGATAGAAATGGTGATAAGATTAAATTCTCGTCGAGTCTTCACTACCTATAGCAGGAGATTAGACTCTTCCAACCATGAGAAGCTAGACACGGAAAGCGTGTGGCATACCCCGCATGTCTTCGCCTCTCTTGGAAGGGGAGTAACAAAAACCAAGAAGAGGGAACTGGAACAAGGTATATACCTATTCATGTGCTCTGTCAAGAAACCTGAACAAGCTCTTAAGGGGATCTCCATCCCCTAGCACATCCCAAGAAAATGAGTCTCCAACAGTCCCAGTAGTAAACACCATTGATGCTCAGCATCCCGCACATCTTCCCCTAACTACAAGTTAAGGGGATCAAATCACCGTACCTTGACACTATCCGCTTTGGGCGGCACAGAGTCGCTCGCACGGTTTTAGGTCGCGTCACAAGGATGCGTCTCGGTGGGGAAAGTGCCACTCATACTTGAGAGTTCTGGGGAAAGTCAAACCACACCTCAACTTTGTCACCCAGTCGAGAGAAAACCTCAAAGCCAAGTTGTCACATCACCGACCCATACAACCAAGGGTCTCGCTCCGGTAGTCATGGAGTAATAGCTACAAACTAGCCTGGTAGAAAAGACTGAGTCTGAAAGTAGTTGTCAGGTAACCCACTGCCCAGCCCCGCTGGAGGGTAGACCCTAAGAGGTTGTTGGGTAACCCACTGCCCGTCTCTACTGGAGGGTAAACCCTACATAGTCAAGCAACCCACTGCCCAGTCTCTGCTGGAGGGTAAACCCTAAGTTGACCGACCCACTTCCTAGTCTCTACTGGAGGGTAAACCCTAAGTAGTCGAGCAACCCACTGCCCAGTATCTGCTGGAGGGTAAACCCTGAGTAGTCGAGCAACCCACTTCCCATCTCTCCTAGAGGGTAAACCCTGAGTAGTCGAGAAACCCACTACCCAGTCTCCATTAGAGGGTAAACCCTAAGAGCGGCCCACTGCCCAGTCTCTACTGGAGGGTAAACCCTGAAGAAGTCAATGAGTAACCCACTTCCCAGCCCTGCTGGAGGGTAAACCCGAAACTGCTCTGGCCATCCCTACTGAAAACAACCACACTGGCCAGCCCTGCTGGAAACAACATCCTTAGTAGAGGATCGTTGCCCGCGTAATGTGTTGGTCACACCGAATCCAAAAGAACTCTACCAGGGAACACGAAAATACGGGAGAATCTCCCCGGGCCTCTCAAGGAGATCACGCTCCAATCCGCTGAGTCACTGTCAAAGCGGACTGAGACAACTCATCCTTTAAAGTGGGGAAAACACCCACACTGTACGAACACATGTAGTCGTAAACGGTGTTGCAGTCTGGTGAAAATTCATGGTATTGAAACCCCTCACAGCTGAATAAATAGAGGAACGAACCATCTCTACCAGCCAAACTATCGAGAACAAAATTAGTGGAGACCACTCAACCCTGCTGGTCAAGCAAAAGAGCATCAGGCCAGGGGAAACTCCACCCTGCTGGTCAAACAAACGAGCACAGAGCCAGGGGAAAACTCCACCCTTCTGGTCAAAAAATCGAGCACAGAGGTACCATCTACATCACGAGAGGTCAAAGTACACAAAGTAGAAAACGGAAAGCACATGGGGCCCACACGACGTGTGGCCCCATGGAAACCCCAATCAAGCACACAAACGTTCTCAGGTACAGACATCCACAACGTGTACCTCCAAGAATTCCCGTATACTCCTAGAGTATACCACATCTCCAGCCCTAAGGCTATCGTGCACACGGCACCCCAACGTCAACACGAAGGGAATAAACGTAACTTTGCAAACATGCCACCTCATCGGCCTAGGCACAGCCAACCACATCTCATTAAGCATTTACTCCACTCACACGGGAGTGCACGCGATCACGCGCCAAGGGTTATTTTCAAGCATCGCGGAAAGAACCACCATCGGTACGCCTTTCATGTTTCCACATTTGATGAGATCTCAAACGAGAATTTTCACATCCCAATAGAATGCATCGTTGTAATCCTCATGGAAAAACATGCGAGATAGGATATTTACTCACCTCAAACGGATATCTGACGGAAAATTCGGCAACTTCGCTTTACATCTGAATGATGTCTCGTGGTCCCGAGCCTCATCCCCAAAAACAGTCGGGCACATCTCACCATTACGATCCCCTCGAGAAAACACATAAAAATCACTAATCATTTGATTGGAACAGATATCTGAAAAAAAGATACATTCTAGCTTACCACGCACAAGTGGTACTATGCGGAACCCACACCCCGGTCCCTAAGCACTGCCAACGGATCACACCATTGCGATCCTCTCAAAAAAGTACACGAGATGGACTATTCACTTGTCCAAAATGGTCTCCCGATGATAGAGATGGAAAATCACCGCCAACGCCCAAACGAACCTTGTGGGGCCCACACCATCATGCTGAATTCAAGCGGGTGCATTGCACCATTGCAATGCCCTCGGAAAAACGTCCAGAATCGACTACCTGCACGCCCCGAACGGACGCCCGATGAAAATGTTATAAAGTGCTGTGTAAAGCTCGAAAGACGGGCCGTGGGGCCCACACCTCAACTCCGTCTTCGACGCTCGAAACCATACTGGTAATTTTCGTCTCAGCACTAGGGTCACAACGCCACTAACGGTGCTCAATTCAGACATCGGATGTGTCTGCGCCGTCCAAAACAAGATCCTCATAGAAAAAGCGCTAACTATTTAACAGGGTGTCGCACCATCGAGGCCCCCGTTTCGGGGATTAAAACCCTTGAAACAATCTCACAAAGTTCGTCTCAATTTATGGGATGCGTCGCTACTGACGACACACGAGACCGATGCCCGATCTATGATTTATTAATTATAAATTATTTCCCATAATAAAAATAATAATAATAATATATTATTATTATTATTATTTTAAACGTATATTTTATTTTTAATTCCCCTTTTTTTCCCATTTCCGCCGCGGCACCCCTATATTTTTATTCCTCTTTTTTTTGGGTCATCTTCTTCCCCAGGTCAACACAGGACCCGCACTGGTCCTCCCTCCGTCGTCGCGCCCAGCCTGGAGTCGTCGTCGACTCCCACTAACCCAGCTTCACCGGATGACCCCTCCGGCCTGCCTCGTCCTGCCGTGCCGATGCCAGTGACTGCCGCCGTCTGCGCCTCCCACTTGCTGCCACCATCTGCCTCGACCCACCGACTCGCCTGGTCGACTCAGCCGCTCGACCGAAGCCCCTACACTCGCCTCAGCCGCTTGTCGCAGCCAGCGCCTGCCTCCGCTGAAAACCCGAACCCCAGACACTCGCCTACGGCGCTCCCTGGTTTCTCAGAGGACCCCCATGACCGGCACCGACCAGACCCCCCTGAAAACACTGGGTTTTTTCCCGTAAAACACTCCAAAACCCGATCTCCTTCAGCGGACAATTGTGATCTACTCGGAACCCGGAATTTAGATCCGAACAAGGCGTCGGAAAGCTTATAAAAACTACTATGCATTTAAGGTATTTGCCTGTAAATTAGACAGCAATTTGATAATGAAATTTAGGAAGAACATGGTGTATGAAATTTAAATAGAAAAAGATCATACCCGTTGGGAGAAGCCCGACGCTTCGCAGAGGAATCCTCCGGCCGCAACACCTTGAATAGGAGAGGAAGGTGGAGCTTAATGGAGGAGAGGTCTTCTCCCTAGTAGAGTCTCCTCATACCAGAGGATTGAGCAAGGGGATATGAGAGGGGGTGGTTTAATAATTTTTTTTAATTAATAAAATAAAATTTAACTCAAATTAAAACTGCGTCTGAAACACAAAACGCAGTGAATGTTAGGCCGCGTCTAGGGTAAACACCAGCTCCCGAGCACAACGGTGGTCTCAGAATTTTAATCCGACCACCGTTCAAAAGTAATAGAATTTAACATCTGAAGCTGCTAAATTACAAAATGCCCCTGGGGGCATTTTTCACAGACGGCACGAACCAGCGAAAATTACACCCCTTCTAGGGTAAACGGCACGCTCCGAACTCAACGGTGCCCTCAGTTTTCCCGTCAGAGCTACCGTTTAAGAGTTATTTATTTTATTTAGCGTTATCAGTGTGAACGCACTGAAAATTTTATTCCCGCCACACCGGGGCTCGGAATCGCACGCCGTCTGAAGGCGCTGCTCTGGAATAACCTCAAGAAATTTCCAAAGTCCTTCGCAGCAAAAACTGGGTTCTTACATCATTCCATCCTTCAGGAACTTTGTCCCCAAAAAGCAAAACCAATAAAAAAATCAGGGTACTAAGCCCACACCTTGCTCTCCCATAACTAGAAAAACTCTCGCACATCTCTACATCACCGCACACAGACCCGAGAATTTGATCCGTTCACGTGAGGTCTGCCCTCGCCAAATATGTTCATAGGAGCTCGCACACATCTTCTCAGGTAAGTCACGTGGTGGATGTCATACACCCACTCTAGAATTCGGAGTTAGGGAAAGGCGGTAGGGAACTTCGTCATCCCTTCACATGTCTCAAACAGCCCGAAGGACCTTGGGGTAGCTCACTTCCCCGATCGAACCTCTACGTCACACGCTACGACCAGAATCTCCACCTGCACCTGGAACAAGGCCCGGTGATTCCCTCCTTCAGAATATCCATATGGTTAAACACCCAAAGATATCTGGTCACACAATGTTTCACAGTCTATGTCCCACAACCAAGACCCTCTTACACGATCAGAAGCTAAGGAGTCTACACCATCGACTAAGAATGGTCCCACGCCTTCTACTTTACCGACAGAGGGTTACACTGATGCCTCGTGTCACCCTGTTAACATCTCAAGCAAGGAGAAGGGAGAAAAATAATTTCACACATATTCTACGAATTCTAATGCAAAAAGTAGAAGAGCTGTTGGGTGTACCTCTTGCCACCTCATGCTCTGCAGGATCATAGACGTCCAAAGCTCACGACTGTCCGCGGTCCCAACTGTCAGCTCCTAGAGCCTAACGTTGACCACCTAGTGGGGATGGGAAGACCTTTTAAGGTCATCCCCCACTTCCAGCTCCTCCCGCTCCTCTTCTAGTAATTCCTATCTGGGTACCACTTCGATCACGGTGCTGCCTCCGTCGTGGTGGTGCACCTGCTGCCACCTCCAACCGTAAGACGTGACAAGAATCTCTATGTCACCAACACCTACTCCAGCACCCCGGCATAAGTGGGAATTCCCAAGGGTACTGTGATAGCACAGATCTCTCTGCGGAGACCCTTCTCAAACTTCCGTGCTCGAGGGTTGCCGTCATGGACCAAGTCCGGGTAAAAGTTTGCACGGTCTACAAAACTAGTCGCGTATTCGGCCACCATCATCCCTCCCTGTTGAAACTGTAGATGATCCTGGATCTGAATAGAGCGTAATTAGGAGGGGAAAAACTCCTCATGAAATAAAAACTGAAAGTCTCCCCATGAAAACGAAGACTCATCAAGAAGCTGAGTCACCAGACTCCACCAACGCCAAGCTACACCGCGGAAAAGGTTGGTGGAAAAAGCCACCATAAGACCTTTCAATGTCTGCACAAGCCTGAAAAGGCAAACCACCGTCTCCATCCAAACCTCTACTGCCTGAGGGTCTAGCTCACCGCTAAACCTCAGCGGTCTCTATCGTTGAAACTCATGGAGTTCGCACAAGCTACGCTCAAGCTCCGTCTGCTCTGTTGGAGCTGTCTGCTGCTCACCGGGTGGGGGTGCTGCTACCTACCCACCCAGAGAAAGGGAATCACATGATGGGTCATATACTAAGGCCTCATAGCTCACAAGTCCGTCATCACGAACCAATGCTGGAATCTTGGATTGCTATCTTTGCGGAGACATCCTGAATATTATCAAGGAGTGCTGCGATCAGATGAGCATATATGTATAACACCACAACAACAATGGGGAGCTGAATCAAGGACAGTAAAATACTCAATTATATGTGATGCACAAACAAATTTTCCCCTGAAACAATTTCTCAGCATGCCGAGTCAACAAGCGGGTTATCAGGGTCCTGGTGAATGGCTATGTCGGTCGCCGCACCATCACTGGACTCCCTGGCCTGAGAGCTGCTCTTGATACACGTCGACACTGTTTCCCTAAATCCCAACCAATTTCTTTTTAGGGACATCCGAACAACGTCCCATGGAACGAACCACCTCTGATATCACTTTTTCATGACCCGACCCTACTTAGGCTCGAGCTGCAACTACCCCAAGCCTGCCTCCATAGACCAGGGGCTGGCGACCAGCACCGAAGGCACAACAACTCGGGGAGGCCTTTGCCTAAGTACTTGTACACACACACGCAGCCCACTCAATGTAGAAGTGCAGAGTAGAAAAGAAAAGTCCAGTAAAGTAAATGGAAACTGTAATAACTAACCCACAATGTGCATCGACCTCTAAAAGTATAAAGTAATAGCTGAAGGTAAACTGAAAAGAAAAGTGGAAAAACACCCGCCCAACCAAAAAGTTCCACAACCCCGCCACAGGTAAACAAAATTAAAATAGCTGGAAGGGCCCCTCTCCTGGAACCCGACTGCGACCACCGGACGTGGTCCAAGATCCGAAACTCCTAAGCTCCACTGAAGTCACAACCAACCTATCCATCGTATGTAAGGGCACACCATGTGTGGGAAAAGCCCAAGAAGGGGTGAGTATAAAAATAATCTATAGGATACCCCGAAGGCTCGAGGGAGCAACAAAGGAGGTACCTATGGGTGAGCAGTAGATCGAATAGGGAAAGTAGAGGAGTAAAACTAAGAGTGCAGTAAAGAGTACAGTAGAGATTCCAGCTCAACCCAACAAGAGAAAGTAGGTAGACTCGTCTAGACGCAGGGAGCTGGAAATGGTGAGAAGATGAACTTCTTGTCGAGTCTTCGCTACCTATAGTAAGAGAGTAGACTCGTCCAACCATGATAATCTAGACACAAAAAGCATGTGGCATACCCCGCGCGTCTTTGCCTCTCCTGGAAGGGGAGTAACCAAACCCAAGAAGTGTGTACTGGAACAAGGTATATACATATTCATGTGCTCTGCCAAGAAACCCGAACAAACTCATAAGGGGATCTCCATCCCGTAGCTCGGCCCAAAATAATGAGTCTCCAATAGTCCCAGAAGTAAACACCAGCAATACCCAGAATCCCGCACATCTTCCCCGAACTGCAAGTCAAGGGGTTCAAATCACCACACCTTGACACTATTCGCTTTGGGCGGCACTGACTCACCCACACGGTTTTAGGTCATGTCACAAGGACGTGTCTCCGTGGGGAAAGCACCCCTCATACTTGAGAGTTCTGGGGAAAGTCAAACCACACCTAGACTCTGTCACACAGTCGAGAGAACACCTCATAGTCATGTTGTCACATCACCGACCCATACAACCAAGGGTCCCACTCTGGTAGTTACGAAGGAATAGCTATAGACTATCCTGGTAGAAAGGACTGATTCTGAAAGTAGTCGTCGGGTAACCCACTGCCCAACCCTGCTGGAGGGTAGACTCTAAGAGGTCGTCGGGTAACCCACTGCACAGTCTCTGCTAGAGGGTAAAACCTACATAGTTGAGGAACCCACTACCTAGTCTCTACTAGAGGGTAAACCCTAAGTAGAGTGACCCACTACCCAGTCTCTCCTGGAGGGTAAACCCTGAGTAGTCGAGCAACCCGCTGCCTAGTCACTCTTGGAGGGTAAACCCTGAGTAGTCGAGCAACCCACTGCCCAGTCTCTGCTGGAGGGTAAAACCTGAGTAGTCAATCAACCCACTGCCCAGTATCTACAGGAGGGTAAACCCTAAGAGCGACCCACTACCCAGTCTCTACTGGAGAGTAAACCCTGAAGAAGTCAATGAGCAACCCACTGCCCAGCCCTACTGGAGGGTAAACCCGAAACTGCTCTGGCTATCCCTACTGAAAACAACCACACTGGCCAGACCTGCTAGAAACAACCTCCTGGGTAGAGGATCGGTGCCCGTGTAATGTGTTGGTCACACGGAATCCACACGAACTCTACCAGGGAACACAAAAAGATGGGATAATCTCCCCTAGACTTTCAAGGCGATCACACTCCAATCTGCTGAGTCACTGTTGAAGTGGACTGAGACAACTCGTCCTAAAAAGTGGGGAAAACAACCACGCTGTACGAACACACGTAGTCGTAAACGGTGTCACAGTCCGGTGAAAGGGCACGGTACTGAAACCCCTCATAGCTGAAGAAACAGAGGAACAAACCATCTCTACCAGCCAAACCATCGGGAACAAAACTAGGGGGAGACCACCCAACCCTACTGGTCAGAAAAAAGAGCACTGGGCCAGGGGAAACTCCACCCTGCTGGTCAAACAAATGAGCACAGATCCCAAGGAAAACTCCACCCTACTGGTCAGACAAAGGAGCACAGAGGGACCCTCTACGTCGCGAGAGTTCAAAGTACGCAAAGCAGAACACTGCACGCATGTGGGGCCCACAGGACGTGTGGCCCCATCTCAACCCCAACCAAGCGCACAAACATTATCAAGTACAAACATCCCCAACGTGTACCTCCAATAATTACCGTATACTCCCAGAGTATACCACGTCTCCAGCCCTAAGGCTATCGTGCACACAGCACCCCAATGTCAACGCAAAGGGCATAAACGTAACTTTGCCAACTTGCCACCTCATCAGCCCAGGAACGGCCAACCAAATCTCATTAAGCATTTACTCCACTCACATGGGAGTGCACGTGATTACGCGCCAAGGGTTCTTTGCAAGCATCGCAGAAAGAACCACCATCGGTACGCCTTTCATGTTTCCACATTTGATGAGATCTCAAAGAAGCCTCTGCACAACCCAATGGATTGCACTGTTATAATCCTCATGGAAAAACATGCGAGATATGCTATTTACTCACCTCAAACGGATATCCGACGGAAAAGTCGCTAACTCCGCTTTATGCCCGAACGGCGTCTCGTGGTCCCGAGCCTCGGCCTCGAAAACAGTCGAGCACGTTGCACCATTGTGATCCCCTCGGGAAAACACGTCAAAATCACTACTCACATGAGTGGAACATATATATGAAGAAAAATATACATTCCGGCTTACCGCACACGAGCGGTACCACGCGGAACCCACACCCCGGTCCCGAAGCGCTACCAACGGATCGCACCGTTGCGATCCTCTCGAAAAAGTACACAAGATGGACTATTCACTTGTCCAAAACGGTCGCCCGATGATAGAAATGGAATGTCACCGTCAACGCCCAAATGGCCCTTGTGGGGCCCACACCATCATGCCGAATTGAAGCGGGCGCATTGCACCATTGCAATGCCCTCAGAAAAACATCTAGAATCGACTGCTCGCACGCCCTGAAGGGACGCCCAATGAAAAATTTATAAAGTCCTACGTGAAGCTCGAAAGATAGGCCATGAGGCCCATGCCTCAAATCTGGATTCGACGCCCGAAACCATACTGGTGAATTCCGTCTCAGCACCAGGTTCACAATGCCACTGACGGCCCTAAACACGGACATCGGATGTGTCTGTGCTGTCCAAAACAAGATCCTCGGAGAAAAAGCGCTAACTATTTAACAGGGTGTCGCGCCACCGAGGCCCCCATTTCGGGGATTAAAAACCCCTGAAACCATCTCAAAAAGTTCGTCTCAATTTAAGGGATGCGTCACCGCTGACGGCACATGAGACTGATGCCCGGTCTATGATTTATTAATTATAAATCATTTCCCATAATAAAAATAATAATAATAATATTATTATTATTATTTTAAACTTATATTTTATTTTTAATTCCCCCTTTTTCCCTATTTCCGTCGCGGCACCCCTATATGTTTATTCTTTTTTTGGTCATCTTCTTCCCTAGGTCTACACAGGACCCGCACTGGTCCTCCCTCCATCGTCGCGCCCAGCCTTGAGTCGTCGTCGACTCCCGCTGACCCAGCTTCGCCGAATGACCCCTTCTACCACCGGCCTGCCTCGTCCTACCGCGCTGACACCCGCGACTACCATCATCTGTGCCTCCCGCTCGCTGCCGCCATCTCCCTCGGCCCGCCGACTCACCAGGTCGACTCCGCCACTCGACCGAAGCCCCTGCACTCGCATCAGCCGCTTGCCGCAGCCAGCGCTTGCCTCCGCTGAAATCCCGAACCTCGGCCACTTGCTTGCCACACTCCCTGCTCACCCAGAGGACCCCCATGACCGGCACTGACCAGACCCCCCCAGAAATAGTGGTTTTTTTATTTTCCGGAAAACACTCCAAAACCCGCTCGCCTACGGCGGACAACTGCGATCTTCTCGGAACCCGGAATTTAGATCTGAACAAGGTGTCAGAAAGCTTATAAAACTACTACACAATTATGGGCTTTGCGCGTAAATCATACATCAATTAGATAATTCAAATTTATTACAAACATGGTGTGGGAAATTAAAATAAAAACAAGATCCTACCCGTCGGGCGAAGCCCGACGCTTCGCAGAGGAATCCGCCGACCGCAACACCTTGAAGAGGAGAGGAAGGTGGATCTTGATGAAGGAGAGGTATTCTCCCTGGTTGAGTCTCCTCTTGCCAGAGGATTGAGCAAGGGGAGATGAGGGGGTGGTTTAATAAAATAAAATTAATTAATAAAATAAAATTTAACTCAAATTAAAATTGCGCACGAAACCCAAAACGCAGTGAAAGTAAGGCCGCGTCTAGGGTAAAGACCACCTCCCGATCACAATGGTGGTCTTGGAATTTTAATCCGAGGCCCCATTCAAAAGTTATAGAATTTAACGTCTAAAGCCGCTAAATTACGAAAACGTCCCTAGGGCCATTTTTCACAGAGGGCATGCGCCGGTGATAATTACACCCCTCCTAGGGTAAACGGCACCCTTCAGACTCAACAGTGCACTCGGTTTTCCCGTCAGAGCCACCATATAAGAGTTATTCCATTTATTTAGCATTCTTGGTGCGAACGGACTGAAAATTTTATTCTGTCCAGACCGGGGCTCGGAATTGCACGTCGTCTGAAGGCGCTACTCTGAAATAACCTCAAGAAATTTCCAAAGTCCTTCGCAGCAAAAACTGGGTTCTTACACCACAACTTACTAAACTAGCTGTTAAAAAAAGTGGTTATGAATAGTATTAACTAAATTTTGAATCTTATATACTCCATATAATTTTAACATCCATATTATGTGTTTCTTAGACATAACATAAGAACAAATTCATTTTTTCTGATAAAATAAGTATTTTTCAAAAAATGAAATTTTACCACCTTTTAATGGAAAAACCTTTTTAAAACCAATATTTGACACTTTTATATATTCATTTTAATGAAATTATATTCTTCTTTTGAAGCGGGAAAAAATTTAGTTCGGAAATCTTTTTTCTACTTTTCTGATAACTTTCATATTTTGAGGAATAGTGAAAAATACTATGTTTAAATTGAAAACGACTTTTTTAATAAAAATAATTTATAGTGATAAATTATGAATTGGAATGGTTCGTATGTATAATTACACTATATTTTTATCATTTAATACAATGTAGGTCATTATAAGTAATTTCACATTTAAATTTGACATAAACATATGTCAATCTTTTGATATTTTTTACTTTTTAAAAACCCGCTTTTTGTTTTTGACAATTGGAATTAATTTTAAATTAATAAATTAAACTTATATGTTTTTGTTTGATAAAATAGACTTCATTTTTTAATTCGTAATATCAAAATTATCATAGCGTAAATTTTGGGTATTTTCCTGAAAACATTCAATTTTTGTTGAATAGTGAAAAAAACAACATTATTATTCAAAACTGAATTTTTATTTAAATAATTAGTTATTTTATTTCAATTTATTTCAAGTAAAAATATATATATAATACCTATATAAGTTTAATGTAATTAATTGGAGTAATTTTATAATAAATTTAGATATATAAAATGTTATCGAACTTTTTACTGTCTTTTACCCACCTCATAGGAGCATTTGCAAATTTTTATAAAATTTAATTTTTCCACTTCTGTGAGTTGACTTTCAAAAATCCAAGAGACATGGTTAATATCAGTAAGTAAAATGTGGTTCAATAAGATGAAAATATTTTTTGGTGAATAGTAACTTCTGACTTTTATTTCCCATGGTTAAAAGTAAATAGGTTAATTAAGGAAAAAAATGTATCATAATTACCCTAAAAAATGTCCTAATTATATTTTAAAATTATATTTAGACCAAAAAAACCTTATAAATAACATATGACCCCATTTGGTCCACTTGGATAAGATTTGGACATTTATTATCATTTTATTCAAAGAAGTGTTAAAAGAGTTAAATTCAATGTTTAATAGCTAAACCATTTTTAATATAGGGTTATAAATAAGATAAATTCGAATATAAATATTCATTATAAAGATAAACAAAATTCCTACATAATGGTATTTTATATATAATTTTTAGACATTAAATAATTTAATTTATAAATGACACAATGATGATGCACTAATTACCTTTTTAATGAAGGATTAAAATAATTGATATTATAAATATCCAAAAAATGTAAATTGAGATTTATGATGAATTAAAATAATTTTATTGGTTAATATGACATGTTAAGGTTGTTTAAATTAATTTTATTCAAAGTGATAAAGATTTTATGGCTTTAAAAAAATCAAATACAAAGTAGTGTCAAACATGACATAATTGAGTTTTTAAAACTAATACTATATTATTGGTTGATATAATATTCCTCAAAATATAAAGTTCATCCAAAGGGCCTTAATAATAGTATATATTTCATTAATGAACCTATTGGGGTCCTCATGGAACTTTATATAATTTTTATTAACCATATAATATAAAAATACAAAGAGACATGGTAAATGTCAAACTATTTAACTAAGAGTTAAATATAAAATAGAAGGTTGATATGATGACTTAAACCTGTATAAATCCAATTTATTGTGATCTTTTCGACCCATACCAACCTTAGACTTTAAATAATTCAATTTTGAGCCATTATAAACCGAAAATTATTTTATTATAAAATAATATTTCAACCTTTTCCTAAAGTGACCCTCACCTATCTTATAAAAGGAAACTTCCCCTTATCTTAATTTCACACCTCCAAAGCCTTTTTTATTGGACAAACCCTACCCAAATATGCTTGAAAATTTCTTACCTTTATCCTAGAGGCTTTCCTTTGGTCAGAAAGCCAACTTAAAGATCCGTTTTGATCAAATCAAAAGGAAGAACCCGAAGAAGAGGTAAATATTTCATCACCTCTTTGAAGTTATTTTCTTCTTCCACTTCCTCATTATTTATTGTTTCCATTCTAGAATAATAACTCTTGTATCTTATATATACTTTAATGTTATTATAAAAATGGTACAACAATATTCATTTTTCTATCCATCCTATAGATGACAAAGTCACCATACGTGTGTACGTACGGATTACCGTCTCCACTTCATGGTGTAGTTTGTTATTCGAACACTTCATTATTTGTATGGGTATAATAATGATTATAACTGATGTAAATAATAAATATAACATGTTAATTATTATTTATATATTATATACCATCCAATTACAAACTATTTCACCATCAATATAATGATATTGTCGCTCGTGCATACGTACGAATTACCATCTCCACGATGCGATGAGATTCATTACCACGTTCACCATTCAATGATGATTATAAAATATATATCATTAATAAGTATGTAATATATGACATAATAATTCCACTAGAGATATATTTATTTATTTATGTACTTACATATATCTTATTCAATTAGTTCTATTCAATATGATATGAAAAGGAAAACAGCGTTTAAGCATACATACGACCTATCGTATCCATAAACGGTGTTTTCCATTATATATATATATATGTCTATTATACGTGTTTATATTCTAAATATATATGATATATAAATCATGTTTTATATTCTGGAGTTATTTAAATCATGATCTAAGTGATACAATCAAGAGTAACAAGTTAAAACACGTATGATAAAAAAGCGATTATTAACAAAAATGTTAATTTAACATGAAAATTATTATTAAATGGGTAGTATAAAGTCATAAATGAATCATTTATGATATAATAAATATTAATATGGTTCTGTTATAATTTAATAACATACTATGGTCTTCATACAGGTGGTTAAACGTACCCTTGACTAAAAGATAGTGCAAGGTAAGTGTTAATTTCACAATCTCTTTATTATCCAAGATTGTTTTTACGTATCTATCGGGACATATTTATTATTCATGTCCATGTTTCATAAAAGAGTTTTCAAAGGGATTATTTTAAGGTAATTTTTTACAAAAACATCATTTTAAATGTTTTAAATATTTATTCTTCTAAATAATTCTCATTAATGTTCATGTTTTCAAAATAGTTTTTAAGGATTTATTTATATGGACATGAATGTTTTTAAAATATTAATTCCTTTCAAAAGTTTCAAAGTGGTATGGGACACTTTGAATCAAAAATTTCTTTAAATTTCTTCCTTTATAAATTGTGTGACTATTAAATGTTTTCATGAAAAAGTTAAATTTCTCTCAAAGAGTTTTACAAATCATTTTCATCTATATCAACATCCTTTGATGTATTTTAAACTTGTTTGAAGTTGACTTATTATGATACAAATCTTCCATACTGTATTGAAGTTTTTGGGGTATGTTTGACTATGGATGTATTATTTTTATACCATTCATGGTTTATGGATAAAGTATTTTCATTTAGTATTCTAGTTTTAATACGAATGATTATGTTATGTTTAAACCTTTTCATATGAGGAAAGCATTGGACTATGTAAGTGCCGGGTGGAGCCCATTATAGCTCCTCGATATATTGGTAGGTCTCATGAGACAAACATGTGTCTTGGTACAAGGCCCTGAAAAAATCTTATCTGTATTATTGGCACAAGACCTTTACTATGTGGTTATGAAGTCTAGCATTATGCATTCCATCATTATAAAAGTGGCTATTGATATTGCATGTGATTATTCGACTAGTAGAATATCCATGTGAATAAGTAAATGGAATTATTTGATTTTATCTTTTCCATATTATGCTGAAGTTCAAGTTTAAAAAGATTTTGTTTTAGTCTTACATTGCCTAAAAATTTTATGCTTATTTAGGAAATTTGCCGCTATATTGTTATCCTTACTAATCATTTGAGCTCACCCCTTTCTATGTTTTATTTTTCCCAGGATGTGAAGAAGTATATTATGACTGAGCTGCAGGGATAGTATAAGGGATATGAGTGTGTCCAATGGAGACTATGTTGTTTTAGTTTTTCATTTTATAATGTAATGTAAAACTTATGAATGTATCTATTATTTCCAAGGTTGCTAAACTAATCGGTCTTTCAAGACTTGATATTTTGTGATCATGCCAATGTTATGTAATAATTAACCGACTCTAGGTAACATGGTTAGGGGTGTTATATTACCTTTGGGGAAACTGAAAATGTGGGTACAAGGGTATTTATTTGTTTCGTTCAAGACAAGGTTCATGTATATAAATGAATGCGATCAAAATTTCAACCCTCAATCAATTTGGAACACTTCTTTTCAGCTATGGTTTCAGGTCTATGGGTTCAAATGGATTCTTTGGCATCCTGAAATCCTTTACAATATAGCTCTATCCATAATAATTCCCATCAAGATGGATTAGGAAACAGAAATTGAAAGCTTTTATCACTACACTCGTCTGCTAATTGAGGTTGATTATGTTCTTATTTGTTCAAAAATGTTTTATTGTCTACTTATAATGATAAGTATTAAATAAAATTTTTATATTAAAAATTCCTTAAACTATGTTTTTATTGTAAAGTCAATGGGCATGAAAAATGCAATTATAGGAGGGTATTCATTTACACCTTTTGATCATTGCATGGACATGAAGAAGATTTTTGTTACAAGAAAAACCATGCACGGTAAGGATCTAGACCTATTGAAATTTATCTAGTGTGATAGGAGAGGCTTCCCCTTTTACCTATGTACTGAAGGATCTTAACTCCATCGTTGGTGATGTGGTAGGGGTCTCATGCCCATGAAATGCATGCAACTATGTAACTAAAAGTGGGTATAAGGGAAATGGTGATGTGGTAGGTAATATCACCCAGTCTGCTGATGGAGAAAGTGATAGGATGGTCTCTTGAAATAAAAAGTCATGGGATGACATTGAAAATGAAGGGGATGTAGAGGAGTTATTAATAATAATTCCAAAATTGTCTAGAGAACATACAAGTGACCATGTTATTGTAAATGAAAATGTGGACTCTTCCATTTTTTGATAGATGAAATTGATAGGGAAATTTGAAAGGATATGGCTACGGTCATGGGGATAGGAATAGATAAGTTGGACCAGCCTTTGGTTGATCGAGAAAGTAATCAATGACCTCTTACCCAAGTAAAAAATTGTTTTAATGGATGATGAGGGATTTCATCTTGTCATCCATATAAAAGAATTTTTGCAACTATATTTTTTACCCACTATCTAGGGTGAGGTCCCAATTAACCCTCCATTTAGGGAAAGGGATAAAGAATCTATTATAGAGGTAGGTGATCAGCCTGACCTGTCTGGTCAGATTGTATATATGACCGTTGTAGATGAACAACATGATTCACTTATAAGAAACAGATCATACAATGTTGAGGATTCTAGTCTTAAGGATTCAATAGTTTATATAGTTATTAGTGGTATACTAAAATAGAAGGAAAAAAAACCAAGGATGGTATTATTGCCCCACCAGACTCTGATCCCAGTAAAACTAGATTTACATTTCTTGACATTATAAAATGATCTAATAGAATGGAAGTTTTTCGTGAGGAATTTGGAAACATTCATGGACCTTCTCAAGTTTAATGATAGTCCTCAAGTATTGATATTGTTAAGGAAATGATAAATTCCTCAAATTAGGATGGCTTAGTTTTTACTTTAAAAAATTATTTCATTGAAGCTCAAGACATTGAGCCTCATGATGAGGAAGATGTTACCATTGGACATGGACAAATCGGATGACACTTTGCAGGATCATATGTAGTAGAAGAGAGGTAGCCACCCAATAGGTCAGGGTGGTTCCCTAGGAATGGGCGGAAGACATAAAATAATTTGACTATTAAATGTTCTTTTGTTTTTTGTGGCATTGTTTTTTCCACTTTATAACATTTCACCCCCCCCCCCACACACACACACTTTCTTTTCTTATGTACTTTATTTTTTAATAATAATTTTTTCAGGACCATGGTTTTTAATCTATAGTTCACATCATTCCTCATATATATATATATGGGTGTGTTTGTGTGTGTTTTTTTAGGTATTTCTATACATCTGGGGATAATTATTTATAATATATATATATATATATCATTATCTATTTAAAAATATATATTGAAGTTGGGGTGGAACCTAAGTGTTAAACCTCATAATCCTGCATCCAAAAGACCAGGGCTCGAATCCTTATAAGCCCCTTGGTGGATTTTCAATGCAGGCAATGATGCAAGCATGACACAAAGCAGACGGTGATGCAGGCATGATTTAGGCAGGCGATGACACAGGCCTGGTGATGCAGGAAGGATAATGCAGTCCTGACGCTACACTAAGCCATCGGGCCATGTTCATGGTCCACATGGCCTTGGGCCTATGGGCTATGTAATGGGTTATCCTCCACCCAGATAGAAAGAGGCCTTTGCTTTTGAAATAAAAATACCCCAACTTAATATATATATATATATATATAATTGTTTCTATGCATGGATATTTATATGTATTTAGGAATATATTTCTATATATATACATACATACATACATATATATATATATTAGGTGATTGGGGGTATAATTACATCAAACACACACACACACATCTATATTTATATATATTTTTAAATATTTATATGTATTTATGTATTTATATTTTTATATCTTATATGGGTATATATATATATATATATATTTATACTTATATATATATATATTAATATACAATTATATACACATTTCCATTTATTCATATTTATATAACCAAAATGTGTGTTTATATATACTTAGGTAAATTTCGTTATATGTATATATATTTATATCCATTTATTATTTATTACATAAAATTTATTTTTTATTTTTTATTCATTTATTATGTAATATATATTATTGATTATTGATTAATTATTATTTATGAAATTATTATTTAATATTTATTACATAATATTTATAATTTATAATTTATTTATTTTTTATAATTTTTTATTTTTATTTATTTTTTATTATTTAATATTTAATATTTATTTATTAGTTATTATTTATGTATTGCTTATTTATTATTCATTTATTATTTATTTATTATTTCTATTTTTTTAATTTATCATTATTTTATTATTAATGCATTATTTATTTTTTATTTATTACCTATTTATTATTTTTTATTAATAGTTTATAATTTATAATTTATAATTTATAATTTATAATTTAATAATTTATTATTTAATTATTACTTATTAATTATAAGTGATTATTTATTATTTTTTCATTTACTTTTTATTATTTATTATTTATTATTTAATATTTTTTGTTTACTATATATTCAATTATTACTTATTTATTATATATTAATTTATTATATACTATTAAATTATTATTAAATTATTGTTAAATTATTTTTTAATATTTCCTTAATATTTCTTTAATATTTCTTTAATATTTATTATATATTCTTAAATATTATATACATTTTATTATTTATTATTAATATATTCTTAATTTATTGTTTACTTATTATTTATTATTAATTTCTAATTGATGTATTTATTTTTATTTCTTTATTTTTTATTTTTTATAAATTTATTATTTATTATTTAGATATTGTTCATATATTTATTATTAATTTTTTTAATTTATTATTATTTTTCTATTAATTTATTGTTTATTTATTACTTATTTAGTATCTATTATTTATTTACGATATATTAATTTATTATTTATTCATTATTTACTCATTACTTATTTATTATTTATTTATTTATTAACCATTTGTTTGTTATTTATTAATTTTCAATTATCAATTATCAATTATCAATTATTAATTATTAATTATTAATTATAAACTGTTAACTATTAATTATTATTTATTAGTTATTATTTATTACTTATTAATTATTAATTATTAATTATTAATTATTTAGTTCGTATTTATTCATTATTTATTTTTTATTTTTTTGTTTATATTCCTTATTTTTATTCTTTAATGTTATTATTTGTTTTTATCTATATATATATAAGTATTTTAAATTCTATTTACTCACCACATGAAGAGCATGTTGGATCGGTAAAGCCTTTGCAAAATAACCAAGAGGTAAAAGCTTCAAATCACACCAAACACATATATATGCTTAATTTCTGCATGAATTGTTTAGCGGTGGTTTAAACTATCGCTAAACGCTTACATTGGTGTAGTAAATCTTGGGATGGGATGGTGACTACATTAAGTAATTCTAGCAGAAAAACCAACTTAATCTTTGAAGAGGTATATAACTTGATTATAAATATGGAGGTTTAGAGAAGGGATATTCATTCACCTTTCAATTGTTAGTGTTTGAACTTGGGGAGATTGTTACTTTTTGAACTTTGTCAAATTGTTAGTTTATCAGTCATTTGTCTGTGCTTTGTTAATTATTTAACCTCATATTTAATTTATTTATAATCACTGATCTTTAAATGTTTCATATTTATAATGTTTTTGTTTTAATTCTATGAATCTTAAGCTTTTCATTTTTTTGGTTAATTATTTTATCTTTACATAAGTATAATTTAGCCTTACATAGAATGTTGGAAATTAATTTTACCTTTACATAACTTTAAATAACTTTAATTGTCCTGTATGTTGATTCTATCTTACACTTATGAATGGTATAGTTTTAATAAGTTTTTTCTTTACATGAGTTTTTAAAACCTTTAAATGATTTTCTTTTTAAATTCCTGAAATATATAGAATTTATGACTTACCTTTACATGAACTATTGGGAAATGAACATCAATCACCTGAGATTATGATATAACCACTATAAATTCAACACGTTGAAAAATCGTTAGTTCTCATGTAGTAGCACAATGGAAAACTGAACCTCCAGAAGTTCTCTTCCCTCAACTAAGAATTTCAGAATTATGAAGTCAAGGAACTATAATCACCACACAGTGTTTCCCCACAAGTACCATAGAATAAAACTCACAAACATTCAATGAAATGGAAATTATGGAAACAAAAATGCATTGAGAAAAGATGAACATAAGAGATTAATGTGCTTTGGAAAAGTAGTCATGCATGCATGGACTAAACATTTTGGACTTCTCTTCATTCACCAGAATTAAAAGATTAAATTCAATTGGAAAAAAATCAATATGTTTTCATTATATAGAATTAACATTGGGTAAAACTCTGATATAATGTACATAATCAATATTCACTATACATCCCATTGGTTTACTATGCATGTACTAGATCTCTCATTGTCTCGCCGACCCCCAATCCATTTTATAGGGATCCCAACTAGTCATCTAGGTCACACTACCTTCCCGAATTCACAATGATACTCCATATATAATTTCCCTATTGATTTTAAGTAACCTCGTTGACCTTGATCGTTTGCATCAATAAACATATAAAGTCATCCTTCGAGAGAGTTCATCAAACATCACAGACCTCCCTTAATATCATCAATAGAAACGAACTTCTAATGACCCTACTATGTCATAGAGATTAATTTTCACTACCTTTACACCAATCCAAGAAAACTTTTGATGACCAAAATTTGGGTTACCTAAAACCAATAAATTAAATTTTAATGGATGAAATTTTTGTGATTTGAAACAAGGCTTCACATCCCAACAATCTCCCACTTGAAGACTTGTTCCATGAAAAATTATGACCACTCTCTAACAAAACATATTTCCTCTCTCTTTATAGTAGTAGTTTTTTTCCATCCTCCATCCATTCACCTAATATCTACCAAGTCTCAATGTTTTCTTATACATTCTTAAGTTAATTATTTGGTGATCATGTTCACCAATTTATGGGTACCAACTATCTTTGGTATATCTAGAACTTTTTCCTCTAAGATGTTTTTGATGAAGTGGTACTACAGGTAGATATGATTTGTCCTTATATGGAAAACCATATTTTAATCCAAGTGAATCACAATTTGGCTATCGTAGAAAAGAATCACCCTTTCCTAACTTCTTCCTAATTCCTTTATCAATTTCTTTAACAAAACCACCTCCTTCTCCACTTTTTTTGTTGCTACATACTCAAATTTCATTGTACTTAATGTAATGATCTTTTGTAATTGTAACATCTAATTAACTATCATTCATCCATATATAAACCGAAATATGGTTATGAACTTTTGCATATCTGAATCTTTGATAAATTCTAAGTCAGTAAAACCCTATAATGGATCTTCCTCCCAAAAAAAGAGCCTCTTTTTCTATTTGTTTCAAATACCAAAGGATCATCTTAATAGATTCCATGTGTTACTTACCTCGATTAAACATAAATCGACTTGAAAACCCCACTATGAATGAAATATTCATCCATGTCCAAATCATGGAATACATTAAGTTTCAAACATCCATGAAGTATGGAACTCCCTCAATGTATAGGTGTTCTTCTTACATTATTGGTGCCTATGATTTGGATAATTTGAAGTGACCATTAAGAGGAGTAGATACTAGATTACATGTAATCATCCCAAACCTTTTGATGATCTTTTGTATGTAATCTTTCTAATATATCACTAAAGTGTCAGTTTTCGAATCTCTCTCGATCCTCATCCCAAAATATTCTTTTCTTTCCTAATATCATTCATTTGAAAACTTCTAGAGAACATATTTTTCAATTTCGATATCTTATTACCATCTATTCCAACTAGCATCATGTCATCAACATAAAAAAGTGAAATTATGAAAGTCCCATCATCTAATTGATTTTGGAAAAAATATTATCAATATTTTATTCACCGAATCCTTTTTCCAATATAAATGAGCTGAATTTATGATTTCATTATCACTTTTCTTGTTTTAATCCATCCATTGTTTTCTTAAATTTAAACACCAAATTTCGGTTCTCAACTTCCATGAATCCTATGGGATTGTTTATGTAAATTTCTTCTTCCAAATCACCATAATGGAAATTTGTATCTATGTTCATCTTCTATGAGTATATATATTTTTATTCCACAATACTTAGCATAATATGGATGATATAATATTTAACTACCAATGAGAAAAATTATGAGAAATAAACTCTATCATTTTATTAAAAACCTTTCACTTCTAGTTTTGGTTTGTAACACTTCTTTCCATCACCTTCTTATTTCACCTAATAAATCCATTTATTTTTCTAGTGATCTCTTCCCTTCTAAAATTTCTTTTAGACTTAAATGAATTCATCTCTACATTCATATACAACTAACACTATTTAGAGTCACTGAGAAATTCCACTTATTGTAGATATTTGGGTTCTCTATCGTCAATTAAAAGTAGAAAATTCATTTCAACCCCAAACCTTTGAATCATTTTCCAGATTCTAGTTTATATCCCCTATTAAATCAGCTACTCTAAACTACTCAACTTAGTTCTATATACTAGGGTATGATCATTTGATACTCTCAAAACCGGAGCTAGGTCTTTTAGTTCTCCCACTCAAGATTTATCCACTTTATAAATTTCTAGATTATCTATTACTAGAATTATTTCTGGATGTATAGTTCTTTAAGAACTCATGTCATATTTTTATATAGGTTCAAAACTTCTTATAACCTTATTAAAACCCTAATCTAATCAACATGTAGTTGATAATTGATTTTTCCTCAACTTCTTTCTTCATCAAGTTTTGGTCTTTCCAGAGAATATACTCATTAAATAGATCATATATAATCCTGATCACTTATTGATTCTCATTTACCGATAACAAATATCCAAAATATTTCATCCTTATATCTAAAGAAAAGATATATTTTGGATTATGCTTCAAGTTTATCTCCATCCTTACCATTTACTTGTTTGTATTCTAAAATACTAAAGATATTAATATGAAGAACTTATAATTTTTTATATGAAATAATTTCTCTATAATTTTTTACTTAAGTTCTAACATTGGGATTCTATTGATGAGATATTCCACTGTGTTTAGTGACTCCACCAAAATCACATTAGGAATTTCTAAGTGAAACCTCATACAATGATCTCTCTTTTTCAAATTAATGTTCATTATTTCAGCCACTCTATTTTACTATAGAGCTATGAGAACCACATTCTCATTCCTTATTCACTTTTTCATGAAAACAATTTAGAAATTATATCTGATGTACTCACCACAATTGTCTTTATGGATGCAATTAAAATATGGACCACATTCCCTTTCTACCATGACTTTATATTAAATAAACATATTAAATTCATCAAACAAATGCTTAAAAAATTAAATTCATAATTTTATATTGGCATCATAAATGAATGTAACTAATTAAAGTAAACCTCCATGAGACTGAATAGGGGTGGGTCCCCAAACATCATAATGTAAAAGTTCTAATTTTCAAACTCTAGGCTTCTGACCATCTAATTTAAAGGATACTCTCATTTATTTCCCCAACAAACAACTTTCACACACTATTATTTTTGGGTGATAGTGTTTTAATATACCTTTTTCCTATAAAACATTCTTATTTTTTCACTAAGGTAACTAAACAGAAAATACCAAAAATTTTGATTTGGGGAAGATACACGTATAGAAACTATAACCCAATCTAAATTTCTAGTAAAGTAATGAGTACTTTATTTTAATACTTTTAAAACTATCATAGATCCTTTGGTAACATTTCATACCCCATTTACAAAAATAATCTCATAGAATATTTCATTCAGTATCCCAATAGATATATAACTATTATATAACTATAGATGTGAAAAAATTTCATTACTTTCAAGAATCCCCCTTTCTTAATCTAGATTTTGACCCCTCCTTTTCCAACAACATTCAAGGATTTATCATGCGTTATATAAACTTTTCAAAATTTACTATATATATAATTTATTATGAATCTTTGACCATTAGTTGAATGAAAATATGCTCTAGATTTAATCACTTAAACTTCAACTAGAGTATTCACACTCAGAAAGTAATTCTTAATCCCTTCCATCAAACTAATGGAAATTGAACTATTTGGGGTTAACATTTTTTTGGTGTCCTCCTTGGTGTTTTTAAAATTCTTCTTAATATTCCCGTACTTACCAAAAATCCTACATATAAGATCTGGTCCAGCTGGATTTCTTCGACTCCTTTTTCAGGACTTATTATTAGAATTCTTCTTTTGATTGACATTATTTTATTGAGGTGATCTTCCTCTTACATAAATATTAATTACACTATTGTTAGGTCCTCAAACTTGACTATGTATAAGATCCTTATTCAAGATCAAATTTTGGATATTATTAAGCACCAAAACCATTTTTACACTAGATTTAATAACCAAAATAACCATAGCAACCTAACTTTATGAAAGTGATGATAGAAAGAGTAGTTCCCATACATCATCAAAAAATGTTACCTTCACTGATTTGATCTTCCCATGAAATGTATTAATGTTATTGACATCATTTTCCATTGGTATTCCTTCCAAAAACCTTAAGTTGAACAACCCCTACAATATTAAAACATTATTAAGGGTTGTTATATTTTCATACATATTCATCAAAGTCTTCATAATGCCCATGGTATTTTAATTCTAATATATGTTCAAAGGAAAATTTATTATCAAATACATTATTACCAATGCAAATGATTTTCTATCTTGATTTTCATGTTACACCTCCTCCATTTTTTATGTCTTAACACCTTTTAATAGTATATCCATATATTTCTAGATAAGATAATCATCTATCAGCATCCTTCAAAATCTAAAATCCATTGTATCAAATTTGTCGATCTAGATCTACCCTTCATCTGATACCATACTCATGATATACTGGTGTGATGATTGATTAATTAACCTTCACTTTGATTCCACTTGTTAGGAATATAACACCATTTTCCTAAGCTTCTAATATCACCATAAGAATTTAAATGTTTTAAACCACCATAATTTTATATGAAGTAGCACAGTGGAAAACCAAATCTTCGAAAGTTGGAAGTCAAGGAACCCTACTCAATCAACAAATTTGAGCTCTCACACACCTTAATAGAAAATTAATATACATTCAAAGCATAAAAAATAAAGAAATGAAAATAAATTGAGAAATAAAAGAATACAGAAGATTGATGTGCTTCAAATAATTTGTCCTACATGAATTAGAGAAACACTATGGCCTTCTTTTGTTTCATTGGAATTATAGTGATTACATTCAATTGAAAAAAAAAATTAATTATAGGGGATTAAATATCTATAAAACTCTGATGTACTATACATATATAGGATGCATTGTATATTCCATTTGTATAATTTTCATATACTAGAACTCTCATTATTCCGTTGGTACCCACTCACTTCTAGAGGAAACATAGATCATCTTCCATATCACAATTCCTCCCTACATTCATGGAGAACTGCCATATGGAGTGTCACTGTTGATTTCTAGTAACTTCGTTGACCTTGACCACTTGAATTGATGAACTTGTAGAGTCTTCATTCAAGAGACTTCCTTGTACATATTTCATCGAACATTCTATAATTTCCTTAATATCATAATTAGAAATGAACTTCAAATGATCATGCTATCACTGGATAGATGATTTTTCATTACATTCACATGGATCCAAGCAATCATCTAATGACTGAAATTTTGGTGACCTAAAACTAGTGAACTAAATAATAATATATTTACATTTAGTGATCAAAAACCAAGATTCTCATCTAAACATAGACATCTACTTAAATTTACATAGAGTCAAAAACTTATTCCGTAACTTTATAAAATATATAAGATTATCATTTTACTATTAAATAGTATGAAAAATCAATATATTTTCATTATGTGGACTGACATACCTTTATATAACTTTTATAAATATAGAATTACCTTTATATAATATACATGATTTTTACATGAAGCTATATCACCTTAATAAAGTATATAATTCTATTTATTACGTTTACATGAATTATATATGACTTTCCCTTGAGTTTTTTATTACCATTACATAGATATATAAATCACCATTAGGCATTGTATATAAAATCCTATTTATGTTTCCAAAAATTATATATTTTTATTCATACCTTTATACAACTTGTAATCTTGTGTATTACCTTTATTTAATACACTACAGGAAAAAGACCATTTCCCAGCTATTTTTTTTAGAAATAGTGTCGGTTTAAACCACCACCATATGGTTCTGCAGCAGTTTTTTGAAACTGCCGCTAAAGTGTGTGTTGGCATACAATAAGCAGTAGTTTCCTGGATTTAGCAGCATATTATGGTAACCATTGAAGTGGCTACATTTCGTGGTGGTTTTAATGGGTTTACGGGTGGTACCCCACATCAAAACCAATTTTTTTCATGGTGGTTATAACTACCGATAAAACCATTAAAACCCCCAGAAATATAATAAAGGAATATGAAAATTGTTTAGCAGCAGTTAAAACCGCTACTAAAAAAATATCAGTTTCTCTAGGGAAACCCGCCTCTAAAACCATTAAAACCACCACGATATAATAAAATAATATGAAAACTATTTTGCAGCGGTTTAAACCACTACTAAATTATTGTCTGTAGCGGTAGTTTTAACCATCGTGGATAAAAAAATACCGTAATTGTAGTGGCGGTTAAAAACACTGAAAAATATATTATATTTATTTTGTGGCGGTTAAAACCGCTTCTAAATCCATGTTTACAAAAAAAATGGAGCTAATACTGCAAGCCCATTTCCAATACCCTAAAAACCATTTCAATAGATGTAACAAATAACACATCATAACCACAACACATCACAACCACCACACATCACAACCACCCCACATCACCACCACGACACATCATAACCACTACACATCACTACCACCATGCATAAGTTATTTTCAATAAGTATTTTTATCATAATTAATAAATTTTTATGAAGGGTTTTCACACAAAAATATAATATTTCATGGGAAACCACTTTAATAGTTCCGTATATATTCTTATTATTCTTAATATATGGTGAGTTTATACAAACATACATTTAAATTTTTATAAAAACCAAAACAAAACACTATCTCAAAATAAGTCATAATTGGAAAACCAAGTTAGTGTGGACATATAAGAATAAATAATAAGAATAAGTAAAAACCACCCAAATCTACATATAAAGAAGGGGGGATGAAGGATCCCCAACCTTGACTGAATCTTCCAGGTGAAATAAACAAGAACCAAGGATAAACCACCACTGATCTCAAGTGAATCACTATTGAATCCAATGAATAATAAGACTCCATGAAAAAACACCCAAAAAACAGGAGAATTACTACCATAATGAAATCCTGAATATAATATAAAGATAATAAAAGAGTAATGGGGAATGTGAGGGCTACCATGAATTTAATTACTTCAATATAAATGATCCAATATGATCCAAGTGGATTGGAACACCAAGGGAGGTGACTGGGGAAGGGGAGGATGAGTTAGGGTCAACCAAGAATTGAGGGAAATTATAAAATTCAAAACAAAGAGGTAATAAAACTCCTATTTATAATTGAATCACACTGGACTCTAACAAAACATGGTTAATATCCAAAAACTCATGTGGTGTGTTTGGTAAAAGTGTGATCTAGAACCCTCATTTTCATTTTATCTTTTTTCCATTTTAAAATGGAATTTTGGCTCCCACAAATCTTAGAACATAGAGTGGTCTAAGCCATAGTTGTTCTTATATATTCTTCCATGTATATAATCCATTACCTAGTTCTCATTTCCCAACCATTTTACCTTCACCATGCCCATGGTTGTAATGTGGTGATCTTGGGTTTCCTATTTTGGAAAGGTGGTCCTCCGATATTCCATGCCCACCCAAGGGAATTTCAAGATTCTCATGGTGCATAGGAAAACCACTAGGACAACATGCATAACACCATTTTATCCCCAAATCATGGTTATATATCCCATTTTACACAAGAGCATGCCCAATATAAAACTACCTCCTTCATATCTATACAAGTCATTGAATAAGCTGTGGTGGCCTTCAAAAGGCTAAAACACCACCTCAAACCTCAAAATCACCACAAAAATATCCCAAAACAGCCCCAACACTTGATAATTCACAAAGGGAAGTTCATAAATGGTATATACCATTAGAATAATTGTATTTATTTTATTTTCCCTATTGTTTCTCAATTCTAAGTCAAGGTGATCATATTTTTTCCAAAATTATAAAAACTATGTGTGGATTGATTCCTATTTTCATGGGATACATAGTGATTCCTAGATCTCCTATATCAAACCCAACCAAAAAACCGATATCAAATCCCCAATTTATCTTAGTGACTGGGTTTCTTCATTCACATCAGTTTCCCATCTATAGGGTTGGCATCAAGACAAGTTCATTTCATTTTAAACATCAGTTTAAACTAAATTAAACCTCATATAATATGGTATTTTTCATATGATATTAAACTATAGACTATTTTAGTCATTATCACATGATGTTAAACTATGTGATGCATGGTCCATCTTGTTAGACTTGAAACTTCTTAGAGAAGTCTACCTAGTAAGACTTGTCTTCCTCTATATATTATCCAAATCTATATAAGGATCCTTAGCATGTGGTTCTTTATCCATAAACATATGTTATGAAAAAAATGACTCTTACCCTAGTAAAGATCCTAATATGCATAGGGGTATTATATAAAAACTATATGTGGATTAATTCATGATGTTTCAATATATGTAATGATGTTGGGATCTCATATAATATGACTTGGTGAAAATCATAATCATACTAGTTATACCCTAAAGGAGAGACCCTTCCTCATTCACATCAATTTGTTTATTTATTTCCCACATAATGGTTCTCATACATCTCATCCTTCTCCTTCTATACACGAGACAAATATTTATAGAGGACCTTTTCCAAGAACTATGAATGGATTGATTCCTGTTACAATAGGATATTTTTTTGATCGTTCATCCTTGGGTAACAAACCTAAAAAATTTAGGAAAAATTAATCATAAAACATGATTCATGAAAAAAAAAACAGTTGACATATGTGGTGCATACCACACTCAAGAAATCAAGACATAAAAGGAAACATCAGAAATCAATAAAATACATAAAAGGAGACATGAGAAATTAAGAAAATGTTAGGTCATGAAATTTTTTACCGGAAACTATGTGCCACACATGATACATATACAAAAAGACTATTACCATATTTGTCCAACATATAAACAAAACAACTAATCACGGTCTGATGATGAACAAAGCTCGTCACCCTCTCCACCTCCGCCTCTACTTCCTACTACAACCTGAAAGAACATTATATTGAAAATTAAATAATATGCTATATTTATATTTAAACTTAAAATGAAGAATATTTTAAAAAATAAATGATTTTGAATTTTTGTGATTTACCTGCTCACCACCAATTGATGCAATACCACCAGGGGAAGATCTAGTTGTCTTCTGATATAAATCAATCAACACTTTCTGCAAAGTGGATATCTGATACCCCTGGACGTGAACTGTGTTTTATAGAGAAACAATATCTCTTAGAGTATCTAGGTATATGGACTGACTACAACCAGGTGTAGATGCTGATGCAATCCCCAATGTCCTGTCAAATACCTCAGATAGTATGGGTCCCAAAACCATATCATGCACTCTAACAGGATTCTTTTTCACAAGGACTTTAGCAACTGGGTCATCTTGGGAGACTGAGTAGGACTGCGCATGATTGGCATCCAACAATTCTTTAATTTTTACCTATAAATAACATAACAGTCATATTAGAAGAAATATATATTTATATAATAACAACTTATAGTAAGTTATTATAATGAAAAATGAGTTTATACCCCAACTTCTTTGGCAGGCTCATTAAAAACATCCATTATATTTTTTGTGAACATTCAACCACACTTCTGTTTGGCATGCCTCATGCACTAAACTCTATGACTGAATTAAAAAAACATAAATCAACAATTTAATATATTAAACAAATAATATTGTCTTATAAATATTTAAACTAATTAGAAGATTACCAAAGCATATCGGCTTCTAGAAAAACTCTTTGGCCCCGTAGTGTGAGGGATGACATTCATATCCCAACATGATGCATTATTTCTTGAAAGATCATGAAATAAATGAAATGAAATTTAATAGTAATGTATTCAATGTCATATACTCTTCATATACATGTATAAATGTAAAATGAGATTATTATTGTAATATATATTTAAATACCATCTGCTTCTCATCACGATGTATGTCAAAAAAAACATCCCATTTCTCTTTGGGTACCGCATCAAGTAGCTTGTCATACATCTGTTGGGGGGTCAATGAAGTATCATTGAAATCACCTCACAATATCCATTTAAATACTTTCCATTTTTTTCCAAAAAAATTAATGTCCACTTTCCTATTATCACATCAGCAACAATAAATTGGAAGAACATCTGTACACTGAAATTCATTTTGAAAATATTAATAAAATGACATTCAATTACACCATAATGTATTAAAATTAACTTTATTTGGGAATCAAAACCTTCATTTTTTCAACTTGCAGACATATGTCTCCAATCATCATATGAAATAGGAAAGTAAATGGGCTTTATAGCCAGCTGCCCTAAAATCTAGCCAAGTAATCATATGGCGTCATTTATAAGAACCCCATATGAATCAAATGGAGCAACTATCTTCTCTCTGCTCAGATTCTATACATATGTACTTTTTATAATTTTCTCCATAGTTGCATTTTAACCATCTTTAATGAACAAATAGTTAGTATAAAAAAGTGCAATAAATTATTTTATATTAAAATTTGTATCGATAAAAGTCACCCTCTAATATCCTTGTGATGAACTAGAAGTGGAAAGACACTCCCCCCCCCCCTGATGAGGCTCCTGAAGTGGTAGGAGATGACTAATCTTCTTAATGGATACTCACAGAGGGTGTTAGAGGTGGTGTAGGGGGAGATGGTGTAGGGGGAAAGGTGGATAGTGTCTCATATTTTATAGGTAGGGAGACAGATGGATCGTCATCTATTGTAGTGGTCAATGAAACAGTATATCTCTTCCTCCTTGGCATTCCTGTCATTTAATCAAATAAAATTATGTTCAAAACATATATTTCAAAAAAAAATATTCAAAAAAAAATCTAATAAAGATAACAGATGCACAGTACTAACAATCAAAATATACATAACAATGATAATGAATGATTGCACAAATAAAATAAGTAGTTGATAAATGAATTCATAACTGTACATACAATCATTTTCTCCATCAATCATATCTTTTTCCTGCTCCATTACTTCATCCACTTTATTCATACTTGATAGACTAATATTTTAAATATCATGGGGGACAAATAATTCTGATTGTTGTTGTTGATGAGATTCAATGAAAGAGGTCAAATCTTCCACTTCATCCACCATATCATACAAATATATTTGTTTTACGTGAGAAAATACTCCACCCTTCATCCACAACATAATTCACTTAACATACCATTTTAGCTTCTGATGATAAGATATATCGATCATGCAGTTTATGATCACCAACATCCATCAAGTGAGAGAAGTTCACAGAAGTAAATTGCAAGGAATATCTTTTAACACCTCAGATAATATCGACCCAATTGCATTTGAATAAAATAACTGAAAAAAATCTCATGATAGTTTTATTCAATAATATTGATCATCTTTCCATAGTATCAAACTTCAAGAAATGTAAATATACCACTATTTTGTGATTTCAAACCCTCTTCTCCGTTGACTGTACCAAAGCTAAAGTCATTCACGTTGTAAGCGTTGAACTTTATAAAATGGTTTAGAGGACCTCGAGAAAGAAACTTCAAATCTTCTAATAACTCTACTCTAGGATTAGTATTCATGATCTAAAAAAATAAATATGCTTTATTATAATTAAAAAATATATGTTTCAACCTAATATTTGTATTTATTGTAATATTTATGAACTTACACGACTTGAAAACCATTCTACAAGCTCATCATTAACATATTTCATTATATCTTTCCCATTTTGTGTTTAGCCTCTCATTCGCCTCTTTATTTGTATCCTCAACTCTTCAATAAATGGATCTGCAATTTCACTATTCAGCATCACATATCTATGTGCTTGTAATAATTCCATTTATGTCAGTGTAACATTTGAGGTCCTCCCAACTGATCAGCCAATAACCGAAAATATTTTTGATTTCCCATGTATTTGAGATTGAGTCGATGTGTCGTCAACATGTCTAACTTGATTAAATATTGTCTCAATATCATCCAAGTATCTAGAACAAAAGGTAAGACACTATTCTGCCAAATAGACTTCAGCAATAGATCCTTCTGGTTGAGCATTATTTCTCATGTATGATTTCAAATGCCCAATATATCCATGAAATAAAAAAAACATAATTATGCATTTAATTAAGTGCCAAAAACTGTTTACTTAATTGAAAAACATGTAAATAATGTACCTCTAAATTGGATACATTCATCAATAATGACGGGGCCTCTTAATTTAGCTTCCTCAACCAAATGCATAATTAAATGCATCATGATAATAAAAAATGATGGAGGAAAGATCATCTCCATTGCACAAAGTGTCAATAAAAACCTCTCCTGAAGGTTTTCAATATCAATTGGATGTAGAGATTTATCACATAATGTCCTGAAAATGTGTAGAATTGGAGTATAGCAGTAGTAACATTTTCAGGTAATAATGTACGCAATACCAATGGTAGTAACTATTGTAACAAAATATGTGAATCGTGACTTTTCAATCCATGTATCTTGCGATTATTTAATTAAACACACCTCGAGATGTTACTTGAATACCCATCAAATACTTCCACATGATTTAAAATCCTAAAGAATGTATCTTTATCCCAATTTTTCATTGAACAATATTCCAGATCATAATTTTCATTCTCATCTGGCCAGAGATCACGTTTTATGTTCATTACATGTAAGTCTTTCTGATAATTAATATGATCCTTCGTCTTTACATACTCATGAAGAAATGTGAAGATAAAATTGTCATATAAATTCTTCTCAATATGAATCAAATCAATATTATACTGCAAAAAATTAAATTCTCAATACATAAGTTTGAATAATATACTTTTTTTCTTCAATTGTTGTGTTCTGATTTCACTTGACGATGCACTTAGAACCCATTTCCCTCTATCATTCAAATGATAAACCTTACAAAATTATGTTTCAACTTTTACAAGTTGTGTCAATATTTCAGAACTAGTTAACAACTTTGGAGGTGGTCTACGGTCAATGAAACTATTAAATTTTGATATGTTCAGCCGAAATCTATGAGAGCATAGAGAAATCTTTGATGGCACAAGAACCACCATTTTCAACTATGAGGTAGTCTTTTGGGCTAAAAATAAAAGTTACAAACAGGACAAGACAAACCTATGTAAGTTTTCCAACTAGATAAATTCCCAAGCCCAGGGAAGTCACTAATGGTCCACGTTAAAGAATCGTGCATTTTGAACATTTTTTTAGAAGAAGCATCAAATGTCCCAACACTGTTTCTCCATAACTCCTATAATTCTTCAATTAAAGGGTGCAAGTATACATCAATACCATTTTTAGGTATTTTCTTTCCAGGAATAATCATCAAAATGATAAAAGACATTTGTTTCATACACATCCATGGAGATATATTGTAAGGGATCAAAACAACTGTCCAAATGTTATAACTAGTACTCAAAGTCCCAAATGGGTTGAATCCATCGACAGCCAATCCCAATCAAAAATTCCTTGGATCGGATTATAAATTTGGATGTGATGAATGAAATTTCTTCCATGATTTTGAATATCATGGATGTCGCATTAACCCATCATTATTATTATCTACAGAATGGAACTTCATGTGTTCGACGATTTTCGATGACATAAATAATCTTTGAAATCGAGTATTTAAAGTAAAGTAAAGAAAACCCATTTCAGGAGTGTTACTTTTATTCTTCTTCATGGTAGTATGTTGATTCAGACTTCCAACATCACCCATTGACTTCCATATAGAATAATAAATTTTGTTGAAGTTCTGTCTACTTGAATCCTCTCGCCAATAAAGCATAAAATCATTGGGGCATGCATGCATTTTTTTTATAATTCAAACCAAACCTATTAAAAACTTTTTTCATATTATCAAAATACTCAGGGATGTTTTCTTCAGGAAATTAATCACGCAAAAATTCCAATATCATGGACATTTCCTTATTTTTAATTCAACATAGACATTTGATATGGTACAACTTCATCAAAAAAGAAAGTTTTGAATATTTCAAACATCAACTATACAAATCTTCATTTCCATCATCAACTAAATCCTGAAACGTATTTTCCTCAGTGGAGTTTTCTCTCACATTAGTCTCTACATAATCAATAAGAGGATCCACTGATATTTTACAATCTTGATCTGGTTGTCCTAAAGTCTCAAAAACATCACATTTCACATTTCTATTTGTAGCACACTCATCTGGTTGTTCTGATATGTTCTGACATTGATGGTGGTGTATTTTAGTGCCAAATGCACCATTTATAAAGTTTCACATTTCATTTCCAATTGTCTATGAAGTTGGGAGCTCTTTCTAGGGATTGACATTAGTGCTCAACATTTCTGTAATGTTTAATTCTCCATGCCAAATCCATAACAGATATTGACTAGGTAATTGCTTCAATTTTAAATGTCCATAAACATTATCTCTTTTCAACCATTTTATAAATTTACATTTAGGACATGGTCATCCTATTCTCCCTTCGACGGATCAATTATAAATTTTAAAATCTAAAAACCCCTCCAAACCCTTAACATACTAAGGTGTGTTCCTCAGTAATGCAATCCAGCTTTTATCCATGTCTATCACAATGTGCCTACACAATATTAAAAAAACACATAACTATTAATAAATAGGGAAAGAGATTCATATATACTAGTTGAAAAAATATATAAATATGTTAAATATTTGGAAAATGTCTAGTATTAGATCAAAAAAATACTCAAAGACAGTTTTTTCCAATAGCCCATGGTGGTTATCAGGTTGAAATAATCAGATAGAGGAATAGAACATATAATAAAATTGAAATATCTAAACAAAACATCATAATAAATGAGTGGAAATATCCATAAAATATTTGATATAAAATGGATATAAATTTTTATGATTAACCTCATCCTGTACAGTTGAAATCTCCATAATCCTATTGAATAGATTTTTTTCTAATAATTGCCTATGCTGAGTCTATGCACTAGAACTAGGAAGTGATATTTCCAAATTACTATAAAAAACACTATTAACACACTTCACACAAAATAAAACCGAATATAAAATAAATATTTATGTGGTTTGGATAACTCCATACATCTACGGGAGAATACTAAAAACATTTTCATTATAAAAGATACATCCAAATACAAAACTCATCACTCACATCCAATATATTATAAAGTCTCAATAAATTAATCTACAAACTTACAATATTCAGCATAATCTTACATACACACTAATTTGGATGAAACAATTTGATAAACTATTCTAGATGGAAAAATGACCACGAATAGGACTATCGATATTTAAATCCTTTATATCAACAATTTAAATTAAAAAAACCATAATTAATTATGATAAATGGTTGATATGGAGTAACAGGTAAGGATCTTAAAACAAGGTATAAAAGAGATAAAGGTACAAGTAGAGAAAAACACCTCCATGATTGAAGATCTTATGTAAGAAAAAAGTACATGTGGTATATTGATGGTGATTGAGATACCAAAATATTACTAGGATAGAGTACTACATGACCTCATTTACACCTCTCGATCACCAAAGCCTGGAGAATAGCATCAGGGTTCTAAAAATACCAGTGGGATTTGGTTTACCCAATTTTATTAATTAACTAAAATACAATAAAAATAACATGATCCAAATAGAGTGAATTCTATATGATAAATATTTACAAATCATATAACGGTCAATAGTATAAAATGATCCTTGAAACCTAAGGATAAATGAAAATATCAATCTCTTATCTCAATTTAAAAAAATAAATGGGACACGAGTCATACAAAAATCAACCGTGCCTAAAAAAACAATTCTTCCAAAGTTGTACTTGTACCTATAGGTACCCGAAAAATAAACCATGAAATTTCATGTCCGCCCTAATTGTATATGATTGGTGTGAGAATATAATACCCATTTATAAACCACCTATTTTCTAACTTATATGGAATATACTTACATATGTTCCTTATATAAATATAAACATTTATATATATTTATATAAAAATGACTTTATAAATAGTTGTCAATAAAAACATGGAAACATCAGATAATGGAAAACAACATAAAATAGAATCAATTATAAACAATAAATCCCTATAATGGGAGGGTCTATACCTAACATAATTTCTTTGATCTTAGAATTGTATATGAGACATTAGGTCAAATAATCCCTGATTCCATTCCCATCGAACTATGATCATAGCAATACTTCTCACGGTTGAGTCATGAGAAAATCCTTGTATTTTTTAAAGAGGAAGGTGTATAAAAGAATCAAAGAACTATCATCACATGAATTTTGGGATAGTTGAAAGGGGTATACAAAATTCAAGTCATTTTGATCCCATCCCATTCATCAATATCCATATAATACATACCAACACACAAGTTATACAATAGAAAAATACCCCTTCTAACATAATCATTATTTATCAAACCAATATCCATGGTCAAGGTAGCATTATTATTTATACTAATCAACATGATTGGTATAAAAAATTAAAAAAAATATCAACATATCAAAGTAATAGTCATGCTTAAGAAATAATTCCATTATAATGAATCTATTTCACAACAAAACAAAAGGTAAATATGCTTGAATATGATACATTAACTATAATATCAATAAAACATAATTCCATCTCCCACATGGTCACAACATAAAACATTAATAAATAATGAATATTATATTATGGAATCCAAATAGGTATAAAAATATCATGCCAAACATAAATCAGGTTATAAGGATACATTCTCTTCATGCTACTCTAAATTCCAATTATACTAGTTATAAATTATTTGATGAGGAGTAATTCATGGTTCACTAAAATATATCCAAAAAAGATCTAGCTTTATCATGATAAGTAACAAGTGTGCACTAGTAAAATACTACCTAATATCAAATATGGTATTTTTCATAACCAGTTTGATCAACTACCTCTAAAATGGTTGAGGCAGCAAGGCGCAGCGAGCCGGCAAGGTGGTGATGGTTTTTGGGGTCGTCGGGGGGGGGGGGTCTCATGGGGGCCAGGGAGTGAAGGGGGGTCATGGGGGGGAGGAATGTCAGGGATAAAAAAAAATTTGTAGTGGTGTTTTATAAAAAAACGCCGCTAAACCATTAATAAAAAATTTAGCAGTGATTTAGTAAACCGCCACTAAAAATCCACTAAAAATAGATATTAATGTTTTAGTGACATGTGTAAGACCTTTATAGTGTTTATGGTTTTTCCAATTACTTGTATGCACATAAAAATTTACCTTAACATACATATACTCTGACGTGATACCTTTACACATCATGTAGAATATTTTTGCTACCTTAACCCAGAGTGAAGACGGTCGAGTCCCATGCCATAGTTGTAACACCCGCTACGTCGTGGGAATACCATAGTTGTGTTTTAATTTACCTATGTTTTTTTCTTAGAGTTCCTAGGTTCTAGGGGTTAGAAACCAAGGTTTTTAGGGAAAAAATACCATATCGCACATCTTGTCTAAATGTGTAGCCAACTATGTGAGGATGATGCTAAGGGATGCCATATTGTTTTTCATAGTTTGAGAACAAATTTTCAAACTATACAATCATCAAGAGTAACAATGTAGCTTTTTTTTTGAGGTGATAATGACTCCCACATAGTCGGTGCACATTTTTCCTAACTTTGTGGCTAGACTAATTGGTTTTTCCAAGTCATTAAAAATTTGGGAATTCCCAATTTCCCCTTATGGTATTTTAAGTCCCTCACCTTCATTTACCATACCCAATACATTAAAATCTCTACATGGTCTTGGGAGATCATCCTCCTAGATCAATGGTGGATTCTCATTGATCTCTTGGTGTTTTGGATTGAGGTAATCCAATCCTTCTTGATTTCTCTTCTTCTTCCCTCTTATCTTGCCTTCTTATTCCATTTACATGGAAGGTGTGAACCCTAATGGTGTGTTTCATGAATCTAAGTGTTTTAATGGAGGATTTTGTTTTTTTTCTTTTTGGTTTAGTTGTGAGTACCTCTCCTCCTCAAATCAAGTGATTTCTGTCGAAGTTGAAAAGTTAAAATATGATTTTGAGGTAGGTTTATCTATTTAAAGTATTTTTTCATGGATAACCTTTGATTCTTAGTTTCCTTTGGTGTTTTTATATCAAATTTAAATTGAAATGATTTATGAATTGTACCTTATCCATTTCTAATGTGATGCTTTATTTTTTATTGGATATTTTATTCTTGAAGTAGGTTTTCCAAGGGGGTTGGTTTAATACACTCCAAGTGTTTGATAAAATGAATCAAATAGGATTGTGCTTTCAAATGAGTTTTTAAAATGGGGTTTAAATGATTTATTTCATGGTGTTGAATGCTTGAAATGTTTTTAGAATAAATGGTTTACAAATTATATATTTTAAAAAGGCTCATGTGAGGGGAATTTATTATGGATATAAATGTACTTTAATGTGTTTTTTAAAAAAGGTCTTTTCCTAGAGAAATGAATTGTATTTTAAACGGACTTGTTTTAACTTAAGGAAAGGTGTTGTTTTAAAATGGAAAAGTTGGATTACAAAAATATATTTTGAAATGTATTTTTTGTGTTAGCACATATGATTGTTTATGAGTTTGGTGTTAGGTAAAAAATTGGAGACCTTGGGTGGGTGTATAGTGACTTAAGCACTTGTACTACAGTACAAGTCAAATAATATATAGAGGATTTTTTTCATGGTAAAATGATATCATTTGAGGAGGAAGAACGAGTGAGCTTACCAATGTTTTTCAAGAGACCACGAGAGCCTATGAGGAGGAATACCAAGAGATCTTCTAAATGTTTCTTGAGAGTCTGAGAGAGATTTTGGTAGTTGGGATTGGGGAATATTGTGAATGCTTCTAGACTTGTTATACAAGTCTATCCTAGTAAAAACATTATTTTAGACTAATTCACACTAGATCCTTATGGTTAGTTCTCATAGTACACATTACTTATGCCCATATGAGTTTATTTATTCAAGATGTTAGTGCCATTTGTGATTATTCAATGTTTTTTGCTCTTGTACTATTTATTATTATGAGTTATATGATGATTTTATAACCATGTGTTTATGATAGAACCCAATTTGTTAAAAATGATGTAACCTATATTGATCCTTATGCCCATTTTCCATTACTTGATTATGTAATGATGTTTGTATTTATGCTCTTATTTATGACTTATTTGGTTTCATTGATCATACTTTTCCAGATGTATTTATTTATTATTTTAATCTATTTGAGAAATGTTTTGGAAATCATGTTTTGGTTTCCCTGATTTTGAAAGATGGATTTTTTTTGAGATAATCCAAAGGGATTTATAAAGGATTTTTTTCAAGTTAACTTGTTTCAAAATTGAACTTGGTTTTCAAAAATGATTTTTTCAAATAAGACATATTAGTTTCCATATATAAAATCCTTACCTATATTCATGTTGGTATTCTACCAAGATTTTTTCCCCACACCATACATACGAATTTGGGCATAGTAAAAATCTGTTTTATAGTACACAAGAAAATGAAAGGGAACCTAATTTCAGTATCTATTCATGATTTCTATCATCTAGTGTTGTCATATAGAGGGAGATGTGTCCTCATGGGGTTTATCTCATGAGGATCCTCTTTTGAGTTTTTTTTTAAGGACATAATGTATCAGCCCTTGTGGGGTATTTCCACTATTCTGGGATTCATTATATTATGTCTATGGATATCATGTTTATGTCTTATTTATAGCATGTTATTTTTTTCTAGGTGATTATGTTTATGATATATATTTTTATTCTTTGTTTCATATTACACTATATTTATTTATTTGATTTGAATATGATGGTATATTGGTGTGGTTTTTCAAGTTCATGGATGGGTTATTCTTGTTTACTAATGGAGAAACAATTCCCATAAGATATATTCTGATGCCCTAGTGCATTTCATCATCCCATGGTGATCAAGAATGCACCTTAGGCCTTTTGGTGGTGAGCTCAAGCTGAACTGGTCCGATTCACTAAAAAATGGTATCAGATCACACTATCTCGTTATTTTGGGTGTTTGGGTAGTATGGAGGTTGTGATCCTCATTGGTACTTGGGAAGAGTGTGTGGAAAAGTCCCTAGATAACTCTTCTTCACATTGAAGATCGAATTTCTATGGGAGTGTCAAGATTGAGTATAACAGCCCATAATTTTCATACATAGATATTACATCTAAATATAATAATATCCATTACATAATATTAAAAAAAACATGCCAGATCTATATAGGTTTAGTTTATTCTGAAACTATGAAACATAATCGACTGATTCAAAAAGCATCTACATCATATCCCATTTGTTCCTTCATAAATAGAACCCTTATTGTTACATCTTACTTAATAAAATTCTTCATATCTAAAGGAATGGAAACATAAGAAAGGGTGAGCTCAAATTCCCATTAAGTGTATTCATGGGAGATAACATAAGAATAAGGGAATAGTAACATGAAACTAAATTTTTAAAATTATATCCTATATATCAAAGATCATGATATCATGTCATGGAATAAATCAAAAAAATTCATTAAGAATCAAAGAACATATTCTATGATATTATAAAATAAAAAAATGAATTGTGGCATACACACAAGTATAGAAAATAATTTTCATATTATTCAAGGCTCATTTCCTAGACCATCATAGTGGAAAAGGTCTCTTACTGAATCGTCTTCACTCATTATTCTAGTCACATATTACAAAATTGAGTTTAATCGCATTCTAGTCTTGTATTACTAAATTGTGTTCAATTCTAATTTCATTCCTATATATCTCATGAGATATAAATATTTACCCAATTCATTGGAGGGAGATATAGTTCCCACCCATCATATAATTAAAACCATACTTATTTGTTCTACAAGAACATAATTCCTTCATCAAATCAGAACCCATGAAAATAAATGGGTTTCATAAAAATCATTCAATCATAACATAACTGATCATACCATGATTCATTGTGTCATTTTCACCCTTACACCATTGTATTAAACTGGATTTTTATTTTAAATTCCAAATATAATAAAAAAATTCACTTCATTTTTAATTCAGTTATTTTATGTTTATCACTGTTAAAAAGGTAAATGTTACTTTTTTGATAATATCATTGAAGGTGGATGTGATTTGGAGGACCCATTATGAAGTCCAAGAAATATGGGTCAAACTGCTTTGGATCCAAGCACATCAGTGGATTAATCTACACACTTCTTCTAGAAAATGCATCCAAATGGGATGAACATTTGTGTGACGGTCCAAAATTTAATAGGCTCTATTTAATCTCAAGGAACCCAATCCGAATTCAGATTTTAAGGGGACCATCCTAACTGATCTTTCCAAGAAACCGAATATGCACAAAGTCAAAAGTGGCATTCTGTAATATATCAATATATTGAGATGTGATTGTCCAAATGATTCCAAAATTTCTATGGTAATATTCAATATGTGGGGATACAATGTTCCAACTTTTTCAAAAGGTAGATTCGACTGTCTAGTAGCCCAAAACCAACCTCCAATTGGTTTATCAAAATCTGGGTCCCCAAACCCACTTCCCATTTTGGCTATAAAAAGGAATCTTGGGCACCCCATTTGGAAGTTCAAAATAGAAGTGAAAATATTCAATTTTAAAGTCCTAGAGGAGTCTCCTCCTCATCCTTGAAGATCTGGAGGCCCCTATCCTCATAGGGTGGTCATGAATGAAGAAGGAGTGCCACCCGAGCTTCCTCCTCCTCTCGATGTCATGTTAAACGGTGGGCGTTCGTTGTGAGGGAGATACGCACATGAAAAGGGAGTTCCGATTATTATTTTAGAAACTAGTTTGGAGTAATTGAGGTGTTAATTTTTTTTTCATGTATCTTAAATAATTCCATATTTGATTTCTTTTTTTTTTTGATTCATGTGATTGAGATACTCTTAATTTCTAACCAATCGGTGTGAGATTTTGAGTGTGTGACTTGTGTTGTTCCGATTGGAAAACACAAGAATCCTTTTCTTACCTACTTACTTGAGATTTAAATATTCTTTGAAAGCTCTTAATCCATGCATAATTTCTGGACCTTGACAATATGATTGTTATTTCAAGGTTTGGTTCTTCAAGCAATAAAATAAATTATTAGGAATTAATCGAGATTCCAATTAATTTCAACCAAATAATTACTCAAAACCTAATTTAATCTCCAAGAATGATGAACTTGAAAGTGTGTAGTGAACTCACAATGAAACCTTTTTTCTCATATTTTTCAAAATCTGTTTGTTTTCTCAACTTTTAAACTTTCAATTATGTAATTTCATCCTAAATCTATTTTCAAAACCACCCCCTATTTTAGTACTTCTTAGTAAAAACACACACTCTAAACCCACCAAGGATTCTTGAGAGGTGAAATAGGGTATTAACTAGAATATAAATCAACTTTATAAATATAATCAATTTGATGTGTCATGACAATGCGGTCAAATTTTGGTGTCGTTACCCGGGAGCGCTTTCATTTTTAGTGCATGTTTTTGATAAGTTTATTGTAAATTTTGTGAATATTTATCTATTTTATATTATACCTCTACCTATATTTTTTTATTATTTTCTATTTTTTGTGTAGCTATGGTGCGTGAAACATTCTAATCCATGAGATTTACCACCTTTTGAACCCAACTCGGAGAGGATCCTACATCAGCGACACCGATACCTAGAAGAGAACCCTTCGAAGGAGGACACAAAAAATATCGACACTCTTCTTGATACTTACTATTATTCTTTCGGAACCAACATCAAAATTGAAATAAACTTGAATAACTTGGCTGAAAATAACCAGACATTAAAATAACTAACCTTTCCTAATGTTGATATCCATCCCACTTACATTCAAATACAAGGTGAGGCACCCAATTTTGAACTAAAATACTGTCTAATTCATTTATTACTAAGATTCCATGGACTTCCTGGAGAAGATCCTCAAAAACACTTAAAATAATTTCATACTATGTTTTCTACATTAAAACCTGAAAATGTGGATGAACAAAAATTAAAGCTCAAATCATTCCCATTTTCATTAGAAGTCACTGAAAAAGAGAGGCTTTACTATGTTAATTCACCAACTAGTGGTTGAGCGGACATGAAATTCCTTTTTCATGAAAAATATTTCCCAGCCTCTTGAACTACAAAAATAAGGAAATAAATTTGTGGGATAATAAAATCTCAAGGGGAAACACTTCATGAATATTATAGAAGATTTAAAATATTATGTTCAAGTTGTCCACACCACCAAATAAGTGATCAAATTCTAATACAGTATTTTTATGGAAGTTTAATTCCAATTGATCATAAGATGATTGATGTAGCTTCAGGTGGTGCACTAGTAGATAAGAACCCAATTACATCAAGAACCTTGATTGAGAACATGAAAAAAACACTAAAAAATTTGGTACAAGGTCCAGTGTACCCATTCTACGTGTCCATGAGGTGCAAAGTACCGAATTCGAGAAGAAAGTGGACACAATGTTCTAAGAGGTAAGCACCCTTCTTCAAAAACATCCTCTTTCCCAAGGGAAATCTCAATCTCCTCCTCCCATACATTGTGGAATATGCTCTTATAATACACATTATTCTTACCAATTCCCTCAATTGAGAGAATCTTCTGAGATTTGTGAGGAAATCTTTCTAGGTAGCCCCTATAACCAACCCATTAGTCAAGAACCATATTATCCACCCAATCCTGGGTGGAAAGACAACCAATCCTATAGGTAAGGGGGTATTCAAACCAACCTCAACAACAATGGAACCAACCGGGGTAGAGTAGTCAATAACCACCACCCATAAATCCACAACAACAACAAAGGTCTTTCCAACAAACCCCTCCAAAATGCTAGCATAGCTTATAAGACATGATGAAAAAAATGGTTCCAACAATATACAAATCCAAAAAACCACCCAAGCTTCCATACATGACTTAAAACCCCAATTAGGCCAACTTTCCAACTCAGTGGGGGAAATCTAGATCCATGGGTTGGGTAAACTACCTTCTCAATGAGTAGTTAACCCTAGAGATAAAATAAATTTCAGTACTATCACCCTTCAAAATGGAACAAAACTAAAAATCCAAATGACCCCACCACTAGATTCATCCCCTCCTAAGGAAACCACCATCCCAACTACTGGAAATGCTCTAAATGAGGTCGAACCTTGTCCTCAGAGAATCCCCTCCAAAGGATAGATTTTTTCTATTGATGATTCACCTAGCCCAGAAATCCCTCTTCCATTTATACAACGGGCCGCCCAACCTATAAAACAAAAGGAAACTGAACTCGATAAGGAAATTTTTGAGACTTTTAAAAAAGTGCAGGTAATCATTCCCTTGATTGATGTTGTAAAACAAATTACATGGTATTCCAAGTTTCTAAAGGATATATGTACACACTGAAGGTGACTTTGAGGTGATGAGAAGATGATCTTGGGGAGGAATGTTTCAACATTGATAGATCCATCACTTCCAACCAAGTGCAATGATCTCGGAACATTCTCAATTTTGTGCACCATAGGGGAGTATTCTTTTTCTAATGTTATACTTGATTTAGGTGCTTCTGTAAATGTGATTCCTCACTCTATTTACTCCACATTGCATGTTGGGGAACTAAAGCCCACTGGAATTATTGTTCAACTGGATAACTAGAGTACCGCACACCCCTCTGGTGTGTTAGAGGATGTTCTTGTGAGGGTCCAAAATTTATTTTTTCATGCCAACTTTTATGTGCTTAAAATGGAGGATGATTTGATGAATGGACATGCACTGATTATATTGGAGAGACCCTTCATGAAATCCACCAAACCCATAATTAATGTCCACAATGGTACATTATCTATGGAGTTTGGTGGTGACATTTTCCACTTCAATATCCTTGATGCCATGAATCACCCCTCAAAAGAACATTACTCTCTATCTGTTAATTCTATAGATGTACTCGCTTCCCTTGAAAAACATCATAACATTCCTCTAATTCCATTTTTTAGTTTTCTTCATTGATAGAAATTATAGGAAATTATTCATTCATTAATTGATGTAGTGGTCTAGAAAAGTGTCATGCATGTTTATTGATTTATGATTTCTTGAACACTGAGGATCCAATGACCATCGATGATTATGCTAAGCTTGTAAAATCTTATTCCTCATTTGAGGATGATACTATTGAGTAGTTATATGAGATTAGTGACCTCTCACTTTCACACACACTCTCATCAATCCAAAATCCACCTGAATTAGAACTTAAAAAAATTCCTCAAGATTTAAAATATCCATATCTTGATAATGGAATCATGTCGCCCGTCATCATTTCTAATTCACTCCCTCCTGAGTAGGAATTGTGATTTCTTGAACTTATTAGGGATTATAAACAAGATTTGGGATGGACACTTTCTAGCATTCCTGGTATTATCCAATAAATATGTACACATCATATTTTATTAAATGATAAGGCTAAACCAGTGAGGCAAGCACAACGTCGACTGAACCCAAACCACCTAGAAGTTGTGAAAAAGGAGGTAACTAAATTATTGGTTGTTGGAATCATTTACCCAAATCTCTGATATCGAAAGGGTTAATACCATTCAATTAGTTCCTAAAAAATTGTCCTTACAATAATCAAAAATGAAAATGATGAATTGGTTCCAACTTGTGTGCAGAATAGTGAGTGTCTCTGCATAGACTATCATCGATTAAACCAACACACTATGAAAGACCATTTCCCTTTGTCATTCATTGATCAAAATCTAGAGAGGCTAGTAGGTATGTCCCACTACTGTTTCCAGGATGGGTATTCTGGATACTTTCATATCCATATTTCCCCCAAGGACCAGGAAAAGACAACATTCAACTGCCCATTTGGCACATTTTCATATAGGAGGATGTTATTTGGTGTGTGCAATGCTCTGGGTACTTTCCAACAATGCATGGTTAGTATTTTTTCCATATTACCTAGATAATTGTATGGAAGTATTGATGGATGATTTCACTATTTATGGCTCTTCTTTTGATGAATGTTTGAGTAGTCTTGATTCAGTCCTACATCATTTTATTGAAAAGAATCTCATATTAAATTATGGGAAAGGTCATTTCATGGTGTGAGAAGGTATAGTTATGTGACAATTCATTTCTGGGGATGGAATCCAAGTAGATAAATCAAAATTGTATGTCATTTATTCCCTACCATTCTCAAAAAATGTACGGGATGTGCGGTCTTTACTAGGTTATACTGGATTTTACCATCGTTTCATTCATGACTTTAGTAAAATTGCACTTACCCTCTCTTGATTCCACCAAAAAGAAAAAGAATTTCTTTTTGATAATGAATGAGAGGAAGCTTTTAATAAGTTAAAATGGATTCTCACATCACCCCAGGTAATCCAACCACCGTGGTGGGATTTACCATTTGAGCTTGTGTGTGACGCATCTAACTATGCAGTTGGGGAAATCTTATCACAAAGGGTTGATCAAGCTCCACATGTCATTGCCTATGCCTCATGTACACTGGACCCTACACAAGAGAACAACACCAAAACTAAAAAATAATTTCTTTCCATTGGGTTTGACTTGGATAAATTTAGATCATATATTTTAGGCTCTAAAGATATTGTGTTCTTAGACCATGCATCCCTTCGATATATCCTTAAGAAATTGGAAGCCAAACCACGTCTCATTCGCTGGATGCTCCTCCTTTAAGAATTCAATTTAGAAATTAGAGATAAAAAAAGAGCAGAGAATTTGGTGGCTGACCATATCAGTAGGATTCACCCATCCTTGGATATTGAATCATCCCCCTGTATTCACATAAATGACATGTTTCCTGTTGATCAATTGTACCGAGTGAAAAAATTTATTCCTTGGTATGCTAAAATTGTAAATTATTTGGTAGCATCTTGCATTCCTACTGATTTAAACAAAAACCAGGACAACCGTCTAAAACATTAGTCATGTTGGTGAATTTGGGATGACCCCTACCTTTGGTGAACCTGTATTGATCAAGTCCTCAGGCGTTGTGTTCCTGATAGAGAGTTTCAGTTTTTCCTTAGGTTTTGCCACACTCTTGCTTGTGGGGTCCACTATGGTCCCCAACAGACTGATCACACAGTCCTTGATTCTGGTCTCTTTTGGCCCACATTGTTTCTGGATTATCATGACTTCTATAAATCTTTTCCTCGCTGTCAAAGAATGAGGAATGTATCTAAATGAAATTAGATGCCACAAAAAATCTTTCTCTTCCATGAAATTTTCTATGTTGGGGGCATTGACTTTATAGGACCATTCCCTAATTCATTTGGTAACCATTACATTCTATTGGTAGTGGATTATGTCTCAAAATGGGTAGAGGCACGACCTATAAGGAATGGTGATTATATGTCAGTTGTAAAATTTTTGAGAACCCAAATCTTCTATAGGTTTGGCTTACCTAGGTTCATCATCAGTGACTAGGGTTCTCATTTCTGCAATAAAATAATGAAATCCCTTTTGCCTCAGTATGGGTTCGGGCATAGAGTGTCTACTGCATATCACCCACAGACCAATAGTCAAGTTGAGGTGTCAAATAGGGAGGTAAAACAGATTCTTGAAAAAACGGTTCAACCCAATAGAAAATATTGGAATCTTAGACTCTATGATTCATTATGGGCTAAACGTACTACTTTCAAAACCCCCATTAGAATGTCACCATATTGGATAGTGTTTGGAAAGCTTTTTCACCTCCCTATTGAGATTGAGCATCAATCCTACTGATCCATAAAACAATGAAATTATAATCTTTCTGGTGTGGTTTCCCAAAGGAAGTTGCAGATTTAAGAGATAGAGGAAATGAGAATAGATGTATATGAGAACTCTAGGATTTATAAGAAGCGAACCAAGGATTCCCATGACCATCTCATCCTTCATCGTCAATTCCACATTGGGAAGAAGGTCCTCCTCTACAATGAAATGCTGAAGTTTCATCCAGGTAAGCTTTGTTCCCATTGGTTTGGACTATACACCATTACTAACGTCTCTCCATTTGGTGTTGTCTAGGTTAAAAATGAAGAAACCAAGAAAACATTCACTATCTATGGGAAGTGGCTAAAGCACTTCTATGAATCCATTTTGGAGTCCACGATGGATGAACTCCATGTTCAAGAAGCAATATATGAATGACACTCACCAGGTTTTATCCTTCCTTCCCACCTTCTCTTCTATTATAGTAAAGACAGTACACACTTTAGGTGTGGGGGGATGGGTACATTCTTGGGATAGTTAGGATTTTTCATCTCCTTTCTTATTTATTCTTTTTTTGAATTCTTTATGGTATTTTCACTTTTCCTCATATTATTTAGTTTATTAGGATTTTCATCATTTTTTTCATTCTTTTCTTTTACGCGTTCTTTAAGGTATTATTACTCCCCCCCTTCTGGTCAAAAAATCCTGGAACTTAATAAAATTTCATGTTGAAATTTGTTATTCCATGTTGATTTAACATTTTTTGAAAACCTAACACTATTGTGGAATGAATGTTTGTATGAATTTAACATCAGGAAGTGATTTTTAGTGAATTTGTTTTTTGTAAATGATATAAACAGTTATATCTCTGTGAAACCTCTGAGATGATTGATTCCACTTATGTGAGTAGTTTTTGGGAAAACTGTGTCACAAGTATCTCCACACATTTTTTCACCAAACCACAAAGTGTGAATATTTCTTACATAATATAAGGTAAATATAAGTTAGGTTAATATTTTTCATCTTAAAGTGATATAGTTGTACATTTTTTCTTTATCTCATCTGTTTCATTACTGTACCATATTGACCTATGCGTGTGCACCTGATATCTGACTGTTGTACACCCTCAAAAAATAAAAAAACATATCAAAATCAAAACAAAATTGGGTTGTGTCTTGGGAAGGTCAAAAAACACTCCTCATCAACCTTTTATCTTGTTATAACTATTACAATTAGTGTCATGATGAGATCAAACAAGGTTTGAGAGATGAATGTGAGATTTGTTCCGAATAAAACTTCTGAAAAAAATGAGAGGAGTGATGAAATGTGCAACAAATGAGGATATCTATGTCAAGAGATTATGGTTTGACTTTTGGGAATTCTTAAGTGAGTGGGTCTCGAAATATGATTGCAAAGGATGTAGGCCAGGTTCAGTGGACAAAATATTTTAAGCTGAAAAATGTTAAAATAACTTATATTTATTGGATAGAAAGTGGAAAGAATAGCATGGAATGGTTTTCACACACACACATGGAGAGTTAGTGGTATGGTTGATTTTTAAATTCCTTTTTCAATTTGGTATCATGAATATATTTTAATTTCACTGTGATATGATTTATGAGACATCTTTTTCCATTTTCACTAAGAAAAACTCTTTGGTGTGGTTTGTGCATTGATCATGTTAATTTAATGAATTAAATTTTCGTTAGATGTTAAATCTTCATGATGTTGGTAATATATACATGCATAATTTCTGAAAATGTAACTTTTCCCAGAAGTGAAAATGTTTAGGTGTGGGGGTTTGATCATACCAAGATTCACTATGTCATTTTCACCCTTACACCATTTTATTAAACTGAATTTGTATTGTTAATTAAAAATATAAAAACAAAATGCACTTCATTTTTTATTCAATAAATTTAAGTTTATCACTGTTAAAAATGGAAATGTTACTTGTTTGATAATATCATTGATGGTGGAGGTGATTTGGAGGTCCCATTATGAAGTCCAAGAAATATGGGCCAAATTGCACAGGATCTAAGCACACGAGTGGATTAATCTGCACACTGATACTAGACCGTGAATTAAAATGGGCTGAAATTTTGTGGGATATTCCAATGATAAACAGGATACATTTCATCTCAAGGAACCCAATACGGATGTGGATTTTAAGGGGTCCATACAAACTGATCTATCCATGCCACTAAATATGCACAAAATCAAAAGTGGTGTTATGTAATATGTCAATATCACGAGCTATAATTGTCCAAAGGATGCCAAAATTTTGGTGGTGATAGTCAAGATATAGGGATACAACCTTTTATGTTTTTCAAAAGGGATATTATACTGTCTAGTAGCCGAAAATCATCATCCAAGTGGTTTATCAAAATCTGGGTTCCCAAACCCTCTTCCCATTTTGTATATAAAAGGCACCCTGGGCACCCCATTTGGAAGTTCGAACCAAAAGTGAAACTCTTCCATTTTGAAGTCCTAGAGGAGTCTCCTCATCATCATTGAAGTTCTGGACTCCCCTATCCCCACAGGGGGGTAAATAATGAAGAAAGAGTTTCACCCGAGCTTCCTCCTCCTCTCGATGTCAAGCTAAATAGTGGGCGTTCGTTGTGAGGTTGCTACGCACATGACAAGGGAGTTCTGATTCTTATTTTAGCTACTGGATTGGAGTAATTCAGGTGTGAATACATTTCTTTCCATGTATCGTACATAAATCCATATTTTAATTCTTGTTTTGATTCATGTGATTGGGATGCTCTTAATTTCCAACCGATCGGTGTGAGATTTTGAGTGCATGACTTGTGTTATTCCAATTGAAAAACACAAGAATCCATTTCTTACCCACTTACTTGAGATTTCAATCGTCTATGGAAGCTCTTATTCCATTCATAATTTTTTTTCCTTGAAAATACGATTGTTATGTCAATGTTTGTTTCTTCAAGAAATGAAATAAAGGCCTAGGAATTATTTGGGATTCCAATTAATCTCAACCAATGAATTACTCCAAGCATAAATTAATCTCCAAGAATGTTGAACTTGAATGTGTGTAGTGAACTCACAATGAACCCTTTTGTCTCATATTTTTTAAAATCGGTTTGGTTTCTCAACTTTTAAAATTTCAATTAAGTAATTTAATCCTAAATATATTTTCAAAACCACCCTCTATTTTAGTAATTCTTAGTAAAAACTCACACTCTAAACCCACCAATGCTCCTTAAGAGACAACCTAGGGTCTTCTCTAGACTATAAATCAACATTATAAATATAATCAAATTGACTTGACCTGACAACGCGGTCAATAACCCATGGAAATAAATGGGTTTCTTAAATATCAATATATCATAAACATAAACCTACCATCAGAATAAAAGGGATATAATCCTTGAAAATTTTACCCATTAAAACATAATTAAATCCAAATAATTTTATTTTAAATTGAAAATAATCTTGAGATATCACTTGAAATTAATTCTTGAGGAAAATATCCTTTCTACATTGAAAATGTTTTTTTCTTAAAATGTCATAAAATTTTGAAATAAAATAAAATTATTTGAAAATAACCTTGTAATATTGTAAGGTAAGCTTTAAGTCATTAAGGAATCAATAAATTGTAAAAAAAATTCATGTTGTATAAGTTAAAAAAACCATTCTTCTGATACTTTTGTTGTAAATGTCAAAAAGCACCTCACTAGGAAAATGATAAAAAATTTATTTCAAACCATTTATTAAAAATTAATACATGGGAAAAAATGAAGTTAAAAAATTGTAGAATAATAGTAAGAAAAACTCAAATAAATTTTTATGAAACATAGACATTAAAGATAAATATTCCCCAATAAATACTTACGTATAGACATTCTCATATAATAATGAGATTGTGAAATTAACCTAACTTAGGTCTGATTTAATTTGTACATATATAAAACTAATATATAATGGATTAAATAATTTTATTAACTTATTACATAACTATATTTATATTTATGATATCATATATGATCATATTATCAACTGTTATTAATATTTCATTATCATTCTTCTTTCGGATGTTAACTGCTTCATTTTCTTATGCACGTTTGGACATATAAGTCCCAAATATTATGAATAAGATATAATTTAATTATTTAACAAATATATTAAGGTAAAATATATCATATTTATTCATTTTATAAATTTATATAATCATTATTTATTTGTGAATATGGAAAATTTATCACATCGCGTCGTGGAAATGGTAGGCTGTATGTACGGATGAGCGATGGTATCATTCCCTTAATAGTAAAAGTGTAAAGACATAGATGGTATATATTTTGTTAAAAAATAGATATCATTTTATAGTTATCATATATATTAATTATTTCCATCATTATACACATCCAAATAAAGTAGTGATGAAAAATAGATTACACCATGGCATGGAGACGGTAAGTCATATGTATGCTTGTGTGAAGCTTTTATTTTTCATAGGATGGATAAAATATAGAATATGGTAAATAAAAAATCATAATAACATATCAGAATATATTTAATACTATATTTATTACTTTATAATGGAATTAACTCATGAAGAGGTAGCAGAATAAGAAATAATCTTGAAAAAGTCAGTAAAGAAGATTACCTCTTCTTTGGAGAACTTCCTTTAGATCTCCTCTTAGAGACACTAGGGTTCGAATTTTGTTAAGAAATTAACCTATAAAATGAGGCTATAGAATTTTATAATAGGAATTTTTAGGGGATAGTCAAAATTTACGGTGCATGGTGATGTGAAGAAGTGAAGGAGAAGTTTCCATTTTATAATTGAGGTGAGGGGGACTTTTGGTATTTTCTAAAAATATTAATTTATAACAAAATCAATATCAAAAAAAAACACCTACAAAATTACATGTATTATAAGATAATATGATATAAGGTTGTAATCTCATAAACCAATATATTTTATACAAGTTTTATTATTATTTTTAAACCTTATCATTTTGATTAACCCTTTGTTAACCAATTTTAATTTTAACCAAGGTAACACTTTTTTCAATATTAAAATGTTGCCCATTTTTATTATTTGATGACAATAAAATAATAAATTAACTATTTACAAAATTTTGGACAATATTTTAATTTTTTTAAAGTTGTATTATGATTTTTAAATAATTTAATAAAACATTATTTTGATATTATATCATTAGTGTCAATTTAGTGATTATTCATTACTTGGACTTTTAAATATATCAAGTTAAAAAATAACTTTTAAAAAAAATTATTATATCCCTAATAGTTCAATTTCATCTATAAAATTCATAGATTACATTAATTATCTCAAATTATATTTATTTTAATATTTTTAGTAACATTTATTTCAAATTTCGATTAATAAAATAATTACAACATCAGTGTTGTGTAATAATTTAATATACTTATTTTTCACTAAAAATTAAAACTAAAATACCTTGAATAAGATAAATACTCTATATTTTTAAAATAATATTTATAGTTTAATATATATATATATAAACCTATATAAAAATGATATAGTATTTAAAACATGAATGTGACATTTATAAATATTTGTTAAATACAATATTATAAATACCATAATTTCATCTAAGTGACCCAAAAAGTAAAATGTAAATTGATATCATGAAATTATGTTTATAAAGTTAAAATTTTATAGTTATATTTGTTAATAACATAACTTTGTCTCCATGTGGACACATAAGGGACATTAAAGACAAAGAAAGTGATATTTTGTGGCATTCTTTGATTTAAATATTATATAAGTAATTTTCATAAAACATTATCCATTAAATAACTTTATTACTATAATTAGGTGTCAAGGGTCTAATTTAATTCATCCAATATAATTTTTTAATGTGTTATATTCATTTTATAGTCTTTAAAATTTCATTTTCATCCTAAATTGCTTAATTCATCCTTTACCGAGGTACCAAAACATTCCAACGTTACTATTAGTTTTGGGAAAAAAATAAAATGGACCTATTAACTAAATTTAAACCTTATAAATAAAAAAATTTAGTCCATTTTTTAAAATTTAAAAAATATAAATTTCATAATTTAATTTAATATAAAACCGGTAAAATTCCATGAAAAACATTTTTTCAAAAATATGCCCCTTTAAAACATAAAATATTTTTATAATAAATTTGTGTAAAAATAATTTTCAAAAATAAAATAGTAGGATTAATTTAAAAAAATGAATTAATTAAAATTAAAAATAATACAAAACATAATTTTACCTTGTAGAGACATTAAAATAAAATAAAGTTTTCAATAAAAATCAGTATTTTCATTATTCCTTAAAAAATTGTTTTCAGAACAATCAATTTTAAGATAATTTTGAAGTACTGAATTAAAAAATTAAATTAATTTCTTAAAATCCATTCTCTAAAAATTCTTAAAATTAATAAAAATAATAATAATTATTTTTTAAAGAAAACATATTTTTTGAAGAATAAAGAGATTTTACTAAAAATTGTATGATAATTTTCTATGAACATACCAATAAATTCATATTGGGTTATAAATTTATATTTATTTCATAAATTAGTTATTAAATTTATCATTCCAATTTAATGGCTAGGTTATAATAGTCATTTTATACTAATAATGCCTTAGGGTTTGTTTAAACTCACGGTTGTGTGTAATGTAAGCTATTAAAGAATTAAAATTAATTAAAGAAAAATATTTAATTAAATATCATGGTGTTACATTTAGTCTTGAAATTGGGTTTAGATTTAGATATTTTTTAATTTTTTTTATATTATTTTATTTATATTTGATCCTTTTTGAGTGTATCAATGATTTTGTGGGCCAGTTTGATTTTCAAAGATGAAAATAATGAACAAAACGGGTTTTCATGGTTAGCACACATGGATTGGTAAATTGTCTGGTGACTATGTGGAATGGACTTATAACCATGGAAGTGATTTTTTTTCATAGTTGGTGCTTGTTTTACTATCCCGTGTAGCGAAACAATGTATATAACAATTTCTTTATTAAAAATTTTATTTCTCCTCCCCTGCTTCCCATATTGACTCCATTTCAGTATGTAATTGGTGTATTATCCTATACAGAAGTTTTTATTAGAGTTTTATAGAAATTAATGTGGTTTATTTTTGTTTTACTTGAGATTATTTCTGGTGTTCTTTGTTTTTTCCCTTGGGTACTTTGTGAAAGTAAAAAAAATGGAATGGAAGAGGGGAATTCCATGAGGTGTTTTGTTTTTAAAAACTGTTTTGTTCTAGTTTTAGAAAAAGTGTTTGGTTTTTTTATAAAATAAAAATTGTGTTTTACTTTAAAATTTTTAACTAAGTTAAAATGTTTTAATTGAAAATATTTTATTTTAATAAGTGTAATTTTGTGAAATATTTTAATTATTAAATTGTATGTTTGGTGAATTGTTTTTAGAAAGTGTTTTTCATGAGGTAATTTATTTCAAAATGGATTTCTGAAAAAAAATTCAGAAGGGAAAATGGGTTTTATGCTAAAGTGATTTTGGATAGCCTATTTTAAGATCCATAGATTATTTTAAAGATTTAATGTTTTTAAATAAGTTATAAGTTGTTTTTAAAGGTGCGTGAGATTTATTTTTTGTGAAATGTTATATAATGTTTTTGAAAGAATAGGGTTTTACCTTGGTTTAAATGATTTTTTGACACTAATGGGACTCAATATCAGGTTGGTGGAAAAAATTTGGGTTTCCAAATGATATTTTCAAAGTTGTTCAAAAAAATTTTCAAAATATATTTTTAAATAATGTTTTGTTTGGTTCCCTTGGTTATGGGACAATTTTTATTATTTTAGGAGCATGATCATTTAGGATCCTGTCTTGTGTCGGTAGTTAAGTGCCTCCCAGGAAGGTATTTATGTAATATATGAAATTTTCTCTATAAGTTATCGGTTTATGGAGTCATCTATTTTCTGATTCTACCTTTTATGTTATTGACACTACTAATACTTAAAATTCATTCATATGATCCCTTTAAGTTTATTGGTGTGTTATTCATTGTAGGAAACAACCTCTAATTATAGGTTTCTATTTAACTGGTGGTAGTTATCTTATTGTGACTTTGAGATATTGGTTGTTTTAAAATTCCCAATTTTTAAGTTTAAATCTTGTCTGAGGGTTGTTTGGTTTTTAAATGTGTCTAAGGTGAATTTTCCTTTTTTATCTTTGGAAAATTAATTTTAGTCAAAAATTATAGTGGTAATAAAAATTATAAGTAGTAATGAGTGTTAAAAACAAATTTAAAGTTTCATGTGGAATTTTAAATTGGTTTTTACCCCGTTTGGGTGATGAAATAAAGTGATAAATGTAGTTTCCAAATTTCGAAAGGTTTTTCTTAGTGATTCAAGTGGCAATTTAAAATGTAGTGTTTTGGAAATTGTAATATTTTTTTAAAAAAAATAGTGTGATGTTTTAAAATGATTTGACCCTGGTTGGGTCATGTTGTATATTTATTGGGGTGTTTCAAGCTCATTGATAGTTTCAAATAAAAACATATTGGTTCTCAAAGTTATTCTTCCAATGGATTTGTGAAGACTTATTTGGTAGATATTTTACAAATTGATTTCAAGATCCCAATTTAAAAAAAATGGTTTGGATTGTGAATTTAACCATTAATAAGTGGTCTGGATTTCTAATTCCTTTGATAAATTCTTGTTTGAAACTAAGGATGATTTTTCTAAATGGTTTTGGTGAGTGAGAGACCCTCCTGAGTCCTAGTATCTTTCCTATAAAAATTTTGTATCCTTTATAGGATATTTTAGGGTATTGTGGTGGTTATTCCTTATTTATAACCCATTTCATTATTCTTTATGGAACCCTTTCTTGGATTAGACCTTTGGGGTTGATTTATTATTTTAGATTCAATGTGTTGTTACTCTTATGTGAGTGGTTTTTTATTCAGTTGATAATTTGTTTGTGGAAAGGATTTGAAAGGTGGTCGTGAAAATCAATTGTGGTGATTTGAAATGAGTTTTTTGGGAAATGTTTTAAAATAGAGAAAAATGATTTTTTGGTTTTTAGAGTGGTTTCTAACTAAAAATCCACTTTTGATGTTTTAAAGTGTTTTTAAAATAAGCCTAAACTCTGCCCTTCTTTTATTATAAATAGTGGGAAGGTGTTTTACAAACACGGTTGAGTCCTAGAGAAATGGTTTTCAAAGTGATTATTTTCATTTAATCCAAAAAAAGTCTTTTTAGAAAATGTAAATCTGGATTTTATATTTTTAATTCTTATGGTTTGAGTGGTTACCTTTTGTCTTGTGTAGTTACCTTTGGGTCCTTTTACTTGGTTGCATGCCTCATTATTTCAGTTTCCTTCCTTTGTAACTTTTTATGTATTCTTTCGTCATAACCATTTTAGGGTTCGTTTCTTTTTAATTTGGGTATGAGAGACATTTGGGTTGATTCCTAGGTAATTTAGGATGGATGGATCCTTCGGGATATTGTGAACTTGATAGTGGTAGCATTGTGGTATTTTTTATGAGGTGATGTTCCGAGTTGAATTCCTATTTTACCCATAGAGTATGGTGACCCAGGTCAAAACCCCATATCGTTATTGTTATATCATGATCATAAGTTATCCTATATCATTGTTTGGTTTTCTGGTTTGTTGATGGATCAACTATAAATGTTTAGAGTTTCTTGAGGTTGGTTTTCTTTTAAGAAAGTGAAAATCGCTTCATAAGTGTTCCTTAAAGATTTTTGGGTATCATTTCATGTATTTTAGGTCTTTATTCAGGGAGTTCTCTTTTGTTTCACTATTTATGAGATTTATAAATAGTGAGGAGACCCATTATTGGTCTTAATTGCCTTTTGGGTCCTATAATGGTGAGCATGGATAATTTTTTTAGAGACATCTTTTAGTTTTGTGTCTTGATAGTTTAGTATAGAAGAATCATCAATGTTTGAAATTTTATTCCTAGGGTACTCTTTTTGGTGTAAGTTCAACTCAATACATTCCATGAGGTGTGGGTTGTGACTCATTTGTTTTTATTTTATATTTAATTGGGAATTTCTAGGGGTATAAAGTGATGTGATGGAGAGGTTTTCAATTCCCATTTAGTCATGTGTATCCCTTAGTTGGGTTTTTATTTACCCATGTTTTTGTTATTAGAGTTCTAGAGAGTCGGGGTTTAAAACCCAAGGTTTTTAGGAAAATAGATCCCAGTGCATGGTTAGAGCTTGGTTTCTCTAATCGTGTAGCTAACTGCATGCGAGTTTCAAGAGTAACCATGTAACTTTGGGTTTGGGGAGACAGTGACTCTTTCATGGATGGTGTGTGATTTTCTTAACCATGTGGCCAAATCATTCAGTTTTTCCCGGTCATTAAAAATTTTGGAATTTCTCATTTTTACCATATGGGATTTTAAGTCCCTCACCATCATTTCTCATCCCCCATACACACATCCCTCTACATGGGCTTGGGATATATTTCTCTTGGCTCCATGGTGGATTCCCCTTGATCTCTTGGTGTTTTTTATTGAGGAAATTACTTCTCAGTTTCTCTTATTATTTCTCACTTTGTTTTCCTTATTCTTTCATTTCTATAGAAGGTGTGAACCCTAGATAGTGATTTTCTTTAATATAAGGGTTTTAATGGTGGATTTTTTTATTTCTTTATGGTTTAGGTGTGTGAGGATCTCTCATCCAAAAATCGAGTGATAGTCATTGAAGGGGACAAGTTCAAATATGATTGTGAGGTAGGTGTATCTATTTAAGGAGTTTTTTCATGGATAAAATTTTATTCTTGGTTTCCCTCGGTTTTTTATTAATTTTTTATTGAAAAAATTAATTAATTGTATCTTATTCATGTTTGATGTGATGTATTATTTTCATTGAAATTTTAATGATTAAAGTTGGTTTTTAAAGGGGAGTTGGTTTAATACAACCCAAGTGTTTTATAAAATGGATCAAAGATGTTTTCTGAATTCAAATGATATTTTGAAAGGGGTTTTAAAAAAGGCCTTTCATGGTTTTGAATGCTTCATATATTTTGGGAATAAATATTTTACAAAATGGATTTTTAAAAAGGATCATGTGAAGAGTGTTTCCTATGGATTTAAATGGTTTTTAATGTGGGTTTTTAAAAATGGGTTTTCCTTGAGAAAATAATTGTTCTTAAATGGGAATTGTTTACCTTGTAGAAGGTTTTGTTTTTAAATAGAAATGTTGTCTTATAAAATTGAATTTCTAAATGGATTATTTGTGTTGTAACATGTGGTTATTTTTGTGTTGGATGGATGGGTACCCTGTCATTGATTTATACATGGTTTTTTCTGTCTGATTTGGTAGTGCATCATGTTGACAGTACAATGAGTACCTCACAAGCATCGTCAGGTGGGTGGCTCAAAAGAGAAGTAGGTGTTCTGGAATCAATCGTCTAGTCCTCTTCCCACATTTCAATGAGGTATTGATGAGTTCTTTTCCTTGTTGTGTCACCATCATGGAACATTTCTTGGTAGGGGGAGGCAAGTCATATTTTATAGAATTCATTGTTTCATTATTTAACAGGGGAAGTGAGACTATTGGATGGATCTTTTTATGAGGTATATTTCTTATTAGGAATTTGGGTTCATGGAAGGTCCTTTGTTCCATGTTTATTAAGATGTTTTCATCTATTCCATGTAATGGGTTCCTCCTTTTCCCACTCTTCAAAATGATCCCTATCTTTTTCATGTTTAATAAAAGGGTATTGACCCTCAGCCTTTTAAAATAAAAAAAGTAACACATGAAAGATATTTGGTGTGTGTATGGTGACTTGGGTAGTTGTACCCTAGTCATTGTTGAGGACAATCTATGTTATATTGTTTAAGGGACCTTAAGATCATTTGATGAGGAAGAACAAGAGAGATTCCAAATGTTGTTAATGGGAACATGGGATCATTTAAGAAGGGTGGCTGAGTGAACATCCAAATGTTGTCCAAGAGAGCAAGATAGATCTTGGGAGTTGGGCCTAAGGAAAACTGTTAGATCTTCCAAATTTGTAATATAATTCTATCCAACTAGAAAACTTTATTTTATATTAAGTCATAATAGATCCTTATGGTTATATCCTATAGTGAACATTACTTATGCCCATATGATTTTACTTATGCATGATTTAGCTCCATGTGTGATAATTCTATGTTTTATTCTATAGAACTCTTGATTATTATGAGTTATATAAAAATTAAATGCCCATGAATTTATGTTAATCATTTTTTATAAAATGATGAATCATATGTTTATACTTATGTCTATTTTATATTACTTGATTATGTAATTATGTTTGTCTTTATGATCTTATTTATTCATTTTTTGGGTGCATCGAGCTATAGATTTATTTATCATTTCGAGCTATGTTGAGAAATGTTTTCAAAAGCACGTTTTGGATACCATGATTTTGAAAATGGTTTATTTTTTAGAAAAACCATAGTTTTTTCTAAATAATTTTTTTGAAGAAAATTTGTTTTTTCAAATTAGACTTATCGATTTTCATGGATAAAGGGATTAGATAGATTCATGGTGTAATCCTACTGGGATTTTTACCTCACACCCTATATATGTGTTTGGCTATATGAAGACTCTATTTTGCGTGCCATAGGTAATGGAAAAGGAACCTACTTTTGGTATCTCTTCTTGATTACCATCATCCAGTGTTTTCATATTGAGGGAGACATGGTATAATAGGGTTTAGCTCATGAGGATCTACTTTTGAGTTTTTCTTGGTTGGTACATTATGTATCAGACCGTGTGGTGTCTTTACATTATTTTGAGCTTCTGTATATTATGACTATGGATATCAGGTTTATGTATTGATTATTTCATGTTATATTTATCAATGTTTTGTTGTTTGTGATATCTATTTTTATACATTTCCATCCATTCAAGTGCATTTATTTATTTGGGTTAAATTTTATATTATGTTGGTGTGGCTGTTCAAGTTCATGGATGTGGAATGTCTGTTTACTAAGGTAAAAATCATTCCCATAAGGATTTTTATGATGCCTAGTGCTTTTTTCCAACACATGGAAATCGAGAACACACCTTGGGCCTTGTGGCAGAGAAGATTGCATGACAGGTCGAGTTGATCTGGGCCAGTTTACTATAAAATCACAGATTATTTTTAAATTTCATGATTCCTATGTAATCTAGCCAACTTAATTCAACTACAATGTAATGCTTATCATTGTGGATCATAATTGAAATTTAGCAGCACTGCTGGTATTATTATAGAATAGTGTAATATATAGTTGTATCATTATTCATGAGACTAATGATCTATAGAAAAAAAAGGTGTTAAAACAACCATAGTAGTTAAAAAAATATTTTTTGATTTCCATATCAAATTTTTGAAGACTCCATACAAAATAGTTAGAACATTTGAACCATTCCATAGTGCCAGATATTTTAAGCATTGAGAATGTTTGTGAGAAACAACATTCTTATTATGGGTGTTATGGTGGGAAAGGAGGTCTCATACGAGGCTGGAGGAGATACATTTATTTTCGATTGTGTTTCCAGTTTCATTTATTATATGTTTTTTTATTTATTTTAATTATTTATTTATTTTTTAAAATATATATAATTGTTAACAATGTTTCTAGATGTGATTTTGAATTATTTGATAAAGGAAATAGCATGTGATTTTTTCATGCACTGGTTAATGATATTATTCTCTCTTTTTACTATTTCTAAACATGGTTACCTATTATTAGTTTATAAGAAACCCACGTGCACAAGACTTAATGAAGGGGAGAATGGTTGTTTATGTTTTTATCAAGGTATATTGATAAATAAATAACATATATTATTCAATTTTATGCAACAGAAATATAAGATACAATTGTGTTAGTTTTCATTGTTCTTGAATACAATGTTATTTTATGTTATTACCAAGGGTAATGAAACATTTGATCATTATTTTTGTGGAGAGAGATCATAAAATCTCCATCAAGCATCATTTACATTCTAATATTTTTCTCTCGTGTTTTTCTTCATAGTGTTTTTATGGTTTTTATACATTCTGAATTTTCATTATTTCTATTTGTTTTGTAATATTCAGTTTAATATTTTCTATTCCAAAATCTTGTTTGTCTGGTTATACCTCTTAACCAAAATCTAGGAATTATGGGTTATGAATTACAATCAAAATTAAGTTTTTTTATTCATTTTTATTTTTCCTACTAGTAGGTAAAAGAGGGGTTTATAAAAGGTTATCACGCCTTTCAAAAGTGATGTTCCTAGTGGATACCATTCTTATGAATGAGTAGAGAATCATGAATAGAATATGTATGGTCTTGGTGATTTAAACTAATATAAAACAATATAGTATCTATATCTTTTATTCTTGATACATTTCAAGTTTTCAACACTACTACATTTAACTATTAGAGAGGTAAAGGAAATATACCAAACCCAGACCAGCCTATTGTCATTGTAGAAAAAGGGTTCATCTTAGGAATGATTTTTACAAGCACTAAAGAAATTATGAATTACTAACTTATAGATATTGAGTTATATTGAATTAACTTGTGATATTAATGAAAATATACTTCTGAGTGTCAATACACCAGTGGAACCATGGATCATATATTATGATTCATATTTTCACTCTACTAGTGAAAAGGGATGGTTAAAGAACTCTATGTCTAGATGTTTTGGAAGAGTGCATCTAGATGGTGATGAAGCTCTAGAAATTATAGGGAAGTTAGATGTGAGAATCCAGTTGAATAATGGTAGTGTCCTTGAGCTAAAAGGATTCGAAAATATTCCATGTCTTATGTAAGAATCAAATATCAGTAGGATAGTTAAATGAAGTTAGATATGGACTGAACTTTGGAGTGTAGAAAATCACGCAGGGTTCCTTGGTTATAGATAGAGGTGTAAAGGATGAAACATTATATTTGACCAGAAGGGACATGAGAGCTACCCATTCTGAAACATCAACTATCTAAAATCCAAATATGTGTCATTGACAGCTTGTGAACTTCAATGAGAAAGGTATGAATTTTTAGCATAGAAAATTATATTGAAGATGAATAATTTATACTTCATAAGTTGTGAGAGTTTCATACTCGGTGAGTTAAAAAACATGAGATTTAACTTGAATGAAAGAACATTGAAATTCTAAAAGCTAGAGCTTGTACATCAAGATTTATGGGGACCTTCCCCAATTAAATATCATAGAGGTTCAAAATATTTTATGACATTCATTGATGACTCCATGAGTAAAGTATGGGTATACTTCATATAAGATAAATCAGAATGGTTTGGAGTGTTTTTGAAATGGAAATATATTGTTAAAAAGGGATGAAAGATTCAATATGAAATGACTGATATCAAAGAATAGAGGTGAGTACACTGAAAGAAGTTTCAAGAAATTTTGCAGACACAACGACATTATGCATAAGAAAATTGCACTAGGGATACCTATGAAAAATGGTGAAGCTGAACAGACAAATTAGACATTGATGGAAAGAGCATAGAGTATGAAGTTTAATTCAAGAATTCCCAAGGTCTTTTGGCATGAAACAGTAAATATCACAACTTACTTGATCAATCATAGCCCCTTAGCACTAATGGGATAGGAATCACTACACTAAAAATCGCATTTAGTGGGGGATTTTTAGCATTTAGCGACAGTTTAAACCATAACTAAATCATTCCACAATAGTTTTTTAAAACCAGAATGTATTACGATGTTAGGAAACATTTCCTGATGATTTTAAAAAAGCATCATAAAAATTTTATGGGAAATTTTTTATATTTTAATTTTTTTAGAAATATTTTTAATATATATATATATATATATATTATTAATTATTTACTTTCTACAAAAAATAAGAAGATGTCTATATGGACTAAGATTTTAATATCATACTCCTTTATTATGCTGCAAACACTTTACCATTCCAACAAACTCTTAACGTGGTCAATAAACAGACTTTAATATACTTATATATATATAGATAAATATATGTAAACACATATGCATACATATATTTATTTTTTAATTATTATTTATTATTTATGATGTAAACATAATAAATAATAAATAAATCAAAATCATAAATCATAAATTATAAATAATATATAATAGATAAAAAATAAAAAATAATGAATAATGAATGATGAATGATGAATAAAAATTTACAATTAATACTTAATTATTAATTAATTATAAATAATAAAAACATAAAATATATAATATATAATATATAATAAATATATAATATATAATAAATATATAATAAATAATATATATATAATATATAATATGTATATAATATATAATAAATACATAAATAATAAATAAATAAATAAATAAATAACAAGAAAATAAATAATAAATAATAATAAATAAATAAATGATAAATAAACAATAAAAAATAAAAAATTAATAATTAATAATTAATATATATTGAATATTAAATAATGAATGAATAATGAATAAATAAATAATAATAAATAATCAAATAGTAAATAAATATTAAATAATTAATAATTAATAAATAGTTAATAATTAAATAACTAATCATTAATAATTAATTAATAATTAAATAATTAATAATTATTAAATAATTAATAAATGTTAAATACTAAATAAATAATAAATAATCAATAAATAATCAATAATAAATAAATAACTAATAAATATTAAATTATTAATAAATAAATAATAAATAAATAAATAATGAATAAATAAAAAATGATGATGATGAAAAAATAAATATATAATAATCAGATATTTGAACCCCATACCTCTTAGTTATTATACAAATATTTTACCACTCCTTTAAGCTCTTCAGGTTTTAACTAAATAAACATTAATATAACTATATATAAAAAGATAAATAAATATAAATTTGTATGCATGCATATATTTATTCATAATTTATAAATAAAAAACACACATATAAAAATATAATTACATATAAATGTATTTAAATACATTTATATATTGTGATGACCTGTGTTTTCACAGTTTGTAAAAAATCAGGAGAAATTTGAAACTTTTTTCCCAAAAGTGTCTTAGGGGGGAATGGTAATTTATCTCTTGAGATGATCTTGGATAATTTTTTTGAGCACTTCATTGGTCCCATAATAGGGTGTTCACCCTAGGATAGAGGTTTGGTGGAAATTTGATCTATTTGAATTTCAAAAAATATTTAATATTTAATATTTAATTAATTAAATATTAATTTATTCATGTGTGTTCATTCAGTGATATTTTTTAGATGGATAATTAGATTTAGATTCAATACCTATGACTAAGTGAGGAATATAAGGTTTTTCCTAGGTATGTCATAAGCCAGTCATGGGTATTGGGGCCAAGCATGGGCCCTATTCTCTTTTCTTTTATTTTTCCCCTTAATTAACTTTTTTTTCTATAATTTCATTTTAATTATTGTGTATACCCCTTTTGGATCCTATGTCACTTGACCAGGAGAAAGATATATAGAGAAGAAGGAGAGGGAGTAGGAGGTGATGCCCATGGAGCTAGTCCACAGGTAGATCGAGTGTCCATAGCTGCATAGCACAAATTTGGTGATAAGGTTTATCATTTTATTCTTGGAGGTAGGCCTATTTTAATTTTTTCCTAAAATCCCCATATATTACATATTTTATTTTTTAAAGAATTTTTTTTGTGTTTTTTGGGGTGCCATGAGACCCCCCATTGAGCATTTTTGGGAAAATCAAGGGGTTCAATGGCTTTTCAAGGGTTTCTTGTTTTGTAAATACTGATCACACAACATGTGGTTTTATGAATACATACCATTTGTTCTTATTATTCAATTAAATTAAGTTTTTGAAAGCCCGAACCATGTAATTTGAGTACATGATGTGTAGTATTACATTGTCATGTGGTCACGTACTTGGGAAAACAACCCATCTTGGGGGGACATGGTCATGTAGTAGTACACTTCTAGAACCCATGCATGTCTTATTCATGTACTATTACACGACTAGACCCTAGGTGTACCCTATCCTTGTGGAGGTACGTGTCCAAGGGAACATCTAAGAGTATATTTTATATACTCAAAATTATATATCGTGTACTCAGAAGTACACTCCATGTACTTTTTTCCGTAAAAGAGTTTTGGGTGTTTGTCTACCCTTAAGTCAAAATTGAATATAATATGAGTCTATTTTAATCATTTTTCACATAAATCATAATAGAGAAATACTTTCGATGTTTAGAGGCCATTTGGATGGTGTTTTGGATAGAAAAAATTTTGTAGGAGGATTCCATTGAAAAAAAATTCAGAATCCTCTGGCAGGTTGGTTTTTGTGATGAAAGACCTAAGTGAGGGTCTTGAGCTTCTTAGTCATCTTGGATTATGGATACTAGGTTAGTTTTGTTTAAGGTTTTCTCTAACAGGTCCCGAAAGGTGGTATTGAGTATTATCTCTAAGGATATATTGGATTTTCCCAGAATATTTGGATCAATTTCTTGGGGTTAGAGAAATTAATGTTTAGATCCTATGTTTGAGGATCATATTTGTTAAATAAATTAGGCTTGATTGACACCATGGTATGGTGGTTATGATCATGTTCCATTATGATGTTGATATGGGTCTAAGGGACCATTCATGGATTCCCTTGTGGGCCAGTTTCTGATCAAGTGAACTAGGGGATGTTGTAGTCAGCTGTTGAGAATGCTCGTGGGGCATTTTGTTTCTTTGGATGCCCCTTGGGTGAGATAGTACCTGGGGATGGGATGTTCATCGGGGAGGCCAGATGAAGTTTTCTTGAAATGGGATTTTCCTTGAGGTTTCCCTTGTGATGAGGATCCCTTACATGGTTTCCTACTTTTGAGGTGTTTATGGGGACCGTTGAGAACTCCCTTATAGGTTTACCCATTCTTTTGAATGGCCTTGCAAACACATTGTTGATAGAGGATAATTTGAAGGTTGTTGAGGGCTATTTGAGGATGCTTCTCATGTCAAATTGAGATTGAGGTTTTTTATGATATAGAGGAACCCCTCATAGTGTTTTCTATCCTTTATATAGACGTTTTTTCATTTTATGATTGTTTTATGGGAGTTTCTTGATATTTTAAGTATAGTATGAATGTCCCTAGTAGGATGTAGTTTTGTGTTATGACCTCAAGGACTAAGGGTTCATCAAGTTTTGTTTTTCCCTAAGGTGGTTCACTAAGATCTTTTGGTGGATGTTTTGTGTATGAGGAGATATAGGGGATAGAGGGATCCCCATGCTTTTTTATCTGATAGGTGATACATGATACTAGTTCAAATTTTTAGATATTGGGATTGAGAGTCAGATAGACCCATGTTCTGGTAACCCTTGGTCGATATGTTTGAGGCAGTTTCAGCTCCAGACTTGGTTTGAGGAGGAGACCCTTGGGATATCATTGACCATGCTTTAACCCTGAGTTTTTATCCAGTTCTATTCTCTATTGGATGGTTATGGTCAGATGGATTTATGGAGCTAATGGCTGATCTGGATGAGTGATACCCTCGATTTGAGAGTTACGCCCTACATAGATGTTACCTATGAAGGATGATGAGAACTCCCAGTTACATGGATGAGACCCATGGGATGTTGTATCTATTGGGACCATAATTAGAGCTATCTCATGGGTTAGTGTACATTTTTGGGTCCTTGTTTGGAGTCTAATTTGTTCTTTAGGACTTTCAAGACATGACAGGTTCATTAAGGTCTATCATAGAGTCATGTCACCAGTTCAGATCATACAATTGGATTCCTAGAGCCCGGTAGATGCATTTTTTCTTTTGTATGAGTATGGTTATGCCCCGAGGTATGATATTCATGTCCTTTATGTTTAAACATCTTGGATATTCTCTGTATATTTGGTATATGTTCTAGTTTCATGTGGTGGGGTGAGCCGTGTGCTATAAATCCTCTGGCGTGGGAAAAATTAGGGGTAGAAATACCTTGGCTATTATGGAAGAACCCATGATTGGTTTTTACAATTATTTTTTATCCCATTTTTACTTTTATATAGTTTTTATTTTTATTCCCGCTTTTACCTATTTTTGGATAGGGTAGACATATAATGTGTGCATTTGCTTGTTATGAAAACAGATTATGGCTACACTATTAGGGGTGGCCTATTGATATTTGTTTCTCACCCCTTATAAGTGTACCTTAGTGTGTGCATGTGTGTGTGTGAATACCTGTATATATGCTTTCAAGTTGGAGAGCAGGTTACACTATAGATTGAGCATAGGCCCAATGTTTCTTAATCTATTGGGCGAAATTATGTTGAGTCTTATGATCAGGCCGGTGTAGCTTGAGAGTCATAGAGACTGTTATGTGGTTTAGCTCAGAGTTGGTAGTAGAGCCTATTGTATTTATTTATTTATTTATTATGATTTCTACCTAGTGAGTGACCAATTTTTTTCCAGCATGTTTTGAGCCTATATGACTATATGTTTCATATAATATATTATAGCATGATGTTTTTTTAGTTGATTTATTATTTATACTCTGATGTTTATCATTGTATATGATTCGGTTATTTATGCATTTATTTTACTCTAACCAGAGGGTATTATCTACCCACTATATCTATTATACCCTTTCCACTAATCAGTAGCCTCTGTAATATAGGGATGTACACTTGAGTCCTTGTGGGGGGCTAGATCATGTGACATGTTAGGTTGACCTGAGCCAGTTCTCTATAAAATTGTATCAGATCCATGTTTGTTTTATGATTTGAGGAGTTAGTAGTAGGTGGTCTAGAAATGTGTAGAAAGTTATTATAGATATTGGACTGGTTTGTTGTGAACACCTTTGTCAATAGAAAGTCCAAGTTTTCAAGGCACAAGATTACTGTTTTTTGTTACAATTTTTATGGTTTTCAGATTTCACCTAGTGTGATACACTTGGGTTTTTGGATTTATGGTTTAATCTAGTTTTGGCTCTTGGAATATGGGAATGAGTCCAATGATCATGCATCATTCTAGGCACATAATATTCACATGAAATATGATTGTCTGTGGTGTTTTTACTGACGATAGAGGTTCAGTTATTTAAAGTTTTTGCAATGACTTATATGGTGTATTACATATAGCTTTTTGGTGGCATTATACTCAAATAAACAATAAGTATGTATTTTCTTCAAATAAAAATACATGTGGATCTTGTGGAAATATGTTCTTTAGTGAAAAAGATGCAGTCCCTTCATCGAGGGATGCGTGGAGACCCTTTTGGGTCAGTGTGGGATTTGGGTTTCCTTTTGGTGGATTAATGAGGAAAAGGATTCCTGAGAGATTTTTGGATCAGGTTCAAGTTTCCATATGGTGGTGGTTCCCAAGAATTATTAGGTTTGAGTTTCTCGGGAGGTTTTTTTCATACCATGTGCTATTTTTGGGTCTTATGATGGTGCATGTGTTCCTGATATTACCAATGGCTTGGCTGGGAATCACTATTCTTCATTAGTGGGAATGTTGAGGTTTGTTGTCTCCAAGATTTGGGTAGGCATGGGGATGCTTGATGTTTGAGAATTTGAGTATTGGGAGTGCTCCCAGTCTTAGAGCTGGCATGAGAGGGATGGTTTAGTTGGTTGTCTGTATAAGGACTCGGCCTTATTACATTAAATAATCTTGAATTTAGTCAATAAATCACTTAATTTAAAATTGAGGATCTTTTCATGTTTATAGATTTAGAGAATTGGGACATAATACATTCATAAAATTACACATTATTATAGATTCGATACCATAAAAACAGTATTCATTTCTTCCAAAATATAAAACATTTGAAATAAAACAGGATTTCTTTGACAATTATTCACACATTTAACTTGGATTCCTTATTTGTCTTACACATCCTTATAACCTTTGAAAATGATTTTAAAACTTGGGATGAACAAAAAAAAGATCAGTAAGGGGTGTACAATTAAGGAAAGAACACATTAGTCCATGAATACTTGTAACATATGAAATTATTTTTAAAAGACATAATTGTCACCCATATATACTTACTTTTTTAAACATGATATTTAAAAAAGATTACTAAAAAACATAAGAACATAAATAGAACCATAAATCTATCTTGAGGAATTACTTACATAATATTCTAACCCTCTTGGCTACCTTATAATTTGTATCCTTCACAGCAACCTTACAATTTGTGTAACCATCGCAGATACACTTGGAGTAACCATATGACCAACCTCAAACATACACATACCCAATGCATTTTATGGAGATATAGGTACCACCCTTTATCATAAAAAATTCCCAATAACAAGAATAAAATCATACAAAATGAATAATTTCATAAAAATATTTCTTTTTAATTTTATAAAACAGAATATTAAAAGAGGATTTTTAAAAAAAGAGACCCTTATAAATATCATATAATTGATGAGAGGATTAAAATAGTGGATGGGATATGTATATAAATTTTAAATAAAAATAAATAAAAATTATATAAACAAAACCCATCACATAAAAAATTTTAATACCACATAAATAATGAAGTATAAGGTTAACCCAAAGAATGGAAATTGGTTAAGAATTCCCTTACCTCAGGTTTGTCTTACTTAAAACTCATTTAAACCTCCTTTATAATGGTTAAAAGAGTGTTATTAATATATTAGAGAAACATATTTATATTTATAATACCTTATATGATCATTTCATTGCATCATTTAACCCTTTAATTGTTAGTATTTTGTTCCTTGCATTGTTTTAGGTGTGTTCTTTACATGATTTCCACGATCGGTTCATGATGGATATTTTTGTCGATTGGAAGTGAAACTCCAGAATTGGAATGGAGTGATATTTAAATATTTCTAGAAACATAAATCATACCATTTATCATTTTTAATTCTGACATGATAATGGTTCATAAGTTAAAGCATTGTTGATATTTGTTTAGGTTATTTTGGTGATTCTTTGATCGTAATGAACTCATTTTGTTTAATAAATTTATAAAATTTGAAAAAAATGATTCCAAAACCTTATATAAGATATAATACATAAATTATAATATGTTTCAACCCTAAAAATGTTTTCATGATCATTATCATAGAAATTAAAAGAAATTGAAATCACATCGTCCATGATGTCGGTAAATCGACACATCACGAATGGCGTTTTAATTTCCTGAATAAGTGGGAGAGGAGAATAAGTATAATGGTGAATATTACATAAACATGATGAAATACATAATATTTATGATACTGGATCCTTCATTCATCTTGGATAAGGTTATGCTAGGAAAAAATAAGAATATAAAAGAAAATGAATGAAAATAAAGAAAACAAAAGAGGATGTTTACCTCTTGATATTTTTTCCTTGAGATCCTTTTTAAGGCCTTTGGTTTTGGCCTTTTGGTGAGACTAGAAGCTCTAGGATGATGGAAAGTTCCTTGGGAGGATTATTGGGTATATATTAGGTAATTCTTAAGTCTTGAGGTGTGTGGTAGGAAGAGGGAAATGAAGGTGGTATTTATAGTGGAAGAGAGGAGGTGTTTTACATTATTTTAATCATTATTATAACATTTTTGCTCAATACTATGAATATTCTTAATTAATGTGACCCCAAATAGTAATAATTGGATATGAGTTCGAACTAAGTGGTATTACATCACTTGTGATGTCATAAATAGTGTATTTAACTGATAATTTGAATATACGGTATTTTACTGTATTTCATTATTCATAAAATATTCAAGATTTTTAGAAAAATCCCAAAAATTCACCCTAACTATTTTTTGACGAGTAGAATTAAAAATTGAACTCCTTTTTTAAAAATAATTTTCTAAATATTATTGATTTGTTTTTCAAATAAAAAAATAATTTATTCATGAATAAAAAATTTAAATCTATAACTCATTTTTAATACCTTGAAAAATTAATCAAGTTGACATTATATTATATAATTAAGAAAATAAAATAATAATAAAATTTAATATTTATTAGAGTCATATTACTATTAATATTACTATTTATGAGGGTATATTACTATTCACCAAAAAAAACATGTTGGTCCTGTCAGACTATAAATAACTTACTGATCGCAATTGTAGATGACCATTTTTTAAAATTCAAAATATAGAAGTGGAAAAATTATGTTTAAAGGATAGTTATAAATATATACTTAAAACAAAGTTTCATGCATTTAAATTTATTTTTAAAACTTTGGGGTGTTAAATTATCCCCACCTTCTATAAATTGTGTCCTTGCAATTTTATTTAATTATTAAACAAGTGAGGGTACCTTTCCCTCATAGAATTTTCAGACTCCCATGTTGCTTTTTCAACCCTACGGTTTCTCCAAAAAACCTTTACCTGGTGGATTACCTTATTTTTCAATAATTGTTCCCTTCAATCAAGAATTTGAACTAGATTCTCTTCATAAGAAAGCCTCTCTTCCAACTCAACTGCTTTTGGGCTCAAAACATGAGTTGAATCTGGCACATACTTTCTCAACATTGAAACATGAAAAACACTATGTACCTGAGATAAATTCTAAGGTATAGATACTCGGTAGGCAACTGGTCCATATTTATCAAGAATTTCGTAAAGTCTAATGAATCGTGAATTTAGCTTTCCTTTCTTACCAAAACACATAACACTCTTCCATAGTGTGATTCTAAGAAAAACATGATCGCCTAACTCAAATGAAAAGTCTTTTCTTATATTGTCTGCATAAAATTTATATCTTCTCTATGTTGTACTCATGTGTTGTTGGATCATCTTTAATTTCTCATCCACTTACTCTATTAATTCTAGTCCCATCAACTTTTCTTTCCCCAAATTCATCAAAAAAATATGAAGTTCTGCACCACTTTCCATACAATGCATTGAAAGGTTCCATCTGTATAGTAGAATGAAAATTGTTATTATAAGAAAACTCAACTAAATAAATATGTTGATCCCAACTTCCCCAGTAGTCCATTGAACAATATTGAAGCATATCCTCAAAATTTTGAATCATTTGTTCTAACTTCCCATCTGATTGAGGATGAAAATATGTACTGAAATTTAATTCTGTGCCCAACAACTTCTGAAGGCCCTTCCAAAAGATAAAAGTGAACCTAAAATCCCAGTCAGATACAATGGAAAGATGAACTCCATGTAACATGACAATCTTTTGGAGGAGCATTCGAGAAAGTTGATCCAAATACATTGTATCTCGAATAGGGAGAAAATGTTCATATTTAGTCAATCGGTCAACAATAACTCATATTACATTATTAACCAGATATGTCGTTGGTAATCCCAAAAAGAATTACATGAATATATTCTCCCATTTCCACTCTATCACTAGAAAAGGTTGAATCATCCCCTTTGGTAACTTTCTCTCTACATTAACATATTGACATGTCAAACATTTCAGGGTAAAATCAACAATATCCCTTTTCATTCCATCCCAACAGTAATACTCCTGAAGGTCTCTATACAACTTAGTGCTACCAGGATGAACTGAAAATAGAGAACTATGAGCTTCACACAATAATTATTTCTTCAACTGGGAATCACAAGACACACAAAACCTTATACCAAATCTTAAAACAAAAATATTTATGAAGGATAAATTATATAAATATACGTATTTTAACCAATTATACCTTTTTCTGTAGCTCGTAGTCTTCTTTTTGTGCTTTCTTAATTCTATTTGATAATGATGATTGCACTAAAACCTGAAACAAAATAGATGTATTTCGTGCACCAACAAGTTCTATGAAAAAATTCAACAAATCATGAATCAATGGATTCTGTTCCAAACGTAACGTGGTTAATGATGAATGATGTTTTTGACTCAAGGTATCCTCTACTTTGTTTTATTTTACTAGATGGTAATTGATTGTGTAATCATAATCCTTTATCAGTTCAATCCATCTTCTCTGCCTCGTGATTCATTCCTTATTAGTTAATATATACTTCAGACTTTTATGGTTAGTATATATTTGACATTTGGCTCTGTATAAATGATGCCTCTAAATTTTCAAATAAAAAACCAGAGTTGCCAATTCCAAATCATGTGTGGGATAATTTAACTCATGAGTTTTTAGTTTTATTGAAGCATTAGAAATTACCTAATCATTCTGTATCATAACACAACCAATTCTCTTAAATTAAGCATCATTTTAGATAAAAAACTCACCATTTCGGGAAGGAAAGGACAAAACTAGATCATTCAACAATCTCTTCTTTAGTTTTTGAAAACAAACATCACATTCTTCTATCCAAATAAATTTAACCCCTATTCACATTAACTTAGTTAGCGGGCTAGATAATTGTGCATAGTTTTTAAAAAATTGTCAGCAATAACCTACTAATCCAATAAAACTAAGAATCTTTGTTACATTTTTTGGTCTCTTCCATTCATCAACCACTTTTTTGGTAGGTTCAATTGTTATTCCATCTTTATTTACAACGTTCTTAAGAAAAAAATCTACTGCAACCAAAAATCACACTTTTTAAATTTTCCATACATTTTATTTTCCTTTAATGTTTTCAAAACAACCCTTATATTTTTTTCATGATCCTATTTACTCTTAGAAAATACTAGAATGTCATTAATAAACATAACCAAAAATTTATCCATGAACTCATGAAATATTCTATTCATAATAGCTATAAATAAAACAGGTGCATTAGTGATTCCAAATAGCATAACAACAAATTCATAATTCCCATATCTAGTATGAAAAGTTGTTTTTAGGATTTGATCCTTGTTCACCTTCAGCTGATGGTATCTGGATCTCAAGTCAATCTTAGAAAAGTACTGAGCTCTCTGGATCTGATCAAATAAGTCATCAATATAAGTCAAAGGATACTTGTTTTTAATAATTAAGTTATTCAAGTCTCTCTAATCAATGCAAAGTCTCATGGAACAATCTTTCTTTTTAACGAAAAAATAGGGGCACCCCATGGTGAAGTTCTAGGATGAATAGAGCCTTTATCAAGAAACTCCTGCATCTAAATTTTCTATTCAATAAGTTCCATTTGAGCCATTCGATATGGGGGTTTTGAAATTGGATTAGTATCAGGAACTAAGTCAATTGTGAATTCGAATTCCCGAGCAGGTATGACACTGGGTAACTCATCATAAAAAACATCAATGTATTCATTTACCATTGGCACACCATTAATCTGAACAGTTCCCTTTTTTTCAAAAATATGAGCAAGATAAATTTCATTTCCATCTTTCAACAGTTTCTTAGCTTCCTCATATGTTATCAATTGTATGGAATTTTTTCTGTATACAAACTAAAACTCTTTCTGAAAAAAAAACTTCTTTATCTCTACAGTTAATCATAGCATGATAAATAAGAATTTCAATCTATTCCCAAAATGACATCAAACTCTACTAAGGGTAAAACAACATGTTTTTCAGTTAATGACTTTCCACAAACCACAATATAATTATTCTTATAATTCATCTTTTCTATAATATTTCCCCTAGGTGTTTTAACAATAAGTTCTTATTTCATTTTTTGAGGTGATATTTCAAATTTACCAAAAAAATCTCAGAAATAAAGGAATGTGTAGACCCCATATCGAACAAAACATTAGAAAAATATTAGTAAACAAACAAAGTACCTGATACAACATAATTGGATGTCCCGATTTCTGTTGACGTAGTCACAAAGGATGTTACTACACCTTTTAGCTTATAGTCAGTCTTCTTTTCTTCATTCGGATCTCTCATTGGGTAGGAATTTTCATAATGACCTATCTCTCCACATTTAAAATACTTAATAGTTTTCATATCAGGATTAGTCTTATGATCATTTTTATTAAAATATTGGGCCATATATCCAAACATACCACATCAAAAACACTTCCTAATTTTGGTAAGGCATTCTCTAGGGTGCTTTTTTACACACATTTCGTAAACTAGAAACTGTAATTTCTTACCATCATATTTATTTGGTTGATTATTACCCATAGATTTCCATCTGGACCTATTCTTATACTTGTTTTAAAAGTGAATGTGATCATCATAAAACTCCATATCTACCCTCTCAGCATATATTACAAGTTTCTCATAACTTTTGAATTCATGGGAGGCCAACGACCTTCGATACCTTGGCATCAATCCTGAGTAAAATCAGTTGATTTTTATATCAAGATCTAGAATAGTATTTGGAGAATAACTCCCTAGTCGGGTGAATTTAGCTTCATACACAGCCACTAAATCATCCTCCTTTTTCTTCAATTCAAGTAATTTCTTCTCCCTCCTAAGTCATACCACCTTATGAATATATTTGTCAAGGAAAATAATTTTAAATTAATCCCACTCTAAGGCATCAATATCCTCTCTATCCATGATATTATTTACCAATGACCACCACAAATCAGATTCACCTTCAGAACAATAAATTTAAAGACTTAAATTTTGATTATCTAACATACCATTGCATATAATATCTTTCCAAGGGATTTAATCCATCCTTCAGCCACTACTGGATCAGAATATCCATTGAAAGCAGGAGGGTTTTGTCTCATAAAATGTTCCACTATTTTCATGTTCTATTGTGGTACCTATGGTTTTATCTTGCATGGATGCCACTGCCAATTATTTCCTACGTTAACTAATCCATTACTGTCACAAAATTCTCAATTCCAATCCCTACCATTCCGGGCTGCAGATTCGGAAGGATATCGTTCTCTTAGAGCCTCTCCTCTTCAGCTTCCCTGTTTCTTCTATGGACAACCATTTTGAACAAACATATCTTAGTCAAAGAAACATGGTTATATTTAAATTCTATAAAATTTTAAATTAATCATAGATTAAAAATCATTTATCGTATTTTATTAACATTACTCTAACCTTTAAAGTTATCTAAACCATCCTCTGATACCAACTATAAAGACCCGACCTTATTACATTACATAATCGTGAATTTAGTGAATAAATAACTTCCTTCCACATTGAGTATATTTACAAGTTTATATATTTAGATAATTGGGTCATAATACATTCAAAACATTACACATTAATACATAGTGGATACCATAAAAACATTATTCATTTCTTCGAAAATATAAAATTTTCAAATAAAACATAATTTCTTTGACAATTCTTCAAAAATTTAACATGGATTTCTTATTTGTACTACACATCCTTATAACCTATGAAAATAATTTAAAAACTTGGGATGATCACAAAAATCTTACTAAGGGATACAAAAATAAGAAAATAACAAATTAGTCCATGAATACTTGTAACGTATGAAACCATTTTCAAAAGACATAATTGTCACTTGTATATACTTACTTTGTGAAACATGATATTTCCTAAAGATTACCACAAAATATAAGAACATAAATAGAACAATAAATTTATCTTGTGGCATTACTTACATAATCTTTCAACCCTCTCAGCTACATTATAATTTGTAACCCCCACAACTACCTTATAATTTGTGTAACCAACGTAGTTACACTTGAAGTAACCATACAGCTGACCTCTGTCATACACATACCCAATACATTGGAGGGAGATATAGGTAACACAATTAATCATAATTAATTCCCATGAACCATAACACAATCATACAACATGAATAATTTCATAAAAACATTACATTTGAATTTTGTAAAGAATAATTTAAAAGAGGATTTTAAAATAAAAGACCCTTCTAAATATCATATAATTGAAGAGAGACTTAATATAGTGTATGGAATATTTATATACAATGTAAATACACATAATTAAACATAATATAAACAAAACCAATCACACAAACAATTTTAATACCACCTAAATAATAAATTAGAAGGTTAACCCAAAGAATAGAAATTGGGTTAAGAATTCCCTTACCTCAGGTTTTTCTTACTTCAAAATCATTTAAACCTCATGTATAATGGTTAAAATAGTGTTATTAATATATTAAAAGAAACTATTAATCTTTATAATACCTTATATTATTATTTCATTACATCATTTCACCCTATAATTTTTAGTATTTTGTTCCTTGTGTTGTTTTGGGTGTGTTCATTACATGATTTCCATGATTGGTTCATGATGTATATTCTTGTCGATTGGAAGTAAAAAAACAGAATTGGAATGGAGTGGTATTTACATATTTACAAAACCATAAATTATACCATTTATCATTTTTAATTCTGACATGAGGATGATTCATAAGTTAAAACATTATTGATATTTGTTTATGTCATTTTGGTGATTCTTCAATCGTAATGAAATCATTTTGTTTCATAAATTAATAACATGTGTACCAAAAGATTTCAGAACCTTATATAAGATAAAATACATAAATTATTAACTGGTTCAACCATAAAAATGGTTTCATGACCAGTCTTGAAGTATGTAAAAGAAATTGAAATCACATCATCCATGATGTTTGTAAATCGACACATCACAGACGGTGTCTTAATTTCATGAATAAGTGGGTGATGAGAATAATTATAATGGTGAATCTTCCATAAACCTGATTAAATCATAAATATGTAAGATAATGGATCATTCATGCCACTTGGATAAGGTTATATGGATAAATAAGATTAATAGAAAAGAAAATTAAAAAAAAAGAAAAAAACAAAAGAGGATGTTTTCCTCTTGATCTCTTCTCCTTGAGATCCTCCTTAATGCCTTTGGTTTTGGACTTTTGGTGAGAAAATAAGCTCTAGGATGTGGGGAAGATACATTATAGGAGAATTGGATAGAAATTGGGTAATTATCATGTCTTTATAGGTGTGACAGGAAAAGTGGAATGAGGGTGGAATTTGTAGTGGAGGAGAGGAGGTATTTTATATTATTTTAATCATTATTATAATATTTTTTTCTCAAGAATATGAATAAAATTTATTCATGTGACCCAAAATTTTAATAATTCCATGTGATTTCAAACAATGTGGGCTTAAATCACTTATGATTTTATAAATAATGTATTTAACTGATAATTTGAATATACGGTATTTTACAGTATTTCACTATTCATAAAAAAATCCAGATTTTCAGAAAAATCCAAAAAATTCACCCTAACTTTTTTTTGATGTGTAGAATTCTAAATCAAGTAATAATTTTTGAAAATAATTTTCTAAATATTATAAATTTAATTTTTAAATAATATCATAATTTATTCAAAAATAACAATTTTAAATCTATAACTCATTTTTTAACACCTTGAAAAAATAAACAATTTGACATTATATTAAATCCTTAAGAAAATAAAATAGTAATACAATTTACTATTCGTTAGGTTCATATTACTATTCATACAGGCATGTTACTATTCACAAAAAACACAAGTTGGTCTTATCATACTCCAAATAACTTACCGATCACAATTATAGATGACCGTTTTTTGAAATTCAAAACATAGAAGTGAAAATATAATGTTTAAAGTCTAGTTATAAATATCCACTTAAAAAAAGATTCATGCATTTCAATCTATTTTTAAAACCTTGGGTTGTTACAGTTTGTTCTGATAAATTTTGGTTTCACTTGGGTTTTCATGGTGAGAGCATGGTTAAATGTGAGTGGCTTTAGATCAATTCCTAGTTGAGGGTGGTTATGTGGTTTATCATTGAATGAGTGAGATTTATTATGGTGGGAATTACATCATAAGATTTTGGAGGTAGTGAACACCATTTTAAATGTTTTTTTGAGAATTAATGTTATTGTTCCTAGTGAGCTACGAATATGTGTTGGTTGTTGTGGTTTTCATGCGGGCAATCAAGTGTGAGTGGTTTGGCCATGTATATCAATTTTCATTTAGTGATGGAAGTAGTGTGGGTTGTGTGTTTTATTGTCTTGATAGAGTGGATATAATAAGGATACTCTTGTAGTGGGGAGCATCATATCGGTCATAATGTAATTTATCTCATGTTATGATATTTTTGGGAACTATATGAATGGTCATTGGGCGGTCAATATAGTGTCGGTTGTGCTAATTCTTGGTGTGTAAGATTGGATTCTAGTTTACCATCAAGGCTTATCTAGGGTGAGAATCATTTATGGTGGGAATTTTCTGATGACCCGCATCTTCATGAGTTGTAGAAAATTAATAGAAATTTGAACCTTTAGTTCTTATAATTGTCTCAGGGTTAAAATGGTAATTTACCCAAAGATATGATCTCGGATAATTTTTTTGACCCCTATGATGGTCCTAGAATATTATTTTTACCCTAACAAAAGAGTTTGGTGGAAGTCCAAGCTATTTCAATTTAGTAAAATATTTAATATTTAATATTTAATAATTTAATATGAATTTATCCACGCATGTTCATTCAGTGATATATTTTATATATAGCATCGTATAGTGATTCTATCTCTATGATTAGGTTAAAAATAAGGGTTTTTCCTAGAAAAGTTAAAAACACTTCATGGGCACTGAGGTTAGGTCTGAACCCCCATTTCTTTTCTTTTCTTTTTTTCTCCTTTCTTTTTTTCCCTTTTCCTTTTTTCCTTTTTATTTTATCAAATTTCCTTTGGGTTATCGCATATAACCCTTAGGGATCCTTTGTCACCTGATCTAGAGAGAGGTATGGAGAGAAGAGGTGGGATGAGGAGGAGCCACCACCCAGGGACCTCATAGAGAGCTCATCTAAAGGTAGATCGGGTGTCGGTGGGCGTATGGCATAGATTCAGTATAAAGATTCAGTTTTTTACACCTAGATGTAGGACTAGTTTTATTTTTTTAATAAAAATTCCTATAAATTAAATGTTTTGAAGTTTTAAATCCTTGTGTGTGTTGAATAGGGTTCCATGAGAACCCCCATGGAGAATTTTTTAGGAAAATCTAGGGTTTGAGGGGCTTTGTAAGGGTTTCCCATGTGGGAACCACAATCACATGCCATGTGGTTTTATAAACACATATCATGTGTTATTACTATTCAATTAAGGTAATGTTTTTGAAATTACATGTCACGTATAATGGGACATGGATGTGTAGTAGTACATGGTGAGACCCCATGTATGCTCAGGCTATGTACCAGTACATTTTCAAACATAGGGTGTACCATGGCTGTGTAGAAGTACATAGCCAGGGACACATTTTTAATTACACATCGTTTACTCAGAAGTGAATGATTTTTTCTTTTTCCTTCAAAGGGTTTTGGTTGTTTTTCTTCCCTATATTCATAATTGGATATAAGAGGAGTCCATTATGAGTGTTTTCCGCATATATTGCGATGGAATAATCCTTTTAATGTTTATAGTCCGTCTTAATGGTGTTTTGGATTGTGAGATTTTGGTGGGATGATTTATTTGAGATTTGGATTTAGAATCCTCCCTCATATTGGGTTGTACAATGCGATACACGAGTGTGGGTCATGATATTGTTAGTTGTCTTGGCTTATGGATGATAGGTGTTGTAATAGTGAGTTCCCTAGACCCAACTATATAGTAATTTTCAATTACCATATCATGTATACAGTGAGTTATGAATGATGTATGCTTACCATTATATTATACACATCTCAATGTCCACTATATAAATGGTAATGTCCATAGATTAGTTGTCATATCAAAAGGTAATAGCAGATCCCAGGATATACTGAGAACCTTGAGATACTATGAAATTAATATTAAATATATGTCTTTGGTCTACATACATCATACTGACTAGAAATAGTTTATTCCTAACAATTAGGTATTGGGGGATCATACGCATTGATACTTATTCTAATTATATTTGCACTTGGTGATCTCTGGTAGGTGAGATCATAAGGATAAACCCTCCAATATTAACACCTCATGTTACAAGTGTCATTGGTTGTTCCTATTTACGAACATGTGTATTGGTCTCTAGACATGAGATCATTATAAATGTGTTCCATTTGATCACATAATTAGATGAAAGGTAAAAAAATGATAATGAAATCATGGATAGGTAGCTTGTGTTGGGTGTGTCATTGGTGGTATGACATTTCTTGAATGATCAAGATTGAATTTTCTATTTCTGAGTTGAGGAAGTAATATATCTCAGGCTTGGTTGATCAGGATTGTAGTAACTTTAATAATCCATTTCCAAGTTAGTCTAAGGTAAATTCATCTAGTTAGATCAAAAAATATTAAATAAATAAAGGATGATGATGTGAGTGTGTTTCCTGCTTTATGAGATATCTAAAAACAAAGAGATTATATTACATGGTGTGTGTTTGTAGGTTGGTTGTAATTGTTATAACTACTATCTATCTCCTTATGGGACTTGATGAGTTTCTAGACTCTTCTCCCCATCTTTAAATACTATTCACTACTATCGAGATAAAGTTCTAAAGGGTCACACACAATAGCATATTTAAGAATCTACCCTATTCTAATGAATAGGTATATCAGATATAGTCTGCCCCACCATGGGGTCCGAGAGTTGTCCAAGTTTATTTATCAATAATAAATAAATAAATTCATTATTATTCAATTTAAGAATAATCAACTTTACTTTTTTTATTAAAACTATTTTCAAGTGTAACTAAATACAAGGACTAATAATATATGTACAAATATTATTTTTGATATTCCAAATTAATTTAATATTAGTAGGAATTTTGAGTCGAGTTAAATGACTTGGTTTTATCACATTATATATTTAATATATATTATAATTATTTGATTAAAGATAAAATATATTTAAAACACATATAGTTCATTATAATTATTTATATATTGATTATTCTGTGGTGATTTTTCTTCTGGGGGACTGGGAACCCTTTTTGAGAATCAGCACCACCCACTATATAAGCAGGAGGAGAGGCTCATTATATGAACTATTCATGCATTCAAAAATGATATCCTATCTCTCTACCCACATTCTAGAGAGATATAGTCTCTTTCTGAGAAATTGATCCAAGGAACCTTCGACGAATTGAAGATACTGGATCGAGGTGATTGACATGATCTAAAAGATTCATTAGAGCTCTGTGCTAGCACACAGAATTTTATGATGGGTGAGTGTGTGGATTCTTAAATCATGTGTGGAAAATATAGAGTGATTTTACATTGGATCCATTGAGAAACGGTCACTGGTGAAAAGTAACGGATGTCCTCACTTCGATTTGAATGAGGTACAAATTTAGTTGTAATTCTGGGGATCTTTTTAATTCACATGAGATCCCCAGACCATTATGGGGCTTAAATCACTGAAAATGACAAGTTGTTTCATCCCAACAATGAAAAATTGTAAATCCTCATGCCACCAGATTCTATTTCATTCCTAGTTTACTTAAATTGGTTTCAAAGACAGTTTATGAATTTTCTGATCCAAGAAAATTAAATTAGCTTTAAATTTATGTAGAGGACTTTAAATCGAACCCAGTGGATCTAACTGCGATTCGATCTAAGTTTGGATGACCAGGTTATGGGAATCCAAAAATACATTATGGATCAAAATCAGTTTTTTAGGTATTTAGAATAATGTATATATACATATACATATATGATCTTAAGGAAGTGTTCCTCCAGTGGTTGTGGTGATTAATTCAGAGTTTTCCAATGAATATCGGTTTCCATGCAGAATAGTATTTTCCGGTAAGACATAATTTCCACCAGATATATAATAAGTTAAATTAAAAAAATGCAAAAATCCTATTTTAGTCTTAATAAATATTGTGAAGAAAGAAAAATGGAGAGGTTGTGGGGTTGTGTAAAATCCAAAAATTGGGCGGTTGTACTTTGTTAAACAAGAAAAATAGGAAAATTTTATCTGTTGACATGTTTGTCAAAATTCCTATTTATAGGTTTTTAAAATCAATAAATCTATAAAGAGTGTTTGTGACTTTGAAACTTGTCAAAAAGATAAAATTTTATTAAAAAAAGGACTATTCACAAGAATCCAAAAGTACTGCCCCCTCCCAATAATTGGCCTTCCTGGCCCTCTTCACCGAACCCATATTTATCACCTGCCTCACCTAGTCGGATACACCAAGAGCCACGCCTTATGGCTTCATCCTATCTGGTGGCACCTGAACATCACCACCCCTCATGATCTTCCTCCCTACAACAACATAATCTTACTCACCCTACCCATCTGTCCTAGCCAACCTAAAGTTGATTAGCTTCCACCATCATTGGAATGTGGATGTCATTCCACACACAACTTCAATTCCCCCTTATCTAAATTTGGTGAGATATTATACTGGTTCAACCCACCATGGTATTCTCACAGCACTGCTTTCCTTATCATCATTCATTCCATGAACCCCAGCACCATCTCTACTTAGGTTCGTTAAGCTGTTGACGCCATCATCACTGCCCAGATTGGGAACCCACCTTTCACCACCTAATTATTCCCCTAAATAGAGAACCATGATCAAATTTCGTCTGGAAAGGTGTTTCATCCATTGATCGCACCCTGCGAACCCTCCACATGACTGTACCAAACCTCAGTAGTGTGGTAACCCCCTGCAACTCATTCTTAGGGTTTTGCTGTACTCGGATCACTAGTGGGTTGGGAAAGGTCTTCCTAATCTAGAATAGGTCATGTTGGGTCTACCTATCCTAGAATATCCCCACACGGGCTCTTCCTGGACCGTAACAGAGCTTCATGGGGTCGGCCCAACCCGCATTGGCCCTGCCGTGGGTTTTAGGTACCCTCGAATAATTAATTTAATAAAAATTAATTAATTTAAATAATTTACTTTCAGTATGAAATTAAATTAATTTAAAAAATTAATTATTTTTATAAAAATAATAAAACCCCTCAAATAAATATTAATTCGTTAAATGTTTTCCATTATTTGAATTTGAACAAAACCATGTGTATGGGGTGATCGGTTAACCATAGTTGAGGGAGCCTCCTACTATTGGGGAGTTATTATAAGAATGATGGTTTGAATTAATTGATGTTGGAAGAAAAGTATTATCCATCTCTATCTTTTTGCAACTTCATAGAAATGCATTGATTAAATCAAATTTTTGATTTTAGAAGCTGGGACTTTACTCAACATATCAAGATTCTATGATTTAATGTGGTTTGCTAGTCAAACTCTTACCTTAAACTCTCCGAGTATTCGATTAGCCATAGATTGTATACTACGAGGGTAATCTCTAGGATATTTTCCACTATCAAACTAAAGAGATAGATTATTATGATTATAGTATTGAGTTTTTATATATTTCAAGAAAATAGTGGGAGACATTTAATGATTTAATTAATCAGTAATGTCTAAATCGGTAATCATGATAAAAGTATAATCCACTAGATTTTATTTTTAAAGAAAATGGAAAGTAATACCACAAGATAATCTTGGATAATATTAGAAAAATTCAATGTTCTGTCCATCACATAATTCCAAAAGTAGTAATGGGGCTTACACACAATATTAAGATATAGGAAACTCAAGGTGCTGGTGTCCCCAATACATGTTAAACCACCTCAGGAAGTGAGGGTGAGAAAAAATCTTAGATGAGACTCTTGTGTTATGCATATGATTTTTATATCATAATTATATCTTCAATGTTTGATGTAATTTTTTGACAATACATTAATACATGGATGATATTTCATGTAGTCTCTTCCTTGATAAGCTTACAAGGATAAAGTGAAGCAAGATATGAATGTGTAATGATTACACTAGATATGTGTAAATTGAAAGACATATCAAAATATTTCAAAACATCCCATTATTATATCATTTCTATATATATAATCTAGTATCATTTTAATATTAAAAAACAAATTGTTTAGAGAAAAATGATTCATTAACTTTTGAGTAAGTTTCACTGAGCAAATGAGAACTTAAAGAAACTATAATATTTAATTCTTATAGTAAACAAGTTTAAAGGTAAGGCGAAAATTCTAATGGAAAGAGCATAATAAATGGAAAATTTGAAACATACTTCAAATAAAAAGGTATTAAATAGGGGGTTATTTTATTTCCATGTCATGAAATAATATTAAGGAAGATAAATGAAACAAACTGAATTGAATAATCGAGTACATGCTTCTTCTTTGGTGAATATTCATCAATTGTGACTATTTTTTATGTTATACTACTTGGGTATTAAATAAAATATTCTTATTACATATCTTTATTGAAATATAATAACTAATTATATAAACATTACTATAAGTAAGGTGTGTTCTCAAAGAAGCTAAGAAAGGGTGGTTTCTAAGTCGGTGGTGATAAGTACATGACTTTTATATTTACAGGTGAATGATTCTACTATATATTTTATTAAGTATAACAAAAACATTTATCTCATTTGTCCATTGGACACTAGGAGACATTATTCAAGTCCAGGAATTAATTTTTTTCTATGGTGTATCATACTCAACTAATAGTTCAAAGATACATGAATCATAGGCAATAAATGATGAAAATCAAGTGTAAGCCTTATATGCCCAATTATGGAAATATAATTCTTTTTCAAGAAAAAATAAAAGTGGGGGTCAAGGATATAACCAGTATAGTATTTATACATACTGTAACTAAACATTGTTGGTATTATAAACATATATACTTATTTAGTTTTGGATAAAGAATCCTTTAGCAATAATGGTATGCCATAAAGCTTTCAGAATTAGTTCAGCAAGAGAGCATGAACTATTTCAAGGGTAAGATAATTCTAAATATACTTCATAATATTTCATTAAGGGTTTTTGGAATATGAAAGTGAAGTATGGTAAATTCATGGAAATAATATACTAGTTTCTTCGGGCTGGTGCGCCGAAGAATATCTTGACCAAGAATTCATTGATAAATATAATTTAGCGTGGATTAATTACTAAATACCCATTACCATATCCACATTCGAGCTATTATTCCAATAAAGAGGATCGATGATGAGTCTTACATGTTAATACTAATCAATAAAATGTTGCATGGAGAAATTCCTAAATGAAAATTTTCTTATAAACATCAGAGTCTTGATGTAGGCAAAAGAAGTATCAATTTCGACATATATATGAATTGCATAAAATTCCTTTATATTTCAAGATATTATTTTCAAATAACAGATTTATCCCATAACCATATGCCAACTATAATGATAAATGGATATCTTATGAGTTATAGTATGATGTAACTTCATTATTTCATAAGAACATGTGTTTAGATACAATGATTTTGTTAGGAGACAAGAAAACTTGCATCAGGAAAAACATAATGTGTATCTATAATTATTATCCTAAAGTTTTCTTAGGATATTACAAAAATACCTAATATAGAAAAGTGATAGTCAAAGTAATTGGCTATATTTCAATAAAAGGGGTGCACATCTCAAATTTAGATAGTGGGAGCAAGATTGAATTGGATTTAATCAATGATAAGAGATGCACAAATAGTTGGAATAATAACGAGTTCCACAACAGTTGTGTAAGAGAATTTTCTAGAGACATGAATTGTTTAGAAAGGTTAAAACCATAGTTGTGGTTTTATATTCACCATGGATGGTGATACATTTTTATTTTAGAATAATAAATCCTACAATAAGTATATGGAAATTATCCAAGACTGACAAGATCAATTAAAATTCCATAATGGATTCCATGTATCAAAGTAAAAAAGGTGTTATTATTTTTAATAATGTGGTGGGTATTCATGCGATACAACACATGGACAGTACACGCATGGTACCAATAAGGCTTAATTGGCATTATCAAGTTGTTATGCCCAAATACATTATATTTTTACTTGTTATAGTTAATGTCTATGATCATATTATTGAGAATTGTCTGTCAAGACCACCAATCGTGGAAGGTGTCTACAAGATGCAACCAAAAATGGATTGTGACATCATAGAATTCCAATAAAGGGTGTAAGTTTCTAGAATACAGTTTACGATTTATGTAAGAAAAAAGATCATAGAATATTCATTTGTAATGAATTGATGCTATGTTTCTACAATTGTTTAGTGGGAGCGCCATTGTTTTCTTATAATAATATGTTTGCTAACATATAGAAAATAGTTATTGGACTTACAGTTAGTTAAATACCAGGATGATAAAAACTCTCCTATGATTGAATTAAAGTGTCAATATAAGTTCTATGGAACATGATCTACTGAGGCATATCTAACAGTTGATTAGACCTACTCAATAGTACATATATTGACAAACTATTGAAAATTACAAGTTGGAATAATTTGAGAGAAAATTTTTACCAATTTCACATGGAATAAATATCTCTAAGAATAAATGCATGGGAATAAGAGGATATTAATGTTGTGATTTTAAATTCCATACACTTCAGTGGCAGATCAGTCATGTATGTCATGATATTTACAAGAAATGATATTTCTATAATATACTTTATGATAAGAAAATATTAATTATATCTATGATAACTATAATGGAATCAGTCAGAACTATCCAATAGTAAAAGAGTAAGTATAGAGGATATAGACCTAGTATGTGGAGAATAATGAATTCTAGTTTTTATGGGACACAAACTAGTCCTCTTATTTATCAATATGATCTTATATAATATTTAGGATAATGTAATGAGTGAGAGAAACTCATACAAGCTAGTGGTATCCATACCAACAAATATTGAGTACCTTGAATCTTTTGATGTATCTAAGAAGTAGTTATTAAATGCAGTGAGTTGTTCCAATTCTTGGAATCACACATAGCATTTAAAGTTTTATCACTATGATAATTCTATTACTGGTACTATCCAAGATGTCAATTTTCGATAGTGGAAAAAAGGAATACACATGGGATTTCATCTCTTGGTGAAGTTTTAATCAATGAGGTGAGATTACACATAGCAGAATATCCATGCATCAGAGATGTGCCCGACCCATTGACAAAATCAGTGACTCAGTAGAAACATGATATTAATCATGTGAGAGCTAATAAGGATAGTTAGTAGGTTTGATCTAGTGTAAGTGGGAGTGTTGTAATATTGGGTGACTTATAACCATATTAAATAGTATTTTTTTAATTTCATATCATGCATACTGATGTGGCTGGAGGTCATCACGGCCCTCAAAATATTATTTATAAACC